>CM073590.1:115136099-116608599 GCA_037074705.1 Zhengitettix transpicula
ATATATATATATATATATATATATATATATATATATATGCCGACACCTCGAAAAATAATATGTGGAATTATTTACTCTTCTTATCATAAATTTATGTTTTTTGAATTAATATACAATATTATTTAATTAAGATAAAAAGACGAAACATTCGCATCCTAGTTTATTTTTCTGGAACTCCTAGAAGCTATCGCAGAAGACAATGAAATGTGGGCAGAAACCTTGTTCTGAATACTGAATACTTCTTCGCGAAGAAAGAGCTAGATTTGCATACGGGCTAGAACGTACGATATATATGTCATGAAGTCACTTGTCAGGGTTGAGGGAGAAAATATTGCCGATGGATAAATATAATTACGAAGTGGAAACTGAGGGATTATAAGCGATAAGATGTATTTGACAATATTAAGACTAAATATATAGAGCTCCGTATTAACAGAGCGAAAAATTATTTTGTAGACTTGGAGCCGCGGAGAAATTATTTAATTAAACTTCTTTTGTAAGGAGAATTAATTTTATTTAAAGTAAAAAATCTAAATAATTTTATTTATATTGAAAGTATAAATACATAATGAAAATTTAAAAGTAACTCTTTTTAAATTTAACTACGATTTTATTTCAACTAAGAATTTTTAGTTTCACTTCAAGAAGGAAGGACAGTCCACACTTGAACGAGCCCCATAAAGTTGTTCATGGGAGACACACGATGTTCTTAAATCTACCCCGAGGTACTTAATAGCGTTCCCCTGTGACTTGTTGATCGTGATCGAGAGCACAAGTCTCCTTGAAAATGTCAATCTATTAAAGCTAAAAGGGAGATCCGTCGAATGAGTGGTGAATAAAATTGTTTCTCTGTATCCCTTTCCCTTGAAACTTCCGTTTACATGATAGTTTCTTTCATGGTATTCTCCCAAGGCATTCTAGAAAGGTTTACAGAATTGTATAGACTAAACGTGAAAAATCATCAGACACTAAACATTATATTTTGATTTGATGGATTCGTTACTTATATATGATGTTCTCGCCTTATTTTTACATATTACTTTTCCTAATCCCACTATGGATTTTCAGCAACCCCACCCCCCCTCCCCATCCCAATGACAATGTTTATTTCCATATTGTAAATCACTTATATGTTGGAATGACAACCAATAAATCTAATGAAATAATTTTCTAACTTACTAAATATTTGTATTATTAGCGTAATATTGTGGTCAGGGAATTGTAGGCAACAGTCAGTTGTAGAGTGTTTCGAGAGCATTATTGTCGGCGGTATGTAATATTTAAACTTCGAAGACAGCTCAGAAAACTCTCTGACGGGCGCTGACCCAGAGCAGTCGTCGATCGGTTATAGTCCGATGAGCTCTGATCGAGAACGGTTAGAAATGAGTCTGCGTGTCGAGGCCAACGTTTAATAAATAGATTGTCAAGGTTTCTGGTGTTTAAGTGATAGTTAACCACTTTCTATATATTGAAGAAGGCAAACATAAGTTTTGATAGGAAAAGTTGCAGTGGCTGTCGTTGGACTGATTTCAATGGTACTATTTATTGAGAGTTGAATCGAACTGGTATTTGGAAAGTGAATTCCATTTTTCTTTTTCTAAATATTGGAAATCAACTGATGATCGTCTGTGGTGTGGTAGGGATTTAATCGCGTATTCTGACTGAAATGGTGTAGAAAGTGTAGTACTATGGCCTGTATAATTAAAAAGTCATTTAAATAATTTGTGATATAAACTCAAAAGTTGGTATAATTTGTTAAGTGAAAGATTTTGCGTGATACGAGAACTGCTCTTATGTAAAAAAAATACTGTGTAAACTTTGTATATTATTCCTTACCGTCAGATTTATTATGTCAGTTTCAGAGTGTAACACTAGTAATTCATTTCAATATTTTGTAATATTCTATAAATTTTTTTATTTCACTGCGCCTTCCTATTATTGTTTGAGGCCCAATGAGCGACCATGAGGGTATCAAGAATCTTATTAAAGCCGTGGCATTCATGTATAAAAAAATTGTATAAAAATTAATTAAATTAATTGTAAGAAATTAAATTGTAATAAAATTTAATTTGTGAGTAATCTTTTCATTTATTAAATCCGTCTATAGATCATTGTTCCATTTTAATAAATTGTTTTAAACAAATTTAAAATATTAAATATCTGTGTACCACATTAATTGACACAGTACATTGGATAATCTAATAAAAATAATTGTCAATTCATTTAAATATTCTTGAATTTTAATATTCTAAAATTCTTAAATTGGTTACCACATTAACTGACGTGCAACGTGTGGGCTACGTTTTCTCCAAATATATTATTGCAATATATATATTGTAATAATTAAAAGAAAACCTTTAATTTGCCCCACGTTGTGGAAGCCAATTTGTAATAATTAATAATGGAATTAATTAAATCAAATAATCAACAAGAATTTAAAACAAAATTAATTATTTATTTTGTGGCAATAACTCAAAAACAATTACAATTTAAAATATTAATTTCTCAGGGCCTTTACTGGATTTGATAATGGACACAACAATTTGATTTTAAAATCTTATTAACAAACCGTTCACATTTACCTAAACAATACGTCGATAGAAATAAATTAAAAAGAAAAGAAATTAGCTTTGATTGACAATTAAAAAGAGAACGAATCTGACTCTATCTTTTAATTAAGTTTACAATTAATCGTTAGTTTTGGTTCCAGCATTCTTTTTTGTTTCGGAAGTACACTATGGCAAATTTTTACAATGATTCTAAGATTCACAGATTTTACACTATTAAATTCAAAATTGATAGGCTCCCAGGAACTCGGATGATCGTTTGTTTTTGTCAGCTATCTGATGTCTGCTTGCCTTATACGAATCCTATGATTTGTCGATTTGTTAGTCTTTTACCGCTTTGGACTTAAACTACAACTTTACTATTCCTGGCTGGCTACCGACGTACACTGCTTTTACTTAGCAATATTTACGATGAAATGCTCCCGTGAATGTTTTTACTTTGTCTCCAACTCACAACTTTGTTTAATAAAACATTAAAAAAGGCTAGTCTCTGCTCTAGTATTATTTGTTCCGTCCTCTGAAATATCCTGCCACCAACTAACTCTTAGTGCTCTCCAGTTTTAGCGCGTATACGCCATTTTTGACTTTCCGACAAAGCAACAGAGCTTTGGAAGCTCCTGCCGCTACAATTAAATTTTATTAAAACCAATTAATGACCTAATTAATTGGCATTACAATATATATATATATATATGTGTGTGTGTGTGTGTGTGTGTGTGTGTGTGTGTGTGTGTGTGTGTGGTGGGGGAATTATTTGTGTATAATTTATGATAAATCACTCGACAGACTTAATTATATTCATTGACTGTATTATAAAATCTTATTCATTTGACTGTACTGAAAATGTGTAAAAAAACAATTATTTCGAGATACTGATTAACATGGTCTAGGCAGACCGAAAACTCCTGTTTTTATACAAGTATAAGTGAAATAAAATCTTTTATGACTGTAAAAGGCTATTTTTACAATGAATAAGCCATAATTATTTTTTGTTATAAATTACTATAAGTTCTATTGTTCAATACATGATTAATACTGCTTATCGTTGCCTGTAATACATTTGTGCTGCTACCAGAGTAGAAAATTGTGAAACAATATTATTAATGGGCATTATATATTTATGTTTTCATCAAGAATTTTTATAATTTGTTCCCATTACATAATACAGTTTTTTTAAAATTTAAATTACTGATCTGCTGGAATTGATAAAAAAACCTATTATTGAGTTATTTCCGAGCGGACGTTTTCCCGGGCTGTGTACACGGTTTGATCGAGGAAGAGCCCTTTTCATGGGACCCATGAATTAGACAGTAATCCAAGGGTCCGAGCCAAATACTACACGTAGTGCCGGTGTTGCTCAAACAAGACGCGGGAAGGCAAACACTCGACGTCGACTGTCAACAGGGTGGCATTATTCATATAGCTGCAGCCGCCTGTTTGTTCTCGGCTGCCATTGTGCAACTACGTTAACCTTTAATTGCGGAGCCTTATTTCTCCTCCCTGAGTACGTAAACATCTCTCTCGGAATGAATATTGGATCACTTTCTAAGAAATTCCGAGGGAGGTTAAATTACGCGCACTTTCGGCAATTTCATTCTCCCCTGCAGATTAATCAGGCGTGTCTTATTCATGGGAGCTTGAAGAAACAATGCGAGAGATGAACTGTTTGAGACAAAGGTAGAATGAAGGGCTTTTTCTTTATGTGGGTGGTTTCTTTCCCCCTTGGCACTGCTTTCAAATGGAATTAGTACGTAGCTGAGATAATATCATGTACTATAGTTTTCTGGAACTAATGTAACAGTCCAAACAATAATTCCATTTCTTCATGAAATAAGATTTAAATGTCGTTGAATTATAAATTTACTTACACATAATTTACTTTTTATGATACAGCAATCTGTAACGTAACATTTTTCAATATTAATGTCCACCATATTCAATTAAAGGTTTAATGTTAAATGCGTACTATAAAATCAATTGTTGATGAATTTACTGATTTTTGTAATTTGTTATGAAACCTGATTTTAATCGCTACAGCAGGTTTATTTAAATATATGCTGTTTCGAGACTTCATGAACGAATACGTCCATCGACTGCAATTACGTATACACTTTGTGGAAGCTATAATTGAATATACAATTTTATATCTAGGTTTAAAATTAAATTAAGCTATTACAAAGGAAACAATAAAAAAAAGAAAATTAAACATTAAATTGAGCAATAAAAAAAGAAAATTATCATTTAAAAACGTTCAACTCACTCGAGTAACGCTGAATAAACTTTTATATTAGATTTGTTTCAGAATGAATGGAAAACAGTTAAACCAATTTAAACTCACAACATTTCACAATTACATTTATTCAATACATATTAACTACTCAGCTTTCTTAAAGGAACTTTTCTAGCCTGTTTTTCAGACCTTTAATATTCTTCAGTAGAGTCACTAGAGGTCTTCCAGGCAAATCGTTCCAATCCCTGATCGATTTGGTCATAATAAATCGCGAGCCATTATCCTCATTAATCTGTTGCATTTGTATGGTATTAAAAAATTCAATATGCTTTGTCAGTGTATTTGGTGAATGACTATTTATTCACTAAATAGCCGAATTATAAGAACTGCTCATTCTGGAACAACGATACCAGAGTCGAATATCTTAAATTTCATAAATAATTCATTCGTTATTTTACTCCGTCGAGTCTTTTTAAGGCACCATAAGTCAAAGTAAAGAGGAGAAAAGAGAGTGTTATTTTTTGCATTTCTGAGAATAGTACATGGTAACAATCCATTTCTTTCATAATTATTATGTGTAAAATTAATATAAGAATATTTTTAAATTATGGTGTACTGTTGCTCTGAGTTTTCCATTCTTGTACACTTGCCCTCGAGTTTTTATGTAACACCTCTAGTATTTAAAAAATATATTTCCAATAAAAAGGAAGCACTAAATGAATATATCCAGTTTATTTCTGTTTTCTCTCTTCGGTATTTAATTCATCTTCATTTTGTCATATTGTATAAGTAGATTAGTAAAAAACATTCGGTAATGTGCCCAGAAATTTCTTCGTAGACTTTAGAAGTCCGTTCTCGCTTCGTAGTAGTTTTTTTAAGCAGAAAAATTTTGATCTTACAGAAAACCAAAAGGGCAAATTTCTTAATATTTATGAACGAATATATCGTAAAACTACTATTAATTATAAATATTCAATAGATTATGAAACAAAACAATCCAAACCATCAACGTCCCGAGACATTAAAAGAAACTTTTAATTCTAAAAAAGTTTTATAAAAACTGATCCACTTAAAAAACGCTACGATATTTTTGACAAGCTTAATAATAATACTAATAATGTTTTCTACTTTGTCTGTAAATATGAAACTATACTCAGGAATGTTTTTAAACCAAATATTGACGAATTTTTAAACAAAGAGTATTTAATGACGAACGCAGGTTTTCCCGGTGTAGTTGCTGGATGAAGTTTTCTCGGGATTCCAACCGGGTAGCGTAGTTTTGTAAACACAACGTTTCGATGGCTTGCACCGCCATCGTCTTCACCTGAAGAAGATGGCGGTGCAAGCCATCGAAGTTTTGTAAACACAACGTTTCGATGGCTTGCACCGCCATCGTCTTCACCTGAAGAAGATGGCGGTGCAAGCCATCGAAACGTTGTGTTTACAAAACTACGCTACCCGGTCTTCACCTGAAGAAGATGACGGTGCAAGCCATCGAAACGTTGTGTTTACAAAACTACGCTACCCGGTCTTCACCTGAAGAAGATGGCGGTGCAAGCCATCGAAACGTTGTGTTTACAAAACTACGCTACCCGGTTGGAATCCCGGGAAACCTTCATCCAAAGTTTATTTATCTAGACAATATTATATAACGCCTACAGTCAAAAAAATTAAATTACCTGTATTCCCCCGTTTCAAATCCCTTCCTATGCTATTAAAGGGGAGTTTCCACCATGAGAATTACCCTCGTGTAGCCTGTTAGTCTAAAAAAAACTGTTACTAATGTATATTAAAAATATTAAAAACGCTCTGGCTAATTTGACTGACACTGATCGCTAAATAAAGCTTACGATTTATTGATAAATATCTCAAATATAGCAACATTTTTACAAAAATTACAACAAATTTTAGCTGAGCTAAATTTCTTCCATTTTAGTTAATAATGTACATCTATTCATACATTCTTTGCAGTAATTTAATGGATTTATTTCACCGAGAGACTTCTTCTCCTGGAAAAATGAAGTTTATTATATTTCATTTAATTTTAAAATAATATATGATATATCACAATTATCAAGTTAGTTGCGTGTACAGTTTTAAGAACTTCTACAAGAAAAGACTAAAGCATTATATGTTATTTTTTCTTCATATTTTGAGTGTGGGCAACATTTGTTTTGTATTTTCTGTTTGTACTACATAAAAGAATATTTTTAATTTTAAAATAAATAAGCGTTTTAACTTCTGTGTCTTGAAATATTTAAACGTAATAATTTGAATGTCATGAAAATAACTATTTACTATTATGAATTTTAACATTTCAGAAGAACAAAATGGGGTGGGTATCGATGACGACCGATTCCTCGTGGATCGTGGGCCGTAATTAATTTCCTGTACTGGACTTTCTCGAAAATATAATTATTAAAAGAATTTCAGGCAATAGAAGGTCAAGACATTCAATTACGGTTCATCATTTTGAATTCAAAGTACAATTTTTTTTAGAGTAACAGGCTACATTTGGGTAATCCACATGCTGGTAACTCCCCTTTAATAAGATTGAAAGGGATTTGAAATGGGGGATGCGGAAAGGTAGAGGAAGGTAGCCAAGGGTTAACTAGGACGCCTAGGCTATAGATTAAGGATCCTACCCGGCATTCGTCTAAAAGTGATGCAGGACAAATCGTAGAAAACCTGCATCAGGTGGGTCGGGCATTGTGTACTTGTCCCACGCCCTTTCGATGGCAGGAGACAGGTTTTCTGTTCATTCGCAGCATTCCCTTCTCCGTGCCTTGACCAGTTTAGAAGACAGCTGGCCGACTGTTCCAATGGTAACAGCTGACATACCGTATTCCTAAGGTCTACGACCCCCGAACATACACCTCTCAAAACAGGCCGAGGTGCTTCGGCTTGCGGGAACCGCAGAGTAGTGTACGAATGATAACGAAAGGCAAATCTTGTGACCTGCGAGTGTGTGGGGATGCAAATCGAAAGAACAATCTAAACAAATGTATTATTTATAATTGCTTAGAATTTTTTTATCTCATATACAGTTCTCTGTCAACCGGTATATAGAGAATGAATATCACTCGTAGAATAAATTCCGTTCAGCTACAGGAAGAATATTAATAAAATAGAAAGTGTTCCAATAGAATGTAGTTTTCACGGTTCATCTTCCGCCTGAATTTTCCAGATAACACACTTTTCCGCTGTCACCGCCACAATCTCGCCTGAAGATTATCGACAGCTGCTGATCCCTGGCTTGGTGCAACCTGTCTTAAAGTGGCTAATTGTCGACTTCGTCTTGTTTATCACCAGCGAAAGCTACAACAGTACCATAAAAAAAACAAGTTCTTTTTCATACATCGGACTCAGTAATGAAATATTTGTTATACTTTGTCCACACTCCACTGTCCAGAGAAAATAATAATAAGATACTCGTTATTTACTAATAGAATACTAGGTCAGGTCTTATTAACATTATTTTAGAGTAGAGAATATTTTTTATATGACATTTTTAATTTTTTATAGCTACTAATTTAATATTATTTGATAATTAGATAGATAAATTTATGCTCTGTATTCTATTTATGAAGAAATAGGATTCATGACATCTTTTTACCTAAGTAATTAAATATATGGATATAAAATTCAATGTATGTCTGTCCACTATGAATTCTAAACCATTCATCCAATTGCGATAAAACTTTGGTGAGTTGATCGCACGTCAGCGAAGGTTTCTGTTAGCCCTTTGCCCTTTGCTAAAACGGCCGATATTAGGGTCGAATAATTAGTTTTCTGGGCCGATGAGGTTAATAGTTTCTTTCCATCTGTGTCTAGTGTATAATTTTCAGCCCTTACAGCATGGGAAAGCAGCACCACTAAAGGTAGGGATGGAGCGGAGTTACAAAAAATTATGCAAAACCAAGATTGGTGTCAAAACCGTGGTTAATTCTGACTTTCACTATGTCTATGCCTCTAGGTGGAGGTAGGGGAGGAAGTGGATTAAATGCCGTTGAATAAAAGTAATGAGTAAGTAGCGGAGATTGGTGTCGAATATAGGGTTATGGAAGTCGGTGAGTTTTATTATGACATTTTACATACTGGTTCATATGTAGTTAATTCCCTTGGTGTGGGGTGGACGGGGGTGAAAAAATTTTCTGCGTGCAATTTTAAACGCATAGAGGAATTTTTACAAAAATTTATAAACATGTTACTTTCGATCCAGGAACAAACACTCAAGGATTAGGGTACACCTGGCACCTCTATGTATGAGAGTGGACGATGTGGCATTAAAAACATTCATAAATGTCTATTATTAGGGTTGAATAAAACTGTTTCTGCGTCACCGAATTTCATAGTGACATTCTAGCAGCTTTAAATTCATAATTTCAAATCAAAAAGGCAAGGGAAAGAGCAACCCGTACGAGTGATGGTGGGACGGATCCAATAAAAATTATGGAAAAAAGACCGATATATATGTCGATTCCGGGGTTATAGGAGTTGCTGACTTTAATTCTTGAAATAACCACAAAGATTCACGAAATTTTTTAGTCCTAGACTTGAAGGTTAACGTGGCTGAGAAAAAGTTACCCAGAGTATTTTTGACCCTCTTAAGATATCGGATGTATTTATTACTTTCTAATGTACAGATATAATTTTGGTATCTATCTAGTTAAGGATTGTATTTTTTATCCTTTTAAGGTACCAAGCGTATTTTAGGACTCAATTAAGTTAGCAAATATATTTCACTTTTTAATTTGGCATGATTTTTAGACAGTTTTATTTTATGTAGTTCAATTACCGAGTTGTCAAACACCATCCAGGTTTATTTGAATTTAGCTGTCATGGGGTTAGATCGCGGAGAGGAACGTAAATGTTCCAATCCGTGATGGTATTGATACTGGTTAAATTAAATGTTTACCATGAGGTTAGTGTCTAATCAATTCCTTTTCCGGGATAATTTAAATAAATACCTCGGCAAAGCCGAGCGATCATCTACTAAATAATAAATATTAGAATACATTATTCGGAACATGGAATTAACTATAACATACATTATCCTAATTACTTACATTTTATAACTATCAGTATCTAATAACTATCAGTATCTAATAATTATTTTGACACAAGTTTTTTTAAAAAAATAACACATAATAAATTCACTATATACGTTTTTTGTCATATAACTGTACATAAACAGTGACACAACACAAAATTATAATTTACTATCCACAGTTACAAGAAGATGCTATATTAAATTATAAATACATTTAAGTTAAAAAAATATTTGCTGATGCTGCATATTTTTTTGTATACATATAACAACTGTTATATCCTCCTTTCAATCAATATCCTTTAATGGACATTACTACTTAATCACGTGTTTGGAAGAATTAGTTTACTTAAATGCAATACAGTATTATATACGTATAATTGTTAATCTATTTCTTCCAATTTGTTCAGAAAATAAATAAATCCCTGATTTTAACTGTGTGTAAATTTAATTTAATTGAAGATTAAGGCTGGAAAATTTTCGTTCGGACTGGGAATCGACACAGGGGCTCCCGATTGGTAAACGGGCGCCCTATACGAATCTAATACAGGCTAGGAAGTCGACTAGGTTTGAATTTTCCATCCCGAACTTTTAATTAGAAATATTTAATGGCCTATATGGCTGAGCTTATGTTTATTTTGAATTACATTTAATTAGAAGAGAAAAATTAATTAATATTTTAAAACATGGAATTGTTCATTTAGTAAAACTCTGATTAAAAATAAATATATCAAAGTCTAAGATTGATAGAGATGTTATCAGTTTAAAGCGCCAACTACATTTTTGTACGTCGCAGAACCATAGCAAAAGGTCAAATAATTTCTTCGTGTGAATCCAAGAAGTTTAGATAACGTTCGGATGGTCCGATTTACATTATACATACACAAACACAAACACATGTATATATATATATATATATGTATATATATATATATATATATATATATATATATATATATGTATATATATATATATATGTATATATATATATATATGTGTTCGTAATCACTATTTAAAACGTGATATAAAAACCAGTCAGCTTAGAATACTAGATGTGTGAGGATTTCTGTAAACTTAGTAGGCCTATATGCTGGAATCCCGAAGCGTCAAGCAATTACTCACATATATAATGAAAGTCTTCTTTGACTTTGAAAGGGTTTAGGTAACAAAACATAAAACCTAAATATAATCCAAATCACCATTTTTAATCCTGCGAGGTGGCCAACAACCAATAATAGAGTTCAAGTCTGTTGTAATTAAAACATTTAACTTATAAGAGCTGATAAAGCCAACATCAGGGCTGATCAGCCGTCATAGGAACTGTAGAGACTAATATATGCTGTATTCGAGAAAACTTTTCATTTGCTTTTAAAGATAAATATATTGAAATTAAATATTTATTGCAAGGAAAATACGCGTCACATGCACGAATTTATTAATAAAATATTCTATAGTTGTTGTGTATAAGATTTCCATAAATGAAACCATTGTGGATCGAAAAAATTTAATTTTTAAATGCGCTAAAATTTTTAATACATCAGAAAATATAAGAATAGCTCTCGAATCATTTTATCATAAGCATGAAAATTAAATTTATTTAACAATTGGAGGAACATCATTCACCCAATTACGTTGTATTTTTTTCTTTAAATATATAGGCGTAAAACCAAAAAAAAAGCTATTTGAGAAACAAATTAAACATTGAGAGTGTAATGGAAACTGGCAATTTTGGCCTTTCGTTTCGGGATGGGAGACCATTGATCGCACCAGGGGGCAGGTAATAGCCCGCAGCCGCACATCGGTTTGTCGGAAATACAGGTCGCTGCCACGCCAACGGCAAATTTACTTCCGCGGCTAGTTCATGAATTATGACTAGTTGAAATTCCCCTGAAAACTGATGAAGAGCCAATTAGCAATAATTTTTTTTAAAAAAAGTCAATAGATTTAGCAAAACAATTGGTTCAGATCGCCAAAAGTCGTGTAGAATACAATTGTCACCAGTACGAAACTCTTTGATGAGTTTATCGATTGAATGAACAAGGCAATTGACGCTTTTTTGGCCTGGATACGCTATTAATGTTACGGTCAATGATTCCAAGATCGATGTAGCATGTTAACTTTCTTTCGCCATTGTCGCGGCATGGAAAACCGTATTGCTCGCTGATCCCGTTGAGTCCGTGATACACTCCAGCAGTAGTTATTGTCCGTAAGTTGAGAATTAAGCTTATTCAATATATTCCAACTGATTTCTGCAACGGTATGGCCTGTGTAACTATCGAATATATTCGTTTAGTTCGCATATTAGGTTAGAGATTTGTGTTCCCGTATAGCTAAGAAGAGAAGCAGCGTTTTGATACTGAGCTAGTTTGCATAAGTGTCCATTGTATACGTGATGGAGATATATAAATTTGCACATGTACGATCAAGGACAGTAATAGTTGTGATCTCGGAGGCGCTGCCGCGGCCACTCAAAATCCTGACGTGGATTAATGAGGTACAGGAAACATGACAGAAAAAGTACCCATTTACAGAAATTACTAAAACCTTATTAAAGAACATTCAACTATTAATATTTTGTAGTCATAAATAAATGTAATAAATTATATAAGTCATAATATATTGTAATAATTTAAATATAAACTACAAATGATGGCTGAATAAAAAAAAACTATTACGTGAAAAACTACAAACAATTTTATTAACAATTTTAATTACATATAATATTTGGGATCTCAGGGTCTTTATCTGGGTTTGATAAATGGGTGAATTTTATACAATCAATTACATTTAGCTTTTTATGTAAATTAATTCGTCTGAACATCGACGAAATTTGTTGCGGACGAAAATAAGACTAAAGATTTAATTTAAATTAAAGAACTAAATAACTAAAGTAGTAAATAATTAACGAAGTGAATAATTAAAGAACGATATGACATATCTTTTAAAAGTGGTTTACAATCAATTTTAAAGTTTTCTACTTACGTCCGCCCAGGTCTCATTTTTGGTTTTTCGTGCACACGATTTGGGGATATCGCTGATTCTAGTATTCACAGTCTTTAAATGTTAACACATCCTAATTGGCGTAGTTTCTCGAAGCTTTGCTGCAACCTGGATTTGCAGATCTCGTGTAGTTTTAGTTGTATTTTGTCTATGGTTCTCCGGGTTGAATTTCCGCTCTGCCACCAATTACGACTTTAATTTCAATCTCTCCTTCCCTACTGAAGATTGCTTTAATATTTTAGAGAATGTTTGTCACTGCTATCAGACTGTTCTATTTGCGTCTGCTCGCCGTTCATTGCCTGACTGAAGATTGCTTTCGAACTGTTCTATGTCCGCTGCCCAACTGAACTTACTCGTCTCGTAGCTTTTTGAGCGCGTAGCATCTCAACCTATTGACAACAATGCATTCTTTGCGTTGCCGCCTTGTTGCGGCGTACGCTTTATATTCACTAATAATGAGTCCTCTATTTTCTTTCCAATTATAACAATGTCTTAATTTCTAATTACTACATTATACAATTTAATCCATCCTTCAAGAGTTATTCTTCAACGGCCAATCAGTGAAGGATGACCAACCTGTACCTTTACTAGCGCATATCTGATTTGGTGTTAAAGTAATTTCATATAATTATTGTGTGAAATTTTCCTTGTCCTGTATAGTAGCGGAAAAAAGAGCGCCTATTCAAAAACGGTTTAGTTGAAAGTGTCTGTATTTCACATTTGAACGGATTCCGTTTTACCATAGTTGCACGAAATATAGTTATGAGAAATATTGTATTCTTGTACTCCCTAATGCACTTTGCTTTGTTATTGACAGCTGTAGTCAATAATGAACCTAATAATGGCTGTAAATCGTTTCTTTGTTTCCATTTATTTTTTAATATTTTCCATCTTTAACAAATATTCAATAATTGAATTGAGAGAATTATTCACTTAGTCATGAGCAGTATTTTCGCTGTTACAGCATAACTACTCCTCATCTTCTTCAGTTGCTATTTAAGTAACATTTATTTCACTGTCAGAAAAAAGTATCTGGATCGAAATCTTCATCGGAATTATGAGTTGTGTAGTATGTAAAACGGGATTAGTTAATCGGGGGTTGTTTAATTTAATAATTTTTGAATTTTAATCTACTTTACGTAAGAAAATTTCATGAGCAATTAATATTCACGGCTTCAGTATGGTGAGGTCCAATACTCGCTTCACATGTACTCACAGAAAGGAGAAAACCCCAGCGCGGCATCCCTTTGTGCAGATTAGAATATTGTGAGTGTCTGGTCAGGCATAATTAAAAAGTGTATAATTTACTTTCTTTTACTGTTGGAAATTGTAATTTAACTAATATTTGACTCCATAATTTCTAAAGCACATAAATGACAACCATTCCATTTCCCCCGTCACCCATTTCGCGCTGGTAAGTAGACATTATTTAATTATGAATATTTTTCTGCTCATTCTGTGTTCTGTTTCCGTCCACTGAAAATTAATTAACTACAAATTCATATCTTATCAGCTTTATCTCTTCTTTTTGATTGTCTACAGATATGAGCCTAACAAGCAGAAAATTTGAAATGTAATTAGCAGGCTTCATTTTCCCAAAGAGCTAAATTTAGCATATTTTATCCTAAGATAAAATTTAGATCATTAGTGAAAATAATATTATTCACTTAATAGTTTGTAGGTTATCTTTAAACACAAATACAAGCGCAGCATACGATAATATTCATTATATAGTTTACTCCCGTTGTATACGATGTTCATTAGTTTATTAGATAACACTATGTAGTAATAGCATCGTTAGTTTGTCTTGTTAATACGGAACATGATGGGATCATGTTTCCACAACTAGTTTACTCGCAACTGAACAAATACGGGTACACTTTATTTATATTCATAACCACGATAATACGGAATGACTATCGTCGTCCTGAGACACTTCAATGTCAAACAGTTACAACATTTTGACGCTAAAAGATAAAACACCCGAATTAACTTACATGCATTCACCAAATTAATATACTTGAGCTTGTAATAATAACACACATATTGGTTTGAGAATAAATATAACTGAATTATTTATTTCATATTAAAGGTTTTATTAAGGATAAACTAGGACGTATACGGAGTTTCTTTAATTAAGATATAAACAAATTGACTCAATCACTGAAATATATAAGTGGATACTGAATCGAAACTCTCTCTCTCTCTCTCTCTCTCTCTCTCTCTCTCTATATATATATATATATATATATATATATATATATATATATATATATTGATAAATAAACTAAACCAACTCGGTAATATGGCTGATACATAAATTGATTCGTCACGAAATAAAATGGCAATATCGTCAGCCTTGGTTATGCAACCATTTACAATTTTTAATTCACGTCAAATTTCAAATATGCTCTATGTTTAGAGACATGGAAAAAAAAGGCTCCCAGATACTTGTAGACAAATAACTTTCATTTGTCGGCTCCTTGCCTAAGTCTAAACTTATCGAGAGATGAACCTGTTCAACATTGGTACTTTTTCTCTAAGTTACTTGACCCAATATATATCTGAATATTCCGTCGTCTTCCTAATGCACTCATAACGAACGCAAGCACGTCATATGCTATAAAATATTAAGTTAAAATTAGATTAATATAAAATTTCAAAGATAGTTTATAATACGAAGCAAACTGAAATGTCAGTTTATTAAATTGCGATTAAACAAATTCAGGAAACAGTATTCTTCAAACAAAAATTTACGCAAAATATTATGATGATTAACGACGACTCGTCTAGTTGCCTTGCTGAATTCCTCACATATTTTAATTCATAATAATAATATTATACTATTTTAAAAATGTTTATAATGGCCGCGTTAACAACTTGATCATTGGCCACCCATAAATAAATTACAAATATTTTATTTGCATACGTTTTACTGTGTTTCACATTGATTCCAATAATAGATATTTTTTTTGGGCAACAGGCTACATGAGGGTAATCCACATTGGGCAACTTCCCTTTAATATCATGGAAAGGGATTTGAAAGGGGGGATTCGGAAGGGTAGAAGAAGATAGCCAAGGGTTACTAGGGCTCCCGGGCTATATTTTAAGGATCCTACCTGGCATTCACCTAAAGAAATGCAGGGAAAACCCTAGAAAAACTTGCATCAGGTAGGTTGGGCATTGGGTACTTGTCCCACGCCCTTCCGATAGCGGGAGAGGAGTTTGCTGTGGGGACGCAGCATTCCCTTCTCCGTGCCGCGACCAGTTTAGGAGGCAGCTGGCCGACTATTCCAATGGGAATAGCGGACAACTCTTACCGTATGCCCAAGGTCTGTGACCCCGGAACATACACCTCTCAGAACAGGCCGAGGTGCCTCGGCTTGTGGGAACCTTAGTTCAAAAACGGAGAGGTAAAGGCATCCCCAAAAGTAGCCTCTTCGTATCACTCCTACAAGGTTCTGTCTGCGAGAGAACATCCCTCGCAGGTTACCTGCGAGAGAATCCTCTCGCAGGCTTGATTCCAATAATAGACATACAATTGAACAGTTTGCCAATGCCCGACCTACCTGATGCAGGTTTTTCTATGGTTTTCCCTGCATTTCTTTAGGCGAATGCCGGGTAGGACCCTTAAAATATAGCCCGGGGCCCCTAGTTAACCCTTGGCTACCTTCCTCTACCCTTCCGCATCCCCCCTTTCAAATACCTTCCTATGTTATTAAAGGGGAGTTGCCCAAAGTGGATTACCCTCATGTAGCCTGTTGCCCAAAAAAAAAAATAATTCCACTGTACTGCAGTCATAGTCCATTTTTATGAGGAGGAGGCGTCTGCTTCTAAATAAGAATCACTGTTTTGTTTCTTAACTAAATTTATGAGCCTTTTTATTCTACTTTTGCCGTTTTATCATTTAAGTGTGGGTAAAAAGATTCCAATGATGTAGAGGTTATTTGGTAATCTCTAATAATGGTCCTTGGGGTTCTTTGAGTCCATAGCATTTAGTATACGAGTCTTTAACTGTTCCAAAGATATAGGTGGATCACTGTTTTCTTCTTCATATAATATTTTTACTGGGCCTAATTATGGGCTAAGCGCCTTATATTTATGATCCTGTTTGGTTTTCTTGGGTGGATTAGTGTTTGTCTTCTCTTCAGGATTACTGACGTCTTTCTTACCAGCTTGTCTCATCGAGCTCGTAGATGCAGTTCTTTTTTTGTTCGTTAGTTGTCAATTATCCATGTCCGTTTTTTTAGGGTTAATTATTTGAAATGCGGGCGCCGGGTTCTTACACTGAATTTATATTATACTTGTGTAGAAATCTGAAGATTTACAAAAATATATTTACAATTTTTATGCGTGTGGATAATTAATATAATCAACAGTGACACCTAATATTATAACCAATTATTTGTTTTATATAAATAATCTGTAATACACTGCTTTATTGATCGTCAAGAACAGCCTTCATCTAACGTTTGATCTATTGATCCTAAAGGTATTCCGCAGATATTAGACGGTGTCTGAGAAATCCGCAGCATCCGAACCAATACAGTTGTCTGTACACGAAAGTAGATATTGCTGAAAATATTTCTTGGAATAATTATTTTTTTAATTCGGACAATCTTAAGATCGTTTTAAAACAACAAAATTTCGTTACCAATATACAAAATTAAATAAATATGGACTGTACGTTTGTGTGTATGTATGTTCCGCAAACAAAGCTACAGCCGTGGAGAAAATTTGACCAAATTTCGTACACGTGTTCCTTTCGAACCGGAGTAAGACACTTCTACCGACCGGGGGTGAAAATTTTCAAACATACTCAAACGGCCGATATTTGCTTCAGATAAATACTTTTGTGGGTCAATGAGATTGATAGTATTTCTCCCGATGTTGAGTTTGTATAATTTCAACCCCTTTATGCACGGAAGAGGAGCACACTGAAGGGGGGGGGGGGGTTGTGGAGGGATCTACATAAAAATAAGCAAACCCTACCGATTTTGTATTCGAATCCGGGGTTATGGATGTCTCTGAGTTTAATTATGACATTCAACGTCCCTTGTAACCCCGTGGACATTTTAAAACACGTTAGCGGCCGATATTTTTCGGTTCAATGATATATATAGCGGTTTTTCAGATATTTTTGTGAATAATTCCAATCCCTTTCGACGTGGCAGGGGAGAAACTTTATCGTTACGAGTGGAGGGGCGTTACATAAAATAAAGCAAAAACAACCGAGATTGGAGTCAAATCCGGAGCCATGGATGCCGCTGAGTTTAATAATGACATCCCGCGCAACGCCGAGTACTCAGATAGAATATATATTATGAGGGTAACTTTCACATTTTACAGTTTCACTTAACGGCTGTAATAAATACAACAAAACTCTATATGAGAAATTTATTGGAGTGAAAAGGGCTAAACTAAATTAAATACTTAATATTTTACGAATTGGCCCCCTGAATGATTCCTGTTTACATTCATAAATACCAAACAAATTTTTCAGCTTCATTGTTAGGTTTAATATTAATATCAACCTGATAGTTTCTACTATTCTAAACAATATAGAAACTAATAAACAACGCTTTCCCGGTTAAACGATTTAATACATTATTCTCAGTCTATCAACCGAATCAAAGTTTGGTAAAAACAAAAACAAATTTGTGACTCGTTACCGCTGCCGTATACCTGACGAAACCGATATAATGATAGTCGCAGAAACCTTGTGGTCTGACAAAAATTAATCATGCTGATTGATAAATCTAGAATCATGTCTTAAAATATACAAACTTGTAATATTTGAAAATTATGTTATAAGTATCGCCGTGAGAGATAGAAATAGAATATTAATTGCAACCTGTATCACAAGCCAATATTTTATGGTTTAACGTATCATTTTTCGCGTAAATCTGAGATACACGCTATGTACACATTCTAGCGGTACTTTTAGGAACATACGAGTGATTCATTATTTTCAGACTTCAATATTGAATTAATTTGTACTCTGAATATGGGTAAATATATGCGTTGCCTGTCATGCATTTATTGTTACTGATATATATTAATGATCTATCAATTAAAATCAGTTCAAAAACCAGGCTTTTTGCTCATGACTGTATTGACTATAGAATTTCAAAAGAACTTCCGATGAATGTAAATTACAAAATGGCTTAGTTGCAATAAATTGCTGGGCTGAAGCAAAATTAAATGGATATAATTAGCGAAAAAAGCAAATCAATGAGGTGCAATAAATATTGTGCTGATATATGATTCGGTTATAATGTAAATTTGGAGGAAGTGAGTCAAGCAAACAGCTTAAAATACTTAGGAACTATTTTGAGCTCAAATTTAGGTTTGGAAGAACACGTTAATTATGCGTCTCGAAAGTGTGGAAATCCTTACATTTCGTAATGAGAATATTAAAAAACGGGAGCGGAAACTCAAAACAACTTGCCTATAAACCTTTTGTTCGTCGCATACTCGAGTATGGTGCAGATTTTTTGCGATCATTATAGAAAACGCCACATAGAAGGCTTAGAAAAACGTCAGACGGTTGCAGAAAAATTTGTAATACGGGGACCTGATCACGGTCGAGATTAGGTAGAAAAATTACAGCGAGAATCTTTGGCAACCAGAAGGAAGAAAGATAGGCTTTGCTCTGTATTCCAATCGTACGTAGGAAACAAAGCGTGGAAAGACATACGAAATAGGATTGGAAAATCAATTTACATCTCATCGATGACAAATTTAAAATCAGGACGAACCGCAAAAAAAAAATCGTACGGAAATTTTTATTCTATAACAAATCGATAATGGATTGGAGAAATTTATCTGCAGAAGTATTGTGGAGGAATCTGACAGCTACGAGAAGGTTTAAATTTTTTTAAATAGTATTCGTGAAGTGAATTTATTTTTATTTTACCCCTTCAAGTAGATATTTTATGTGTAATTTCTTTTAGTGAATTTAATGGGTTTAAAAGTATGGAAGATTTTTTAGGACAAAGTTTTACGACGTTTAATTTCAGAATTGTGTTAATTATTTGATGAAACAATTGTTTATATATTTGTTCTCCAACTGCCACCCTATTCGCAGCAAATTATATATATATCACGCGCGACAAGCATTCAGATCCGCGTTTACTGTTTTATGTGCTTCTTTGTTAAATTACAGGCATATTAAACTATGAAAACCGTAATAGTATCACCTCTGAAGACAAATAAATAACGTCTTAGGTCACTTGACAGTATTAAAGTAATTCATCAAGTATATTATTTAAGTTCTGTAATATTACTCCTTTTCGTGTGGTCTTCTTCGAAAACGATTATTCATAATTCACCGAAATAATGTGACTGCGTCAGAAAAATTTGACAGAAACTAACATTTCTCAACGTGTGCATAATACTGTGCTGAACTTTAGCATGTCTGCGTGTCTCGGAAGATGACATCGGCACGTGGAAATTCCTCGTGCTCCTCCACGTGTGTTAACGCCCTGTGTCCGCCCGACCATAGCAAATTGAAGCTCTACTGTTGCATACTGAGCACTAGATCGCTACACATGTCACCACCTTCGCGTTCCTCAGTTTACTTCAAGGCAAGTTTCAACAACTATTTTACTGCGTGAAACACATTTCCGACGAAACAATAAATTTTTAAATATTTTTCTCTCGCGGGACAGAACTTGAGATCATTTTTCCCATAGACGTAAATTTTGATAAATACTGATTGAATAAAAAATTCTGCCTTTCGCCAAAAATTATTATTTTTAAATAGTATTAATGTATTATTTTAGAATGGAATCCTTAAACAATTTCAAATACCCATAGAATTATTCCAAAATTTAAACACCTACAAATGTTTATCTAGCTCAAACTGCCTATAAATTTTATTACTACGGAAAGCTTACATTTAGTATGCTTTACCGTAGATATTTTTATTTGTTTAATACTTTACGATCTACAAATATTGGAATAAGTTAATTGTATGCATAGTTTCTGCGTGACTACAAGAATCGTCCATTGACCATTCGCTAGTATAACATATAAAGGATTGATTTAGTTAGTACATATCGTGCATCGTTAGGTTCAGAAGTAATTAAAACAGTTTCATCATATTTATCTCTCTGTCAACAATAATACTCTTTTCTTACAATTAGAAAATAAGTCCATAAAACATACAATTTTCTGAATGCTATCTTACTGATTTATTTTTCTGGGCAAATTTAAGTCGATGACTTGAAAATCAAACATTTAGTGGGAAAATATAAATATACTTTTGAGAACATCCAAAGTGCCCTAGTTCCTCAATACGCCGATTGTTAAATCAAGGTTCATAAACAGAAAATGATAAAGAAATATGGTAATGAAAGTTTGAAGGTCCAGAAAAAACAATTGAATATTCATTAGAAAAACATACCAAGGATGTAAATCGAAAAAATAACCTCAGATCCTCCTTTACTACCAATCGTTTTGGTTCACATAAATTTAATATAATTCTGTTTTATTTATTAAATTAATTTTATTTATGAAATATAAATATATATAATTTTCTAAAGTAAATTAAATACGACACTCATCCTGACAGAATTTTTTTTATCTTTCACTTTCCAAATATTACAGGATATATTAACATTTTATTGTGAATTAGCAAACTTTGATGAATACTATCAGCAAACTTTTACAACATGCTTATGAAGTATTTGTAATATTTAATTTTACTACATCAAAAAATGTATATAGTAGGACAAATAAGTTATAGAGATATTTGATAGTCTATTTTCGTTGCAGACTAAATGTATGAAGGAATTGAAGAAATGTGAAGGGTTTATAAGAATCAAATTTATTGGGTCTTTTCTTAAGACAATATTTATTTATAGTAGCATCAACAGCTACGGTCATTAGCAACTTTGTACTGTGTTGCACGTATCTTTTCCGGGGAACTAATTAGCGAGAATTTCTCAGTATAGAGGCAGAGACAGCATCCTTGCCGTCGCCGGGATTCGAACCAGACACCTCTGTGATGTTAGGCAGTGAAGCCGACGCCTATATCACAGGACGTTAGCTGTTAGGCCTGTTGATTTACATAAAAACTAAGGCACATACAAAATAATAATTTTAAGAAGGGACTTTATAATATCTACGTATATAAATATAATATTTTGTTTTAATGTTAAAATTCTAAAAAATTTTCAGTTTCTACTATTGGTATATCCGAAATCAATCTAACTTAGTAAACGTTATAACAAATATATTACAACAAAGGTAATGTCATAATGTTTACAATTAAATTTTTATTAATCCAAATTTTGTGTTCATATAGCAAAGTGTTTATTATAATATCATTTAATAATATTTTAATATTTGAAATTAATAGTTAATGATATTTTAAATAAGTTTCAAGACATTAAATATTATCATAAAAATTAAAAAATGATTTAATTACACACAAAAATTATTTTTTCCGTATTTTATGACTTCGATGAAAAAAGCAACGCCGCATAACAAGGAAATATGATCAATTTGAGGTTATTTTGATTTTAATCATATAATTATTCTTATAATAATACTTCTAAAGCTATGCTCTACGATAATATGTCCATAAAGTCGTAAAATTCGCCCCTTTTTATTTATTCAACAAAGCGGACCAAAAGCAATTTGAGCAAAAGCCTCAACATAACCCAGATATGAGCCTTCTGTGTGCGGAGAACGTGGTGTGGGTTCGTCGAAAAATTCTGTGGACTAGTGTTTAAATATAGACGAGTTTTCAATGCACACACTGAAGGCAACTACGATAAAATATTGATAACTATATGACAACTTAGCCTGATTACCAGATGTGAGCATGTTTTACCGAGCTTAGTAATCTCTTGGGAATTTTGTTGTGAAGTAACCCGAATAAATGTTAACTGTGGTATCAACAATGTTGATATAATTACTTACCTTTAAAGATTATTAATGATTTGGAGCTTGGAAATTAAATTATTTCGTAGTGTGTTAAGCTCACTCACACGGAAGAAATTGTGCATCACAACCACACGTCTACCTAACTACGTATATATATATATATATATATATATATATATATTTGTTTGTTTAATTTTTTTATTGTTTTTTCGTGTTAGTGATAAGGTGTAGCTACTTTAATAATTATTTTAACGTTAATAAAATAAAAATTTACCCTGAAACCTGACAAATTTAAGAGAACCTCACTTTATATCTCCTATATATTCTGGCAGAATTTTCAAACCCCATTTTTTCGTAGAGTCAATCCTGGGACGGGGTTACTAAAATGTTTAACAATCAATTTATTCCAAAAATATAGATAAAAGAAAATAGAAATAAAAACTAATGCCATTAGCTTACTTAAAATATAGTAGAAAAAGAGTTGAATTTGTTAAAGTTATCCTTACTTTACTATATATTTTTATGTTACATTTAAATTGTAAAGTAAATATTTTAATTTTCGAGCATTACAATTTTCGTTGCTGATAAATAAGAATAACATTAAATTACCCGTCATCTTTTTCTGCATACATCATCAAAAAAGTCTTGTAACTTAACGGGACGTTTACGCAATTCAAAATTATGATGTTGACACCCCACTATGTGTGGTGATAAATCCATATAAATTATATTACACATTTTTTCTACAATTGGACATTACCCCAGCAACTATACTTGCTTTCCATTTCATTGCGACCATCTCCTCTCAGGTTTAAACTTTTCACGAGTTCATGTTGTTTGTTTCCTCTTCAGTATTTGTTTTCAATTTGCAAAACTTGCGGAGGAAAACAGATGCCTGCCCAATTAACAGCTTCGCTCCACTCAAACGTTTAAATTACAATAGAGTTTTAAATTTTGAATAGAATTATAAGGAAAATATAATCATTTTGTCGAGACTGAATTATATCTCGCTTCTTGCTTTTTGAAACTATATAAGGAAGTATTATATATATATATATATATATATATACAAATATATATATAATACTTCCTTATATAGAAATATCCTGTGTACTTTTGAAGACTGCCAAATCGGTTTTCTACGAATTTTAATCTTTTCTACCAATTTTAACAGACCTAAAAGAAGATTAAAGCCATGAAAAAGTTGTTGGGAAATTTCTCACATTCATTTGTAAACAGATAACACTCATGATGAAAACCAATAACCTATTATTACTAAGGGTGGCGGAGAGGTCTGCGAGGGATATTCTTTCGCAGGCAGTACCTTGTAGGAGAAACACGAAGGGTCTACCTTTGGGGATGCCTTTTGCTCTCAGTTTTTGAACTAAGGTTCCCACAAGCCGAGGCAACTCGGCCTGTTCTGAGAGGTGTGTGTTCTGGGGCATACGGTAAGAGTTGTTCCCATTGGAACAGTCGGCCAGCTGCCTCCTAAACTGGTCGAGGTACGGAGAAGGGAATATTGCGTCCTGAGAGCAAACTCTTCTCCCGCTATCGGAAGATCGTGGGACAATTATCCAATGCCCGACCTACGTGATGCAGGTTTTTCTAGGGTTTTCCCTGCAATACTTTTAGGCAAATGCAGGGTAGGTTCCTTAAACTATAGCCCGGGGCCCTAGTAAACCCTTGGCTACCTTCCTCTACCCTTCCGCATTCCCCCTTTCAGATCCCTTCGTATGCTATTAAAGGGGAGTTGCCACCATGTGGATTACCCTCATGTAGCCTGTTACCCTAAAAAAACAACTATTAATACTTTTAAACGACAGAAATATTATACTTTCAAACTTGTATTTAAGTAACGGCTTTCCAGACGTTACACAATAAACTTCTATGTCATTATTAATTTAGTGCATGATATTTTGTATATTTTTACTAAATTTCTTAATATGTATTTTTTGTAATACAATACTGAAAAAATAACCACTAATATCAAAAGTGACCAAAGTCAATTTGTCTCATGATGTTGCACATATTCAACAAATATAATTAGGTTTGATTTATCAATAATTCACATTAATTGTGATTTTAGTGCAATTATAATACCCTAATAGTGACGCTTAAATTTTATTTTTTGAAAAAATATATATAAAAAACAGAAAATAAATATTATAAACTTGATCTGTGGGCAGAAAAATCTGTCTTAAGGGGTTGACTCACAGAAAGCTAGGACAGGTATGTTTTAACCTGTCCACAAATGCCAAAAAATTCACATTTCCTTAAATGCACGTTCTTTCATATCTGCATCAGAAATTAGCTCTCTTAGAAACCAATAGATTCCTCTGGTTGATACTAAAAGTTATGTTGCATAGATGCTACACTTTTCACTAAAGGGTTAAAGTTTTATAAAACTTTTCAACACTGAAAAACTGAATTAGTACTTCCAATTTTTTCAAGGAATATAGAATTTTTTGCCTAATAAAGAAACCGTCGATGTATTATAGTCAATTATACTTGATGTGCAAACTATATTTTATTCTCACGTATATAGAATTCTGGTAAATACTTTAAAAGTTTTACCATTTATATTAGAATTGACTCACAATTTTTTTTTCGGTGTTATACTTGGATCTACGTAACAGGTTACCAAATTTATTCATACGATTTTCTGATACTGGTATTTTGATGGCAACATGGCCAAATATACTTTGCGAGCAACCAGTCAAATGCCGAAGAATTAGCTGCAGATATCAGTCCGTTTCATCCTCAATGTTATTACTCGTATACAAACGTTGAGTTGTGTTTCATATGTGTACCTCTGGATACGTCATTATTAAAGCACCGATTCATGTCAGCCTCGTGTGCGCAGTTTCGTGAACTGAAACCGATAATTCCCGATAAACCTCAAATACATAGGAGAATATGCCCAAGTATTACCCACGCAGATTAATAAGTGCTGAAATTTGAACAACAAACTCTACAAGTGTAATACTAAAAGTTAACCGAAACTCTCTATAAATGTATTTTGTTTGCAATCTACAATCATATACAGATTTTAATTAAATGTAATCACAATCATCAATTATAAATTTTTTCTCACTAAATCGCTATAGTAATCTTCAAAATGACGAATAGACGGAGCATTTTTCTTCTCAGTAGTATCAAAAATTTATTGACGCTTATTATAAAATGAGTTATGCTTATATATAGTAATCCACGTTTATATTTTACTATTATATTTTTATTGATTCCGATAGTAGTCGGTTAATCATTTTACAATATAGGTAAGCATAGAGTACTTATAACTAATAGTTAGTATCAGGGAAAAAAAAACATTTAAGTAACTAACTACGATGGAATACAGAAAAATTTAATTAACATTACTAAGAAGTTAGTATAATATATGCAGAGTATACTTACAATTCGTATTTATAATTTTTTTCTTAAAACCACCAAAAAATCATTGAGAGAAATAATTGTGGAACTGCAAATGGCAAAAGAAAGAATGAATAGCGTAATTAAAAATACGACACACACAAAAAAGACGAACAAGCCACTTCTTGGAACAGAAAGCCGAGAAATCTCACATTCAGAAGTATCAACAGCCCGTATATAAAACAAAGAAAAGAACCTTCCCAGACGCCGAAGGCCTGCGAGGGCTATTCTCTCGCAGGCAATACCTGCGAGGGATATTCTCTCGCAGGTTGAACCTTGTAGGAGAGATACGAAGGGGCTACTTTTGGTGATGCCTTTTCCTCTCATTTTTTGAACTAAGATTCCCACAAGCTGAGGCACCTCGACCTGTTTTCAGAGGTGTATATTCCGGGGTCACAGACCTTGGGCATACGGTAAGAGTTGTCCGCTATGCCCATTGGAACAGTCGGCCAGCTGCATCCTAAACTGGTCGAGGTAAGGAGAAGGGAATGCTGCGTCCCCACAGCAAACTCCTCTCCCGCTATCGGAAGGGCGTGGGACAAGTACCCAATGCCCCACCTACCTGATGCAGGTTTTTCTAGGGTTTGTCCTGCATTTCTTTTAGGCGAATGCCGGGTAGGAACCTTAAACCACAGCCCGGTTGCTCTAGTTAACCCTTGGCTTCCTTCCTCTACACTTCCGCATCCCCCTTTCAAATCCATTCCTATTATATTAAAGGGGATTTGCCACCACGTGGATTGCCCTCATGCCGCCTGTTACTCTCAAATAAAAAAAATAAAAATGTGTGCCCTCTGTATCCGTTGTGTAGATCAAAACACAGGCTCACATACGATTCACTGAAATCACTTTTGTGACAGCTTAAATTTAATTTCCTTAGATATGAATTATTCTTAGATGATTTACGTACCTCTTCCAAAAAACAAACAAAAATACTTTTTCGCATCCGAACATTACAGTTTTGAAAATCGATACCACTTTCATTTTAAAGTATTAAAAGCTTCATGTATTGTTTGTTTAGTTATTATTCTTTTTATTATACATTGAGTGATTTACCTATCAAAATCATCACCAACTATACTATAGTAGCGTACAATGGTTAATTTCCCTATGATATATCCCATAGGTCAGATCGTATTGCTACAGATGATTTTTGAGTAATTAATCTGCAAATACGTGTTTTATGTTTAATAGTTTAAAAATAATTTAATGTAACTAGAGTGACTTGTGACCATAAATCTCTAAATCGTTCATACAAGAATTTGATATTCCTGTCAAACGATTCACCCAAAACCCAGTAATATAAAATATACAAGAAGTAATAATTAATGCATCATTAACTACAAAATAATATATTAAACGAAACATACTATTCGATAATTATATTTTTAGTAACGCTCAAATTACATAAATAACGGAAACTAGATAATTTGGTTGTCGTTGGAGGTCATTAGAAAAACGTATCATTTGTACTTTTTATAATTTTCAGAATAAGTCTGGTTTAGTTTTTTAAAAATTGCTTTGTATGACCGAGTAACCAATGGGTGAATCCCAATATTATATAGCAATTTACTCCATATTGCATCTAATCTGTGATTAAAATTTTATTACAACTTCTAACAATGAAGAAAACACATCTTACCTCTACGTAGAACAGTATCGGGGCTTTTCATCTAACAACGTCTCTGCCACGTGGTTTTCGAAGGTAAACACTAAACTTTTCGCTCTGAGTAATTCTATCTCTGGCAACCATTCTTTTGTTTCCTATTTGTATGGGCGAATGGGGAAAACTTTATACGTAAGGAGCGAAATTGAATTTTGTGAGGATATGAGCTATGCGTCCGTATTTTTTATTCGCAGTGCGACGCTCTTTTGTTTCCTCTCTCCTTCGGAGGTGGCGTAATTAAAGAGATTTTCTTCGTTCCAGCGGCATTCCACTTCTTACCTTATAATACAAAATAGATTTCTTTAGGAGGGACGAAAGAATCAGAAAGAATTTAGAAAAGAGATTATAATTTCCAGCCAGGTTTTCTGTTACCACGAGTGTTATATTACCGCTTCAAAGATGAATAGTCCTTTGAAATTATTTGCAACGCTGCATTCAAATAGCAAAGTAGATCATGTTTATAAACAAAATATCTACAAGGTGCATTATTACTTAGATTAACAGTATTGCTTAGTTAAAAGTATATATTCAGGATGTAAAACTTGGTAAATATTCTGAAATTAACGTTATAGATTTCATATTAGATACAATTCTGTGTCATCATCTAAAGTGTGTTACAATTCGTAAACAACATGCGATTGTACGAATTTTCCCCATTTATGAAATGAGTGCGTTGTATTTTGTGCTTTACAGTGCAGGTCATGAATTTTCAATGTGCTAATTCAAGTTCCATTAACGTTTAAATATTTAGCAAACAAGGGCTCTGGTTCGCTATAATGAGCATATTTCGCGCTCTGTGCAATGAGCGTCGGGATTGCATTGTTGCGGTTGCAGATAAACCATTCAAAGATACTTTATGGAGGTCATATATCGATGTAAGGTCCTTCAAGTGTACGATTAAAATATTTTTTAATGTTTGAAGTTCATTCTAAATACTTGCAGTCTACATCCTGTTATTATTGGCCTTCACAAATTTTTTAAATGCACTCAACAATATCCAATATCATAACCGTAAATGAAGCAGATAAATTTTAATATTGGTATTTTAATCAACTTATTAACAGTTAAAAGTCGCATATTGTGTGAAGCCTTCAATGCGAGTAAAAAATTTGATTCGTATCTAATACTAACCTAGGTTCAGGATGGCATTAATACGACAATATGTACAATTAAGTAATTTATTTAACCTAATAGCCCATCGATAATTTTAGAAACTGAATAGTCTGAAGGTTGTTAATTGTGCAAACCTGCCTGTTATGCAAAGTTCAAGTAAACGTGTAATACGACGTTAATTTTTTAAAATCAAATATTCATCTCCCTTTGAGATAAATATGAGATACTACTGTTTGAATCACACAAAATAATCGACCAAAAACTTCAGTCTTTTTACATATGAATACATAGATGGGTAGATAAATATTGGGTGGATATTTTAAACACAGAAATATAGTCATCAGGTCTTAAAGTGAGGTATGTTGTTGTTTAGGCTCACTCTTGAGCACAGTATAGGCTGTTCCTGTGGAGTACTGGATTTATTACCGGACAATGATGCGAGAAGCAGCAGCAGCAGGAAGCATGCGTTAGCCAGGCAGGACAGGTCACCAGGATACGTTAGGTTTAGGATATTCCGGATCAGGTTGAAATGACGTCAGAGTTTACGTCAGCAAACTTGAGAAACTGGTCTACTCCAAGCTCAGTAACACATATATAGAATCAAATGACAACATATTTAAATAAGGAATATATCTATACGATGATTCATAAATTAATAAAATGATAATATATATATATTGATACTTATATATCAGTCGTTTGGTTACGATAAATCCAATTCTTCTTATTATCCCAATCTTGGCTTTCTTCTAATTTATGAATGTTGACAACATTCTGATAGTTTTCTTGATATGTTAATCTGGTTTCAAATGAACGTTTAGCTTGTCCTATTTAACATTTGCCACAATTTTATATACTGTATTATGTTGTATATAATTTTTATTTGTAAAGTAATAGCAAACCTAAATTTGTTAAAAGGGTTAAATACAATTATCCGTATGGTGTTGAATGTAGTGTTGAATTTATAAACACCATGTTACAATACTTATTCATATTGTAATTCCGAGGGCAATTGTTTGGAATATCGCACTGTTAATCAGAAATGCAAGTATTTAGATACATTCCTAGGAGGTAATTTAAAGTACCTTTTTAATGTTATTCCTTTATTTACACAAGGATACGTTTGTAAACGGTTTCTTCCCTATTGGGAAGAAAGCTCCACTTATAGTTTATAGTTTTCCTATAGATGACAGTAGAGAATACATAACAAAGAAAGTATGGAAAGAATACATATTTAAAAACGAAATTTATGACGACACTACAAATTGTAAAAGTAACACACAATTTATGAGGTTGTAACATACTTTAAAATTAATACCTTGAAATAACCATTATAACAATTAGACTACATTTTTTAAAAAAATTGAACATTCCAGCATATTAGGAAAAAAATTATCAAATTTAAAACATCAAAATTGAAAAACAAAATGTTTTATCCCTGTTCTTTTAAATTAAATTTAGTTATCTCAAAATTAAAAGAAAAATAATTTTCATACCTTTATTATATGAAAATTTATGACAAATTTTTAATGTGCGGTTTGAAATACGTTGGGGATGAATTAACATTTGTTGGTACAGCTGTTAAGAATATTACCGAATTTTTGTTTAACATAGGAAATAAAAATTTATATAACGCAACAAATATGTTATAATACTGTATCATAAATTTTAGTTATATTAATAAGCCTAAGAACGATTTTTTTTCGAACAACCTTTTTGAGAACATACAATATAAACTTTTTTAATAATTGTTAATAGTTTTTTTAAAATTAATTTTTTAGATTATAATTATTATTTATCGGGTAAAAGTCTAAATTCTAGAATCACATAGCATGAAAATAATTTGAAATTTACCGCCCAAAAGTTATTCCGTTCAGCTGGAATATATTTATTTAAAAAATATAATTTCGAATGACTCAATGAATATGAATAATGTAAATATTATTCCAAATTTATGAGGGAAATGTTCCATGTTAGGTCCAATGTTTCGGTCATTACTTTTAAAAATGACACCAATAATTTAAATAAAAATCGGACCAATGCAAATAAAACAGGTATAATAGGTAAATTTGAGAATAAAGGGAATAATGCAATTATATATTGTTAGTATCATAAATCTGAATTAAAAATATTTTCTGCGGATACAGAATTTCTTATACGTTAGGTATTTTATGTTACTTAGGTTAGAAAAATTAGTATAGGTTTATGGGAACATGTTATAGAATATTGTCTGACTATCAATTGTATATTAATTTTTAGAAAGGAAATACCAAATGAAACTTATTGCGAATGGGCTTCTACGATATATGAATTATCTGGCGATATCAGTACGAACTTTCAGAATTATGCTCATGCTTAAAGATCAAAAAGAGAATAATAGTTTCCCAAAAAATTGTGAAAGAGAATTTCAGGAGGAATGAGATAGAAAGAGAGATTCTGAAACCGGAGAAAAAATTATATCTTGCGTAGACCAAATAGAAAGGAAAATGTTGTTAGCTACGTTGAATTAAGTTCAACACCAAAAAAATTCGAGGAGTTATTATCAGAAAAATGCAGAGAATAGATGTTTCCACTGTGGAGGAACTGCTCACATCATATAATATTGTAAAAAACAGTAATTGTGCAGGTAATCGATGTAAGCGATTTGAAATGTACTGAAGGTCAAACAACTTAGCCAACTGGTATATTTCCGTCTGCTCCCGTGTGTTTATTATTATTCAAAAAGTTAATTGAAAGTCATAACTTTCTTTAATATATATATTGTAATTATTATTTTTGAATTAAAGTTTTTATAAACACAATTGCCCCACGTTGATGCGTCAAAAATGTAATGAACAACTCGAAATTGTCATTTAATAACAGTGCCTCACGTTGAGGTCGCCAAAATGTAATAATCGGACTGAAACCAATTTAAAATGAAATTAATATTATAATGGAAAATTATATAATGAAGGAGCATAAATAAGAACATTTATTGAAGCTGACCAAACAATTAATTTATTATTTTTCAAAATAATTCAAAATTATAAAATAATTACTCGCCGTCATTTTACATTTATTTCGTACAAACAAATAAATTTTCTCTTCATCTCTGGGTCCTTTCTGGGCCTTTAAATAAATAATATTTTACTCCCTTTCAAACAATCAACTAACAAATTAATATGTTACAAATTTTACCAAAAAATGAGAAATATGACGATGTTATCATTAATCTAACGTTTAGAAAATTATTTAAATGATTTATAACTCACAGCTTTCCTTGGTCCTTAAGCAATTGGATTCTTTCATCAACACACACTCTCAATTTAAAAAATAATAAAACAGGCCATTCTAACACTGAATTTACACTTCACTTTTGATTTGCAATATTGGCGGCACCGCGTAGACGAACTATACCACCAATTTCTCTGTGATACAGGAATTCCTCCTCTTAGGCCTTTAGGATTATTCGTCGAAACTTGTAACACTCGGAAATCTTTTTGAATCCCCAACGTAAATTTTTAATTTTAATTTTTGTATTGTCGGTGTAATAATTATAGGCCGTGTATTGTAAACAACAACCAGCGTGCCGTAAGAATTTGGAGTGCTGGATACGTATTATTGTCGGCGTATATTTGAGGTTGGAAGCTTGGACGAGAAAAACGAGCCAGTTCGTCGCATCCCAGCCTATGATATTAAGTGAAGCAGTAAAGTGGAGAGGCTGCATTAATATCCAGAACAGTAAAGTACAATAGTCACTTTTCATTAATATCCAGGACGGCAAAGTCGGATGGTAGATTTAAGATGAAAAAGTACTGGAACGAATGTTGAAGACTTGTCTGGTGGTCAGTTGGCCAGAATTTCTGTAAAGTGAAAACTACTGGTATGGTGTAAGATTTTGAAAAGTGGTTATATGTTAATGAGAGAAATATAACACAGCGGAGATTTAAAACTGATCAACATTCTGTAGGACTTGTGGTAATGTGGGTTATTGTGCAGATGTAGGTTGTTAACCGTGAATACCACGCCCTTCCGATAGCGGGAGAGAATTTTGCTGTGGGGACGCAGCATTCCCTTCTCCGTGTCTCGACCAGTTTAGGAGGCAGCTGGCCGACTATTCCAATGGGAATAGCGGACAACCCTTACCGTATGCCCAAGGTCTGAGACCCCGGAACATACACCTCTCAGAACAGGCCGAGGTGTGCTTCTTTTTTTTGGTGTAGACAGGCTATGTATAGGGTAATCCACACAGTGGCAACTCCCCTCTTATAGCATAGGAAAGGGATTTGAAAGGGGGGATGCGGAAGGGTGGAGGAAGGTAGCCAAGGGTAACTAGGGCCCCCGGGCTATGGTTTAAGGATGCTATTCGGCATTCGCCTAAAAGAAATGCAGGACAAACCCGAGAAAAACCTGCATCAGGTAGGTCGGGCATTGGGTACTTGACCCACGCTCTTCCGATGGCGGGAGAGGGGTTAGCTGTGGGGTCGCAGCTTTCCCCTCGCCGTGCCTTGACCAATTTAGGAGGCAGCTGGCCGACTATTCCTATAGGAATAGCGGATAACTCTTACCGTATGCCCAAGGTCTGCGACCCCGGAACATACACCTCTCAAAACAGACCGAGCTGCCTCGGCATGTGGGAACCTTAGTTCAAAAAAAAACCAGAGAGATGTGAAGCCATCCCCAAAGGTAGCCTCCGCCAGAGCTCTCTGGGAAGGTTCACCTGCGAGAGAATCCTCTCCAAGAGCTGTGCCTTTTTTGTCTTTTATTTTAGGGCAACAGACTACATGAGGGTAATCCACGTTGGGCAACTCCCCTTTAATAGCATAGGAAGGGATTTGAAAGTTGGGATGCGAAAGGGTAGAAGAAGGTAGCCAAGGGTTACTAGGGCCCCCGGGCTAAATTTTTAGGATCCTACCCGGCATTCGCCTAAAGAAATGCAGGTTTTTCTAAGGTTTTCCCTGCATCAGGTAGATCGGGCATTGAATAACAAGTGAAATGTATAAGCAGCGAGTTATGAGAGCACTTCTGATGATTTGGTTTCTTAAAATAAATCATTGTAAACCTTATATAAAAACTGCGTATCATCATATCTCTTTAGATTTCCTTTGATTTTTGATTTTTTTATGTTAAAATTTCTGTTGTACATTTAATTGAGTATTTTTGTAACATTTTTGTTTTATTTGATTCGGTTATAATTGCTATTTACTGTAGCTAATAGAAGTCTAATAAGCGACCCTGAAGAATTAAGAATTTCACTAAAATATGCGCCAATTATGAAAAGTTTATGTACAGAATCCAAACTAAACAGGAATCTCTATTAAATGTTTAATCTTTAAAAGTTAATGTTTAAATTCTTTCATAAATCCCATTAATTATTCACATCGCGGTGGCATTCTTAGTCTACCATTACATTTTTTGACATCATTCCATTAAATTAATTATCACATTATTTGAAGCCCAACGTGAGTTTTCTTTATTATAATCTATAATTTTTATATTACTATTTATTATTTATAGGCGACACCGTACTTGTCCATTCCAATATGGATAGTTTTAATTCACGTAGATTGCCGTTTTATTGACGCTACAATGTCACCAACAGCTTACCTCGAAGTTTTGCTCTTCGACTTGTGGCTTCGTGTTCAGAATCGTCTATCGACTTTCTACTATCTTCGTAATATGTCCTGCTCAACCCATTACAATATCTCAGACTTCCCTAAGCAATCATTTTTATTATTCTCTGAAATACTTTCATTTAGCGTAATATATATATATATTTGAGAGAGATAGACTTTATTGTTATATGATGATATAATCTTGAATCAAATATATTTACAAATATTTTTATTAAAGTGAAATATAGAATCCACCCCCCCCCCCCTGTGGTTCATGAATACTCCTTAGGTAATAGCGCTTATCCCTCTGCTTCGGATCCTCGTTAATATGCAGTAGCGCCCCATTTACTCCCTTGCTCAGTCTTTCCTCGTCCATTATTTTAATTTAGTAAGATTTAATACCGTAAAGGGTCAGACTGAAGCGGGATTTTTCTGTGAGTGTAATGGTTAGATAAAAGATTATGGCCAGTTCTTTTGTTGGAAAAATGCGGGGGAATTTCTATTGGTAGGTGCGCTTATATGACTATGACTCTTTTAACTAAGCCAGGGCGGGCTTCGTACATTCACATACACATACATAAATTATTTTCAAACATAGAATTAGTAATATAGTCAATATTTTTATTTTGTTATTAGTTGACGTTTCAAAAGAAAGAATATCTGTAGAGATGCAAATTTTATGATAATATTGAATGCCTCGGTAAATAATTATAAGGTAACGAACAAGGTTGGCAACCACACGAAAATTGGATACAGGCTAAATAAATCTAAAAATACAAAGATGTTGCTCGTTTGGGATATAAAAGGCTTCTGTAACAAATCGTAATTAATATTAATGAATTGATACGTGAAAGGAATTAAGTAAACGAAAAGTGAAGCGTAATGTGATAATTAACATTATTTAGCAAATTAGTTTTTCCTCAAATTGCGAAACAATTATTGGAATCTTATAAATTTTATGAAATGAATAACAATATTTAATCATAATTTAATGACTCTAAAATGTGTTATTTATTTTATTAAAAACAACCATTTTCGGTAATACAATAATTTTATTTAAGACCTTTTTTTAGTCACATAATATTTACCGATTTTATAGTAATATTTAATTAATTGTAGCAATGTCGTGTTAACATTGTTTTATGTTTTTAAATAAGAAATACTTAAAATGAAAAAAAATACGTCTGGTTGAAAATAATGAATAAGAAAGATAGCCAATGCAGACAAAAATTGCAATATAAATACCACAAGAATGGTATAATACTTAATTTGTACTAAAATATAAAAAATTATTGAAAAATTGAAAAGTGTCCATGCAATGGCGGTAATATTTATTAAATACTTTTGAATAAATTATATTACGTGATTGTAATAGATTAAAATAGTATTTCATAGTTATATTTGTTAGTCTTGTGGTTCTGGCTCATGAACTTACATATGTTTACAAATATTCGATAGTATCATGGAGATACACTGAATCAATGTTATTCTCTAGTCCTACCTAACATTATTTATAAATATTATCATTACTTGCTTTGACTTTCACGCACGTGATTTGTAACAAATTATTCACTGCTATGCGAGCGGAAAATTAATGCTGCTCACTAGAATTATTGGCACACATTCTAGACCAGCACTCACGATTACCGGGAGCTTATAGAATATTCAGAATGGCACGCAGACAAAGGCTAATGCTCGACATATTACGGATAGGCATAATGCGCGGCGCCATGACGAACACCGAGCGGTAGCAATTAAAGCCTACGCTCCTTGTCCGACTTGATTATACGTGGATGCGGTTGCTTATTCCTGCTTCCTCAGATATGCGGGACAAAGCTCCACGGATTTTATAGCTCTTGGATACACAGCAATATCACGAGACATCTATTCTCGCTACAATTCTTTTGAAATGTTGCACGTGAAGATTGTTCATTTCGAGTTCTATACATTCAGCTGTCAGATATGCATTAATTACGTTTTGTTGGTCGGTCTTATATGTTTCTCTCAACAAAATAACTACAGTTCATAACTTTATGCAGTGATCGACTTGGGTTCAAGTTCCCGAATCCACATTCTTTGAGCATTCTTTGAATCTTTGAGCAGTGGCGATAGTGTGATAATTACTGTACAGTAAAATATTTCATTGGATTAAAATTAGTTATTTATAGAAAATACATCCTGTAGCTCTGTACTTGAAAATTATTATTAAAATATTAGACTATAAAATAAACACGCGTTTAGAGTTCATTATTCCGTCTAACACGTTAGTGCAGAAAGTGTCCTCCATCAGTCAAGTACAAAATGTGGGATATGTAATCACTTTATCTGTATTTAAATACTCTTCCTGTTATTCAGGATTTGCTTGCCTTCGTCCAATTTTTTTACGCAAATTCTGTTTCATATATAACCTTTGCTGATGATACAGCAATACTGTCAATACACACAGACCCTGATTCCGCATCACAGAAACTTCAAGAACATATACAAAAAATAGAGACCTGGCCAAAAAGATGGAAAATAAAAGTAAATGCATCGAAATCATCCCACATAACATTTACCCTTAAAAAGGAACATTGTGCTATAGTAAAGCTCAATAAGGAAGAAATTCCAAAATCAGAATCAGTAAAATATCTTGGTCTTCACTTAGACACCAAGCTGAAATGGAGGGATCACATCAATAAAAAGAAAGAGCAAATAGAAATAAAAACTAAATTATTAAACTGGCTGATTGCACGAAAATAAAAATTATCAGTAGAAAACAAATTACTTATTTACAAAACTGTGATAAAACCTATATGGACGTACGGAATAGAGCTCTGGGGATGTGCAGCCAAGTCTCGCTTCGCTATTATGCAACGAGTACAATAAAAAATCCCCCGCACTATTACAAATGCTCCCTGGTATGTATGCAACTTCAGCTTACATACTGACCTCAATACACCATATGTAGCAGACGTCTTCAAAGATAAAAATCTTAAACACCATACTAACCTTCAAACCCATCCCAATCGACTACTAGAGCCGTTACTACAACCAACTGAAAATCGAAGACTGAAGAGATGCTGGCCCATAGACTGCAATAGAAACTGAGTTGGCGTTGTTGGACCCTCACCTCTCCACGACATCGTACAAGACACTTTTTATTAAATTGTACATGTTATCAAATTAGCTTATAGATCATATGTAATCTGATTGCTAATAATCATCAAAACAGATTACCATAATTATCGTCCTTCGCGCAATATCACTAGAATTTCAATATCTCTTGAACTAATATTAGGTGACGACTTGAAAAAGCATAGCTAGAACGACCACTTCCACTCAAGTCCTTATTTTTTGCTGGATGTAATGTAAGAAATACGATTGTTCGACAACGTGGATGGAGGCAAGTAAGGAACAGTGAGGTGTAGTGTGATGTTTTACTGCTGAAGGAGAAGTGGAAAGCCATCTCGGAATGTCTGCTGTTATGTTTACGTGTACTGGAATGTCACGCAATCCTGTCCCTGCAAGACGATGCTCGACCAGGGAAGACTCACAGCGTCAACGCTCCTGCTGTGGTAGATGGACTTGCACTGGTCTTTTGGAATATCTGCATCAGGCTCTTGATACTTAACCTAACCCTTTCTGATGCCGAGGGGACGCCGCCTTCCCATCTCCGTGCCGAGACCAGTTTAGGAGGCAGACGGCCGACTAGTCGAATAGTCACAGTGGACAAATCTTGCCGTATGCCGAATACAGCTCTCAAAACAGACCGAGGTACCTCGGATTGTGGAAACCTTACATCAAAACCAGAGGAAGAAGAAGGCATTCCTAGTTTACATCCATCCGACTTTCCAGAAAGGTACCACCTTCGAGAGCACGGCTTACATCTAAATATAAAGCTGATGGTTATTAGAAAGCTGTGTCTGCTCATACAAGTGAATGTTATGGTGACTTTATCTTCCAGAGACGAAGTAGCAGTTACCTTACGATTTTTAATATTCCTGGAAACGTATGAATACGAAGTAGATTTAATAATAAAAAACGCGCAATAGAAGAGATTTCACTGTATCTATTACCAGTTAAGTCTTTTGAGATAATAAACATGCCTTTACCAGAATGAATTTTCTGTAAATAAATTATATAAGTAATTACTTGAGTACAAACATATAAATTTTACTATGTCGTTTGTATAAGATTGTCTCATTTGTTGGAGACGTAGAAATGCCGTTCTCAGAATTAATAAAAGTGGCAGTTTCTCATGATCGTAGATTTAACAGAAGTTTGAAGAATTTTCTTTTGTGATTGACATTGACTGTCGCTGTTGATATAGCAAGATAACGCTTCGAATGGACTGTTTGTGAAGAATGAGACCCTCGTGATCCGAAAGAATTGATGGCTCAGATTTGATTGACTACCGACGCGTTTCAGATTCGCTGTGCGGCCATATTTCAAAAAAACATATACAGTGAGTATTGGAGAAGAAACGAGGAATATGTGTCGAGATAGCCACACAAAGCACTTGAGAATTCCAAAAAGGTCCTAGCCATCAAATTCGGCTATATCCTTGAACATTTAATTTTTTTTAATATTTGAGTTTGTAGCAAGATCTCAAGGAAATAATTTGAGCAAAACACTCTTATTTTTCTATAATAGTTACATTATAATACAAAGAGCAGTCTATATATATATATATATATATACATATATATATATATATATATATATATATATATATATATTGTAATGCCAATTAAACAGGCCATTAATTGTTTTTATATAATTAAATTGTTAACGGTACGAATGCTTAAAGGCGACACTGAAGGCGGGTTCTTCTTTTGTTTAACAATGGAGACCGAGCTTAGCGAACTGAGTATGCGCTTGGAGAAAGACCAGTTGGCGGTGAAACATTGCAAGGGACAGAAAAAATAAAACTTGAGCAGAGACTAGACGTCGTTAATGTATTACCAGTTAAAGTTGTGAAGTAATACAAAGTAAAACATTCACGGAAGTATTGCATCGTAAATATTGGAAAGTAATAGCAGTTTTGTCAGAATAGAACTTTCCGAAATCTTCGTGGAGAACATTGGTAAATTATTGTGGAGCGGAGCAGTCAACGAAATACAGCCAATCTTGCCAAATTTTAAAGTGAAGTGTAGAATCAGTGAAAACCAAGGCCTAATATTAAAATTAAAGTGTGGTAGTGTTCAAGATACAAGAGAGAGATCTGATACCAGACAGACATTCCGTGAGTAACGAAAACTTTGATATAAATTTGTAAACGATAATTAAAAGGGTAGAGTCAGATTTTGTTCAGTTTTCATTGCGTTCAGCTTTCTTTTCACTTATTTTCATATTGTTTTAGGTTAACTTTGTGACATTTAATTTGTTAATTGACAGTTTATACCTTGATTTTGTTCTTATTATCAAACCCAGTAGTGACCCTGAGATAAGAGATTCGACGAATTTGATTGTAATGATATAAGAATTGTGTGTTCAAAAATGCCGCGAATTAATAAATGAAAATTAAATTATTTATTTAAATGGATAAAATTCGGCATGAAAATAGGTTTTGTAAATTGTAAAATTTATCAACAATAATAAATTCCTTTAAAACTTAATAAATGTTGTTAATTGCTTCATTTAATTAAATCTGTCTAATTGATCATTACATAAATGGGTCAAATTAATTGTCACCGGTTATTTATTACAATATATATTAATTTGTAACATGAATCGTTTTGTAACCAACACCTAGAAGTATGGTTATGTATTGAAGAATATATATATATATATATATATATATATATATATATATGATGTTAATGTAATGGTACCAGCATACACCTACACTGCTAGTTCTTACTTGTAAATAAATAATAAGCTTAGGTTAATTCTTAATTTTCAGTCGACTAATGAGTCGTAGCGCAAAACGTAAGTACGTATAATGCATGTACTTCGTAATTAGCTCTTGTGCTCTAAAATTTATTAAGGCATTCCTTAGCGTTTGATGCCGAGACTCGTATTTCATTTAGTAAAAAGGGAAAATCACTCTTTTTCTAAAAAAAACTAACCTTATTTAAAAAAAAGAGAATTATATTTAATATTTTGTACAAAGATGTAACGCAATTAATGAATTGAAAGATAAACAGGAAAAATAACTGATTGAAAATATTTAACTTGATAATCGTGTCCATTTAAAAATTTAATAATAATTTTTGTTGCATCATATATCGATGAAACGCCCTCAACGGGAATAATTATTAATAAATAATTAAAAATAATTTTAAACTGCCCTTGAAAGCAACTGATCAATTTAGTTTTGAAGTTTAATGCGCTGATGTTCGTATTTATATGAGTTAAGAATGAAATTATTTTTAATCAAATTGTCAGTAATAAATATAATGAAAAAGAGATGACACAGGACGTAGGTTAGCACAAACGCTACAAAAATGTCATAACAACTGGAAAGCTGCAAATTGCATTTGCGTGATTTAGGGTAACATTAAAAACATAATTAGTAATTGAAGAGCTTAAGTGGGAAACAAAGAATTAATTTATTGAAGCCATAGAAGCATGCGTGATGGAGATAATTCTATATTGTTGGGACATACGTGTCAGGAAGATATCAAATTAGTCACGAAACCTAAGAAGTAAGTCAATAACTGGCATCGTCATGAACCTTTTTCATTGTTCTGTATGAGCTTGTAAAGGTTATTTATAACTTTATATTCATTTTAGTTTCGAGTAATTAAGATCTTTCAGTTAATAGTTTTGTTTTTCCCCAAGGAGGGTGGTTCTGGATACGATGTTGTAACGTATCCAAATATTGAGTAAGCACGTTGATGTGATATATGCTTTGCGTCTGTGAATACATGTTCTGTAAATCAATCTGGGCTTTAGGGATTACCACGTCCTTCTTCGGAAATGTCATCACTACGGGGACCCAAATGGGAAATCATTTCTAAAATAGACCTGACGGTATTCCTCACTTCTGGTGTTATTACTTCACACAGAGATAATCATAAGTAAAAAATGTGGAGAGTAACAAATTTATTTTGAAAAATAGACTTAAAGCGGTGAGAAAGTTACAAATTGTAATATATTTTTTTACTATCACATTCTACTATTTATTCGCAGTAGTGCTTATTTTCAATAGTTTCTAGTTCGTGTGAGCTTCGTGTCTCCTTTGTTCCAATATTGCAAGAATTTCAGTGGCCTGTAGTAATAGAAACATACGTCAGCGCCCGGGGCTCCGGACCTCTGTTGTAATTATTGGTAGTCGAGTAATTAGGCCTAATTAGAGGCAGCGACCAGAGCTTTGCCTCACGACTGTTTCAACTAAGAGAAACGCTGTGCCTCGACCAAGTGTTTCCAGGAAAAACAAGACCGTCTTTCCCAGACGAGGCGAGCAAACCGCAGGCACGCACTTTCATCGTTAAAACATCATGAAGAAACCGAAAAGAAGGACTGGAATATTCAGACACACGACAAATTTTATTCTAACGACCTACGGCATTGGTAACTGCATACGGGGTGCGTTGTTTAACCGTATCAGTGTTACTGAATATTCCAATGCTAATGAGTCATTAAAACATTTATTTACGTCAATAGTTATGCACTCGAATATCTCTGACTTTAATGAAAATTGATACAAATAATAAAAATAAAAATTATGATACGTATTTATTGTGAATAATTTCTATCATTTAATTAATAATTTCTATCATTTAGTTAATTTTTTTAATAATAACGTGAACGATACTTATGAACATATAAATAAATGAATGGCCTTGAATCATATGACAATTTATACATTTATTTAAATAATTATCTAATTTACAACAATGCCGACGTCTCGTCCTCTTCTACGACCTCTTCAGGAATAAAGTTTTGAAATATTTTTGTGTATAATCCTTTCTTTTATTAGTATTTTTACAAAAGTAAAATTTAGAGGAAAGGTTCTACTACCTCGTAGTAATTTTACTTTTGTGAAAATAATTAATGAAACAAAAAGGATTGTATCCAAAATTATTATCCCAGAAGAGGTCAAAAAGTGATAGTAGTTGTTTTAAATTAGATAATTGTTGCAGGAAAACAACGTCTTCAGATTCAAGGCCATTTATTTGTTTTATTATTATAATTATTATAATAATATAATAATAATAATTATTGTTTCATAATTAACAAGACTTATGTATTTCTTTAAACTCATTATTGTGCTTATTTTGGTTACAACGGGAATGCCTTGAATATTTTAAGCAAAACTTATTTATACTTAATCGTACATTTGACTAATATTGATAGAATAATTTTGACAATGTCTAAAATTTGTAAGCAAAATTTATTTAATATAATTTTTATATTAAAAAATTTTACTGGTCAACTCTTGTTAAATTTAAATTTTATTTTTATTTTTAGATTTACTCCTGTGTTCACCTGATAAGTGCGATACGTTGGGTTATTTTATGTTTGTTTCTGTTAATAAATGATTAGTGGCTAATATGGCAGTGTTAATATATTTTCATGTAATTTAAGACTGTAAAATTTAACAATTGAAAAATATAACAAATTACAAGTTCAGTAACAAATAATGAAAATTCACAATACGTTACGTGCCGGAAATCTTTTTTTATTTTCTCAGGTATGAAATTGAAGTAAAATTTCTAAATGATATGTAACAGGCTGCGGCCAGAGCTCTTCCCAATTTTACTTAAATAAATGAGGAAAGCGAAAAAATTTGGTGAAACGTGACGCAGTTGGGTCTTTAACTATTAACACCATTTAATTATCTGCCTTTGACTTTTCTGTTATTTAAATAATTATATATATATATATATATATATATATATATATATATATATATATATTGTGGCCAGTAAATTTACACTTTTAAAATAACTTTTCTTATTATAGGCGCTCATATTTTCTTCGGAGAAACTGTAGTGGTATTAACAAATACAATAATCAAATAAATGTAGTATGCATTAAATTTTCTGTGATCAATATTACTGTGATTACTAGGGCAATAATTTAAATCTAATTTACCAACATATGTAAATTAATACTCATCAACTTGTGAAAATGAAATTTATATTCTGATTTAAGTTTGACACCACGGCAAAAAATGATGTTAATAGAGCTTTAATGAATTGTAATTTTCTTACCGTGAATATTGCAAATAATGAATCGCGTCTGTAAAATAATAAATCACGTCTATAAAATAATAAATATTTTAAGGATAAATATTCTCATTAATAGACTTTACGTTAAACTATTGAAATATTGTTACTTTTATCCGATAAGCAAAAACAAAATTTTTCTCCAGAATATAGTTAACGGAAATGTAAAATAAATTGTATAGGTTTCGTGAAAACCCCGAACGGTAATGGTAAACTCAGGTTGTATGAAATGAAGGTCCGCTCACTGCAATTTTATTGAACATGTTTGGGCGTGTGTTAGTATGGGCTTTAATTAAATATTTGTGTGGTATCTTTAACCGAACCGTCTCCGAGAAGAGGTTCCCGTTCCCTCGTGGCTGAATTGCATTCGCGATTTAATTCACTCACTGCTCGCCGTCGATAACAGGGCGCACTCGGGCTTTGCCAGAATGCTGGAGCACGTGATTTCGGGTACGTCTGCCAATCAACGCAAGCTTCAAGATGACTTTCCGACGGCACAAAGCCAGCTAAATAGAATTGTCGGTCTGTAATTAAACCGAAAAAATGTGCCAAAGAATGCGCTCGTCACGTAACACCTTTCATGTTTAGTTCAGTTTACGTACGTACTCAGATTAATCTCAAATTGATTATCACCGAGAGAATTCATATAAATGGAATGAAAAGAGCTGGTTTAGTATTCATTCTCTCTTGCAATATAATTCTGGGGGAGGGATTAATTTTATATGAAAAAAAAATTTGATTTGAATTGGCTTTAAGTGAAGTTTATAATTATGGATTTACAGAAATTCAACAGGGTCTTTTTTTTATTTACATCTAGATAAATTAAAATTTCTTCACTCTTGATTTTAAAATTTAAATGATTCACTTCAACTACATTCAATATTCCAATAAATTTCTAATACAGGAAAACATGTGGGCAATTTTATGAGACTCTGAAAATAAACCAAAAAAGTAAAGGAATCGTATGTGAGGGCACGTGCGGCAGAAATCTCAATTTTTTTACGTCGCAGGCAGAATCACACCTTTTCAACTTTTATAGTCGGCTTCCCCAAGCTAACACGAAAATATTCACAGGAATTTGTAGTAGCATACTCCTATACACTTCCACGTCGGCGTAACCGTAACAATTCTTAGCATCTCTAGACAGATTCTTCATCCGTCGGTCGGGCCTTTCTTCCTTCTCCAAGTTGTACTTCTACTCTTTCTCCCTTCCCAGACTTCCCCGTTCTCCGGGTTATATGTAGGGGCTGTCCTGTTTCCTCGCTTTTGTCCACCTTCCAGCTCGACTCTCTTCGTTCCCCATAAGAGGGTGGAAACCTCTTCTCGCGTTTGATTTCAGCTAATCTGTGTCGATTTTACACTTTCGCGGGAAGGGATTTTGGTAAGGTCAATAACCCTGAGGCAGGGTTCTCATTTGTCTGAAGGCACGGTTTCTTCTAGACACCCCGTCACCTTGGCGCCAAATTTTTTTGCCGTAATTTCCAGCAAGACACATCTCGGCTCTGGGTACACAGGCGTTTTTAATCCAACTATAAAAAAATAATCTTGAATTAATTTGAGGAGTGCTCTTCTGCGCTACACTCAGCTCGTTCAATTACTAAAATCGTTTTCTACTTCACGTTAATATAATATATTAAGCCGCATTCTGAGCGAATACTAAAACAATTTAATTGTATCCTGTTGAATAAACAGAATCCAAATTAGTGAATATTTGTAATACCATAGTAATACACGACAAAATAACAGAAAAATGTGGAATTACATAAATTTAGCAGCTGCCAGCCAGAATTACTGCAGATATCAGAGAATAGAAAATATGTTAGTGTTAAATAAATACTTTTCGGTGTATCAAATATTAATATAGACAATATTGATGTATTTATAATCTAATTTAAACCTCTAATGACATGGGAGGGAAAACTTCGAAGACGTCAGATATTGGTGTAGATTACAGTGTATTTGCCAATAGTTCTGGTATTCATCATGCCGATTAATCTCATGTTCAGTTTTTCTCGTTACATAGGATGGCGACAAACTGCTCCGAATACAAGTGTCGTTGAGATGAAGTATGCTGTCTCAGTTGAAGTTCAGTCGCTTCGTCATGGGGTTAATTAATTATTGGCATTAGTGTCAAATTTAATTCATTTTGTGGAAAATAAATACCAGGGCACCACAGGTCACGAAGCTAATATAAAAAAGAACGTAACACTTTTTATTTTATGTCTGTCATAAATTATGGAACTCTACCGAACTGAGAATTGAATGCTGAAAATACACAAGATATCTAAGGTAACCACGTCGACTACTATAGCCAGCTTTCTCTATTCATGTAGAAGACCTGGGTTCATTCCCGGTTCGGCTGACATTTTTCCATCTTGACTCTAATAGTTTTCAATGTTATGCTCAATTGAAAGCTTTTCATCTGGTCTGTTTATAATTTTATGAAATAAATTGCAGTTTATGACCAATACCAGACAGTTAGACGTTGTTTTTATTTTAAAATGGATATGTTGAATAAACTGTCTGTTGTGGATCATTAATACCATTTTATTTAAAAAATAATATACGGCGCGAAGGTTATGAAGGAGGTGAGACTGTAGAACAGTGCGTATGAAACTCGTTGACACTGTGTGACGTTATTTTATTCGATGAAAACGGGGCACACATAGACGTATATTTTACCTTTTTTCCTTCTTCACTCAAACGTTGGATTTAACATTTTACGTTAATTTGCTTTTATGAAATGAAAACCCGCGGAAACAGTTACCTTACATCAGTGAACAGAACCATAGACGTTATAATGAGCACGCATTATAATCTACAGTACTCAAAAACTATGGACCGCATTTACTGAAACACGTTTATTACGCAATTTTGTTTATTAGGTGTTTTTTTTAACGTGGCGCAATGTGTTTGTGTAACGGTTCGTTGAAAATTGGAAATGTTCGAAGTTATTTTAACGTTCATCATACTTGTTTTAATAGTAGGGATTATAATCAACGGCACGATATTATAGTCCAACTTAAGTACTTTTCAATACATACAGGGTGTAAAAAAAACTCGACGGTAAAATTTCAGGAATGGATTCCTAATATTGAGTGAATAAAACAGTGTACTTCCACACGCCGCGGGACTTGTACTAACTTTTATGAATGTTGTTATTTGGACTGAAATGCGAGACTCATAGATGTTGACTTAAATTCTTATTACCACCCGCAAACGATTATCCGTACAAGCTTTGCGGCAGCCTGTCAGACTGTACGCACTACACCAGGCATTTTTTTGTCGTAATAGAAACTTAATAATAAGAAGAGAAGCTGCCTGTATTCAGTCAAAGGTTGATCACTGAACATTTCATCTAATATTCTTACGGAGCACTTCCAATTATTCAGTTGAACACCATACAAAACGGTCAGATACGGAAGTTAAGGTAACCCTAATTTTTCATTTTCGGACCCATGATGTAAAACTTTTTTCTCAATATGAGGAACCATTCCTAAAAAAATATTGGGGTCAAATTTGGTTAAATACTGCGTATTTGTATGTGACCCACGTGAAAACTGTTTATAAATTTCGTTTCCTTGTTAAACTATCAATATTTAGTTTTAAATTCTATTATTGAATATTTAAGTCTTTTTACATTTCTTTCTGAATGTAAGTGACATGAACAATAGTTAGAAATATATATATATATATATATATATATATATATATATAGATTTGGTAAGTAAATTACAAGTCTTGAAAGTGTGTAACCGTGAACGCGTTAATCATGAGTGCAAGAAGCGAAACCATTTTTTCATTAGCGGTGTAATGGGTCGGAAGGCGATAACTGGGTTTGGTTTTTCACACGAGACGAATGTAAGCTTTTTTGCTTCAACACTAGATAGTTGTAAATGCGCACCTGGGAAAGGTGAAAAGCTTTAGGACTTCTTTTTCAGTAATATTGTAATGTTTTTATGTATTTATTTTCATTAAATTCATACATTAATTATATTTCACTGTCTGGAATTATATTTTACTCCATATAATCTTTTTCACTTGCAAATATTACAGACGCAGATATAACACTTTCGGTTTCTTAAAGTTCAAAATATTTTTATACAATAATTAGCTGACTTACGACGTTGCCCGGGTATTTATTTAAATTAAACCGGAATAGGAATTTATTCGACACTAACCTCTTTGTACACATTTCATTTAACCAGCATCAATACCGCCACTGTTTGGAATTGTAACCCATTTACATTACTCTCCCGGACCTAACCCCTAGGCATCTATTTTCAAATAAATCAAGGTCGCTGACGGTATTCGGAAATTCTCGTACTTCATTAAATAACGACGAATTAAAACACAATAAAATACTCGCAAACTCAATAAAGTCTAAATATACTCTCGGTATCTTAAAGGATTAAAGAAATACAACCTTCGACTAAATAGAGACAAAATATAACTGGTAAGCTAAGAAAATAAAAAGTTTATCCGGTTACTTAAGAGGTCAAAACTATTCCGGGTAACCCTTTGTCAATCACGTCCAGCTCCACGAGGAGCATCATAAAATTTCATTGACAGTCATGGTTAATTTAAGAATCAAACTTAGCGGCTGCTATAGCCCCGGATCGACGCTAATATCGGACTTTTTTTAGTTACTTTTTATGTAAACCCCTTCCAACACCATACGTACAGTAAGGGTGCTTCCATCCCTTGCTGAGTCACGTAAATTTTTTTAATAACACTATCACATTAAGCGACACCGAAATCGTTTTATTCAATGGCCGTTTATGAATATTTTTAATTACACCCCTCAACCCCCTAGAGAAGGTGTGTCTCAACCCCTCAGATATTTTTCCTGAATCGTAAGTAACCTGTGTATGAAACTTTGTAGAAATTTGTTTATGGGTTTAAGATTGTATACCAGAAATTTATATCGCCCTCTTCCAACTCCACCCTTACGGTTTGAAGTACATCTTAACAATCATAATATATGTAAGAATCGGACTTATTGACATCTATAACACTGGATTTTACACCAATCTCGGAGGTTTTGCATTTTTATATATATAACGCCTTGCCATCCGCTCCTTTATTGGGGTTTTAAGGGGTTGAAATTATACAGTAAATGCATCTGGATAGAAACTATTAATCACACCAACCCTGAAAAGTAATTAATCAACGGTTTTAGCATGTTTTTAAAATTCACCCCCGTTGGGGCGAGGGGGTGTTGTTGGATGAATATCGTTTTGGAGCGTATAGGGCACACACAGACTGACACACGGACACACATATTAATTTATATATATATATATATATATATATATATATATATATATAAATGTATGTAAAGATAATTACATTCTTACTCTCTATTTTACTATGGATATCCTTTTCTCTCTTTATTACAATACCCTGAGATATGGCACTGACAGATATTCACATATCGGACGTTTCGACGTGGATTAGCATCATTTTATAACGGCGAATAACTTAAGACATAACTGAAGTCGACTTATGCCAAGAACAACTCGAAAATATTCACTAAAATCCAGTTCGATTAATCTCATATATTTTTTTTAACTTTCTTTGTTATTTAGATGAATACCACACCCCTATGAGAAATTTCTTTCACCACTCGCTAGAAAGGATGTATGGGTTTCAGTTGGGACACTAGACTTGCAGAAAAATAGTAGGTTCAAGTTGGATCTATACTGATCATGTGGTCTGGTCTGGAACTTTGATTCGTTCCCCGCCTTTTGCATATGGTTTTTCACTTTGGACGGGGTTTTTCTCGCCAATATGGGAGCCACTTTCAGTCTTCAGTCTCGTTACAACCATCTTAGAATTTGGAAGGCTGCTGGGTACTTTATCTTTGACTTCATTGCACTTTCTGTTTCTGTTCATGTCACTGGAATGTACATAGATAAAAATAATTCTACGCTATTGATTTTCCTATTTTCCTAGCGAGAAGTTATACTTTCGACACTGAAGAAGATACGGCGCTGTATTTTCCTCAGACCTGATCCTCCACAGCCTGATCATTTCCGTACCTTTGCTAGAACTGAAATTCCTTTTACATTCATCGTATTTCGATATCTGAGTTTTAGATGTACACAATATTACAGTAAACCTAGTAACCTAAGATATTAAGATGTGAGTTATAAAGTGCCATCGCATTACTGACAAAGCTAATTTTTTTCCGAAAGTTCCTAAACACATTTATATTAGTTATTTAATGAAAATAAAATTATCCTAAACTTACGAAATCTAATTCCGAGAATTGGCAGGATGATGCAAACAAGAAATGATAAACAAGTTTTTAAGCTTAAATTTATTTGAGACGAATTTAATTTAATTTGGACTAAATACGTATTTAACGTCTCGCATTCTGTAAACTATTGATTTCATTCTTTCAAAACAGCGTCTTTGTAATAGTTATTTTGAAGAAGATTGCTGGAAGTAAGTATTTTTTATTGGTTTCAAAATAATACGATGAAAAAATAGAGATTTTTAAATACTTTTTTTATTTAGGGATTTATGTACAATGCACCGTCTGCAATGTCTTAAAAACAGATCTAAATTTTATAATTTCGTATTCATTATAAATTAAAAATATTTATATTTGTTTCTATTTATGTTTTATGTAATACTGTAACTTGTATAAATCGGATTAAGATTTGAATACACATGAATGTATTTCATTCCTTTAAAAATTCAATTTTCGCTTATATTCATATGTTTTTTCTAGCAATAAGAACACTTAGAAAAGTGTACTGAAGTTAAACATACAACAAAACAAGTAAACATAAACAGAAACTAATGTCTATTGAAAATAATAATATTAAAGCGACCTTTATAACAGACAAACTTAAAAAATATGGGAATTTAATCTAAGTATATTTGAGTATAAAACTGCTGGATGTTTTGACGCGGATTAGCGTCATTTTCCAACGGCGAATAACTTAAGATGAAACGTCCGGCAGTTTTAAATTCAAATTTACATAGTTTAAACAAAATAGGTAATTCAAAGGATACCACATTTATTTAATACGGTGAAATTGTGAATTCTACAGCACGTAAGTGCGAATATAAAAGTAAATCTCCTTATGGTAGGCTCTAAAAGACAATAATTTTTGACAATTAACAAAGTTACATTGCGAATAACCGCTGATCAAATTTTAGATCCTGGTAGCAATAAGTTTATTAATTCAGTAACTGTGTATAAATTATTTTGATATAAATTGTAGGAACTAATTGACTTTATCTATTCAATTGGTAAATATGTATTTGCGAAAATAGTATGTTAATGAACAAATATTCACAGCCGTTGTCTACTCCAAAAGAGATCCCTTTACAGACAAAGATGACCATGTACTCGTACACAGACGTAATACCAAGAGCGTAACACTTTTGAGTGTTTTCCTGCAGTTTTATTAAAGTTACAAGGCCTATAAATGATGTTAGAAATGTCCTATCCCCCCCCAGCTCTGGCGGGGGCTACCTTTGGGGATGCTCTCACATCTCTCTGGTTTTTTTTTGAACTAAGGTTCCCACATGCCGAGGCACCTCGGCCTGTTTTGAGAGGTGTATGTTCCGGGGTCGCAGACCTTGGGCATACGGCAAGAGTTGTCCGCTATTCCTATTGGAATAGTCGGCCAGCTGCCTCCTAAACAGGCCAAGGCATGGCGAGGGGTAAGCTGCGTCCCCACAGCAAACTCCTCTCCCGCTATCGGAAGGGCGTGGGACAAGTACCCAATGCCCGACCTACCCGATGCAGGTTTTTCTAAGGTTTTCCCTGCATTCCTTTAGGCGAATGCCGGGTAGGATCCTTAAAATATAGCCCGGGGGCCCTAGTTAACCCTTGGCTACCTTCCTCTACCATTCCGCATCCCCCCTTTCAAATCCCTTCCTATGCTATTAAAGGGGAGTTGCCCTAAGTGGATTACCCTCATGTAGCATATTGCCCTAAAAAAAAAAAAAAAAAAATCCTATCCCCCCTTTCAAATCCCTTTCCTATGCTATAAGAGGGGAGTTGCCACTATGTGGATTACCCTATGCATAGCCTACCTACACCCAAAAAAAAAATACTATGCTATTAAAGGGGAGTTGCCCAATGTGGATCACCCTCATGTAAAAAAAAAAAAAAAATCATCGGCCAGCTTTCAACATACCTGCGAGGGATGTTCTCTCGCAGGCAGAACCTTTTAGGAGAGATACGAAGGGGCTACTTTTGGGTATGCTTTTCCTCTCCGTTTTTGAACAAAGGTTCCCACAAGTCGAGGCACCTCGGACTGTTTTGAGAGGTGTATGTTCCGGGGTCACAGACCTTGGACATACGGTAAGAGTTGTTCGCTGTTCCCATCGGAATAGTCGGCCAGCTGCCTCCTAAACTGGTCGAGGCACGGAGAAGGGAATGCTGCGTCCCCACAGCAAACTCCTCTCCCGCTATCGGAAGGGCGTGGGACAAGTACCCAATGCCCGACCTACCTGATGCAGGTTTTTCTAGGGTTTGTCCTGCATTTATTTTAGGCGAATGCCGGGTAGGATCCTTAAACCATAGCCCGGGGGCCCTAGTTAACCCTTGGCTACCTTCCTCTACATTTCCGCAACCCCCCTTTCAAATCCCTTTCCTATGCTATAAGAGGGGAGTTGCCACTATGTGGATTACCCTATACATAGCCTGTCTACACCCAAAAAAAAATTCATAAAATTCGAAGTACTATTTTTTGAAGGAAGCGTATTAGAAATGATTGTTATTAATATACTATGGCTGAATGTACTACGATACTTCAAATAGAACAATATGGTCAAACAAAACTGATCGGGAATATACGTATGTAAGTTAATTTACTCAATGTTCGTAATGATAGAGAGTAGAACATAATTAATTTTCAAAGCAGTATTTTCTGAATGATAGTTCATAACTTCAGTGTGAGTAACCTATACTTACAATGGCATTTTGCTTTTTGTTTTCACATGTATTTCTTTATTTGTATTACAATTGCAGATTCAAGTTCTTTTCCTTCACTGAAAGATTCGAGTCGATATAGCTTTGTTATGATACTCGTAACATTCCTATTCTCTACTAATTGCTGCCTTCATAAGTTGTGAAGCATGTCTTTGTATGAGAAATAGGAACCTATTTTTGTCCTTCCTCGGCTAATCAAACACTCTTCCACCATGCGAGTCTCGAGTATTCCATCTATTCAGACGTAGAATAATACACGTCTTTGACAGCTCCTCGAGGCAGGCGTATTTATTATGCATTGAGTTTTCTAGTGGTTGATATCAGTTCCATTACGGTATCTCGGAGGAACTTGCAAACAATGTAATGATGTGGCCAAATCGATAACAGCGGACTGTTCCGTGCGCTACGATGTCTTCTGTCGAGGTTGTTACAAAATTGACTACTGCATGTTTGATCTCGGCTACTCATTAAAATTGATATTAAAATTGTTAAAATATCATCAAGGCATATCCGATTTCAAAATTTTAGATTGACAGTCAAAATACAAATAAAGAGTATTCGTTCATTAGAAAAGCTTGCAAGTAAAATGTTAATTTGCCCCATTGATTAACTATTAATAAAAAATTAATTAGGATAGTAAAATTTCTACCGGTACAGGAAGGGAATCCATGACCTCCACTAAGTAACAGTCGTTCTAATCGTGGAACTATTCTTGTAGACTCTCGGTCGCATGTCGGAGATCTTGGGCATACGGTAAGAGTTGTTATTGGAATAGTCGGCCAGCTAACTGATAAACTGGTCAAGGCACGGAGAAGGGGATGCTGCGTCCTCACAGGAAACTCTTCATCGAAAGATCGTAGGACTTGTACCAAATGCCCAACCTACCTAATCAGGTTTTCTAGGGTTTGTCCTGCATCACTTTTAGGCGAATGCCGGGTAGGATCCTTAAACAATAGCCCTGGGGCCCTAGTTAACCCTTGACTACCTTCCTCTACCCTTTCACAACCCTTCCTTTCAAATCCCTTCCTATGCTATTAAAGGAATGTGGTAAAAAAAATAGGAGCCCTCTTTATTCCTTGCTCACCTACAATTTACTGAAATCATATTCGTGACAGCTTAAATTTAGAGCTTTAATGAAGAGTAAATATTGTGTGTGCATTGTTCACAGGAACAATGATTGTAGGTTAATCTGTGTTCAGGTATGTACAAATTGTAAATCCCGCATGTGACCGAGAGTGGTTAAAAAGCGACCGAAAACTTCGATTCATGATCCGGAACCGATTTTTCTGTCCTAATAAGCTGAGCTTTGATTGAAATCATTTAATCTCTTCCTAAAGGTTATATAATATAGCAATTAAATCTACATCATAATAATCATATACTGATCGTTTTTTCCATTGTTATTGCATTATACGTGCAGTTTTCATCTTACTAATTTACACTTGACTTACTTTCATCCTTATAATTTATTATTAATTTGCTATTATAATAATTGTTATCGTATTTTAAATACTTGATATTTGTTGTATGTTTTTAATGTTTTATGAACAAGCATGAGGAAGAAAGGATATCGACTGGACCGCTAATTAAACGCGAGACCTCCCGCCTATCGGGCGGACGCTCTACCACTAACTATCCCTGTCGACTCCAGACCCGGTGTGCGACATTACCCCGTCCATTAGACCTAAATTCGGCTCACTTACAATTTACAAGTCGCAAGTACTTCATGGCTTAATGGTAGGATCTAATGAAGAAGTATCTGGAGTCGACAGGAATAGCTTGGACCTAGATCGTCCGCCCGGTAAGCGGGACGTCCATGGTTCGATTCCTGGTCCATCCTCATGCTTAATAATATATTTTGTAGGTGATAATGGCAAAATGTGCGGATTGTTCAATTATTAAGAATGAATATGAGAGTGTTATTTCTTTATATTCTTTATATTCATTTGAAATATATAGTAATTTTTTACCAATTTTATCCAAGGACGTGCACGTGGCAAGTTTTGGCACGTATCGTCTTGTGTAAAAAAGCCCCCTTTCACATGGCGATTCTGTGTCTGCGAGTCCCGTCTTCTTTACACGTCGGCGGTACAAAAATGTAATGCAACAGTCGCCTCCCAACCTCTCCCCACCACGCCCCACCAAACTCTATGCTCAATCGTGTATGATTTAATTTTTTACATCATTTTATAAGTTTTTATATTTCTGCGCATAGAGGAATGCAAAATAATGGAGATATTTATATATAATGCAGAATAACATAAATATTTAATATACTGATACTATTTAAATCTCATTAATATTATTCATTTATATTGTTTAAATATTTAACCATCCGTAAGTTGCGCTAGGTCCAGGTGACCGACGCAATGTAATTTCTTTTTTACCTCCCGAGCCAGGTCAGATGCAAGGATGAGCTATGACATCTCAGAGAAATGTGTTTACATTAATCAGCCAAGACCACACTCCAAAAGCAACCGTAGTTTCGCGGAAAATGACGTTTGAATAAACGCAGTAGTACGGAGTGATAATATACTTTATTTTCGTAAAACTAATACACAATTATTCAGTTATAGTATAAAATATTTATCTTTTAAGACTTATATTTTCGTCATAATTGTATCTTATCTTTGTGGTATCTATATCTAATTATTATATTTTAAAATAGGCGTATTATATTTAATTTCAATGAGTTGCTTATATAACGTATTAAAAAGTAGATCCGAGTATCATCGTGTTCAAAGGACGAATATCCAAAAAGGTTTATTTACTTGAAGCCACACTCATCTCTCATTTATATTAACAAATTATACACGAGACTAATGCCAAACACTGAGGAAATTTTGGCTTGATATGTTTAAATACTTTAAAATTTTCTATATAAACAACAGATAAATATGACTAGGGGAAAAAGCCGAAAGCTCCTGTTTGACATTATTTTATTTGAGGACTAATAAAGGTTTTTTTAATTTGTCGTGGAAATATTTATATATTTTTATACATATTTATAAAATTATTTAATAAATAAAATGAAAAAAAGGAATAAAAGAAGAATGAACAACAAGCAGGAGAATATGTAATGAGAGCGTGGAACGGGAGAGAGACTCTGATACACCGAACCGACATGTTAACGAACCCACTGCCGTCAATGGTCCGTCAGCCGTATCTAGACTTTATAGACTCGAGTTGGCCACATGTCCCGAGCGACTCTTTTCGTGAATCGCAGACGTGCGGACGTTGTGACTTGCCGTGTGAACGGACCACCTTGCGCCCGTAGCCGGTCTGACTGCTTCAGGCGTAAATTACAGACTAGGAATCTCCATGTGAAATGGGCCTGAGAGTTGATACGTATCAAAAAAGAATAGACTGATCATTTATCTTGATATAAAACTTTTATTCACTTAATACGAGAGTCTTCAATAACGGATGTTTAATTTATCGATAATATAATTTTTTTTTCTTGTTATAGGTGTTTCTTGAATGCAACACAATGTGTTATTGCTTGCATTTAAGTATGGTGTTGTTTTTTGCACTTTTTATTTATATTGATTTATTTACAGTCGCATCAACAGCTCAGGTTATTAGCGACTCATTATGGGAACTCATTCTGCCTTGTCGGGGGACTGATTTGACGAGAGTTTCACTTACGCACACAAACAACCATACCATCGTCGGGATTCGAACCTAACCATTGTGATGCGAGACAGTCGAGCTGACTTCTACACCACAGAAGGTCGGCTATAAACACTGTTAACCTGTTTTTCATATTCTTTCAGTGTATAAATTAAAGAGCGAACTGAAGGAAATTTAAAAAATGATATATACAGGGAGGAATTTAAACTTTGCGCCCTCTACGAGTCTTTCTACAATATTACTGTATCATTGTACTTTACAGTTGAATTTACGACAATATTCGTACTTTATTTAAAGTTTGTAATATGTTAATTCTATCTGTAAATATTTTTAGCGCTTATATTAAACAAAAATTTTATCACTCAAATAATAGAAATATGACATAATATGCTAATATCTCAATAAAACGTTAATATATAAGATCACTTCATTATCATAAAAAATCGTAAATTTCTTCAAATCAACTTTACTCGTAAATGGCAGGAAGGTTACGCAGAGAACCCCGAGGTTCGAAACTACGATTGATCGCTGGATTTTTAAACAATGGCATGTAGAACTCCATTGTAAGACACTGAAAGTACAAACACGTGAATTTCATTACCCGTATTAATTTACTTAATGGTCTTCGAACTTTCGAGCAAAGGACAATGACCCCTGGTAACACGTCGTCGGTCTACACGGAGGGTGAATTTAGTAGAGTGCCGGGAAGACAAATTGGCACATCCGTCAGGCGATTTCAGGGGTTTCCATGGTAACAACTACAGTTGAAATTATGTTGCGAGCAGTAACCTTGCGCGCATTAATATCACTGCTGACTTGTACGCGACGCGCATATCAAGGGCAGCACGTGTAACTGCGTCGGCGTCACCTGGCAACTTTATGACATCACCTGGTCATTTTAAGAACCACGCGACCGAGACTAGGTATTTAAATGTTACTCGGAAGATAAGCTTGTACATATTCAACTTTAGAGGTTGAAAATAAATTTATATATAATCATAATATAGTGAAATATAATACTTAAATAAATAGTTCTAATATTTTTAGTGTTTGTGGTGTTCAAGTGAGGTTTATTAGTTACAATAAATGCAATAGCATAAATTGTTATAAGATATTACAATTCCATTGTATTACTCAATTTCAACAATTGTCTGTCATCCGGGATTGTAACTTATGTATTTTTTAATGTACTGTGCCTTATTAGCGCGTGCACCAGACGATTTCAATTTTTATAAGCATCCGATGAAATAATTTTATTCAGATAAAACATAATAGTTTCAAATAGGACAAATTTTTGTGTCAAATTTGTCGGCCTTCACCGAACGTTATGGATGTGAAGATTTTAAACTTTTATTCTCTAATGAGAGTCGCTTCTTATTGCAGATTCAATAAGGTATATACTGTCTTCACTTGAAGATAATCGCAGTGGCCTCTATCTAAACGTCGTCTTATTTCGATATGTTTACCCGATTGAAATACTGAGAACTGCTTGTTAATCACATACACCGGTAGCATTTGTCTGATAAGAATAAAATAGTTTTGATCGACAATGTATTAAAGTTATAGATGTCATTATAATAAACGAATTAGATTCTTACCTTAAAAAATAGTTTAGACCCGTCTAGTTTTAATGCAGATTTAATTGATGATGAACAATACTAACTTTTGTCTTGAAAACTTCAGCCAAATTTCTGATAATTCAGCGTGAATTAAAACTAGTTCGACAAGTGGATAAATAAATCACTTAGTGATGTGACCCCGGAACGACTAAGGATTTTGTTCCAGCTAAACCATCGGGGTGCTTGTTTTAGACGAGTTCGCTGGACCATTAAAATCCATCAAACGTTTACTTCCGATTTAGATAAACTTGATGATTCTAGAAGTCAAAAGATGCATCTGGTGTAATTTTGCATCTAGCATTTCTGATTCAGTGTATTTTTTTTTCATGAGTTGTAGGGGTTTCTGGATAATCTGCACATTTTAGGTAAAAATACTTAGGATAAAACTAACTTATTGTTCTTTGGAAAGAATAATTGGCATTAAAAGAATTGGAAATACCGTTTAAGTTTTCTCCACCGAACGACCTACAAGGGTAGATGTGTCATTTAAAATACTAACTTCTTATCTGGGAGAATTTTTTCTGGACGCAAATTTTTCGAAATATTTTGATTAGTTACATATATATATATATATATATATATATATATATATTTATATATTGTAGTGAATAACAACCTTAAGGGCCAAGGGCCTGAGGAGGCCTGAGTATGAATACATTAGGCGTGAACGTGTTTCTGCCTGAGAAGGCCAAAAGAAATCGCGGGTTCGCGTCCCTTTTTTTACATCGTTTGTGGGGGCGGAGTACTTATAAATTCTCCGAACCCGGGTAGGAGACGGAGGCAGACGGGGACGGAGACGCTGGGAAAAGCAGGGAAACGGAGGGACAGAGAGACGCAGGCAGACAGGGAGACGCAGGGAGACGGAGACGCAGAGGTTTTGAGGGACGTCCATCGCGGGGAGGCCGAAGAAGGAGATCGTGTGCTGCTTACTACAAGTCCAGTGATCCACGACTGACGCCACAAGTAAAGTAAGCATCACAATATATGTAAAGTACATTCAAAAGTAGAATTCTTTTACACAGTGCAGAAATAGACTCTGTTCTTGAATAGCCACCGAACCGCCCACATTACCCTGTTGAGAAGGAGAACTTTTTAATCAAGCCGGAGCTAATTTTAATTTTATGCAGACCAATGTATATCTGCTGGCGCCCAACAATATTTTTTTAATGTACTTTTGTATTTTTTGTATTTTATGGTAATAAAGTTTATTTTTTTATATTAAGTAATGAAAAGGCAAATCATTACAATATATATATATATATATATATATATATATATATATATTATGTTGACCTCCAATATATGCAATGAAAGGATTTTATAAATTATTTAAAATTTGTATTGTCAGCGTAATATAGAGGCCCAGGTATTGGAGGCAACAGTTAGCGTTGCATGAGAATCTGGAGTTTTCAGACGTTATTATTATCAGCCATATATAATTTTGAAAGCGGTGAAGAAAAGCAGAAGCAGTCTGCGATAGGAACTGCCTGGTAGCAGTAATTTTTAAGTCTGTATAACGAACTGAAACAGTGAATGTCCGATCTGAGTCTCTTGCATGAAGCAGTCAGATCGTCAAGACTGTTTTTCAGAATTGTTTAAAAACTAACTTAGTCTGATAGCAAGTAAAAGTCGACGATTGCTAAGACAGCTTTTAATATGTTTGGCATGAGAAATTAAAGGAGACACGAGAAGATTGTAGGGAAAGTTGTAGAGGGTGTTATTAAACTAATATCATTGGTAGAAATCATAGTGAATTGAATCGAAACGTTATTGGAAAGAGTAATTCCAATTTCCCTACTGTCAACAAATTTTGCTGTTTGCCGAAATATTTTGAGATCAGCATAGCATTCAAGCTCATTAGGCTTAGGCTGTACAAAATTAGTTTTATTTAATTTTAAAGTATTTAAAATAATTTGTGAAAAGGTATATAATTGGTTAAGTGAATAATTAGTGAGATGTCTGGTAAATACCAAAATTTTCTTGTAAACCTGGTATAATATTACGTACCGTCCGATTTCTATAAATTTTTATTATGTTAGTAATACTCATTTAAATTCAATTCCATACTTTATAAATTACTATTACTGTTAGAGGCCTAATAACGATCTTGAAGGTTTAAAGAAATTTGATAAAGCTGTGGCATCTATGTAAATTTTATTTTATAACATCGAATTAAATATATACGGTAATAAATGTTTCTGTATTTAAAATGTAACTGGCTAACAGTTATTTAATTTTCCAAATCGTCAATAGTTATATAAATTCAATTCACAAAAGTTTTATTATAATATTAACTTGCACCACATCGTGGCGTTTTGATTTTGTGATATTTTGTTTACTACAATATATATATATATATATATATATATATATATATATATATATATTGTCTTATCAATAAATTATCTTTGCTCTTATGATGAAAATGAGTTTGAACGCAGAATACGACATTATCTGGGCATGCAGTGACATTTGGTACCACACATGTATGTTGCTTCACTGAAGATGATTAATTTCTGTGGATAACTTTGCGTGCGGCCCGCGATATTAGTCAGTCTGAAGTGAATAATGCGTAGCCTTCTTGCAGCGATAACTAATTTCATGTAAGTGCAGTATTGCATGCTGTGTTAAAACACGCTTCCGTTATTTAAAGTTTAACTTAGCAGTGATGGTGAATTGCTCAATTACTTCTGCTCGTGTTCTCTAGATTTGTTAAATAATGTGATATTGATGTTACTTTGAACTTATTGACAAATAATGCGACCTGTTTCATAATTAATTGAGTATATATGTCTAATTAATTACTACGTATGTACAGAATATATTATATGTGTTTCGTAAACTTGTATTACTTTCAAAGTAGGAAAAATATTTGCTACTAGAATGTTGAAAACTGCGAAATTGTAAGATAAATGATGCGTTTCGTCTTTAGGTTGAAAAAAAGCAAACCTGCATCAAGTATAACGTGCATAATTCAGCGAGACCCCACATCCCTACTTCCCCCAGAGAGGCTTATGTTCAGTACATTCTCCACTCCTGGCAGTGCTTTAGGACTCACGTGATAATACTCCCTAATGGCTCATTATTTGGAGACTACATAAAACATAACGTGGAAATAACTACATCTCTCTCTCTCTCCACCTAACTAATAAAAGAATAGACATTACAGGGCACGGAACATGGAATGCTGCGTCCCCACAGAAAACCCCTCTCCCGCCCTCGGAAGGGCGTGGAACAAGTACCCAATGCCCGACCTACCTGAAGCAGGTTTTCTAGGGTTTGTCCTGCATCACTTTCAGGCGAATTTCCGGTACGTTCCTTTAATTATAGGCCGCGGACCCTATTCCCATTCGAATAGTCGGCCAACTGCCTCCTAAACTGGTCGAGGCACGGAGAAGGGAATGCTGCGTCCCCACAGCAGACTCCTCTCCCGCTATCGGAAGGGCGTGGGACAAGTACCCAAGCCCGACCTACCTGATGCAGGTTTTTCTAGGGTTTTCCCTGAATTTCTTTAGTTGAATGCCGGGTAGGATCCTTAAAATATAGCCCGGGGGCCCTAGTAACCCTTGGCTACCTTCCTCTACCCTTCCACATCCCCCCTTTCAAATCCCTTCCTATGCTATTAAAGGGGAGTTACCCTAACTGGATTACCCTCATGTAGCCTGTTGCCCTAAAACTAGTTAACCCTTAAGAGGGAGGAGGTCTGCGAGGGTTATTCTCTCGCAGGAAATACCTGCGAGGGATGTTCTCTCGCAGGCAGAACCGTATAGGAGAGATAAGAAGGGGCTACCTTTGGGGATGCCTTTTCTTCTCCGTTTTTGAACTAAGTTTCCCACAAGCCGAGACTCCTCGGCCTGTTCTGAGAGGTGTATGTTCCGGGGTCACAAACCTCGGGCATACGGTAAGAGTTGCCCGCCATTCCCATTGGAATAGTCGGCCAGCTGCCTCCTAAACTGGTCGAGGCACGGAGAAGTGAATGCTGCGTCCCCACAGCAAACTCCTCTCCCGATATCGGAAGGGCGTGGGACAAGTACCCAATGCCCGACCTACCTGATGCAGGTTTTTCTAGTTTTCCCTGCATTACTTTTAGGTGAATTCCGGGTAGGATCCTTAAAATATAGACCGGGGCCCTAGGTAACCCTTGGCTACCTTTCTCTACCCTTCCGCATACCCCCTTTCAAGTCCCTTCCTATGGTATTATAGGGGTATTACCACCATGCGGATTACCATCCTGTAGCCTGATACCAAAAAAAAATTAAAGAAAATTGTGTGACAGTTTAAAGATTAAAACATTCAGTGACCTGTAATAAAAGAAAGAAATGAAGACAGAACATGTTGTCTCAAATTTGTCAATTGTGTTGAAATCATGAATCTGTGTCTAACCTTTCAGATTTATTTAGTGTTAAGAAGGTATTGAAATATGTCGTTATTAATATAAAATATTAACTAAGTGAACGTAAAAAGTAAAACTACACGGACATGCATCAGGTAGTCCACGTTCTCTCCGCGCCGTACTAATCATCCTCTTCTAAACAAATGCCGCTTAACGTATTTGGATATAGTGACTAATTTCCGGATTGGCACCATTATAGACAACTATTAATTTATATAGGACGGGTTTCCTGAACTGATTTCGTTCTCCTTGAAACCTATAAATTTTCTATCTGAATTTTAATTTACGAGGAATACTTTGGCCCTATAGACGGGAAAAATTGAGGAACCGAAATAATTTAACTTTATTTCAAATTCGTTTGAATTGTAGATCTCAGTGCCTAAAATGACACACTTAAAATAACTGAGGATATTCGCGTGAAGAATTGTGTGTATCATTACATCATATAAAAACGCACCACTATATAAAAATAGAGGACTTACTAGTTTGTCAATCTATGAATTCTATTAAAATGTATCACATGAACGACGACACGAATAATGGATTTACTTACAATTGATCGGAATACTCAAATATATTAAGTATAGATAGATAGACAGTAATGAAAGCATACCAATTCATATATTTAATCAATTATTTTGGATTTTTCACATAATAGGAACGTAAAATTGACATATATCGCTGGTACTACTCAATTCGTAAAGTCAAGTGATGTTGCAATATATTAATGCGAAATTATATATAGATACATACTTGATAGTTTGTTATCTACTTATTGAAGAAGGACGCTATCGGCTGTACTGGACACATAAATTCAAAATGTATAACTGCCTGCGAACCATGCAACTATCAGGCGATTTTATTGAATCAGACTCACGGTTCCCGCAACCTGGTCATATATATATATATTGTTGAATTTGAGCAGAATATGAACAATTTATGTGACCAAGTTGCGAAAAACCGTGAATCTGATTCATTAATATAATATATATCTGTGTGTGTGATGCCAACTATGTTGAAATGTTGTACTTTCATGTAGGTGACTACGTTAAGACGCAAATAATATAGGATATTTTATCTCGGACTTCCTAAATGTTCGGAATCAGATTGATGATCATTTTCCATCTAATGACGTTGTTTCCTCTTTGTATACGCATAAAATTAAATCTTCCCCTAATCATATTAGAATGAAATTATTTTTGTATGAGTTCCCTTTGATACATATAAAGGGTTTTATTACTACTTTGGAGTCAGCCTTATATGATTAATATTTTCATTATTTCTTGGTTCAGGAAAGAGGATGAGTTCCGACTCTTTGATGTGGTATATCCTGTATATGTGTAATATCCTGCTCTACCTATTAATTTACCAGTAATTTTCTTGATAAAACATTGTACTGTATTTATTTAACCACTGCTACCCAACTGCTGCTATTGTAGCGTTTCATTTAACTCCTATCTTAGACCACATTCCGTACTTTCGGAATGTGTGCCCCGCTTTACTTAATACAGTACATCGAAGCTTAATGAAAACAGAATGTCTCCCTCGACTCTGAAACTGCAAATACTGGGTCTAGGACGATAGTTAGTTCCTACATACTTGTTTGAGCTGTTATTCCGCGAGCATACGTTTCGCATAGTTGAGACCCCGGGTTTGTGTCGGGTATTATCGACTAGTATGGTATACTTCTGCTTAAGTTAGTTAGATTCCTTCGCATCCGCGGTCGGCGCCGGAAGTAAACTTGTAATGGCAATGTGAGTAAGTTATGCATCTGGCGGATGCCGCCGCTCCCCGCTGAGACGCTCGGCTGCCTCCTAATTGCGTCGCCGCCCCCGCCAGCACCCCAGCCCCCGCCCCCGCCATCACCCGCCTGCGACGGCCGATAGCGACGCCGCATCTCGTGTCCGATGGAGCGTGGGGCTAATCGCCACCTCACAGCCTAGCCCTCCAAACTCTTACATATATTTTACTACGTAAATATAATAAATATCGCGAAATAAGAGCAACGAAGCGATAAAATTGACTATTAATAACATTTTCTTCAGCCTGCACTTAATAATTTGCCATAATTTGTCACTTTACAATAGTAGATCATTCATAAATTAAAACTGTAGCGAGGTCAAGACATACATTCTGCTCTATTTCATGCTGTTTCTTCATTCAAAAGGTAAGAGGATAGACATTAACTAATCATAGCCAGAATAGCAAATTGGGTACTGTTCAACGGCAGGACTAAAAACAGTATTTTGTGGTTAATATATTAGTTGATAAGGATTTATTATATAGTTATATAATATCCATTTTGTAGGATGATTGCTGACGGAATGTGCATTATCAACTGTGTTTATAATTCATCCAATAATGAATGCCGGATATAAAAGAAAAATAAGCCTATGTAAGGTATAATCCATTTATGAGCGATGAACGAAAGAGAAAGCAGACTAGTCGTCTGATTGTTGGAGAGAAAATCGCTAGTTAAGATAATTCAGCAGTAAAGTTACATTCACTTGTCAAGACCAGTTAAGTACGTTAAGTTTATATTGCGGTATTCATAATTATTTTCATTATTAGAGCGGTACACTTTATATTCGACTACAGGTTAGACGTTGTCTAGCGTTTGGTCTACTTCGCTATAAATTGAATTTCGCACTCTAATTTTCTCCCTTCCACCGATTTCATCATTCAATTCAATTCCTCCACCGGGAGAAATTCAACCCATGATACAATGCGTCCTTGTAGCTCCAAGTAAATCATCTTTCTTAAAACTTGAGACGTGAAGCAAAAATTATATTTAAGTTTTCCTTTCACTTAAATACGTTATTTTGCTCTATTTACTATTTTAAACATGTGTATCAGCAAAATATATTGAATTTGGCTTTTATTTAGTTTATAAAAAAGTTTTAATATTGAAATATTGTTGATCTTTCGCGTTAATTTTTTTTATTTCGTTCAGAAAATGAAACTGTTTACTAATTGCAATTTGTAATTTCAATTTTCATTATTCAATTTACATGAGTATTTTACTTGTCTTATCTGTCAAAAAGCATTCAGAATCGGATAATTAATATAGTTGGGCCTATTATTCCTGTAAGTAGTGAAAAAGTACGATGAAAACAATTCAGAATAGAGAGATTAATGCTACCTAGCGTTCGAGGAACAGTTCAACGTTTGTTTAAAATATTTAATATTGGAAGTTTCATATATTGTATATTTGAAAAACAAATTTGAATTATGTAGGACTCTGTAAGTTTGATAAATGTTTCTATAAGGGATACATGTAGGCTAAGTGTAATACGAAAGGAAGCTCTCAGAGGGCCATTTATTTTCTTCCAGACTCTGAACTCTCCTGTAAATGTGGCGGAAGACAAAGTAATGCTACCGATGGCATCAACTAAGTATTCATCAGTAAGTAATATAAAAGAAACTGCAAACAAGTATGACGTGCATAATTCAGCATGTCCCTATTTTCCAACGACCTTCAGTCAGTCTTTATCCAGTCCATTCATAAATTTTCTGTAGGATGTACTTTATAAGGCCCGTAAGGACTTATCTGTTCTTTGAAGACAACACAAAAAACGATGTATCAATACGAACATTAGCTTTCTTCTACCTCTGTGGCTCATTTTCTCTCTCTCCGCCTTATGTCGTAATGAAAGAATAGTCATTACAAGAGAGTACTGTAAAAAGTTTCAAAATAAAGAAAAGGAAAAAAAAGTAATCATTTCAACAAAGCGAAAGAAGAGAATTTAAAACGCATAAAAATAGATAAGACAAAGTAAACGACAACATAAAGGACTATTTTAATTAGAGCATCCCGACATTCGGTACCGTGCAGTAATTAAAACTAAAGAAATCTGACATTTCCAATCAAGTTTTTTCTGAGATCACGTTGCACAAAGACTCTTTCCTTAAATTTTTTATCTTTCTGAATCAAATGAGCACTGTTTACGGAAATTTAACACGCTGCGCATTCATAAAGGCAATTAATTTTTTGTGTACTGCTGGGTTGCATACCTATCCGCTACGCATTGTTCGACATGTTTAATACGAAACTTTTAGAAATAATTCGACGACCCCAGAATACACTTACGTGAAACCAAAATAGCTTAATTATAGTCGAGAACTTACTTGTAAAGTATCCATAAAAATTTTCCTAAGAATTTTGCGTACTCCAGAATGGATGCTATAGAAAACAAGAACATTCAAAGAGGACATATTTATTAAACGTGACAGTGATATTTCTACTTCATTATTGCAAAAATGTTGTTAAAATTCGCTAGGTGAGTTCAATACCCTTACATACGGTTACTATTTAAGACACTTTTTCTCTCGCAGTACAACTTAAAGAAAATTCCTGCAATTTTTTTCTACCTTTTAGCTTATATCCTAACTATTACTCGGAACATAATTCAGCTCACTAACTAAAAATTATCGTCTGTTTAGGACTTAATTTAACTGAGTTCATTTGTCTTAAGGGCCCCGAACTTGTCTATCGACTCGACCTGCGTGTACGGGGCCGCAGACCTGTGTGGCGGTAGCAGATTTAGACAAAAGCCTTAAGGAGGTCTGCGCAATCCGTATTGGCAGTCTTTTATATGACGTGTTTGACTATAGAAGATAGAGACAAAAATCTCAATAATGGGTCCGCGCTTAGCGGACTGCAGACTTTTGTCTGACGTGTATGGAGTTCTTTACATTTACGAAGTCGTATGTTTTTATATTAAGTGCTGTAAAGCGCCTACTTTGTTGAGGTAAATAGTTTCCTTAGAATTTGCAACATTATTCCTCTATCCTCTCCCTTCTATCACTTCATCTAATTATTACTATTTACTCTCATCCAGTAACCCTCATAGACTATACAATCACTGTCTCTTTATCCTTCAAAATTCACATCCTGCAATTAGCACCTGAAATGTATCTTTGAAACGATTCAACAGCTATTTTGAATTTAAATTTCTGGTTAGTGTCTACTTAATTATTCGAGGAAGCTTAAGAATTGTTCTACATTACATCCTTAGCAAACTATTAATTTAATTGTAAAATTTGAAGAATTATTAACATTATGTTGTTCAAAACATCGACATACATATTAGTATTATTTACACAAGTGAAATAAACAAAATGCTGCTTGATCCTTTAATAGATCGTTGTTACGCCCTTCAATCACCGTTTTGATGTTTTTCTTAAAATAATTTCACAGGTTAGTGAACATATTTTAGGTATCTAATCGCAGTGATTGAAGATATATCTCAAAGGAACGTTGAACTTAAAAAAAAATTATGTCTGATTGAAAATTAATAATAAGAATGACAGCCAAATACAAACAAAAGGAGTGATAATATAATTATGCACGTGCAGTTGTGTCCCTCTAGGCTATTGCGTTTGTTTCTGAACCTGAAGAAAGGATTAAGGATTCCAGAAACGTTGTGTGGTTTTTATATTATCACTTCTTTTGTAAGTATTTGGCTATTATTCCTATCATTACACGTCGTACTTGTTATTCGACCACTTATTTGGAATCCACAGACTCATAAAGTTAGTCGATTTTACCGTCAACCATTTTCAGGGAAATCTCGTGGATGTTGCACCTACAATTTTATTTCCAGCTTTTTATTTTATTTATGGCTCGATTCTACGTTAATATTAGCAGCATAACCAATTTGATTGCAAGATGTGCCCATAGCATGTGTACCGCATGCGCGGTTATTGTATGGCAGCATCGGTGCTCTATCTCCTGTAGACTTTGTGGTAGAGGATCGTTTAGACTGCGGTTCACCCTGGCTCGTTAGGACTAATGGCGAGCTATTTAATAGGGAAATAGTGGTTCCGGTTGCGAAAGCCGAGGAAATGGCTGTCACCCGTTGCTGGTCACGTGTCTCCCATTAGAGACTCCTACATTACACGCGGACTATCTTAAGACATTCTGCCACACGAAAATTAAGTAAAGCTACACAACCTTAGCTGTCTATAATAGAGACATGTTCACGTGCAGAATATATTATCTCAAACATGTGATGAAATTAATATATATAAAATAACGTCACTCTATATTCACGGCTTTCTCAATATTTAATATTCTCTTATTAGATATTATTGAAAACTATTTTAATGTACTTCACTTATGAAATGTACTAGATATAAAAAATCAAATAGATTGAACAATTTATTATATCCGCGTTCTTTATACGTGATAAATAACTGAGTTTGGAAAAGTTTCCAATGCTTTTTTGTCAGTATTGAGTTTTTACCGTGGTAAAATTTCAAAATTCTGTTGTACTTAACACTGTTGAATTATTCTTTTTACCGTAGAAACTTGATGACCGAAGATTTCTTTGAAAAAAATATGACCAATCTAATTTAGTAAAATCTTCCAGCATAAGTACTAAAAACTTAGCAAATGGGGCAAAATTAACTTCAAATACACTTGAAAAATGGGAAATGGATATGAAAGTAGGGAAATAAGATTTAGATTAAAAGAGGGACCTAAAGAAGATGCGAAGTAGTCTTATGCGATAAAATATAGGATTCTATATTCTTTACATATTTATATACTTGAATTATTTTATACTGAATTGATATTAAAAATTATAACTTAAAATTATTTATAAATTAGGTTTGAATCATGAATATCACATTCTACATTATTTTTTAATACATATTTAAATATTATGTAATTGTTTTCATTCATAGTTTTACCTATTTTAATTATTATTTATTAGTCATAAATTAAATTTTCTTGAAGAAATTTCTTAAGTATGAATAAAAGTTTTATGCTACACGGTAAAGTAGCATATTTTTTAAAAATTGGTCCATAATTTTTATTTTATAGAATTATTGCAATTTCTCTGAAGTTTTTGACTATAATATTGTTAGAAAAATACGAAAATTAAATTTTTTACGAAACAAATATTCTTATTTATACGTAAATTACTCCTGAAAACCATTATAGTTAATCTGGGCAATTCTGTCAATTAAAAGTAACTCTACTTCGAGTAATGTATATGCTGAATATATTTGGACTGGTAAAGTATTTTTTTAAATGTGTCATATATTGAGTCGTGAGTGAAAGGATACAATTCCTTATTTTAAGGTTTGTATGTGTTAATTCAGGTGAATTGAAGTATGTGAAATGAAGTGCTTGAAATATGTGTCCCATCAAAACTATGAGGAGGTAAAATTTAAATACTTTAGGTTTAGTTTAATGTTTGTTTGACGATTAATAAATAATAAGTAGTTATATATTTACGCATCTCGTTGCAGAAAATGGAATCATTTGGTTCCATGAAGATTTACTAATTTTATTTAGGTCGCAAACTGCTAATTCAGATCTGTGTAGTAGTGTCTGTGTTATTCATAGTCTAAATTATATATATTATTTATTTTTCGAAGCCGTGTAAGTAGAATAATTCATATAAAAAAGGTATAGTAATAAACATTTATTAAATACATAATAGAATAAATATAAGAAATATTTACATATCGTTACGATAAAAAAAAGTTTGAATGATAAATAGGTACTTAAATATTCTACATGAATGTTCAATTACATATCACATAACATTATATAGAACCTAGATATTAAAAATTAAAGCATTAAAATTCTACCCCTATTTAATAAAATGGAATGTTCTTTTATTATTAGTCCTTTTTTTCAGCCTCATGAACCATTAAGATTATGAGTCACTCATTCTGTTACCCTATTTACATGTTTACAGATTAATAATTAATGACACTATCCTTGATCATAGTACAATTTTTCTTAATTATTTTTACTGCTCATTATAAAAAACAGTTACTTAGCTCCTTAATATGAAAAGATTAATTAAAAACATTTTTATGAAACTAACTTTCATCCAACTTTGTATTCTTCAGGTGTCCATTTGACCTATGAGCTGTAATTGAAACTTAGTGCAGAAGCACTTTACCAGTCCAAATATATTCAGCATATACATTACTCGAAGTAGAGTTACTTTTAATTGACAGAATTGCCCAGATTAACTATAATGGTTTTCAGGATCATCATATAGAAACTCCATTCATTTCCAAACTAAAACTTAACTGACATAAAATCGTACAACTTTCTTCAAAGCATCGTATTAATATTATGTTCAAAGTACATTAATTTAAATTTATTTACAATGTAAGTTGTGGTTGTGTGTATTTTATACATGCTATTGCTTACTGTGAATAAATTAAGCGAATAACTGATTAGAAGAAACATTACCGTATTCTTTAATTTATTCCAGAAATTAACAAAGTGCATCATAAGAGGAAAAAAATATGACTTTTTCATATTTACTAAATTCTGTTTCAAGAACGTATACGTTGTATGTCAAAAAGCTTTTAATGTAATTTATCTTTTAATTTGTTTGGAATTTGTCTTTATAACTGCAAAAGCACTGATGACGATTACGAGTAAGCGAAATATAGGAACACGCCAAAGAAACTAATTGTACACCAATTACTTCTTAAGTACTTTTTAGATTTCCAAGTAAATTTTAATTGTGCATAAAAGATCTTGCGGTCTTGCCCAGGCAAGAGTACTTCTCCATGGAATGTCATTTTAGTTACTTTATTTCAGTGGTCCGTCTTCAACGCTACTTTTAGATCAACATTTGAAACGGCAAAATTAAATTCCTCAAAGTAACTCTAGCTGCAGAAATATGAGTCGAGACATTCTAATTAAAAATATATTAAGCTACGACCAAAAGAATCGTAGCCTGTTTAAGGATCTTAGTGATTCCTATATATATATATATATATATATATATATATATATATATATATATATATTAATTTTTGAAATACAACAGACATTTGTAAATACATTCCATAAATACTATAATATGGGAGCGAAATAATAAAATAGCACTTGGAATAGTAAAATCCCTGATAGTCGTAATGAATATAAAATGCAATCGGATTACTTTAGTACTTGAAGTATCAATTGCGGCAATTCTAATCCTGTCGTACTTTGAGCAGTCGTAGAGTACATGCTGGATCGTCATAGCAGCAGCCTTGCATAAGTCACGTGTAGGATGCGGATACCTACAAAACAGATAAGAGTGTGTGAGGTTAGAGTGGAGAGTTCTTATTCAAGCAACAACCACTTGCTCCGTGATAGATTGCGAGTGTAGGATATTTCCTTGAAGTGTCTATTCCATTATGAAATATTCCTTCATTATTTTTCTCTTCTAAACTTGTTCCATTTTTCCTCCATAATTCTGGCATAGGCTTGTCCGCCGCCCTTTTAAGTGAATGTTGGACTGGTGTTTCTATTCAGCTGTTGGGATACTTCCATCTTAGCACTGTTGTCACCCCTTTAGTTTCCACCTATTTCTCTGAGTTCCGTTAACCATATTATCGTTATCTTATAATTTTTTTTGAGATTGTCATAATATTTTTTCTGATTTTATTGACGGTACCATTCAATATCTTTGGGTTGGTTACAGTTGGTACAGATTTCACAAGTTCCAATAAAGAACAGTTACTTATTAATAAGCCACAACTTTGATAGCCACTTGTAGGATGGTTTTACAATTTATAACGCAAAAAGTTAAGCAATATGTAAAGCAAATTTGCTTGGATTCACAACAAAAAATAATTTTTATTTTCGTAAAGTGTTCAGATTTTTTAAAAATTAATTACTCTTGAACAGTGTTTGGCACCATTAATTAATACTCTTTCATTAGGGCTTTCATTTTATTTGACTTAAATAAATGGTTTCAACAATAACGAAGAAATCAAATTTTTTTACAAAGGAAATTTACCGCGTGAAACACAAGTAGACCTCTTACAATATTTGAATAAACAATTAAGCTTCCAAGAGTTCTCAATCTCTGCGGAAAGAATAATTGTCAGAGTATATTTCGTGGAGAATATTTTAAATTTTGTTATTGAAATGGTTTTCTGGTTCGGTTACCTGATTTCCTATTGTCACTTGGTCTTCTTGTCGTCGAGCACCAGTTGACGCAGAACTTCACGACTGTAAAAAACATTGACTTTATTTATTAAGGCTTTTTTATTTTCTTACACTTTTATTTACAGTAGTTTTCGCTTCAATTTCATTCTGTAGAAGTAGCACTTCACGACTGTAGTAAAATTGGCTTTATTTATTAACACTTTTTATATTTTCTTACTTTTTTATTCACAGTTGTTTCCGCTTCAATTATTTCTGTAGATGTAGCACTTCACGACTAAGCACAAAATTGGCTTTATTTATTAGCACCATTTTATTTTCTAACACTTTTATTTATTTACATTTTCGTCTACTTTTTCTTGTCACTTCTCTTTCCTCACAATCTTGTATCACACCGACTTCTTTCCGCCGTACCCATTATTTTCAATCAACCGGTTATGTTGCTCATAAATCTTTGTTACACATTACTTATAAGTGTTGAAATTACTTCGTGAAACAATTGATTATTCAACTTTGTAAAAACTTGGTTTCATCAACAGCAGTATCACCTGCGATTATTTTTAACTTTCTTAATTATTACGTGTTGCATCTACGGAATGTTTCTTTTTAGTATCGAACGGTACCTTACATTTTTTAACGTTCCATGAATGTATAATTTATGAATAAGAAGATGACATTTTATGTATTGTTAATACCACTCAAATCAACATTATAGTCATTAGTTTTAATAAATATCATCCCAACTTACAATTCACACATGATCTTGAATTTAGACTTTCTCTTAATTTCCTTGATGGCACTGTATCCATTAACAATACTTATCTTTCTGATCATCCTCCACACCAAAAGAGAGCTTTTTTTTTGGGTGTAGATAGGCTATGTATAGGGTAATCCACATAGTGGCAACTCCCCTCTTATAGCATAGGAAAGGGATTTGAAAGGGGGGATGCGGTAGGGTGTAGGAAGGTAGCCAAGGGTTACTAGGGCCCCCGGGCTATATTTTAAGGATCCTACCCGGCATTCGCCTAAAAGTAATGCAGGACAAACCCTATAAAAAACCTGCATCGGGTAGGTCGGGCATTTTGTACTTGTCCCACGCCCTTCCGATGACGGGAGAGGAGTTTGCTGTGGGGACGCAGCTTACCCTTCGCCATGCCTTGGCCAGTTTAGGAGGCAGCTGGCCGACTATTCCAAAAGGAATAGCGGACAACTCTTGCCGTATGCCCAAGGTCTGCGACCCCGGAACATACACCTCTCAAAACAGACCGAGTTGCCTCGGCATGTGGGAACCTAAATTCAAAAAAACCCAGAGAGATGTGAGAGCATCCCCAAAGGTAGCCCCCAGCAGAGCTAAAAGAGAGCTATGGTATACAATCTTTTAGACACAGCTATATTACTTTCTAACTGCAAGTTCCATCAACACAACTTAAATATTATTCGATAAATTTTATTATTAAAAACACAAACAGCAGAATGAACAAAATCCAATATCCTACTGTCAATCGTCCCCAAACACCTCAAGCCAAATTTTTTCTCGTACTTCCTTACTACAAATTTCTACATCACAAATTTATCCAAATATTCAACGAATATCAAATATCCATCATTTACAGATCCACTAATACCCTTTCCTACTTGATTAAAAACCACAAGGACCCACTTGACACCTACAGCAAACATTGCGTTTACAAAAATTCTTGATCTAATTGTAATTTCTGCTACATAGGACAAACAAAACGTTCCCTTTTTACACGTATCAAGGAACATATGTCAAATATCAAACTTCCCATTGATTAACAATCCGTAGTCTCCGAACATATCATCAATTCTAAACATATATTTGATTAGTAAAATGCTAAGATTTTAGACATTGACACCAGGTTCAATCCAGACTCATTTCCGAGATGCTTCACATTAAATCAAACATCACAGATATTAATGTACCAACAGACACTATTAATCTCAATAATTGCTATGATCACTTATTATTACTCTAAACCTTCTGTTTTCACATTGTCGTTGCTCCCTTATTGTTACGCTAACCCTTCAGCTCTCCCATTGTCGTCGCTTTTGAGTTTTGTCAACTGACAAGTGTCGTTGTGTTGCTCTAGGCTCTTCTCTTATTGACGAAAGGAAAAAAGATACCAGAAACGTAGTGTGGTATTTATATTATCACTTTTTTGTCTGAATTGGCTATCTTTCTTATTCATTATTTCCAATCAGAGGTAAAGTTTTTCATTTTAATGTACAATTTACTTCTTCTAACATTACAAAAATTGCAGTTTACATTAGCTTTGACTCTGTTCTAATTTTCTGTTTTAAATGTACTGTCATTACTCATAAACTAATAGAATTCCATAATGTAATAAATTATAACAAGATTACTTACAAAAAAACACAATTCCGCTAATAATCTCCATTTCTCTCTAACAAGTGCCTCGTTCCATTAGCGAATCTCAACACTTGCTTCAGAGTTATCATTTCACCTGCATAATGCTTCACTCTGTTTGTGAATTATCATTATGTTCCGGGGAACACTTTTCCTCGTTACAATAATGAAAGCACTGAACTGGAGTGAGCACAGCTTTATTTTATCTTTCGTAGTGCATGCATTATTATCACTCGTCTTAGTTCGTTGTTTACATTCAAGAATATCATTTTAGTAATCCTCGTACAATTTTTATTTTCTCCTCACTAAACTTATTTATGAATTTCTATAGAACTTTCACTTCTATATCTCTATGCGGAACGATTTAAATGTAAAGCGCAAATTTTAGAATGGCATATTCTTTCATTTTGGAAGCGACTACTGAAGAATAGTTCTAGCATTTTTTTATGACTTCGATATTACTAAACCAGCATTTATAAGTTTGACAATTTGAAAATTATTATTATCTTAGTAGGTTGTGCAATTTCCGGACTGTTGTGGTGTAGACGCCAGCGTCATTGCCGCGCATCACAGGATGCATGGACATGGATGTTTGTGCTCGTCTTGGTCACGAAAACTGGGGTTAAGACTGGGGGAGAATCGACACACTGACCACGAGCCACTCCTAAATCCATCTTACATGACAGTCTGGCAATCATCTCGGTACGCCAAGGCCCTTCAAGGACTTATCGAGCGGAGGAGTAGTAGTAGTAGTAGTAGTAGTAGTAGTAGGATATGTAATTGGGCCTGATCACTTAATAAACGGTATGGCAGTCTAATGGATGTATCATGTAAGATGGCAGTCTGGCAGTAATCTCGGTACGCCAAGGCCCTTCAAAGATTTGTCGAGTAGTAGTAGTAGTAGCAGTAGTAGTAGTAGTAGTAGGATATGTAATTGGGCCTTATCACTTAATAAACGGTATTACAGTCTAATGGACCACCGAATCGAAACACACAATATTATTTTTTCAAGAAATATAGACTCTGGAGAATTACAAACAGTGTCTGTTACACCTTCACTTCTCCATCTACAAGAAATACGAAACAATATCACTCAAAATGTCTCGTTGAGCAATGGTTCAATGTAACTAACTGTTGCCTAATTATATATACCACTAAAATTTATTTTGCGATGACAGTACTTGTTAAATATTATTATTATCTTGAAACATATTCCATTAACAGCCATAGATAAAATTTATACAGTAAACAATAATAGTTTCTCATTACCGAGACTATAATTACTTAACCGCTCTTAGTGCGATGGAGTTAGCCGCGTGGGCGTTGTGTTTATTACAGGTGAAGGCGGTGCATTACGAAAATTGACGCCGAGCCTGTGGTTCGGAAGCTCGCCTACCGCGAAATGTTGTGGTGACATGATACGAAATAGTAAGCCCTCTCGGAATGTCTAGAGTTTCCTCTGAAATCCAACGTTGTGTTGAAGTCACCCTACACCCTCTTCAGGGAACTACTACAATCTGCGGTCGTCATTAGCACTGTCAATGGTTCGCTTCCTCGTTTCCGTTTCGCTTCATCTCTACTAATAGTTGGGAAACTACAGCTATTTTCTAACCTACCTAGACATTTTAATCTTTATATTTATTACGAAACTTCCCATTTTATTATGTTGCACAGTTAATTACTTATCTTAAGATTATTTGAATCTGATAATAACCTTCTCTTCATCATTATATATATATATATATATATATATATATATATATATATACTCAGTTATCACCTTATAACTTCCGATACCTTTGTCTCGTTCATACATATTAACTTTTTAAATCAAATATGTTAGTCTTTACACGAATATTACATTTTTAACGTTCGTTTGTACGCGGTTTTAAACAAATTACTTCTCTTATATTTTATATAATTTCAATTTTCTGGCAAGTATTAATATTGTCAACATAAAACAAAATTATTTCTGAACGTAATCATTGTTAATGTAACTTGTTACGAGTGATCGGAGTTAAATTCTTATAACGGTATTTAAACATATAAAATTAGGCAAAATTTCTGTTGCTTATAGAAGTTGAATAATAATTGTTAATTCTTTTAATACAATTTTTAAATTATAATTCAAAAATCATAATTTTCTAATCGACGAAGATTAACTGATATGGTGAATGTTACTTTAACAAACAATCTATAGTCTAATACATTATAATTACGTTGAAACTTATAAGCCAGTCTGATCCATTATAGATTTTTCTTTGCGATAGCAACTATTTTGAGTATTAAAAGTACAATATATATCAGAACAATAATAATAATAATAATATATCTTCAAGTTATTCATATTTTCAGAGTTCTTATAACTCAAAGTCGAAATAACAGCGTATAGTTTTTTTTTTATGGGGGTGTAGACAGGCTATGCATATGGTAATCCACATAGTGGCAATTCCTCTCTTATAGCATAGGAAAGGAATTTGAAAGGGGGAATGTGGAAGGGTGGATGAAGGTAGCCAAGGGTAACTAGGGCCCCCGGGCTATGGTTTAAGGATCCTACCCGGCATTCGCCTAAAAGAAATGCAGGACAAACCCTAGTAAAACCTGCATCAGGTAGATCGGGCACGCCCTTCCGATAGCGGGAAAGGAGTTTACTGTGGGGACGCAGCATTCCATTCTCCGTGCCTCGACCAGTTTAGGAGGCATGGAATATATTTTATTAAATACTATTCTGTAAATATTTCAACTGTGAAAAGTCGTATATATTAAACGTAGGAAGGTATAAGACCATGTTTATTCCAGTTAGTGGCACGTTACTTTCATCAACTCATAAAAAATGGGGAACACGAGGTGTTCGTAGTACATTTATATTTGTATGTTAACTTTAATGTGTATATGTACGTCGCCATTCTTTATTATTCACAGTTTCAGTAACCAAAGACTTGGACTGATAAATTGTTTGTAAATGGTGAAATTACTTATCACGTCTCCCAACATTTTGATACATGAAGTGAGTTTCCCAGGACGGACTTTCTAATGAGTGAAATTGGAGGTTCAAAACTTTTAAGGGTAGCCCGGCAGACGTTGGTGGGAAAAACAACAGATGGTGACCATTCGTAAAGCTGTATTCCACAGGACATGAATTCTCAAAACAATTGATGCGAGACATGCTTTGGTTTTCTTTAGAAATAACTTTAAAAGACGGTTAGGGGGCGTGACTTATTACACAGAATTAGGTGTCATTGGGTTAAATGAGACCAAAAACAGTCTCCAAGTTTGTAATTTTATTAAATAATTAGTTGGAAGCTGTCAACTCTTTTGTTATAGTAATCCTTCCTGTCCTATAATTAAAAATCACAATAACTGTAAATAATATTAGTACCTATAAGTACTTAGTCACTAACGTAATAGTATGTTGTTTATTCAACAAGGTCTTTCGTAAACTGAGTTCGTAAGGATGGTAGTGGCGTAGTTCCAGTTTCTCCACAAGGGGTCGTTCCGAAATGACGAAAATGCTCTCCTCCACATTCTCCCTTCTTCTACTGCGCATCTGACACGATCTGAGTTTAAGAGCAAACCTTGTTGAATAAACAACATTAGTTCCTATAGGTATTAATATTTTTTCAAGTCATTGTGATTTTAATTATAGGACAGAAAGGATGATTATTACAAAAGAGTTGAAAGATTCAACTAATTATTTAATAAAATTAAAAACTTGGAGACTCTTTTTGGTTTTTCTGCTCATAAACGTAAACGTCAACAGTCATTTTTACCATAATGTGTTAAATGAGACCATTAAATGGGGTCAAATGGGCATTAGAGAGATGTCCAAATCAGCACCGTGAAACTCTGTAGCGTTTTCCTGAGTCACTCTATTCATATATACAAAACATAAATTTATATAAAAAAAAACGCTTTTATATAACTGCAATATAGATTTTCATGAAAATTGGTGCGATAAATTTCTTGTGAAAACAGATAGGAACGCATATGACATCGTTTTCTGACCTCTTGGTGCGTGAGACGAACAGAAGTGGTGTAGTCACTCATTAAAAAATTTAATTTATTTGAATAGATTTATGTTTGTTCTCGGACACTTTGCGCTACGGTGTGAAAGTTAGTTAAGAGTATTGTAAATATTGTTATTCTCCAATATATTCTAGAAATTACTGGTGTTGAATCTCAATTTACTAAAAGTTTTCTTTCCTTTCCTTCTTCACGGCTACAGCCCATTTAGACCCTTGGGCTACCGGGACTGCCGGATTGGCAACTTCCATGACATACTCCGGATATTTTGAAATGGTACGTGGTCAGCGTAGCGATTATCCTTCAGTCTTAACCCCAGTTTTCCTGACCATGACAAACACAAACACCCATTCCCATGCCGGTGTTCGAGTCCTGGACGTCTGTTAATGCGAAGTAGAGATGTTGACCGCTACACAACTGCAGGTTGGCTGCCAAAAAATTTCGTTACTTAAAATATCATCAAATTATTTCATCTTATTCACGAAAATAAGTGCTATTGGCCAATTAGAGCTACGTAACAACAAGAAAAAAATTCAAACGGCACTGTTCCACTCTTTGAGAGTTATTCAGAGTTCGTCTGAAAGTCTGGAAGTGACACAAATCGGTAGTTACTTCTACGTGATCTGTATCTATCTGAGGTTTTGAAAGCATATATTTTATACATTAATATATTAAACTGATATTCCGTCATTACTTTAATTAATTGCAAAATAATATAAACTGCTGTACTGTATATTTTTACCGATAAATATGCAAAACCCTTGGTCTTTGCTTATCCTGGAAGAAAATATCCTAGTATCGACGGAATGTAATCTGGATATTTTGACGCAACGGTAGTTGAAATTGCTATATACCACTGTTATCAAAAAGTAAAATGAAATTGTCATTTAAAACTCCCGGGTATTAGGAAGGCAGGTAAATTGTTTTCCCTAGGTTGGTAGGACTGTCTATAATATTTCCCAAAAGTCTGTTTGTTAAAAGGTTTAATTATCTCCGAGTTACACGTATTTTTGTAAACAACCAAAAAGTGAATTTTTCCATTTTTGCAATGGGTGATTTTGTTGAGTAAAGAACTTGCATCAAATTTTGTTTGCGGAACGAATATTCTTGTGCGGACACGTCGAAAATGTTGCGGAAGGCCTTCGGTGATCAAACTATGGCAAAAAAAATCGTTTATAAGTGGTACGAGTTCAAAGAGGGCCGAGAACGAGTTGAAGACGAACCGCGCTCTGGACGACCATCAACGTCTACCGACGAGGGCCTCGTCCAAAAAATCAAAGATTTGGTGCTTGAAAATCGTCGATGGACAATTAGAGATCTCGCTGATAGTGTTGAAATATCATTTGGCTCAGTCCAAACCATTTTGAAGAATGTTTTGTGTCTCAAACGCGTAAAGTCTCGATTCGTGCCAAAATCACTCAATTTTTTGGGGAAAAAAAAGCGCCGCGTTGATGTTAGTGAAGACTGGAGTGTTACTAGAGACGAGACTTTGATTTACGCATACGATCCTGAAACCACCGACCAATCCAGCGAATATCGTGCAAAAGGTGAAGCTAGACCGAAAAGACCACGGCAAAGTCGATCTAAAATCAAGGACATGTTGACAGTTTTCTTTGATTATCGTGGTGTGGTGAACTATGAATTCCTTCCTCCGGGCCAAACTGTCAACAAAGAATATTATTTGAGCGTTATGCGTCGTTTGCGTGAAGCTATTCGTCTGAAACGGCCGGAATTATGGGCGTACAACTCTTGGTTCCTTCATCACGATAATGCATCATGTCATACTGCATTGGTTCTTCGCGACCTTTTTGCCAAAAACTCGACTCATATCGTTCCGCAACCACCGTATTCGCCTGATTTGGCTCCGTGCGACTTCTGGCTATTCAGCAAACTCAAAAGGCCAATGCGGGGACGCTGTTTTGACACGATTGAGGAGATAAAAACCGAATTTAAGACGGTCTTGAAGGCTATACCGGAAAAAGACTATTCCTACTGTTTCGAGGACTGGATAAAACGTTGGAAAAAGTGCGTTTTATCGGACGGGGATTACTTTGAATGAAATGAAATTGATTTGGAAGAATAAATAAAGAATTTATATTTTATAAATAAATTCACTTTACTTTTTGTACACAGAGGTACTTCTTGTACGGAAATTGTTAGTATATAAATGTGCTACTAACATTGAAAAGACATGTTGCTACCTGATGTTTAAGATGGTAAATTAATTTATCGATATAATTTTTTTCCTATGTAAATACTTATCTAATTATATGAAGTATCATAGTCTCTAATATAATTACGACCTTATAGAACAATTAAATAAAAATCACAAATGTTTCTTATGACATTTATTATTATGTTAAATAGATAGGATCTATTAAAATTCAATTATGAGGAGATACCACATGTAAACAATGTGTTGTAATAAACATTACTTACACGTTTGTTTGTATTATAAGTCTTTTGTTTCTCTTAGAGAAATTTACGGTAATTAAAATGATTAGTAGTAAGTAAATTTATTTACTATTTATCGTAAGCCATATATTTAAGATAAATATAGCATGCGCTCTTCTGTTGAACGTAATATTATCTGCTCCTATAATTAAATATTTATGTCTTCTACTCTGACTTCCCGAGTATATAAATAAATAAGCGATTAAAACTTTCCCTGTAAAATCTATGGGATATTTTTTAAAAATCATTTTGTTGAACTGGAAAAGTAAATATTCTTTCCTTACACTTCTGAAATTTTAATTTATATGGAATTAACCATTTTTGGCTTTACTGCGCTCAGGAATAAAAAAAGGAAAAAAATAATCAATGAAATAATTGAAAAGCTACATCATTTGTGTTTCCAATTCATTCGTTTCTTATCGATCACATTATTTTCCTGAATGTCACCTGTTTTAGTTCATAAATTTTTATGCCAAGCCCATCAATGTGCTTCGCTTTAAAGAATGCCGTTCAGTAACTGATGGAGTGCACATTTTTCTGAAGCCGCCGGGTCGTCAGTAGTCAACGTCAAGGCTTCGCCACTATCACAGACGCCTTTGTTCTCCTTGAAAAATATTAGTAACTCAAAGAATTCAGATTTATGTATGTGAATAATTCAAAGTTTAGAATTTATCACTTGTCCTAACAATATGTAATGTTTTGAAAAGTTCGTTTCATTTCCCACTCAATAATCATGCTCGTTCGTTGTACTAACAGACCATGAAAAGATTGGTCGAATAATCGGGATACATGTAGCTAAATGTACAGAGTCGTTAAAATTAACATGGTAAGAAAGTATTGAGCCATGAAAGTATCGCAATTACATTTTCATGAAAATAAGGGAGGAAGAGGAAATAATTTGGCCGATGAAACTCGGAAATGTGAAAGAATTTGAGTTTGTGTCATCAGGGAAAAGTTTGGTATTATCGTGATATTTCTAATATCTTGATAGGGTTTTTAGAGTTATCTCACATTATTATCAACCGAGTGAAATACGATTTCTCTTCAGCAGTGTTGTGGGGAGAGAGTGACCTGAAAGTTAGAATAATGGCGGAAAATCTTTAAAGAATACAAGGAAAACGAAACAAAATCATAGGTGAGACAGCGTTTGATAAGTAATAGTGGAATTTATTTAAATTAAGTACAAAACATACGTGTAAGTTTTGGAACTGCATATAGTGATTCGGTTTTTCATTTGTTTAAATCTTAGTTTGGAGATTATGAGGGCACAAGGCACTCTTCTTACACTAACGTGTCAGACAGACAACATTGGGAGTTGAAGTCTTGTCAACTCTAACCATTTGAATTTTCTGAATTTGGAGTAGTTAAATGTGGCAAGGAGAACCTCGTGTAACACTCCATACGAAAATAGATCCAGATGAAGACATTTTATTCGATAAGCTTCGCCGTCCATTTGTGTTGCCAACTGAATTGGAAGTAAACTGTGTAAAAATACAACATATAAATGTAAGAAATAAGGTTCGGGTTGTCCGTAACCCAAGTGAAGAAGTTGATATTTAATTTTTCGCACGTTCAGGGAACGTACTTTCCATTCTACGAATATAAAGTCAAAGCAGGCTCGGATTGGTCGATGTCAATGAACATTAGTTATAGAAACAAATGGGGCAGCCACAGTCTGTTGTCTTGAACCTGATAATTTCAAATAAATTATTATTATTGGTTTTTGTGCTACATTATATGGGTTTTATTCTTGACCGTCTAAATTCATTGGTATCTTTTGCTAAGAAAGTAATATCTTTCTAAATAAAAAATATCACGATATTACCAACTTTAACCCGACATAAAATTTTAGTGAAAATGTAGCTCAAATGATAGGTCTATACATTAAGATGAATTTCTCAAATCAATTTTCTGATGAATAAAACCAAAAAACTCGTGTTTTGTTATATTACTTTTATATATATTGTGCTAAACACAAATTAATAAACAATTAAATACAATAGTGACCCACGTTGATCCAATTTGTAATAAACAAAAATGAAGGACAAGTTAAATTGAAACAAAGTTAAAATGTGTCACACGTTAAGGTGACAATTTGTAATATTTTCAAATAATAAACAATTATAATAACAGTTAGCCCGCGTTAATTCATCGATTTAAATAATTTAACTTTCAAATGAATCATAATTTACTCTCTCTCTCGGGGTCTTGACTGGGCCTTTAAATAAAGAAATATATTTGTAGACAATTGAATTTTTATAAACTTATTCTCGAAATCAAAGTATTTTTAGCAGTGCAATATAAAATATTAACGATATTCGAAAATCCGAAATCTGATGATTTATCTTTAATTTATGGTTTACAATAATAATTCAATATATGACTTACAGTTCTCTGGTACCAGGGCAATTTTTAACTCGTTCAGAAACACTTACACATACTTTACATTCTAAAACAGGCCATTCTTTTCACTGACTACACATCACTGTTGGTTTACCAAGTGTTGGCTATCTCTCGACGACGACTTATTCTGTGATAATTCAGCAACTTTAATCTGCAATAAATCCTCCACGAAGACTTTACACAGTTATATTTTGACAAAAACTGGTATACTCCGCAATCTTTACGCTGCAATATTCGGATGAATGCTACACTCTGCTTTAATTCAACAACTTTATTTTGCAATACTTTGACGACGTCTGGTCTCTTTCTATAGCAACCGCTTTCCGCTGTATTTCATCGCCGACTGACTTACATGTACCATTCCGCGCGCCAACAGTCTGCAATACTTTAGGCGTGTAATATTATTGCCCATTATTGTGTGTAATTCGTGTTTTTACAGCTAAAAATTCAAGTCAAAAATTTCTTTAATTATTAATTCCTAATTGCCTTTTAATTACACAATATATTGTAATGCCAATTAATTAGGTCATTAATTGTTTGGACATAAAATTTGAATTGTTTGATAAATCCATTATAGCGCTTGAATCGAACAAAGCAACAATGGAAAAGCGAGTTCAGCCGCTTTTGTTTAAAAGTAAAAATGGCGTTTGCGCGCATGAAAGTCGAGCAGTTTACGTCTATAGCCAGCCAGGAAAGAAGGTCAGTTTTTTATACGTCTACAGCCAGCTAGGATAGAGTTGGTGCTGAAAGATTGCTGTGGACGGATGAAGTTTTTCTGGTGAGCAGCAAGGAGCGGAATAGTAAAGTTGACAGTTTAAATCTTCAAGGAGCTAAAGAAAAGTTAGTTCGCTCCGAAAGAATAAACAGTTAAAATAAATCTTCAAGGAGCTACGTTGCAGTTTAAGTCCAAATCAGTAAAAGACTAATAAATCTACGAATCATAGGATTCCTGTAAGGCAAGCAGACATCAGATAGCTGACATTCAGGAGGATCATCCGAGTTCCTGGGAGTCTATCAATTTTGACTTCAATAGTGTAAAATCTGTGAGTCGACATTTTAGAATCAGTGTATAATCTTGCAATAGTGTACTTCCGAAACCAAAAAGAATGCTGGTACCAGCTGGACCGAATTTAAGTAACAAAACCAAAACTAATGATTAATTTTAAACGCTAATTAAAGGATAAAGTCTGATTTCGTTCTCTTTTAATTGTCAATCAGAGTTAATTTCTTTACTTTTAATTTCTTTCATTCTATCGACATATTGTTTAGGTAAATTGTAAACTGTTTTGTTAATGGGATTTTAAATCTATTTGTTGTGTTTATTATCAAACCCAGTACAGGCCCTGAGAGAAAGATCTCAAATTTTGTTGTAATTATCTTTTATTGCCACAAAATAAAATAAAAATATTTTGTTTGTTAATTTTTGATTATTATTTCATTTAATAAAATATTTGATTATTACATAAATGGCGCTTCAACGTGAGGCAAATTCTTTAAATTAAATAAAGCTCAATTGTTGATTATTACAATATATATATATGTATATATATATACATATATCTGTATATTATTTGTTATATTACTTGAGGACTGAATTTTTAATCTAATCTTCATTTTACTTTAAAGTCTTTCTCCCGCATTTTTACACCTTTTTCATTACATGTAGTTTCACCCAAGCGTTAAAATTGCCTCCAAGCTAAATACTGAACTAAATAAATAAATATCGTCATTACATGTGGTTGTGGCGATTTCAGATATTTTCAAAATCAAACACCGAGGCTATTAACAATTTATTAAAAATTAACTTTCAGTATTAGTACCAGTTTTCAATTTGTGTTCTCACTGTTTCATTCCTTTTCACGATTCCACTATTTAACAATTTTATATGGTTTATTAAGACACTTCTACTCGTGCAGAAATACAGAATTAAACGATTTATATTATGCGGTGTGTTACATAAATGTCGGTGTTCATAAAGCTTTTAAAGAGAAAGTGGCTTGCGATAGCAGGTGTAATGTTAATGGCGCTTATATACTCCGTTGGCTGTGAGCATAAAAAATAATGTGATGGCGCGTTGCTGATCGTTATGTGAAGACGAAAATGGAGCTGAACCTTTGTGTGGAACGAACACTTTCTAAATGAAAAATCGCAACTTATGGGCTGGCCGAGAGAAGCTCCGCCTTGACACTATTGGTACGTCGTTGCACTGTTTAATATTAGTTCCAACCCCTACCAGATGAGAACAAAAGAGCAACCTCAGGCAGAAAGCGGTAGAGCTTAAAATAGTACACATATAAAAAGAGGAATATTTTTCATGGCAAAGCTCGCTTGGTGAGTGGCGTCGTGTCGCAATAGTACAAAAGCTGATTCTGTTCAAGGGTGTGGTGTTTGCATTCGCTTTTGCCCGTACGTTTCCGTAATCTCCATAGGTTATTAAAATGACGGATAAAATATTTTTTCCTTATTATTTGCATCTCCATGGTAAGTTTTTAAATTAAAGTAACTTACGAACGATGAACTTAATATAAAGCAGTATATAGTTCAGACGTAGATAAATAAATCATTATTGGTCCCAGAAACGTTGTGTTGTATTTATATTACCTTTTCGTCTTATTCATTATTTTCAATCAGACGTAAATTTTAAATAAAAAAAAGTTAAATACAAAACGAAATTCACTGGCGTCAGGGAAGAATAAAATCACATATTACATCTGTTCCAAGAATGATTCAAATTAACGTTCAAAATTACATTCACATTTTATAGCAATTGTAATATACGCTACATTTAATTAAAATATGCAAATAAAAGATTATACTTTCAAAATAATATTTTTATACAGCATAAATTTCATTTATGCTCACGTGCCGTATATGAGAGTCAGTCGCTATTGATGTGGAAGGTAAATAAGTATTTTATTAATGAATTCACTCTTTCTATGTGTAAATAATGAATAAAAAATGACAGTGAACTTTATAGAGACATCGGCCATACAGTCAGAAGTCAAAGAAGTTTTTATTCAAGTATTTTATTATTTGTGATACAAAATGCCGTATTCATTAAATCTAAAACACTATTAAATTTAAAGGTAATAAATTTAAATATTTTACATATTAATAAAACCATAAGGTTCTGTGGAAATCAATACAGAATGAGTTTTGTCTGTACAAAATGTACTAATTAGATGAAATAACCAAAAAAAAAATAATTAAATGATGATATAAATACCACACAACGATTCTAGGATCCTTGTTCCTTTCGCCAGGTGACTGAAAAAAGCGAGAGCCAGGAGTGACACTTCAAAGTTGATCAAATTGGAAAGGATTGTGTCAACTGTAACGTATAGTCGTCTTATTTTCTTTCAAATCTGTCACCTGACGAAAGGGACGAGGATCCAATAAATGTGATATGGTATTTATATCTTCACTTAATTTTGTCTTATTTGGATATTTCATCTATTTATTAAATGAATGAATGTGCTGAATAAAATTTACAATAAATTTATTACTCAACGTTTTATCTCTTACTCCTTCAGAATTTGTAAGTTCTTTTATATTGAAAAAAACATTGTTACTCATTGTACACAATCTTATTGAAATGAATAATTAATTCGTTAGTAGTTTGACCAGAATTAGCGAATATTCTTAAAACATGAAACAAGAATGATTAAATTTATTTATAGTCACATTGAAATTAGACCTAAAAAACTGATGTAATTTTTTTATAAATTGATTTCACGTTCGACGTATCTGAAGCTGATGTCATTTGAAGCTTCCGTCTTCTATGACTGAGCGGGCATCAGATGGCCTCAGAAATCTTGCGAACGTTTGCAACTGCTGCAGCATTTTTTCTACTCCACAAAGCTAACGTCCTCAAAACTAATGTACCACCATTTGCTAACTATCTCTTCAACTAAATCGAAGCTCAATATAGGTTTGTAAAATGGTATTGAACAGAAAAATCAGAATAAAAGTAATTTAATAACAATAAATTTTAATGACGAATATTCTGTGCTATATCAAAAGCATTTGAGTGTAGACTACAATACATCATTAAAAAAAATTAAATTCTGGGGTATTACTAATGTGCATAATATGTGATTTTATCGAATATTAAATAAATAGTCATACTGAAAATTTCACCTCCATAAATATTTATTTCAAACTGGGGACATACGAGTGGGTTTAAATACCATAAGGTTCTATTTTATGTTTACTATTAATTTTAAGTCGTAAAAAATTATTCATTATGCCTATAAAGCTGTTAACGTTACATATGGCACAAGTATATTATTAAAAAAACATTTCTAGTCTATCAAAAAACACTCAATCTTATATTGAACTTTGTTAAAAATTGGTTTCTGAAATTAATTAACAAACTGACATCCGTCATAATATTTTGATATAACACCATCGCGACACTTCAAATTTTTTTTGCTATAGAAATGAAAAATTTACGTCTGATTGAAAATTGTGAAGAAAGATGGCCAAAGAAGTAATAATATAAATACCACACAACATTTCTGGAAGACTTTTGAGTTTTGTCAACTTACTAGTGCAGTTGTGTCTCTCTTTTTCTCTTGCATATTTCATGCACGTGAAGAAATTGTAATATTTTATGCATTTGTAGGAATTCCTATTATAAATTTTATTTTATTGAAGTATTATATTCGATTAAAATTTTTATGAGATTTAAACTTTTTTTTTACATTAAATTACTGTTTCAGATTTTACGTCTGTTTTTTTTAACTAGATGAAATGTAATTTATTATCAGTAACAGGCATTTTCAGTTCAAAACAACAACGTTTTTACATTCTTCAGTGACCTGACTGAGAATTTATGAAGTAAAGTTAGTGAAACTTTAAATTGTAAATGTTCACTCAGTCTGGCTACGAAACAAACCTTTACGGAACATCAAAGATACTACATAACATTTCAAACAATTTAAAACCTGAAGAAGATACACGTAGGAACCGAAACGTTATTTTAAACTGAATTTTTAATGACATGTTATTGTTAGTCAAATACATTTTATTCTGCATAATTATATTACTTTACACGTGAAAATAAATTTAATTTTACATTAAAAAAGTATTTCTTCCTTTGGGTAAAATATTTACAATTATTTAGAGATTTGATCTTCATTTTTTTGCGATAATCTATTCCTAAGAGAAGTGTATTTTTAACAATACCTGGCACTCGGCATTCTTGTGGCTGATTAATATAGTACGTTCATCAATATGAAAGTGACATGAACAACTTTGTAATAAGCATCCTCGGCAATCCATCACATGGAAGTGATTTATCATTTTCGATCCAATTATCTGCGTTAATTAAATCTATTTCTTTCATATTTCAGTGCTAAAATATTTCATTAGTTTTCTAAAATTAAAGTCTAATAGGCATGTCATTCATAACATAGCTTAGAAATGTAGAAAACGCGTTTCATTTACGTTGAATTTACGTTACGAATCATAATGTAACTTTCGATATAGGGAAACTGTTGATATAATTCCTTCAGTATTCATCACATCTACAAACTACTTTAGCTAAACACTCATTAGTGGTCTCAAATTCATATTGTTCTATCTCGAAATTCCAGCATTTTAATCTGATTCAGTTCGTGAAAGAATACTTCGTCGCTCGATCCTTAGTTTCGTTTCAGTCTAACAGAACACTATTGATTTGGCTATATTCGGAAGAGCTACAATAAATCAGGAAATCTAGATTGTACTCCTATATATATATATATATATATATATATATTATCCTTTGAAATTCAATAGCTTAAAGCAGCGCTGCAAATAATTATCTAGGTTTGAATTCATAATTATTCAAGTTGACATCAGAATGTTCTTCACGCGTAAAACAGTGCTCTTACATATAAGAATAAGGCCTGAATTGAGCATTATAGTAAATATATATTTTATTTATTTTTTAAAAAAATAAATTCGCAATGGATTAGCAACAAAAATGTGATATGTAAGAAGAAATTTGTTTATAAGAAAGTGCTAGAGGCTACATCAAAAGGCTGTCAGGCGAGCTGCGTGTCATATTGATTACCTGATTCGTCCAGGTGAAATTAATCTGCGTCTCTCAATCACTCCGTAGCTGTAGGGACCGAGGGGGGAGGGCAGCCAAAGCGCCTCTGGCGGCTAACAAGGACTGCAATCTGTCAGTTCACTTCATCTATCACCACCGTCCACCACAAACCCCTCTTCACGACTCATTATAAATCTCTCGAGTCGAACTTGATGTACTATTGAGTTTATTTGTAATTTACCGGTAGTAATTAAGTTATAATGAATCTTCACTAACGTTAACGTAATTATATTTTCAGTCACAATAGATATTGGAAGTAGATTTTTTAGCTATTTTATATCACTGAACCCATAAGTCACAGTCGCTTACCTGCCTCGGTTTGGCTATTGTATCTTCTTCGAATTTAACAATTTACATGGTGCTAGGTCATTTTTAGCAAATTACCAAAATAATCATTTGTATGCAATTTATTTATAAGAAATTATATATGCACATTAACACATGGCTTGATTTTCAAATAGCGATTTTTTTTTGTATTTAATAACTCATTTCACCTCCTGTATGTCGTCACTACGAGACGAGACGGCTCCCTTAAGTCACAATTTTCTTCCTCCACACACAGCATGAGAACAACATTTACTTTTCTCGGAGTGTGAATATAACTCATTGTTACCCACCGTTCATTATAAACAATATATATATAATTTTTTTGTTCTTATTGTTTACTATACGTTCTTCGCGTAAATGACCGTTTATTATATTTGTGGTCACCACATACGGTTGCATGCGTTCCGCTGCATGTATAGGTAATATTTCTGCCCACTTTGTCTCCTTTTTTGTAGATGAAGAGTTTCTCTACGAGAATCGATTTACGCTATTGTCTTATTTACGTCTAAAGTTTCCCCGCAATCTATTAATTCGAATAGTTATTCCGTGCTATCAGGTCATAATCATTAGTATGGTTACTTTTGCGAACAGTTCTGCATTCGTATTAGAGCTTCAAGGCGTCACGATTAATCGGGATTGTCACCGGTTTTAAGCCTCTTGCCCCAGTACCCGTACAAACCTTTCAAGACGCACATGAGTTCAAGTTTTTAAATTTTTCTATTATGCATACATTTCGTCCATCGTTCATACATATTAGAATGGAAAAATAGCTGAAGCATATTGGATGGTTACATTGCCGTAAATAAAAAATTGAATTTCCCGGACAATATAAAGATTTATATAAAATGTTTGGGTATATTTTCTACATACAAGGTCATAATGTTAACGCTGACATAATATTCTCTCGTTGATGGAGATTCAATTCCGGATGAAAGAACTGTACTTTCTATAGATTTAGTTGAAATGATTCAATAGTGCATTGAAAACAATGGTTTGTTCAATTGGAATAGTCGGCCAGCTGCCTCCTAAACTGGTCGAATTCTGCGACCCCAAAAGTATGTTGAAAATAAAATTCCAATAGTTTCACCTAACGGAGGTTACGCATGTTTCGCATCCACTTAGTTATACAGTGTCACGTAAATGTGCACAAATTTCATCTAGTCATAACTTAAATGTCTCATGACTGATTGTCCTGTGTATTTTGCTGTACATTTTCTTTACCTGTGATTATTTCGCATATCTTGTGAAAGTAAAAAATCTCAAGAATTTTAATTGTAGCAAAATGAATGATTCTGTACTTATGTAATTAAGTAATCTTTCAGAAGGCCAAACCTAATAAAAATATATAAATTGAGTTTTAAAATTGTTTTAGTTTCTGACAATATTTTCGTATTATTCACCGTTTTTGTTCTCATTAATCAATATCTGGAAGAAACGTCTTAGCATACAAATCTGTTCGTAACACTCATTTCAACACTTCTCTTTCTCGCATACCTCACTTTATTTTGATATTAGTGCATTTTATTGAGTAACGGTCCATTCGTAGACAGCTCGTATTGTCCAATGTGGCTGCCGGCGTGACTACGCGTGGATTTGAATCACTGTAGAGTATACGGAGTCCAAATAGCACGACAGTTTCACCCGTTGTTGAATGCAGTGGATTTCGAGCCGTAATTATCTCTGCCGTGGAGCATAAATTTCCGACTAGCGCATGATTCGGCCCAGACAGCTCTATCTCCCCCATCTATTTTCACTTACGTAAAGAATAATGCCGTACTAGAAACACCATTAATCTGGATGCATTAATATTAACACCCCTATTTATTACTTTCATACCTTTCAGGTGCTTACATGACGCTGTACACTAACTATTTATATATCTCTGATAACATTATAAATATCAACAGGTTTTAAATTCATTTAACTTCTTTTCAACACGTATTGAATCAGATTTCAATTTATAAATCTAAATCATATTTACGTAACAAGATTCGTGCTTTTAATTCATTTGAATATTTTCTAGTATTACGTCGTTACTTATTTCTGTGAAAAATTTATCTTTAGTAATTAAGTTACGTCATTACTACGTAAATTGTTTTCAGTAAATATAAATTCACTGCCTATACTAAATAACTTACATAATATTACCGGTTTACTTTCACCACAAAAAAGCAATAATAATAAATATGACCCGTACAAGGGAATTAGATTGAAAAAATTATGTATGGTGATGGATGAATTCAAACTAACATTTTAAGACTTTTAAGGGATTTAATATGTCGTCAGTGTTAGAGGTAAAGTTAATGATGGCATTGAAGCGATAGAAAGTTAATTATGAAAATCAATTAATTCTTACTATACAAAAAATGGGATTATTATTCATATAACGTTGTACCACATCAAAAATATGGACTAATATAAAAATGTTCGCTTAACAAATTATGTCCAGTATTATATATAGCTTTATTATATAATATATGATTTTTGCCCTATCTTTATTTTAAAATATGGGAGAGCATCAAGTACGTAACAATTTTTGCTTCACCTATATTATTGCACGTAAAGTTACTTAATTTTGGTATTTCACATACCACCGGCATGCTGTGTTATAATGGACAGCTTCATTGTCTCGCATCACAGAGATTCCGGGTTCGAATCCCATCACGGGTATGGATGTTTGTGGTCGTCCTGGTCACGTAAACTGGGGTTAAGTTTGTGGGAGAATCGACACTCTCACCTGGTGTACTGGTGTACTCCCAAATCCAGAATGTGTCATGTAAGATGACAGTCTGGCAGCCGTCTTGGTAGGCCAAGGCCCTTTACAGGCTATCGAGTCAAGAAGTAGTAGTTTACGTACCAGTAAATTCTATATTATAGTATACAGTTACCTTGTAAAATAATACAATCGCGTGTGAATAAATAGCTGGCTGATAATACTCTCTATAATCGCTTCCTTTATAAAAATGTATAACTAATTTTAGTTACATATAAAAATGTTGACATATGTATATAATTTCCCCAAAATTATCGTTTGTGAGAAGTACGAAGATACTGTAGTAGATTTACCGACCAAAACGAGAGAGATTGGAAATGATGAACAGTCCGCAGAAAACACGGGGCAACCACTGTAGCAGACTGCTAATAAACATTAGAGGGAAGAGCTCGTTGAATGCCCTGACAAATTAATTCCAAGTTGTTTGTAGTGCAAGTTCCCGCACCGGCTGCTTTAGCGCGTCTTCCTCCGCGAGGCGGCATTGTATCATAAAGTCGAATATTTAATTAACTTCAGTAAGGAATTAACTTTCAAACAAGGAAAACAAATGTTTCTCCCGTTTCCTTGAGAATTTCACAACGAAGTAATTTCCTGTTGCGGAACAATAATTTATGTGTGATTCTTAGTACCCCGAGCAATTCATTTGAACTTATTCAAGGTAATGATACCGACATAATATCTGCATTTTTGGAGTTAAATTGAAGAGGACGAATTCTATGAATCTTAGTAAATGAATTTTCCAACTTATAATTCTATTTATATACTTTGATAAATATATGCTTGTTCATGTAAAAATTTAAGTACAACAGTTTTAATGAAAGAAAACAGAACAGATATTGATTTTATTTATATTAGTGTGTGTGTGTGTGTAAATGCATGTACAAGTGCTTTAATAAATGTTGGTAACGATTTGTAGATAATATATGAATCTAACAGTACATTTTCTTGAAAAACCATTCATTTAAAGTGTTCAATAAAATTGTAATTGAGCTGCAATATATATATATATATATATATATATATATATATATATATAAATATGCAAATATATTTTCACCGTTTTATAAGTAGGCTAGTACTAATGAATTTTTTTATTTCTAATTTCCTTTTAAGTAACATCTATTCTCTTCAACAATGTAATTCAAATACAATTAATTTTTAAAATAGTCTCCTCGTTTTAAAATTATGAGGTTAATTAAGTGAATAACGTGGCTTTAAAATTGGAAGGTTTCAAACTATTTGTCATTAAAATTTTTATTTTTTTTTATCCTCCACGCTATCCGTCTCTATAAACATCTGACGACAACTAAGTCGCACAAATGATATATAAATGATTGTTATTTAATTAATGTCATATATAGAATATTTTCTATGTAAATAAAATGAGATGAATGATTCTTGTTTCTCAGCCGAGGGTATGATCTGTGAAATAATAAATACTATATATGAAAATAAAAGATTTGAAATTTGATATTATATTTTTCCTAAAACAATAATCGTTAAATAATATTATTCGTTTACTATAGAAAACGCTATTTTGCGGATAATATATTTAAGAAATTAAAAATGATATGCGTCACGCTGTTGCCTACCTGAAGTCTAATTTTTCATAGAAATCTGTCAGTACTGCGAGAGTTATGGTCACCAGCTGAAATCCAGTCTCATTTATTATTTTATAATAAATTCCTAACTCGAAAGGTTATTTTGAATGTTACGAGTTGTAGCACGTCCTTTCTGTGAAAACATTTGTGAATATTTTTCTCGCACCACTGACGTTTTTCTAATTCTTAGCGTACTATCATTATCAGTAAGTAAATTGCAGGTATTTTTAACAATATTGTTGATATATTACAAATAAATGTGTTCTCAAATAGTAATAATTTCGACTTAAAATACTTATTAATTTGTCATTCAAAGAAATATTATAGAAGATAAATAGAATGTAGTTTTTAAACAGATTTTGTAAATTGGAGTTTGCCTATTACTATGGGTATGAAGCCATTTCACTCCTGTGAAATACTTCACTGTTAAGGATGAAGACAAACCTAGTATCCTAGTAGCCTGTTAAGGATGAAGACAAACCTAGTTGCCTAGTAGCGGTAATGCTCAAAGAAGTAAAGGCAAAATTAGACTGCTGTTTCAAATTTCTGCAAAAAACGGTTTCTATGGAAAAATGATTCGTCTATTCAAACTATAATGACAAAGTTAACGAAATATTTATTCATTAAGTAATTTGTATCATCTAGTTACAAATTATATTTGTTAATGCCACTTCCCTACCTTTCAGAAATTTCCCACATGAATTTATTTACTTATTTTTCTCAAAATATTTATATTTCATTAAATTTATATCTGATTGCCTATAAATCTTGTATGAAGAGGATAATCGTATTTATTTTACGTTTTATGTTAAAAGTACCAGTTTGAATGTAATTATATTGACATACAAAACATAACGGCTGTAAACTTATTTTAATCATTATAAGTAATATTTTTTCCTATTGGTTTTTCTGTTTTATTAATTACCTACTTAAGTAAAAAGTTAATTATTATCCGAAGACCTTAGTAATATATTTGAAGGAAATCCCCTAATTGGTCCACGTGGAACACCTAAATCCAGATTTTTTAAAATGATAGTCTGGCTGTCGTCCTGGAAGACAGAAGCCTTGAATGGGCTGTCGAGACAACAAATAATTTTAATAATAATAATGAAGTTCACACCATTAAAGTCCTTACTTCTATATTTATCAAGTTTTAATTAAACTATTTCATTGCAGGAAATTGATAAATGAATTGGTACCCTGATACTAGGTGAATTATGAATTTTGAAAATATTTACCTTAACGTGTTACACGAATCATTCTTATTTAACATTTGTATTTTTTTCCCACAATCTTCTTCTGTATGTAATTTAATTTTAATTCATAAGCTTCATTGTATATACATATAATATTTACTTCATATTAGTAATTTATTTAATTACCAAAGAATTAGTTTTATATCAACGTTGTTGTACCACGCGGCAGTTACATGCACATCTGGAATCAATTTAGTTTATTTATAGGCCACATAATTTCAACTGGTAATTCGAGTATTGTTTTATAAGACTGCGTACTATAATACTTTTTGTATAGAAATTTATATATTGACGCTTTTAATTTAATTACATATAATTAATTATATTAGGACTAATTATTAGTATATGTTTAGGTCTTGTTTCAAAAAGCTTAATGAGACTTCTTTTTGTGTTTCGAACTCTGCGAGAATGGCAGTACCAGCCCAATTATGAAGCCTAGTTAGTATAAATTGCCATTTGATACAAAGAAACTGAATGAATAATATTAAAAATATTATATAGTTTAACAAGTGACCTCTAGCTATTTTAACGACTTTTATTATTGTATATATTTTAATAGGGTGGTTGTTTTTAAAATGTTTGTTTCTGTATCTGATTTACAATTTTTTTCTTGTCCAAGATATATATTTGATGAAATTTTCCTGGTAATTGAATGATTTCGGAACCTGTCATATGATATATGATAATGTCGTGAATAATTTTATGCGTTCTGCCGTTATTAGGTTGTGGATGGTTAATGTATGCACTATCAACAATCATAATGTCGTTCGTTGAGTACCAGTGTAACACTTTAATATGTCACAGACCCAATATTACGCCCATAAATGCCATATTAAATCATTCTTGAACGACAGTTCAGTTAATCAAGAGCAGTAAACCCTTAAAGTATGTCGTTAGACGTCATAGTGAATGTATAGTTGCTATAGTACAATACTTTAAATTATTAATAAAGATATAGATAATTATAAAACTTATATGATATTTTTACATTAGCATTACACGATATTTAATATGAAGCTTCTAAAAAAATTGAAAATTTTTATAAAAAATTAAACTGGTTCAGTTTTAATGCAATTTAAATGGAAGGATTAAATTATGAGGTTCAGTTAAAATTAGATTTATTAATATTTATCATTTGTTTTTGAGTCAATATTATATGCAAATATTAGGTATACATATGTTGCAATTAACTAGAAATACAGAAAAAAATAATTCAACAATTTTTTTTGTAAAAAATAGTGTGCTGTGAGAATACAAATATAGTTTTAGTAGGCGATGCCTCCTTGAATTTTTTTTCATCACAAACTCTCAGAAATTTCCTGAATGAAATTCATTATTGCGGTTCCACAATTGTTCTAATATCTTCTCAGAAATTCCCTGAATGAAATTCATTATTGCGGTTCCACAATTGTTCTAATATCTTCAATTTTCCTTCTACGTATATTGTACATCAGGTTCTGAAGATGCATTATACAACTCCAGTTCTATAAGATTAAGTTGGAACTGTTTTTAGTTTAATATTTATTTTTAATTAAATATTCTTGCATTTTCACGGATGTTTTCTGATAGATTTTGTATCCTAATAACAATTATTAACGGGATATTTGTGTTTCTTCAGTTTTCTAGTAATGGTGTCGTACTGATGGAATGATTTCTGTATTTTAAGAATGCTATATTTTTTTTAACCTTTAGAATTTGTTGCGTAACACTTTTTTTCAGTTTAATGAAGTTGTGACGTTACATAATAAGTCTGGTACGATTATTTCATTGAAAGTTCTTTAAAACCATTACGAATTTGAATTCTGAAACTGAAATGTTATTTAAATGATGGTGTTAGCACAATATGTTTCTAATGAGAAGTTAAACGAAAAGGTTCAAGACTTAAAATTTTACTCTAGATTCACGATACTTGCACATGTTCCCGAGTTAGAAATACAATACACGATTATTTACATACAAAAAGAAAGTTATATACATTTAAGTGATCTTGACAGATAGCCCATTGACACAAGAGACAACCAGCTTGAAAGCATTTAATTTTTATGTTTTTTACCTCGAGTCAAGCACCCGTTGTATAAACCCCGGTGAACGTGCTCATATGGTGTGGCCTGTTCGAGTCTGTTTAAGCAGAGCGGGCATGCATAATTCATTCTCCCTGGAGTTACTGTGAGCGCCTGCATCTTTTTCTTAAATCCCACAGCTGCAGGAAACAAACTTCTGACTCTTAATACATTCCATTCATTCCTAGGATTAATTCATTTCCCAAAATAGATAGCATATTTTCATAATTTGTATTTTATATATTTTCATTTTTTTGGTAAAAATAATGAATATCTAATGTTTTATGATTACGTTATTATAATTTCAATGCTAGCTATTTAATTTTTTTAATAAAATAAATGTTGCTGTTAGGTTGAATATAAAATTTACAAAAAATCTGACCCTATATTATTAATTAGACGTTTGATAAAATACTCACTTTTATCATCTAATTTTATTAATAAAATATAGATCATAATTACATATAGCGTTATCGGATTTTAAAGTTGTTGTGAGGTTTTATTTTTCTACTATTTAAGTCTTACAAATTTGTTGGAACAGTTTTTATTTTTATTCAATATTTGTGGTCCAAATGATTGTACAGTTTTTTTTATATCATATCAATAAGTTCATTAATGAACTATTTTCGTGTTCTTAAATATATATTTATCCGCGTCTTTCAACTTTTTAATGTTTTTTCTTATTCTTAAATTTTCTTAATCTATATTTTGTTTTTACTACTGCTTCTATTTACATTACCTCATTTTATATTTAATTAAACAAAATAAATTTTATATTGTGAAATTATTTATATAAAAAAAATTAAGAGTTTTTCACATTCACGTAAAGCATTTTTTCTCTATATTTGTGTATTAATCCTTCTTAACCTTTGTTTTTCTTTAGTTCTTTTTATTTCTCTAAATTTATATTTTCGGATTTATGGTTATTATTTTTTGATTTGGTTTCTATGCATTCATTTTAATTTTTTCTTATTTTTTTCCTTCCTGTTGTATTTGAATAGTGCTATGATTATAATTATTAAATTTTATTAGGAATCAATAAATATGTTTCCAAACGCACGTAATTTTTATCTATCTTCATTTATATTTGTGGTTTTCATTCGCTAAGACTTTTATTTTAATACCTTCCGATTATGAATCTTAAAAGAACTATTTTATAGTCTGAAAAACGGCTCAGAATAAAACTATAAGATCTGAGAAACTGCAAAACTTTTACTGGAGACCTAATTAAATTATAGATAATTTATTAATTGTCATCTTGCTTTGGATGTAAATGTGAATATACGTAACTTCTACGGCAATTTTCTACATACATGTGGGTATAAATTCATTTGCAATTATCGTATTTAATTACAGGACCTTAAGCTAATATATTATTCTGAAGAATAGCTCCAGAAAATTGAAAATATTATATTCATTCCTATCCACGATTCTAATGATATTAGCTTGTAAAATGTTTGCAAACATTTGTTATTTCATTCCACACGATATCGTTTCCCACATACAGGGATCTGCTTAATGGGACTCCTTTGTGGTTGTTTTGGATAATCTACCGTGACGTCCATTTTTATGGTCCTAGTTTATCATAACCAGACACGGTGAACACTGAAGGATAATGGCGTGCGTCAAATACGTCCCTAGTGGGATTTAGATGGTGTAATAACGTAAAATATGATGGAAAATATTCGTTGCTTCCAGTTTAAAACTCGATAAAGCATAGATAAAATGAAAAATATAATATTGAATTTAAACCGTTTATTGCCTGTACTAACACGTGATATAAAAAATAAAAGTATTTATAGTGGAATAATATGTTTCAATAATTCAGTATAAAAATTAAATTATCCGTAAAGTAAATAGACATCAAATCTACTAATCACCATACTTAATTTTTCTAAAAACTGCGTTAATTCTTAGAAATAATTAATTTCCTACTAATAAGTGACTTTTTTATTTTTTTAATGTCATAACTTATCAGGATGGATAATATAACTGTGAATTTATACTTTTCTTAAATAACGTAACAGGTTCTTAATTTTTTCTGGAATTTAAACCCTATACATATAACTCTATGTCTTTAGCAGTTTCAGAAACAAGAGGAACATATCTTAAGTAATTTATATTTGATTTAATTTTTGGTTTAATCTTAAACTAATAAACACTTGAAAACATTAGTTACAAACAATATTCTGTTTTATAATAGGTATCGGGAATGTTAATGCAGTTACTAGTTAAAATATGTTTTATTTAGTTTATTAGGATATTTATTAAATTTGAATATTACCTAATTTAAATATTGCATTCAGAAAGATTGTAAAGGCTACCTTTGGGGATGCCTTTTCCTCTCCGTTTTTGAACTAAGGTTCCCACAAGCCGAGGCACCTCGGCCTGTTTTGAGAGGTGTATGTTCCGGGGTCACAGACCTTGGGCATACGGTAAGAGTTGTTCACTGTTCCCATTGGAACAGTCGGCCAGCTGCCTCCTAAACTAGTCGAGGGACGGAGAAGGGAATTCTGCGTCCCCATAGCAAACTTCTCCCGCTATCGGAAGGGCGTGGGACAAGTACCCAATGCCCGACCTGATGCAGGTTTTTCTAGGGTTTTCCCCGCATTACTTTTAGGCGAATGCCTGGTAGGATCCTTAAAATATAGCCCGGGGGCCCTAGTTAAGACTTGGCTACCTTCCTCTACCCTTCCGCATCCCTCCTTTCAAACCCCTTCCTATGCTATTAAAGGGGAGTTGCCCAATGTGGATTACCCTCATGTAGCCTGTTGCCCCCCAAAAAAGAGAGAGAGAGAGATTGTAAAAGCCAAATAAGTCTCAAATTATCAGTTAGAATAATCTATTCTATATTTATCAAAAAATAAAATAAAACCTTTAACTTACATACCATTATTGATTTGTAATTCAATTATACAACAAAAAAGTAAGTTTCTTGTCTTTAAAAACCCTTATAACTTTTACATCAATTACAAAATACTTTGTGTTTCCTGTTTCATAAACGTATTGTCATTATCTTACTTCCGTGTTAGCTTTAGTATATTGTCAGCTTTGCTGATCCTATTCTATTAATTCAATTGCATTTTATATAAGAGGTATAAGGTCTTAATAAAGATGAAGGACGTAGTTTTTATGTTGTTTACATTAAATTTCAAGATTTATATTAATTTTTTTAATTATACTATTAAATTAATAATTAATTTAAAAATTTAATGAAATAATAAACTGTGACAATCGAAAAGGTTGATATTATATTTAATTACAGAAAGCAAGATATATTACGTTTAGATATTTGAAACAGGTTGATCCGTTTAAAACTTATAACTTTAATGTATTATAATTTATGCTTAACTAGTGTTGAAACGTATAGACGTGATTAAATAATTAAAATATTAATTACTTATAAATCGGTCACTACTTTAATAAAACGTTACTTTAGTTCCTTAATGTTTAATAAATGTTTCAGTTTGAATTTATATCCATTAATTTTTATTTTAAGTGTATTCATTTCGAAATTTATTGTCATTTAAAAACTGCAAAAATCGTAAAAATTTATAATAAATACTAGTAACGTCGATGAATTCTTGGTTTTAATTTAATAAAATTAATTCAATCAAATCAGATTGAAATATATGTATTTCAAATGAAGAAATGAGACATCCGTTTCATGTTATTAAATTATATTTTTAATTTGTATGTCTATATAAGGTATTAATGTTTTATTCAGGAATATATTTCCAACAACAATATTATTCAAGCATTTTGTATTATTATCCTTTTCTTTCAACATATAGAAGTGAGTATTACATTACGATCATTACGATAGGTAACGGTTTGTTGGTGTTTAATAAACTTCGAATTATACTTCAATGTCATCCATTAATAGCTGTAACATAGTTTGAGCGCTAATTAACGTTTTTTATCCAGTAAACTAACGGGGCCGTGCCTAACTATAATGAAATATTAGCGAAATATGTGACAGATGTTGGAATTTTTTCGCAACCCAAAGAGAATAACGGGGTCACAAACGAATACTGTATTCGCTTTGTTTGTAGTTGTTACTAGAGCCAGGAGGGATTTCCAGTCTTCCCACTATCAAAACCTGGAAAATCAAGAAGTGACGCCTCAGAAACCCCTCCCACAGGCTAATTTCACTGAACCGGCGGGTAGTTCATTGGCAGAATTGATCAGAGGAGCAATTTCATCGATCAATGAGATGAAAAGGAATTTTCAGCTACAGGATGAGATGAGATTTCTAGTGAGTTGAAATCTTGAAGCGAGAGAGAGTGAGAACGGTAACTCATTCTAATACGTTGCAGCCAGAGAAGATTGTACTTAGTATATGTTCAGAGAGAAATTATTGCATACGACAAAGTTGGCCGTCCAAGTGGGAGTGACAAACATACCACTCATACATACTACGGGAACGAATTTATTTTACAAAACCGAGAACCAAGTCAATGCCAATGACAGCGGTTATAGCCGTCTCCAAATTTCCATGCGTTAATGACGAGGACCCGAATGCGGTCACAACACGGAAATTACAATATGTAAATCTCAATCACAATTAGCCTCATATATATTTGTTCTTGTCTCTTGCGATATTTGTAAAACATTAAATACGTTAAGTTAAAAATCTAAACGAGGTAAATAATCATCAGTAGGTGAAGATAATAATTTGAAAAATACCTCCGAGAGATGTTCTCTCGCAGGCAGAACCTTGTAGGAGAGATACGAAGGGGCTACCTTTGGGTATGCCTTTTCCTCTCCGTTTTTGAACTAAGGTTCCCACAAGCCGAGGCACGTCGGCCTGCGTCCCCACAGCAAACTCTTCTCCCGCTATCGGAAGGCCGTGGGACAAGTACTCAATGCCCGACCTACCTGATGCAGGTTTTTCTAGGGTTTTCCCTGCATTAATTTAAGGCGAATGCCGGGTAGTATCCTTAACATATAGCCTGGGGGCCCTAGTTAAGCCTTGGCTACCTTCCTCTACCCTTCCGCATCCCCCATTTCAAATCCCTTCCTATGCTATTAAAGGGGAGTTGCCCAACGTGGATTACCCTCATGTAGCCTGTTGCTCTAAAGACAAACTAATAATTTGAAGCAATTGATAATTAAATTCATTATTTTATTTTAAATTTCTTTTTCTATCTATTTTTATTGCAAAAAATAAATTAAGTTTTAATGAAAATCCCATCGAATGAAAACAACTTATAATTAAATAATTGTAAAGATAAAGAAAATTTCACAAAAATACACGTTAAAATACCTTTATTGTTAAAACCAGACATAAGTCTACTATTATATTTAATTTTAATATTAATAAATAACTTTGCATCGCTCCATCCAAGAATGATTCCTTATTGCAGACGTTCAGGGAGATATTAAATCTACATTTACAGTCTTGGTAGACTTATTGATATAATATATCTCAGGTTATTCAATTTACTTTTACATGAGACATAAAAAATTTTAAACTCCCAGACTATATCCTTATATATTTTCAGATTATACGACCAAACTGGTTTTGAGCTACGTAAAGTATTAGTAAAGCCAACAATTATGTAGAAAATAATGTGAACAGGTATTTCTACTTATCCAGGATGATTTATTCGACGGAAGTTTAAAATTTGTATAACTTAAACTACGTCTGTGACTATTATAACACTTCGATGAAATTCATTTGACGAAAATATACTTAATTTCTAGATTAAATGGAACAACTTAAAATTGGGTCATTTTAATAACAAATTGGAATTGGAGTTATTTTATGTTGGAGTTGAAACCGCTTTACTATTAGTATAATATCTAGTTGTGCATAACAGACGATCAATAAATTTAGCCTCTAGATAATTAATATTTCAATTATTTAATCGCATTCACGCGTCGTAACAGTAGTTGAACACAAAGTAACTCGGTTACAAAAACAGAAACCCCATGCATAAAGTATATCTGAGAAATATATTTTCAAGAGTTTCTGTAACACTCGGAATGTATAGAAATCATACCTCACGGTCGTCCCCGGACATGCCTCAGAATAGAATCCGGACGCTTGGTTGCGTTCACAATAGCCGCTGGCTGAGCCCTTCACCACGAAAAACTCCATTTTTACGGAAGTTGTCACGCAGACGGAAATGGCCTGCTGCCTCTTCTGCTATGTTTTGCTGTTCCTCCATTAGCAACACTCGGCAGTCTGACTTCTTTCCAACAGAAATGTGTCAACTCTTGGTGCCGCAATGCAAGAAGAAATTAAATCTATTAGAAATTAAAAAATCTTAAATACTTTTCAGTAATCCTAGTAATAATGGAAATTAGGGAAATTAGTTTTGTGTTCCATTATCTAAGTCTCTGTCGAGAGCTACATGAAAGAGAGCCAATAGGAAGTAGAGAGTAAATCGGTGTGGGGTGATAATTTTATTTATTTTCATAATATTGTGAATTATTTAGTAAAACGTACGAGGTTTCAGCCATAATCAGCAGAGACAATTTGGAAACGGGATTAAGAGATTAAACATAGGAATTCTTCTCAATAATTTATTCTTGAAATATTCTATAACTGAATTTAAGAGAATAATATTCACGTCCTTTTAACTATTATAAAGTCATTGTATGAAATATATAAAATTAAGATATAACCAACAAATTTCATTCCCCCACAATAATGTCTGCATTCCATTGCATACGACCGTCTAGGTCGACATTGCGTTCGCACTATCGTCCAGACTACGTTTTTATGTACTTGCCGTAGGCCCATCAGAAACAACTTTTGAAGATTTTAGTTTGCCGCAAGAATTCGAAATTTAATTATAATTAAATGCAAAGTGTCTAAATAAATTTCATTAATGTATGAATTAATTAATAAAGGCCTATATATGTTGTTTAATAATCTTGCCTGGACAATATTACTACCGAAACATTCACACCTGTTTGCCGACAGATTTAAGTAGCGTGTGTGTAATTATTGGTTCTTATTATTTAAAAAAATGAAATTTGCTGACGTGAGGTGGCGTTACATTTGAACATTTTACATCACTAAACGTCCCCAGATCCACCCACAACACAAAATACTAATATAAAAATTTAAGCGGAAGCAGGTACTTTTATAAAGGAAATAATTCTATCGTTCGGTATTAATAACATGTATTTGTAATTAGTATCAGGGCAATGAAGACTAGACAAGTTCTCTGGCAATCCTTAAAAATGATGCATGTAACGTGTATCGTGACTTACGTGTAATGATTTATGTTAACAGCAAAAACTGCAATTTGTAAAACAGCAGACTATTGAAAGGAAATCTCCGACTTTTTTTGCGCTTGAAGGGAATCTCCGCGAGTTAACTCGAGTTAAAGTGAAATTACCAGAGTGAGGATTTACTGCTTTGATTTTGCGTTCCCGCATTTTAGAACGTGCCAAATATATTTTCAGCATGTGTGTCATCTAGCACAGTCTTCTGGTTTAGGATGGCGTCACTCTGAAATATTTGTGATAATATGTGAATCTGCATATTAAACTTCGGCGCTACCGTAAGCCAGCATTATCCAATTTTATTGCTTTATTCCTTTTACCCTTTTATTTTTTCCCCAATAAAATCATAACTGATATCTGCAAATATTCGAATTGTATTGTAAGAAATTACTTTTGTCGTGTTTATTCAGTTTGTAAGTACAGGTGACAAATTTTACATACATAATTTCGTACCTCACTGAAGACAAATAGAGTAATAATAATAATAATAATATAATTATAAGATATTTTTAACGAAGAAATTAAAAAAGATACATGAATATCCCTTCCCATTACAAAACATAATTATAAAATATCAATACAGTAATGAAAATCCCAGCTATGGAATCTGAAAGTTTCTCTAAACAATTGAAATTTATTTTTAAGTTAGTTAATAATGACGTTTATTGTGTTAACTTACTTCATAAATTGAAATATATGTTTTGCGGTAAAGAAAAATGTACTTTTAAAATATCTCATAATGAGAATGAATTCGGTAAGAAATTACATGGATATTTATTTATTGGAATTAAATATTTTTGAATTACTAATGTTGCTCACGGATAAGATTATGATTTATGAATGATTATAAAATATTTGATTATAAATATAATTCGGTTTGACTATATTATTATAATATTTGATTTATTTTACTCCAATAGTCCTCGTATGAGGAAATAGGATACTTCATTACATAAAATTACAATATAATTTTTGGATGCTACAATTATAAACAACTAGAAGTTAATATAAAAATACTAAAAATCGGGAACACAAATTTCCCTGTCCAACAAAAAGTATAAGAACTTTATAGTAATGATAATAAAAATAATAATTCTTTAACTATAAAAGGGGTATAACATAAGTTCTCTAAAAAAATTCAATACGCGCACTACGAAAAAAATTAATGTTTCGGGAATTACCCATAAAAATTATATAAAAACACATCACGTAAGAATAAACTAAAAATCTGGCACACACGCATGCACTATAATGAAAAACAAACGACGGACAAGTCTCTTCACGAAACAGAACGACTAGGAATATGCAAACTCCGGGTCGTGCAAGAAACAAACAAACAAAAGAGCAGAAAAGACCAACATTGACTAAGGAAGTTATAAAATAAGTAGTTTTATTACAAACTCATCGAATACTTTCGCAGTATAACAAAAAATAATTAATTATTAGGGAAACGATCAAGAAATTCCTGTACTGAGTAAAACACCAGCGCCTTTCAGAAGAACATTTTTACTTTGAAACCCAAAACTCTGTTGTTCTTTACATCTGAAGTGAGACTATTGTATAAAACTATCCCTGAATGGTGAATATTTCTCTGTTAGAGAGTAAGGAGATGCTGAGCGTTTTCTAGTTTCATAAATATGAGACTCGCCATTCGTTTGTAAAAGATTCTTGTTCCGCATAACGAGCATTCAAATTTCGTGAATAAGTACGCTGTGAAGAGTTAATATTCGAAGACTTCTGAAAAACGGTTTACAACTAGATTTATTTTCGTATTAGAAAGTATTCTAATAGCACGATTTTTAAACTTCAATATTTCAATGCTCCTGGAACAATTTCCCCAATTTGCAATGCAGTTTCACGTAACGGAACAAAAATACGCAAAGTACATAATACAATAAAATGGACAATAACCAATAAATAAATAAAAACAGAAAAATAACTTATAACTTTATATTAACAATCAGGTACACTCATCTGTTAAAAAATTTGTTTCGGATGAAGATAATATCTCCACAAAATACCGTTTTATGAATAACATGTTGAAGATCAAAATATGAAAACAGTAACCAGTGGTTTAACTGTTAAAACTTTAGATAGAATTGTCAGATTTTTTCATTAGCCAGCTCTTAATTAAAATTTTCTATAATTTACAAATTCAACAAACTTCTATTTTAATTCTTGGTGGTGGTATTGAACTTAATCTTTTCTTAGCAATAATTTTTAAATCGTCATTTTGTGATTGAAAAAAACTCCTTAACGGTTTAATAATTTTTAATTTTAATTATAAATAATCTTTATGTAAGATTTGTGATTCATAGGACTTCTCTTTTTTAACTATTGATTTAATATATTTTTTTTGAATACAATATGGCTTCAGACCCAGAAATTCATTATAAATCACTAAGAGCTGTTTCAATTTTCCAACTTTTTCCAAATTATGAAATAAAAAATTTATCTATTTACGTTGTTTGAAATGCTATTTAAATTACTCAATATCGACTTAAATTCAATATAAATGACTAATATTATGGTACCATTACCCCTTTATATCTATTTTTTATATGGACAGTATTACAAGAATATATGTGAGTCTTCAAACTATATTCAACCGGCTTACTTCCAAGGTAACTTTCATAATGTTTAATTAGTCTTTGATGATTTTAATATTTTTTGTTACGAAACACTCTTGGCTCCATTCCAAACAGCGCCGATTGTAACGACTAACTTTCCCGAAGATTTCAAACTTGTGGTTGGTTTTATTGTTTAACAAATAATGATACATATAAAATTCACAGTTTTGACGAATTAAAATATTTTGTCAGCGGTGTAGACTAAATAAATAATGTAACTGTTTTGGTTTTACAATGCTTCAGTTGCAAGAGTAGACAATGAAAGCTCGGAGGTACAGAGCACGCCATCTTATAGGATTGAAAATATTGACTTGGATGTTTCTGGGAGAAATGCAAATCAATGAAAAGAATAAAATATTAAAAACAACCCTATATTTCTAACGCTAAAAGAACGCAATTTCACTTTTGAAGGACGGTATTCAGAACCACAGTGGAGTGTCTCTTTATGGTTTTATTCGGTGTGTCTGTTGAGAAAGTTTCTGTAGGGACAGATTGAAGCAATTTATTTCACCAGTCAGTTTCACTGTATTTTATGATAATCCAACCTGTAAATCAACAGAGAATTACTTTTTATTTTATAATTTAGATATTTCTCTTCCTTCTTTATTTCTTACTAGCTGGGTGCCCGGCCTTTCCCGAGATGTAAGTTTTCCATAACCCCCGACTTAACTTGAACCTAGGTAGCACTGGCGTTATTTTTATGTACCGCAACTCGGCCCCTATCCGAAAATTTGATAACCTCCTACTTCTAAGGGATTGAACTTATTTACCATTAAATAGTTTCATTCGAGGAATGTATCGCCCTTTGAACATGCTTGAAAATTTTCACCCCCGCTGCCAACAGTTAAACAAATCTATTTATTGCACGCAAAAATCGGCTGGTTACATAATTTAAAAATTTCTACCACCGTCCAGGTCCACTCCCATCGCCATGCGTTACTCAGCGACATCCATAACGGCAGTACTCGAATATCGGTCTATTCACGTTATTTTCATGTAACGCTCTACCTCCACCCCTAAACTTTCTCACCTCCCATGCCAATAGGAGATGAATTTATACACAGAGAATGTCTACCGAATATTATAAATTTACGTGACTCCTAAAAATATGTATTGGACCCAAATCTCGGCCGATAAATCTGTTTTTAACTTGTACTCCCGTTTTGCCCCAACCGTGGGGATTACACTGTAATTTCAATTTCATAATTAATCTCAGCGACATCTATACATTTAGACTCCAATCTCGGTTTTTTTCGCTATTTTTATGAAATTCAGCTCCACTCAACCCACCATTATTCTCTCTCATCCTAAGCCAATAGGGGTTGTATTTGTACACAGAATATATTAAAAAGTATTATGAGGGTCATTGACCCAGCAAAATATTTATACAACGGAAATAACGACAGGTTAGTATATTTGAATTTTTCCACCCCACCCACATCCAACCAAACCTTACGTGGTGCCTAGTTCGTAAAAATAAACTTATCGACATCCATAACCTCCATTTGACTCGAATCTCGGTTTTTTTCACTTTATTTTCTCTTAAGTTGCCTCCACCTCCATCCCCAACCATGCTCACCCCTCGTGCCGCAAGAGGGGTTTAAACTTTACACACATAACATGGGTTGAAATAGTGAAAATCTCAATAAACCTGAAAAATATTAAGTCAACTCTAATATTAGTCGTGGTATCTTGTTTCAATAATTTCACCCCGTCCCTGGGAGTTATATGTCCAATTAAATGTCATAATTAAACTCCCGACATTCATAACCTTGTATTTCACTCTATTCTCGGTTGTATTCGCGTTATTTTCCACTAACGGACCGACGTCCCCACCGCTAGGGGTGCTTCTTTTCCATGATGTTGGGGGTTGGAATTTATACTCAGATAACATCCGTAGAAACACTATCAACATCTTTGGCACCGAAAAATATTTGTCTGGCTCTAATAACGGCCGTTTTAGCATGTATAAAATTTTCCACCCCCGTTCACATCCGCTCCTGGGGATTGTAGACGTGTCTCACCCCGACAGTGTTCGTCTCCTTGTCACAAAGAACATGTTTACGAAATTTGATGAAATTTGCTCCACGGGTGTAGATTTCTATAAGGAACATACACATATACATACATACATACATATATACATTCATACATACATACACACACATACACTCATTTTTATTTATAAGATTCATCCCTTTAAGAATTTCATTTTATATTCAAGTTTTCTACTTAGGAATGAAACTCTGAGACAATTTAAAACCTGAAGAGAAATGTTCTCATTGTGTCGTTTTTACGCTTAATGTAAATATTTTTTATTTTGTTAAGAAAAAATTGTATAATACTGTTATTTACGTTTTCTAAACACTGTTAACGTATTAATTTGGTGTCGATATTACTTATACAGTCCACTACATCACACACAGATTATGTATTTTACGTGCATGTATAGTTACTCAGAGAAAATTAAAGTCTCGTCTGATAAAGTTCAAGTTCATTTGTACACATACGGCGAAACGGGAGGACAACTCGGAAATTGGATTCACGGAATTTGCATACTGTTTCTAAATCTCCAACTCTGTCTCATAAACATATGGTAATATCTGCACTTTAATCTCTGAGCGGTTCATACAACTTCTTCTTTAAATTTAATTTCTTTCTCGCATGAGTGATCCACACAACATGCACATTGACTGCAATGGGAAAGTGATACTAACAGTTGGTTATTAAATCATTGGTTATTTTCGTGCTGCCGGGATTTATTCAGTACCCATGCTGATTCCGTTGTTTTATATACGAATTATAGAATTTATTTTCGTACCTCTGTTATTTTATTGTTGTTCTTTTAATCTTCTATATAATAAAAAAAGGATGTATATTTGTATGTATGTATGTATGTATTTACGTTGTTCTTTATACAAATTTTATCGCGTGGACAGAATTCAACAAAAATTGGTATATATATTCTGCCAAAATCGAGAACCGATACTGTGGGGGTGAGAAACCCCTAGAATAAACGTGGAAATAATTATATTTGAAATAATTTACGAATTAGTGTTAAATTACTGCGCGAGACGATGACGTCATAAGTTTTCAAGACATTGACGCATCCTAAATATAGTTCTGTATTTCGTAATGAAATAAAGCAGAAATATTTTGATTGAATAAAAAGTAAAATTTTTTCCAGTATTACTCCATCGAATAATAATAAAAAAACAATACGAAACACTTTACCATCCTTGCGCAAAGTTAATTTGGAATAGTTAATTATCCCGCTATCTTTGATAAAGCCAATATGGCGCCTTATAATACATTCAAATGTGTGTCGGTCGAGATTTATAAAATTTCATAATATAACGTACTATTGTATCCTGTATAATATTTCAGAAGATAATAAGATTTGTCTAAGATACGTCTGACTGACAATTATATGTTTGTAACTATAAAAGTATTGAAAATGACGTACGGAACTCCGAAAGTTTTTTATGGTCGTTATTCAATTAATGCACTATCAGTCAAAGGTATGTACAGAAATAGGAACATTTAAATTGAATTAAAAGTACAATTAATTATACTTTACGCAACGTATTTCTATAAATTTGTATAAATGTAAACAAATTATTGCGTGCACTTTGTGTCGTGAAACAAAAATTTGAGGTTAGGATAGCAATATTTGTTTTCAATTTTTGGGAACGGCGTTATAGATGTTCAATTTCTGAGAAATGAAGCTGAGAAAAAATATTTTGATTGAATAATAAGTATAATTAAATCTATCAATACCACATCGGGTGATAAATATAATTTATTATACTAGGTTATACAATCCATGGCATTAATTTTCTTTTAAATAACTTGACTTTTGACGTATTTAACGGGATCAGGGACCAATATGTTTTCCAATTATATCTTGCAATACGCACTGGAAGATACATAGAATTATGATAAAAACAATACTTAAATGTTCAAAATTGATATTTTTTTATTGAAGACAGCGTATTTCGTAATGTTTTGCATCAATTTTATACAATGCTACCAACTGCAGATTGCTAAAACCACCAAATAGTTTAATTTCAGATGGAAAAATTATATGTCTACAAATTTAATAATTGTTTTAAATAGTGTATGTATATCTATCTATCTATATATATTATATAAAATTGTCTTATACGGGTATGTTTGAGGAGCGTTACATAAAAATAGCGCAAAAGCAACCGAAATTGGAGTGTATCGGGACATCTCGGGCAACGCCGGGCACCCAGCTAGTATAAAAATATAAAAACTTCTGTATGACTTCAAAAATAGAAACATAAGTAGTCTGTTTATTTTGTACTATATGATAGTTATCTTATTTATTATGAAAAATTGTATCATACAAGTGAGGCTTTTTTCCAATTTTATTTGCATCTAATTGAATAAAATGTCGTGTGATACATTTATTCAAGTCTACGGACGTTTTGAGCTACTGTTGACAAGTCGGTAATAAGTGTGACAGAATATTCCAACAGTTCCGTTCTTACAAACGTAGAGAGAGTAATATTTTGGCCAAACAAGGGAGTGGCAGGCTCATTTCCGAAACTGCAACATGGTGTTCGCTGATAACCAGGCAAGACAGACGGACGTTCTCTATTGTTGTCGCGATGGCTCGTTTCCTTCCATTTCCATCTAGATAAGATTAGGTTGGACGAGACAGGTGTGCGTGTGTGGCTACTTGGCGACTGCGACTGCTGTGAGCTGTTCCATATAGTGAGTGCATTCCCCGCGTGCTCCGGGGGCCAATATCGCACCCGGTCCCGGACGATGGAAATATTCCGCCTCAGATGCACCCTCTTTTCTTTCCCAGAGATGCCAATACCAACGGAACACTCTTCTTTCTAAAATTGGAAGAGCATTCAAGGGATATTCGGAACGAAGCTTACAAAAGACGAGCAAACGGAATCGAAAATACTAGTCGTGACAAAATTATTTACTGCAATGAAATAATGAATTATCTAAAATACCTTCTCTGTAAATAATTGGTTTTCATCTACTAATCCTAAAGTCATAGGAACAAAACATAATTCTATTTCACATTCTTACCATTGACGACTCCTCCGTATTTCTGCCATGTCTTCATCGTAACTCTTCTGGCGTCTTGGGCGGCAACGTATAATTACGTTTGTGATCTTAAAAACATTTTATGGGCTACAAAGGCGACTGTTATGTATACAAGTACTTAAACACCAGATGATATTTGAGGAGCAGCTAACCATTCAACAAAGTTGACATGAGAGATCTTGTTGGGAAGGGCATTAACCTTTCCCCTCAAAGGTAAATTATCGATGAAAGTCTTCGAGATGAAGGGTGGAAATTTATAGCCTATAAGAGGGGGACAGATAAAAAGTGGTGATGGAATTTTGAGGTAAACATGTAGGAGCTGTGAGAATGCTTTCGTGGGGGTTGAAAATCTTGAAGGAGAAGCAAGTGATTGAAGGTAATTATTGGAGACTTTGCTTTTGAAGTAAAAGTATTTAAACGAGAAACGCCATAAATTGTACCTGTGGAGTATTTTGGCCAAATATGTTCCCCCCTTCACAAGAAGTTGTTGCCACCAGCCCCCAAATTCTAGGAAATTACCTGCGGGTCGACTTCCCACGAGCAACAACAAAATTTTTAGCCATTAGATCTTGATCACAGATAGTTGAAACCAAGATTTTACATTTTAAACAGTGCGTCTTAATTATAAAATCCATTAAAAGTATAAATTTGATTTGTTTATATACTTTTGAAACGAATACCTTACGTATGATAAAAAAGATAGATTAATAAAGACGAAATAAGTAATAATATAAATACCACACAACGTTTCTGGGATCCTTGTCCCTTTCTTCAGGTACTGCTAAGAGCCTATAGTGCCACAATTGCACTGGTCAGTTGAAAAAACTCAAAACCTTTTCTGTTTATGAGTTTTGTCACCTTACCAGTGCAATTGTGTCGCTCTAGACTCTTCTTAGCATCTGAAGAAAGGGACAAGGAACCAAGAAACGTGTGGTATTTATATTATCACTTATTTTGTCTGTATTTGCCTATGTTTCTTATAATTTTTATATACTTTTATTGTGCATTTGTATATAACTTCATTAAAATTCTAATTAATACTTCTTATTATTAGGACGTACATTTACGTTACATGTAAGGTTCACATGAGTTTCCCGAGTGATTTACGATATCACAGATCTTATCATACTGGAATCCTTTAGCTGAAAAATTATTTTGTCCATAATTTTTTCATTTCGTAATATAACACGTCTGGTAATGAAATAAAGAAATATTATTAATAATTTAATTAATTTAAGCTTTGTGTACAATTTTTCTGTTACATATTATAACACATTCTGATTTTTTTTTCATTCCAGGTATGCAGTTGGATCCAACCAGTTCTTTTGTTTCCATTGTCGTTTTCTGTAAGTTAGTTCTCAATTTTAACTAATATCTTTATAGCTTTGTGGGGTCGTTTCCAAAAAATATAATATTTAACTCTGAATTTTAGTTGATTCATGTAATATAATTGAAAATATAGGTTCAAGGAAATGGGGCGGCTAATATAACCATAATTATAAATAATTTATAAATTCAATGTCTAATTATTTCTGGATATTTAACTCTCTTCTTGTATGAACATTTTCCTTATAAACAGAAAAAACTATATACGTTCTTCTAGATACTAAATTTGCACACACAATAATACTTTCGGAGAATTTCCGTAAAGAATGCAACAGAAAGCGTGCTATAAGATACGGGAGTCATTCCACTGGTTAAAACTAAAGCGCTAAAGTCGTGTCGGGGTACAGTCTTCGCAAAAATTAAGAACAATATACGAGATTATAATTGCCATAAATTTCCTATTTAAACAACAAAAGTTAACATTTCAAGAGTTTTAGACCGTGGAAAAGCACAGCTAATACCGAAACTGCTCACGCGGTCCATTCTAATATTTTATTTTACTAGTTACTAAAGGCTATAAAAATAAGTCAGTCATTAAACTAAGAATACTATGATTTTAAAGTAATTAAATTAAAGAATTACATGTTATGGAAATACAAACGCAGAAGTACTATGTTTGGACATAACAACGAAAAACCCCATCATTGTACTATAAAGATAAATAATAAAAAGTAAACTTTAATTTTTAGAACGCAAGTCTTTTCAGGAATTGATTAATTTGCTCTTATGTTCTGGACATGATTATAGAATTTTTTCATCTCTTCAACTTCAACATAGTCATGTTGTATTCCCCAGATATAATCTAGGTCTCCCTAATGGTCGATCCAAATGTTGCATTCCTTATTTGTAACTTCATGTGATGTAAATCTCTAAATTAATTTTTTTAAAAACAGATTATTCTGTCATAATTTACTGATATTTTTATTGATATTCACTTAACGTCAAATGAATATAAATCGTATAAGAGCATATTTTCTAGAATTTTTCATTATATCGTAAAAATATGTAGGGTTATCATAATTTATAAATGACGGAACACAATTTATGACCATTCGTTGTGCGTCCGTTCACGTGAACATATCGTTAATGGCGAACTTTAAAAATTTACAATTTAATTACATACTATTATTTAAATTATAGTCAAAATATCAAGACTAAAGTTCATTACGGATCAAACTGAATCTTATAATTTCGATAACGTAATGAAGTCTGTGATTCCCTTAATGGTTGCAGAGCATCAACAAAAGCTGAGTGTTTGCCTATTGTCTTTACGCGTATTTCATTATACTTATTCCAGTGGAAGATTGTGTGTATGATTGTGAGGGGGAAGTGGCACTCCTCGCAAGTGGGTGGAGCTGATTTTGAAAAGATGTAGGCATTTGTAAGTTGTGTATGTAGCGATCTGATCCTTGATATTATTAGTTTATGTGTTTTAACAATATTTTTGTAATATCTTCACTTTCGTTGACAATAAGTAATGGTGAATGGGCCATAACTTAATACATTTTCTTCTTAATAAAGGTGCTAAATTTCTCTAAAATTTAATTTAATTTACGTAATTATATACATAGATATATACTCAAATATTGATAAAATTACATACTAGAAATGCTATTTTCCCTTGGTTTCCCTTTCTCATAAGTCTTTTCCCATTCGTATCCGTACCGCAGTACTTCACCGCTGATCACGATTTAATTTTTCTGTTAGTAAATAAACTATTCCAAATTATTTGTTTATGGAATCAAGTAATCAAGTAACCAAATTAATCAGTACAGATAGTAATTTTAGTAGATACGAATTATATCTGAAGAAATCCTGACCTCCTGAAATTTAAGTATCTTATATGAACAGGATGTATGAAAATAAATTTTGTATATGTGACGGAACCCACATTTTACAACTAATTAAGTTCCACGGGAGTGTTCCAGAATTCATATAGCTCGTGAGATTATCCAGGTTATATTGGAGGGCAAGACAAGTTAATTAACAGAATTAATGTGTTTTGTAATTTTATTAAACACGAAATAATTTGAAAAGCAAATTTAAAATATAATTATTTCACCGGCTAAAATGACACATTTAATCCATTTAATAAATTTACATTTGAAATATAAATTTAATGTTTCATTTAGAAATTATTTATATTTCATTAATCAGCTAATGTCTATTTATGCTATACATTTCAATGTCTAATAATCATGGTGGAGATATCTAGTTATTACTTTGTTTGATATTAATTTGCTTACATTTTTCTATATTTGAAATTAATATGTAACCTGTAATTATAAATTTTTAAGATTTGTAAGAAGAAATTAGAATCAATATCAAATATGTACTCATTCGAATAAACAATGATTCACAATTATCATGAATACGTCTTCTAAACCAATTCATTTTAGTAAACAGCAAAGTTTGAAAACAAAATATACATAGGCATCTGTCACATAAGTATGTGTGACCTGCCATTTGCAATCACATTTTTAATTTTAATTATTATTTTTTAATTCGAATTTATATCGCATAATAAAGAATGATTTGAATCGCCTTGAGGATTGTATCTTTGTCCAGGGATTCCTGCTGTTTTTAGTGGTAGAAGTATAATGTTTGTATGATTAGTCTGTTGTTACATTTTGAATGTTGTGATTAAAGTGTTTTTCAAATGATAATCGTTTTTTTAGGGTAACAAGCTACATGAGGGTAATTCAAATGGTGGCAACTCCCCTTTAACAAACATAGGAATGGATTTGAAATGGGGGATGCGGAAGGGTAAAGGAAGGTATCTAAGGGTTAACTAAGCACCCCGGGCTATATTTTAAGGATCCTACCAAGCATTTGTCTAAAAGTGATGCAGGGCAAACCCTACAAACATGTATCAGGTAGGTCGGGCATTGGGTAATTGTCCCACGCCCTTTGTATGGCGGGAGATGGGTTTGCTGTGGGATGCAAATAAACGTTTCAGACAGCTCGGTCTATTCATGACGTTGGGGCGTAATTATCGAGTTAAGGGTATGTAGTATCACGATAATGTTCGTGTAATAAAATATTTGACAGTGCGGACCTAGATTAAAAATGTTATGAATATCGTTTAGACAGAAATTTTTATCAAAATATATTAAGATATGTCGACATCCGCAGAATTCACCCGTATCATTGAATATTGAGTCGCTGAATATTTAAAACTCTTGTTAAATATTTTTAAATTATATGGACGTTATGATATATAGAATATCTACATGGGCTAGAGACGTTAAATATGCTTAATACTAATATATTCTGCAATAAAATTACTTTTTGTTAAGTACAGATAATTTGTATTTTTGCGCATGATAGCATTTCTGTGTATAAATGAACATGCCATCAACGATTATATTTAAATCGTCACAGTAAGTCGTGTCTGATTTTCGTATTCACATTTTTATGGAGCTAAAATTATGAACTCTCATTCGAACCTGACTCTCATGAAATAATGAACAACATTCGACATATATACTTTATATAACGGAGAACGAAAATCGTGAATCGTTGATGTAAACCTAAGATTGTATTACGTTGCTAGTTTAATGAAAATGATATCGATATCCTAGTTTTTGGAACGTTAATTCCGTATTCTTCCAGTAGATACCGCTATAAATAATTTTATTGACAACAATGTTAGTCACGAATATGTGTTATAGGTCCTTCAATTAAAAAACTGAAATCTACAGAACTAATTGTTGAATCAGAGTAATGGAAGGAAAATTCTCCCATTTATTGCCTCATTGACGAGTGTAGATTAACGTTTAAAATTATTTCTGTAGTCCTCTTATAAGAACACAGGATCATTCGAAATTAATGTGTAAAATAAATGGAAGACTAGTATACCACTGTGATCAAAAAGTAAGGTAAAATTGTCATTTAAAACTTCCGGGTATTAGGAAGGTATCTAATTTTTTTCCCTAGGTTGGTAGGACTGTCTATAATATTTGACAAGCGTCTTTTATGTTAAAAGGTTTAATAATCGCCAAATTACACGTGTTTTTGTAAACAACCGAAAGTGAATTTTTCGATTTTTGCAATGGGAGATTTTGTTGAGCAAGAAACTTGCAACAAATTTTGTTTGCGGAACGAATATTCTTGTGCGGACACGTTGAAGGCCTTTGGCGATCAAACTATGGCACAATAAAACGTTTATAAGTGGTACAACGAGTTCAAAGACGAACCGCGCTCTGGACGACCATCAACGTCTACCGACGAGGGCCATGTCCAAACAATCAAAGATTTGGTGCTTGAAAATCGTCGACGGACAATTAGAGATCTCACTGATAGTGTTGGAATATCATTTGGCTCGGCCCAAACCATTTTGAAGAATGTTTTGTGACTGAAACGCGTCAAGTCTCGATTGGTGGTAAAAAAGCGTCGCGTTGATGTGTGTGAAACTTTGCTGTCTGACTATCAGGACCACTTGAAATGCATCATTACTGGAGACGAGACTTTGATTTACGCATACGATCCTGAAACCACCGACCAATCCAGCGAATATCGTGCAAAAGGTGGTTCCTTCGTCACGATAATGCACCATGATTATTAATGCGTTGGTTCTTCGCGACTCACATCGATCTGCAACCACCGTATGCGACTTCTGGCTATTCAGCAAACTCAAAAGGCCTATGCGGGGACGCCGTTTTGACACGATCGAGGAGAGAAAAACCGAATCGAAGAAGGTCTTGAAGGCTATGCAAGAAAAATACTATTCCGACTGTTTCGAGGACTAGAAAAAGCGTTGGAAAAAGTGCGTTTTATCGGACGGGGATTACTTTGAAGGGGATGAAATTGATTTGGAAGAATAAATAAAGATTTTATATTTTATAAATAAATTCATCTTACTTTTTGTTCACAGTGATATAATTTCGAATGTAAATTAAGAGAATGTAAGAAGAGAATTAATAATTATAACAAGACATTATAATGATAATTGATTGTACGATTTTGAAATGTTGACAAAATGTCCTAAAAAAACTTTCAATATTTGTATATTTGTATTTACGCAACCTAAACAAAAACTTCCTAACATAAACCATACAAGATATATTTGGCGCCCAACGTGGGGCCACGTCCACAAAACTGAGAACTATTATAAAAATGTATTAATACACGAATATATATGATTAAAAAATAATTGCGGATCCCAACATTAACATGGAGGTAGAAGGCATTAAAGGGAAAATTAATAAATTAGAATTCATGATGTCATTGAATTTGTGTAAATTGGTCAAAGATTTGACACTGTGAATAAGTACTTGAGGGGAGGCATTAAAAAGTATGAAGTGTCGATCGAGAGGTTATAAAAATTAAGCATCCTAGTGAACCACATGTCTAATGTACCAGATGCACAATTGTTGAAACTATGTGCTAATTTAAACTAAAAAATTTATTGTCACTACACAAATCAGATTAACAGGACATACTCCGGTGATAATCTTAGCATGGGTAGCATAGAAACCTAAAATGTATTTAGAGATGATTACAGTAATGTACTGCCTTTCCATGTTGCAATTACTCGAGGATATAGTTACGGTGCAAAAAGTGATATTCAGGAAAATAAAAATGTATCATTATAACGTATTCAGCACTCTATAATTCAATACAATTGTGGAATAATTTCTCTTAATTTCTTATTCGTCTCTAGACGCATTCAACGGGTCGTAGATATTATCATTGGGATGTCTGTTGTTGTTATAATGGAACAGAATGCAAAGCGACGAAGTTATACTAAAGTAGTCACCATTTAAAAAAAAGTAAGAAATCTCCAAATGTAAAAGATTCCGTTTTAAATTCGTGGGCGGAATACAACGGACTGTTAGCATGGTAAACGTTTCGGCTGCTAGTAGGGAAGATGAATCTAACTGTTTCTCTAACAAAGCCCACATGCTGCCAGTTCCAGCCTCCAAGCTCTGGAGCATAAATTTCCACAGCCGAGATATTAACTCCTCGTCCGGACTCGAAACCAGAACTCGCATATCAAAACTTCAACGAGGGAGCATAAACACTGTTTGCAATATATACTGAAACTGTATACCAGAAGAGAGGGCACAATTAAAAAGAGATCAACACGAACTTTTTACAACATGTGAATTAAAAATACGAATCTTAAAATTACACACACTTGCCCGATGCACGTTTTCCCGATAACAATATCCAAATTGACGTTTCCCTGACAGGTCATTTTCCCGAAAGGTTTACGAAATAATGCATAATATTAACATTGTAAATTAAGTTATTCGTTAATGCTGGAACAACTTCAACCAAATTGGGTACACGTATCACCTAAGATCTAGGAAAAATCCAGCGGAATTAAGATGTCTAGAACCCCTATAGGGCGGGGGGGGGGGCATTTTCAAAATTAAAAATATTCAACTGCATATATAATGGCGCCAAATAAATAGTTTACGGGGTCGCTCAGATTCATAATGCCACTCTCCATGCATTTAGTATCGAATTTATTCCTCTAAAGGTAGGGACCGGTATGCGGTAGTGTGAAAATAATGATAAAAAATTACGATAATTACCAAGATTGGTTGACTTCATCTAAGGTGGTAACCAATGAAATCTATTACATTTCTCGCTAAACGAAATTCTTCCAGATGTTTGAAATTTTCGTGTGCCCGTCTGCGAAACATATGCTTCTGGGTTTCAATTTGTTCGACCTTTAATTTTTGTCGCCACTGTAATCTGTCAAGCATCCTCATAAATTCTTATATTCCGCGAGTCCATTGCATCTTTTCTCTTTGTACCCCAGACGTCCGTAGAACCGAGTAGCCTCAATTCGCTTAACCAAACAACGGCTTTCGTCTATGAAATAACTCTCGATAAATTGTCTTTCATTACAGACATTCAAGTAACCTATTTTACTTTATGATGAATTTTAGTCATAATTATTTACCAATGCAATGGTCGTAATAATTGCTTACTATTAATAATTTTTATTCATTTATCAAATTTAGTGTTGTATGATGGACGTGAGGGGAACATGGCTGCTGAACACACTCCGATCTCTAAACGGAAGTCAGAGAAACGTATAAATCCGCGGGGCGGCAGAATATTACAGTTGCGATTGGAACAGTTTTGGTGGAGAGAAGGTAGGCATGCCCAGTTTTCGGTGTTGATGGCTGTAGAGCCAGGACTAATGAGCACCTCGTAGGGAGAAAAAGCTGTTCCTGTGGAGTTCTGCGGTTCGTCCTGACAGTTTCAGCATCGACGGAACCACTGGGCTGCCCATCCTAAAGCATTTCAGACGTGTTTCAAGTTTCGACCCCAGTGTGATGCGGTCTTTCCAATATCGATCTTTGCCATTGATTGTTTTATTTTTATTAAATGTTCCTTGTCCGACGCTTTAATGACCTTGAGAGAGTCAATTGCCCTGATAATAATTAATTATATATTTTTTAGTTCAATTCCGAAGTAAATTTTTGTTAATAAACTTATTTACTAATTTATTTGACTTTATATTAAATATTTTATTTTAAATCCCCACATATAATATATTTTTGTTATATAATCTGCGCATAAAATATAATCACTAATAAATAACAAATAATCGTTTAACTAGCGCGACGATAAAAAATTGTATCTGATTATATACTGCTGTATTTTTCTTATAATTCAGGAAAGGCAACGTGAACTCTGCGTCACCGATGTGGAATAATGTTTGTTGTAATAAGTACGGTTAAAATCTCCGTGAAAGAGGCAATCCCCTCTGTCCCCACGGGATCCGTCTTGCTCCTGTTCTGCTCCAAATCCCCTCTGAAAAAAAAAAGGAGGACAGTGTTTGCCACAAAGACTGCTACAGGCTTCCCTATTACACGGCCAGGAGCGCACGTCATATTATAACCCACCACGCAACAAACCTTGCTCTTTTGCGCTACTGTGCGCTCATATAATTATTTGAAATTGTTTCCCGAACCGTGACCAAGGTATCACTGGACACGGTGCCGTTTTTACAAAATATTAAAATTTTTTACTTTTTTTTCCATGATGACTAAAACTGCTCACTAGGAAATCTAACGAAGTAAATAGTGGGCGATGACAAAACTGTAACTGACATGAAACCGATAAACAAGTATCTGACCTCTTCCCGGCATCCAAAATTGGTACAGGAACCTGAAATTGAATATTCATACACTTAAAAAAATATAGTCACATGGATTTTTAGCTCTACACTTTATGCCTAAACGAAAGTAAAAGTAATTGCATTACATTAGCTGTGGGGGTGGGAGGGAAGGGAATTCGATAGACAGTTTATCCTGAACGCAATGAACATAGTGTGATAAATGCCACAGAACTTGGGTTAATACCATGATTTTGATAAATGATATAAGGAGAAGTCGACGGAAACATTAAAACAGTAACAGACAATGAATTACTACGGTCGAGTTGTTTAATAGGCGTTACACAATAAAATAAAATTATTACTTTGGTTTGAGTGCTCTTTTAATACAGTTCTCGGGAAAATATATTTTGTGTTCTTCTCCGCCTCAATTGCCCTAATCTCATCTCTGACTTATCAATTTCCACCTTTAAATAATACGTATAATTAATATAAGTAGTTGTTTACAGTACGACAAAAATGCCCATTTGAAAAATCGAATTTAACGTATTTTCTATGTTGCTTTTATTCCGATAATAGCAACGAAATACTTTTATTTACCAAAGATCATAGTAATTCCTTAATACCTTTGGCTTCCATATTGGCACCATCTGAAATATCATCTCTGCCTTATAAATTCCCATATTCAAATAGTTAAACAAGTTAATTCATATAAGTAGTTTTGTAGAATACGGTTTTAATGACTATTGGGAAAATCTAATTTGGTGTATTTTGTTGGACGTGTTTCTTATTCTTATAAGAGCAACTAAATACTTAATTACGTACTTTAAATACTGACGAACACTGTTGTAGTATATGAATTTGTTTCTTTTTGATTAACAGTAACAATATGTATTATTTTTGCTTGATAATTCGTCTTTTATCAAGGATTATGAGTTACGAACTGGTTGAGACATGTGAAAGAATTTTCACTGTAATGATTACATTCTTATGGATAATTACATCTGATGTTTTATTGAATAAAAACTTTATGTTAAACGAAGAGGATTAAATAATTAAAATGTTATGATTACACGCACCCTTTATTCAACACTTTAGTTAAATGGCGCGATAAATTGATCGTATAAAGACATTATTTTCAGTTAATATATACAATTTCATGGTTTGAAATATACTTTTGTCGGTGATTTTTGATGACACACAAATATAATATGAAGAAACAAAATTTACACCACTACAAATTTAATAGGGGATGTCATATAATTTAAAGTAGAGACTCATTCCCTCAGGATTGCCTTAATTAGGGCCATGCCATTCAGAAGAACATACCGTAGATAATTAAAAAGAACACTTAAACATAAATTTTTCAGGCTTCTAAAACTACAACAGAACTGCCAGCATTGAAGGAATTGCAATAACTTTACAGACAAGACAAATGGTATTAGTACTGCATTACTGTGGTTCTTCTCCGCCACCAGTACGCACTTTTATTATCCTAAGCTTATAGTAAGTCCTTCGTTATTGGCGCTGTCTGAAATATCACCTCTGCCTTATAAATCCCCATCTTTAATTAATTAATTAACATATATAATAAATATAAGTAGTTGCTACTATAATTGAATGAATATGTCTCTTGATTATTTTACGTGACTTAAAATATTGTGATAATGTAGTAAATTCGTAATACACTGAAAAGCCGTGAAACGAATTCAAGATGAAATATTAAATATCCTAAAAATGTCATAAATTAATATTAATAATTTTATTAATAATTATTTTAAGCTAGCAAGTAATTTCATCTACAAATTGATATAGTGCTCTAGTATGCCTGATTAAACAACAATTAGCCATAATCTGCTATTATTTTGTAACACGATTTTATTGCTGAACAGTTTGTTTAGTTATTACTATGCAGGAATTGCATTACTAATTATTTACACACGTCCACTCAAATAGCAGATTACAGACACGTTATTCTGATACAAACTCCAAAACAGTTGTGTGTTTTTGCAGTGCAGTGCTTAATAAACAGCAGTAAAGAGATTATTAAATATGAATTTATATTTATTTCAAAATAGAAACATATGTATACGTCTGCAAAAGTGAATAAATCTGAATTGAAATAGCCTAAAACCAGAATAATTGTAAGCAAAAATACGTAAGTTCAATCGAGTAAGAAACAAAAAAAATGAAGCGAATTAAATCGCATAAATTAAAATAAACGAGGAAGTTAGTTCAAACTGAGAGAATAATAATAGCTGTTGTTGAGGTATATACATATTAACGTAAATGCATATATGCCATACACAATTTATGATACGCTATATAATTTTTCTCCTATACTAACTAAATAAATACATGAAATGTTTCTCGAATTGTATGACTGATACTGTTTTGGCAATCAGTAAATGGAAAATGCTTCTGAATTTTCGTTATGAACAATTTTTTATGACCGCAAAATATTGATATATAGGATTCTGATATATATTCTGAAAACTGGGTTCGTCATACATATAGCAGTAACGGAAGTTTTAGACGTCTACGTTTTTGGTAATTTATTTATATATATATACGGTTACTCTCGTCATTTTTACTTCAAAGTAGGAACCCGTATTGCTTGCCTTGTAATGTAATAAACCATATTTATCAGAATTCGTGAATTATTTAATATGTAGAGCAAATTCCACGTAACTAACTCATTTTTAAGTTTATTTGAAGTTTTTAAAGGGCAATTTCAGGTTGAAATTTTTCTATATATAGAATTTATATTTTCATTGTCATCTCAGAAAGTTACTTTTTGTCATTCACTATTTTACAGTCAATATTACCAATCAAAGCGAATTAATCTAAAAAATCGTGATTAATATAAAAAAGTGAAGTTGATTGTGAAAGTTAAATCTTCCGTTTCTAATACTTAAAATGACATTAAACAATTCGTATGTTTCAAGTTAGTAGGTCGCAATCTTAAAAAACAAAATTCCCCCGTGCCTCCATCAGAGCGGTCGATCAGGCGCTGTTTGAAATAATAATGATTCATTAACAAAACTAGGCCTTTGTAACTAAATGTGATTGGTCTTATTTTTAATTCGGTAGTTCACGTTACTCTGAACACAAGTGCTCTAGCAATTGTAAAGAGCCTTCATTAATTGATTGCTTATTTTATTTCAATTACTATATAATATCATTTGAATTACGTATGAATATTAATTGGTAAAGACGTATTTGGAAGAAAGAATATGTCTCAAATTGAGAGACGGTTAATTTATTCTAATGTGTAATTTTATCGAGTAGATGTTGTTTGTGAAACTTTATAAGTCAGCGTGGAGAATTAGATGGTTTAAGGGCGAAAAGTTGGATTTAGGAGACAATTACAGTCTGTAAGTAATCGTCAATGGATGCTATTATGAGAAATTTTTGTTTGTGGCGACTAGCAAAAAAATCGAGGCGACAGAAAAAAACTTTTCAAAGGCTTGTTAATTTCGGATGTAGTTTCGTGTTAATGTCGGATGTGGTACTTTTAACTCTACAGATGTCATCGGTATTTAGGAGATTGTATTAGAGATTTCACAAGATAGTTTGGGTTGGTGGCTATAAATTACATCGTAGCTTCTTTTGCAGATTGCCGTAGTTGCTACATGAATATTGCTCCTAGATATAACTTAAATAAGATACTGTAAACATTATTATTATAATTTATATAAATATTAATCTTATTAATTTATAAATAATTACATTTTTATTTTTTTTTATTTTTTACGGCAACAGGCTACATGAGAGTGATCCACTTTGGGCGACTCCCCTTTAATAGCATAGGAAGGGATTAGAAAGGGGGTATGCGGAAGGGTAGAGGAAGGTAGCCAAGGGTTACTAGGGCTATGGTTTAAGGATCCTACCCGGCATTCGCCTAAAGAAATTCAAAGAAAACCCTAGAAAAACCTGCATCGGGTAGGTCGGGCATTGGATACTCTCGCAGGCTATTATTGTTAAATTACATTAAATGTAATCGAATTTTAGACCGGAGTAAGCCTGCGAGAGGATTCTCTCGCAGGTAACCTGCGAGGGATATTCTCTCGCAGGCAGAACCTTTTAGGAGAGATACGAAGGGGCTACCTTTGGGTATGCCTTTTCCTCTTCGTTTTTGAACTAAGGTTCCCACAAGCCGACGCACCTCGGCCTGTTCTGAGAGGTGTATGTTCCGGGGTCACAGACCTTGGGCATACGGTAATAGTTGTCCGCTATTCCCATTGGAATAGTCGGCCAGCTGCCTCCTAAACTGGTCGAGGCACGGAGAAGTGAAGCTGCGTCCCCACAGCAAACTCCTCTCCCGCTATCGGAAGGGCGTGGGACAAGTACCAATGCCGGACCTACCTAATGCAGGTTTTTCTAGGGTAGGATCCTTAAACCATAGCCCGGGAGCCCTAGTAACCATTGGCTACCTTCCTCTACCCTTCCACATCCCCCCTTTCAAATCCCTTCCTATGCTATTAATGGGGAGTTGCCCAAAGTGGATTACCTTCATGTAGCTTGTTGAACTAAAAAAAAAAAGACTTCTTCTACCCTTCCGCATCCCCCCTTCCAAATCCCTTCCTATGATATTAAAGAGGAGTTACCCAACGTGAATTACCCTCATGTAGCCTGTTGCACTAAAAAAAAACAGCTAACCCTTCTCCCGCCAACGGAAGGGCGTGGGACAAGCACCAAATGCCCGACCTACCTGATGCAGGATTTTGTTGGGTTTTCCCTGCATCACTTTTAGGTGAACTGCCGGGTAGGATCCTTAAACCACAGCCCAGTGGCCCTAGTTAACCCCCGACTACCTTCCTCTACCCTTCCGCATCCCCCCTTTACTCTCATTTAGCCTGTTACCCTGAAAAAAAAAAAACTTTTAAAATGTCAATTGAATACCGTTTCTTAAAAAAATTAATGAAGGAATAAATTGAAAAATTTTGTAGAATATTTTCCGGTGATTGGTGCTTTCAGAGAAAAATATAAGCGGCTTCCTCTGCTTCGATGTTCATCCAGTCTAGTTTTCATCCAGTCCGTTTTCCTTGTTCGTGATATTATTTCTGAGAATGGGTTATGTGACATAAACGTTTGTATGGTGGTGTATGGTGTATGAAGAAATAGCTTTCTGATCCTTTTTCTCTCGCTTTTTATACACCCGTTCCCCACCTGAGAAAACGTCATCCCTTTGTTCATGTGCTATAGTAAAATTGGTTTTGAGCCGCATTCCCATAAATCTTCAACTGTGGGTTTCCTTCGGTCGGCACAGGCTTTTATTATTAAAGCAAATCATTATTCTGCAATGTCTGAAATATTTACGATGATGAGCATTTTTCATCTTCTTTTAAATCTACTTTTGTCAGAGAAATTGTAAAGGAGATACTCGATCGTACTTCAACAGGTTTATTGTATTATAAATTATGCTTACCTGTTTAATGTAATACTATTACATTTTATATAAATGAAAGTGTTTGGTTTTGCGATATACCTTTTTATTATATTAAATACTTCAGTATCAGTTACTAAAAATGTCATTGTTTTAATTAATGAGATTGTAAAAAATCTCAGTAGTGAAATTTAAAAAAGTAAAAATAAAAAAATCCCTCCATTTTTTGTCGGGTATTTTTTCATTGTCTTTAGTAAAAAAAAGAGAGTGGAAAAAGGAATAAATAATTCTACGTTATAAAGAGCATAATCCTCTTATCTTCTTCTGGGAAAATGGTTCAGATCCGATACCTTCGCGTCTTTACTCTGGATTTTTAGCAATGTTACTAAAATACATTTTGATTTTTATTAATGGTACGCTACTTTGATGTGTTTCTAAAAAGTATATATTTAGTTAAATATATAGAACGAAATTTACCAGTTATTGTTTTCTGTCAATGCACTTTTAAAGATGCTTCCAATTTCATTTCTTTAACTATTACAATTAATAATTTATTACTAAAATTAACAGTAACTACAAATATCATAATTGTAATAGTGATAAATAGATGTTCTATTAGTGATAGTAGCGAATCATTCAGAAATTTGTAAGCATATTTCCAAAACCTACAATGATAATTCAATTTATAAAATATAAAACGTCTGTACACTAGTTAAATAAATTAATAACCAAATAAAAGTAAAAGTGCTAAAATAAGTGCTACACAACGTTTCTGCAAACCTTGTTGCCTTCGTCAGGTGATTAAAAAAATCCGTCAGAACACCTAACCAAATAAGTCAGGTGTTGAGCGCAAATTTAATTTACAAGGATTATTCTCTTAAACAGCCCAATATAATGTCTTGGTGTACTTAATAGATTTTGTAAATGCAGCTTCAGTAGGCTAATTAATAATCTGGCTGCAACGTAATGGAACGTGGCGTAATACACGGGAATCGTTGGATCGCGACCAGTGAGAATAAACAAATAGGCCTATTATTCCGAGAAGCGCATGGATTGCAGTGTTATCATAATTATCGGAGCGCATCAACATTTCTATGTGTAGTATAGCTGCCTTTCTGGACGGCCGACACAAAAAGGGCGGATTCACACTGTGAATGGGTAACTTGCAGTGGAAAATTGCCACATGAGCGCAATTCATGTCTTCCTCGTGTCGCTACAAACAAAACCGTCTCATTATTCCGCGCAATATTTCTATATACAGCGTTAAAGCTGCGTGGAATGCGCCAGCTACACCGCGGCTATACTGTGCCGCTTCACATCAAAGGTTAGACCAACTTTCGTAATTAGTTACGGGCTAAAACGAAATTAAATATCCAGAAAATCCGTTAAATGAATCTTATAAATTCGTTTTTTGTTATACTTGTTTCTATTAAAAGTGAGTTGCAAATAAGTTACTAAGTAGAAATTATTCATATTTCATTTTTTTCAAACGTTTAATTTATTCGTGTATTATCTCTAGAAAATTATCGGAATAATATATAGTACTCTACAATATTATTTAAGAAAAGCCCATTGTTGAATTTATAATTTTGAATGTACAAATATGTCAAAAAAAATTAAATATTTATGAAGATAAAATACCTGTGACATAATATATTCTGGGATAATACACACAGAGACCAAAAGAATAATCACGGGATTGACGATTAAACATTTCCATAACTGTGTACGTGGCTACTATTTGATGATGTATTATATTTATTTAGACTAACAGACTACATGAGGTTAATCCACATGGAGACAACTAATATCATAGGAAGCGTTTTCAAAGGGGGGATGCGGAAGGGTAGAGGAAGGAAGCCAAGAGTTAACTAGGGCCTCCGGGATATTTTTTTTAGGATAACAGGCTACATGAGGGTAATCCACATGGTGGCAACTCCCCTTTAATAGCATAGGAAGGGATTTGAAAGGGGGGATGCGGAAGGGTAGAGTAATGTAGCCAAGAGTTAACTAGGGCACCCGGGCTATATTTTAAGAATCCTACCCGGAATTCGGGTAAAGAAATGCAGGGAAAACCCTAGAAAAACCTGCATCAGGTAGATCGGGCATTGGGTACTTGTCCCACGCCCTTCCGATAGCGGGAGAGGAGTTTGCTGTGGGGACGCAGCATACCCTTCTCCGTGCCTCGATCAGTTTAGGAGGCAGCTTACCGACTATTCCAATGGGAATAGCGGACAACTCTTACCGAATTCCAAAGGTCTGTGACCCCAAAACATACACCTCTCAGAAAAGGCCGAGGTGCCTCGGCTTGTGGGAACCTTAGTTCAAAAATGGAGAGGAAAAGGCATCCCCAAAGGTAGCCCCTTCGTATCTCTCCTACAAGGTCCTGCGAGAGGATATGACTCCCCCCTAGGGCCTCCGGGATATTCTTACGCGATAATTTAAAAACTCAATTTATGAATTCTTGCTAAGATTGGCCAGTTTAATTAAAACCTTTTTTTACGCTACGCAGAAAAGTCGTGTACGATAAGTGACAAGCGTTTTAACGGAAGGTTTCTAGTGATACTAATGACGTCGTATGAAGGTCAGCCTAGTTTTTTTTAAAAAAAAAAAACAATATCAAAGCAGAAATTAATATATGGAAAAAATATCTTCCACAGAAGAAAGTTCTAAACACTCTGTTGAATCACTTTTCTAATTTCAACGCAATGCTTATCGTTTTCTTTCATACACAGAAAACCTGCATCATTTGGTACTTGTCCCACGCCCTTCCGATGTCGGGAGACGGGTTTGCTGTGGGGTCGGAGCTTTCCCCTTGCCGTGCCTTGACCAGTTTAGGAGGCAGCTGGCCGATTATTCCAATAGGAATAACCTCTCAAAACAGGCCGAGGTACCTCGGCATGTGGGAACCTTAGTTCATAAAACCAGAGAGAAGTGAATGTATCCCGAGAAGTTTCCCTACGACTAGATTTACAAAGTGTAAATTAAGATACTGTTATTGAATGATAAAGTATGGGTTTAATACAAGTAGAGAACTTTTATTATTTTATTTGTGCCTTTTGTTACATTACATGTTTTCTGTTTTCGTAGACGAAACTTGATACTGGACTATGTTCGAAATATTATTTTAATGTAGTGTTTTGCGGACTAAAATCAGAAAATATAATCAATATTTTGGTCCATTTTTGAAAATTTAACTATTGTACTCAGTTTTTGAAAATCATTATTAATTAACCTCTTTACAAGTTGGTAAAATGTGTTATTATTCTCAAGGAACATAATTCAAAACAAAAAATTATGATCCAGATTATTAGTCTCTCTGTGACACGTAATATGGAGATTTTAAACTGAACTAAAATGTGAATTTATGAGGTAATATTGCGATATTTCTTAATATCAGAAGTGTTGTTTCAACTCAATCTCATTTAATAACAAATCGTGACATTCATTGATGTGGTGTATTCAATCTACTAAATGGCGATAGCGCTAATCGAAAGGATTAGGGAGTTTCAAACAGTCAAACATAAATTGATCACTCAGATTTTACAGTAGCATGCTCTGTGCTAGTATGTTGGAATTTTAAAATACACAACGCAATGATTACTGTAACACGCAAATCATTATCGACAAACTTTAATATATAATTCCTATAGCATGTGTATAATTTGGGTTTTATTTCATTATAAAAAATAGCGGTTGAATAATAAATGCGAATGAAACTTTTTTTTTTCCAGAAGGTATGAAAATTAACCGGATGACTCACAAATTACAGAGGTAAAGGAATAATTATGAGTTAATAATTGTCTCTCAGGATTTTTGGGTCGTGTATCAGTCAACTTTTGGAGACATTTTGTCTATTTCTTTTTGAAAGTTATTGGGACTCGGAAAAATGGATACATAAAACGTATTGGGTTACTATTTCCACGGGTCTTTATTGGTATATTAACGGTGTGTGAAGACGTGAAGTTAAAGTAAAGCTTAATGTTCATTCTGAATCGCCAGTGGTTTATCTGAGGGTACTGAAATTCCCTCGGTCCAAATTAGTATGTTATCAACTGATTTCGTCAACAACTGTAATGTCGCCTCCAGTCTTCTGTTCTTGAACGCCGCTCGACTCTTCGTAACACGGTTGTCGTAATCCGCTCTCTTTTCCAATAACCCTTCCCCGCGTCTTGTATCTCTATTTTATATATCCTTCTAGAAGGATTAATTCCCCCTTTGATGAAACCTGTGTCTCCAAAGATAGATAGATTTATTCTCCATTAGTCCTCTTAAGAGGAAATAGGATTCGTCACAAATGTTACATAAGTAACATGTCCGTTTCCATTAAAAATACTAACTCCAGGAAATGTGCTTGTCTTGTCTGATTGTTCACCAGTTGAATGACAAACTAAATTTTGGACAACACTTGCATGTAGAAAGCTAGTGAAAGTGAATACATCATTCCTATATTGTAATAATTAAATATTAAGGCATTATTTAATTTAATTTTAATTTAATGAATTTAACTCACGTGAAGCGCCAAAATGTAATAATCAAATGGAAAGCGTTATTTAAATGAAATAATCAACAAGAATTTAAAACATATAATTATTTATTTTCACTTTGTTACCTTAACTCACAAAAAATTTTCAATTTAAAATATTAATTTCTCAGGGCCTTCACTGGGTTTGATAATGGACACAACAAATTGATTTTAAAATCTTATTAACAAACAAATTACATTTATCTAAACAATACGTCGATAGAAATAAATTAAAAAGAAAATAAATTACCTTGACAATTAAAATAGAACGAAATCTGACTTCTATCCTTTAATTACGTTTACATAAATCATTATTTTGTAATTTTTTACTCACATCTGTCCAGCTGGTTCTAGCATTCCTTTATGTTTTCGAGAGTACACTATTGCAAAATTTTTACACTGATTCTAATATCGGCTCACAGATTTTACACTCTTTAAGTCAACCTTGATAGACTCTCAGGAACTCGGATGATCCTCCTTTTTGTCAGCTATCTGGTGACCGCTTGCCTTATATGAATCCTGTGATTCATAGTTTTGCTAGTATTTTTACCGCTTGGGAATTAAACTGTAACTTTACTATTCCTGGCTGCTGCAGACGTAAAAACTGCACTCCTTTCCTGGCTACTGACAGACGTAAAAACTGCTAACTTGGCGTTATTTACGGGATAATACTTCCGTGAATAATTTTACTTTCTCATAGATTCATAACTTTGTTTAATGATACATTAAACAACGGCTAGTCTCTGCTCTAGAATCATTTGTTCCGTCCTCCGAAATGTCCCGTCACCAACTAACTCTTAGTTCTCTCCAGTTTTAGCGCACATACGCCATTTTGACTTTCCGACAAAGTAACAAAGCTTGGCTCTATTGTCCCTTTGGAAACTCCTGCCGCTACAATTAAATTTTATTAAAACCAATTAATGGCCTAATTAATTGGCAATACAATATATAATTACTCGTTTCTACATATAGATTGCATGAATATTCTCTAATTAATGTAATTTATTAACCAACTTTGGAGACTGATTTGTTTTCCTCTTATGTAATACAAACCGTGTAAAAGACGGTAATATTGTTTCTTGATTTTAAAGAAATTTGATTGCCTAATAAATGGAAATAATTTTTTTCGACATACCGAAATAAATTACCTTAAAAATTAATGTAATTATAAATGGTATCATTATGGTGAACATTTGATGATTTTCAATAAAACAGTATAGGCAATAAGTGATTTAAAATTTTCTGAAATGAATACTTTACACAAAGAAAACGCGTTGCTGAAATCAGACAAGTCGCATTATATTCTGCTTCAACGAAATAACTCAGATAAAATACAAATCATTAATGTAATTAAGTAAAGGATTACATTTCATTCAGTATCGTGTTATCTCCAATCAATGGCAATTTTGACTACAGTCATCTACCAGATTCCACGAAACTTCTCAATCACGTACCATGTGTATGAATTTGTTCCAACGGGTGAGCGCGACAGTTGACCGAGAAATTCGGTTCGTTAGCTGCCGCCCAAACAATTAATTACTAAATTGCCGTATTCAATTCAGTTGTTCGGTGGCAATTATTTCAAGCTTTAATGTCATAATTTCTATTTTGTGATTGCTAATAGCGGCAACCATGCAGGCAAAGCGAGTTTATTTTCAGCCTACCACCGTTCACAGACAAAATGATTTCCTATTGTGTTTCATTCAAATTACTAGAACTCGATTTAGTTCATATGCTAGAAATTAATTTTCATACTAAAAGCGCTTAATTTATTGTGTGCTCCAAAAAGGCAGACATGGAAATATGAAAATTATTTTTAGCAAGTATAGCGTATTTTAGTAGATACTTGTTGGACAATGTTATTCTTTACTTAGTCTCTGATCATAAAAAAAAAGTAAATACACCTAATGGTGTTGTGCCCGCAATGTTGTCGGTCGGGAAAAAAACGTAGTAATTTACTAGGGGAGCAAAGAAGGTGTTAAAATCGAGTTTATTGTTCCCACGCTAGCGAAAATTTTATTTATATATTTTTATGACTTTAGTATTGATTTTCATTATAAATATGGCAAATAATACATCCAAACTAATGAGAATATTAATAATATTTCAAAATGAGTTACAAAAGAAATATAATCCAGTTTATATAGAGTATATTATACACAATATAAGCATTTTTAATTTTTAGTTAAGTACCGAAGGGAAAATTATAAAATACCGAAATATAAGACCTTTTATGAGACTGATAAATATTGATAAAGAAAACATTATTTCAAATTTAAAAATGATTTCGGTCGATACTCAGCATTAAATACCGGTCATGTCGAATTTTTCCATCCTGATATTTTAATAAAGCAAATAAAATTAACGGTGCCTGAAATTAAGCATTAATAAATTCTATTCTGAAAAACAATATAGGTCAATGGCAAAATAGTTCAAAATAAATATAATATCAAACAAAACGAAATATATTGGGAGAGAAGGGATGACTAAAAGTCACAAAACATTCAAACTTCTGAATCTAGCAATAGGTTTCACTTTTTAAGAGTAATTACAATAGTGAAGAAAATAATAAATGCGGTTTACAGATAAATATATTTTAGAATAAAATGTCGTTATAAAATGATGCTTGGATTCTAATGTTGCGCATCTAAAAATATATTACAATTGTGTATGTGACAAAATAATTTACACTCTCATCCAATCAGTTCCCCGACAAGGCAAAATGAGTTCCCACAATGAGTCTCTAATAACCTGAAATGTTGAAGCAGCTGTAAAAATCTAATAAACAAAATTTAAGTTTTTTAACTGATATGGAAAAAATTATCTTTTCATTGTACGCTATTTGTATACAAATTGCAGTAAGAAAGTTTAATAATAATAAATTTTATTTATTTGTATTAACATTCATAAATAATTTGTTAATTATTCTAAAGACTTTAAACCTGATGAAAGTACTAATTAGTACGGAAACGTCGTTTTAAATTAAATTAAATTAAAAAATAAATATAGCTAAATATAAACAAAATAAGTGATAATTTAAATACCACACAACGTTTCTCGGATCCTTGTGACTTTCTTCAGGTGCTAAGAACAGCCTATAGCGACACAACTGCACTGGTCTACCTAGAAACGTTGTGTGGTATTTAAATTATCACTTAGTTTGCCTGTATTTAGCTATCTTTCTTATTATTAATTTTTAATCAGACAAATTTTTCATGTCAAAAGTAACCTAGCACATGAACATAAAGTGTAGTCGTGAACAATGCTACCTCACGATGAATATATAGAATTATTTTATTTCTAACACAGGATTAGCAATAAAAACTACAATTGTTATTAAAATTCTGGGGCTTCGTTAAAGGAAAATATGTTACATAATTATCCATGCCATTGATGATAAAATCTTATTATGCGCAAATTATGTATCGTTTTTAGTTATTTGTTAAATAAATAAACTAGTATATCTGCGTGTGGAAATTCAGCTCGGAAGGATGCACAAAATATTTAAAACGTTTATGAATGAAGAGAATGTTTGAAATAACAGAGTCGGAAAATATGCGGAATTTTAAGCTTAAAAAATAAACATAATCAAAATAAAAATAATATTTATAGACTAATGAAGTCGAAAAATTGCTTGTACGTATATAGTTATCCATAAATTACTTATAGGTAATAATTCTCGAAATAAAAAGTTTTTGAAATCACGCGCCACATTTCCAACTCACTGTGACTGTAAAGTTAAGCTTGAAATATATATTAAACTAATTTTGTAAAATATATTGGATACCAAAATATAAGATTGAAGAATAGTTAATATTTTAAATATCTCCTTAGGACAATTACTACTATACGTTGCAATAAGAATGATTATGGACGTAATAATTATTCTCATTGATGGTATTTATTAAAAGTATGAATAAAATGGTTTGCAGCATTAAATAATTTATTGCTATTGTGAAAGAGAAAAATGATTTACATCTCACCAATATCGAAACTTTTACGTGACCGCACTTTAGGGAACGTGAAAAAGTTCTATTTATACATCGTTACTGTAATACCTCATAGCTGTAACATTAATTAACAGAGGGTGAGTAGCAACAGATAACCACTTATGAGGATTATGTTGTACCACCAAATCACTTATGTCTCGTGAGAGCGCGCCATTATAGAGGCATTGTTCTGATTGTCCTCTGCCAGTCAAATTTACCAAACGAAGTAAACCGGAAGGGATGAAATACCTTTTTTACAAAGTAAAGCGATCATAAAATTGCGAATCGCAGCATCTGCAAACCGACAAAAAATTGCTACAGTTTGTATATTTCAGTTTTGTATGCAGAGTACGGGATGTTCGGAATATTTGTCAAAACCGACAGTACAAAGCAAGAGAAACAACAGACAGTGCCATCCATCGTCTGGATCGCCCAATACTGAAATATGCACACACCGAACGAAATTCGTGCACCGCAACCGCACTCGTGTTTGCTACTAGATCGTTATCAACAAATAACAGATCAGGATTTACTATACGTGACATGTTGCACACAACAACGCTACACGAGTTATGTCAGAGTGATTTATTTTTCGTGTCCATAACTGTAAGGTTTAAGATTACGCTGCCACCAAGACGAACCATTGGGTTTACACTGACTCGCAATATACGTATATTTAAACGAAATAATCATAATTTGATATATTGATGAACTGTCTCTTAACTTCAATGTAAACCATAATCAAATGTATGCCGCTAAACATGAATAGAATTTTACGGTCTTGAAAAAGCACTGAAAGTTTCAATCAAAATTCATAATCCTTATCACTCTGCAGTTCAATATTACTTCAATAAATTATTTTCTGAATTTACGTCCAGATGATCAATGATCGAAGTCTTTACCGGTGTAGTTGTTCAATAAATAGTTCTCAGAATTCACACGGGTTTTGCATATTTATATTTAAACGCAACGTTTCGACGACTAAAAGCTAGAAGATGACGACAGAGTTTTTAGTCGTCGAAACGTTGCGTTTAAATATAAATATGCAAAACCCGTGTGAATACCGAGAACTATTACTTGTACGTCCATATGTCTTGTCAGGTCTTGACAGATTGTATCGACTGGTTTCTTTAAAAGCAGGAAAAATGTCTCAATCAAATCGATGAAAAGGTGACATACTATAAACACTTGAATGTAAATGGTTCCAGGAAAATATGTTTCTTAAATGTAAACTCTCTATTTAAATTCCGACCGTTAAATATACAATCGTTTACATTATACCCCAGGGGTTTTTCTCAGTCAACAAAAAATAAAATAAAATTCTTTAAAAATATTTACTGATATTGAAATTAGTACATGATTTAGGAAATGGTCATAGTCCTCTTTCTGGTCATAATAAATTACATACAATTTAGTACGGTCGTATACCATCGTATTGTCTTTTTTAAATATTTATAAATATATATATTTATATATATATAATTTCTAGAGAATTTCAATTTTTAACTACTATGACAATTGCTAAAAGTTTCCACTAAATTAAAAATAATAAAAATTTTTAAGGTGACCTGGCCGTGAGCAGCACTAGAAATATAGTATTTGAAACATAAACTTTAAATAATTTTTATTATATATAATAATAATATTATATATACAATATATTGTCCCTTTCGTCATGTGCTAAGAAGAGCCTAGAGAAACACAACTGCACTGGTCAGTTGACAACACTTAAAAGCTTTTTGGCTATCTTTCTTATTTATTATTTTCAATCAGACGTAATTTTTTTTATTTTATACAATAATTTGTTATTATTTTTTGTTGACTGATGAAAAACCACTGGGGTACAAAAAAAATAATGCAATACATATAAAAGCGTCTGTATTCAATGAAAATTAACACTGCGATTATTAATTACTAATTAAAGACAAAAAGGTGTTAAATAACACGCAACGTTTTTGCAGTCCTTGTTGCTTTCGTCAGGTGAAGAATAATCGTAACAGCTGTAAGAACGACAAGCAGCTCAAACCAGGTAGCAACATTTTTTTTTCACCTGACGTAAGCAACAAGGATTGTACAAAAGTTGCCTGAGAAATATTATAATAAAATTTTTGACATTTCATTCTTAAATATTGAAATATTATTTTCCTCTCCCATACATCGAAAACTAATTGATTTCATCAGCACAACAGAGAAATATTATCTTTTTAAAAAAATGAGACGTCACTATAAAAAATACTATAAGATCCCATATCTTGAAAAATAAACACCTAAATTATGAAAAGATTTATAATTATAATAACATATTTTGTTAACTTAGAAACTTGTAAATTATTTATAAGCTATTTTATACACATATGTCATAGTTGATATAATAATTTATAAGTACATACGGTTCGAAAATGGTTCCTATCTCTCATCCAAAACTGACGATATTAATTCATAACGATTGGATGAGAATTGTCAAACCAATAAACTACTCAGTTATTTGTCATCTTGATTTGTACTACATAAAACACTTAGAACCGTCCAAAAATATGTAACACATACATAAAAATGGAGTTAAAAATATAAATAGTAGCATTTTTTAATTAATCTACTAATAAATATTTTAAGAGTATGGTTTAACCATTTTGATATAATTTTTATAATACGGTAATTTTTATTTCATTGTCAACATTTCAACTGTTTATTTTTGATAAATATTTAATACAAATTGATAATGCGTTTAGATAATGTAGAAATATTTGCAAAAGAAATCATAACATCTTATTCATGAAATTATTTAGTCAATCTAGTTAGTGTCATTAACTATATATATATATATATATATATATATATATATATATTGTAGTAATTAGTAATTATTCCATTATTATAATTATAAAGTTGGATTGTAGAGGACTTATTATTGAATATAAAGCATACGGCGCAACACATACGCGGCGACACAAAGAAATAATGTATTGTTGGAGTTGAGAAAGCGGTACGCGCTCAAAATCTACGAGACGAACAGTTAGTCGGACGGCAGACACAGATGCAGGCAGACATCAATTCAGCAAATTCATATTATAAAAAGTCTGCGGATCCCAAATTATGAGTAGGGCTATCTAGGAAGTCCAACGGCGAGATATAATAGTTTACATAAAACGCAAGTAAACAGTTTTGACAGAGAGACTTATAAAATCGCAGTTTGGAAGCAGAAGTTTTGCTTCACAAACTGAACTAATTTTTCGCATCGAGAGACTTCAATGAGACCTACGTCCGGAAACTAGCTGATGAGATGATCGAGGTTCCAGAATAGCAGAGATCCAGAGCAACTACCGTGTGTTCAAATTCTAATGAGTAGAATCAGTGATATCCCCAAATCGTTTGCACGAAAACCCAAAAATTGTGACCTGGGCGGCCGTAAGTAGAAAACTCTAAAATTGATTGTAAACCACTTTTTAAAAGATATGTCAGATCGTTCTTTAATTATTTCGTTTCTTTAATTATTCACTTCGTTAATTATTTACTTATTTAATTGTTTAGTTCTGTAATTTAAATTCAATCTTTAGTCATATTTTCGTCCACAATTAATTTCGTCGATGTTCAGACGAATTAATTTACCTAAAAAGCTAAATGTAAATGATTGTAAATTCAATTCACCCATTTATCAAACCCAGATAAAGACCCTGAGATTCCAAATATTATTGTGTAATTTTATTGTGTATTTAAAACCTTAATAAATTTGAATAATTGTTTTCTAATAATAGTTATTTTTATTTAGCCACAGTCATTATTAGTAGTTTATATAAATTTATTACAATATATATATATATATATATATATATATATATATATAAATAAGTATAAAAATTAAACGTTCATTAGAATGCAATATAGATGCTGTATTTTTATTTTCGCGAGTTAAAAACCTTTGCTTGATAACTTAAAAATTTATTTGAGTACCGATTATTTCTTGCAGTCTCGAAATGAGAGGTAATATTTTCCTAATTATAGATTATTAGATTTCTCCTTACCCAGCACAGGAGTTAGTCGCAGGGCATTGTGATACAACCTGCCGGGATTTTCTTGTTCCCACAGGTGGCAGCATCTTAATAGCGTTGTTGCAGAATGGCCTTTAAACCTTCTAAATTATCTCTCTACTCAGAACTGCAGCCTCAAATAACATGATTCCAAACTGCGAAGAAAACAGGCATATCAGTTATATATTTAGTATTATAAAAAATAAGTTTTCATATCTATTTGCAGTCATTATTTGTATTGAAAAATTACGTTTTTTCTATATGAACAGAATAATAAAAGGAGCACATTTATCTACTTTACTAAAGCGTTTCAAAAACTTATGAAGGTTATGTATTTTTTAAAATAAAACATCGTAATTCAGTAGCCTGATACGTAAAATTATTTTTCTCCTTGACTAAATATTATTAACAACATTTTATCATTTTTCAGACATATCATCAGGGAATTTATAAAAAACACAAGTTGAATGGACTTCAAGTAATTTTTTTGTAGGAAATTTATCTGGATACTTATTTAGGAAACGAAAGTCGAGCACTTTCTTACCGAAATATACCTGCTAGTAAACTTGAAGTACAAGCATTATAATTTATCAAACATCTAAAATTTACTATCTTTGATGCACAATAAACAATTTTGTGAACCATAATTTAATATAAGCTAAATACAATACACATAATCGAATAACATTTTCAATTCTATTATGTTCGTCTACATTTTTTTTTCATTCTATGAAAAATCCACAAGATTATTACTATTCTCTCTCATACCGCTCAATAACAATATAAATATTCTATTTTCAGTTACATAATAAATTACAAATCGCCATAGCTACACCTATTCTGAAGAATAAAAAATTATCTCACAACTATGATGCGACAAAAAAAATACAGCCATGATAAAAAGCAATGTTCAATATGAGGCGGTCTGCGAGGGCTCCCTAGCCGGCAGAACCTTGTAGGAGAGATACGAAGGGGCTACCTTTGAGGATGCCTTTTCCTCTCCGTTTTTGAACTAAGGTTCCCACAAGCCGAGGCACCTCGGCCTGTTCCGAGAGGTGTATGTTCCGGGGTCACAGACCTTGGGCATACGGTAAGAGTTGTCCACTATTACACCTGGAATAGTCGGCCAGCTTCCTCATAAACTGGTCGAGGCACGGAGAAGGCAATGCTGCGTCCCCACAGCAAACACCTCTCCCGCTATCGGAAGGGCATGGGACAAGTACCCAATGCCCGACCTACCTGATGCAGATTTGTCCTGCATTTCTTTAGGCGAATGCCGGGTAGGATCCTTAAAATATAGCCCGGGGGCTTTAGTTAACCCTTGGCTACCTTCCTCTACTCTTCCACATCCCCCATTTCAAATCCCTTTCCTACGCTACAAGAGGGAAGTTGCCACTATGTGAATTACCCTATACATAGCCTGTCTACACCCAAAAAAAGTTCAATATTTAGTTAAGGAATAATTGCCTCGAATTTAAACATTTGAAGTACAGTAAAAATTTAATTCTATTACTTTATAGGTGGGGTTTTTTATTTACAGATTTTAAATTACGTAAAATGAAAATAATTTAATTAATTTAGAAATAATAATTTAATTATACAAAACTTAAAACTGAATTAAATATTAAATTGTTGAATTAATCGTAGGGAGAAATAGTCCCAAGGTTATTGCTGGGGTGAACCTTTATGAATATGTTATTCGGCAACTGTAGGAACCTGGCAGTTCAATACTTGGTTAAAACTATTTTTAACGATACCATGTAGTCGTTATTGTTGTGGTCGGTGTGGTCATATTTCTGCATACTCCGTTCTGGCGTCGGTCTGCGGAGCGCCGTTGGGAGTCTACAATTCTCCATATTATTGGGATAGTTCTGGGAGAACGGAAAAGCGAAAAGAATAAGTTAGGAAAGGAAATAGGAAAGAATTAGGGTTCTTGAATGCCTTGGTACGCAGATTCACAGTCTGAAAATGTATGTAGAACACAACACTTGAAGTATAAATATAAAATTAATTGAAAAGAGAGGATATGGAAAGACCAAGAGCCAACCATCTTGGTCGAGCATCGAAAAGCGACTCTGAAGATTTCTTAGAGATTATCGAGGACGGGAAATTCCTTCATTATATCGAACCAAAAGTGGGGATCCGATAGTATTTAAAAAATGGCCGCCAAAAGCTAAAACATAGTCAGGTTTTTCTGTCGTCTTGCTTTCACACGTCAGGGGCAAAATGTAAGGGAAGACAGTTTTTTTAGAGTAACAGGCTACATGTGGCTAATCCATATGGTGGCAACTCCCCTTTAATAGCATAGGAAGCGATTTTAAAGGGGGGATGCGGAAGGGTAGAGGAAGATAACCAACGATAACTAGGGTTATAGTTTAAGTATCCTACACGGCATTCGCCTAAAAGTGATGCAGGACAAACCCTATAAAGCTCTAAACAGATAGTTTGCTGTGGGGACGAAGAATTACCTTCTCCCAGCCTCGATCAGTTTAGGAGGCAGCTGGCCGACTGTTCCAATGAGGACAGAGGACAACTCTTACCGTATGCCCAAGATCTGCTATCCCGGAACATACATACACCTCTCTAAACAGGCTGAGGTGCCTTATTTAAAAAAACGGAGTGAGTAAAAATGCATCCCCAAAGGTAGCCCTCTCCGTCTCTCCAGAAGATTCTGCCTGCGAGAGAACAGTTGTCACGGGCAGAATTGACAAACGTCGCCAGAAGGCTATTATTCTTTTGCTTGGTGGTTCAATTTTAGTCTGGGTGAATTACGCTTCCGGGACTCTTAATTCTACCTGTTCAATCTTTGGACGTCACTAGGTATGACAGGAAATATTTCTCAAACTTTCATCATGATCCTTCTTAACGTATTCTGTGCTACAAGTCTGAGGAATACCCAGTTTGAATGACCAACAAAAGCTACTTAGCTTTCAAAATAATCTTCGCGTAAATACCAATCATTAAATTAAATAACTGTAAAACTTTAAATTCGAAAATTAATCATAAAATACTGTTAAACTTATTATTCAATCAAGAAAGGTTTCTCGTGTTTCTAACCGGGTAATGTTGGTAAATAGCGACGTTTCTAATGGTTATAACTGCCATTATTTCTTTCAGCCTGTGTTTACTAATAATACCCAGTTGGAAAGCCGAGAAACCTTTCTTCATGTAATTCACCGGGAAAGCCTTCCATCGTTATTATTATTGTAATATATCAAATTTTTCTACAATAAAGTAAAAACTCAGGCTGGATTCTCGTAATTACTAATTTTAACCCCTTTCACGTTCCTTAGTTACTAATATTATCATTATATTTTTGTTAGTTGCTGATATGTGAAGGACTATACAGTCACGTACTCTTACTGCATGGAAGTTTTTTTTCTTTTATAAATTCAATGTTTCGTAAAGTGACTTTGAATTTATTGACTGTTATGCTGTCTCCTATTCCCAAGTAGTTTTCTTTTTTCTCCTGCCAACCTACTGAGCAGGCTATACCAAACACAAGGATTAGTGAAAAAATAATTTCTCACAATCTTAGCTATTGATTTTGTTTCAGTCTAAATATTGCCCGTAATTTTCCCGTTTCTATTTCTATAGTGAATACAATTTAGTATTTTATTAGAGAAAATGCTGTTTCAGTCTTATTGAATTTTAGTCGGAACTTTTCAATGCATATTTTTAAGTAATTCTTTCAAAAGTTAAGTTTACTATAAATAATGAACACTATAAAAGAATGTACATCGCATATATAAATACAGTTATATTGTAAAATTAAGTTTTTATATTTATTATTGTTACGTTATTACTACGTTAAAGTTTGGTTACGTAGGTGGGACTGAAACAACAAACCCAACGTGAAATTCATGTTCCGCATGCAAATGCGTTGATTCAGCATGTTGTTTGACTGTAAGTAACTTAGCGAAGTTGAAGGCTCGCTGAATAGTCAGCCAGGACCACGTTACGTTAAAGCTTGCACCGTGAGGGCCATCTGACTGAATGTGACTTCAAACCGCACGCGAAAGTTGTGCCCGTTCAAAGGCCACAAGCCCACAAAACGCAAACTGAGAAAGACGGTTCAACGCAAACAAATTACGACTACAGTTGTTAACAGGGAAAATACTGCATCCAGGTTGCGCCCTTTGAGTTGGGAGATCTGAATTCGGCGTAGGTTTTTGCATGAGTGTATAAAATGTGTGTGTACATAAACAAATATAGCGCGGATAATGCATGCCGAGGTAAATTTTACTTAACATGAAATGCCTTTACATGCTTTTGTTAGTGTAATTGCGCACATATTCAGTCATAAAATAAAAACTTAATTTTTAAAAGGTTCTATTGCTACATTCTGGCACCTTCGTTAGCATCACATTGGATTAACCAACTCTTATTTAATATGATGGATAAACAGAATAATAATGGTAATGTTGGTAACATTTTATATTTGGAGAACATTTTTGGACTTATTACTCTAAATAACCGTTCTCCGGCAATATACGCAAGGCGATACGAAATATTTAGGATAAAATAAAGCAAAAAATTTTCATGGCGAGCCAAAAATATTCAATGAACCATATCTTCTCCAAGCTAGGTACGAGACATCTGCATCCCGTGTATTAAGTTGCGGGTTCGATTCCCGGTCGGATTGAGATTTTTCCATGCTGATGCGTTAAATCATTTTCATGGCCTATACGGATGTTCTTCGTTTGAATGTTTGTCCTCCGTTCTTGAATTAATTTATTAAAAAGAATTGAATAACTTTTTTTAAGGCTAACAGGCTACATCAGGGTAATCGACATGGTGGAAACTCCCCTTTAATAGCATAGGAAGGGATCTGAAAGGGGGATGCGGAAGGGTAGAGGAAGGTAGCCGAGGGTTAACTAAGGCCCCCGGGCTATGGTTTAAGTATCCTACCCTACAATTCGCCTAAAAGTGATGCAGGGAAAACCCTAGAAAAATCTGCATCAGGTAGGTCGGGAATATTCTCAAAACAGGCCGAGGTGCGTCGGCATGTTGGAATCTTAGTTCAAAAAACCAGAGAGATGTGAAGGCGTCCCCAAAGGTAGACTCGCCAGAGTCCCCCTTAAGAGTTCACCTGCGAGAGAATTCTCTCGCAGGCTTCCTTGTCTTGAAGAAATTTAGAAGCAATTAAATATATACTTTCAGATGAAAGGAATGACAGAGAGCTCTGGCGGAATATTTATAATAACATTTCGTTAAAACTGGCTCAATGGAATAGAAGCAGAATAATTCTGTGTCAAAAGTAAGCTAATTATATTAATAAATAGCCAAAAATCAGAAGTGAGAATACGGATACCATTTATACGGATACTCATTTATCTTTTTTGCTATTGGGCCATTTTCATCTAATTAGTATGATTGACACAACGATTACGTGACCTCAAATATATTTCATATTGCTTCATCAGTAGGTGAATAATTTCAGTACACGTTCGGGGTCATTATATTATATTTGTACCTAAAAGTCTATTTAGCTATTAATAAATTGACATAAAAACGATCGACAAACACATATAGGAAATATAATGTTTTAATAAGTGTATCAACATTATGTTTATACACTAATCGGTACCTAACAGCAAGTGTCTTGTTATCGTAATATTTTGAAGTCAAACGTGCCAAAAACGCACACACCTAAACGGCCGACAGAGGCACTAATCGAAATTCTGGACGCGCGTTTTTTCTTTAATCCCAGGAGACTTCCCGATTGTCTTGACGTGGAATTTAGTTCCAGTTCGCCCTCTTTGCTTGCGTGTTTTTAAACGTTATTTTACTATTTTAATCGCACTGTTCAATGAAGTCATTTCACTGTTGGGTGCGTTTTCCCATGTATTTAAAATTAATCTCTAAACATTTTGAAGGCGTATTAGTCGAAACGATTTAATTCCTCGCTTGAACATATATAATTCTAATGAAAATATTTGTAAATCCTCCGTAGTTTGTGAAACCATGGCGCGGTTAGTCTCCTCAATTGAAAACACGTATCTGAGCCAGTGATTTTAAATACAGCAAAATATATTTTTGATATCAGCATGATTTGAAGACATTGCAAAAGTTAATACACTGGATAATATATTATAATCTTATCTCTTTATGATATTTATTAATAAAATGGAATACATAATTTGAAATGCTTGGTTTGTTAGAAAATTGTGCAGTAGAAAACTCAACGAGGTCAAGACGCAATTAACCACAGTGATTTGTGATATTTATTGCTCTTGGAAGTTTAGGTGACGTGAGTGTTCTTTGGGTCTGCGACGTAAAGTGTTGTCAGCAGCGTGCTGGATTCTTAGGGGCGGGTGCGTTGCGGGCCCTCGCAAGTCGTGGATGACACATATCGACGAAGCCACATTCTCGTAGACGACTTTCCACTCATTTATAATTGTACCAAATAAAGAGAATTAACAAATATATTAAAATTATAACGCTATATACGAGTTCTACAAGTAAATGATAACAAAAAATCTATAATTCACGGAATTTCAACTCAATTTATGACTGCAAATTAGATTAGAAATCAGGAAAAATGATTACCAACATTAATTCATACAATAAATAGTAATATATAACTACCCTATAAATATTCTCGCACGTGATTGGCCCGCTCATCCGTCTCCACTTCGGGTTCAGTTCGTTTAACATCTTGGAGTTAATTTAGAGTTCGAAAATGCATCTATTATTTATTAACACATGTTATTGTATTGATTATTTTTCATTACCTCTAGTACGATTAACACCAACTTTTTATAACTACATGTCTTTGTAGTGATGAATCTTTAAAACGAAGGTAATATATTCTGATGTGAGCAATCATTTATTCATCAATAAAATATTGTTTTCTAGCCTTTTAATAGGACAAATGATTTTGAAAGAATACAGCAAAATGTATCTGATACTATAGAAATCTTAGGTTTCATACATTTTTTACGTCTGTTTTTTTTTAAAAAAAAGTAGCAATTGACACTCAATTTTTTAAATGAAAATATTAAGTCTGATTGAAAAATAAGTTAAAAATAAAGGTTTTGGGTTTTTTCAACTGACCAGTGTAGTTGTGTCGCTCTAGGCTCTTTTTAGGAACTGAAGAAAGGGACAAGGATCCCAGAAGAATTTATATTATCACTTTTTATGCCTGTATTTGGCTTTCTTCTTTATTAATTTCATTTTATTTAAAACGACGTTTCCGTACTAATTAGTACTTTCATAAGGTTCAAAGTCTTCGAAGTAATTAACAAATTATTTATGAATTTTGAAATAAAACATGTTTAAATTAAAAAACACTAAAAAATTTTGAGTTTTGAAATTTTCGTATTTAATTTAATAACGAACCTATTTTATTGCACAATTAAGAATGTTAACATCATTATCCACTTACTTCCGTCCGAGCTGCGAGTGCAAATGCAGGAGAAAAACGCGTACAATCCGCACCCGCAGTATGTGTCAGGTTCGATTTCTGTACATGTTGTATTACCAGCGCTTGCTCCGCACCCGTCCCTCAATCGCGATGTGTTACTAACCCTTAAATTATCACACCGCCCGCATTGTTCGAGATGGAGTGAGTGACTTGAGACAAGATGTTTAATGAACTCGCGAGTGCATTCTGTCGGCTCAGTTCAGTTATGGCGTTCTTTTGAGTTATTAACAGGGTTGTAAGAAGGTAATGTTTCATAATTCGCAGTCAATATGATAATATCGACCCAACGAGATACATAGAGTTATTTACGGCAGATACAAGGAGAACATTTTGTTCGAAGAGCTGTAAAACAACAGTAGGCTGTAACATCCGCACAGAGACGGGAAAGTCATCAGCGTGCAGAAAATAGTTGGTAAGAAAGAAGCATTTTGAATTATAATATCCGAAGTAATTTATAAATATGTATTTACCCAAATATCGTCCAACGAAATTATTCTGAGATAAAAATATCGTAATTAGACTAAAAATTGGGTGCCGTGAATTTTCTCTAAATGTTGCTTGGCAAAATTAAATGTGTGGCGACAATTGCTCTGCCTTCAGACACAGCTGGGCTTGGAGGCGGAGTAGGACTTACGGAATTTCTGGAGGACCTTTGTTGAGAAACATCTGTGTGGCAAACAATTTAATTCAGGACAGAAGCTGCTGATTGTTCGTCCCGAAAGGCCAAAACTTTAATAACATAATTTAAAGTTTTCAGACGAACCCCACGAAGATAAAAAGTACCTGGTCAGTGTCAGACTTGAGCAGTCAAAGAAGTTTAGTTTTAGTGTATGAGGAGCAGAGTACAGTGAAATCGAAGAATATTTAATCGAGGCTTTAAACGAAAGATCAGACACGCAGATCCTAAAACGATTCCAGCGAACAGATAAAATTTAATTACTTTAACATAGTAACAGAAATTATTTTATATTGTCACAAATGTTTTGCAAACCATCCATGAAAATTGATCCTGGGAAAAAGATCCGTAATATATGTTTTAAATTGTAAAATCAAAAATGCTTTAATTCTTTTCGAATTTTTTTTTTAATTTTTTTGATATTGTAAGTAAATATTTTATATGAATCAAAGAGTTTAAATAATTATTTACTAGAAATAAAGACCATGAAGAATACACTTTTTACAAGATCTTGCTAAATATTTTAAATCATAATATTATTTTTTTAAATTTTTATTACTAGTTTATGGTCGCGTCAACTTACAATTTATTAACTACCCTCTAATGGGGATTATATAATTAGGTTGTGGAGCATGAATAATATTTTATTTATTTTGAAAGTTTAATTCTATGAGTAGCAAATGAATCATAATTTAAAATAAATAATAAAAAGATTTCTAAACTATTAATTTTAAGTGACGTATTAATTTTTGTTATTATGACACTTTCTATAATTTTAGTATGAAAACCGAATGGTATCTGCTTGTCGGGCTATATATTCTGAGTGCTTTCAGAAACCTCCCGCAACATTCATATTTAATTATAGAAGCAGCGTCAATTGCAAGGAAAATGGAAAATGTATTGGTGTAGCGGCTTCCCTGAGAGCAGGGCTCGAACTCCGCGCGCCTTGGGGCTGTTTACTTATCAGACGCGTGTAACAAAAGCCAAAGGAGCAATCGATAGTCTCGTTAGCAAAGAAGCGCGTCCGCAGTCCCTTCTAACACAATTTCCCCAGAGATGTACTTAAACACAGCTCGACGGCAAACATGCCACGCACTGTTCCTAGTTTTAATATCACGTAACGCGTAATTACGCGACTAATCAGCCGCAGGCTGGCTCCTCTGCATCTCTACTAACTTTCCTTTGAGAGAAATTGAATATTCATAAGAAATGGGTCTGCAAAAGTGTATCGCAGGTCTGATAAATTTTCCGAGAAACTGATTGAATTCAGAATCTTTCCTAATTTAATTAGGGCTCGAATAACTACGAGATTTTAGGGCAAATATTTGAAAGGGAAAGCAGGCTTTGATGTTTAAATTTTCCGATTCTAATATTTCAAAACTTCCTCTCACTTCTTTCAAGGGATATCAGCTCCTCGTTTACATATTAGGATACTCAAATTGATTTTATCATTGGGTCAGAATTATGCAAAAATACATGGAAACAAAATATTAAATTCTGAACATCGTATTAATGCATTCTCGAGATAAATTTTCCCAAGGAAAGGAATATTTTTCTAATATTCCGGGATAGAGAACTGAGAATCACACTTTTTAAAAATATTTAACTTACGAAATAGTCTCTTCAAATTATTTCATGGATTAAATTATTTTATTTCAGCTCAACTTCTGGTAATCACATTCTTATTTATTTAGTGTTAAATTTGAAGTTAGGTTTATAGTATAATCATTATCATAATTCTACTTTATCAGATTTAAAAAAAATCAAAATGTGCAACAATAACAAATAATAAAATTAATTAATTATAATATATGCGCACACTAAGCACTGTAGCACGATTAAAAGGAAGGTTACGCAGATAGACGGGGAGGGTGGGCTGAGTGGAATGAACACATACACGACACGGTCTAGCGCGGTCGAGCTCATACAGCTTACTGATGTTGATTGGTTGCGGGCGGGGTGGGGGTAGCACCTGCCAGAAAGACACTAAACTGGGCCGCCAAGACATTTGACGCGCACCTTAGTGAAAAATTCCTCCAATTATAATTTATAACTACAGGCTTTAAAACAACATAACAGATATAATTAAACCAATAAATATTAAAGCTTGGTAGACTAGAAAATTATTTGCGGTATACATTTCCCAACAGAAAGTGCAACAAAAACGTATGGTTATTAGGTTCTTCTTGTATAACAAATATTTTAAAAAATAATTAAAAGTTATGAAAGAAAATTTACAAAAAAAAAATAGCAATTGAATCTTACAGGTTTCTACTACGGAAATAGACTACGCCGCGCCGCCTGTCAATCTCCTGATTAGATAATTGGGGTTCAGGCCTGTGTTACAGCTAGTAAAGGGATGTATTGTAAACGAAATCCGAATGTGTAGCAATTCAGTGTCAAACTTCATACGTGGTTGCAGCGACGTCGATAATCAAACATGAATTCAGCAACACAGATTACATGATAATCTGCAATCGAAATCTTCTGCAACAATTTTCTGCAACGGAAAATATTTTAAAAGAAATAAATACATTAATTATTTACAGTTTATAAATACAATAAATTAGTATGTTTGTTAAAATTGTAATATTACAATAATTGTGTGGCCAGAAAATCTGTCAATAATAAAAAAACTCACAACGTTTCCTGCCCCAATTGATAAACTAGATAAGTTTAACCGGAAGCCCTATTATTTATAATCCAAAGATGAACTTAATGACTAAGTATAAGACCATAAGTTTTATTTAAAGAATCGATATCACTTTGGACATTAAAGGTGTTATATTGATTTATTCTTATGTTAATCATTTCAGAAACGAGCCAAGAAATATAATTACTTTCAACAGCAAGAATTTTGACATTAGTCCAATTAAAACTGTGATTGTTCAACGATATGTGTTTACTGACTACCGAATGCTTGTCTGCGGGTAATTTATAATCCGTCCTATTTTCCTTGCTCCGGGTTTTAATGTTCTTTTTATTTTACCTATGTAAACCGTATTTCAATCAATTTTGTAAACCACAAACTGTGTATCCTCAGGGCACATTGGGTTTTTATATTTCTTGACATAACATGATAGGGAATTCTCATGTCCAAAGTGATAGCGATTCTTTAAATAAAACTTATGATCGTTTACTTATTCAGTAAGTTTTTTTTCTATATCTTCGGCTTATAAATACGCGGGCTTTGGGTTAACCTTATACAGTTTACGCTCGCTTGACAAGGTCCTCCAAGTGGTGGATGTGGGTTTTTGTTAATATTTTATTGTCTGTTTTTCTGGTCATACAATTATTGTAATTTAACAGTTAACAAAAGTAATAATGTACTAGATGTAACCGTAATAATGAAGAGTAACAATAAACCGTAAAACGAAACGCCTAACTATACATTAAAACAATTACAGTAATGTAGTTGTTTCAGTTATTTTTACGCCATCATAGTTATTGGCCATATCAATGCCATTTGTTCGTGCCTTCTCCTCACTTCACTCCCTTTGCAACGGGAGAAAATGCGTAAATGTTTGTAAGACTACTCAAACTGTCAATGTACTATTTATTTAAAGTTGCTTAGTCGTGATATTGGCTCTAATTACTTGAATATATGTTGAAAGCAGATTTCAAGAATTGTTGGACGAGAAATATTTATACATTTTTTAAACAAGTTGCCTGAGTTGAAATCACAAACCGTTCATTTTTTGCGAAAATAAACAAATTATTAAAATGCGTTTGCTTATATATGTATTATTTTTCATAATAAAAAATTGAATTAAATGTCTTTTATTGAAGACTTATTATTCTTTATGTATTGTAATAATATACAATTAAATATTATATATTATTAAATGTTATATAGTCAATGTTAATTTGTGATAAGTCAGCTGTTTCTCTAATGTAACTCCAAAGCAGTTGTACAACGATTTTTACACGTCGAATGCAATCAGATGGCGTATTTATAAACATGGAATGTGAGACAATCAAAGTTTTTATGACATTCAAATATTACAATTTCTCACACACAAATATTTAATAAGACAAAATAATAGCTTTACCGAAGTTTGTGTAATTAAAAGAGGATTTTTACTTCATTGTTGGGTGCCAATAGTTTGATTGCAAAGGTTTTATAGATTTCTATCACATCAATTTTCACAAACATAAATTTAAGAGACATTCCTTTCATTGTCGAAATTTGCTAAATTGAAAACAGAGCAAAGACAAACGGCGATTTATGAAAGTATTTAATAGAGAAACTTATAATTCTGAATTTTATAGCTTTCAGTTTTTGTGGAATTGACCGTCTGCAGAATTGTAAATATTCCACCTCGGTAAATTGGCGAGCACGTTGTCGGGCATGGTTCTTCTATATGACACTTAAGTTTGCTGAATTTTGCTGCCCCAAAGACCAGCGACGTTAAACTGATTTATCCACACACATATTTTTTCGGACTCCGCGGCAGCGAACAAGATGGAATAATTCGCCCCGAACGAATTGTGATGGAAACGAGTGAAGCTCATCGATTAAATAGTAACTCACTCAGTTTGGAACCTACGACTATGGTAATAAATTATTAAAAATTGTTATTTCAATACCCCATATTTTCCACCAATAAGTGTAGTATTAAAATTTTATCATAACAGAATCCTGTGGTTCATTGGTCATGGCCACTTTCTCCCTCGCCACTCCATATGAGAATTGATCTTGTCTTGTCCGCGTTTCAAGTAGACACAAGAATATCTGAGTAATTTGCCGATCCGATAATTTCTAAAATATCTCGGCATCGAAAAATTAACCAATATTATGTTTTTCACAGCTTAAAAATCTAGTCGTCAAACTAGCGTCAAGTCAACAATTCTATGGGCTTAATATTAACTGATATCTCTAACTAATGCCGAAACGACAATTCCAAAAATGTTAATAAATAATCTTAATTAAAATTGATAATAATTCAAAATAAACATGCTATTATCAAAATTATATACATATATTATTTTGATTAATTCACAAAATTAAAACACTAAATTTTCCTCTCGTTGTTGTGAGTACTGCATAAATGCAGACGGGATTTGTGGCCGAATGTTCTTGTGGCTTTGAACAGCGTGAAAATGAAAATCTGGCTCATGTGGCATAGCCGATGGCATAATTTTATAAATTTCTCACAATAAACTCAAACGTTGGTTGACGTCCTACCAAATGCGTGGTTCTCTTACTTTTTGTGGTGGTGACACCTTCCGGAAATTGATGACACAGTGGCCCGCAGCCTGGCCAGCGGGTTTATCCTCAGACTGGCTACCAAACCATAATGCGTCGATAATTTCAGCAGAATTATACGCCATCTTCATGGCCACGGAACTGCTTCTGGAAACACCGGAGGCCAACAATATCATATTAACAGATTCCAAGGAAGCAATACACAGAATAACTTGTACAGTGCACAGAAATGGTTGCATAAATCGAATTAGAGAGAATATATTGAAAATACAAGAAAACGGAAACCGGATCACTATAGCCTGGCTACCGGCGCATAAGGACATAGTAGGACAAGACAGGGCAGATCTTCTAGCGAAGATGGAAGCTGATCATCAAGGAAGATCCAGCAACCTGCCAGTTTGCACCAGCAGGGACTGCAGAGTAGGGTTCTACAAGGAACTGGAGTAAAAGTGGAGTAGACCTGTGAAACCAAAGGAATGCGGAGTCATCCTCAGAAATGTCAGCAGCATCAGAGAAATATCGCAACCGAAAGAACTATCGAAGGCAACAGGTTGTTGTAAGCAGAATAAGAACATTGCACTCCAGTTTCACTCATTCATTCTTGATTTCCAGATCTCCGCAGCTGTTATGCAGGAGCCCACAACAATTCCTCACGTCCTCTTTGACTGCCCCAAATATAGCGAGATAAGATCAACCATAGCCGCACATTCAATGATGGAGATTTGCAACTCATCAGCAGCAATAAACAACCTCATAGATTTTACGGTGAAAACTGATTTTTTAACGTAATTTAAATGTTATACAAATGTAGAACTTAAAAGATGTAAGTCGCTAATGACCAAAAGGTTAATGCGACGTTAAATTGGAATTAAAAAAAATAGCATCATGTCAAATTATTATACATATTTAAAAACTTACTAATTTTTGTGATACAATCATTAGTTGAATTTTTATTTCCACGACTTTATTTAAGAAAAATTATCAAAAATTAATATTAAATTATTGATAAATAATAAACAACTAATAAATCAGAATTCGGATATTTAATTTATTGCTAAGTTAAATAATTTCACAGTGAAAAAATATGTACAAAGCAGGCACCGACTTTGGGACTTTATCAAGTTATATATATATATATATATATATATATATATAAATATATACTGTGGCGATCACTATTGTAAAGACAATTAAATGAAACAAGGTTAAAATGTGCCACCCGTTGATGACGCTAATTTGTAGTAGTCACCAATTAATGAAAGTTAAATCGGCACGTTAATTCGTCAAATTTTAGTAATTTAAATATTAAAATGATAGGATGTTATAATATTAACCAAAGTTTTTTAAAAATAATTAAATTAATTTATTGACGTACAAACAAAGAAGTTTACATAAATTATTAAATGAATTTACAACAGATATTAAGAAATTAAATTCAATTTACATTATTTATTAATATTTGAGAATAAAATTTTACTCTTTCTCAGGGTTATTTACAGGGCATTTAATAAAAAATACTTGTTAACAATTCAATTTTATCAAGTTATCATGGACATACTTCATCTATAGTTAATTACAATGCAAAAATAAACATAAAATATGACTTTAAATTCTGACCTAAATCCGAAATTTGACGATAATTACCTTTACTTATGGGTTTACAAACATGAATTCAGTGAAATTTTAACTTACGGTCTCTGGTACTGAAGGCAATTTGGCTCGTTCGTACACACATGCACTTTATATACAGGCCATTTTTATAACATTGATTCTGATAACACTTTTAGTTCGACAAAGTGGCTCACTGTTCGTTTAGGAAATACGCTCGTTCCGTAGTTTATTAATTACCTGGCTCCCAAAATCTAAGACGATGGTCTAAATCACAAATATAATAATTTAGACTCTGCACTAAAAATGTCTACGTTGAATATTTACGTATTTATGTCGCAGACTGAAACTTGTAAAAAAAACTGTTCTAATTGTTTTAGTTGTTGTACTACAAGTATCCAGATACTTTCTGGATATTTTATTTGTGGTCTGTTCACAGCTATAATTTCACGACGACTGAAGCACACAACGCATCTCGCGAGTCAACCTACAATACCATAAAGACGTGGCATTATTGCGACATTCTTGCGTTTAACTTGTGTGTTTTCGGCCGCTAACAATGCGAGTCCAATTTTTTTGTTTATTAATTAGTGATTTCCTTTTAATTATCACTATACATATATATATATATTGTAAAATTTGGTATGATTTATTTTTCTGCATTGATTATTTAAAATTATTTGGCTTTGGTTCTTAAAATTCGTAATTTCAAAACAACACATTTATTAACACAAAATTTAAAAATACAGATGTTATTATTGTTCAAAATTGTGAAGTTAATTACAAAGAAAATTGTAGCAGGTTCTAGCTCAGTTAAGTCAGTAGAATTGGAAACAGGGATTTAAGTTGGCTTGCTGTAAATATCTTCAAAAATTGCAGGCTGAACTCTACCGCGTTAAAAACCTCTTGATTTGACCTCAAAATACATATAAAGTAAATGGGCACAATCTTACATTTACTATCCTCTGTTCTCATACCGACGTACGGCAATCAGGCAGGATTTCCACATCTGTTCAGGAACTCTCTCGGGATACTGTTTTTATCGAATTCATCTCGTACTGAATTTTCGCTACAATTCCCTTGATTGTCGCTTCCGATTATTATCAAGCAATTTTTATAACAATAATTAAAACGCAGAATTTAACAGTTACACTGATACAAAATAATGAGTTTTCAATTATAAACATAAAAAATCAGTGGTTAAATACTCAATTGAAATATTCTGAAGGATACGTATATAATAATTTATCATTTCAATACAAGTGTTTGAAAATACCTTCCTTCATTCTTGCAGATTTAACAATAGTAAACATACAATAACCCAATACAATAAACAATTTTGTAACCCAATACAATAAACCAATAATTAAATCGAATTCAATTCATTAAATATATTAATAAGAAAGAAAGGAGCATAATTCAATAAAAATATAAAATACAACAATTCATTCTTCTATACTGAAATGTTATTGGAAATTAATAAATCACATATAAAACGAAAAGTAACACATTTATTAATACAATTAAAATAATTTAAATTTAGAAAAATGAAAATCCAGTCAGCAAAGATTTATAATAGATTAAAATGAATTTAGTATATATATATATATATATATATATATATATATATAGTGTAAATCATTACTCCGGCATTTAAAAATATAAATTTAATTGATGAGAACTTATCGCCAGGGTAATGTGGGGGTGATTTGAGCAGTTATTCAAATACTGAGATTTGTTGTCCACTGTGTAACTATATGCTGGTATGAAAGCACGTCACATTAGGAATTATGGTGATTCTTATCTTACAGTCATCCATACAGTCGTCAACGCTCGTAGTAAAACAGTCCCGTAGTGGATCACAGGTCTCGAAACTTCAGACAGCGAAGCAGCAAAATGACCCCGTATTGAGTCACGAGACTCGTAACTCTGTCACGATCCTCTTCTGATTCTCAACCATTTTCAAAACTTCTCTCGGGTGCGGAGGATATATCTCTCCTGCGCCCCCACACAATGCAAAAAAAGAGTTACATTGTGCATTTTAGGGCGTTTCCTGGCGCACGTGCACAATAGTCCGCAGATGCCTTTTCAGAAAGGTTCACTGCCAGTTTATTGCGAAGTGACCCTCAGGGGCGCACGGACGTGTCAACGGGCTGTTTTCACTTCTGAACGTTGTTCATTACATTTTCTCTCTCTAAATGTATGTAGTTAATTTAACTATACATTAAATATCTATGTTATGCCTTATTTGCTAATATATTTATTTTATATAAATAAATGTTAGTTAAATATTAATTTAATATTAACATATCACTTATTTCAGCAATTATGAATTATACAAAACGCATTGAGGTTTTTAAATGATGATTCAACTTTTGGTTGAAGTGACCAACGAATTTAGTAAATTATGTGCGGGTGCGAATGATCGACATATTAGAGATGAAACAAAGATTAAATTTTGCAGTCATTGACACATGTCAATTGGCGCTAACAATGCAGAATCTGTGGTTATGGAATAACGTAACCGCGACGCTGCATTATTAACTTTTAAATTATATTCGAGTGTTGTTAACCTTAGTTAGTCGTACGGTCGACAAGTGCATTCACGCCAAATCGATTATTGAAAATAAATGTTAAGAAAACACTCTCACCTATAAAGCGGGAGTCCGACGAACGAGTTTCCTTTGATGGACCAGCGCAGACAGGCAGATGTGAAACACGTTAGAGAAACTTTTATAATTATAACTTTGAGCCACCAAAACTAGCGGGTTCTTAAACCGTAGTTTAATCTGTTTGTTAAAACGTGGATGTTAAAAACCACCGGACAGGTGTGCACCTGAGCATACTATTCAAAACGTTAATAATTAATTTGATAAGTGTAATTTCGTTTCTTTCCTAATATAACAATGTTGTGTGTCTTTTTTATGACTGAAAACATTTTATAAATTCCTATATAGAATCCGTTGTCTACATACGTCATGTTTAAAACACACACACACACACACAGAGCAGCCTATTTCGCTCTGTTTGCGAATAATAACTGTAATGAGAATTCTCCAATAAGCGTATAAACATGCAAATTTATTAGCATTGCATTTAAGTAATGAGCGGTTGGACATTACAATTTTAAATTGCGCTTCATTTGTCAGGAATCCACTCTATCCATGTGTTTTTGGAACCCTGAATTCAACCAAGCTTAATAATATTATATTCTACTGTCATATTTATTAATATTGCAGAATGACACAAACGTTATTCATAAAAAAATCACCTAGTTCCGCCTTCAGTTTAAATAATTAACCCGCCTAGTTTATTAGACACTTCACCCATGTATGGCACTGAATTCAATATTTAAATTACTTTTATATACCAACACTCTCTTGTTTCAGGACTCACGTAGGTATTTACCTGTGTCCATAAAGCTTAAAACATAATTAACCACTTTCAATTTTTTTCATAAGATAACAAATTCTTATGTAATTCTGGTCCAGTTGGTCGAGTCCACTAGATATGCCTTGCCTGAAGGTGAAAGTTCAGAACATATTCCATATACGTCACTCTGACGCCATTTATCGAGCGAAAATTCACCAAAAACACGTCCGTCGAATATACATATAATTAAAATAAACACAAATTTGAATCAAATGAACAATTAGTTAATGATTTCATATTAACAATGTTCCCAAAACCTAATTTTTAAAATTTATTTTGATCAATAACCGCTCCAATGATATACTTAAATATTTAAATAAACATCATATTTGATATTTTTAACAAAATATGCAAACAATGAAGAAACAGATGGTGTCAACTGGCTGTATTAAGGGTAAACCACATAGTGGTAACTCTCCTCTTATAGAATAGGAAAGGGACTGAAGGAGGGGATGCGGAAACATAGAGCAGGGTAGCCAAGGGTTAACTAGGGCCCTCGGGTTATCGTTTAAGTATCCTACCTGGCAATTCGCCAACAAGTGATGCAGGGAAACCCTAACTAACCTGCATTGGGTAATTATCCCACGCCCTTCCGATAGCGGGAGAAGAGTTTGCTGTGAGGTCGCAGCATCTCCTTCTCCATACTTCGACTAGTTTAGGAGGCAGCTGTCCGACAGTTCCAATGGGAACAGCGAACAATTCTTACCGTATGCCCAAGGCCTGCGACCCCAGAACATACACCTCTCAAAACAGGCCGAGGAGCCTCGGCTTGTGGGAACCTTCCTTCAAAAACGGAGAGAGGAAAAGGCATCACCAAAGGTAGACCCTTCCTGTCTTTCCTACAAGGTTCTGCCTGCGAGACAACATCCCTCGCATGTACTGCCTACGAGAGAATATCCCTCGAAAACTTGAGATCCGCAGACTATGAAGGGTTTTGATTTTTTTTTTTTAGGGCAACAGGCTACATGAGGGTAATCCACGTTGAGCAACTCCCCTTTAATAGCATAGGATGGGATTTGAAAGGGGGGAAGTGGAAGGGTAGAGGAAGGTAGCCAAGGGTTACTAGCGTCCCCGGGCTATATTTTAAGGATCCTACCCGGCATTCGTCTAAAGAAATGCAGGGAAACCCTAGGAAAACCTGCATCGGGTGGGTCGGGCATTGGATAATTGTCCCACGCCCTTCCGATAGCGGGAGAGGAGTTTTCTGTGGAGACGCAGCATTCCCTTCTCCGTGCCTCGACCAGTATAGGAGGCAGCTGGCCGAATATTCCAATGGGAATAGCGAACAACTCTTACCGTATGCCCAAAGTCTGTTACCCCGGAACATACACCTCTCAAAATAGGCCGACATGCCTCGGCTTGTGGGAACCTTAGTTCAAAAACGGAGAGTGAAAGGCATACCCAAAGGTAGCCCTTTCGTAACTCTCCTAAAAGGTTCTGCCTGCGAGAGGAAATCCCTCGCAGGTTACCTGCGAGAGAATCCTCTCGCAGGCTTTGTTCTCTGGATGGTTTTGAAAGTGACAGACGGTATATAAATGAGGTTTCCACAAGCCGAGGCACCTCGGCCTGTTGTGAGAGGTGTATGTTCCGGGGTCACAGACCTTGGGCATACGGTAAGAGTTGTCCGCTATTCCCATTGGAATAGTCGGCCAGCTGCCTCCTAAACTTGTCGAGGCACGGAAAAGGGAATGCTGCGTCCCCACAGCAAACTCCTCTCCCGGAAGGGCGTGGGACAAGTACACAATGCCCGACCTACCCGATGCAGGTTTTCCTAAGGTTTTCCCTGCATTTCTTTAGGCGAATGCCGGGTAGGATCCTTAAAATATAGCCCGGGGCCCTAGTAACCCTTGGCTACCTTCCTCTACCATTCCACATCCCCCCTTTTAAATCCCTTCCTATGCTATTAAAGGGGAGTTGCCCAATGTGGATCACCCTCATGTAGCCTGTTGCCCTAAAAAAAAAAAATGTTTCCGTTTCCTTACTTAATGCGACTACGAGTATTCAAAGTGTTTCCTACATCTTCTGCTGCCTCCGTAAAAAGTGTTCGTGTCTTTATAATTATTTAAACACTTTGCGCTACTTCATGCACGATTCTCTTCTGCTCTGTTAACATAACACACCTGCGTCAGACGTAATCTTTCATCCGCTTCACAATACGATCTTTTCGTCGCATATATTCAATTATCGCACACACTCAGTGTTAACGCAACCAACTGAACCTATTTTTCCAAAAAAAGGTTCAAACCGTCCGTTTGGTAATGTTATTTAATTTTTATATAAAAAAAAATTCAAGTTACTCAAAACCATGGTCGCATAAAAATATAATTTCACGATGAGAGATATTGCACTTATCAGACGTGATCGTCCTTGAGCTCTCAATTTGCCTTTCGAATGAATTTACTTTAAACGTTTCAACAAACCTTTTGACTGGCTCAAAATGCCATGTCTCACTGCGAACTTAAGAGAACTGAAGCGTTTGGTTTTTCATATTACTCCAAAAACGATACAGGTCTGTTATATTTCGCGAGAGTCGGCGCTCTCCTTTTACAGATGCTTTTCTTTTATCCCGTCATAATTCCCTTCCACCTTCCTGACTTTGATTGATCTTCAAAGGGGGGAAAAACAACCACCACCGCTCGGATGTGAAACGCAAAAAACTGACGCAATTCGTTGAATCTCCTCCAAAAGAGACTGCGATCTTTCCAGTTTTATTAATAACAAAAAATGTTTAATCTTGAGTGACTGCTCTGGGACTGTATCTTCACAGAAGGAACAGTAACCGCTAAGGGGAAAGCGAGAGCAGTGAACTATGTAAATCGTACGAAAATATATTAGTGTATATTTAATAACAAAGTTCTCTCAGTAACTTACAAAAACGTGTTATATTTTTGCAATATATACACATCGCGCACACTTTATAATGTCGTAAAATAAATGTTGCAAACCTGGTTGAAAGCAATGTTTTCATTATAAACAAATGTTTGCGGGTCATGAATATCACATTTTTTTTAAAGCGACGCTAAACGTACCAAACTTACAGATTTCGGAAACAAGACTTATTCATTACGCAACATAGTCAATATATCTGAATCAGTGACAAAGTCAAAAATTTTATACTTTTAATATGGAAAAATTTTGACTTATATAAACTTTACATTTAAATTACCTTAACTTCATGATTCAAATTTTCTGCAACGTTAAATTATAAATGTCTTATTGCATCTATTTAATAACTATAAATAATGTCAAGTCTAATAGTTAATATAAAATTTTTCATAAATTTAATAATTTTGCCAAACCGTGATTTATTTACGTGCATGTAAAGCGAATTAAATACACTGCGACAATATTATTTTGGGCGATTTCAATTTTTTTTTTCATTACAGATATGTATTTGAAAAACAACTGAAGGTAATTAACAATGTAGGAACGTTTCCGACTATTAAAAAAAATTGATTTCGGGTCGTTGATATTGTCTGCTGGTTAGAGCAGTGTTTCCCAGCCTTTTTTCTACCATGTCCTACCAAAGTTTTTATAATGCCACCCAATGTAACATATACATATTACTTCCTAAAGAAGCCTAATTTTAATTATTTAAACACGTTTCTTCTATAGTGGTAATTCTGTGCATAGAAAAATAAATAAATAATTTTAATCTGAGATCGCAAAACCAAACGCCAATTCTAGCTTTTGTACAAAATGAAGCTCTTATTTCACTTAACAACTATTGGCGCTATAATTCAGTAGACACTTAGCGCATTATAGTGCGTTCTACTCCTACTCTAGACATGGTAAACAATAATCTCTGAGTACAACGTAGGTTATATTACCTGAATATTTCTCGTGTAGCTCAATGGAAAGCATTAAACTTACCAAATGTTTATTTCAAGTTGACATACCAACATTTTTTCCTTTTCTATAATTTAAGTCATAACTAGTTATCGGTAGTTACCGATTTTTTAAATTCTAGACGTGCTCATTTTAGAATTTCCCTGTGAGAGCTTTTCTCTCGCAGGCAGAACCTTTTTAGAGAGACAGAGAGTTCCACTTTGGGGATGCCTCTTCCTCTCTCCGTTTTTGAACTAAAGTTCCCAGGCACCTCGGCCTGTTTTGAGAGATGTATGATCCGGTATTCAGACTTTGAGCATACGGTAAGAGTTATCCCGATCTTTTCATTTATATGAAACTGAATTACGGAACAGTCGGCCAGCTGCCTCCTGTACTGGTCGAGGCATGGAAACTGGAATTGTGCGTCCTCACAGCAAACCTCCTCTCCCGCCATCGGAAGGGCGTGGGTCAAGTATCCTATGCCCGACCTACCTGATGCAAGTTTTCTAGTATTTGTCCTGCTTCACTTTTAGGCAAATGCCGGGTAGGATCCTTAAACTATAGTCCGGGGGCCCTAGTTAACCCTGGGCTGCCTTCCTCTACCCTTCCGCATACCCCTTTCAAATCCCTTCCTATGCTATTAAAGGGAAGTTGCCACCACGTGGATTACCCTCATGTAGCCTGTTACTCTCAAAAATAAAAATTGCCCCACTGAACATTAATTTTGTCCCCCTGTTGGAATCACCGGTCTAGAGGAAATGATTATTTCAACCTTTTCACTTCTTTTAATATAAACTGGCGACTTGAAGCGAATATCAGTTACAACAACGACCGACTTTCTGGTATCACGTTATGTACCTCAATTCGTATTATCTATGACAACAGATGTAAACTTTGTCGAAGTTACAAGGCAGTGTCGCAGCTCTTGACGAGTAATGCTGTGTTATTTGCCATAAACTCGTTTCTCCTAAGCTTCCTTTTATTTCAATCCGAGAGAGAATTTAAATTATGCACGAGCACATTAAGAGCTAAGTTCCGTGATGCGAAGATATTTCCGACTCGCTACAAAAGCAAGTATATTTCAGAAGCGCCTCGAACTACATTCTGAAACTTTATAGTTTGCATCCTCAATCATGGAATACGGGTGAGTGGTTCCTCATTAATAAATAATAATTTGCTTAATTTGGATAATTTCTTTTTATCAGTTTAGTAGTGTGACGCAAATTTATTTTCTGCGTTGGGAGGCCACTGTGTGACGTCTAATGTAACGCACTCTTGTAACGTAAAATACAGTCTGTTAGGCTGGCTCTACAGAAATTGCAGACAGTGGTTGCTGACCGTTTAAGTGCAAGCGAGTGCAAGAAATTGCTCGCTAGTCCTTATATTTTTCCAACCAAGTATTTTCAGATAGCATTTACACGTAATTTGAGACTTCAGACGTCACATTTATATATGGCAACAAAAGAAGATCTTTCCAGAACTTGATAACTCATTCTTGAAGATGCTAGGATGTTCCATAATTTCTGTCGTCTAAACTAATTATATCAATGCTTCTTAAGAGTAACAGGCTACCTGAGGAATCCCCACGTGGTGGCAACTCCCTTTAATAGCATGTTTCAAATCCCTTCCTATGGATTACTCTAAAACAAAACTTTCCTTTGTTTACTAGGAAAAGAAATGCCTGTGTGACCTGTTCTCAGCCCTCGCATTCTAGAGAGACGGATATGGCTATCTTTGGGGATGTATTCTCTCTCTGCCATTGAATTACGGTTCCCACAAGCTGAGGCACCTCTGCCTCTTTTGAGAGGTGTATGTTCCGGTGTCGCACACCTTGGGCATACGGTAAGAGTTGTCCGGTTTTCCTATTGGAACAGTCGGCCTGCTCTCTCCTAAACTGATCGAAGCACGATGTAGAGAATGCTGCGTCTCCACTTTAATCTCCACTCTCACCATCGGAAGGTCGTGGGGCACGTACCAAGCGGCCAACCTACCTGATACGGGTTTTCTAGGGTTTGTCCTGCATCACTTTTAGGCTAATGCCGGGTAGGATCCTTAAAACATAGCCCGGAGTTTACCTCTGATCTACCATTCCGCATCTCCCTTTTAAATCCCTTTCTATGCTATTAAAGGGGAGTTGTAACCACGTGGATTACCGTCATGTAACGTCTAACTAAAAAAAACTTTCCCGTGTTATAGATCGGAATTTCTTGAAAAATAATATATTTGTCAGTAGTTAGATCGAGTTAAAAATTCATCACTATCTCTGGAAGTTATTAACGATTTAATTAAATTCGAAAAACTGTTATCGATAACAACGTAGTGAAGCGTTGTTACATAGGTATGAATCTTTGTCATGAACCATATCTAAACCGCATCTCTAAAATCACCATACTTTATAGTTTATATCAACGTAAGTGTGCATAGTTCTACTCATTCTGACTACTATTTTTCACTACTTTCTTTCTTCTCACTATGAATTTAGTATTTCTTACTAACTCTCATCCCAAACTCTTCCGCACTACCTCTTATTTCCCCTAGGGCGAAAAAATTAATGGCAAATTACTCCTGGTGTAAGAGAATTATTAACTCCCTCCCCATAGTCAACAGATGTTTTGCGGACACAGGACAATTTTTCTAGTTAGTCGTAGTTTACTTCTCAGCTTTCGTGAAAGAAACATGTGTTATATTACTCCGGAAGCCACCTGACATAAACGTAATACCATGTCGACGTCACTTTTTAGCCCCTAAAATTTTTAAATTGAATTAATTTACTACAAGTTTTTTCTATTGGCACCGTAATATTTTTAAACGAATATACCACATCTCCTAAAATATTTGAGAAATGTAACACATATTACTTTCATAAACGGGGAAGAGTCACTGACGTTTTGAAATATGTACGTTGCGAGGGCAAAACGGCGTAAAATTGGATTCAGGCCTGAAATAGTTTATTATTTCATGGAAAGCAAACGCCACGGTGACAAACACAGCATGGCACAGAATTGTGGTCACAGCACTCCAGTTAGTTGTAATCCTTTTTCCCTGGGGAACACCACAAAACAGCTTCAATATGATAATGCCGGGTTTGTCTAATGTCTGGAAACAGGACCGTTGATTAAATTGACACACAAATATGTGGGTGACAATCGCGATACCACAACCAACTCACTCATTAACAATTGGATAGCTGGTAAACGAGCTTGAACATGCACTCTGAAAGTGTGAACAATTTTCCGATTCATGATTGCATATCTAAGCAAACTCAGATTAGAAATTTATAAATGGCGTCATTGATAAATAATGAACCAAATATGATCATCCGATAACGATTAGTAATAACCAGAATTAGAAGGAAAAACTCAAAACAATGAATATGATGAGTGTTGTATGAGTAATTTATTATATTCCGGCTTTTTCAGAATAAGCTCTGTGTAAACGTGCTACAAGTCTACAGAACTTGAGATTGATAATTTGAAAATGATTTAATATTATCATTCTAACATTACTAGGTTTTATTGGAGGATTAAGCCATATAAATTGTGGCTGTGCCACAAAAGAACATTTACGTGAATATCCCTGGTCATAGACCAGCAGAGTGACACTCTATAGTTATCAGTGGTTGGTTTGTGGCCACGTATCATCACGATCTCCCCCACATGCGCTGATACTAGTTGAAATATCCACCAATTCCATGCCTACTTAAACGAAACTTAATCATACAAATTAATGCTCTGAAGTTGAAGGCTTCGCTTAGCATTTAGTTTGTGCTTTCGTTGTATGATTCAAAGTGAAAGAAAATTAATTTTTTACGCATAATTAGTCATGATTTGCATTTAATTTTTTTTACAGTACATTAATAGGCTTAGGGAAACAAACTAAAGAGGCGTTTCGATAGATGAGAAGTGGAAGAAGCTTGCTTTAATTTTTTCATACTGTACGTCAACTAAGCTTTAGTGTTACATGCTAATATAATTAAACGTAAACGGAATAGTAAAGAAAATCTTCAATATATAACTGAAATTATTTTACCTTCTCTTGTAAGGAGTGGATGGCTTTCTATAAAACAAAATCAATAAAATTTTCTAACTAGTGATTTTCATTTGATTTGATTTATTTTATTCCATTAGTCCTCGTATGAGCAAATAAGATACGCCAGTTATATAAAATTATAATATAATTATTGAATGTTACAATTATAAATAATTAGAAGTTAACATAAAAATACTAATTCTGGGCACACACATTTCCCTGTCCAACATAAGTAAAGGAAATGTATAGTAGTACCAAAAATAATAATTCTTTAACTATACTACGGCGGAAATATGCCACATATATGGCAACAATACGATGCATGGAAGAACCAAACAAAATAATTTAAACCTAACACAGTCTCTGGCTGCAATAAAAATAACCAACCAAAGGATCTGGAATGGTACCGTCAATAAAATCAGAGAAAACCTTATGGCTATCTTAAAAAGCAATAATAAGATAATGGGATGGATATCGGTACACAGAGGAATAGAGGGAAACGAAAGAATTGACAAAAGTGCAAAGGTGGAGGATCCCAACAAAATAATAAAAACAACAGTCCAATATACACTAAAAAGGATGGGGGGAAAGCCTATGCCAGAATACTGGAGGGAAAATGGTACAAGAGTAGAAGAGGAAGGAATGAAGGGAATTTCTCATAAGGAAGTCGACAAATTCAAGGAAATATCCTACGCTAGCAATCTGTCACGGAGACAGCAGGTGATTGTTGCTAGGTTAAGAACTCTCCATTCTAACCTCTATTCTCTAGATCAACGCAACCTACACGTGACGTATGCCAGGCTGCTCTGACGATCCAGCATGTCCTATACGACTGCCCAAAGAACGACAGGGCTAAAAGTGTCACAATTCAGAAACACACGAGAAGGGAGATATGTACCTCAGCAGCGAAAATAAATAACCTGCTAATGTTTAGTAAGGAAACCAGCATTCAAGATCTAATATAAATAGACAATGAATCTGAGAATAATAATATTTATGGAAAGTTGCTTCGACTATAAACAATAAATTTTAAAAAAATAAAAATTCAATACGCAGAAGTAAAAATTTAATGATTAAAGAATTACCTATCATAAAATATAAAATTACACATCACACATGAATAAACACAAAAACCTGACACAGGCACACTAGGAGGAAACACAAACGACGAAAAAGTCTTAATAATTAGGGGAACGATCAAGAAACTCCTGTACTGAGTAAAACACCAGCATCTGTAGAATATTTTTACACTGAATCCCAAAACTCTTGCACTTCTTATAGTTCTTTACTTCTGGAGAAAGACTATTGTATAAAAATATCCCTGATTTGGTGAATAATTTTCTGGTAGAGAGCAAGGCGATGCTTCTCCGATCTTAGACCTGAGCGATTTCTGCTTTATCACCGTTGATACCCAAAAGCGATATAAATATTATCAATGAGAGACATCAGGGATTTTGTAATATATAGTTTACCTTTCAGGTAGTGTCTTGAAATCTTCAGTTATTTGACAACTGAAGTAACTCATGTGAAAATCTTTCTGATTCAATTTCTTCCATCGGAGAGGTCGTGATGTACAAGGCATTCTTGTGACAATTGGAACTTGAATATTACGAGCTAGTTAATTTTCCATGCTCTTCACTTCCTTTATCGGAGGTACGGAGTCGCACAATGCCTGATTTAATTATTAAATTCTCCACTTTATTGAGAGAACAATGCATGGCCCGGCGTCAGGATCAGAATCTTTTTTTTTTTTTCAAGTTCGCTTATAAAGCCTACCGGTATCCACTGGAGTCATTGGTTTCTTTAATATTCCCTCCATTACTCTTTATTTTAATATAAAACGATGATTATGAAACAATATAAAAAAAATTTAAGAACATTAATCCTCACTATGCGAATATAGTCAAATAGTGAGATAATCATGAGTAAAAATCAGAAATAAATCAACAAGAGTCATCATAATACATTTACATACCAAAGTTATGTTAAAAATATTTCTACCCAACGTGAAGTGCAATATGAACACTTGGACTCGTCTTGAGAAAAATTCCATCAGTACCACCGAATTTGACTTTTTTTCATGACTAAACAGGCTTTCTGATTCGGCATGAAAATTAGAAAAATGTGATTTAATTTAATAATTATATAAGGAAATAGCAAATTAAAAAATTGCGTATTCATTTTATCACTTACTTTATTCAGTAATTTGTAATTTCATTATCTAATTAGTGTAAAAGAACCAATTACATTTTCAATAATTTTATTTACCCAAAAGTTTTTCGTACTACATGTTGCAGGAATTACAGTATCAATACATAACAGGACATAAGTACTTTAAAACCTTTAAAACATATATGAATACGCTTTACGTTTATTACAATGTCGACCTTTAAAGTGATATATTAAAAATAATTAATAATATAAATTGGTAGCATTCATAGTACAATTTAAATGTAAGGGAATATTAAAAACATGTTCATACTACATGTAGCAGGAATATTTTCTGACGTAACTTTAAAAAAAAAATACTATTTACAAAAAACACTTCGTCTTTATTATAATAAAGAAACTCATTTTACTATTAAGAATTACATTGAATTTATCCAAAAAAAATCTAATTTTTATATTTCGACTAATTATTTTCTTGTATCTCTTGTTGTGGTTTCTTTATTTACGTGTATCACCTTTAATCTTGTCATCCAAATTTTAAAATCTAGATGACTGTTTATTAAAGATTTCAGTTCGCTAGATTGGGTTGAATTTGAAATTGGTAGTAATTTACTCTTCCATTCTACTTTCTTTACATTTAATAATATTTTTGTAGACAAATTTCTGGTCTCCCTATTAGTTCCTCCTTATCTCAGTTCTTTGAAGAAATTGTAGAAAATTCTCGTCTTGAAAACTTACTTTAAAACCTGTAGGTCATTATAGATATGTTGACGACATAATTTCTATTATTACTTCTGACAAATTTGATTAATTAATGTCTGTATGTAACAATTACTGTTCAAATATTAGATTCACGTTTATGTTGGAATCTGCTTATCGCCAGAATATTTTATAAGTGTCTATATTCCTTCAGAATCAGTATTTAAATTTTAATTGGTTTTATAAATCTGTTTACTCAGGTAAAATTTTAAATTATTTATTTAATCATCCAATTAATCCTAAAAAGACTATGGTTTTTAATTTTGGTGACAAAGATTTGTTATTATCTGATATAATTTTTTTTTGGGGGGGGGGGGGGTAACAGGCTACATGAGGGTAATCCACATAGTGGCAACTCCCCTTTAATAGCATAGGAAGGGATTTGAAAGGGGGGTTGCGGAAGGGTAGAGAAAGGGCCCCCGGGCTGTAGTTTAAGGATCCTACCCGGCATTCGCCTAAAACTAATGCAACGAAAACCCTAGAAAAACCTGCATCAGGTAGGTCGGGCATTGGGTACTTGTCCCACACCCTTCCGATAGCGGGAGAAGAGTTTGCTGTGGGGACGCAGCATTCCCTTATCAGTACCTCTACCAGTTTAGGAGGCAGTTGGCCGACTGTTCCAATGGGAACAGAGAACAAATCTTACCGTATGCCCAAGGTCTGTGACCCCGTAACATACACCTCTCAAAACAGGCCGAGGCGCCTCGGCTTGTGGGAACCTTAGTTCAAAAACGGAGAGGAAAAGGCATCCACATAGATAGCCCCTTCGTATCTCTCCTACAAGGTTCTGCCTGCGAGAGAATATCCCTCGCAGGTACTTCCTGCAAAAGAACAGCGCTCGCAGGCAGCTCATCTGATATATAAAATCACACTGAGAACTGTAACAGTGTTTTCAAAATTTAAACTCCTAATTATTAACGTATTGATTTTATTGTAAAATTCATGTATCTTAGAATAAATTACATTTGCAAATGAAAAATTTGCGACGGATTGACAATTATTAATAAGAAATATCACCAAACATATATAAAAGAAGTGATAATATAATTACTAAAAAAGTAGTATGGTATTTATATTATCAATTCCTTTTGTCTCTATTGACTGTCTTTCTTATCATTAATTACATTTGTAATAATAAAGATACATTGTCCGCCAAAAGAACAATTCTAGTAATTTTTATTGCTTTAAGAAAAATAGCCAAATACAGACCAAAGAAATGGTGATAGAAATACCACACAACGTTTGTGGAAACCTTTCCCTTTCTTCAGGTACGAAGAAAACTAAAGACACAATAACCAAGAGCGACATAACCACACAATACGGTTGACAAATTCAAAAGCCTTTTGAGTATGTCATCATTTAATTTATTCTGTAATTTATTGAGTTTGTCAAATGTATTGAGCTGTTGTGTCGCTCTTGGATCGTCTGTTTTTAGTTTTCTTAGCACCTGAAGAAAGGAAAAAGGTTTCCAGAAACGTTGTGGTATTTATATCATCACTTCTTTTGTCTGAATTAGGCAATTTTTTTATTATAATTTTTTCGAAACAGACGTGTAATATTTATCTTTTATTTATGATTTTTTATAAAGAAAATTTTTAATCCTATTCGGAAAACTAAATATACTGTAATTTTAAAATCTGTCATTTCTTTGTCTTTTTTATAAAAAGTGTAAGGATTTTCTTAGTCCTGACGATTTTCATAATGATGTTTATAAAATTAGTAGCAATAATTGATCGTTTTGTTATATCGGCCAGACAAATAGATCTTTGTTGACTTGAGCTGAGGAACATAAAACTAATGTAAAATTTCAACAGTATAAACATTCTCCTATTACAAAAAATTGGTAAGATATTAATCATTCTTTTATTTTGGTAATAATATTATTTTATATCATGAAACTAATTTTAATAAATGTTTAATCTCAGAAATGTTACATATCAAGTCCAACAAATTATTTTCAAATGTATAACGGGACACTTTTCATTTAAACACTATTAATGATGGTTTATTAAATAATATTTTTTAAATTTAAATTTATATATTGTATTCATATTCTTTGTAATGCGTTGTAACTATGGCTGTATCACTTCAGTCTGGTCAATACTATCGCCAGGCTGAATGACTTTTAATTTTATTGTTCAGAATTTATTTCTGTTATTGCCTGTTATACGGGTCATTAAATTATTGTGTTATTACAAAAAATTGTTAAAGTCATAAAAGTTTTTTTTTGTAACAAATCTCACAATGTATTTGACGGTAATTCCCGTTGTGGGAAGGACTTATAATAGCATATACGGATAGGAGGGCAAGGCACTTAATATTTTAAGGGTCTTTATCAGAATTAGCCTGAATGAGATGAAGAACAGAAACCTGTATTAGGTATTATGTCTTTCAGTACATGACCCCGCGCCGTAACGATTACTGGACGTGCGGTTGCAGCAATTCGGAGTCCATCCTTCTAACAGATTTTGAGACAGCTGTTTCGGAACAGCTGTCGTACGTATAAGGTCTGCAAACCCGGTGGATATATCCAATACTGAGCAACGTGTGTCAGATTACGGGAACATTAATTTAGTTACTCGGGTTTAGTTGCAGAGAGTCAAATAACTACCACACTTCTCCAGTGAGTTGATTCATTTTCTACAAGGTGATTCTCTTAGATACGGGCTATTCGAAGGTAATCCGAATGCCGGCTGAGGAACCTGTTATAAGTAAAATTAATATCTAGAGAGAAAGAAAATTTTTAACATTACAGTTTACTTGTGCTCGTAAACAGACATAATTCAGGAAGGTATTGGAATTGAACAAAAATATCTCCGACTTTAAACCATTAACATCTCAACCAGATTTAATGCATTTTAACGTTGAGACTGCTACACTACGTTTAGAAAATTGTAGTCGTCTGCAACGGGATGCTGGGAATCTGAAATGAACAGAATTGGTTACGTTTTATAGATACAAAATATATTCTTATTTAACAAATGAACTGTAGTAAATAATTCTGGTTGTTGTCAGAGGTGACGTAGCTGGAGCAAGTAATTTGGATAATGAAGACCCTTAGCCCCCATTCCGAAGCGTCTACATTCGGAGTACAGGCCGGGACGAAATCGTGTTTGACGAATAAATAGCACTGTTTGCAAGCTGTGCTTCCTACGCCGAAACTCCACGCATGGAGGGGTCATACATAAACCATTTGCCAAAACACATTCACGCGTGCGAGACAACTGGGTGAGGAGTTTGGGGCTTGTCCGGTGAGAACCGTTCCCAGCTTTGCTCACTTCGTGAGTGATATTCTGGTCTTCCCCTGCGCTCCATAAATAAAATACTGCTTTAATGCATATTCTCCAAGTCGTTTGTAAATGGAACTACCTGGAATATAAAGTGTTTTTTAAATTTCAAATGTCTGCGACGGTAGCTAACGAAGGTATTGCGCTGGTGTGGAAGCGGCTTGATGATGCGCTGCTAAACACCTCGAGCAAAGACTTATGAAATATATTCAGACTGAAAACACTCTCCATAATACATACGAAGACTCAGATGATATATCGCTGTATTAAATCAACGTATATTAAAATGTTTTATTTATGAAATTATTCACAGTGCCTACACGAATACCGCTGCTTACGTAATAGCATTGAACTGCTCCGATATCGTTCCCCTGCCGATCGAAAACAAAAATTCGAAGATTTATGTTGCTTAAAATTTATATTCATCCCAGAATATAATTCTGGAAATGGTTTCGTTTTAAGGACATTTCTTTTAAGCACTATTAACTGACTGGCTGTTACAGTATGTGGGACTTCAGTAGATATTCTTAATTAGAATATTATTATTTTTTGTGATATAAAATGTTTCGTCTTGAGAACTTTTCTTTTACTCAGCCTAAAATTATTATAGTGGCTTGATCATTTATTTAAAGAGAAAATATTTTAGGTACTTTTAAAATGAAACTCTAATAACTCCATAGGAATCAACCACAGAATAAGTCAAGGCAACAAACGTTAATACTGCCTAAAAATATTAATGGTGTCAAAAATAGTCAGAAGGAAGACTAAATAAAAAATATATACAATATTGAAAGGATGAGGGAATTGAAAACTCTAAAAATGAAGAAGAAAAATTGAGAATATTTGAAAGTAAGTTTATGATGAAAAATTTATAGCCCAAACTACGTTAACGTTATATGGTGAATAAAATACAACTCTTATGAGTTATATAAACTGCGTAAAAAGCCTAACATAGTACGTAGTATAAAAATATGACGGCTTAAATGGCAGAGATGCGTAAGAAGAATGGAAGATATGAACCCATGTAAGCAATTAACCTCAGAAAGAAGGTACATGAATGAAAGGAAGAGCCAATCTATAATAGCTATATGGAGCTTTGAACGACCTACAAACACTGAAAATAAAATCATGGTGGATAGAAGCTCAAAATAGGAATAACTGGAATTTAATCCTTACGAAGGTCAAGGCTGTAACGTCGGTAAAGAGGAAGAAGATTTTGTGATTACTCGTAAATTATATATTGACGTGAACTACATGTAAAAAATTGAAATTATCGGTTTCCGAACGCTCTGACACACAGCCACAATATTTTATTTGATTTTTAAAAGAAACTTGAAAAGAGAATTAGTGAATATCGTACTAAGTTTATTGTAGCGTTGTGAGGCAAAGGAAAGTACAGAGGGAGAGCGAGAAATATATACGGAGTGACAGAGCGTACTTGATCCTTTAAATAGTAAACCAGCGAGTCAGTTGAATAACAACCGTGACCCATATTTGAAAATAATTAAATCATGGGAGGGGCCGATACTGACTCGTAAAATGAGCGTATTGCTCCAGGAAGAGAAGAAATTATCTTCAGAAATTACATGCTCGAAGTTAAAACAGTTCAATCTACTCAAAATGAATTTACAAATGCGAGTAAACGTTTATTATAGGCGTCGTACACAGTTTCTATATCTTTTCTATTCTGTCACTCTGTAACGCATATTGCTTTCTGTCTCTCGCTTCTATCGATCTTTCTTGATTTCCCTCCAGTTTTGCTATAATTGACTTCGTTTAAAGTTATGGTATTACAAATAAAATTAACAATTAAATTATCATTAAAATTTCAATTTAGTAAAAAGACATTATATATATATTGGAAATTTAATACACAATTATCATAGGAAACAATATCAATTTTATTCTTTCGCAGTCGCAAATAATTGGTGACATTGTGATAGGAAATGAGAATAGTCAAATGGAAGTTGATGCTGAAAGTCGAAACTAAACTAATTAGTGGAGTGAGGTAAATTGATTGATAATTTATTATTTATATGCTAATAATTGATGCCTTAATAATAATTAATTAAAAACGTGCGTGGTCCACCAAGCACACTCATTTTTTATTTAAATTTCCCTGGCATTTTTTGTGTATACTTTTGTCATATATAATATTAAAAATAAAATTACATTAAATATAAAATATAACAGTCTTTCTCATATTATTACAGGAAATATAAAATATAATAGTCTTCCTCATATAATTACAGGAAATATAAAATATAACAGTCTTTCTCATAAATTACAGGAAATATAAAATATCACCGTCTTCCTCATACTAAAACTGTATATTTAAACATAATGCCGTATACTAAATTTTCTAATATGAACTAAGGCTTGAGGAACTCTTTGTGTAAGCAAAGTTAGTAAAGCACTTTTGTGCCAATTTAAATTTCTGCGACGTGAGAACTTTCTGCTTTATGAAATGAGATGTCTGAATGAATGTTTGAAGAAGTAGTTCATCTTATACAAGCGTTGCTTGCACAAGGAAACTTTCTCCTTCTGTCATAGAGTCGACCATAAAATTTCTCTTTAAAGTGTTTAAGCTGAAAACCTTAAATACGTGCTCCAGAAACGATTTATAATAAACGAAAAACTCGCTTGAAGTCTGGAATGGCCTGAGTGGTATTAATTTGCATAGCTTATGGTTGTGCGATTCTGTTCTCGTGATTTACAAGTCGACGATCCGTGACCTACATGAGGACGGATCGTTGCACATGCATGTAGATGACCGTGTCACGTGATAAACCCAACAACGTGCGCATCACGTCAGCTCTCAGTAATCGGAACACATATTCATATTCAATTAATTCCGGATAAGCTATTTCATGTAACTAACCAGCAAAATTACATGTGAATAACGTAAAATAATATTCAGACTTTTCATACTGGTAGTTTTAACTATAATTATATTTAATGACTATTAAGCGGAGGGTCCTAAACGTTTCCGACCTAAATAAGAAAACATAATAAATTGGTGGAAAAATATATTTATTTCTCAACGTAATCTCCTATTAACTCGATAAACTTTTCCCAACGACTTTCAACAGTTTCGATACACTACTTAAAGTGATAAGAATCCAACTACTCAAAATAGCCAACAACCACAAACTCTTCATTGTTGGCAAATATTTTACCCAATTCAACTCTTCGGTTTTGGGCAACGTGGTAATGGTACATTGTGATGAAACATTCAAACAGTATCCAAACATCCTCACGAAGCTTTTTGAGTTTCATAGAAACTGATGATGATAATATAATTATAATTAAAGGACCCAATTAAGACAATAGTAAGAAAACGTGGCATTCATCTTACACACAGATTTCTCATGTCCAAGTTTTCAGTATCCAATGTACAGCATTTTTTAAATGCCTGCCCTGTAAACTATCTCTTCGATTTAAAAATTTCTTACTTCATCTCCACTGACTACCTTGCTCAATACCTTAAGATTTTTTGTGCTCCACGAGCATTCACAAAACTTTGTTTCATCATCAAAAACAAGTTGTTCTCAAAATTTACGGGCGTCCTTCCTACCATTTTGCCAGGATTCAATATTTATAACGCCCGAGAATGGCTTTGTTAGATATCACGACCTTGGAATAGACAAAGATATCCGGTCTTTAGATATATGGACCGATAAATATTTCACCACCTCAAAGTAGCATTTTATTTTAAAACCATACCCTCAGAAAATTATTTTGGTTTTATACATAATCCCGAAACACAATTTCCCGAATCACATTTTCCCGACAACATTATCCCGATTCACATTTCACTGACAGGTCATTATCCTGATTGATGTTTTCCCGACAGGTCATTTTCCCGAAAGATGCGATTTTTACCAAATGAAGCATAATATTAATATTGTAGAACACAATATGTCGGTTATTCTAATATACATGACAATAATTGTAAATTAAGTTACACATTAAAGCTTGGAACATTTCAAGCAATCTTGATACACGTATCACTTAAGATACAGGAACAATCTCCGTGGATATAAGATATCTCTAAAACCCGTATGTGTGCGTGGAAGGGGGTTAAACAATACTGCCATAACAACCAAGATTAGTGTCGAATCCGGTGCTATGGTATTTGACACGAATCTCGCTATATGTAAAATTATTATTTTTTACCGCTTTCACCCCATCCCTAGAGCTGCCAGTATGCTGTTGGCGGATGAAAATTTTCACTGAAAACGTCAAGAGTAAGATTCTGAACGTGAACAACCCCGTAAATTATTTATTCGTCACCAATGTAGGTCTTTATCGCATATTTTGAAACAGCCACCTACACCCATAGGATTGCTAGAATTATATCGAATCCACGAGGTTTGTTCATGGATCGTTTACAATCACCATGGACATCCTAGGAATCTTTTCGGACTTCTATAGATGACAGAGTAAATCATGTTTTGAATAGAAACCCATGTCTGTAAACGTAGAGTTTCCGTGCTACAATAAAAAGGACAAATTTAAGAAAAAGCAAGATTTCGATTGGAGGAGGAGAGGAATAGAAGTCTTCCCATATGAGGTTGAAATTGTTACACGTATTAATGAGTTTCTTAAATTACAATAATAATCGTGTATAATAAAATAACTAATATACTAATTGTTTTACAATATTAATATTATGCTTTATTTCGAAAAACGCTCCTTACAGAAAAATGACCTGTCGGGAAAACGTCAATCGGGATATTGTTGCCGGGAAAACGACCGGATCCCTTTATACATAGTATTAGAATAATGAACATTAAATATTCATGTTTTGGTGATTACTGTTTCAGGAAAACAATAAAATTACTTTTGTTTCTAGTACTTAGGAAATAAATTTAAACACAGATTGTTGTACACTACTTAAAATAATAATGGAGAGCGGATATCTGTATATCATTTGAAATGATAATTCCTTACATTGAAAGTATTTTTCATCGTTATAGTAAAATTATTCAACGTTTCCAGCCTATTTTTCCTATCTTTCAAGGATCTCAGACAATATTTTTTTTGTGTGTGTGTTGCCTCCGAAGCGTGGTTGTGTGCATCTTGTTTGAGCAGCACGTTTTCTTACGTCGCTCGATATCTACTCAGTAGCTGTTATGGAAAGCTAAAGAACTTTACATAAACCAAAGTCTCGTGTTGCAAGCGGTGCTAGAAATCGATGGCGGAAAAGCCTCCCTACCTGCAGCTATATGGTTTGACAGAAGTTGTCTATAGTTATTTCGTGGTTAACTAGTAACTTCGACTATGAGGTCTTCCTTCGGAATTAGGAGGGATAGTTATAATGACATCGTTATTATTTAAATGAATTTTAGGAATTTTACGTGCGTTATTCTTAGCATTAAATATTAGTATAATGCAACCCTCAACATTGAGGTTTATTATCCTAAGTAGGTTGTGAATGTTGGTTAAAACAATTTAAGTAATTACACTCGTTAATTAATTTTGTCATACAACAGTTGTTGTATTTTTCATTTTATGAAAAGCAATAAATCAGACTTTGATTCTCATACGTATGGATAGAAACAATGAATGTGTTTGAAAAAATAATCACTCTCATGCAAGTAGTTGGTTCTACGTATAAAAGTAAATGACAAAATAATATGAGCATTGGGCGTGGAAGGAGTCTGCGAGGGCTATACTTTCGCAGGCAATACCTGCGAGGGATGTTCTCTCGTAGACACAACCTTGTAGGAGAGATACGAAGCGGCTACCTTTGGGGATGCCTTTTCCTCTCCGTTTTTGAACTAAGGATCCCACAAGCCGAGGCACCTCGGCCTGTTCTGAGAGGTGTATGTTCCGGGGTCACAAACCTTGGGCATACGGTAAGAGTTGTCCGCAATTCTCATTGCAATAGTCGGCTAGCTGCCGCCTCCTAAACTGGCTGACCTACCTGATGCAGGTTTTTCTAGGGTTTTCCCTGCATTTCTTTAGGCGAATGCCGGGTAGGATCCTTAAAATATAGCCTGGGGGCCCTAGTTAACCTTTGGCTATCTTTCTCTACCCTTCCGCATCCCCCCTTTCAAATCCCTTCCTATGCTATTAAAGAGGAGTTGCCCAACGTGGATTACCCTCATGTAGCCCGTTGCCCTAAAAAAAAATATATGAGCATTAAAGACTGTCGGTATGCGATTAGCCCTACGTAAAATAAGCCAATAAATATCAAAAATGTCAAATTTCTTCTATTTTACATCAAACATATCCGTTAGCAATTAAAGACTTCCAAATATGATTTTTGGACTTTATAATCATCATAAAATAAATTTCTGTTTAGGAATCAATATAACAGGTACGTTATTTCGATTATACCGATTGAATATCATCTCCCCCAACAATTTAACTCTATCTTGTAATTGAAATTATCAATTTGAATATGATAAGACAATACAGCTGTTATTGCCTCCGAAACACAGAGTTCCCGGGTTCGACTCCCTGCTACGGCAGGGATGATCGTGTGCGTGCTGGGAAACTTCCTTCAATTAGTCCCACGACAAGGATTAAGTGTAACTGAGTAACTAATGAGTCGCTAATGACCTCATGATGAATCAACCGTTAATAAATAAATTTTTAAATAATCAAACAGAAAATATGAAAATCTTCCAGTAGACTCGTTAAATTGGTTATTTGAAATTCGGCACTGTGCTGTAAATCTGCTACTGTTGCAAAAAAACACTTCTTAATACTGCAATTTTTTAAAAACAAATCTGTACTGTCGTTTCTTGCACTGAGGCAACGGATGTATAAGAAGGGGGATTAACTGTAATTTTGCTCAAAAAAATTGTGGACGACATTACAATAATACGGTCCCGAAAAATTATCGGTGGATCACTCCAACCAATAATTTATTGTTGTATAGAAAATACATGATCCAAAATATTATGTCGAACTAGAATGACTTTCAGCAGCAAAACTAATTTCCCCATGTAGTAATTATAATTCGTGTCATTGTGTTGGCGGGCTTCATCAAGGCTATCTTGTTCGACGGCGTACAGTATTGTTTCTTGGCATGATAATTGTTCCTCACCCGATAACTCATCCTATGAGACCCACCCAAGCGGTCAATCAATATCCCCATTCAGGCTATGTAGTGAGGGTCGGCCATGCAAGCAGATGCGAGAACAAAACTAACGGTTTCAACACGGAGACAACCTCACAATATTTTACACCTTCCTATATTAATTTTACAATAGCAGATATGGTCATTCAGTTTGATGGACACCAAAATATAAAATTAAATATGATTAACTCCGTGATTAAGAGAAAAAAATTGGTTGGTTTTGAATTACGGAAGTCAAATTTATATTGCTTATTAACAGTCGGTCGTTGCAAACCACTGGAACAAGGTAGATAAATTAATTATTACAGTTTGCAGTGAATCAATTGATTTGTGTACGTGAGCGCAGCCTAATAATATGAGATAACGTCACCAAATTTGCAGTTGCGTTCAGTCTATAATGTAGGCGTATATTATATAGTATAAATATATTATATGTACTTATATTCTTCTAGTTAACGGTAATATGAGTTCATTTAGAAAGACCAGAGCGTTATTAAAAATAATTGCGATTTTATGTAATAGCCCCACGTTGTGCTGAGCCAAATTGTAATGTACAATTATTTAAAATAATTGAATACAATTTTATTATGTTATTGGTTTGGCTAAACAGACGTCTTGAAGATTAATACACATTTAACGTTTATTATGGAATTAACAACATAATCACCAAAACATTATAGAACGTAAACATGTGCTAAATATTCAGCTAATTTGATACGAACAATATAAAATTTTACATTTTATCGCATGAAACTTTCTCAGTGTGGACCACCAATAAACGAAACTTAAATATTTATTTAGGAAAACATACAATCTAAAATTGCCTAAGATCAACGAAATCTGGCAGAAGTACTGAACATTACGCAATATTTATAATAATTAAAATTAAAGAAAGTCTCTTCTTTACCGAACTGTTTGGCCGCTACTGTGTCAAAAACAAACGTCCGGGATGTCAACAGGTTGACCACAAGCCATGTGGACGGAGTAATAGGGAAGGAAAAGGATATCATCAAACATCAAATATTTGCCTCTCATTGTATAAGCACGCTTTTAATTAGCCTCACGTCTCAACTAGCTAATCTTTCTGTCGAAGAAAAGTAATAAGTGCCATTTTGTACAACTTATCTCTCACAAACTCTTTGATCTGCTTATTTGACTAACTTAACTCCTTTCTACAAAGTATTAGTCCAAAAAGTGATCTGGCAAACTTAATACTCCTGCAAAATTTTACGTCTATTTGTGTGATCCGTGCCTTGCGGATGGTGGATCTGGAACATTACAGTTGATTTACGTCTTTCGTCTCGCCAACAATAGTAGTGATGGATTTTGTGCATTAATAATTTCACCACCAGTACTTTCGATTACGTAAGATATTCACCTTTCGCAGTTTCAGTAATTACTTGAGCATCGTCCACGTTGTTTCTTAGCTCCACAACTATTCATTTGGTCCCGTTACGCTAGCCGGCATTTGAGAATATTAAGCAAATATTTATTGCAACCAACTTTCAAGACACAATGCCTTGCGTAATAACTCGAGCTGCCCCTAAAGCTTAGGGACAAAGATCTTTAAAATATGTTTTTTAAACAATTCTAAGTCTTTCGGTCATTTCTCAACACTAAAAACAGTATTTAAAGTGTCAATTAGCTAATAATTTAGTTCAACGCAGTGCAACTACTGGCGAACCTGTTATATTAATTCATTAGTAATGGTAAACACATGGCGTATTTGAGTATAATATCCAGATTTAAACAGAATAATTTTTATTATAAAAAAGAATTATTTCCTTTTTTCGATATTTTTAAAATTACATACTCTACCTCGGAGATAAACATACGTGTGACAATATATATGAAAAATATTTGACACACTTCCGAATCTTTTATTTTAATATGTGTGTTTTTATAATTTGATTTTATAGAGTAGAATAAACTGTTAGAATATCACTAACACTTGCACAGTTTTATTTAATTTTCGATGTTATTATTGTTCACTTATAACTTTCCTGAGATGTTAATAGAATTTCCATACACCAGATGCTTAAGCGTACATTATAGTTTTGATAATTTGTGCGATACGTTATAATTTGATTCATGAGGATGGTAAGTTTTAGTTGAAGACTGATTTGAACACAATTTCATACAGAATGTGAAAGTCCCTTCGATCGGGTTATGAGTGAATTGTGTTCTAAATTACATATTTATTCACTAATAAACCATGACAAACGTTGTAGTTTACAAGATTATTGCTAGAAATAAGTATAATTTGTTGACATAAGTAGGATAAATTAATTTGGGTTATTAATTTTATTTTTTATTTATTTTAATTAATTTTACGAAATAAAATATCGTGAACAATTAATATTCTCTGCTGGAGTCTGGCGAGGGTCAATTTTCGATAATCAGATATTCAGCGAAAGAAAATCAATCCCAGCTCGGTATCTCTTGGCGCGGATTAAAATATCTCGAGTTTCTGTATGAGCTAATCCTACGTCACATGATTCTATCACCGTCGTGGACGTGTTTTCCCAGGCTCCTGAAATTGGCATTTTGAACCCTGGAGGTGGTGCCGCTAGTTAAAGTATTGAGATTTGTGAGGGGCACAAATCTGATTCTTATTGGTAGCTGAATCCAAGACCCTGTGGGCGGAATTACGACAAACCGAAGTGTAAATGGAACTTGCAGAGAAATCGGGATTGAGTTACTTCTTAGTTGACGGTTAGTGAGTTTTTGGATGTTCTATGTTGGTTTTTGGAGAGTGTATTTTGGGGAAGTCATGAAGAAATTGGTTATTGGAGGTTTAGCTATATTTTTAGTTTTTACTTATTGAGTTTTGGGAAAGTTATAAAGAAGTGTCGATTTAGTATGCAGTTATTCTTAAATTTGTTAGAGAAATATTTTTTTGATAAGTAATTCAGAAGTTTGTTTGATATATTAGAGATAATCTGCAAGCCAGTGGGCGTCATTCTTCCAGGATGTATGAGCCACCTGAGAAGCGTACTTATCGGCCATATCATCATGCGGTTTATGAAAGCTATATGACCACCGATTTGGAAATAAATTATATTTTTTTATGTTTGTAAAATAGTCGTTGGTTTTTTAATTGATAATAATAGCAGGACGTTAATGTCCTCTTGATGTAAGTTAATAAAATATAAATGATTATTTTTTGTAATTAATATCACCCTTCTAACCGATTAAATATTGTTAGAGTTAAATAAATAAGATAATAAATTTATTTATATTAAAAATACACAGTCGATAATTCTTTTATTTAATATAACATTACAATATGAATTCAAAATATATACGAACAGTTTGTCATATTTGTACTATGTCAGCATATATATAAATATTTATATATATTGTAATACCAATTAAACGGGCTATTAATTGTTTTTAATATAATTGAATTGTTGGCGGTACGGGTGCTTAAAGACGACAATCACAGCGGGTCTTCTTTGTTGACAATGGAGACTGGAGACCGTGCGCTTATAGAACTCAGTCTGCGTCGAGTCTACGTCGAGTCTGCGTCGAGAAAGGATACATAAAAGAGTCAGCGACAGCTATAACACAGTAAAGTTTGCTAATCTAAAAGCATGAACAGGGCTATTCAGGTTGTCCAACGGCGAGATATAATAGTTTACATAAAACGCAAGTAAACAGTTTTGACGGAGAGACTCATAAAGTCTCAATTTAGAATCAGAAGTTTTGCTTCACAAACTGAACTAATTTTCGCATAGAGAGACTTCAAGGAGACCTACGTCCGAGGGCTGACTGAGGGGTGGCTAAACCAAGTTCCAGGATAGCAGAGATCAAGAGTAACGACCGCGTGTGTTCAAAATAGATTTTGTGTAGGATCAGTGAATAATGGCCTGTTTAGTGGGTGTTGACTTCAAGCTACAAGAGTCCGAACTAGTACCAGTAGCACTGTCGTAAATACAAAATAATTATTAATAACTGTAAACGTCCGCGTTTTTCTTTTATTTCTTGTATTTAATATTGTATTCCGTTAACTTCAATGAATTATTTCATTAGATTGTATTTGGTCTTCCTATCAAACCCAGTGGTGACCCTGAGATAATGAGAAATTCAACGTAATTGATTGTAAAAATATAATGCTGTATTTTCATAGAACACCACGAATTAAGAAAATAAAATTGAAATATTTGTTTGTTAAATTGATGGAATTTGGCGTGAAAAGCAGTGCTTATAATGTGTAATTATCAACAATAAATTTTTAAATCATAATAATTTTGTTAATTATTCCTATTTAATTCAGACCAACTTTAAAATCATTACATTATTGGCGTCTTCAACGTGGGGCTAATTTAATTCATTTACTCGGTGTTAATTATTACAATATATACACTTTAAGTGAGTATTATTGTTACCCGCTATCGGAAGGGCGTGGGACAAGTACCCAATGCCCGACCTACCCGATGCAGGTTTTTCTAAGGTTTTCCCTGCATTCCTTTAGGCGAATGCCGGGTAGGATCCTTAAAATATAGCCCGGGGACCCTAGTTAACCCTTGGCTACCTTCCTCTACCCTTCCGCATCCCCCCTTTCAAATCCCTTCCTATGCTATTAAAGGGGAGTTGCCCTAAGTGGATTACCCTCATGTAGCCTATTGCCCCAAAAAAAAAAAATTATCACCTTTTTGTATCATTTGCGTAAAAATATGAAAGATGTATTGAAAGAAACAAATTACGATTTGATACCCGATTATCTCCGTTCGAAATCAGTTTGCGGTGAAGCTCATTTTTCGTTTGCATACATACATTCTGGAAGAGGAATATCCTGAAGTTTTTATTCCTAATTTTATGTTCCCCAGATCGCAGTAATGGACATAATTTCGTGATCGTAAAGGTGGAGATTTCTTTGAGTGGCGATTTGACGGTCGTTTTACGCCAACACCATTTGCGAGACGTCAACTCAGGCACCCCCGAGGTCAATAATAAATTTGCGATTATCTGGTTGCATCAAACCTTATAGCCATATATCTGAATGGCCTTTTGAAATGTTTTCCGATAGCCACGAGAGTAAGCTAGCCGTGTCGCCTTTTTATGAGGCACGGCACGCAAAACGGCTGTATACCTCCATCACGAAGTGCGACTAAATTCACACTCCGATAACGCCAGTGCCAGCAATCATGCAACAATGAAAAATTGTTTACTTAATCGTTTCCAGACATTTAAATAAGAAATTTTCTGTTTATTTGAAACATCTCAGGGATAGCAAGAACAATAGAATGATATATGAAAACCTATCGTATTCAAATAAAGAATTATTATTGTTTATAGTATTATTACGAATATTATAATATTATTATTCCCTATGTGAATGAATGACTTGATGACTACATAATATCTACCCGTTGGTGTATAACAATAAATAGGTAACGGAAAGCTATTTGGGAAATCGAAGCTTCTATAATCTCCTAACTGCTGCAATGCTTCTTTACTTATACGAATATCGCTCGTTAAAACTGCGAATGCAGAATAAATTATTTTAAATTCGACAATAATAAATAATTTCAGAAACGGAATCCACGTAATCAAAAGCAGAAAGCATGTTATAGAATAGACATGAAGGCGCATGCAACTGGTTCGAGCATCGATTGGTTTCATCAGGTGTTCTGGCATTGGTTCATAATCACATTAATACTTTCTTTAATAAACGCTTCATTCCGAGTGTTAAATAAAAATGCAAAAAACTAAATAGAATGTTACGAAACAGTTCTTCCAGTAGAACCTAAAACTCCTTACGCATTGAATATTTCATTACTTATATTTACCCATACACACACATTCTCATATGCACCTCCATTCTACTTAAAACTAATACCTACAAGAATTTTCAAAACGTCAATCGTTTTTTTTTCGATTAATTAACTTATTTTTTTACTTAAGCGCGTTCCTATAAGTGGAATGAATGTAAAATTTTATGATACACTAAATTACAGTGAATCCACCGTCAGTTTAGTGGACAAAAAAACCTTGGGGCCTGTTCAGAGATCGAGTCTCAGCTCTATAGAACACTCGCGCAGACAGCGAATTATATGTCCGTCTCTATACTTTTCATATTTCAAAAACATCAAAAAATGAACTTCAGGGGTGCTGAATAAAACGTGCGTTACATACGGACTCACTAGAAAAACTATAATCGATTTAGAAAGCTGCCCTTGTGTATCTAAGGAGAACATAATTTCTTTCACCTGCTTTTGTATATGGTGAAAGCGTCTGACACAACACACGTCCAACTCAAATCTTAATATAATCAAATCTCTAAGTGCCGACTTGCTGCAGTCTAATAATCACGTTATCTCTAACTGAAAAGTAAGGATGAGATCATGGAACCCAAGTCAGTTTTGAGAAAAGGCAAGTCCAGAATTGATTATCTGCGATATTCACTTCGGTTAATTAAAATAGGTTATCTTTGTACATAGTTTGTTTCTGGTATTACAAAATATTCAAATTCTTGGAATTAGCACGTCTCGTATCTTCTCATCTAAGTTTTATGTGGAGGCTGAGTACAAAATATTCATTAAAAATAATATTACAAAATATATTTAGAATTCGTCACCAAATCGCAGTTCACGCATTGTAAAGATTATTGGTGTATATTTTAAAAAATTCGTCTATTTGTAAGTTCTTTTCTTTATCACCGTTTATTGGAAAAACTTATTCAGGAATGTAAGATTCTATGTTTTCTTTGTTAGTATATTCACCTATGCAATTAAGTGATTATTTAAATAAAACCAACTTAGTCTTCATTATCAACAATTGCAAAGTATTAAAATTTATTGTATATAAGTGATTTGTAAGCAAAGAAGTGGATTTATGATTTCTTCCTGATTAAAAGTAATGTAATTTTTCTTGTTAATGTTTGTAATCCCAGTTGAAGATGACTTTATGGTCGAAAGCCTCAGTATTAAATAAAAACCTTTTTTTAAAAAATTTTAAGACAACGAATGAATGAAGGTTAAATTGGTTTTATTTAAATAACCAATAAAATATAATTTCATATAGAAATATTGAAGGAAAGCTTTAAATGAATCTACGCCTTGTAAGCCATGAGATTCGAATTAAAGCAACATGATGGAAAATACTAAACCGGACCGGGAATCGAAACTGGGTCTGCCTTCACGTGTGATTCACTGAATTGTAGATTAATGCAGGCTCTGGCTATATATACAATGGTTGGAGAAATTTCGTTCTGGGCTTGATGTTGACTCAGATGGCTCAGTGGTTGTTAGTTACCGAATACCAAGCGGGAGATCGATTCCCACGCCGATCGAAATTTTTCCATCCTGGTACTTTAATATAATTTGAGACTCAAATACTGTATTTTAAACATTTGATAAGAAATGAACTAAACGCTTTTAAAATATTAATTTTTGAAATCAAACACAACTCATCTATCCTTGTTGTCTCACTAGTTACGAATAACAAGAGCTATTCTAATTCTACAGTTCATTCAATTATTCTTTCAAGAACGGAAGTGAAGCTTTCAATTGAAGCTCAGCCATATAGACCATAAAACTTTTCCGATAACAGAATAGATTATTAAACATCAATTAACGTCGGTTCTATTTGAGACATTCTCAAACTAGTTATCCAATCAATTGTACTCCTTAATTAACGGTTGTATTATGTACTACCCGACAAAGAAGCGATATCAGTAGCGTTCCTGTTAACTTCTGAATAAATAATCACCGATCCAGGTAAATCAGAGAGTAACTGGCAATTAAATAAAAAACGCTCTGAAAGTTTGTGCTTGGTAGAAGGTAGCTGAATTTATTGAACCAACCTCAAACAGTTCTTTGAAGAGCAAACCACCTCTGTGCGTACTATAGCCCTTTATAATGACTTTTTCCAGCGAGTTACACACGTGGGAATTCCATGGCGGTAAATGGAGCGAACACGACCTTATGTAAAATGCCTTCTGTCGACCGAATCTTGTGAGGTTGTTTCTAGTAGTTTCCGTTTGACTTAATGGCTTTTGGTATTCTTTGACTACCACAAGCATGTAAAAAATAATTGATATTTGTTTGTAATTGAACACTGTAATTTTTCGATTGATTTAATGATTTTCTCCCTTTTCAATATTACAAATCTATTATGATGGTAATATGTATGAATTTATCGTCAAATAAATGGTACCCCTTGCGGAAATCTTCAGTACATTTTTTTTGCAGAAATTGTAATCGTAATGAGAGATTTAGAATATTTATGTATTTCAAAATTATATTTCAAACCAAGATGCTATTTTAGAAATGTTGATAACATATTTTTCAATATGCCAGAAACAGAATTAAATTATTTACTGAAAATATTTAATTCCATAATAATTTTAAGTTAACTTTTGAAATTGAACAGAACAAATTCATTAGTTTTTTAAACATTTTGATAACTGTTATGAACAATAAATTAACAATCAATTGGTTCCAAAAACCAACATATTCAGGTAGAGTTCTCAATTACATGTCCCACCATCCTCTTTTCCAAATCAAAGCAACGGTTTATAGTTTAGTTGATAAAGCTATTAAATTATCACATATTAAGTACCATATTCATAACTTAATTAAAGTCAAGTATATTATTTTACTTGATTGATATCCCCTTAATTTTATCAATTAGTACATTAGGGTCAAATTAAATAATATCAGGTATAACAATAACAATTTGCATACTAAAATTGTCAACAAAGAATGTAGTTTCATAGTTTTACCTTATATTGCTAGCTTACAACAAAATTGATTCAACTGTTAGAAAAGTATGGTGTCAAAATTACGTTTAATCGTCATAACTATTTAAAGAAAGTAAAAAATATTCAGGACGAAATTGAAAATTTAAATATAATGTAACTTGTCAAATTAGTTGTCTGGATAGTCAAGCCACATATAGAGGCCAAACCAAGCGCTCATTAAAAACTAGGCTAAAAGAACACGAAAATAATATAAATAGTAGTATTCAAAATTATTCTGTTTTGTCTAACCATATTTCTTTAAATAATTACAGATTAATTTGGATTAATGTATGAATTTTGGACGAGGAAACGAATTACTTTACGAGATTAATGAGTGAAATGCGTTATATCAGATCCTATAAAAGATATTAACATAAAAAATTATACTAACAATTTGAATATAATTTATGACAGTTTGCTTTTGTAATATGTAATTTATATGTATTGTTATAAATTCAAATTCTAAAGTGTTTCTATTGTTAACCGCACTCAACAAAGTAAATTCATTTTTACTGTTCGTTCTCGTTTTAAATTGTACATTTCGGCCACGAAAGTATGCATAGAATGACTTGTATATCAAAATTTAGAAGTCCAACAAAATGTATATTTATTGTTCTCTGCCAAATGTTTCTTAAAAATGTTGTTCTAATCATTGTAATGTTATTGTTCTTTTTGTAGATTTAAACTTGAACCTGATGAGGTTGCAAAATAAACGATGAAAATTTGTTAATTTGAAAAATTATTTTTTTTTACTTAAAATTGGCCGATGTTTATTTATTTGTATGAATTTGTATTTTAGCCTCATAAGTATAATTAATCAGAGGTTAATCAGAAAAGAAAATGCTTCACGTCTGAGTGATGTAAGGATTGGGTAAAGTTTATGTAAACACAACAGCGAATACAACTTATGTAAGATCTACTTCATTTTAATAGATAATTAGGAACAATTTGTGTTCCAAAATCATTTAATCACGTAGATTGGCATTCGACTTAAAAAACTTGGTCAAAGAAAATTGTGATATAACGTGTTGCTTAATATTTCAAATAAAAATACATACTAAAAAAATTCAAGTATTATGCAATACTGGAAAATATGTAACTAACACTGAATGGTATATTATATAACTGTCCAGTTTCAATCGTAAAAAAAATGTTACTAGCTTAAAAATTTTCCTGGGACGAATAGTTGTGATTAAATAGTTGGGGAAAAAGAAGCAACGGGAAAGATCTGCCTCGCAGCGTAGTGACAATAGCACGAACAAATGTAGTGCAAGCTTGGATAGTTAATTATTATAATGCACGGTCATAGGTGACAAAGACAGACATCACAGAATGTAACTGAGATAATTAATAATGTTGAAGTAATTCGTACTGCACGTGTGAAAGACAAATGAACCACATAGAATTAATAAAAAGTCAATAAAAATATATAGGATATATCAATTGTTCACCTTTACTGCTTGTAATTAATATAGTCTTTTTCAGTATGCATATTTATTATTGGTACATTTTATATTAAAACGATACGACATTGTTCATTGTTTATTTAAGTTACTGGTGATAAATTTCATGATGTAAACCCCTTTTATAAGTAAACAAACACACGGCCTTGAGTCAGAAAATTATATTGCATCCGTTATATTTTGGCCTTAGTTGTAGGTTAAACCTGTAGAGGTCCTAAATGAGGTCCAAACATAGTTCATTTAATTTTTAGTTAAGAAACATTATTTTATGACTCAAGGCCATGATTTTTTAAAATTCATATTAGTGTTAATGTCAGATATTTCTTACTCATTAAACACCTTTTACACGCATTAAACATGAACATGTCACGCAAATTGAAACAAGATTGTTGCTTGGAAACGTCATGTGATACGTGCTATACTAATTACAGATACAAAGTCACGTTATACACAAATATCTCAAGGCAAAATATTGTGACCTTTTTCCCAACACGATCTGCACAGATGTAAAATAGATTATAAGAGTATTACTTTGTGTATAAATTTTTAGCTGAATAATATTATATTTTCACTAATCACTCACACTTATTTTAATTATATATACTACCTGAGCACTTAAAAAATAGTTGGATTTACAGTAATACAGGTGGCATATTAATTAACGGTTGCCCAGAATAATTTTTCTTGTAGCAAATTTAAAAACTTGTGTGCGTTTTATGTTATACCGAATATATATATATATATATATATATATATATATATATATATATTTAATTCAAGTTAAACGTCTAACGTTTAGCTGATCTAGTTTTAGATATGTGTCCTATTGAAATACGAGAAGAGAACGAAATTTTCGAGGAATACAACGCAAGTCAGGAAGACTTACTGATAGGAAAGGGATTTGAAAGGGGGGATGCGGAAGTGTCAAGGAAGGTAGCCAAGGGTAACTAAGGCCCCCGGGCTACGGTTTAAGGATCCTACCCGGCATTCGCCTAAAAGAAATGCAGGACAAAACCAGTTTAGGAGGCAGCTGGCCGACTATTCCAATGGGAATAGCGAACAACTCTTACCGTATGCCCAAGGTCTGCGACCCCGGAACATACACATCTCAAAACAGGCCGAGGTGCCTCGGCTTGTGGGAACCTTAGTTCAAAAACGGAGAGGAAAAGGCATACCCAAAGGTAGCCCCTTCGTATCTCTCCTAAAAGGTTCTGCCTGCGAGAGAAAATCCCTCACAGGTTACCTGCGAGAATCCTCTAGCAGGCTGTTATCCCCTAAAAAATATATTTTTTTTAGGGCAACAGGCTACATGAGGATGATCCACATTGGGCAACTACCCTTTAATAGCATAGGAAGGGATTAGAAAGGGGGGATGCGGAAGGGTAGAGGAAGGTAGCCAAGGGTTAACTAGGGCCCCCGGGCTATGACTTAAGGATCCTACCCGGCATTCGCCTAAAGAAATGCAGGGAAAACCCTAGAAAAACCTGCATCGGGTAGGTCGGGCATTGGGTACTTGTACCACGCCCTTCCGATAGCGGGAGAGGAGTTTGCTGTGGGGACGCAGCATTCCCTTCTCCATGCCTCGACCAGTTTAGGAGGCAGCTGGCCGACTATTCCAATAGGAATAGCGGACAACTCTTGCCGTATGCCCAAGGTCTGCGACCCCGGAACATACACCTCTCAAAACAGACCGAGGTGCCTCGGCATGTGGGAACCTTAGTTCATAAAAACCAGAGAGATGTGAGAGCATCCCCAAAGGTAGCCCCCGCCAGAGCTCTCTGGGAAGGTTCACCTGCGAGAAATCCTCTCGCAGGCTTACTTCTCATAAAAAAAAATAAAAAAATAAAAATATGCCCGACCTACCCGATGCAGGTTTTTCTAAGGTTTTCCCTGCATTCCTATAGGCGAATGCCGGGTAGGATCCTTAAAATATAGCCCGGGGGCCCTAGTTAACCCTTGGCTACCTTCCTCGACCCTTCCGCATCCTCCCTTTCAAATGCCTTCCTATGCTATTAAAGGGGAGTTGCCCAATGTGGATTACCCTCATGTAGCCTGTTGCCCTAAAAAAAATAAAAAAAAATAAAAAAAAATAAAAAAATAAAATCTCTTTTACAAGGTTCTACCTGCGAGAGAATATCCCTCGCAGGTACTGCCTGCGAGAGAATTGCCCTCGCAGGAGGGGACTTACTGAATTGTATCAAGCATATTTATGGTCAGTTTAAAACTGTCCCGACAACGATTGGTAACAGTTTCTTAAAGATCTTGATTTAAAAGGATTAAACGAAAATGTTTCAAAAAATCTCATAAACCCATTTCCCAAAAAATTACAACGATCAAATTCAAACACTAAAATCAACACGAACTTAAATGCGAGGGGAAGTCAAAAAAAAAGCATGTGCCAGACACGAATTTTAATTTACATTTTAATAGACAGTCGCGAAACGTAATTCCTCAGTAAGACTATCGTTGTAAAAATGGACGGTTCTTCATCCCAAAAAATTTGTGGACCTGTTATGTGAGGCCAAGAAGGATTTTTTTAAAAAGAATAACGTCTTCCAACATGCAAGAATTCTGGGATAACACATTAATTCAAATATTATGAAAAAACGTAGACTGGAAAAAGTTTAAAGTCTTATTTACAACTAATACTCAAACCTTGCCCTTACTATTTCCGATACTATTTAGAAAAATTATTTGTCAAGCCAGTGTTAACGAATATTCATTTTATAAAATGTTTCGGTGTATTTAGACAATTCTTAACAATTGCAAATATTGTTTTGTAATTTAAATATATATTGAGAGTTGAACTGTGTTAAGTACTAAACGGAGTACTAAAACTAAACTTTGATTTTACACGCTATTAAATAACTTATTCGTTTCGCTTTTGACATCACTGTCAAAGATTTGCAAAAATTATGTTTTTCCGGCAGGTGGTGGAATGCAGGAATCTTGTTGTTGACAACGAAGTCCTTAGTTACGCGTTTCAAGTCAATCGCTGAGATTTGAACAAGCATCAACGATACTGAAGATGAGCGAGAAGGGTGTGTGAAGTTTGAGAGGTGAGAAGAGCAAGAGAGTTGGTGAGGACGGGTTAACAGAAAGTAATTGGAGTTGGAATGTGGGGAGGCGAGAGAAAGAAATTGATCTCTACGTTCGAAAAACATGTCAGGAGAAATATAATTGAAGTCGAGAAGGAAAATTCAGTTATGAGAGAGTTGTTGCTGGTGAATATTTTTTACTATTGCGCAGAAATTGATGTAATTATTGTTAAATATTAAAAATAAAGATATTTGTTTATAAAATATTATAAGTTACATTTTTAAATCACAATATTATTAACACATATTTCATTCAAATAGATATTCTGTTATATGGAAAGTGCGACCCACCGATATAAATTGCAACCGTTTATATGTCAGGGCAATAATAGAACTACTTAGAAAAGTGTCATTTTATTTTAAAAGGAATGAATGAATAAATCTCGTGGTTTACTTGCATTACCTTGAGTAATATTTTATTGTGCCTTCAGCAATGTCTTCTGCCTCCATGATCGTCAATCTCGAAGTTCGTTTTCCTGGTTGCTGTCAACGATAGAGCAATGTGGCATAAACTTTTGTCCCTCTTTGGCTCTACGATGTTAGTATTATTACACCTGTACGCTCGCAACGTTAACATGCCAACATGTCGAAAAAAGGAAGCTCCATGAGAGTTTCTCTTTCGCTTTTATATGACGTTCCCCCACCTTTATCCACGTGGTCTGAATCGTAATGTTTATCTGTCAAAATTTTTCATAAAATCCCCAAACTCTGAGTTTTCCGCCTTTATTACTAAAGAAAATAATTATTTTCTGTTGTCTGAAGGATGGGGAAAACTTTTCAATAGCTTTTAAGACTATTGTGTACTTTTCGTTGACGAAATTATAATGGAAATAATCGATCGTACCACACCTGTCAAGTTTGTTAAAAGAAAAAATTTCGCTGGCATTGAGAACAATGGCGTGAACAGCGATAATACAACAACGCAGACTGTTCACCACCATGTGACGTTTGAATTACCCGACCAAGGTAATTTCCTTAAAGACAAAGCCACATGAATCATTAGTACCGTCTATCGTTTATGTATTTAAATCGATACGAAAGTGTCTCATTTTAAAGGAACAAAATTTCAATAGCAATTCCAATAATTCAAATATGTTTCCATAACTGTAACAATAGATTGTCTAACAAATCCTTTTATTTATTTATATCAAGCCTAATAATTTTTCTTTCCCCTTGAAGTAAATTTTACATAACATTTTCTCAAATTTCGGTGGAAATCCCTTTGACACTATCGCTGCGTCTTTATGCGCTGCTCACTTTCTGTAATTAGCCTTACTTGTAGCAAAGTGAACATGAAAATAGTCTGAATTTCATTTGAAGGCAAATAGTGCTTTTACTGCGCCGTCACATTACAAATGTCCTCATATTTAATGGCAGTTCCGTTGTATAACGAGCAGCTGCCAAAGAGCTTGTGTAAAATTCCCGCGGCTCTGTGAATAGCGAAATTCACACGTCCTGATGCTTCTCGCACTTCAAAGGACAGCAGCAGCTGTGGGCTGGGCCAGGTCCAAGTATTCGTCTGAAGTAGTATTTACAAAAATAACGGAGAAAAATAAAACCGTAGATGTACGTAACTTCGAAAATAATTACGCCTGTTTTCATATAAATATCTTGGACTTCGAGTGCGAATTAAATTAAGTTACATGTTTGAATTAATTGAGGAAACGTTAGCATACAAAATATCAAAACATATTTAAAAAATACGTATTAGCGTTAAAAGTTTATATAATATTAAAATGAACAACTAAAACAAACATAAGGCCAAACCGGTAAATAACAAAAAAAAGGTTTTAATTAAATTTCCATATAAATAAAATTACTTTTCAGTACACATTTTTCTTACCGGAAACAGTAAAAACATTTTTTTTATGTAAGGACTTGACTCTGGACTTAATTTCACTGTGCGCAGTTTATAGAATCAGTACAATTAACTTACACAGGAATCAGGGAAATAGAAAACTGACTAATTTGTGTAACATCGACTACATTGATTTTAAAACTTAGCCTAAAAGTAATCTTTTTCTCAAGACAGTCGAAACCTGTCAAAAGTATCTGCTCGAAGCTTTTAAAATCGAGCGGAACTAATGCATAAGTAAAAATGTGCCAAAATTACTTTATTTTACTTCTCGTGACTGAATGTGTAATTTTCAGCATTTGGTTAAGGCCAAAAATATTTTGACCTATTAAATTATTCTAAATATTTTTAAAAAAATACAGGAAATAATGGTAATACGAAATCAATATTTTCTCTGTTTTAATTAACTTTATTACCAGTACTAAAGTAGTTTGAATTCCATGTATATTAATAATAAGCTCCTACCTAAGTTAAACGGAAAATTGTAACTAAATACTTAAAAGTTAATATATTATTATTATTTCTAATATCCCAGCAAAACTACAGTTACTGTTTTATTTTTATAATATTTTCAATTATAAGGAAATATGTTATAACTAATTTTTTTTTTTTTTGGGGGGGGGGGGGTAACTAGCTACATGAGGGTAATCCACATGGTGGCAACTCCCCTCTTATAGCATAGGAAGGGATTTGAAAGGTGGGATGCGGAAGGGTAGAGGAAGGTAGCCAAGGGTTACTAGGGCCCCCGGGCTATATTTTAAGGATCCTACCCGGCATTCGCCTAAAGAAATGCAGGGAAAACCTTAGAAAAACCTGCATCGGGTAGGTCGGGCATTGGGTACTTGTCCCACGCCCTTCCGATAGCGGGAGAGGAGTTTGCTGTGGGGACGCAGCTTACCCCTCGCCATGCCTTGGCCTGTTTAGGAGGCAGCTGGCCGACTATTCCAATAGGAATAGCGGACAACTCTTGCCGTATGCCCAAGGTCTGCGACTCCAGAACATACACCTCTCAAAACAGACCGAGGTGCCTCGGCATGTGGGAACCTTAGTTCAAAAAAAAAAACCAGAGAGATGTGAGAGCATCCCCAAAGGTAGCTGCCGCCAGAGCTCTTCCGCCTGGCTCGGCATGCTTCCAGAGCCTACTTAAGCCTCTTTCTTTTCTTTAAATGACCGTGCTCAATAACTCTAATGACTTACACTACAATCCAGTTAGTTTTAAGACAAATATTTAAAATAAAAACCTCATTATAAGTGTAATTAATTTGTTTTCTGTATCTAACAGAGTATTGTTTCATTTCTAATAATATTTGGTGCTTCCTAACATAATGGTTGCAACGGTAATTGAAACTTTTTCAAATTCTGAATTCTTTATATTTATGTATAATAAACCTTGTCAACTTTATGTTGCAGATTAGTTTTGATGTTCTAAATAATTGAAGAGAAATTCTCGGGTACAGGGTGTTGTATTGATTTGATAAATTATCCCCTATGGTTTAAATCTGTCACAATTCCTGAATATCAAAATATTTCATAATTTTCACAATTATGTAATTTGAATTTTTCCGTTGCTTTAGGCTCTATTTCCATAATCATATATACATAAAACACACACATTAACACAATTTCAATTTACACAACATATATTTATATATAAAAATATTTGATATACCATTTTACTCATTACCCTAATGACCTGAGGAATTTTATAGTTATACACACATTCAATTCGTCCAAATAAAATATTTATTTCATAGCAATATCATTTAAATTTTTAGTAAACTTGTTTCTAGAAGGGACGTGTTTGACTTACGGCAATCCAGTAACACAGTATGATTACGCTCCTGCTGTCCAGGTGTAACTCCAATCTTCATACAATTTTTCGTCATTGCAATTTTTGAAAAACTGTAATATTTTTACCTCAATGTGCTCAGATTGACCAGTCAAATTACCTATATAACTTGTAATAGATGTTTACTTAAATTATGTACTTCTTGACTATAAATTTTTATATATATATATATATATATTGTAGGAATTAAAAGGCAATTAAAAACATTGTGGACTTGAATTGTTATCGGCAAACAGACACAAATCACACACAAGAATGGACAAGAATAACAGGTCTAAAGCATTGAAGGACTGTTAGCGCGCTTAGAGAACGTATAGAGCAGTTGGCGATCAAGGACGGCAGAAAGCGGTCATATTAGAAAGAGACGAGACGTTTTAAAGTATTGAAAAGTAAAGTTGTTAAGTAGATGCAGAGTACAGCATTCACACGGATATTGCTGCTGAAAGATTAAGGAGTGTTCCAGTTAATTCTAAATAATTTTGAAAAGTCTATCTGTAGGAATTATTTGAATCACCGCAAATTGGCGTAATAAATCGTCTTCAAGATATAGCCAACACTTTCTAATCCAACAGTGAAGTGTAAAGTCAGTGAAAAGAATGGCCTGTTTTTAGAAAATTGAGTATGTGTAAGTGTTGCGGAAAGAGTTAAATGGTCCTGGTACCAGAGAAACTGCAGGTCATACCTCAATTAAATTATTATTGTGAACCTTTGATTAAAGATAAAATCGTCAGATTTTGAATTTTTTTGTGTATTGGAATAACTTTACAGTGATTTGATTGTTAAAAAACTGAGTAGTACTTTTCTTTATTTAAAGGCCCAGATAAATACCCTGAGATTAAGAGTAAAAATTGTTTTTGTACGTAATAAATGTTGTAAAAGGTCATCAAATATTTATTTGTAATTTGAAATCTGTGTTCATCGAATAAATTAATTTTTTTTTCAGTTTAAATAAATTTCTTATTTATGATCTTTACATTTAAAATTTCCATTATTTAAACTGATGCATTAACGTGGGCATTATTGTTTCATTTTAAATTGTTTAATTCTCATATACTACATTTCTGGCGTCACCAACGTGTGGCCAGCTATCATATTAATTGTTTAAATAGTATGCATTACTATATATATATATATATATATATATATATATATATTGTAATAATCAACAAGTTAGTCGTTTAATTTGCTTAGCCCCTCGTTGTGGTAGCCATTTAAGTAATAATCAAAATGAAAAGTTTAATTAAATTAAAATATTATGAAAAATTAACAAAGTAATTTATTATTTATTCATTGGTGGCTTCCTAAAATTAAAAACAATTACAATGAAATTAAGATCTCTTCTCTCAGGGTCTCCACTGGGTTTGATAATTAACAGAAAAGTGATTTAATAAACTGATAAACGATTCAAATTAAAATTTACCTAAAAACAATATGTCGATAAATGAAAGAAAGCTAAATGTAAAGAAATTAATCTTGAACGAAATGAAAGATTAACTAAATCTGACTTTACCCTTTTAGTTATCGTTTACAAATATCATTATCAAAGTTTTGGTTACTCACATAATGTCCAACTGGTACCATCATTCTTTTGTAGCTTCAACACTACACTTTAAATGAAAATTTTACACTTATTCTAATTTCCTCGCAGATTTTACACATACGCTGTCGAAATGCACATACTCAGTTATGAGTAACTTCGGATGATCCCCTCCTTATTGGTCAGCAATCGGATGTCGGTTTCTCTCAATGAAAAATTGTTCAATTTCGATAATGGAGCAACCTTTGCTTCACCGTTGGCTAGTTGTTAGAAAATCTCTCTGTCCACTATCTGCTTGCTTACAGGAACTCACGATTTGCAGATTTTAGACTCTTACTGATTTATTTATCGATTTGGTTCGAACTGCTAAGTATCTCGGTGAAGATTTGTTTTAATGTCTCTCCTCTCGTGGCTGACCGTAGACGTAGACTAACTTTACTTTTGCGCGCGCAATCGTCATTTCGGCTCTTCGCTATTGTCGCTTTGGTCGCTCAATACCGCTACAATTCATTTATCAAAACAATTCAAATTATCCCTAACAAATTTAATGACCTAAATAATTATTGCTACAATATATATACAAAGTTTTCAACGACAGTTTTTTACTCAATCTGATTACAGCTCTAAGATTTTTGGTTTAAGTTTTCATATTTCAGCGATTTCTTCCTTAAATTCTTATTTTTATTGTTTTTTAATAAATGTAAATATGTATATATGTGTGTGTGGATGCATGTTTGTATATGATTATTAATGCACAATATTTTTGCATTGTTGTTAAGTATTGTAGTAGTTGTTAAGTATTGCACGAGAGTGCAAAGTGTTAGTTTTAGTATATGAATTGATTCGGCAGTATTACACTGATCTTAGTTCTTGTATGTCCGATACAGATTTTATCATTGTAGACTATCAGTTTTATTAATAAAGTGCGTTATTTTCGGCGAGAGTGAAAAATTTTTGTATTAAAAAAATAATGTCTTTCTTAGAACTTATCTTAGTCGAGTCTCACTGACTGCTGTAAGAATCAACTGCAGAACGAGGCAATTGGGGGCGAAACGAAATTAGCGTTAGTCACGCAACGACATTAAGAAGCGAGCAAATTGCTGCTCAAAAAGCATTCAGGAACTTCACTCAGGCGAATGCTAATGCAGCTTTTCATCTATTAGTCTCCTTCAACGTTTAACTTGATGCATGTGGCAATTTGTATCATGTGTATCAACAAAAAAGTTACGTAACTAAAAAGTAATTTGTTGAACATTAAAACTCAATTACGCACGTCCCGCAGAAGCAATGGAAGAATTTGGTCGCCAATCGCACCCCTGAGACTAGGAAAAATTTATTTATGATTTTCTTTTCAAAAATACAAATAATAAAATTAGAATATGAAATATTATACTTGAGACAATATGACGAAGGAAAATTGGGGTTTAGTAACGTTGTGTCGTATTTAATTTAGTACTCATTTTTGTCTGTTATTTGGCTATTTAATTATCTTACTACTATAAAATAATACTGTTATTTTTATTTTTAAAATATATTTTTATAATATATTTTAAATATATATATATATATATATATATATATATATATATATATATATATTGCAGCAATAATTAATTAGGCCATTAAATTGATTAGGTATAATTTGAATTGTAGCGAATAAATTGAATTACAGCGGTATGAGCTATCAAAGACAACAATGGCGGCGAGTTCTTTTCCTTTGTTGGAAGCCGAAATGGAGAATGCGCGCGCGAGGAAAATTCAGTCAGTACAGAGCCTGGGTCGAGAGAGGATGAAACACTAAAAAGTCTTCTCCGAGATACGTGGCAGATCGGTCCAGAAAGAGAAATAAAAACAGTAAGGTTCTGCACTGAGCCTGGGTCGAGCTAGGAGAAACAAAAAGCCCAAAATTTGCGACTAGAAGAAAGTAGTTAAAGTCTGGACTCTGCATATGATAAGTAAAATCTGCAAACATAAACTACAAATCATGAGTTCCTATATGGAAGCAGGAGTTTGCTTCACAAATTGAACAATCTTCGCATTGAGGGATCCAGCAAAGATTAACTGACCAGAAAGGGGAGACAACAACCGAGGTTCCTGATAGCTGAGGACGTGCAAGGAAGTTACAATCAGTGTAAAAATTTGCATTTTTAGTGTAGTGTTGAAGCTACAAAAGAAAGAGCTGGTACCAGACGGACATTACGTGAGTAACAAAACCTATATAAATTTTTGAACGATAATTCGAATGGTAATAGCCAGATTTCGTTCAGTTTCTTTACATTTAGCCTTCTTTCATTTCATTTATCGTCATATTATTTTAGGTGAATTTTTATGTTTGAATTGTTAATCAGTTTTTAAATCACTTTTCTGTTAATTATCAAACCCAGATGTGACCCTGAGAGAAGAGATCTTAATTTGATTGTATTTGTTTTCATTTTGGAAGCCACAAGTGAATAAAATAACAAATTATTTTATGTGTTAATTTTTGATAATCTTTTCTTTAATTAACTCTAACTTAATTATCATTACAATATAAATATATATATATATATATATATATATATATTAAAATATTGTATTGTTCCCTTCACCACTTGGATTTTTACATTTTTTAGCTTTCTTATACATTAAGTTAAATAAAATTCTTGCTCAAATATCAGTAAGTCTGATGTCCTGAAACCATAAAAGCCTAACAAGCAATATTCATAATCCAGAGACACGAAATATTTATAATATGAAGACAAACTGTATTTCACTCCGAACCTGAAGGCGGTATATATAAATATAGGAACGTTGTCTTGCTAAATAAAAAAAAATATTAAAACTTTTTTTTACTATAAGAATATCAGTTAATTATCTTATTAAGAATTACATATATGTAACGATTTACGTTAATAATTCATCAGTAGGAATTGTTTTATCAATGAGAATATTTAGTTAACAGTAAAATAAATACTACAGATTATTCATGGTATAATAGTACCAGAATAGTACATGTGTATTAGAGAAGCTAACCAATTAAAATTAACGTTTCCTTATATAATGTTTGTTTGAGATTCGATGCATTTGTTGTAAAAATGGGTTGATTTTTTCTGCTGAAATATGGAAAAAGAAAGTTTGTTTATACAGTGATGTGCTGGACAATACCGTTTCAGGTCTTGGGAAGATAACAAAGGCTCGTTGAAGTCTGGTTGAGAGTTTTTCTGTTTTCCTGTCCTCGAAATAATGCCAGACTCGGCCTGCTTGAACTCTTGACCTTAGCTTTCTCGGATCTGAAATCACAGTGCAATGTTGAATAAGAATGTCGTGTTTATGTATTCTGACCAGCGGAAGCGTACCGTGATGTGGAAAAGATCCCTGTGTGCTGCTGTTGACTCACAGAAAGGCATCGCTTCCCATCGTCGGGATCTTTCGACGTGGACGTGCTTGTGTACCGTGAGAGACGCGATTTGTGGGTCACGTTTACACGACGTTTCTGTCCGGATCCACCGCATTGTACGAATGTAGTTGCATTGTACGAGAGGGTAGAACGTCATTATTAGCGAATCATTTGACCCATACCAAACCATTGTTAATACTCTAGGACAACATTAGAAAATTAAATACTCAGATACGAAGTAAATAAATTCGTAATTGAGAAAAACTAAACATATTTAAGTTATAAAAAATCAGTGAGAAAATTACAACACACAAAACATGAAATAGGCTCTATAAAACCTTTAATAAAAATATTATATAAAAACGATTACTCAAGGTATAAATATTATCCACGATAAAAATAAATGATTAATTAAACATTTATATATAGCCCAATATAGATTCAAAATAGTAAAAATGCAGTCTTTCTCGATGTAAAGATAGAATAAAATATTTTGGGGCTTCTTGTAACCGCGTGAAAAATTGGATGCACAACGTCATCGAAATATCGCACGTACAATTTTTCACACAGTTAAAAGCCCGAGAATATTTTATTCATAAATTCAAAATAATTTATTATTATCTAGTCTCACAATAGATAAAAGCAGAGTATCACTCGTTAGGAATGTTCGCATGAAAGTAGACACAGGCAACAGAAATATTCTTAAGATATTAGAAATTTTCCGACATTGCAATTTCAATGTTTTTATTTTACTTTCTTAACTTTTTAGTCCGCGTGAAACTGGCACACTCTTTATTATAGCAATCATTTAAATAACTCATACTTCTGTAACCTTTCAGGAAAAATATTTTACTGGTTTCCTTTCATCATATAACTTTCATTAACTTTAATTTATTTAATAATTAATATTGTAATATTAGTATATAATTTATTCGTTTTGAATTTCAAAATAAAAATACTCTTTTGTAATGTGCTTAATTTACATAGAATCTATTATAAAATAATCTTAATATTAATTCATAAATGGGTAGTTGAATCAGAATGAGAACTCAAAGAGTTATATACATTGTTTATAAATGTAAGTCTGAATTATTCTAAAATATGAATAAAAAAATTTCGGATACTATAAACTTGTATTTATGTTTGGAATTCAAATTTTTTGGGAACGATGTGAAGTCATTAGTAGATTTTTTCCATTGCCTATACAGTATTTTTGCGAAAAGAAAGCTGAGAAAAGAGGAACAGATGAGATGGATTCTGGTTGCCTTCACTCTCTATATATACTTTCTTTCTTTCACATTTTCTATTCGTCATATTTCTTTTGTTTCGCAACTTTTTCTTGCTATATCTTCGTCTTTGACCTGTCCACATTCATATCATCTGTTGCTCTTTTCTCAGTTTTTTCTTCGCAAAAATAACATCTAGGCAATTGAAACCCCGAAAATATCTATGAATTGTATTTAATTAAAAATACTGTGAGAGCTTTCTCTCGCAGGTGAACCTTCCCAGAGACATGGAGATCTACCTTTGGAGATGCATTCATCTCTCTCTGTTTTTCAACTAAGGTTCTCACAAGCCAAGGTACCTCGGCCTTTTTTGAGAGGTGTATGTTTCTGAGTCGCAGACCTTGGACATACGCTAAACGTTGTCTGCTATTCCCATTTGAAACAGTCGGCCAGCTGTCTCCTGAAATGGTTGAGGCACGGAGAAGGAAAAGTTGCGCCCCCTGCATCACTTTTAGGCGAATACCCGGGGGCTTTAGTTAACCGTTGGCTACCTTCCTCTACTATTCCGCATCCCCCCTTTCAAATCCTTCCTATGCTCTTAAAGGTGAATTACAACCACGATAATTACCCTCATATTGCCTGTTACTCTAATAAAAACTTTTTATGTATAGGGAACCAGATTCACTTCCAATTTTATTATCTAATAGTCTTGCTTTATTTGTTACAACGAGAAATATTTGTAATAATGTATAATAACATGTGGGTCATTAAATTAATAAAAATGTATAATTTATAATAATTAAATCCTTTTGTAACATAAAATCAAATATGTATTGAATCGTTGGTCTCAGAGTTTGACACGAAATAAAATAATGAAACGTTTAAATGAAATTATTATTTGCACACATCATCCAAAGCATTAATTAAAAACTGGGATAGCCGATTCACACAAGCTAAAAACTTTGATGGTCCAAAATTTAATCTGAATTTCTACTCTGGCTAGGATACCAGCACACTAATGCATTAATAATTCACCGGTAGATACGAGAATTGAGCAGTCTAGGTCAGGTGTCTTGAATTACAGTAGAAGTTGTGTTCAGCTCCAAGCAAGTATGACATCAGCTCAGTGGGCACCGCGGGCGGGCTTCTTTTCTCAGAAAACTGTACTCAAACTATTCCGCACACTCACACGATGTCAACATTCACCATCTGTCTCCGGTTTTTGACTGTCTTCTTTTTAAATCCAAAATAAATCCAGAGTTTTAGACGCTACTTAAAAGTTTTCCCACTCACGGTAATCTCGCAGTTTTCAGAGTAAATTCTTCACACTCCCACAGAGACAGCTGTCAACCACGGAATCCACGACCTTAATTAATTATGGTCACGTTTAAAGTATCCGTTTTTGAATATCAGAAGTATATATGTCACAAATTTAGATACCCACAGCGTAATTCACCAAAAATTTTATCACATGTAGCTATTGTAATAAAAAAGGATAACCACCCTCTAAAAATTTACCGCTTCCATCACTAATTTTTTACTACAAAGTAGTTGAAAGTAGGTAAATATTCTATAGAAGAGGTGTCGCTCATTGTTGGTTTGGCGACACGAATCTTACGTCCAGTGAAACAGATATTTTTATTGTATGATTTTTGAATACTTCAATTTAATATAAATTACGAGATTTATGACATTATCAGACTCTTTAAACTCTCTTGGGAGAAAGGTCACGGATAATTCATAAAGCGATGGACGTTTAAGGGTGAAAGGTTACGCTCTTCCGTATTGACGGCGAAAAAGTATTTTCTATTTATATGTATAACAATTGTCACGTAAAAGTGAAGCTCAATATTACCGAGTGTATCCAAATTGATCTTTAATTGTATTTATTACAATATGTTCATATGTTCAAGTATTTAGTAATTAATTAGCGAATAATAAATTTCCTATCATATTAATGATGAAAAATATATCTGATTTTATATAATATTTTAAATAAAAAATGGCATTTTGTCAGCTACTATATCAACGATATATTATAGTAATTTGTAATTATTCGTAATTTTTTTTATAAATTCATATTTTATTACATTCCAAACTGCAGATACATCATCATACCTGATGATGTCCTTGAAGGACTTAACCGCGTGTATTTAATATATATTTTTGCAATAAACTTTAGAATTTTTTTCTGACAAAGGTCATTGATTCATAATAAATTTCCTATCGTCTACAGCTTAATGAAATACTCTTGATTTGTGATAATTGAAAGTACTTTTTTTCTAATTTTTTGGTATCTTTCTATCTTCAACTAAGAAATTTTATTTATTTTAATAATATTGTATCTCATTGAATAATACAATTATTTGAGCGTGAAGTTAATTTGATATTTATATCCCTTTAATTATTTCGTGACACTCCAGTCCCTTCTGGCGTTAATTATCTGAATTTTATGCTATGTTTCTATCGACAGAGCTTCTTAATTTTGTTTTGTTATAGACGATACACGAAGGTAATACTTCCAGGATGCATAATTTAAATGCATTGAAATCTACTTAGCTTTACGAAAGTCGTATCAATAATAAATACTTCAAAGTATTTTACTTACATCAGATGAGTTGTCATGGTAATATTTGATGAATAGATTAGGAAAACTAATATCACAGTAAAAAAGTACTTTGGAATAATCGGATAATAAGACCTCTTATTTTATTTGGCTAACTTATTATAAGATTATTTGAGAATTACTTGAATATTAAAAAATTACCACCAATTTTCTTTTGCGAAAGTTTATCCTGCGGAATTGGTTAATGGAGAAAGAAGTAGGAGTTTATAGATCCTCTTGTTGAGGATTCTGACACATCAAATATATACGCAAGAAATCACTAAACGAAGGATGACAGGAGAAGCACATCCACATTCTAATTAACAGCAAATGAAGAATGTAATTAATTTATAAAATTTTAAAATAAAACATGTAACCAACTTAAACAGTATTTGAACAAATTTCCCCAATGTAGAAACAACGACGGCGTGCTCATACGAGGAGCTTCAAATATTTGTCACGATATTAAAATTCACTCCACGTTTCGGCATAAAAACGTCAACAAATATCGAAAACTCGTTCCAAACTTAGTTTTACAAGGGACGTGGCCTGAATGAGAAATCGCGAGCATAATTAATAAAATGACCGTGTTTCCGAACGCCCCCGTTGATTTCGTTAATAAAGTGGTTGATGATTTCCCTTTTATGTTTCAACTTGCAACTAGTTCTTTTTCTGTTTTTTATTACTTCGGCGCTGTGTTTCATTTTTCAGGCCAAGCACGTAGCTGCAGTTCTTATTATATGAATTTTATTCGTACCACGTCCAAGTCCCTGTAATCGTTGGATCGTAGTAGCTTAAAAATCTGACGTGCTACACTCGGCACCTCTTTTAGTGGTGGTTTCTTTCAGAACACGAATCAGCAATAGGGTTTCCCACTTCTCTTCAAAGCAATACGCGGATATTTCATTGAAAATATTTTTTTTTCATTTTCAATTTTTCTAATGGGTCCTCTGTGCAGTTACGTGACAAACATTCGTCAGCGCTAAACCGGTACTGTCGAATAAAAACTGAAGCTCAAAATATTAAATTATTATTACTTTAGCATCAAAACAAGCTACTTTAATTATTCCAACAAAAACGTATGGGAAAATAACGGAAATATTCATACAAATGAAACCTCAAATAAAATATACAGTAAAGAAAAATTAAATTAAATTATTTCTGCAAAAATATTACTATGATATTAAAAAACATACTCTATCATTATAAACATTCATTATTATTTTTCGTGAATGGGATATGAAATACTAAGATTGGTATAGTGATAAGTTTACTGTTTGAAGGGTAAAACTTTTATAAATTTCTATCAGAATTAATGAATTCTATATTTTATTTTTTAACCAGGAAAACACGGAAACTCCGGACAAAAAAGGTTTTAATCACATAATTCTTAAAATAACATGTAAATTGTTGTGATAATATTGATTATTGAGACTCTCGATTTCATAAATAATTAGTTTAATGTATTATTAATTTTGTTTGATATAATTTACTTGAATTTAATAACACAAAATTTATTCAATTGACAATTTAATGATACCAAAATATTACTCAATTCACCCCCATTTACAGAGTGCGCACTGTAATATAAGAAATACCTCATGGTGGAATGCGATACAAGCTAGCATGAAAATGACAAGTGAAATTGTTTTAGGAATGTAATAAGAGAGACGCGGGATTTGCTTACATAAACTTCAGCCGGTGTCATCCGGAAGTGGGTAGAGTCGTCCGTTTTTCTTTTGTCTCCTACAGAAAATCCTCATTCTGAGAATATGTGATTTCCTTTTCCTCAATTGTCCTCTGCAGTCTCGTTACAATTGGTCGTTTGCAGAGCTTATTTGATCTGAAGCTCTGCAACCCTCAGCAATCTGCATGAGCATAACAGCATATTTTGTCTACAACTTGCCAAACTCGATCCTCTCTCTCTCTCCGACCGTCCAGTCCGTTTTTACCAACAGCTTACTTGCTGTCGCGATGCAAGCTTCTCATTCGCGCTGACCATTTCACCTCATCTCTGACTACTTGCTGCGTTGTTATTAAAAAAAAAACTGTCCTTCCCCAGAATCCGCTGCCCCGGAGTCCTGTTTCGTTTACGAAAGCAATTTCTTGTTCCATTTCGTGGGCACTTTGTATCGGGTGTTAATGCCAATATGGAAAATTTCATCCGCCAAATATTATAACCGAGGGACACGATCACATCAAATTGGACTTACTGAATTTTAAAGATTTAACTTTCAAATGATGGGTGACAATTTAAGTTTGTCTGGAAAATTTACGGATTCAGAGAAACACCTTTCAGCCGTTTTTATGTAAAGTGAATTAATCCCCTGTTCAAGTGATTAATATCAGGTTGTGAACGATTATGTCTCAACATGGCGGATGACAGTTTAAAAACTTTCTAAAACTTTATAACAACGGGAAAAATTTCATTAAAGGAGTATAACTTCTATCCATATAGAGGTCTTTGAAATATTTCTAATGGCTATCGCACAACAATAGTCCCTGACCTGCCGCCTGCCACGTTCACGTCACTTATGCTCCCCAGCTTAAAGGTAGTCGTTTTGACTTTGTCATTTCAATTCGAATCGTTAATACGCGTTTATTCTTTAACATTACATCACTTTCCCTTCCGACACGACAACTGTAGGCCAATACGGGAACAGTTCTTCTGCTAGCCCACCAGTGTCACTCAGAGCTTAACAACTGCCCGTGAGACGGTTGTTTCAGTTTGACCTAGGACCAAAAAAATGTCCGCCATTTTGCTGTATAACAATTGCTAACATCCTTCTCACGGCTATGTATATTAAGTAAAACAATCGTAATTGGTCCGACCGTCTTCGAATAAAAAGCATAAAATCAAAATTTTGGATCGTTGAGATTACATTTAATAATAAAATTCCTTTTTAAACTGTAAACAAGAACACAAAAATGTTTAATCAAAATCAGTTTGACTGTTTCTCATGAAAAGCGAAATCATAAATTCAGGTAAATTAATTTATTCTTCAACATAAATGAAGTCAAAATTACTTGATTATAAGCCGTTTTTAGGCAAAACTATCATTTAATATATTGCAGAAATTAAAAGGCAATTAATAATTAAAAACATTGTGGACTTGAATTGTTATCGGCAAACAGACACAAATCACACACAAGAATGGACAATAATAACAGGTCTAAAGCATTGTAGGACTGATGGCGCGCTGAGAGACTGTATAGAGCAGTTGGCGATCAAGGACGGTGAAAACGGTCGTAATAGAAAGTTACGAGACGTTTTCAAAGTATTGAAAAGTAAAGTTGTCAAGTAGAGGCAGGGTACAGCATTCACCCGTAAATTGCTGCGGAAAGATTTCGGAGTGTTCCAGTTTATGACAAATAATTTTGAAATGTCTACGTGGAGGAATTATTTGAATTACCGCAAATTGGCATAATTGCGGAATAAGTCGTCTTCGAAATATAGCTAACGCTTGCTAATCCAACAGTAAAGTGTAAAGTCAGTGAAAAGAATAGCCTAGTTTTTTTAGAAAATTGAGTGTGTGTAAGTGTTGCTGAAAAGGTTAAAATTGTCCTGGTACCAGAGAAACTGTAAGTCATACCTCAATTAAATTATTATTGTAAACTTTTGATTAAAGATAAAATCGTCAGATTTCGTTTTTTAAAAATATCGTAAGTATTTGGGTATTGAATAACTTTACAGTGATTTGATTGTTTAAATAGAGTAATACCTTTCTTTATTTAAAGGCCCAGATAAAGACCCTAAGAGAAAGAGTAAGAATTTTGGATTGTACGTAATAAATGTTGTTAAATTAAATAAATATCTATCTTTAACTTAAATTCTTTTGCATATAATAAATTAATGTGTTTGTTTAATTAAATAAAATTTTATTTATTAACATCCTTTCATTTAAAGTTAAAGTAGTTAAATTAATGCATTAAACGTGTGGCTAAGTATCATATATAAATTGTTTTCATTCTTATATACCACAATATATTAATATAACCTTACATTCTAGACAAATTTTATATTAATTTGTAGATTAAATAAATACATACAGACATAAAATGCATACAATTACACAAAACATAATTTGCGTCTCGAACTGCACTTGAACGTAGCATGATTAGTAAGAAAAAGGAGTCGCTCACGACCTTAATGATTCATGCAGCTGAAAATAAGATCTAATAAAAAATAAACATCTAATACCAAGCATATAAACAGAAATACCACCGTACATATAATTAGATATCTTATAACAGGTTGAGATTTTCGTTGTATTGATAGATTTTTTATAAATAATTTTGAAATTAATCTTTTACAATTCTGAAATTATTCTTTTAAAATTATGCTAAAAGTTCTTATTTGTTATTTTGGTATATATCCTTGGTTTCAGATCTTTGCTTGTTTAATAAGTCCATGTTCAAATTCTGTTACAGAAAGACGCGATACGTCCAGCTATGTTTAATAAATTATTTTCTGTGTAATTTTTTTCCCACCTAAAATCTATCTGGAAGCGAAAGTCGTATTAATTTTAATCAAGATCATAATTTATTACATCTTGTATTACTTTATATACCAAAATTTGAAGAAAACAATATTAATAAAGAAAAAATTAAAGCAGATTGGACTAAGAACAAAGCTAGTTTTCAAAGTGTGTTTCATGAAATATAATGGCCCAATTTTACATATATACTTATATATAAATAAATTTTAAATATACGAAACGTTTATTACCAATTTATATTTAGTTGTATTTTGTACAAAACCTTTACATATATGCAACAGCTTTATTGAAATTCTTAAATCTTCTGGGACGATTAGCGGGCCTCTAACAGCTGTTGTAATCCGCAATTATAACCGAATTAAATGAAAACAAAATGTTACAAAATAGTGAATCAATTTACATGAGAAATATTAACATAGAAAAATTCGATAGAAATCTGAATAAATTTAATGAAATCTTAAACAATCTGACGGTTCACAATTTTTATACTAGGTTTACAATGCAAATTTTGTATATATATATATATATTTATCGGAGTTGTTCTCATAAAACGCTACTTATTCACTTCACCAATAATTTAAAAAGATAACAACGATGGTATTTCACTGTTCACAACCTAATTCGGCACAATCAACCAAATTTCCACGTAGCCACAGCCAATGAAATCCTATAGAATGTTTTGGAGAATAAGTTGATCAATTTTAAATCGCCGCACAGTTATATCTCTCCTGTCAACTTATAACCACTTTTCAAAACCTTACTCCATAACTTTAGTTTTACTTTGCTAAATTTCCGGCCAACTGGCCACCGGACACGTCTCCAACGTTCCTTCTAATTTTCATCCAACGTATACCTACTGTCCTGGTTATTATTGCAGACTCCTGACTGTACTTTCTGTTTAATTTCATATGCAGTCTGACTAATATCACTACTGGGCAGTTCCTATTACAGACTGGCGACTGTACTTTACTCTTGTCAAAGTTTTTTCTCCCAAACGCCGCGGACAATAATACATCTCAAAACTCCACATCCTTATACAACGCTGACTGTTGCCAAGGTTACTTGGTCCATAATATTACGCTGACAATACAAATATGAAAGTAATTATTAAAATACTTTTATTATACACGTGGGTTGTCACTATATATATATATATATATCTTATTCTATAGCATGTGCCTTATCAAATGAATGTATCGTGAATTTAATTAATTTCAAATTATAAAATATATTATGTTCTTAGTATTTGTTCATAGGTAACGGCATTTTAAAGTCCCTGGAAATGTACTTCGTTTTATTAGTTCTAGAAACAATAATATCTCTTAATTTTCTATCTCATTTTACTTGAAAATTATTAAATAGAAGTTTTTATTTACATTTATATTTGACCTGCTATCCTTAACATATGTAGAGGCTCTTACTGCAGCATACATTTGTTCTTTTGTTCCAGGTGAGAGTTCTCAGGAGAGTGTAAATTGTGTCATAGTCGTCAGCTTCTCACAATTAGACGGCAGAAAGAAAAGATGTTTTCCTGAGTGTGCGCGGGACTAAGGTAGGGCGACAGCAGCAAGGGACTCAGTTTTTTTTTATTTTCTTGTTTTCTATTCACCCTCTGGGATTTAACATCTGACATCGGACGTTTCTCGTCGGGCGTTTATTCTTCTACAATCACTGACGGAGCCGAACCAGCGCAATCTTCATAAATCACGAGCGACCCCAGTGCGCTTCATTTATAGGATACTATTTGATGTCATGAGGTCATTTGTTCCCTTGTGCCGCGCACATGTCACTCAATTACATAGAGACTCGGTGACAAGCCTGTGTAGTGGAATTGTGGCGCTCATTGTCACATAATTAATCTAACCCCCCTGAAATTTATCACAATAAATCTTGAAAAGAAAGTAATATTACTCTAAATTTATTTTATTCCTGTCAGTACGTTTCATCAGGTTACACTTTCAATACAAAATAAGACATAATTGCTATGCTCGTCTTTTCAGATTTCTGTGATATGTTATGAAACTGTCCTCTTGGGTTATACGGATAATATGAAACTGGCATGTTGGTTAAATTCAAAATAATACTCATTCTGTCTTGATATTTAGTTGTATTTCATAATTATCCTTTTAATTTCTCGAAAAATCATTTTGGTTTTCGCGAATGATCTGCTTACTATTTTCGTATTATAAACACAGTATCAATTATAAAAAAATTGATGAGCAGTAAATATACTGTATTATACATGACGTTTACGGATCGGTTTGAAGCTTGCTGCCTCCGAAAACAGCAACGTGTAGTCGGGCAGGCCTCCGCGATTATCCTCGACTTGAATTCCTCGTCACTGCATACATAATGGCATAATACGGCCCGCGGGAATTATTGCGTAAACGGCTCCAGTCCGTGCGTTTTCTCTGCGACTTTTATTATAATTTGAGACTTTCATCTTGAAATCTGTCTAATGAAACTATTAAAACTTTTTACATTCTAATCAGGTGATTAACTGGTCATGGTGGCGGTCATCACAAGCGTGATCTTTCTCACCAAATGTACATGGTAGGGTTGGCTCTCCGTCAGCGTATTGTCAAACGATTACCAATATTCTGATAAATTTGCCAATTACTATTAAAGTTCTATTAAACTGCGACATTTAATTATCCGTTTCAATCAAAATGACAAATCAGGCGTGGCCCCAGGCCAAAAATATTAAATTGTCATTATTAAGTTTTCAACTTTTGCCTAATTATACATAACCGTTAATGCTTGCAATAAACTATAAATTAAGTTAATATGCAAATAATTCAAAATTAAGTGACCAATTATTCATTAAAATACAATAATGGTTAAAAATAAAAATAAATATAAATTTTTAACTATAAAACTTCAGTCCAATTGACGGAAATAAAAAAAGAAAAATTATACGTCCTTTTAATGAGTATTAACTATGTCTATTGCAATAGATAAACTATGTCACTTTATTTATTGATTTCGCTCTAATCCATTTCGTGAAAATGGGATTTTCTGTCCTAAAATATCGCCTAATTGACTACGATAGTTCGGAAACCTCTTGAACTTCGAGCTCAAATTTATCAAACGTTTAATTCAGAATCTGAAATACGATGAAAATACCGTCTAACTACCGGTGTGTATTCCTGAAGATTCCTAAATTGACAGATCTACTCACGTAGATTGGAAAGTTATTAACTTGTTAAACATTTAATGCAACTCAATAAGATTACAAATTTGGTTCTCTTTTCTAGCGTAATTCGTAACGCACTCGAATTGTGTTAGATACTGTTAAGGCAACAGTCAAATAACTTTATTTACGTCTCTCGTCACGCGGAATATAAAAATTAATTTTTTTGGTAACTAAATTGGCAAATTTGTAGCAAAGACTTTCCATTACTGCTTACTTAAATGACTTTTTAAACAATTATCTAAAGTTTAGATCTGAGAAAATTGTCTCCGATATTCCACTGAAAGGACTTAACAATGTCAATAAAATCTTTCCATTTTAGTTTTAGCTGAAGGCCAGTTTCATGAATAATAAATATATTATCTTCGTGGTGTTATGTCGGAAAAGAAAATTAAGGCATTTCTGTTTAATTATCATATATATTACTCATTGTTTCTCTTCTCCGTAGCGGTTGAAGACTAAAGATGTTTCTCTTTCTGGTGTTATGAAAAAAGTTCAATTAACGCTTCAGGATTCTTATCGCTTTCTGGCGCCTCAGTGCCGATAAGTTTGGAAGCTTAAACTACACAAAGTTAGTTTGCGGACTGGAAATTTAAATATATTATAAAAGTGCAGTTTACGTTGTAATATTCACCAGACGATCGTCAAACCAAAGATATGTCAGTTCAAGCAAATGATTTTCGTCTAAATAATAACCTGATTATTTTGAAACATCTGTTATGGGAATATGCAAAATATATTTCTTCTTAATATAAAACTGTTAATATTTGGTATGTCAGCAGTAGTTCATGAAACGTTGAAGATGAAAAAAAAATTTACACTACAAAACTCAGGTTTGAAACTGTAACGCAATTTTTTTAAAAAATTGATAATCAAGTAAACATACACAAGTGATCGAATAAATACCACAGTCCCTTTTGCTTTCGTCGAATGAGGAAAAATCGTGAGAAATTTAATGACACGCTGCAATAATTAATAATTCTGTAATTAATTGTGTTATGTCGTTCGTACATTTTTCACGAGTTTTCGTCAACTGTCGAAAGCGACAAGGATTCCAGAAGCGTTGAGTCGTATTTATTTTATCACTTATTATTTTCTGTTAATTGTATATTTAAATAACTATTTGTTAATTTTAATCTAATAAAATACAGACAATTTTGTGATTTCAACAAGTAACGTAATTAAGTAAAGAGGCGTGATTATGACTAGCATGGAAATAAGTCTCATATTTATACAGCACCCTTATATTAGTTTATATTTTAGAACGGACAAAGGAAGTTTATTTTAACTACGTCTCTTATTGAATTCGAAAGCCTGTGTCATCTAGTTCTCTATTACGGAGGAAATATTCTCAGCGTTTCTTTTTCTTCCGCGCACGCAATTATGTAGCCTACCGCCATCTTTGATTAAAAGACTCTCATGTCCTAGGCTATTTCTTGCGCGTTTTCATTTCCTTTGTTTCTTCATTTGCGTAGATAGTGTGACGAATATATAAATGTATTTCAGTTCACACTTTTTTCATTACATCTTGTGAAATGTTCTTTAAAGTTTTGTCGTGTTCATTTCGTTAATAATGATCCTGAAAATTGATAATTAATATTTTTAATATATTGACGTACAGCTATATTATTTATTAGTTCGTAAATATATTTAAATCACTTATCAGATATTAAATGCGTACTACTTAGATATATATTTATTCCAGCAAAGTCAATTCAGGTAAACACATTTATTGAACATCTGAGAAGCACAGAAAATCATGCAGACTTGTTGATATTAGTTCAATTCTTTCTCAGTTATACGCCTATACTTAGTCGCAAAATGCACCTGATTAATATATATCGTATATATTTTGTGTATTAGAGAGCTATTAATTGCTTGCACATCTCGCAGAATATCTCACGTCAATCATGACACAGTTGACAAAATAACCTTTAGTAAAATCATATCATGGCTTCCTCTACTGTGTTCAGTAGCGCAATGCTTCATATAGGGGGGTTGTTTGGCTTTTAAAATAAATACACCAAATGATTATTCACCACCACATTATTATTTTCCAGTAAACAGAATACATGCGCACGGGACGTTACTGTTGAGCGTCCAGCTATTTCTTCAGCTCTGCTTGCTCTGTTCTCTTTGTTCAAAGCACTCGATCATCAAAATCGAAGTGTTGCCAACTACGCATTTTACACATATGTACACCTACACCACTCTCCTCTCAGTAAAAACATCACATATGTTAGTTCAGTTCCGCACTGTCTTTACAAAAAACAACTTTCAGGAATCTAGCAGGTTTTTTGATTTCCCTGCCGCTTCTTGTCTTCTGTGTTTCACAGGGCGGCGATGGTGTTGATGGTCCATTACTAGCTGCAGGTTTTGGAACTGGGTTGATTTGGGCAGGTTCTTCCTCAGCCAATAGGTAAGCGGGTTTCAACCTGTCAACAGAAAAATTTATCTGCTAGCCATTAACAAGCAGTGTGAAAAATTTGCCACTACGTTGTTTGACCAAAAATGGTCCGTCATATGCAGGTTCCAGCCCTTTCTTTATGCGATCATTACGAATGAATACATGCGTTGAGGTCCATAAGTCTCTATGCACATATACATTTTGCTTATTTTTGTACATTATAGGCACTGGCTTAAGCGATTTCATCGTCCGAATGAGCTCGGTGACAAATGTTTCTGCGCTGTCTGGAAACTTCTTTTCTTCAAAAAATTCACCAGGAAGGCGGATTGTCTTCCCGTATACCATTTGTGCTATGCTGTGATGTACGTCTTCCTTGATAGCTCCTCGAAGTCCTAATAGAATCGTAGGTAGTGATTGTGTCCATTTTACGTTGTTATGAGCTTTGATTGCAGTTTTCATGGTTCTATGGAGTCTCTCAACTTTTCCATTTGCTTGCGGATGATATGCCGTAGTGTGTTGTACTTTTATTCCACAAATGGCTGCTAGATTACGGAACAACGACGATTCAAATTGTCTTCCTTGATCCGTAATCACTTGTATCGGCACTCCAAATCTCACAATCCAATTTTCGTAAAAAACTCTTGCGATTGTTTCCGCCATGATGTTGCTTGTAGGTACGACCTCCATCCAGTTAGTAAATCTATCAATAAATGTAACGCAGTAGGAGTTCCCTTCTGATGGTGGTAGTGGTCCTACAATGTCTAAATGTATTACTTGAAATCTTCCGTCTGGTTCTGAAAATGGTTGAATTGGCGATTTTGTGTGTCTAATTACTTTATTCTTCTGACAATTAATACATGCCTGCGCCCATTTTCTGACATCATTTTTAATTTCTGGCCATAAAAACCGTTCTGTTATTTGTTTGACAGTCGCTTTCACACCTGGATGAGATAAATTGTGCATTTGGTGAAACACTGTTTTTCGGAATTTTGCTGGTATTACTGGTCGAATGTTTGAAGTGAATGTATCACACCACAAGAACTTCCCTGAAGCAAGCGGGTACCTTTTCAATGTGATGTTCGACGTCTTTTCTTGCAATAGTTTTTCGATCTCCTCATTCGAAGTTTGAGCTTCCGCTATTTTCTCGTAATCAACAAGTGACACTTCATTAATTCTGGATAACGCGTCGGCAACTACGTTCTCTTCTCCTTTTACATGTTGAATTCTTGTCGAAAACTGAGATATATACTGTAGATGTCGTAGTTGTCTCGGTGAAGCTTTTTCATTTTTTTGTTGAAACGCAAAAATCAAAGGTTTGTGATCCGTCAGTATGGTAAAATTACGACCTTCCAACAGATATTTCAATTGTTTCACTGCAAGGTAAATTGCTAACAATTCACGATCATATGCACTATATGCTTGTTGTGCACTTGACAGTTTTTTTGAAAAAAATGCGATCGGTTTCCAACTTCCTTTTTCTAATTGTTGTAACACTGCTCCGACAGCGGTATTTGATGCATCTGTACTTAAGCTGAGAGGTAGTTCATGATTAGGAAATGTCAGAAGTGTAGTGCTTGCCAAATCTTGTTTGCATTTTTCGAAATTATTTCTGGCTTCTTCTGTCCAATTTATTTTTCTTCTATCTCTCTTCTTAGCACCACGCAGGTATTCATGCAGGATAGCCTGCGTCTGTGCGGCATCCTTCAAATAACGCCGATAATGGTTAACCATCCCTAAAAATGTTCTTAATTCTGCAATTGTTTCAGGCAAACTGTATTCCTGGATAGCCTTCACCTTTTCCATCAGTGGTTCCGATCCTTCTTCAGTAATATAGTAGCCTAAATATTCGATCTTGTCTTGGCCTAATATGGACTTGGATATATTAATACGAAGACCATAATTTTGCAATCTCTCGAAAACCAAGGCAAGGTGCGTTCGATGTTCTTCCAACGATGAAGAAGCTATCAATATATCGTCTAAGTACGGAAAAGTAAAATCCAAACCTTGGAGAACTTGATTTATGAAGCGTTGAAATGTAGATGGTGCATTCCGCAATCCAAAACTCATTACATTAAATTCGTATAAACCAAATGGTGTTATTACAGCTGTTTTTGCTTTATCTTCTTCTGCTATTGGGATCTGGTAATACGCTTTGAACAAATCAATTTTAGAAAAAACTTTTTTTCCTGGAAGGATTTGGTGGAAATCTTCTATTCTAGGAACTGGATATCGATCCGGAATAGTTTTATCGTTTAATTGTCGATAATCACCACAAGCTCTAAACGAACCATCCTTCTTTGGCACAATATGGAGAGGACTGGCCCACGGCGATGATGAAGGACGAACTATATCATTCTGCAGCATATACTGGAATTCTTTCTTCGCTTCTGCAAATTTCTTAGGATCCAAAGGTCTTGCCTTAGAATAAACTGGCTGTCCTTTGGTCACAATATGATGTTTAACATCATGTTTTACACGATTTGGAATTAATGTCGGTGTTGTAATACTCGGATATTTAGATAGCAGGTCTGTAAACTTAGATTGTGCTAGTGAGCAAACAATTTCTTTGGTATTGATGGCAGAGACTTCACCATGAACATAAAGCTGTGTCACTCCATCAACCAATTTTCTTCGTTTGATATCGATAACTAAATCATATTTATTTAGAAAATCTGCCCCTAAAATTCCTCTTCCGACTTTTGCGACAATGAATGGCCATTGAAATTGTCTACGTAAGCCCAAGTCTAAATTCATAATTTGGAATCCATACGTAGGAATTTCTGAATTATTCGCAGCGTACAATTTATATGACGTATTACTCGGTTTAGCTACATTTGAGCAAGGAATAATTGAAACGTCAGCTCCACTGTCCACCAGAAATTTAAGTCCAGTTTTTCTGTCCTTAACAAACAGTCGAAAACTGCGGCTACTTGGGGAATTCTCAGCAGCAGTTGCAGCCGCAATCTCTACTGCTGGCTGGAGTTTTCCGCATTCCATGAGCAAGGTTGTTTACATTTATTAGGCTGACATTCATCCCTAAATTTAAAATGGTAGAAGCAATATTTTCCTTTCGGGTTATACTTCCGATTATACCGATTTCTACTCGTACTTCGGCTTCTATGACGTTTTTGGTTGTCTAGCATTAAAGTTTCTATGCGTTTCTCCAATTCCGCAATTCTATGATTTAGGTCCGTTTCCTTACTTCCCGAAACCGCATAAATGTCCGATGGTCGGTTCATCTCAACAATCTTATCGGCCATTATTGCCAATTTTTCGAGGTTCTCGTCGCTTATTATCAAAATACTTCTAACATGATCAGGCAATTTCTGTAACCACAAGGTTTTCAGAACTTTTTCCGTAACCTCTGATCCCGCTAAGGTCTGCATTCTACGTAAGAATTGGCTAGGTTTCTCGTCTCCGATTTCGAACGATGTCAGCAAACGCTTAATGCACGTATCTTCGCTTTCTCGGAACGTATTTAGAAGTCTTTCTTTAGCTGCTGTATATTTATCTAGTCTTTCCGATTGAATAATGTCCCATACATGCTCTATAAATTTGGGTTCGAGCTGTGCTATCAAGTAGTTAAATTTCGTCTCTTCGCGAACAATATTACTTATAAGAAATTGAGCTTCGACTTGATAGAACCAAATTTCCGGTTTCTCTACCCAGAATGGTGGAATTTTTACACTCACCACATCCGTATACTTCAACGAGACGGTTTGCGATGAATCTTCATTCGGCATTCTCTCGTCCACGTGCTCCATTAGAATCCGTTTGAATCCTGGCTGTAACTGCACTAATCACGTCGGGGTCACCAATTCTTATAGGGGGGTTGTTTGGCTTTTAAAATAAATACACCAAATGATTATTCACCACCACATTATTATTTTCCAGTAAACAGAATACATGCGCACGGGACGTTACTGTTGAGCGTCCGGCTATTTCTTCAGCTCTGCTTGCTCTGTTCTCTTTGTTCAAAGCACTCGATCATCAAAATCGAAGTGTTGCCAACTACGCATTTTACACATATGTACACCTACACTTCACATCTCAGTCTTTCATAATGCAAATAATAGTTTCTCTAATGTCGTAGGAGTTTTATATCCCGATGTTGATATCAGTATAAATGATTTATGTAGACTATCACTCAAAAAATTTCTCAGCGTACATGATACAGGTTTCCTACTTTTTTTTCTGCGTCACTCTTAGGCGAAAACCGGGTAGCATCTTTAAATTACAGCCCCGCCATTACAGCATGGCTACCATTCTTTACTCTTCCGCATCCCCTGTTTCAAATCTCTTCCTATGCTACTAGAGGACAGTTGCCACCACGAGGACTACTCTCATGTAGCCTATCACTCTTAGAAAAAGAAAACCTCTGGTCTTAGCTCTCGCAAGTGGAACCTTCCTGGAGAGAAGGTGTGGGCTACCTGCCGCGATCCCTTCTTCTATCTCTCTCTCTCTGGTTTTGAACTAAGGTTCCCTCAAGCCAAGGCACCTCGGTCAGTTTTGAGAGGTCTATTCTTATTGGAATAGTCGGCCAGCTGCCCCCTAAACTGGTATAGGCATGGAGGAGGCAATGCTGCGTCCTCACAGCAACTCCCACTCCCGTCATCCCGACCTACCAGAGGCAGATTTGGCTACGGTTTTAATTTAAAACTACAACCCAATGCACCTAGTCAACCTTTGTATACCTTGTCGCAACCCATCTTGTCAGTCTCATACTACGCTAGAAGAGTGGAGTGCCAGACAATTGATTACCCTATAAACAGCATACACACACAAGTCTTCAGATTTTAAACCAAAATTGTTACTAACTTCTGAAGTACTAAATTCTGCTCTCCTTTTATTTTGATTCATTTCCTTCGCCCGCTGTATAGTACGCTCCAATAAACGTAGCTTTTCCTCCCATTTACATGGACTAGTTCCCTGAAAAATATTTTATCAGTATCCATAATTTGTTCCACGAAATTCCTATTCGGAAAAGAAACTTTGAAGCACGAAGGTTTACAATGAAGTCAACGGGAAGTAATGAATTATCAGCAGCATTCAGTAGTGAGCAGCATGTATAAATGTTTTTGGAGAGAAAGGAAACGAGGTGAACATTTTTCGGCGAATCATCAGCCAGCAATATCGGAGTCATAAATTCGTGAAACGATACCCTAGGACTCGGTACGCAGAATTAATTAAATTCAAAGGTTTACGTGAATGATAAAATCTATATAATTTTTTTCGTAGTTTCTTTTCAGATAAATTTATATATGCATTTTGTTTAAAGGTAGAACCAGTTTGGACAGACGGACAGAGCTATCTTTGGGGATATATTTTCCTTTCTCCGTTTTTGAACTAAGATTCCTACGTGCCGAGGCACCTCGGTCAGCTTTGAGAGATCCGGGGTCGCAGACTTTGAGCATACTGTAAGAGTTGTTTGCTGTATACGTTGCAACAGTTGGCCAGCTGCCTCCTAAACTGGCCGCGGCACGGAGAAGGGAATTCTGCATCCCCACCGCCTCTCCCACTATCGGACGGACGTGTAAGAAACACCAGGCACTTGACCTACGTGATGCAGGTTTTCCAGGGTTTGTCCTGCATAACTTTAAGGCGAATTCCGGATAGGATCCTTAAACTATAGCCCGGGGGCTCTAGTTAACCCTGGGCTACTTTCCTCTACCCTCCCTCACCACCCCACTTTTTAAATCCCTTCTTATGCAATTAAAGAGGAGTTTCCTCCACGTGGATTACCGTCATGTAGCCTGTTATCCATTTATTTATATTACAGTTTAACGATCCAACTAACTGTAACCTTGTAAATTTATTAATTATTTTATTTCAATTGCGTATCTTGGTTAAGACAGTTTTAAAGTAATTTAAGGGATTACTATTTGATCGAAATTGTCACTTATTTATAACCGCTATTTGATCATTTTTATCTTAATGAAATATTATTTTAATTTAATACGATTCGATTAAATATTATTAAAAGATGAATGTGACCAATATTATTTTATAAATAGCGGAGTTAAAAATATGTCAATTTGTTTGATAAAATAAAATTGTCGTTATTTTTGTTAGCGAGATTTATAATCACGAATGAATTTATTTTTTATGAATCGCATCAATTTTAAATGTGCTTAGAATCAAATATTCTATTAATATCACTAACAAAAAATGATTAACTTTAAACGTACATATACATACAAAATGTTTTATTGGACCAGAATCCCAGTCAGAACACACCCTCTTTGCTGTTTTCTTCCAGAAAAGCGGGTTGGTATTGTGGACATTGGTGATGAATTCAAGACAATCATAAACGGAAATAAATAGCTAGTCGAGTCAAAATAATATTCACAGTCGGCCTACAGTTGTAGTGGGGGTTAACATGAACCTTTGTTACGAAACTTGGAAGCGTAAAAACTGTTCTGTAGACGTTGACGGAGGGGAAAACGTAAAACATATAAAAAATAATAATATTTTTCTGCCATTGAGTTCTTGAAACGGTTTCAACTCAAGCGAGTTCTGCTAATTTATTTCTGAGAGAGTTGTGTATCAAATTAGTAACAGTGTTTCTGACAGCGACATTCTACCAAAACAATGAGATCACAGAACAAGGGATTCTCTTCTCTTCGAAGTATTGATTTAGGATGAGACTAATGTATGTAGATGACAGAACAAAGGAAAACTGGAAGAAATCGGCTTTACTGATGCCAAGTATGTTAGCATAATTAGACAGGAATAAATTGTGTACTGATCGACCGTATAGATTCTAGAATCTGAAGTCCCTCGAAGATTTATAAATGAAGAGAAGTAAATTTCGAGATATGAGTGATAAAATAGAAGTTCTTTAAAAATGGAATAAATAAATTTTGTTATATTTAATTAAAAAAATTATCAAAGATATATATTTTATCGTATGCCTATCAAATAAAATGCATCATACTATATACATGGAAACGTTTACAACACACACTAATGTTTTATTAGAGGCCATGAGTTTTTAACACAAAGAGAAATAATAAGCTTACATTAAGAGTTCAGGTTTGAAAAATCTGGACCTGACCTGACCGGGAACTACATTTGTTACGTAGTGCTTGCTGTTTACCATTCTTCATTGAAGCCCTACATTTAGGCAGTGAAGTATGTGATTTAGTTAAGTGGTAGGTGTTCCTGTAAGGAATTAATATTCATTTGTTTACTCCATTAGTCATCTAAAAAGGAATAAGGAGAAGTCAATAAAATACATACATAATTATACAAACAAATCAACTTTAGATTACCCTCTACCGCCTAATAAATTAAACACTTATTTTATAAGCACAACAGTGATCTTACAGCCTTCGTGCAACTGCGTGATGTTCAACCGCAGTTCTTGCGTCGATTCACGTCTTAAATGTAATGATAGAAACGTAGTAGGCCTATAATATAATAAAGAGACATAATAACGCAACTATTACAGAATTCCAGCAAGCTATTAGTGTATTCAATAATTTACTTATATATATATATATGTATATGTATATATGTATAGATATATTGTAATATATAACAATGAAACAATTAATTATGATTGTTAGGCACACGTTCCCAAAAATGTAACACACTCAATACTTCAAACAAATTATATGAATTAGCCTCACGTTCAGGACGCCAAGAATGTAGTATCAAATATTAAACAATGCCCACGTTAATGCATCGATTTAAATACCGGAAATTTTAAATGAAAGTATCATAAATAAGAAATTTATTTAAACTGACCAAACAATTAATTTATATGCACACAGATTTCATATTACAAAGAAATATTCGATGCCCTTTTACAACATTTATTACGTATAAAATTTTTTTTTACTCTTAATCTCAGGGTCTTTATCTGGGCCTTTAAATAAAGAAAAGTATTACTCTGTTTAAACAATCAAATCACTGTAATGTTATTCTAATACACAACTATTTACAATATTGAAAAAAATTCGAAATCTGCCGATTTTATCTTTAATCAAAGGTTTACAATAATAATTTAATTGAGGTATGACTTACAGTTTTTCAGGTACCAGCGCAATTATTCAAAGAGGTTAAGTGAATGTTTCTCTATTCGTACACGATGTCTCGTGCCGTGCAGAGGATTATGCAAGATGTACCGATTTACGACAAACGAACGTTAATATTTCGAGTATATAAGAACTGTGTAACGTTAAAATACCTAGCTTTCTGAACAAAGCTTACAACCTGCTTTACAATGCGGAAAAGCTATTATTCTCTCGGCTCGCTTTTGTAGTATGAATAAATGCAACGCATGACTAAAGCGACCCCAGTTTGCTAATCCTTAAGACATTGTCCAGTGAAAATAAGCGTGGTAACTATTTTTGTGGTATTAACGCCGTTCTCCCGCACTAATAATCAACGTATAACAGATTTATCTGAGTTTTAACGTATGTTTAATTATGTTTTGGTCCCATTTGAATTCATCTTTCTCCAAATCCAGAAAGGCGCGTGTTGTTATCGACAGTATCAATTGACTTTCTAGAGAAGTTTAACCTTGATGTTTCGTCTAGACTAAGACAGTCTATTTGCAGAGAAACATAAGTTTAGCTGGTTCAGGGCAATGTTGACTTTCGCCTTCAATTTTTCCGAGTCCGTATCCGTAATGCATAAATTGGTATCGTCTGCGCAGAGATCTGACTTTAAAGGCTGTAAATAACTAGGTACATCATCTATAAATACGATAAAAAGTAATGTAATGTACATTTAGTTAAAATCGCGCTATTTCGGACGTAAGTCGTTGTTTGTCCAGATGGCGGACTCAGTTCGTGGACTCGGACCGTCGCAGTGAAAAAATAGACCCTCTTGTCGACAAAAGTCCTTAAGCAGGCTGACAGCTCCAAAACACGCCAAACTTATTATGAATAATTGAGCTCCCGAAGCTTACATATATTGAGCTGACAGGCTTGAATAATTAAAAACATATGCCGGATGAGTTTTGGAGATTTCAAGAGAGTAGGCAGCCACGAGAATGAGAGGTCGGTGACCAGTCAGAAAGATCGAGCGAATCCTGATAAAAATGTGGGGCTGTTCACAAACCATCTGCCGTCATCGAGATGTACCAGCAGGAGCATCGGACTCTACCATCGCAACCACTCTGCACCAGCTGTAACCACCACGGCACGGTATTGATGGGATGGACTAAATACAAGTATCATAATGCCAGGTTCCTCCATGTGTACCTTTAATCAATAATTTCAATTTTTCCATGTGGAGGTTCTCCCTTCGAAATCCCTGACAGAGAGAGAGAGAGTCCACGACTCTTTCTTTTTTATTATGGTCATTTTTATGTAAATTCAATTTTTTGTGTCTCATTTTATAAGTTAATTAATCTTTTAATTTCAAGAACCCCACCCAACATAGAACCCTGTAAAGTTTAAGTATTACAGTAATGAACTGTTTCTCTAATTACGTAAAATTCTAGATTTTTATGTAATATATATCGTGAACTACTAAATAGAATGCCTCGACATGTCCGCTAATATTCCCGGAACTTTAGATCTATTGTTCAGAAGGTCATGGATAGTTTGAATAAAATCATATGTATCAGTATCAGTAAATTTGGATATGCGGTAGCTGTGTTGAGCTAAAGTCATTATTTGAAATTTCAATACGAATTCGGAGATTCTTGAATGTAATTCTTCTTAAAATATTTTTGAGAATGTAGGTAGAAGAGAGATACACCCACAGTTGCAAATATCTACTTTTATAATGAAGATTTATAACTCATTCAATTTTCTTTAGGTCTACGTCTCTAAATAATAATAATATTGCACTTACAAGTTAGTATTGAAGTTATTTTTATTGTATAATGAAGGTTTACCTCATTGAATTTTTTAATGGAATCTCTGTCAAAACATTTTACAGAACCAGAGTAATGGAGAAAAATTAAAGCAGGCACGTAACCTGTCGCTTTGATTGGATTAGTTTACTTGAGGCGCCCCAATTAATCCATGTCCGTGGGTCAAATTATGGTTGTGATACAGAGTTGATGTGGTCAATAATGAAATAACTATGATCTGGCCAATTCTGAGAGCGCACAGTCCAATTTACTGAGATAGCCAATTCGTGATCCGCCAACGGAGCTTCCTGTCAAATATCTGTTAGGCTCCAATGGTCTGTTTTAGTGCCACCAATATGCTATTAGATGTTCAATAAACTTTATCATTGTGCCTCTATACCACCGAGGTTCAACGTTTTCTCATAAATAGAATTGGAACGTTGAATAAATTTTATTACGGTAAATTATATTTCAAATTTAAATAAAATATCTGGATGTATATACGATACCCAGATATCATCGAAATAAAACATTTCAGATGCCACGTTATAGATATATTCAAATCAGTGATATACTCTGTCAGTATCAACAATGAGTCCTATCGGAAATTATAATTTACTGTTTTTTAGTTGTCTATCAATAATTAATATTTTCTCAATGCATATCAGCCTAATAAAAAATCTGAAGACATATAAATATTTTTTTTCCTAACTAATACATAAAAGAGTGGCTTTGTAATATAAAGCTAATATAGAAATGACAATTAATTGGGAATCGCGAGTAGTGGTATGAGACAGTAATTTGAAATATCTTCTATTTGACAGATATGTTCTTACTCTTTACATGTTTTACACTTGTAATGAATAAACATATATATTTATTAAACAATATTATAATCTCACGCACCAAAGTAGCGCCGTGAATTACCCAATGTATCAATGTTAATTAAATTAACTTATTAACTCTGTTTTTTCTTGATTGATTAAAATTTTCATCTCCGCGTTTTCAACAGGTCTAAAACTTTTTTTTTGGAATAAAACTGTGAAGGGAGGCCTGTCAGGAGAAGTTTAAAACTGCTCAACCCAAAGAAGAATTATAGCGATCCACAAATCAATTTCAGAAAGTAATGAAAAGCAAAATGTCCAAGCTGTGACACCTTTGTTAATATCATCTTTTAATACCGACTGTGATATATTTCCTTCGAGTTATTAGAGAGAACGGTGATGACATATCGGTGTTATCAGTTCGAGTACAAACATTAATTAAACGTGTATATTAATTTTCAAGGGAAGCACAGATTCCTATTTCATTATTAAAGTTACAGACTAATAGGTTGCGCGTTTCCGCAGTTTTAGAGCATTCGAGATGCAAAAAAAAATATCCATTTTACTAAGAAACAAAATACTAGAATATATATATATATATGAAGGATATTATAACACTTAACACAATTATGAAATCAATTAAAAAGGAATTATTTTAAAATATGAATATTGTTTCTTCTGTACTTTATTTCATTTGTATAAATAGTGTTTCTATCCGTTATAATACATATATATATTGTAATCATCAAAATAAAGATGAACTTTTAAATGAATGAAAGATTATAAACTTTATCAAACAATAGATTTATTAGCAAAAAAATTAAAACAATTACACAATTTAAAAATATATCTCAGGGTCTCCACTGGGTTTGATAATGGCGAATCATTTTATTTCTCAACTTAAACACAAATTCCAATTTAAAAGAGAAAAGATTTACTCGTCAATTAACTAGGACGAAATTTACTTGTCAGCGAAGTTAAGCTAAAAACATGGATTCTAATTAAAAAAATTTAATCAAAAGAAGAAAACTAAATCTGACGGTTATCTTTTAATCAGGTTTACATAATTAGTAGTTTTTATATTGTTACTCACGGCTGCCCAGCATTCCAGGATACCTTTAATTGTCGAAGCACTATGACGGGTTTTTGCACTTCTCCTAAAGCGCACAGATTCTAAATTAATATTTTTAGATCAAAACTCAGGAACCAGGATGATCCTCCTTTCGTCTCTCGCTCGGTTGACATCTGCTAATTCTGCCCGGCTATGTTCACAAGACTGTTTGTGCTTAGCAGGTTTCGTAGTTCTGCTCGAGTGAATATTTCGTCTTGAGCATAGTGTTCAGGGACCAATCATCTCTGTTGATTGGTAATTCTCGATATTTCTCTGCAACTTTACTTTAAATATTTGAAATTGTCTTGTCTGTTTCAACACGACCAATTTCTGTCATGTCTGACTGCCAACTCAAACTTCTCAATATCTTCCTGCCACCTGCATCTGACCAAGCTTTCCTGCTAACTCACTTCCCTTCCCGTCTCGCAATTTTGAGAGCGCATACGTCTTCCGACAAAGGAACAGTGCTTGGCTTTTCTATTGTTGCTATGTTCTGTACCGTCGTAAGAATAGATTTCTCAAACAATTTATATATATATAAAATTTGAGAGTGCAAACATAGCAGCACCAATTAACTTATTAAATATTAAAATTTGTTTTTTTTCTGATTTTTTGAAGGTGATTACACCAGTGTTAATTATAATTTGTTGGAGACCTTTAATTAAATTTAAAATTTGATAAAGATGTTTCAGAATTAGTCACATCCTTCAATTGTCAGATTAAAGTAGTGTCAAGAATTCAGGATAATATAACTCTTAGCACAAATATGAAATCAATTTAAAAGCAAAATTTAGATTATGAAGATTGTTTCTTCTATACGTGGTTCCATTTGTACAAACTGTTTCTGTTATAGAACTCGATGCCCTACGAATACAATTGTTCAACTTTTCATTGCTAAGAACAACCACAGCTCACCTTAAAATCTACAAAATGAAAATATTTCAATTCACTTTATAATAATTTAATATTAATTAGTTTTGAATCGAATGACTTTATGTTTCGAAACAAGTCATGTTATACAAAGCAGTGATTTCTTAAGCTTTAAGAAACTGTAATGCCAATAACATTATACTTTCTGTTTTTAAGAAAAAGGCAAATATTTCTACAATATATTCGTCTCCTTAAAGTGTGATCGGAATTCATGGGACATTTTAGCTAATAATTCTTTAAAATAGTATTCCTCTAATTTACGTTGGATAATTTTCGTATTACTTTCAGTATATTACTTACAATTTTGATGTCCTAGAAAATAATATGAATTCTTCGCGTATCTTTTTATGTTACAGTTTTCTTTTTTTATTATACAAACTGCTATTGTTACACTGTTGTACTTTAATTCAAATATCATGTTTTCTTGTTGAAGAAAACTAATTTCAACTGGAACGGCTGTAAGTTATAAATATTATTTATCTTTACAATGTTCATTTTCGTATGATACATTTCGTCACTTCATAAATGAAACATTTATTAATATAAATAAATATAAAATATTTTTCGGGATAAGGTTTAAGATAGAGTACTTCTTAAGCTAGTCAGCCTTCCAAGTGGAATTCTGATTCCCAAGGGATTTCCATATGAACCTGACTTTTATACTGCTCAATAATATTTACAACCTGACGGGCTTGATTAAATAGTATTGCATTTACATTATTTTAATGGTATCAGGAGAAATTAGGCTCAACACTGGACTTAAATTGTTTAATTCCAGCCCCACTGGGATTCAGAATCGTACAAAGCCAGTTTCTGTAACTGGGGAGATTCCGCATGCAGTTGGTAATATTCAGACCTGAGATGTCGAGCAGAGTGGATGGGCCTATCCAAAGGGCGAAATGCAGAAGACTTGCAGATGAGTTCATTGTAAATTGTGATATCGACCGAACTGCTGGACTGCCCCGGCTTGCAATCAGACTCACTGGAGTTGACTGGACATCACAATATAGACCAAATATCAACAAATTCCAGAACGATTCATTTTCTCATATTTCGGACCTACTTATTCCCATAACTGAAATAAAAATGATTCGCCATTATGCCTCAGTTCAATTATATTGTTCGAATAAAAATTCTGTACAAAATATATTTTAACTGATAGTAGTTCAATACATTTTATTTTTATATAAATTTTATGTATAGATTTTTTATTTTTGATGCATTTTATTGAAGCGTCTTTTGTCAAAGTTTCACTCGATAGCTCCGATCTTTCTCAAGAATGTCCACTTGTGGAGTTTCTGTAGGCGTGGATGTCCAAAGTCACACTAAATTCAGTCGTTGTTGTGCTACGTTCTTCCAGAAATTAATTTGTTAGCCCTAGCTAACTGAACCTCTTTCATCTTCTCATTTACAAATTGTCTATTTGTTATATGTCCTCGTTTGTGTATTTTCTTATGTAATTATTTTACGTGTTGATGTTATTATGTGCATTTTTCTCATTGGTGTATTTTCCTCGTTGAGTATTTTTCATTATTATGTTTTAATGTCTACTTATTTATGAGTAGTGTATCTTCAGAAAATGACAAATGGAATCAATAAATCGTAAGACAATCTAATTATATAGACGTACTAGCACATATCTCCCTTCTGTTTCTTTGGATAACAGGCGTGAGCTATGTTCGATTTTCGCAGCTTTTCACTAAAGGATATATCCTTAAAGGATATAATAATCTATAAACAGAAAATAATACTTTTGTCTTCTAATGTTTCAGAATCGATTTACTTTAGTTTAACGTTTCATGAATTAAAAGATCAGAAACCAACGAAATATAAATTCTAGTCACACTGACTAATTGCTTTTCAGAAGAAACGGCAGAACCAATTTTGAAGAAACGTTTTTCCGTTCTTTTTTTATATTCGTGACAAATTTCCGTCCACCATCTGGAGTCTAAACCTCGATTTTGTTGTCTATTCAGAAGAAAACGATGTGTCAGAATTCCATGAAACTTTTTTCTATCTATACAGAGCTTTAGAAAGTGGAGCAACCTGTCAGACAAAAAATTTAAATAAACTGAAACTTTGCTTTAGAAAAAACAACAAATGTTGAACGGGTTTTCTTGAAAACGGTAAATCATTCAGTTTGCCCAATTTATGAAGCATGTTCTTACTTCTTAAACAGCGCTACAACGTTTCCTTTAATGAAATGTTTTGGCCTGCTCTACAACAGCCTTCCACCTTTTTCTATCGTAAATTAGTCTCGTCCACTTTTTGACTTTCATTAACTTCATGTCTTCTAATAGGTCATCCCTCCATCTGTATTTTGGCCTTCCCTTCTTTTTTGTCTTTAAAGACAGTTGTAGATCTTCTTTACATTTCTTGTTTCGTCCATTCGATGTAAGTGTCCAAACCAACTCAACCTTAATGCTTTTATATGATTTACTATGTTTTTGTCTTCTAGCCTTACAGGACCTAATATTCTTCTTAAAATTTTCCTTTCAAATACCATTAAGTTTGTGGTTGTCATTTGCTTTTAGAGTCCATGTTTCAGCCGCATATGTAACAATTGGTCTAATTAATCACTGCATAGTATAACTTGAGTTTGGCTCTTTTGGAAAACAGTTTTCTTTTGAATAACTCTTTATATGCAAAATATTCTCTGTTTCCAGTTGTTATTCTTTCCTTGATTCCTTCCTCTATTGCGTTGTTTTGGTTTATTAATGACCCAAAATTCTTGTACTCTTTGACTTCTTGAAAAGCGACACTATCTCTAACGGTTCAGTCTTACATCTCATATACTTGGTTTTTTTGTGTTTATTATTAAGTTAAATTGTTCTGCATTTTCTTTCAATTCATGGAAAAGCTGTTCCATTGCTCTCTTTGATGATGTTGTTAGTAGCAAGTCATCTGCATAGGCGACACATTGTTTTAATCTGCTTGATATATTACCTCTAATATCTAATTGTGATAGAATTATGAAGCATGTTACGAGTAGGCAAACAAAATATATTTTGTCAATAGTAGGCGAGAAGATATTTTTAAGTAATGTAATGAGGATAACGCAGAAAAATCGTAATTTAATTTATTTAGAGAACAAACTTTTATGGTCTTGATTTTTTCGACGCTCTAGTTTTGCCCAAACTGCCTCGACCTTGTTGTCACTTTTTCGGTCCACCTTACGTCACTTATAAATGAACATTGAAACTGCCAAGACCTCCGTGGCGAAGGACTGCACACGGGTCTGGAAATTCCTCTTAGAGATCCCCGTCGTTATGTTATGTTAATCTGCCGATTTGACATAAACCTATATAAACAGCGGTTTAAGGAGTGGTATTGCTACTCTGAGTTTTCAAAAGAGGATGCAGAGAATTTGTTGTGGCAGTTTACGGAGATTGGAATAAAAGTGATACCAGTAATGCAATACGAAACGAGAAATGTTATAGTTGCGGAGTTGAATTTTATTTGAAACTAGCTGGGTGCCCGGCGTTGCCCGAGATGTCATTTATCTATAATCCCCAATATGTCTCCAATTTCGGTTGCTTTTGCGCTATTTTTATGTAACGCTCCACGAACCCTGTCCCTAAATGTGCACCCTCCGATGCCGAAGGAGGTTGAACTCATTGACATAATATATCGGCCGTTTATACATGTTAGAAGATGACCACCCCCACAAATGTGCGATAATCAAACAGTATTTATTCCACGCAAAAATCGACCGATTACATTGTTTGGAAATTTCTACCCCCGCCCACCACCTCCCAAACCCGTCCAAATTAGACTCGGCGACATTCATAGTTTCTGAATTGATTCGAATCTGGGTTGTTTTAGCGTTATTTTTATTTAACGTAATTCCACCCCAACCGCTAACCTTGCTCCCCTCACAGGGGTTGAAATTGTACACAAACAACATAGGTAAAAATACTATCAAAGTCATGAACCCCGGGAAATAATTATTTAACGCAAATATAGACCGTTTAAAATGTTTGAAAATTTCCTCCCGCGCCCAACTCCGCGAGGCCCCTCACACCCCCACCAAATCTCGCGCAGTGACCATGTTACCAAGTGACTCGAATCTCGTTTTTTGAGGTTAGTTTTATGAAACACACCTCCATCTCTACGCGTACTTCCCTACCATGCCGTAAGGTGTTGAAATTATACTCAATCAAAATCGGTAGAAATACTATCAATGACATTGCCTGCGTAAAATATTTATTTCACGCAAATATCGGCCATTATACATTTCTGAAAATTTATACCCCCGCCCAGAACTTACCTCCCCCAGTCACTTTCCCAATGGTTGTCATAAATAAACTCAGTGACATCCATAACTTGAATTTTACTCCAATCTGGGATTTATTTTCTTGTAACGCCCCTCATACCCCCACCCCTAACCTAAGTGTGATCTTTCACGTCCTTAAGAGGTTTAAATTAAAAACAGAATCGGTAGAAATATTATCAGTACATTGACCTCGATAGATATTCATTCCTTTCAAAAATGGACCGTTAAACATGTTTTAAAATTAACACCCCCGCCAACCCTTCCTTGGGGAGAGTTAAATGATTAGTTGAGTGTAATAATTAAACTCATTGACATCCATGACCGTGAGTTCGACTCCAATTTCGATTGTTTTTGCATCATTATATTGTAATTACACTCCACCCCCACCCTTAAGGGAAGCTCCATTCCCAATCCCAAAAGGGGTTGAAATTATACGCGGAGAAAATGTAGATAAATTTTATTAATCAAATTGATCCAGAAATATATTTAATAGCGACCGGTCAACATTTTTTTTAAAAATTCACCCAACTCCTCCCACCTCAGCCCACCCCTCACGCGTTGTCCAGATTGTCATAAATAAATTCACCCAACTCCTCCCACCTCAGCCCACCCCTCACGCGTTGTCCAGAGTGTCATAAATAAATTCAGCGACATCCTTCGATTTGACTCGTTTTTTTCTTGTCGGTGCCCTCTACCCCCATGCATCGCCCTCATGTCGAAAGAGGGGTTCAATTTTTACACACACACTTTAAATCTAATTAACCCTGAAAATATTATTCACTTCTAATATCGGTCGTGATTTCATGTTTCAATATTTCCACTCCCGTCAAACACCACTCCTCGGGAGTTAAATGACAAATTAAATGTCATAATTAAACTCAGTGACATTCATAACCCTGTATTTGACTCTAATCTCGTTATTTATTTTTAACACCCGTTGACCCCCACCCCTAATGTGAGCTCCCTCTCAATCCCGAAAGGGATTCAAATTAAACTCAGAGAACGTGTAGTGATATTTTAATAATCTCATTGTTCCAGAAATATATGTAATCGTTGCAAAATTCAGCCGCTTAAGTTCCTTTAAAATTTGTATTCTCCACTCACCTCCACCCAAACCCTCCCACCCTAGTCCAGCCCAACCCTGCGCGTTGCTCAAATTGTCATAAATTAACTCAGCGACATTAATTACGTTCGATTCATTCGAATGTTGGTTGTTTTCGAGTTATTTTCTTGTAACACACGTCTCCCCCCCTCCCCTAAGCGTTCTTCACCCTCATGTCGCAAGAGGTTGAAATTGTAATACATAAAATGGGTATAAATACTATAAATTAATTAACCTTGAAAAAAAATATTTTCCGTTAATATAGACCTTTTAACATGTTTGAAAATTTTCAACCCCATCCTCTCCCGCCCCTGGGGATTAAATGAGCAATTGAATATCATAATTACATTTTGTGACACCCAGAAACCTGGGTTTGACTGTAATATTGGTTTTACTCGCGTTATTTATTTATAATGCCCGTCCACCCTCACCCCTAAGAGTGCTCCTTTTCCATGATGTAAGGGGTTGAAACCATACTCAAATAACATCGATGAAATTACTATCTATCTCTTTGATCTCAAAAATTTTTATCTGCCTAAACATCTGCTGTTTTAGCATATTTTAATGATTCCAGCTCCTCTCCTAAGTGTGCTTCCCTCTAATGCCGAAAAAGGTTAAATTTTACAAACAACATCGGTAGATATATTATAAATGTCATTGACCTCGACAATTAATTATTTAATGCAAATATCGACCGTTTAACATGTTAGAAAAATTACACCCCCGTCCACCCCAACCCTTCGGGGTTAAAAGGCCAATTGAATGTCATAATCGAACACGGCGACATCCATTACCTTTGGTTTGACTCCAATCTCGGTTGTATTCGCGTTATTTTCTTGTAATACCCCTCCACCCCTAACCCTAAGGTGCTCCTTTCCCATTCCGTAAGAGGTTGAAATTTTACTGACATACATTGGTACAAACATTATTAATCACTTTTTCCCCGAAAATATTTATCCTACTCAAATATCAGCCGTGTTAGCATGTTTAAATATATCCATCCCATCTACTCCTAATTGAGACACTAAACAACAACTTGAATATCATAATTAAACTCACTGACAACAATAACCCTGGATTTGAGTCCAATCTCGATTGTGTTTGCATTATTTTTATATAAATCTACTCCACCCCACCCTTAAGGGTGCTCCTCCAAAACCACGAAAAAGGTTAATATTAAATATATGGAACATTTAGAGACATTTTATAAATATCACTGAACCAGAAAAATATTTATTCGACGCAAATATCGACTGCTTATTATGTTTTAAAATTTCAACCCCCGTCCACCATTGCTCCTGGCGGTTAAAACACCAATAGATTGTCTTAATTAAACTCAGTGCCATCCATAATCATTGATTTGACTCTAATCTCGGTTGTATTCGCGTTATTTTCTTGTAACGCCCGTCCACCCTTACCCTTAAGGGCGCATCCCTCCCAAGCCCGAAATGGGTTGAAATTAAACTCGGAGAACATGTAGGGAAATTTTATGAATATCATTGGTCAAGAAATATATTTATTTGATACAAAATTCGGCTATTTTAAAAGTTCTACCCTCCGCCCAACCCTTCTTACCCAATCCTACAACTGCGCGTTGCCCAGATTGTCATAAATTAACTCAGCGACATCCATTACCTTTGAGTTGACTCGAATCTCGGTATTTTTAGGGTTATTTACTTGGAAACCCCCTCCACCGCCACTCCTTAATGTGCTCAACCCTCGTGCCACAATGGATTAAAATTAATAAAAATCACATGAGTAGAAATACTATAAATCTAATTAACCCTGAAAAATATTTATGCAACGCAAATATCGGACATTTTAGCATGTTTGAAGATTTCCACCACCGTCCAATCATTCTCCTAGGGGTGGTAGGCGTGTTACACCCGCACAATATTTGTTTCCCTGACGCAAAGAACACGTGTACGAAATTTGGTGAAAATGCTTCGAGGGTGTAGATTTGTAAGCGGAACATGCCCACATGTATACACACATAAATACCCGCATAAGCCAATTTTATATAATAGAAGCTAGTTTTAAATAGTGTATATATATATACACTATTTAAAACAATTACTAAATTTGTAGATATATAATTTTTCCATCTGAAAATAAACTATTTGGTGGTTTTAGCAATCTGCAGTTGGCAGCATTGTTTAAAATTAGTGCAAAACATTACGAAATACGCTTTCTTTAATAGAAAAATATTAGTTTTTAACATTTAAGTATTGTTCTTACCATAATTATATGTATCTTCCCGTGCGTATTGCAAGATATAATGAAAATAAACTATTTGGTTGTTTTAGCTGTCTGCAGTTGGTAGCATTGTTTAAAATTAATACAAAACGTTACGAAATACGCTGTCTTCAATAGAAAAATATCAATTTTGAACATTTATGTATCGGTTTTATCATAATTCTATGTATCTTCCAGTGCGTATTGCAAGATATAATTTGGCAACATATTGGTCCCTGATCCCGTTATATATTCCACGTCAAAAGTCAAGTTATTTAAAAGAAATTTAATGCCATGGATTGTATAACCTTTGATAATGAATTTTATTTATCACTCGATGTGGTATTGGTAGATTTAATTATACTTATTATTCAATCAAAATATTTTTGCTCAGCTTCATTTCTCAGAAATTGAACATCTAGAACGTCGATCACAAAAATGGAAAACAAATACTGCTATCCTAACCTAAAATTTTTGTGTCGCGACACAAATTGCACGCAATAATTTGTTTACATTTATACAAATTTATAGAAATACGTTGCGTAAAGTATAATTAATTGTACTTTTAATTCAATTAAAATGTTCCTATTTCTGAATACCTTTGATTGAGATTCCATTAATTGAATAACGACCATAAAAACTTTCGGAGTTCCGTACGTCATTTTGAATACCTTTATAGTTACAAACACATAATTCAGCAGTCGTACGTTATACAAATCTTATTATCTTCTGAAATATTATACAGGATACAATAGTACGTTATATTATGAAACTTTAAAAGCTCGGCCGACACATATTTGAATGTATTATAAGGCGCCATATTGGCTTTTTTAAGTACGGCGGCGTAATTAACTTTTCCAAATTAACTTTGAGCAAAGATGGTAAAGTATTTCGTATTGTTTTTTATCTATTCGATGGAGTATTACTGGAAAAAGGTAATACTTTTTATTCAATCAAAATATTTCTGCTTTATTTCATTACGAAATACAGAACTATATTTTTTATGATGCGTCAATGTTTTTCCAATGACGTCACCGTCTCTTGGCGCGCAGTAATTTAACACTAATTCGTAACTTATTTCAACTATAATTATTTCCACGTTTATTCTAGGGGTTTCTCACCCCCACAGTGCTGATTCTCGGTTTTGGCAGAATATATATACCAATTTTTGTTGAATTCTGTCCACGCAATAAAATTTGTATTAAGAACATACAAATATACAAACTCTCTGCTTTATTTATTAGATACTAGCTGGGTGCCCGGCGTTGCCCGAGATGTCATTTATCTATGATATGACTCCAATTTCGGCTGCTTTTGCGCAATTTTTATGTAACGCTACTCGAACCCTAATCATTATAATTAACTCTGAAAAATATTTCTTCAACGCAAATATCTGCCGTGTTTGCATGTTCCAAAATTTGCACCCCGCTACCCCTGCATCTGAGGGATAAATGCCAATTTGAATGTCGTAACTAAACACAGTGACTTCCATAACCTTTGATTTGACTCCAATCTCGGTTGTATTCGCGTTATTTTACTGTAAAGCATCTCCACCCCAAACCCGAAGGGTGTCCTTTTCACAGGGCGTAGGGGATGAAAATTGTATTCAGATAACATTGGTAGAAACACTATCAATATCTTTGACCCCTAAAAATATTTATCCGACTCAAATATCGGCTGTTTTAGTATGTTTAAATATTTCCACCCCCGCTTCTGGGGGTGGAAGATGCGTCTCACCCCGACAGTGTTCGTTTCCTGGTCGCAAAGAACACGTGTACGAAATTTGGTGAAAATTGCTCGACTGGTGTAGATTTGTATTTTATTTAGAAAACGTTTGTATGGGAAATAGAAAAGGGCTGTTTTTAGGGTTTTCCCGGAAATTATTCGATTTTTTCTCGTCTTTTAAACCTTCCCTAGACCTCCACGAACATTTCAAGACTAAGATAAGATAAATCCGTTCAGCCGTTCTCGAGTTTTAGTGAGACTAACGAACAGAAATTCATTTTTATATATATAGATTATTATACGATGAACGCTGAAGAAAACTTCACAATCGGTTCTTCTAAGTCACGGACTGCAGCGAATTTATCTGATGGAACTTTAAGCATCGACGACAATTTATCCAGCATCGGAAGAGACACACAATATTTTCTATGGGAAAGTCTCCTCCGGTTATTTGCAGAATAATTAATTGTCTATGTCTTCGGGACTGATGTATAATTTTGCCTCTACTCAAGGTACTCTAGATTTGAGTTATAATTGCTATGCTGTTATTAAGATTTTAAATTGTACTGACAAGGAGCATTATAAATTCATGTCATTTTTTTCCTGTAATAAAGTTCTCCACCCAATATAATTTCATTTTTTCATTTACAACATTAGCTGAAAATACGTTATCAAAAGTAGGTTTTGTTTTGGAAGATATAAGGTTTTGAATCAGTTTGTAGTCAGTTGCCGAATTGCAGGGCTAACATTTGTACGAGGTGCGAAGTGTGTGCAGCCAACCTGAACCTACGTGACGCGGCAATCGTAGGGTTAATTACGCAGATCCACCAATAACGCATCATGGGAATTAATCACTGCCGACAACAGTTAAAGTTGTAACTGGAATGGGATTGTAATTAAAAGTTACACACGTGACGAAATAATTGGTCTAAATGTGATTGTAGGTTTCAATGTAAGTTAATTGAAGGCAACGGCGAATGATAATAGAAAATGTCTCCCCAATTTATCTTGAAAATATTTCACTCCTCCGGCTATTTTTTAAAACAAAACACTTCTTTTCTTCCTTCGCGGCCCTAAGGAGTTTTATCTACATTAAAACATAAGCTTTCTCATTACTGTAAATGAAATAAATTCTCTTGGGTCCCAAATGCGGGAAGGAGATAATTTTCACGACGTTCTCCAGATCTTACTCTCTCTCTCTCCTACCATCAAATTTAGTTCCTGCTTCAAGTTTAACGAAAATGAGTATTAAAAAATACCACATTAATTTTGACTAATTTTAAAAATATTTTTTAACTGCATTGTGGCTCAGAAAATATTCGACAGCTTCTTTCTTTTATTTCCATCGACGAAGTCATTGAGATAAAATAGCTCATTGTTCAATTACTCGGATTATGTTCTATTCGCTTGTCCGTGGTGAAATAAAAACTCAGGCGATGCGATGGACGAGAGAGATCTCATCAAGCCAAAACGTTTTCAATCTATGTCAAAAATCTTTAAAGATTGAAAGTTAAGCTTCACAAAAGTAAAAGTGCACGAAGGAAGGTTCATGTAATTTGTATATATTTTAAAATTTCACCATCGTGTGGTCATGTCTGATTTAGAACTTGATAATTGATTTTCTTTCAGTCATTAGAATACAGAGAATACTAATTTAACTTCAATGAGATGAAGAAATTGGTCACAGATATTTTTCGCATTAATGAATATGAATTACCTGATGTAGACTCAAAGTGGAGACGAAAAGTTTTGTAACTATTTTGTACGCATACTTTCACTGTAATGTATTCTTAAACTTAATGATATAATAAATACCCATTTTCTGAATTAATTTCTGAAGTTCGTTAAATATGTTAGGTGTACGGAATATGTGGGATGAACAGAAAAACCTGAACAACGAATGTGTTTTAGTTGCTAGATGCCTCCATGCAGCGATATTACATTAAAAAAAACAGACTGAGCGTCACTGAAACAAACGTAAGGATTCATTACTGATGGATTTCTCCTGTGCGCATGACGTTCATGTGCAAACCCAAGGACCATAACTTTATAATGAAGCCGGGGGAATCAACTGTAATTCATTTAAAAATAATGGAAGCAGTTCAATCATGAACTGTTCTGAAATCTCACATTAGAGCTATGTGAAACTTTTCCTACCATTTTCTTACATTCATAGAAAAAAAATTATGAGAGGGAATTCCAAAGCAAAACAATAAAGTAGACTTCGTTCTTAAATACCACTTAGGAAAAGATAAAATCCAATAAAATCAAAAAGGCGACTTAGAGAAGGTTTTATCGTGGTATTTATGAATCAATTACTAATTTATATTCAATATATCGGCATAATGTCAATCTTCATGCGTGAAACATATTTACATATTCAAAATATTGCCTTAAGATAGTTTATAGGTCCAATATGTACTTGGGAACCTAATTATATTAATACAGGACCAACCAATACAAAGTTTGGGGCTAACTTGTTGTTATTGCTTTTGTTGTTACCGCAACTGATCACATAAACTGTCAGCTATAGAGACTGAACCAAGATAGTTCAGTGCATTGTGGCGGGCTTCTATCAATACTTATGACTTAATTTGTAAATTGAAATGTTCGTATTTTTACAACTACGGTATAGCAAGTGAACTGTAAAAGATAAAACTTTTTTAATGTCAAGACGTTCAAAATAATATTGCTATATTTTTATGTACTTAGGATTACTTTGTAATTATGTCCTACATTTGGACCACTGTCAGAGAAGAAACGCTACGAGTAAAGTTCCTGCCAGTTTAATTTTTGTTTCAAAATATTTTGCATGTCTTGACAATATACTCTCATAATAATAACTGAGTTATTTAACACATTTAATTGGGTAGTGAACGTTAACCGCAGTTATATTTACTGTTCAATACCACTATCGATCAAGTTACAGCAAATGTATGGCGCTGTCACACCACACGTAGCCAAAGTTTGCCAACAAATGATTTTTCACGTAGTTAAAAAAAATTGTTTTTTTCCCGGATATATATATATATAATACATAAAACATTACGTACATTATAATATTAGAACCGTTAGTACTCTGTGTAACAAAGTAATATGACGTAGTCCATTAATTCAATCCAAACAATATGGAAATTGCACCTTAAGATTTCTGGCATATTTATACCTTAATTTGACAGGTCAACAGCGACCGCAGTTTATTATCGACGAATAATTTTACTGGTCCGAATTTTGAGAGTTTTAAATTTCATTCCATATGGCAATACTTTAATCCCTGAATATTTAACCGAGTGGTGAGCTTACGGTTAACTTAACTATTTGTTGGGCGCCACCTGCAAGAATTGTTCTTGCAGGAAAGGGAAATGCAATATTTAGTTATTAAAAAAAAACAATAATTCATTTTCTCAGAATTTATACAAAACGAAAAGCTCTCCAGCCTGCCAGGGATGCATGTAACCCCCTCCCTTTCTCAAGATTAACCGTGGTTTTTCTCGTGGCAAACCGACGCGATACCCGGAAGCATGGAACACGACTTACCAGGTCTGCAGCTCGGACAGGGTCGACTCCCGTTGGCGGCTATCTGTCTCATCAGCATTCACAGAAGATGACCGGAGACCCACGTGCAGAACCAAAATCTTTCAGGATCAACTTTCCCTGACCACTCTCACCGACGGTCCAAATTCATCTCCCTGTCCACTCTCACCACCGGTCCACATTCATCTCCCTGACCACTCTCTTGTTCGCAGACTTCTATCTCTGCCTCCTCAAAACCCTCTCTCCTGGTTGGTCCTTGCGCACACGTGACCCTCTTCCATCTATTTTAGGGCCATAGCCTTCCGGTCATCTACCCCTTCCTTGGCCGACCCTGACCTTGCTTGCGGGACTTGCGGATTTTCCACCCCGCCATTGTCTTGTGTCTGCTGCTCGACCCCGGCAAGCCACATTCCCATGCTTCCAGGCAGTAATTAACAGTTATAAAATAATATTTTGTACAAATCGCTAACGAAAAGCGCACCATAACCGTTTGATAATAAAACTACTGTCCACAATTTCAGAATATTTTTCTTGTTGCTTTGTAGAGATTTTTGTTGAAATCTATAAAACTTTCCCGAAATATAATTTGGGTGATTCGAGTTAGTTTCGGTATTTTCATTGCGAAAAAATTTCTGTCTCGCGAAACAAATTCAGTCTACGTATTTTACAAACTTTTCATTTTGAAAAATAAAAAAACTGCTAGATAATGACTTCGCCAATAAACAAACAAAAGTAGGCAATAAAATACATTACACACAAAGTATCTGCCTTGTTGCTTTTTTCAGGTAACGATAACATAAAAAATATTTATACGCAACAAGGTTTATAGAAACTTTGCGTGATATTAATTTAATTTTATTTTTTGTCTGATATTTCAAACTTTAGGATGTATTTGTTAATTTTAAAGTAATTTAAACCTTCTATATTTCCGATACGCAAATGCGTTGGGTCTCTATGTATCTGTCAACACCTACTTTAGGACCTAAATACAAAGTATTTCTACATTTAAAAAGAATACTTTTTCAGAACCATCTAATATTGTAGCTATTTAATGTCATTATGATTTATGTTTTTATCTTTTACCGTTAGCCAATTTTGGAAAATACGTAAATTTCTAATTGTTAAAACCAGCATTAATTATTTACGAGACCGTGAAGAGGTACTGCCTCAAACAAGATTATTATTAATCCTTCTACACCGAGTTATTCTACAGCAGTTCTACTTATAAATATAAATAAAACTTGAAATATTTTGGTATTTATTATTTTAACCAAATTTCAAATACAAATTCAAATTGAGCCTATAAACTATCTCTTCCACTCTTTGTAAATTATGTATGGGTCGCCAATGACCACGTTGTCGACGCGACCAGTTTGAAACTTAATAAAAAAAAACTACTTATCGAATTTAGTTGCAATATTTTAATTTTTTTCGGAAGGGTAAGTCGTTTCGTCGGATTATCGGCCATAAATAATTATTCAAGCGTAGATCTGATATAGGGGGTTTCAATAACACAAATTTTTCGGGGAACTGTTTAATCACACTATAACATGAAAGTAAGGTCATATGAAGGTATATCCTTCACTTTTAAAGGCTGATGTAATCATCACTTTAAACCACAGCTACTAACTACAATCAACGAAATTACAAATTATTTTCAATTTGTGACTTGAGTGATGCTGAAAAAGCTATAAATGGTTTATTAAATGTGAAGGAGAAAGCACTGTGTTGTCAACAATTATAATACTCTTGAAAAGTGCAGTGAAAAAATATTGAAATTGTAGAGAAAAAGCGGGCCGCCCAATTTTTTAATAATTTATTTTATGAATTCACACCTAAGGAAGAATGGTTGGTTATCAAAGACAGAGAAGACGCTGAATAAGTCATCGCAGTCTAGGAAGAGCCGTGCACGTCAAATGCACGAGTTAAGTAACCAGCATAGTGAGAGAGAGAAAAAAAGAGTGGATTAGAAACAGAACGAAACCCAATGCATCTAAGGAGATCCACAACTAATGAACGGGAGTTCATTGGCTGACTTCGAGACTACGTGTTATTGAGCAGGAAGGAAGCCCGAGGCAAACTTGCACACGCCGCCTGAATTTCCGAGAAGCATCCCTGAGCCTCCACAGATACCCAAGGTCCATGGTCCTGGCCGGCTGACGAGAGAATAACAATCAGGTGTGTCTGCATTTCCGCATCGAGATTTCTGCTACACGACTCCAACGGGTCATGACACTCTAACGTGAACGAAATGTTTTAATCCGAGTTTCTTGTAATTTCTGTCCTGATATGATATATTTCTTATTAAATACAACGCACCCAAATAAATTACGTTTCAATATTATTTAAATTTATATGCACCTTAATCAATTCTCATCCGAAAGATAAAAACTGAATAAAAATGGAAAAATTTAAAGCTATGTTTAGAAGCTTTGTTATCATTTAACGTTTAAAAATGGTTCGTGTATAATGTCAATGTTTCACTAAATATTTTCATACGTTCGAATAATTTTTCACTTTACATTTTTCAAAAATGTTCGCTGAACTCCAAATCCTTTGTAAACCCCGATTATTGTTAGTATATTTAAGGAACTATTTACATGAACTATTTACATGAAAACATTATTTTTACACGCATCCCCAATTAAATTTTAATGCACAGTATGCCGAAATATAACTTCAACTGCGTTCTTATAAGCTTTCACAACTAATAGACACTCATGCGTGGAAATAGGGCTAACATTACAATAATTTATACAGCTAACTGTCTTCAGCACGACAACAAATTCAATTTCTGGTCGTGGATTCGTTACTACGTTTCTTTATTGATGATAATATGAAGGTACCAACCAGAATTTTGCGTAGTCTCATTAAGATAATATACAAATCTACATTTAAGTATGAGATTCTCGAATATTATTCATATGCTTAAAATGATTAATTTTTTCATTTAAAGAAAATACAATGCGCGTTTGTCACCTCAACGCTTTTATTTTTCGATTAAATGATTGGTTAATTTATGGATATTTACTATTTAAACGTGACATTAGTGTTAGTGTTCACACAAATAGATAGTTCACTATTAACAGCTTATAGTTTTTCAAAATTACGTAAACTCATGAGGCACTGAACATCTTTCAAATGTACTATGTGGAGACATGTGCGACGCTAATGGAATTTTTTAGGAAAATGTGCAAAGTGAACAAGGCAATATCGTTGACGAGTGTGTGTACCTTCCTTGTGTGTTGAATATATAATATCATTTGCTCTATGTCAAGCGAAGTGACAAAACTGTGGAATAGCAGTGCGAGACCGTTAATATGACTGTTTTCTCGAATAACAATGGACCATGCTGAGCAAAGAGTTTGTATTACAACAGCATGCAATGTAAATTGGTTCTTGTAAATACAAAAGAGTATGAATTAATTAATTCAGGATTTGAAATATACTTCTAAATTGTCTTAACTAAAGTAAGATAAGCTTTTCTGTATGGAATGAAATAAATTTTTTAATATTTATGTTTTAAAGCCAATATATTTGTTATGTACCAACATAGGTCACAACTAATTGGTTGAATATTAGTTATTACAGATAACCGCAAAATCATTCTACAATAGCCGTTTATGATATTTGATTTATGGTTTCAAGATCATGTAAACTTTATAATAGTTTTGAATTAATTTATATTGAATAGTTCTTTACATCATATAAACTACAATTACTCGTAATTCTTCAGATTAAAGATTTAACTTATTTTTGACTCAAAGATAGTGTTTAATTCATATCTTACAATCTACGCGTATTTTGACAAAATTGCGTAGTCATTATTTTGTTTGGTTAAAAATATTCTTTTAATTCTATTGGATTGTAAGGAGCATTAGAACTGTTAAATACATCCGCATTTATCAATTATTTGACCAACAATACGTGATTAACGTTGAATATAAATATTACACAACTGAAAGTTATACTACAAATACATTAATGATATTTATTGGGAATTTATTAACATTAATTATAATGATTATAGTACAATTAATTCAACTACATTTTATAATTAAACCATTTAGTGTTGATAATTTAATCTGAATAATGTGGTTCGGAAATATCTCGTCCTGAGATAGAAACCAAAATCGTTGAAGCAATTTCATTTCAATTTGCAACGTAATCTGCTTCTGAATCAATTCACTTAATCCACTAATTTTACAGATTCTTTTTGCATTAAGTATAAAACTAATTGTCTAATTTCAGCAACTAGACATGATTTCGTTTGAAATAAATATTCTGCCAACAAGCCATTTCTTTAATTTTCGGAACAGGAAACAATCGTTTACAACTAAATCTCCCGAATATACATCAATTTGATATACAGATTCTAGAGCAACACCTGAAGTCACTTGAGTCGTGGTGAAAAATAAATTTTATTCTTTGCCAAGTGTGGCCGTCTAGGTTCAATTCCGCCAATAAGGCTAATATTCTTCGGAGATTGTTTCACCTTCTTCCACATAGTCCGTGAGAACCAAACCTGGAAAATATCAAACCGAGTTTCCGAGCTGAAGGGATAGTTTTCGAAATCATCGGAAAACTTAAACCCGCTTCGATCAACTATCTGAACTTCAGGTTGGAGTCGTGGTGTAATAATACATATAAGCTTCATAAAAGGTAACGAAATGTCACAAAAAGGTTTTAAAAGCAAACAGACACTGCTGAGAGTTTTTGGTGAACAGTTAAAATTTATAAAAAGTATTTCAATACCAAAACATTCACGTAAAGTGATAATATCAGCATCCCAGCGTATCTACAGTCGACATCTTTAATGTACGCCATTGTGAATTTAATTGCTTTTTATCATTCACTTTTTCTGGTCGTCCTGAAGGTTGACCATAGAATTTGGTGGTTTACCCGCGTTTCATTAAGATATCTACATCTTTACTGTAGAAAATGTCGGTGAAGATGCGTTTTAATTTCTAATAACTCCACTTTTATTACTAGTAATTTTATAACGACTCTACATCGATTTTATCCATTTTTGTGAAACTCAATATCTACGGTCGTTAGTCACATTTTTATTGAGTTAATGACAATTAGTCGGCGTTAATCACAACAAACAAGAAATTCAATAAACATTGTTGAAACTTTATGGTTCGCTATCCAACACTCAATAACCGAAGTGCGATGAGCCATTTGAACATTATAGCGCCATCTATGTGTCAGGCTGATCACTTTCCGAACGACCCTCGGCAGCGACCTGGAAACGAGTTAAGATATACCATCCCACAATTTTAAGTGAAAAAAATTGTCGAAACTTCCGAATCTGTGCAACAGACCATTAATAAACAATCATCGGTATTAGTTTTCAAGAAATATAACCACTATTTGATTATCTTCATTTTTCTACCGAACTTAAAATTTTATTAGCATAGAAATATATAACTGTATACCGGGAAATTTGTTCAACGATAAGAATATTCTATTATATTTTTTTAAATATTACATGACGAAATACGTATTTAATAAATCAGTTAATTACCTTTTACAGACACTTTATTTTTATTTATAGAGTTACGACGTTTCGATACGTGTTCGTATCTTCTTCAGGTATTATCAAAATTTGTATAACAAACTAGCACTACAAACAATTACAATATCGATTAATTCACCAAGTTTTGGAAACGGGTCCGATGCACAGAATTCACTTTACAACAACGTGATTGTAGCAAGTCATGCTGTATAATCAAAAATAAAGTGACTGTAAAACGTCATTAACTGATATATTAATTTAAAAAGAGACTTAAAATACAACCTTTTAAATACGATTTTAGTACCTAAAATTTATGCTATTCTGAATTTAGCGTTTATTTGAATCAAAAAGGTCGAATATGCAAAAATATAATTCTTTTTATTATTATTATTTATTGAGGTTTATAATAGTCGCGTCGACATCGTGTCATTGGCGACCCATTATAATTCTTATTTAATTATAAAAACTGTGTTTCTTCATTATATGAAATATGAACCACCTAATAATTTTGACGTTAATTTATTTGTATCACGTAAATATTAATTAATCTATATGCGTCGAAGATATAAAACATATTTCAAATGTAGTTTGAAATTTTCGTATATATACGAACGTTACTACTCATCGAGAAAAAATAAATTCTTTATTTAATACATTATGATTTACAGAGTTAATTCCCGTGCATGAAGGGTACCTTCATAATTTCTCGTACGAAAGTGTTACAATTAGTATGTATAACATGAACCATTAGTGGACGAGAAGCACTTAGAAGTGAAAAGTTGCGAGTGCGTAAGTAATCGATGCGTATTTGCGTGTACGAGTTCAGCTGTGTAAGGTGACTTACGATGTGCTGCAATCAATACACCAAGCGTGGGTGTGGCGCGGGAATATAAACGCCCGTTGCTTTACTTATCATAAATTCAGATACCTGCCCCTGCTAGTCGTCAGCCCTGAAACTCGGTTATTCGAACGGCTGAATCGGAACCGGATGCGAATTTGGAAAACCAAAATTCACATGAAGCGCATAACTTTAGTGAAGTTGCTATTTCAATTAAAACAAAACTGCTCTCTACATGAAGAAATATTCGAATTACGTTCCTAGACACGTGTTTCGGGAGTGTTCTTGTTCCAAAACAAACTATCTAATGGAGGATGATCAATAATATAAGTAGAGAAATTTATTATCAAACAAATGTACCTTATTTCTTATAAAATGAACATCTGTAACTTTTTTATCATTTATAATTCAAATAATCTTGAAACACGCGTCTCATTGATTAAATTTTAACCATTCCATTTCAAACAATTGTTATGGTAGCTCCATGGTCAAAGACAGCTGATGTAAAACTACTTGTTCACAGGCTCAATTCGTATCGCGGGTAAACGATTTCCTACTTAAACATAATATGACAAATTATTCATGTTTTTAAAAGGCAATAGAAGGAAAGCTTTTTATACTGTGTGTTTATTTAACAACGCAAATTCCTTTGTAATGAATGAATTTATTCACTGCAATTAAGTTCACACTTTGAAATAATTCAAGATAAAATTATATCTGAATTTAAATTAAAACGTAACAAAGTATTTACAAGGTATCATGCTACACTTTTCTCAGTGCGAGTCATTCGTCTCAGGTATAAGCTGACAAAAATTTTCGTGTTTTATATTATTTGAAGTCCAATAACGGTCTGTTAAAAATAATTGAAACATACCTTAAAAAAAGTATTGTCTTTAGTATCTTCATCCTTGTAAATAAAAAATTTCTAATCACTCACTATTAACGACTAATATCTTGATATTAAACAGATTTTCACTTAGAGTACTACACTCCACTACGGTAAAAATAATTTTATAACATATAATTTAGATCTAATTTAAAGCTTTTATCCCGCTCCACAACACGTGGTTTGGCATTCCTAAAATGTCTTATAATTATAATTCCTAATCGGCGTTCTTACATGTAACCCGCCTAACCTATTCTTAGGTCGAGCGGTTAATGTTTTCGAGGATAATCGCTCCAATCCATAATCGAACATTTTAAAGATTAGTATTTCCCTGGTATGTTCGGTGCTCTCTTTCTTCAATTCTAAAAGAACATTGACATTTACTTAAAAAAAATTTTTTTTTGGACTTGTAACTCCACACCACCCTGGTAGTATTAATTTTAAACTAATCGCAAATTACGGCGTTGTTTTCCTTTTTCTGATAGTGATTCCGATGTTTGGGATCTGTTTTCAGAGTTATACGTCATATTTAACCTGCCTTAAGATGCACCATATTCAATGCCTTAAAATGGTCACTGTTGTACGGATCTCAGCTTGTAATGAGCCTTCATTGAGATATTATTATTTTTTACTTACTTGTTTTAAAGAGAATGTAAATATGTAATTTTACTTCTTTATTTTTTTGTTATGTGTTTATAATTTTACAATGGAAAGGTATGAATATTTAATTGATAAATGTTCATATAAACAAGTCATGTTCAGGTTGGAGAAATCTCGACCAGACCGGGACTTAGTACGTAGTCACTCTACCATCTGAGATATCCGAGTCGACTCCACGCCGGATACGACTTCCATTCTGTTGTCCTGAGGAGAGGATCACCTATAGAAAAATATATTTTAACTTATTCGATAAGTTGTTTGTGGAAGTTTGCTAGTCGGAGTGGTGAAAGGGGCCATTTGAGGTATTACAGAAAGATGGTCGCTATTGATAAATATTTATGCTTCATCGTCTAGGAAATTCAGAATACGAGGGCTGTTTACTTCGACTGGAGTTCGCTAAACTGCGTAGATCTCGTGGGATGTGGCTGAGATCCAAGGGCCTTAACAGATACAACCCTGAAAAAAAAAACGAGACTCGAGTGGGGGAGGACAAGCTTTTACTTTCCCCATAGATCAGTGCTAAATACGGCTTTCCTCAAATTATAATATTTTTTTCTACTTTTTTTCGGAATAATCACACACTGGCACCTTGACAAATGCATGTCTCATGCTACTGAAAATTTTAATTAACGCGGAGTTATACAGTTGTTGAGTCAAGTTGTTTTATTATTATGTAGTCTTTTTTATAAAATAATTATTTTATTTTCATTGTTACTTTATTTTAATACTGAAAAAAATATTAATTGTTTCTAAATTAATCAAATATAACCCCGTACGTAAAATCTTCTTTTATAATTAAAATCGACAGAAGAGGTTTTATGCATGATTTCTTATAAAAATTAAAAATGCAGTTATAATACTACGAATTGTAAATATTTACTTATTACACTCTTACATTCGGGAGTAAGGAAGCCTGCGAGAGGATTTCTCGCAGGTGAACCTTCCCAGAGGGCTCTGGCGGGGGCTACCTTTGGGGATGCTCTCACATCTCTCTGGTTTTTTGAACTAAGGTTCCCACATGCCGAGGCACCTCGGTCTGTTTTGAGAGGTGTATGTTCCGGGGTCGCAGACCTTGGGCATACGGCAAGAGTTGTCCGCTATTCCTATTGGAATAGTCGGCCAGCTGCCTCCTAAACAGGCCAAGGCATGGCGAGGGGTAAGCTGCGTCCCCACAGCAAACTCCTCTCCCGCTATCGGAAGGGCGTGGGACAAGTACCCAATGCCCGACCTACCCGATGCAGGTTTTTCTAAGGTTTTCCCTGCATTCCTTTAGGCGAATGCCGGGTAGGATCCTTAAAATATAGCCCGGGGGCCCTAGTTAACCCTTGGCTACCTTCCTCTACCCTTCCGCATCCCCCCTTTCAAATCCCTTCCTATGCTATTAAAGGGGAGTTGCCCTAAGTGGATTACCCTCATGTAGCCTATTACCCTAAAAAAAAAAAAAATTACATTCATTTCATTATCTACGTTTCATCACGTGGAAAATAACAGTTTTCACCGGATTGGAGAGATATGGTATGAACCGAATTTTAAGTTAAAATTCTGGAATATTAAATCGCGACTTTAAACCGTCCATAAAAATAATCGTAGATATTGACTTTTAGACTATTTAATTACCCAGATACACATTGAGTCTGTAGATCACAAATTCTTAATATCTGGTCATTCCTATAAGGATAGTTACCGAGTTCGGAGAGACAGGTGAATCTTTGTACCTTATAATTGGCAATTGCTGATTTCCATCGCCGGCAGTAAATTAATTTCAGGCTGTCCAGTTGACTGACAATGACTTCATACGAAGTGACAAACTTTGTGAAAGACTTGAGGAAAATGAAGTTGTTTCATTTGGCAAATAAAACAAACTTCGCCTATTTTTGGTCAAAGCATCTTTCAACGAAGGAATATAATACTAATCAGAAAAATAAATAGACACATAACATAAAAAATAAGTGCTAAATTAAGTGAAGTATTGAATTTAGAATTTTTTGGTCTTACTTTTTCTGATAAGTGTACATTTTATGTAGAAGAAGTAAAATGTATTAAAACTCTTGTTAACAAGGAACGTCATTTTTAAGACAGAAATATCAATGTTTTCCCTTCTCTAAAAATTATTTTAAATATCTGAAGTATCAAGACCAGCCGACTCTCCAACACTTTGAGCGCCCAGTACAACGTGAGTTTTTCCGCAATCTACCACGCCACGATTTTCCAATGTGGTTGAAATCATTTCATCAAAATTATGAAGTATATGTTCAACATTCAGAAAATTTGCATGACATGGTGTTAGAAACAGATTGTGAGTAAACTAAAAAGTCATTTTCATCAGCTTACTGATTGATTGAATACTTTTTCAGTGATATTTAATATGATTCAAGCTGTAATTTATCATGGTAAACTTTTTATAAATTTTAATAATTCATTAATTGTCTAAAGGTTTCATGTATCATTGTAATGAATGGTATTAACGCACGAACTATAATGAAGATTCCGTATTTGTTGGCAATTCAGACAGACTACATCGACAAGTCGGTCTCAAGTCCGTTTGGCACAACGAGCGGACCTGTACAATGATTACAATGACCGTTGTCCATAAAAGACGTTAAAACGTTTCGTGTCGGAACCATGAAAAATCACTCCTGACAGCTACCGAGAGCCTTTAAAAATTGTAGGCAAAACAAATTAAGTGTCCCGGAAGTGTCGCTTGCGATGACGGGAATGATAAATTGTTACCATGTGACTAATAAATCTAGTTTTAGGAGGCAGTGGTTGTAGATTTTATCAGTTTAAAATATGTATGAGGGCGAGAAATTAAACTTAAGTGAATCACGCAGTGACTATTTTTAAAATAAAGGTGAAATTTAGGAGTTGATAAAATCGGATGAACGTAGAAAGGTTTCCGGTCAAAACTGTGACTGCTTGCTTTGAAAGTCTTGATGGAAGACTTTCGTTACGTTCGTAAATGGAGTCCAGTTTCTGACCCGACGACTCCCGTCCTCTGCAGACGACAGCCAAAGACGCTCTTCGAATCCGATGCCACGTGACACGTGCATCTTGTTTACGGTATTTCACAGCATGCGTAACATCAATTCGACATCCGCCTTCTCGGTGTCGTTAAAAAATATATTTACTAAAGTAATGCTTTGCCAATAGTATAAGTTAAATGTCCGATGACACTAATATTAAGAGTCGAATTTTGTAATAACTGAAGCTGCTCTAGAATTATTTAATTAATTTATTTAATATGTTTAATTCAAAAGTAAATTTTTGTTGTTGTTAATAAATTTATATATATAGTATTATACAAAACAAGCTAATGATAAAACTCCACGATGAAAAGCCAAATAATGTAGTATAAAATAAATTATAAAAGGTAATTGCCAGCACATTTTGGCGTCAAATTATGTTGTAAACACAAGATTAATTAAATGAATAATGGAAGGAAATCAAAACAAAAATTATTTTTAAAAGTTAACACAGATTATTTATTCAACAAATTTGATTTTGGTTGAATTTACATTTTAATAGTTTAAGTTAATGCCTCAGCTTTTATAAGAATCTAACTTTCAAGGCCTCTTATCGGGCCTATAATAAGGACAGTAAATAAGTGAATTTACAATAAAAAAATTTATACCAATAACAAAATCTATTAGAAATCTGAAAGGTTATATATATCGGGCAAAGTTATATATATCTGACGGTAAACGATATTTACGTAAAGTTTACCAGGTGAAAGTTCTTTTTTACATACCATTTATTTAGAGCTGCAGTGGTTTGTGCTCGCATGATTATTTGATTTTCATAGCACACTAAATTTCATAGATTTTATTCTCGTCTCACTTTCCAACACTTTGCAACATTTTCGGCGCCTTTCTACTTCGCTGAATTCGTATTGTCAGTATATTTCAAATTCCAAGCGTCTTATGTCTTTTGGACAATACGCCAACAACCATTATCGTCTCTGCATTCTCGCGTCAATAAATTATGTTCTTTACAATGCTCTGGCCTCAAAGTTACGCCGCCAATATTTAAAGAAATAATTTTAATGAATATATATATATATATATATATATATATTGTGGTAATTACGAATATGTAATTATTTAATAAATAAAATTTTACTATTTTCATTATCGGCGTCGTAAATATGAGGACATTGCATTATAGCTTAAGGATTGTCTACAAGAATATGGAGCCTATAATGCTTGCTTGCTAGAGTTGCATTGTTGCCTCAGGCTGCATTGAGACGTACTGAACTTGAGAGATTCAGAGTTGCTCGGAGGAGGATTGAGGAAGGTGTGTTTTGAGGAGTCTGTATTCAGAGTTCCCGGGACCACGGCTGAGCAAGTGTCATTTGGAAGCTGAGAAATGTTGTATTAAAAGTCCCCGGTTTTAGAATTGCAAGTCGCAAGTTTGGAATTATATTTCGTCTATTGCCATGTTCCAGTAATTATCCAAGTTTTATAGAACAAAGCTATCAACTGTGATTGTACAAACAAAGTTATGAACCGTTAGGATCAGAAAGTGATTTGTGTTTGCAAACTAAAATATCTTTAAATTCAGTGAAATATGGCCTTTTTGTGAAGTGTTTAAAAACATAAGCGAGATAGAGCCCAGATGGCCGGACAAGGGTAAAGTATATAAAAATAATTTTGTCAACCATGTAGTGTAAATATAATTATCGTCTGATTTCAAATTTTGATCATTTCATTTAAAATAATAATAATTTAAGTCAGGAATATTTTTGCCTTGTAAGATTTAATTGTGATTTATGTAACTATCTTTATTGGCGGCCCGATAGGTGGTCCTGAAAATTAAGCAGTGGCACAACAATATGAATTTGTAAAATTTCAACTAAGATAAAAATTTGTTTTATTAAATTAGTTTTGTTATATTTTAAACTCTTTTTTTCATTGAAATCCTTTCATTTTTAACTTTTAATTTTTTATTACAAAATTGGTGATTCAACCTGGGGCAAAATATATAAAATTAACTTTTATTTACATTGTAATACAAATAACCTTTAATTTTAATTAATATATTAGCATATATATCAGTTAAATTAATATTATGTATAGCTGAACAACTCCTGCAATAGTAATTTTACAGAGATCAAACTATATGGCACTATAGATCTTGAATGCGTATCATGTAATAGTTATGAAATGTGCTCGTGTCTTTTGCATAGTAGATTTTTTTAAAAAAATATACCACGCTAACGTTATTTTCTGCTTAATGTTTTAGCACTTTCCAATTAACGATACAGAACACTACACATTACACAAATGTGTAATGATACTGCTGTAATTTTACGCTGACGTCTGCAAATGTTTATTTAAAGATATTAGTTTCCTGCCACCCGAGTTAAGTGCTCTAGGTAATTCGAAATTTAAAACCATTTTTAACCCTTAATTAAATTTTATAAATCTAGAATATGATTTATTTCAGAAATGAAACTAATGTTACACCTCTCGAGGAATTAAAGAGTTGGAATCGCTTTCAGCGAAATATTCCTCTCTCCCAATTCCTTTCGCAAGTTGTATAAAAGCCAAGACTCGCAATCGTAAATCATCGTTCAGAGGCAGAAGTCGAGATATTCGCCTTTCTTGAAGTCCCGTGACCCAAGCAGGCCCATGCTTGAGTGTTTCCTACTCTCGCGCTTATACTTTGGATCAGTGCACTCCAGTAAACAGTTTTTCTAAGAATATGAAAATTCTCCTCTCACTTTTGCTGAATTCCTAATTCGTTTACTACCCACTTTTGCAACCTCTATATTTTTTTTTGCCACCGCTATTGATCTTCTAATTAAAATTATGTTCAAATGACGCGAGCTATGCTTTAGCCCTATTGCGTTGAACCAGAGGCGCGAAAAATCCCATTGGTTGCAGCTGCTTGCTAGGCATGTACTTTGACAGGCTGCATTGTTACTCCGCATACACGCGATCCACCCCCGCGTCCATCACGAGGGCGTGGTGGCTTTATCAGCCATCACTAAGGTTGTAACATCAGTTGGTTTCGTCGTCTCGGCTGTTTGTGCGTCGGAAGATTCGCAGCTTCCCAATAGTAGTCCTGTGTGCGCGCAGGAAACTTTACGTCTTTCTCAGTAGCCATCCTTGGCGTTCTCTAATTATTTTTACGGAAAAATTGCAAAAGTTTTAATTAATGAGAAGGGATGGTGTATATGGCACATCGTTTAATAAAAGAGTTTATAAAATATTTTATGCAGAACTGGCTTGATTACACTGAGAATGAAAAAGTCGGAAAATATGTGCGAACTACTAAATTTCCGTTTGATCTTATGCAATTCCTGTTTTTCTAACCGTCAATACATTAATTTATTCCGGAAGTAAACTATTCCACTGCGTAGTTTCAATCATAGTGACAGTTACGCGTTATCGACACCTAGAAATCAGAAATTCTATATCTTTATATTTTTTTCTTTGTTACTTCTAACTGAAATTGAAAAACGATTACCAGTTGAACCTAATTTTTTATAAGAGGACAACATTTTTTTGCCATTGTTACTGCCACGTTCTACTATGATTTTATTTGACTTATTTGCTTTGAGTTAAATATTGTCTCTTAATATAATATATAATATTATAAATGAATTCTGTACTTGAAAATAGATTTTTATCAACTGCTGAAAATTTTATAGTATCGCGATAAACTCTGACCTACTTTTTATAACACTACCAAACAACTTCATTCATCACGAAGTGTAAAGCTTCACTATTCTCCCGTTTTCTATATTATCCAGATACGTCCCGTAGCATGTTATCATTATTGAGTTTTATAAACGAACGGGGAAATTGAAGCTATTTAATAACATTTATTAATCAAGCCTCACACTGAAAGCGTCATAAATTGTAATAAACTTGTTATTTTTAGGGAATTATTATCAATAAATCGGATAATAAGTTGTAAATATTAAATAAATATCTATTTGAATAAAATATTAAATCATATACAATTAAATCATTAAACAGATTAAACAATGGTTTTCACCTTTCCAAGAAAACGCTGTCACGATTTATTAAAAAAACAAATATCGAATTGTAAAATATAAATATTTTGAACACTTTCCAAGGGACCTCATTATTATAGAAGAAGAAAACTTTCTGATTTAATTAACAACTTTTTCAAAAGCTTTAAACACGAAGTAGAAAAATACAATGAAATTAAATACTCTTATATAATGAGATTAGGAATTGGAAGCAATGCAATGACATACATATTGTGAATAAAATAAAGCTCGGACTCGCTCTCCTTCATTGTCCTGCCTCCTGCAGTCTTTCATACTACCGAGTCATTCCGTCTGATTGTCGTGTGCCAAATTGATTGACGTTCTCTGCCAGTAGGAACGACTCATGGCCTCTGATGGATTAGGAACTGATTCACGTAGTTCACAATCCCCTTGAGAAAGGTCCACGTGCTTCTCAGCAAAACGCTGATCAAGGAACCTTGCTCTCAAACCATCAACCAGTAACTTCGAGTATTAACTATACGATTATAAAGCGGAATAGTGCTCAAAATATTGACTGAAAATTAACATGAAAAAACTCGGAAAGAATTATATTCAAAATACATTTTAATGTTAATGTACGCACCACACTTCCATTGTCTCTCACTTCTATCCATATTCTTTCCGGATCATGCATCACCACATTTGAAATAATTCATAAATGGTTGTAACCAATTTTTAAAGCACGTCCTGCGGCAAGTCCTCATCGTTAGCGCTTGAAATTTGTTTCCATTTAGAACAATGGTGTTATTTTACTCGTTATATGTTAGTCATTTCCCATGTTTATTGCTCATAATTTCGTCACTTGTGGCTCATTGAACCCTCGTCCAGTTTAATGGCTTTCCGTGGCTAACCAATATCGCCAAAGTTCCATTTTACATGTGATAATATAAGTTTTTTGATCACATACCACACAAAAAAATAGTAAATATAACTTTTAAAAGAATGAATACGTCTCAGATCGAATTAATTGACACAGATTTAACTTGACCTACTTTGATATTTCAATATGTATGATTGTAACACGTGAATAAACCATAAAGGTTTTGGCTATATTTTCCGAAGTATTATTACATGAAACGTTAACACGCCGGTAATTGTGATAACTATTGTCTGTTAAAATTAAATTAGCCTTTGTTTGTGAACGATGCTTCATCAAGGTCATTTCTGTGTCCTGAGTTGAGCAGGCCAGGTTTAATACTGTTCAGAAAGGGAAATGAAATAATAGTGACTATATGGACCGCGATAGCGGTTCCACAGCTCTGAATGGTGCGTAATTATTTTTATATATTTTAAAAAAACCTCTTACGGTATGTGGTAGCTTTGAAAGCTGAGAAAAACTTGCGTAATTTTTCAAGTTTGGAGAGCGATGCTGGACTGATGCGTCTCTCGGATCTCAAAGAGTTTACCTTCCAAATCCATGTTTGTAAATCTTAAATTTTCAGTTTAAAGACCGGAAGTCCTCTTCAAGGACGTGCTAAATTTAATAAGAATTCTTGACCAAGTATTCCGGAACTTTTGTAGTTAGTTTTCTAAGGATCTAATAGAATTAAGTAACCATGAATGAGAGCGTACATTTTGTAGTAACATTCAACGATTGATGAGCCTCGCGTCTGAGCTGATAGAAATAGTAGCAAAATATTTGTGAATCTGAATTGTATTTTAATATTTTAATGTGACATTATTATTACCTAAGTTCCCATAATTTAATCAACGCCAGGGACACTGAAGTAAATATTTTGTCTCAAATCATCCACAACTAAAAATCTCAAATCAGGATCCTACAAACGTAGCGAAATAGCTGTCAACATTATTAAATCAATTCAAATCTATTATTAATCATTTTTTAGCCAAAATAGCATTATACAAAATATTCTCAGCCCAGTTATTAATAAACGAGCACAATACACTAATTGAGAATAATTTCATGGAACACTAATGACTTATCCTAAACTAGGATCAGAAATATTTCTAAATTTACAAAAATAATACATAGATTTAATTTAATAAATTCGTTTTTCTTCGAGAACAATAATTAAAATACCACATTACAATGAGTATGATTAAACTCGTGCAGATAACGTGCCACATGGTGGCGCAACAGTTTGGTAGCAGAAATAGTCAATCCCCCAGAGGTATAGAGAATACTGAAGTATGTGGTCAACAGATCTAAAGCCAGAGATGCTCAGCACGAACTAAATTAATCAATCCTACCAAAGGTATACTAGGGAATTCATAATGGGCTATTACAATGGCGCTCGGCAGGCAATCGACAAGCAAAAGATTCGAGGGAACGGATAAGCGATTGCATTATGCTACTCATTCTTCCCATTTTTTATTAAGAATAATTGTTAATCTTAAATACATTGCTTTTGCACATATTGGCTAAGATATAAGCATAAAACGAGGAATATATCAGCCTATTTTTATTTAGTATGCCGTTTATCCTATTGGTTCTCTCCGGACCGCACCGCATAAACCTCTGGTCTGACTGCAAGAAGTGAACCAGGATTTTTAGTTGTAATAAACAAGCTCATCTGGTCATCAGTAAACCAATCACATCTTATGATGAAAAAATACAGGATGTAACATAAAGAAATCCGATTACAGTTCTGTAGACCACGTGACGGTGGTCTTCTGTTAAACTTTGTAACTAGAAAGAAGTGTTATTTTTGACCGAATTAAGCTCGCTTTACACATAGCCGGTTGTCGGCCAGACTTGCCTTCAATCATTCTACGAATACGGAGCGTGATAAGTTATTTCCTTACATAGTCTCGTATTAGGCAGAATCTTTCTGGAGAGATGAGAATCTCAAATATCTCTTTACCTCTCTCCGTTTTTCCGGCAAGCCGAGGCACCTCGGCCTGTTTTGTGACGTGTCTGTTCCAGGGTCGCAGACCCAGGGAAAACGGTAAGAGTTTTCTACTTTCTTATTGGAACAGTCGGCCAGCTGCCTCATAGTCGAGGCACGGAGAATGGAATGCTGCTCCCCCACATTAAACCCCTCTCCCGCCATAGGAAGAGCGTGGGGCAAATACCCAATGCCCGACCTACCTGATGCAGGTTTTCTAGGATTTTTCCTGCATCACTTTTAGGCGAATGCCGGGTAGGATTCATAAACTACAGCCCGGAGGCCTTAGTCATCCCTTAGCTACCTTCCTCTACCCATCCTAATCCCCCACTTTCAAATCCCTTCCTATGCTATTAAAGGGGAGTTGCCACTACGTGAATAACCCTCATGTAGCCTGATAATAATCTCGTATAGAAGTTTTAAAATAACGAAAAAAAATATAATGAATGGATTTATTCAATTAATATGAAAAGAAACATGTTTGGGACTTTCTATTATTTTGATGAGTTGAGAAAATATGAGCACAAGTGTTTTAATTACTTTCGGATGAGTATTGAAAATTTCGACGATCTTCTTACGCGCTGCAATAAATAACTCAGAGAATGTAAGAAACAAATGTTTCAGATCACAATCGCTAAAGAACATAAGTGATACATATCTTACATTTATTTATTACAATAAACTATATTTACAAAAACCTAAGACATAAAAGAAAGTATACAATAAAAATTCAAACACCACTATTCACTAAATCCCTATTTTAGGATTTTTTCAGATCGAACTAAGATTTTAATAAAAATAAATATCATGATCCTACTGTTTTATCGCGTCTCGATAGATGTCGAAATTTGTAGAAAGTATAATAAATGGAGGATTTTTCGCAGAATTATAAACTTACATGCTGCTTGATATTATAAGGCTTGTCAAATTTTACATAGCTTTATTCTAGAAAGGGACGGCTAAAAATTAACGAATACTTTGTCTATAACTGGGTTTAGAAGTATAACGAGAAGTGAATCAGTAAGAGGAGGAATTTCATCAAATAACGTAAGAAACGCGATGATGACTTACTTTTTAACTCATACGGATTCAGTAAAATAACAGTTGTCTAGGAAAAAAAACTTGCAACTGTACTTAATAAATATTGTTTTTTGTTTTGGAACTACAAAAATTTTCAAGTTGATAAAATGAATTATTACAAAAATCAATATATTGCACTGTGCTCTCCATATTCCGTTCTTTCTTTATCATTCGCATCTTAATATACATTCCTTAATTCTCTGCAAACTTCCTCTCAAACATTTCTGTAATCTGCATTTATGTATTTCTCTAGTTTTGTCCCACAAAATTTAATTCATAGGTAACAGTCTAGGGCCTAGGCTCGCCTAGTTCCACATAGGTAAAAGTGTCCCCTTATTGTCGTCGTGATGCCCCACGTTAATAGCAATCCGTAAATGTTTAAGCAACATTATGGTAAATACATACAGTTTGTGATTAGCTGTAGTGGTTCAGTTTAATAAAATATTACCCGAGTATTGTGCTTAGATTTTTCAAGTAACAAATAAAAATTATTGTACGTGTTGTATAAACTTTTTGAACGGTTTGTAATATCGTGGTAATTGTACTACGACTTTTTGTGGCAAGATTTGCCTATTAAAATATAGACCACACTAATCTTGCGGTTATTAAATCTCTATCCCAAAATGGAGTCTACGCAATGCTGATTAGCACATCATAACATAAAATGGTAAATACAGTCGAACTCTGTTATAACGAGCGTGACGGGACCGTTAGATTTTACTTGTAAAAACCAAGGTTCGTTATATCGGGATTTTTGTTTCAATTTTCAGAAATATCAAATAACAAAACAAAATACGTTGTTTATTATTATAAAGAATCAAAATTAGATTGCGTACTCTAATTAAACAGAAATATATTGATAGAAAATCGTTCTGCTTGATCTTTCAACATACATCCGTCAAAAGGTAGCTCGATAATGCGTTGAATTGTAAACCACTCATTTAATTCACGGTCTTAATTTCTGAGTTGACAATTTGTAATTTTTCTTTGCACTGGTTCTGGAGTTTTATGAGGACAAAACGTATATTTGTTTATTCAGTAGCTTTGACAGTCCAAATATTTGCACACGCAAATATTTTTATGATTTCAACTTTTTTACTGATCGAAATGATTTTCGCTTTGTCGACTCTATGAACATAGAATTTTAATTGGAGGAAATTGTATCAATTTGAGTCTTATAAAAGACAGGGTGAAATGTGATTCGGTAAAATTATTCATCATTAAATTTTTTCTGGGTGTAAAAGGATTTTTTATGTATATAATAACAGGCTGTATGAGGGTAATCCACGTGGTGGCAACTCCCCTTCAATAGCATAGGAAGAGATATGAAAGGGGAGATGCGGAAGGGTACAGGAAGGTACCAAGCGTTAACTACGGCCCCCAGGCTATAGTTTAAGGATCCTACCCGGCATTCGCCTAAAATGATTCAGAACAAACCCTAGAAAACCTGCATCGGGTAGGTCGGGCATTTGGTAGTTGTCTCACGCTCTTCCGACGGCGGGAGAGGGGTTTACTGTGGGGACGCAGCATTCCATTCTCCGTGTCTCGACCAGTTTAGGAGGCAGCTGGCCGAACGATTTTAAAAGGTACATGCAAGAAATGCTTGCGAGAGATCAGTCACGGTACACAGTCCGTCTAGCCGTAGCCGTCTCAAGGAATTCACGGAAGCTAGACAGGTTTGCTCGTAATAACCACGTGTTCCGATCTTATATCGGGGACAATTTATTCACAAAAATAACAATTTTTTTGGCGTAGACAGGCTATGTATAGGGTAATCCACTTAGTGGCAACTCCCCTCTTATAGCATAGGAAAGGAATTTGAAATGGGGATGCGGAAGGGTGGAGGAAGGTACCCAAGGGTTAACTAGGGCCTCCGGGCTATTGTTTAAGGATCCTACCCGGCATTCGCCTAAAAGTAATGCAGGACAAACCCTATAAAAACCTGCACCAGGTAGGTTGGGCATTTGGTACTTGTCCCACGCCCTTTCGAAGGCGGGAGAGAATAAAATCTACTAATAACCGACCTCCTCATTACCGAGTTCGACTGTAAAACAGATGGGGACATTATTTAAACAAAGTTAATTCAGAATAATATATGTGGAAAATATATTATTACATATTTTGGTTTCTATTGAATTCTCACATATATATTTTTAATAATATGACATTTAATTTATGAACTTTCCTCTTCACATATATTTTGATATATTTTTAACAGTGCACACAAAGATTTGTTCGATTTAGTCGTAGAAATTCATAAAAGATGAAAGAATATTCAGTAACAAAACCAACAGTTGTCTTTCTTGGAATCAATAATGTAAGTTAGTTATTTTTCGAGGATTTTTTCTCTTTTAATACTTGTAACTAGATGTCAAAGAATTACGTCCATGCCTTATAACAAAAATGTGGTATTCGACCATGAAAACGCATCAGAACAAGAATAGAAGCCCATTTGCTTCCCTTTTACTCTGATATGAAATTAAATTACATCTTCCGGAACATTCAAAACTGTTTATCAAAGTAAGGGTGTCGTTTTTCACATTCATAAAATGCTGTGAATTCAAACCTGTCCCAAGTAATAACACTCCAGGAATACTTACGACGCGTGTATTTGTTACAAAAGAACATTTAGAAAGGCCTTGCAGCGCATTTCCCAAATTATGCCATTTACTTATTCCCTGCAATCTAGCGAACGAGCTATAAAGCCGCACCCAACACCATTAAGACAATGCTGTAGTCTCTTCAAGTAAAATAAAACATGCACATCTTCTCCCTCGAGTGATAAAGTTCAGCTAATTTCAAAGGTGTTGCGTGGAAAATGGCATCATTAAGGCAGCTTAAAAAGATTTTATAAAGTAATGAACTCCACTTTTAATGTGTACAGGGATAAGATACTGAAATGTTGCGAATTTTAGGGCTGCATCTAGACTGTCTTATATTAAAAAGAAACTTGATTAATAACCTGTGAAGCTCATTTGACAGTGGAGACAAACATTACATCCACGTGTATTGGAAATATTGTTCTACGAATAGATACTTATACGCACTGTTACAATTATGGTTTGATGTAACAGAAGTGTTGAAAACTGTCGCCATGCCGCGTACCCGCAGCATACCCACCGTCAGTCTTCGGAAGGGCGTGGGACAAGTACCCTTGAACCCAACATACCTGATACAGGTTTTTATAAGGGTTTCCCCGCACTAAATTTAGGTGTCGGATAGGATTCTTAAACAATAGCCCTGGGACACTAGTTAACTCAGTTATTATACTATCCACCACGAGGATTATCCTCAAGGAGTCTGTCACTGACCAAAATAAAGGATCTTTATTTTATTCTTGTGACACCATTAAGATATACACTATAATACACCTCACTAGAGATACGTTGGACGATGAAGATGAAAGGTCTGTTTGTGCCCCGTTGTTAAGTTGTTCAATGCAGTGTATAGGGATCAGAGAATCTCAGACTTGTATGGTGTTTACCAACAATCGTCTAGAATTTATATACGAAACTCCTGGAAAAAACGGTATCAGACAAGTTCTGTACAAAGTTCATCGCCATTCAGAATGACTAAAATGGTTATTACTTGAACATATAAACAAAATAAATAAATAATATTCGGATCTGCAACGAGAACTGGTCCAAAATAGTCGATCGTCAACTTGAATCGTAGAGCCTATAATAGTAATTGAAATTGTTTTTTTGTGACTGTATCTACTTGAAAGTTGAGTTAAAAGAATTTCCTATTTACTTGCGTCTAAATATTGCTCAAATACACTCATATTAAGAAAAAATTCCATGAAAATTCATCTCACCAATTTTGTTGGTTACTGAATTGGAACACTTTGGGACAGTTAACAAGTAGAAATACAAGATAAATAGATTATGTGTAAGATTTGTAAACCTCAAGTTTATTTATTTAACATTTAGGATTCTGGCGGGATAATTTTTTGCGGATAGCGAACTGCGAAATTTGGTGACTTCTTTGGTATTTTCTGTTGCTGGAGCCGGCAGATGATACGAAGTTTCTGTTTCTCACTATGTCTGATTACTAACCAAAACAATCTTATCTGTCTCTGTCGTCCAGTGAGTAATTTATACTCTCCTCTATCTCTGGCATTTGCATAGCAAACGGAACCATACTCTCCATCTCTCTCTCACATTCTCTGTCATCTACAGGGGCACTAACTATTTTTCTTTTCTGCTCCTGTCTTTTATACTGAGATTAGCAAAACACCAAATGTGGCTATTTTCAGCAAACTTGCCGCTTGAGTAAGAAACACCCCTCTTTTTGTCAATCTGCTAACCCACTGCTTTGTTAAATGGAAGCCCATGTGTTGTCCGGCAATATCACGCCTGAACGTGTCAGTTCCTCCTGAAACCCCTCACGAAAACTCCCTGCCTTCGCACATTACATATTTCATAAATAATAAAAGAATTCTACAAGAGTTCATTTAATTAATTAGAAGAAGAATACTAAGGCAGCCCTATGAGTGACCACTACGCGTATATTACTCAAAGAAAATTATGAAATAAATCCTCCCTTTAATTATTTAATCATTGGAATGCCAGCCTCTATTAATGATCACATAACATAAATGTGAAGTCCTGATCTCATGACAACATAAACTCCAAACATTTTTGGATATCAGTAAAATTAAATAAGCTTGATCTCGAACTGGAACATATATTAGGTCAGGGACTTCGAATGATAATTATTCTAGTACTTTTTAGATTATCAGTAACTTGTATATTGCCCATATTGCGAAACAGGTAGTATAGGATTGGGAAACTCGAAGCAGAGGATGGAAACAATTATTGTAGAATCAATCGGAACCTGGTAGGAAGCGCTGCGCCTTATCTGTGAAAGCCCACAAAGGAGGGGATTTACCGCCATGTGCTTGTCTCTCAACCACTGAAATATCAAATATGTGCTACCAACTGTTGTCTGAATCCACCAAATATTTTTATCATGACTGGCGAAGCCCATGAAAAGAATTCCATTTTATTCACTCGTCTAAATAAAAATAGTATTAAAATCAGTATAATTTATTGACCAAACAAAATTTCAATAGTCGTCATAAAGTACAAGAAAAAATTAAATTGTGGTTAAAATTTACCCCATAAAATGTTCATAGGAAATATGAATTATAAATAGAATACTTTTTCCAAAATTTGAAAGTGTACTTACCGACTCGAAATCCACAAAAAGGTGAATTTATAATATAAGTTCATATGGATAAATAAGTAAGAATAAAAAATTACATAGACGAATTACAAATTATTCATACAATTATGCAGATAATGGTTCTAACTTACAAATTCGTTGGAATGTAGCTCAGAGAGGTCTCCTAATTAGTTAATATCTGAAGAAAGCATTATATAATGCCATCTAACAAATATTCTATCTTTCAGGTATCTCAGATAATTTTATATTTAATTTTGAAGTTGAATTCTTTTGTCTTTAATGAAAACATTAAAGTAAAAACGTGATAAATGTTTTTTGCCTTTCCTACAACAGATAATTTACTCAATCAACTATATACTAAAAACCCTTAAAGATTTTTATTTGCAGGGAATCTGGTGGATATAAAATTTATTGATATGTCAATATTAAAAATTAAGCTTTTAATAATAATCGTATATACCATTGTTTGAAAATCAATATCTTCCAAACCCTACTTTATATATCTTATAATATAATGTGTGTGTATAGATTATGATTTATAATATAGAAATATTAGTATTGTGGCAAGCGTGTTTAATGAGACTCTTAATTTTATATATAATTAGTTTGATTTATAATCATTTATTATAGAATTACTTGTATTTACTAACACAAAATTTAATTGGATACAAATTGATGTTGCCAAAATATTAAACATTTCCTTCACATATTTCAAAGTGCGCACTGTAAAATAAGAAATAACTCCGGGTGTCAATATGAGACAAACTAGAATTAAAATGAAATTGATTTTTTTGGCGAACGACGTCTCTTCGTCTCTCGTCACATGGAACAAGTCCTCATTCGGAACAAATCTGACCTTCATACTCGATCTTCTCTTTCCCAATCAACCAGTTTCATTTAGTTAAACAGCTTCCTGTGCAGTGTTATTGCAAACTGCCACATGTAATGATTTGACGGTCTCAAAAAGGTCCATCTGGATGAGCCAACATAATATTCTGTCTGCATAATATCGTATTCAATATATATTGCGTATCGCAATCTCCTCTCTCTCTCTCTCATTCTCCAGTCAGTTTTCGACAAACAGCTTACCATGCATCTCATAGAAAACAGCCACATATGCGCTGACCGTTTTCAACTGCTCTGGCTACCCTCTGCGTGGTCGAGACAAAATAAAACTTCCTCTCAAGAATGCGTTTCCCGGCGTGGTGTTTTTACGAAAGACAATTCTTGTTCCATTGGCGGGCACTTTGTATTTGATGTTAAGGTCAATATGGAAATTTTATTGTTCAAACATTACAGATGTGGTACACGATGTCACTATAATAGTTTTTCATTTATTGATTTCATTATTCGGCTTGTACGAAAAATTATTACAGAAATGTCTGTATTTATTATGTAAGTTAGAAAAGGTGTATTTAAACGCGAAAAATCAATAAATAACGAATTAAATGAAACCAGCAGAATGTTTCAAATATGTAATCGAATCCCATTTTATGATCCCCATATTAGTTTAGCCATATTAATCTACAGGCACATTTAGCCAACAGAATATGTGACCAATTAAAGATCTTCGCTGTTAATAAAATAGTATGTGTAAAGAGAATTTATCGAACAAAATTCCTACAACAAACAAATAAACGGAGAAATTTCGTTAACATCAATTTTAGAGGAAATAATAATTATGTCAGTGACATTTATAAATTCTTAAGTGGCGTTGTATTAGAAATTTTTCAATCGGTTTTACGGATGCAATAAATTTATTTCTATCACCTGGAGAAAAGTTAGTGAACAATTTCATTCCTGAATAGTGAACACCTAACTAATACTACGTATTATGTTGCATATCTAGTCTCGGTGTTTCTTTAAAAAAATTCTTAATATTCCTCATTCGCTAATAAATGTTACGTGTTACAAATTGTGATAATTATGATAGATTCGACATTTATTTTGTTAAAATTATAATATTTTCTTAACTTTAACAGATTTTTAGAAGGTTTACGTTCCCCTAGATAAATATTTCAAAAAAATGAACTTATATCATATTTGTTTTTAAGTAAAATGTAAATAAGAAAATGTTCTATAATTTTATCCAGAGACTTTTGTAGCGCCTAAGTGATACATAGGTTTTAATATCCTCAATATGTATCTTAGAAGCTGTGTGGGTACTGTAATACGTTTATCACTATCAGGGACATATAAAACCTTAACGGGTTTCCACTTCTAGACTTGCTAACTTATCGTCAACGTCCTCTTTATCCGGTTCCCTTTCTTCGTCGCTGTGCTAATGAACATAATATATCTTTTTAATAATTGTTGATACAAAACGAGCAGCCTCTACGATGCAGTGCGCTAGTATCTGCGTAGATCTAACTAGGGGAAATATTTAGCTTACGACAGCTACAGGGAAGTTTTTTCTCGAAGTGTCTCTCTCGCGAGTCGTTACAAAACTTTGTCCCCAACGAGTTTTTCCCTAGTGAGTGTTTCACCAAGTAGGGCAACTCGCGATGCGTAAATCTCATCATTCACTCCCAGAGTGTCTCTACGAGTACTTCAATTTTTTTATCTCATTCCTCGTCGGTTGCAACAAATATTTTTCTTAAGGAGAATCAATAAATCTTGAAAATATATAACGTATGTCTTCATTATTGCGATATTATTTTTTAAAAGAAAATTATATTTAACTTATTATTCATTGTAATGTTAACTATTGAATTTAGAAAAGGTCTTATTTACGTACAATCCTTGCCAGAAAAATGGACGGCCCCTTGCTGAATTTAACAAACAGTACACTTTCGGTTTTTGAACTGGTTTATTCGTGGCTTAGTTGGTTTGAAAGAAATAAGCTTCTCCCATTTCACAGTGCCTCACTACTAATACACTTTTCGAACAGTTTCCCTTTCACTGGTAGAAACTTTTATGTGTGTCACAAGGTAACGGAGGCGTTATCAGTTCGCAAAGTTCGTTCCCAAGAACTGCCGAGACTCGTCGTTGTCGTAAATTTTTTCAGCGACGTGAAGTCGCACAACAAGTCGTGGAGGACAGGAGAATGGACAGATTTAATAGGTGGGATACCTATTGCAATTCACACAATGGGAACTGTTCTAGAATTGCTCAAAGTATGACGGTATTTATTACCCCTCTATGGGGTGACGTTATTTAGATGAAATGATAAGCCAATCCGAACTCTGTTGTGAGAGTTGCTGTACGGTATAAATATTATCTGTCGAAAAAAAAAATCACTGAAGTTCATATCTTGTGTACGAAAACGAAGACTTTCGGTACCACGTGAGCTTTCTATATCCATTGTATAGACCTGAACACAGCTTTTGTACAAATTACTGAATCACGTACTTTACAGCGCTAATTATAATACTTCAGTGAAGAATGGATATTGTGTGTAAATTGATCATATGTATATTGAATTAATCTAAATTAAATTTACCATACGTGTATTGATTGAATTCAGAATAGAATAGAGCTCAGCTACAAAGTTTATTAAATTAAAAATTAACAGATTACGTTCTGTCGAGATTATTCTATCCTAATCTGTGTATTCATAAATGTCCTGGTTGCGCATAAAAGAACTTAATAGCTCTTCTAATGCGGTCGCAAAACTGTGTTTCGTACGTTTTGAAAACTCAAATTATGTTATACACACGACATAAGCAAAATTAATTGACCAAAAGTAGCGTAAGACATTCATTGCCTGTAAAATAGGTCTTATTTATTTATTTTAATAAAAATATTAGCATTAATATTCTTTAAATTTATTATAAATATATCTACCCAGACAAATGTTTCATGAATAATTTATTAATAAAAAAACATAAAAATTAACACAGCGTTTCCTCGTCAATCTTGGACTTCATCAGGTATACAATGTAGTAAATATTTTCCACATATTGCGCAGTTGTTCTTTAAATATTGGCCAAATATTTATTTTATATAAATAAATTTTGCTTGAAATTTCCAGGCATATTCTGCCTGAAATGCCTGTTTTACTCCAATGAGCACCTGATGAAGTCCTAGATTGATGACGAAACGTTATTAATTTTTATTATTTCTTGTTAATAATCATTAATTTATTTTAAATTATACATACTATCCTGAATAATGATACGTTTTGTTTATTATTATAGCGACTACTAGTTTTGTCGTGGTCATAATGCATATAATTGAAAGAAAACTACAATATATTAATTGTAATCACGAAATAATGACTTTGACGGTATATATAATGTTGTACGTGTTATTTTGAACATTATAATAAATAATGTTGAATAAAAATCAGATGCTTTTTCCTGTATATAAAAATTTATATTATACCACATTCTTGTTATAATAATAATTAATTTTAATTTGCATTTTAATTATGCACAGGTAGTGTATTGTTGAGGCCTGGATGACAGTAATTATAACTTCGTGATCAAAGCGACTACTAATTCGTTACATTAAACTAATTCTGGCAATGATACACCAATTCAGGTACAACCGAACTACGAGTTAATTGTAAAAACAAATTTTGAATCCATAACAATAAATTTCAATTTAATTATAATTAATTAAATCATTAACGACGTTCCAATTATTACTCTTTAATTTTTATTACTGATGGTTATATTTTTTGTATCTATTCAGGAATTACGCTAATTATCTTCAATCATTGGCCTGCACAGTTGTATACTGATGAGGATAAATTATAATTACATATTGGTATTGGATATTTGTAGGTTTTCCTGACTAACGGAAAAGGGAAAAGAAATATGGGGTATCATCCTTCCATGGTATGCGTCTTGAGGAGAAGAACCAGTACAATTTTAATAATCCCTAAAAAAAATATTACGTTTCCTCATTACACTCTAGTCCTATCTCCCTCTCTGTCCTCATATTAGGCCTATAAGACCATTTCGCGTTTTTCTTTAATAAAAAAGAATTCCTCTCAAATAAATAAATAAAAGTCAAGACTGAAAAGATACTTCGAAGATATCGTTGAAAAAGGTGAATTACGGTATATCACTTCGTCCTAATTCGTTGAAATAATGACGTTCCAATATTTCTGTTATGAGTTTCACGTTCATTATAAAAATATTCATCTTTCCTCATCGACTATATCGAAGCGTATTTATCTTCTTTAACAACCTAGATACATAGCATAGTTACATAAAAATATACTGAATTTGCTTCTACATTTTCGGGAATAATTTCAGATCCATTTGGATTTTCAACAATTGCTTGTATGAAACCGGGCATAATCGTGTTAATGTTTTATTTGGAAGGATTGGAAATATAAGTATACACTTACCTGTGAATACATATGACAATATTTCTCAAATGATTATAAAAGTTATGCCGTGAAGAGAAATGAAACTTTGTGACAAATTCAGACCTGGTTTAACGATAAATTAATGAACAAAGCTCGAGGAAGCCTCATAATGCTTAATGTACGACAGTGTCGAACTGAAACCTTCACATAACAATGGCACAGATTCAGAGTACACAACAATAGCAGAAATCTGGCTGGGGCCTGCCTTGTACTCAGCACAGATGCTAATGAATCCAGAGGACAGATGCGCAGCTTGCGGCCTTAAATACCTGGGGAGGATTTTCTCAGAACGCTGGGCTCTACTCCTCACAATAGCGCAATCCCTGCCACTGTTTGCTGTTTGTTTGGCAAATACGAGCACCTCCACAGTAACGGAACAAAGGACATCCTTCATATTAGTATATGGTCCTTAAAAATTTCGCACTTTCTCTCTAACTTTCCCTTGTTCGCCTTCCCATTGTTTATCTTGCCTACTCACTCGTTACCATAAAATAATGCATACCAAAGCACTGTACTACTTTCTTCATGCCTTGGTCGCTTTTGACTGCGGAAAATTATGAATAATTAATTACAATTATTACAAATCTATAATATTATAGTTCATCAAAGAAATTATTTATCTGACTTCTGTAAATAAAAGAATAAACATCACACTATTAAGTGAGAAATTTATTACATATAAATGTTACATTATAATAGAAAATAATTATAACAGATACGACTTTTCATGCATAGTTATTTAGAACCCCTTCAGGCGTTATAAAAGCAATTTAATGATATAATTTCAACTTGATAACAATTAGTTACATGAAACGTAGAGGAACATAAGTTTCTAAGGTGTTATTTTCGCACATGTTACGTTGCATGTGTTTTAAATTCTCTTTTATTAAAATGTTTTAAATTTTTATTCATTTTTATTGAATTTAAGTTTGATAATATTTTTAAACATTAATATAAATTTCTATTTTTTAAGAATTCGTTTTTCAATTTTGGATTAAGAACCGTGACAACATAAATTATCAGCGCAATTTTGGACAATTAAAAATTATTTTCTAATCTCAAATCAATTTTATTATTTTTATAGGATATTCATTTATTTAATTATGGTAAGGAAAAAATTTGGTCTTCTTGCTGTATAGAAAATGCTGATGATAAAATTAAAGCAACTGGGATATTCCAAAAAATTCTGGTAAATGCAAACGTAATTTTAATGATATTTTCCTTGTTGACCTTGTTTCATACAGCGTCTACTTGTAAACCGAAACTAATTCGTAAATGTTACTCACTATATTGCAAAGATACCGCGGCGTGTCACGACGATCAATTTTTACTATTTATTGAATAAATTGGTCCAACTAGCTAGGTTATAAATAATATATTAATTCATCTAATATATGTCCATGAAAGTATTAGTGTGTTCGCAAACAGCAGATATAAGCAAAATGACGAAAATTTGCGCAGATACTGTCGAGTTTCCACTTCAACTGATATTTAAATAAACGTACTGCATCTGGATTATTTCCAGATATGCTGAAAATCTCCAAAGTAATCCTCCTATTTGAAAAACTAACAGAATCGCACATAATTATTACCCAATTTATTATATTCCTATTTTCAAATAAATTCAAAAATTAATTCACAATACTCGACTAATTGTTACCCTTTCTGGAGGTTTTCCTCTGAGACAAATCTACAAATAGCGCAATGTACGAATTTATTCAAAATATTCAGTAGTCGCCAGATGTTGAGTTGAAGGTAGCTGGAGTATTTCTGGTCTTTCTGAGGCATTTGACTCGGTCAATCACCAAATGCTTCTAAAACATTTGTAATATTATGGTGCAATAAGAAATTTCTTACTCCTAAGATCAAAATTATCTAAAAAAAACTGAAAACAGCCTTATCCGTTTATCGGAGTGGGAATTTATTACGTCAAGATCAATTCTGGTTCGTTTACTTTCCATTATATCTTATTAATAAACTTTCCTGATATGCCTAAAATCTCTTATGTAGCGGATGACAATGTTTAAGTCTTTATAGATAAACATTTGGATAACGTTTTCATGAATGTTGATATCAATTGACAATCTAATCATCTTCGGTTATTATTTTCCCTAAGTTCAGGCATAATTTCTCAATTTTATATCATATTCATAGGTACTTTATCATTGTGGTCTTTTTGAGAGCTAATTAATTGCGTTTCTTAATACTTACAACTACATATAAGTAATTATTAATTAAAAAACAGACGTAAAATATAAACTATAGTTTAGCTTTGAATTTTTTTCTGCTAACAGTTTCAAGTAATGACGTATCCTATTTTCACAACCAACAACTAATGGAATCCAAAAAAAATCTAAACCTAATGCTAGTTAATGGGAACCGTAAGAAAAGGATATTCATAATATGTGTAGTGAGAAATGGCGATATTGTTAATAATTTGGTATTAATCGACTGTACAAGTCACATAAATTTATTTTAACCCACCAAAACAAATTATATTCATACCTTGGAAAACAATGTTTTTAATATAACTTAGGGGAATTCAGATTTCATATTTTCTTTACAAATTTATCTATCCAATTTATACAGATATGTAAAAATAAAATTTTCGGCTCAGTAGCAAGTAATAATATTTATAAAATTCTCAATGTAATAATAAATATTACAAAATGACGCTTATATTACAAAATTCGTTTCGCAGGACATATTACACTGCATTATTTGAGATGCGTATTTGTTATACCTTATAATTAAATTTAAACACTAAAAAGTAGGAATGAAACGTCCTGTCTGTTTTATTATAATATTTCCAATTTTCTATAATTAACTTCTGACTGAAAGGTTGATGTTTTCTCATTTATGTAAAGAAGTCAGATGTATAAAATTTAATGTTGATGCCTGCGAAATTTTCATTTAGTCCAATATCATATATATAATTTATATATATATATATAATTTATATATATGTATCTATAATTTATATACATATATATACATTATATATATATATATATATATATATATAATTTATATATAGTCTTCATTCTTTATTTTGTGGATGTATGTAAAATTTAGTTATCTTGTAATTTTTATATTATATCATTTACCTGAATTTTACAACGCCTGAAGAGGTCCCAAAAATTTAGTAATGAATCGTGTCTGTTGAATTATAATGTTTTAAATTTTTCATATAAATTATTTTTACTAATAGACTGAGAATTTTTATTTAAGTTATACAATTATTAAAGTAGAATTAACTGTCTAATGTCAATTTAATACACGTTGAACAATTATTTTTGGGACATCGTCGTGAAACCTAACGTCACGCTATGTAAACGAACTATCCATTTAGAGTTAAACTGTTAGAACTTCATAAATTGCTGTGCGTTACAGCCAATATTATTTAGAATTTTCAGATGTTTATTATTCTTATAGAAAAAAAAACAAGGAAATTTTTTAAAAAAAATTATTATTCCTCAAATAAATTCAAGTCAAAGAGGAGATTTTGGATTTTTCCTAAACCCTATTCATCTGTTGTTTATATTTAAAAAATTGTGTTGTCATTGTCACATTATGCTCGAGACTTCGGAAAGTGTGGCACGATATTTTTTAATTACTTTGTAGTTTTATATATAAATAACAGTTGAATATGGCTTAGGAAAAGCCGAAATCTCCTGTTTGACATTAAAGATTTTTTAATTCGTCATTGATTTTATCAAAAGTCTTTATTCTGAAATGCTAGTCAATATTATAATTGAGAAACTGTATGAAAAGTACATTATTTCTCGGACAGGCCGTGATGAGAGGATCTATTTTATGACGTAGCGAACGTAATAATTTAACATAAAGATACAAAAGGTATGCTGCTTGTTGTATTCAGAAAGGGGCGGCGTTAAGGGTTTCTGGCGACGAGTTAACATGCATGAATTTATTCTATTCACATATCCCAGGTCTGCCAATTTTCTGCAGATAACAAGATAAAGAACGTTACTCGATTCGGAAATGAAAATGTCAAAAAATAAAAATATTATTGTTACAAAATAAAATACGTTACATTGTATAATTGACGAGGTATGTTTTGCTAGACATATGTAAGGTCATCGGAGCGGTATTACTTTGGCTTTATAAAGTTCCCTTGGCGGGCGCGGTGCACATTAGGGGCAGTGTTTGTTCTGTCATCCGCCTGTTTGCTCCGGACCGCTCCATCCGTTTGCTCGTGTCACTTTCTGCAGCCTGCATATGGCACTCTAAATACACGAACTTTATTCCTGTATCTCCTTCACAGTGACCTGAGTATTATTTTACAACCTTATTGAATTTTCTTTTATTACATGATTCTTGAAGTAATTACAAAACATAAAGATTGTTCTACGATTGCTTGTTTTTAGCTACACAATACACAGCAATGTCTTACAGTTATTACTGATTCAAGTGATTCGAGGAAATGGCAAGCAGTCTAAACCGTTTTAAGAGTAATGTGACTTGGAAACCTTCAAAATTTTCAGAGGACCACCGAACAGCTTGTGCGGCTTCTCATTCGACTAGTTTCAGTAACAATTTCTATGTATGACGAGTTTAAACTTTTACAAAATAGAGGAATGATTGAAAATTAATTTGTCATGATTTTTAAACAGAAATAATAATAAGTAAATTATAATAACTAATAATTAAATAAAACAAATTGATAACATATTTTTTCCTTCTAAAGTGACTCTAGGCATCTATTTTAAGTACAATATACTATGAAACTGTATGCAATACTTTTTAAATAAATATACAATTTGTCCTACGTTCAATCCTAATTCTATAAAATTGATTTATATATTTATAAATGTCATTTGAACTTAGAAGTAGATTTACGTCATACATATGTGGACAAAACGTTTAACTGACAAATTATTTTTATTGACTTTTAAGAATTATAATAATTTAAATGAAGCGACCACAGCAATTTGGTAATACCATAACTATCATACTTGTCTTATACATGTGTAAAGCCTTAACAATACCTTATGTAATACCATTTTAACCAGAAAAGAATTGTTAATGTTTAGTTGCTCTAACAGACACAGTATGACAGTTTTTTAAAAAAAACATCATTGAATTTTAAAAATTAACAGAGTTTAAATACAATTCCTTTCGAAAACAAGATCAACACTGCTACTGTTGATCATTACTTATAATAATGAGCATAAAAAAGTAACAGAATAGTAATAATCAATTCTATACAGTATCCGTTAATTTTTTTATAGTAATATCTCTGGATGACTAATTTCAGATTTAATTGTTTGAATAGAATTGAACCCTCTTATATTTACTATTTATGTTCCTCCTATACAGAGTAATTTATTTTTCGTAAGCTAGCCTTGGAGGTTAGAAAATTGCATATTTTTCAACGTTATCTAGTGAAACCATTTGTCTGATTCTCGACAGTAAATAACATAACCCTTATATAAAATCAACCGTAAGTTTCTAGATGTGGGGTACGGGTCCGTTGTGTTGTATAACAACTTTTGTTACAAACTAGACAGATTACTCGTCTTTGTTCCACGCCCGCGGCATAGTTACGGGATACCGTATTATTCTGCAGTCTATTCTAGGCCTCCAATATAACTTCAATGGCAGTGAAAGCCTTCTGTGTCTCACTAACGTGTCTCTCCTTCCTATAAAATGCTAATAATACTTGTAATTAAAATATAAAAACGTCTGTTTTAAAAGTATACTAATTAGGTAAATAAATAGCCAAAGAAAAAGAAAAACGAGTGCTAAAAATACTACACAACGTTTCTGCAGTCCTTGTTGCTTTAGTCAGGTAATTAAAAAACTAAACAGCAGTAATAACGACACACCGTACGAGCCAGTAGACGAACTCAAAGCTTAACCTAAAATTTTATTTGTGCCGTGTGACGTTCTTACGGCTCTCACCGAACGCAACAAAGATTGTAGAAACAATGTGTGGTCTTTATTCAGCACTTATTTCTTCCTGTTAAGTGTCTATTTATTTCTATCTAACTACCTGCAAATGTTTATTATTTCATAACTCATAACTATTTTATTCCTCATTTTGACTTTTATATATTTTTCAATAATGTCTTCAATTCGTTTTCCGGCCTACTAGTTGGAAGTATGATAAATTTATAATTTTAATATGCCCCACACCTCTTTACCATATTTTATGTCAAAGTATGCTGCAGAGTGTGGATTATCTGAGGTTATATATTTTTTTATTAGTTATTCCTTGAGGGAGGTCTCAAATAAAATCCAATAAAATCAAAAAATCGTTTTTGCGATAGAGTTATCCATATATATTATTCTAGGTTTTTGGTTATAAGATTTAGTTATTATCTTACACCAAGCATTTAATATGAAGGCTATTCTTTCTTATACCACACTCACATAAATATAAAAAAATAATGATGTCCCCCACGGGGAAAACGTATCCTCATTGTAAGCCAAGTCTTTGGAGTCTATTTTGGCAACTGCACAGATTTCAAGAAGAAGTAAAAAGCCTGTCCTTACCCCCTTAAGCCGTAAAATGAATCACCAAAATCCTCAGAGTTAACAAGAATTATTGTTGAGCGTTATTACGGTAAATCAGTTATTATTTGGTATATTAAACTATAATTTATTTTCGCGATTAACTATTTCCCGTAAGATACATAAGAATTTTCAGCGAGAAACCTAGCGGCCGGAGTAACAAACGAGTGAGGGAAGTAGCAATATAAAGCGGCTCATAACACTTAATTGTACCCAGTAAGCGTATTCCGTGTAGCACCCGTGTAGTAAGTATTAAATTAAATAAAAAATAAGGTTGTAGAAATCCCGTAATAAGTACGGCTCAAAAGTTTACGTTGAATACCCAACAGTATTTTTAGTTTTTTTTAGGTAACAGTGACGTCGCAACTTTCCCTCGCCGTGCCTTGACCGATTCAGGAGGCAGCTAGCCGACTAAGCCAATGGAAATAGCGGACAACACTTACCGTATGCCCAAGATCTGCGACCCCAGAACATATACCTCTCAAAACAGGCCGAGGTGCCTCGGAAATCTACACATTAGCTCTGTTCCATCTCAACATAAATTGCGCATATAAATTTGTCTCCATAAAAATTGTCCACTCATGAACACCTTTCTCCACAAGGAAACTGTCCTCCATCTACGCTTGACGATTTTTCCCCAAAACCTACCTTCTCTAGTTCTCTACAGCCCTTTTAAAAAACATCTGGCTTTTCTTGCCACGCCTAGAATTATTCTATTCTCGTAAAATTATAACTTTTCCTCTGGGTTCAAATCTGCTCTCCACCTCCTTCTCCCTACTTTCGCCTCCAAATTTAAAAACTGCTTCTTCTTTGTTCGAGGTCTGTGACTGTTCATATTATATATGGCGACTAGGAGTCTGGACTTTAAACTCCCTGTGATTCTAGCCGCCGACCCCCTCGTCAATCTTGGAAATAATTTGTCGTTGATCTACGTCTAAGTTAATTACAGAATCTGTATACATTGCAGTTTAAACAGTAAAATATTAAGCGCACAATAATAAGCGCGTTACAAGTGATATAATTTTGAAAAATTTACGTCTGATTGAAAATTAATAATAAGAAAAATAGATAAATACACACAAAAGAAGGGATATTTATTGGCTTTTGAGTTTTTTCGACTGGCCAGTGCGGTTGTGACGCTCTAGGCTCTTATTAACACCTGAAGAAAGGGACAAGAATTACAGAAACGTTATGTGGTATTTAAATTATCACTTCTTTTGTCTGTATTAGGCTATCTTTCTTATTATTGATATAATTTTCTTTTAGATTTCGACTTCATCTTGTATTACGTTCTCGTGTCTAAAGTACAATATAAATTATATGTTACGAAGCATGTATCACCATTGTCGTGTTAACATACAAATAGAATTTAATAACCTATTATGGTTTTGATTAAAACTGTAATAAAATATCACTTTCATACTTTATTATTATGATATAAAATTCATTATTAGTGGCTAATATTTATTAAAATTGAAGTTTGTAATAATTTTTCCTTGTCCTATATAAAGCAAATACTTCAAATCGTACGCCATATAAACGGTTGAATAATTTTCGCGTGCCCTCTATTATTCTTATATGGCTTCATCTTAATTGTAAACCAACATTTTCACAAATTTATCCTCGATAAGAACATACACAGTTACAAACATTTTTAAATTCATTTCTGCGTACAGTGTAAGTCATTTGTGTAGATGATGAATGGTCAACAGATGAGACAGTTGTGAGAATTCATTGAAAAAGGATGAATGCTCCGCTACAATAACTGCAAAACATTTCTCCCTTTCTGCATCACTATTTCGTCGTGAACATAGATTGCGGATATCATAATCCATAACTATACGTAACGAAATTATTTAATTCTCAAAAATCTCAAGCATACGTTTTGGAATCTAAATAAACTTTCAAATAAAAAAAAATCAATTATTACTTTTTATATTAACAGAAAAAAAATTCAGCAAATGGTAGTTGTTACACAAATAAAGGCAATCAATAAATTACATTAACAAAATTGAAATACGAGGAGTGTGTTGAAATTTAACGAGTCAAATGTGCAAACACTATACACAACATCGGTTATTTGGAAAGGACGATTTACCGTTAAAAGCGTTGTTCATAGGATTTACAATTGCTTTGAAATCAGGACGGTAAATGGATAAAGTATTATGGTTGCAAATGATTAAATGTGAAAGGATCGGGCGCATATTTGATAGCCGGCCAATGGAAACAAAATAAATGAACTGGACATTTAGATAGTCTTAACACTAAATGGAAATTGAGAATTTAGTGATTTCATGAAAGCCAAAAATCTAAGTGTAATAAAGAATGGTAATTAATATTAATATGTGTATATATTATATTTTATATGTATTAATTAAATATGGAGATTCAGTGATTTCAAATGAAACAAACAATGCAACAGTATATATATATATATATATATATATATATATATATATATTGTAATGATTTAAAAGGTGGATTTAAAAAAAATAAATTGCCCCACGTTGTGGAAGCCGTTTATGTAATGATTAAAATAGGTGGTCTTAATTAATAGAAATAATTAACAAAATTATTATGTATTTAAAATTTATTGTTGATAATTACACATTCTATACCCTGCTTTGCACGCCGAATTCCGTCAATGTAACAAACAAATATTTCAATTTTATTTTATTAATTCGTGGCGTTCTATGAAAACATAGCTTTATAATTTTACAATCAATTACGTAGAATTTCTCATTATCTCAGGGTCACCTCTGGGTTTTATAGGAAGAACCAATACAATGAACTAAAATATTAACAATCCAAACTCATTGAAGTTAACGGAATACAATATGAAATACAAAAGTAAAAGAAAACGAATGAAAAGGAAAACTCGAACGAAATCTGACTATACCCTTTAATTATCGTTTATAGTCATTAATAATTGTTTTGTACTCACGACAGTGGTACTAGTACCTGTTCGGACTCTTGTATCTTGAATTCAACACCCACTAAACAGGCCATTATACACTGATTCTACTCATTAGATTTTGAACACACGGTAGCTGCTCTGGATCTCTGCTACCCTGGAACCTGGATTAGCTCACCCTCAGCCAGTTGCTGGACGTAGATTTCCTCAAAGTCTCTCTATGCGAAAATTAGTTCTGTTTGTGAAGTAAAACTTCTGCTTCCAAACTGAGATTTTATTAGTCTCCGTCAAACTGTTTATGTGCGTTTTATGTAAACTATTATCTCGCCGTTGGACTTCCTGGATAGCCCTATTCATAATTCTCGATCCGCAGACTTTTACTGTTTTTATTTCTCTATGTGGACCAAACTGCTATCTTCCAGTTCTCGACGCATGCTTTTCTGTTTCGCGCCTCGCCGCATACTGAGTTCTCTAAGCGGGCGGTCTACAGTCTCGATTGTTAACAAAGAAAAACCCGCCTTGATTGTCGTCTTTAAGCACCCGTACCGCCAACAATTAAATTATATTAAAAACAATTAATAGCCTGTTTAATTAGTATTACCATATGTATATATATATATATATATATAATTTTTATCAGTTTCCTTCAATTGTTTTTGTGTATCACATTAAGTCATAACAGACGCCCAGCATAAGAAGTTGCTAGGATAGCTATCAAGGTATCATAAGTTAAACGTATTCTCTCGTATTTTGAAAAGAGTTTTATTGCACATACTTTTAATTTTTACACTTTTATTGGTTTAACAACATTGATCAGAGATAAATGTTTATTGAGGGACATATCGATTTCTGAGTTTTTTTAATTGAGCAGTTTTCAGAATTTATTGGTTATTATATACGAGGAGGTGCAATGCCACCTAATTATCCAGTTTTGTTCTGATCCTAATAATTGTTTTCTTATTTCTCTGAGATATTATATATATATATATACATGTTCAATTAATGTAAACTTTGTTGTATTTTGTAAATCGGAGAAAAATAATCACATGAAGAAAATATGCGATTAAAATTGTGATGCTATAAACCGTAATGTTCATCAGGTAAATCACTGAAATAATAGTTCAAATCAAGATATGACAACGGATGGAAATTTTAAGTATTTATAGCATTTAGGATGTTATTACCAGGGACTCACGAAACTTTTTAATTAATATTAAAAATACTTTAATTTGGAAAACTGTCTTTACAAGTCAATACCTGAACTGCATCAAGTCTAACACATTGAATGATTTTTTTCCATATCCTTAAAGCAAAATTTGATTAAAATAATGTATAACATTTATTAACGAAGATAAATAACAGTAATCAAACCAGAATAACGCTTCAGCAAGTAAAGTTCATTTCGTTCCATTTTCGGATTCTGATATTTTCTAAGACAACTCTCATTTAATTTTTTATTGAATTATAAAAATCCCAATACATGTCAATTTAAAATAATCAAAAAAATTCAATTAACTTTCAGAAAATTAATTTATGTAAATTATTAAGAAAATTCTGTAACGGAAAATATTTTATTTGATTATATTAGATTACCTCCGTGTTAAAATTGTTAAGGTTGTAAAATTGATCGATAACACTTGTATGATGATCTTACTTTATTCGCTATGTTAATGAAAGAAGTGCTAAGTTAACATATATTTTTTCTCTTTCTACATTACGTAATTATTTTACCTCAGTATCCTTTCATTTGAGAGATTTAATTTTACGTACATAAGGATATTTTTAATAATTTAATTACAGAAATCGAGTCTATATTGTGCGACAATTTTCCGATGGACATTAGCTACGTATTCCAAAAACTGTTTATTTTTATATTATTACAGAGAGTGTCACTTCAACCGATGAATCTGTAGTACAATTTTGAGGAAGGATCTATGGCACTATACGAGAATAGCATCACACCTATGGAAATTAATGGCTACATAAATTTTAATATGTGGCAAACTTTTGATGTATGCAAGCAACGGCAGCACTCCACATTCCGTCGTAAATAAGTACGTTTCGCACAATTCATCTTGAGCTCTCCTTTCTGTCTAAGATTTATGTGTACACAAATTTGCATAAGAATAAGCGTGACACTTAAATGTAAATAAGGATTTTAATTACAGAAATCAGCTTTTCATGTTTACGGGGCACATTTATGTTACAAAAACACGCAATACACACAACAATGCTTAATTGCCTGACACTTTCGCCGTAAAACATTCACTCCATAGAATCAATTTAAAGTACAAATGGGTCAGTCTAATTGTAGCCTATTATTAATGACGAAAAAAATGAAACCTTAAACTAAATCAACTATAAATTTAATAACTACAAATAACAGAAAAACAAAGACTTTACATTATACAAATATTCAGTATCCCACAGAAAAAATTTGTAATTGTCAACATGTTCCTCAATTATTTAAAGAACGTTTAGTTTATCCAATATAACACTCCGAACAAACTTTACAGCTTATTTTATAAACTACATTACGCAGTTGCCATTTATGCAATGTATTTGAGGATAAATATCTGGATAACTTTGTCCGCTACACGGGATTTTTAACCTTCCGGTTAATTTTACGCACAAAGATTTGTGCGTACTATTCGTATTATAGGTCGTAGGTCCGTTTTTCCTAAAGCGCGTTACTTATAAATCATTAATACTGGCTCGTGTTTTTAATTTAATAACGTTTGTTACTTGTTTCCACTCTACAGTTTGTCAGTGAAATGGTAGCGAATGCAATTGAGTGTAGAAAGAAGTGAGTCAATTAATGAGATAAGATTGATTGGTTAACAAGTTAGAAAAATGGATAGTTACGGAAACGGGAGCTGGAAAGTGAGCAGTAGTAAATTATTATTGTGCGGCTATATTGCAGTCCGCTCTTGAGAACCAATTTTAATTTATCTACCAATACGAGTGGAGAAAAATAAAAGTAAAATGAGCAGGCTGAACTTAAAGTTTAGATTTTTGAAATTGTCGGCGACAATTTCAAGCATCCTCGTCGAACTTATGTTCCGCTTCAGAGAAAATCGTATAAAAATCCAACAAATAAATATCCATTTTTACCTAATTGTCTCCAGGTCGCAAATTGCAGATTGATGTATCTTAATTATTTGATACATCTCTATAGAAGAGTCACATAAAGGTTAATATAAATTCGACCAATCTTTTTCTTGTTCAAAACGAACAAAAACAAATCATTCACAGTTTTTAACGTACAAATGTACTAAAAAACCCTATTTTAAGACATTTTCAGACAAAATTAATATTTTAATTAACTGATAAACGGGTAAACATTCAATTCACCGACAGAAACTGCAGGAAAAGTTTTTGCTATTAATTTAGTAACGTTTGCTTTAGAAAATATTAAAATAATTTTAGATTCAGATAAAAGTTCAGTATTCTTCATCTTCCTAAGAAAATATGCAAAAATTAGTTTCGCATCTTATGTAATAATGTACATTTTAGAAGCTCAAAATATTAAAGTTAGCGGATTGATGGTTTCTTTTTCGTGAACTGTTTTTGAATAAATTCCAAATGGGGAAGATCTGACAAGAATTCGTACCGTAAAAAGAGTCACGAGCCATTGGCCTGAAGTAAACTGTCTATTCCCAATATACACGTTAATGGGCTATTAGTATCTATAAAATAAACAGTAAAATCTGCAGACTTAGTTCGATATATTAATTTTCTTCTTCATTATAAATGAAATTTTGTATATTCATTCATTTTAAATACTAAGCTATTCGGAGTAATGAGGAATGTTTTGTTTATTAACCTAGCTGTTCTCCTGCAATTGTATGAATGGTTGCTATTAGTCTCGCCAACGACCTGAACGCCGAGCGACACCAATCGGAGGACGGACCGAGTCTCCGGACGCGATATATTACTGGTCCGTGACAGGTGGGCAGTCAACACAATCGCCGATTAGCATAGACGATGTTTGTTCCTGGCTGCAGCCTTCCGTTATTTGCCGATTGGCCACAGCCTGATTAAATTACCGCTAAATCAAACGACCTCACCGTCAGCTGAATCCAGTTGCCTGATGTTCATCACCGCAATAGTAACACGCGTCCGTTGTAAATCAGGTTTAACTACTAAAGCGCTTCTAAACAATTAGCCGATTTTGAGTAGTAAGCTGGTCCTAATTTGACAGTTTTAGAATTGATTCTGCAACGCATCATGCTTAGTTCAAAGGACACGCTTAAGGCTCTTATGGAGTAATCACATTAATGAGAATGGTTTGAAGTTGCGTAAACTCAGAATGAGTTTAAACCGAACCGTCGGAACCAATGGCTCGTATTTTTCCTCAACAATTACTCGTTATCCGTAATACTTTTAAATGTCACATCTTTCATCAGAATATTTGTAATTTGACTATCTATAGTGTCTGTCTAACCAAACGTGATTCTCGTTCTTCCTGCTCAATGCAAAATAGAAGCAAGATTAACAACTGTCGATTTCTAAACGTTGAAAAGACCTCCTTTGTTTGCATCAGACAAGGGTTTAGTGTTAATTTCTGCTTTCATATAAAATTGTTATAATCCTTTAAAACGATCTTACGGTTTTTTGTATACATGTATAATGAAAGTATAAATTATAATACGTCGGTCATTTAGAGAGGTGATGTCGATGAGTCGGTAGTTCAGCTAAACGGCTTTCGTTAAGAACACAGATCAGTATTTTCTATGATAAGCAGGATTTATTCAAAAATAGATCATGCACACTCGTCGAACGGTTCTCATTTGTTTTTGGCAGCGGACTTTCGATTAAAAAATCCATGAGTTTGTATAAACTGCAGAGGCCATGATTATTCATTGAGTACAGTTCGTGATTCTCGACGAACATGTTTGAGCCGTTTTCTGACTGGGAACGTAAGGGGCCGCAGGATATCCTATCGGGAAACGAAGTGCCTGCATACAAGGGTCCAGGAACCGGGGGCTGGTTCCAGACGGGAGCGAGTCATGAACCTGTGACCAGCGATGTTCACCGAGTGAGCGACGAAACTTTAAATCAGACTGAGTTATGAAGAGCTCACTAGAGCTGAGCTATATTGAAAGAGTTTTTTTCTGTTCTGAAATTATTTCGGTTTGTCTGTGATCAATTCATACAAATTTTCCATTCGTCATTCTTCAAGTTATAAAACTAGGCCGTGAAGAAAGTGATTCATTAAATTATAAGTGAGTCTGTTTCCTGGTCTAGGTTTTAGATTCAATTGTTCACTTTGTTCTACATTTCAATACATCATTCCATAGGTTCCTAACTGTGGTGTATTATTAAACAACAACGGTTAACGTATTAGATTTCAAAGGCAATTCATTTGTATTCAATTGAATTACTAAGAATTTCAAATATTCTGTTAAAAATCATTTTGTCCAGATAATCGCATTGCTTTTAATATTTCTTAATTACTAGTTAGTCTTTCTAATAATTTGAGTTATGTTGTTTTTATTGTGTTATTCACACCTAAAAAATTTGGGCGAGTATTGCACACTATTATCTGCAACATGCTTACGATGTATGAGAAATTCATTAATCTTTATCTCACCTTGTAAGATTTATAATAAAATATTGTAAGACATACAGTGTCTTTGTGAATATTAGGCAATGTGCTGCCGGCTCTCTTCACTCCTCCAGTGATTTGGATCTCGAACGTTTCTCCATTACCGATCACTTCCAGCCTTGAAACTTAAGTATCCTCATTTTCAGTATCACAACTGAGATATTCACGTTCTTGTTATTAGTATGGGAGAAGGCCGTTGTATAAATGATTTCTAATTTTAGTCCATTCAGTAAATATTTCCAAAGTCCATTATTAATTACCTTCGATTAAATTAACCCATTTCGAAAACATTTCCAAAATGACAGGGTCTTCATCTTACTTTCCATACTGCTATATGACTTCAAAATACGTTATCAAGTATAGTATAAATTTTTATTGACTTTTGTAAATCAGAAGAATTTAGCATCCCTTACTGATTGCACGATTCAGTATAGTTTTGTTCTCTAAGTGTTCATTAGAATTTTATTAGTTAGGTAAAAAAATAGTACTTCCCAATAATACGTTTCGCATTGTTTCTAAATTCGAATGTTCAATTAATTCCTTTACTGTTTAATTTACTTTAATTAGTTTCACATTTTATTGTAATGTTATCATTAGTTACGGGAAGGTTTCGAGAACCAGTGTGCCATTTCCAAACTACATATTTGCCAAATACTGCTCCATTCTTCCCTCATGTCATAAAAATAATTTTCAGAAATCAATATGAGTGTCAAGGTGCGTTTTAAATAATATTAAATTAAAAGCCACGTGCACATTTAATTACACATTAATATTGAGAGTGGTATATGGATGTAAAAAAAATATAACAAAATAATTCTAAGTTCAAATGACATTATACAGCAGATTTTCAGGGAATCAAGTAGTTCTATAAAATAATTTTTATTATAATCTCAACGTGGAATATTAATTCCTTTTTGTAATTGTTTTTTCTAGTTCAGGCTTCGTTTTCAATGTATGATTTTAATATATCACAGATAGTAAGTATTCTTTCTGTTTGCCATGGATTTTCTCCTTTCCTTAATCCCCCGTAACATGGTCTTAGTGTTTCAAGTTTTTTGTTTCACTTCTCGACACTAATTTTTTAATCCCTTGACGCACGTATATTCAGATAATTGGTTAATTTTAATATATATGATTTTTAATAATTTTGGTTGTTAATGTATGTGGCCATTGTTTTACCCGAAATTAGGCCTATCTTAGTAATAATGTTAAGCATGAGTGTGCTTGTTATAATACCTTTTGTTAAAAATTGTATTTCCTCGTTTTGCTAGGTAGTCTACTTTCAATATTAAGTTTGATGTTTGAGCCACTTAATTCTGGTCGTTAATATATGCGGTCATTATTTTATAGGAAATTAGGCGTATCTTGAATATTATGTTAATCTTTAGTATGCAAGTAAAGGAACTTTTGTTAAAAAAAATTATCGGAACATTTCCATGTTTTGCTAGGTAGTCTACTTTCGATATTAAGTTGAAGGTTTAAGACACTATAATATAATAACTTGTAAGTTAGTGCCATGAGGAACTTCAGTGTTCAGTATCTGTATTCTCTGGTCTCCGTTTTTTAGGTGATCTTGTAATTGTGATTTACTTTAGGTGGAAAGGAAACAATAGCAACTCCGCTTGTCAAATAACAGAAGAACAGTCCTCCATGAATAACAGGATTATTTTGACCAACATGTGGAACTTTGTGTCCAAGTTAAACGAAACAGAGAAGCACCCATTTGTTTGTCTGGATCAATTACACGTAGCATCTCCTCTGTTAACGGTGACATAGGCGAGAGTTTTAGTACACCGCCCTGCGAAATTGCCTTTTTGTGTACAGTAATTATCTCGGGCAATGATGTGTTGCACCGAACATTTTATACAAATGGGGTAGGTTGGAAAGGGTTAATTATCAGTGGTAATAACAAGCATGAATGAATAAGTGTTACGCTGTCGCGTACGTCTGTTGTTAATTGCAGCAATGTCATCAGCGCAATATACTCACAAATATTACCGATGGAAGCGGCACTTACACGGAAACTTTTAATGGTCCATTACAATTCAACATATTTACAACCGTTTTGATATGAGAGAATCGTCGCACTGTATGCATTTACAATAGAAATTTAACATAAACCTGGTTAACACTGACCAATCAAAGTAAAAAAAAATCATGCAATTAAAGTGAAGGCAAATTACTTGTAGGAGCTCAGAAATTTACTGACATAATTCAACATTGTGAGAATTATTATAAGAATAAAAACATGAATTAATTAAATCATTTATTTTATCCTTTTTAATTTGATGTTAATTAGATGTTAAACTTCAAGTGTGATATTCTAATGGATAATATTCTTAGCTTTAGGATTAGATTCGGGTTATAAAGTCGATCAATCTTTTTCATTCAATTCAAGGAAATCCACAAGCCTCAAATATTAGTTAAATTTTTTAATTAAGGAATATGGATAAAAAATGTCGACCATACCGGGAATCGAACCCAGGATATTCCGCTTACGGGCGGCTGCTCAGACCACTAAGCTAATCCTTGTTGACTCCCGACCCGATGCGATATTCCTCCATTCTTAAGCCACAGTTTGGCTCGCCGACAATGTACTTATATCTCAATCCTTCATGTGTGCTTCCACCAGCACGGACTCAGAGGATTTTGCACAACGTCTTCGACACCACACGTGAGTACAGCTGATATTTGCCTGAGACGTCCTACAACTGATCTTGAACCCCAGGATTTCGACTCAACCAGTCTCCCAGTCTTCCCAGAAGGGCGGTTCTGGTTATCCGCGTGCACTCTGTTTTTATGGGTCACCGAAGGTAAAGTTGCGCTACGCAAATGCTGTTTGATGCTTGCAGAATCCATTCCGTGGTTGTTACCAACTCCGTGGTGGACGTGTCATCGCTAGTAGCTCCTTACTTGTTAGAAGACGTTAAAATGTAGCTGCAAAATTGAGCAAAACAATCCCGTGAAACTTTCATCAGGTTTATACTTATAAACTAAAATTAATATCTTACCTTATTTAAATACCAGAATGTTGACGTAAGCAGAGGAGTTTAGACTGACCTTACAATCAAAGGTCTGTCGAACATGCAGTGAAAGATTTTGAGGTTAAGACAGATTTATCACGTTTATAGTTATTTTTAAGAATGCTGGTCATGTTTCCCATCGTCTTGGAGAAATAAAGAGTCCAACTTTTCGGATAATAAAAAACTCTTTGTTTTCAGGGAAAAAAAATTTCCAATCAGTATAAAAAAGTTGACCGTAACTAGCTTATCTTTATTTCTCAGCTATGTGTCCTGCGTACATTCCATAGGATTACAGAATTTATTTTTAGTATATCTGCGTTACCATGGCTCCCAGCCACCCCTACGAATTTTCTTCGTTTCGTCTGTGACCTGGATCCGGAAACACAAATATTGTTTTCTCACATTCTCCTCGAGAGACGCCACAAGAATTTTTTCTCGGCCGGGATTCATAGTGAAGAATACTAACGTCGCAGAATCCAATTATGTAGATTTAGAAAATACAGTATCTGTTTTCTTATTTGTGATGCAAATTGCAGTCAGATTCGTCGCGGTTCATCAATAATTGTTGACTCGAGGATTTTTGCACAAGCTTATTTAGTTTTAAAGAATTTACTATAAAAAATTTATCAACCATAGCATTTTTGTTCTGAATACATCTTCGTATTTACTTTAAGTACTTATAATATTTTTAACATTACACAGGAAAAATATTATTTACGAGTAAATAATAATGTCATTTTAAATATTTTTTACGGTTACAAGCACCAAACCACTGATTTATTTCTAGAGAAGAACTGTATCATTAATAAGACTTAGTTGTAGTATGTCGTTTATATTTTGATGTATTAAATGTACAGTTCTCTGGAAAGATCAAAATACATTCATATTCATGTAATTACCCATGAAAATCCACTTTTAAATATCAAACATTTTAAATAACCAATATGAGTTTTGCAAAATGTCTTTATTAAAACTAGTCCGATTTTATCAAAAATATACCACAACGGTATTCAAGTGTATGACGGATACCTTTGTGGTATATTTTTGTTAAAATCGGATTTGTTACAAAAGAATTGTAATTATGTTTGATGTTGGTCAATTGCTGAATACTTTATTTTAACTAACTGATGATTATGGTGAATTAGTCGAAAGCTCTTGTGTGTTGACTTTTAATAAATGAATTTTTAAAAATGATTATGGTTTATTTAATATCTATAAAAATATATTTAATTTAAACAAAAGTTTAAAAACTCATGTGTATAATTTATCTGCCTGCCGAAATGTGACACCAAGCATAAAATATTACCAAACCATCCGGTTTCTCATAAAGACCATGACATAGCCTTCTAATATTTTTATACAAAATGTTTTAATTTTATGTAGATAGATAGATTCCAACATATTTGATAATGTATAAAACTGTATAATTTTTCTGGACGTTTTTCGTGATTAAATTCGTTTTAAAAAAATTGTAATTTTTAAAAGACGTGTTTCGACAAACAATTCTTGTAATGCGAGAACAAAAATAACGCTGTGTAGAAATTTTGTGAAATAAACATTGCAGTCTGGTCAATCAGGGTCGTTTAAGGAAACTAAATAGAAATAATACTTTGTCTTGGAGTGCGTTTGGTCAGCCGTAGGTGAAGGCAGCTGTGGAAGAACTATTATAATGATAGCCCTAGTACGAGAAAAAATCTAGCGTACACCAGATCATGAACCCGACCTTCCTTTATCGCGATCACGCCCGAAGGAACAGAGGCGACTATCAATCATCTTACGACAGATTCTGTATGCAGAAGCGGCATGTGGTCAGTGAGTTGAATCTCTTTCACTCTTAACCACAGTCGACTTAGTCTTAGTAGACACAAACATCGATGCCCGTACCTTGTGATGGGAGGCAATGACGTTGAAAACTTCACAGAATGTCGGCCGAGCCTCAACCATAGGGAAGGTCATATAAAATTTTACAGAAGATAATTGGCGCTGATAGTTTTTGTAAAAATAAAAAACACGATGAAAATGTTGAGCTATGGCTAAAGACGCAGACTCAAGAAGGAAATATCAATCCTGGGATTACTCTGAAACAAGGAAAACCTTATTTATTAAGTTTGTCTGTTACTTAGTAGATTATCGTACTCAACTCACGATATTGACAACTATTATATTTTGTGGAAACTCAAGTGCTGTTTCATTGGGGAATCTAAGAAATATTCTGTAAGATACAACTTGGAGATTGCAGCGAATCTCAGCAACCTGGAGACTAAGACGGATTCGTGCTAAAGTCAGGTACTCTGGAAATCAATGGAATCAATTTCAGAGTATGGTAATACATGCCACCCTGTTATCCTGATAATGCCACGTAGCTTCCGTTTTGTGCCAATATGTCAGAGTGGTAACTGATTCTCGTTTATGAAAATAAAATAGTCACTTATATCTTCTTCTTCTTCTTTTCTTTCTTTCTTTCTTTCTTTCTTTCTTCTTCTTCTTCTTCTTCGTCTTCTTCTTCTTTTTTTTTAGGGCAACAGGCTACTTGAGGGTAATCCACGTTGGGCAACTCCCCTTTAATAGCATAGGAAGGGATTTGCAAGGGGGGTGCGGAACGGTAGAGGAAGGTAGCCAAGGGTTACTAGGGCCCCCGGGCTATATTTTTAGGATCCTACCCGGTATTCGCCTAAATAAATGCAAGGAAACCCTAGAAAAACCTGCATCAGGTAGGTCGGGCATTGGGTACTTGTCCCACGCCCTTCCGATAGCGGGAGAGGAGTTTGGTGTGGGGACTCAGCATTCCCTTCTCCGTGCCTCGACCAGTTTAGGAGGCAGCTGGCTGACTATTCCAATGGGAATAGCGGACAACTCTAACCGTATGCCCAAGGTCTGTGACCCCGGAACATGCACCTCTCAAAACCGGCCGAGATGCCTCGGCTTGTGGGAACCTTAGTTCAAAAACGGAGAGGAAAAGGCATCCCCAAAGGTAGCCCCTTCGTATCTCTCCTAAAAGGTTCGACCAAGCTCTTTTAGTCACTTATATCTTATTGTGTGTCCAATATATACGACACTTGAAAGAATAAAACATTGAGTAATTACTGAATTGAGATATACATTTAAAAAAATTAATCGGAGAATTTTTAACATAATTATTTTGTTGATAACAATACAAAAGGAAACATTCCGGATGTTTGCCATAAACTTTTCTTTTTGAATACAATTTAAACAAATAAACCCTGAATATTTTAAAATAAAATAATTGATCATTAATAGACGTCAATTTAAATTTATATTTATTAAATAAATCACTATTGTCTCAGGTTTTTTAATAAATTGTAAAAATGTGATTGAGTGCTACCTGTTCCACGGCCTTATATAATCAAAGCGCCAATTATCATTACAACATTATACGATAATATTAAAAACATTTAAAATTTTGTCGGTAGGACCGTCTTGGGTTGCAATGTCGTCTCTTTCATATATGCCACGCAAAGTTCATACTTGATTATTAAATGAAAAGGGAACGGGTCCTTTGTATGTTCATTGCGTAACGCAGCTTACAGTTTTGCATATTTTAATTAGTGGTGAATTTATATACCAGGTCGATATCCCTCCGGATCTCTCCTCCACGTTAGGTAAATATCCGAAGAGGATATCGAATATTTAAAAATAACCCGATGGCTTCAGTAGGAACTACGGTATTGAATTTTAAGTCGATAACTAAATTCTGTTTTGTAAAAAATTTCACGTGGAAAACTTTTATTATGAGCGTAAGAATTTACTTTAATGCGCAATAAGAGACGAAAAACAATCACTGTAATTAAATCCCTTAAACTATTTAAAGAATTTTAATCAAAGTCTACGTTTTAATCGCATTATTTGAATTGGACAATATTGAAGAAAAAACATATAAATACTCTAACAAATACATGCATAAATACTTCAATTATTGTTACAATATTGTCCTCTATATCAGAATGAATGTATTTATAGCAGTTAATTCGATAAATATAGCAAAACAACCTAAATGATCCCTGTATAAAATAACGAACAGTGAACACATTTCCGGTAAAGGATAAATGAGAAATACATCAATCTCAAATTATAACTACACAACACAGTACATGTAGGATATAATAGTCGTAAAATATTATGCATAAAAGACAACAGATACCAAATTTGCAGAGTAAAAATTTATATACTCTATATTTTAAAATAATTTATTTCATAACTTTGGATGGCAATAACCTTTATTCGAATTAAGCGTACAAAATTTTCGTATCCAAACAGACCGTTGAAGTGATTCATTCCGAAGTACTGAATACTGACCTAGTATAAATTTCAATTATGTTTATTTCATCAGACAAGCAAGTGGTTGTTATTTTACATTTACTGACGGTTATAAAGAAATGGATTTTGGATTTTACAAATTTAAAAAAATTTATGTGTAAATGAAAGTTAATTAAAAGATGGTATGATTTGGGAATTGGGGTTTACATAGTCTTTGTCCCACAATTGCACTACGAATATTTTTTTGGAGACTAAATTCTTCGGAATTTTCAGTCCATTCGCCGTGTATCTAATTGGTTTTGCTCGTAATGTTATATATCATTTAATAAATACAGATAAGATTTATTGAATTGGAATTTCAGATATAATAAAGACAAATGTATTAGTAAAACTGGTTTAATACCTGTGCTTCACTATGGTATAACAATGTTTAAAAATTAATATATCTATACATTCGCTTCAGTAACGCTTGCCCTCATGAGAGTTTGTCCGTTTGTAATTGGTTTGAGATAACCACGTTAATTAAGTATTTTTATCATTGAATTAAAGTTCCCTAATGAAAATGATTATTTAAATTTTTTAAATTATATTTTTAATTTAAAAATTTCAAGACACTATTTCTTACCATTTAGCAGAGATTTATTTTTGTGTCCGGAAGTATGCACTTTCGATTGTCATCCGTCTTGTACGTAGTGTCCTACTTGTTCAGGCAGGTACAGACAAGCGTCGCGGTGATGTCTATCCTGAGCGGTGTAACGACTAAGTTGACGCTCGCGGCTTCTGCCAGATCTCACTCACGATGCCTCAGGAACTTCCACGCAACATCTTTTCAGTCTCCAAATTCAGTTTAAAGACTGTTTGTTTCATATTCTCCTCTACGATTGTCCGTTTCAAATTGTTGGTTTGAAACACTCACAACTAACTTGTTCCTTTCACCATTCCGTTCAATATTTCGCAAATAGTTCAACTTCTTTCCTGTCCAAAAATTACGTAGGTTAATACTAGCTCTTCTTTTATCTCGTATTTAGAATAGCCTCATGTATTTGTTTTTGTGGGTACTGCACAATAGGTGTCGGAGTGGAGTTTTCTGCTTTATTCTCAAATTTTCTCCTGTGGGTTGGTGAACTTTGTTTACGTCCAAGTCACGCAAATATTTGGAGCCTCTTCGTTGCCTCGAAAACTTCTAATCCCTAATTCTATTATCGATGGCACGTTCCGGTTCCGTGGATCGCCAACACCCTGGCGCCAAGGTTTTATAACTGTCACCTTTAATAAAAAAATATATACTCTATATTACATAAGTTAATAAACACTTTTAATCGTAAATAAATTTTAAAATACGCTCTTTACAGTACATATGTTTCGAACTTAATTTTGTCTCTTTACCAATTCTGAAGTATAAAAATACCCACTAACTAGAATGAACTATTAAATGTAACGACTATATAAAACATACGAGATTTGAAAATTAAATCATAAATATTATTAAGCATATACAGCATAAAGATTTCGATTGTCAAAGGGTTCCTCAATTCTGATTCTTAAGACACATTTATCTGTTCCAATATAACCCTGTGGCAATTATTACAAGTAATTTTATAAATTAAATAACGTAATTATCATTTATCACGCATGTTTTTGATAACAAGTTGACCAGTGTTCCCCACTGTTCTTAACGTTTTCTTAGCTTTTGGTACAAAATTTGGGCTACAATACATAGCAATATTTCCTATAACTCGACGTTCCATATGCAGTTTTTTTTGTTTAATGCTTCTTTAGTTCTTGTCGCCTACTATTAACAACAAAACTATTGTTTACCTACTAATGACATATCCAGTAAAAAAGTAAATTAGACTTCTAAATATTAAGTTTTAAAATTGTCGGGGAAAAGTCAAGGTGAATCGGTGGGATTATTTTAATGTAAAAAACTGAAATCATATTAATGCAGTAACCACACATAAATTTAGATGACATCGCTTTCGGACGTTCTAAAGCATAAATGTAATGTTATACTAAAATCTAATCTAATAAATTACAGGCAAAGGTATTATTTTTTAATAATAATTAAATATAATATAATTAAATGTAATAAAATAAAGATGTTACATTAAGTTTACAGCAGTTTTTTCGAGATCAGCTTATTTAGTTTAGTTTTTGTTCTTTTCTATTTGAAACATAAGTACTCTAGAGACAAACAAAATTTAATCTGTTAGTATGTTTGACGTAGTTTATATTTCAATATTAGTTTTGGTTTTTCTATCGTAAAAGAGCCTTGCGGTTACAGGAAATTTTTCTGATAACGTTTTCCTCATTTATTAAAGATAAAAACATACAAAAATTTAAAAACATTTATTGTCTTTGTTAATATATTTTTCAGACGCGGTGTAAATATATAGACGACTATTATTTTAGAAAGTGAACCTCTAAATCAATCGGAATACTAATAAAATGGGGATTGTTGGTGCGCTGAGACTTCTGTTCGAGTTGTTGGAAGTTACCTGTGACAAGAGCCGTCTTTCACGCGCCACGAGCAGTACATACAGGGCTGTGCTCAGTAAATAAATACGGCGTTTTCAATGCCTACATAATTCAGGAAATGCATGTAAAACATTTAAATTTAACTTAAATGTTGGGATGATATGCAACCTATGAAATAATACAATGTGCAGAATACTGAAAATTGAAAAGTAGCAAAATGACCCCCTTCATCTTTCATTTTTATTTTTTTACTTTTTACTTTATAATATATTTTAGATCTAAAATATATTTTTAATATATAAGAAATAACATTTATCCCTTTATGGGACCGATATTATTGATGTGTATTATTATTCGTACTTTAATTTTACTATTAAATTCGAAACAAATGCCTCCAGATGCTCCACTTACAAAATTCATAGTTCTTGATTTCTATAATCATCTACCACCTAAAATATACGCTTATACATCAAGTGCAGTTTCTTATATTTCAAATTCATGTAGAACTCAAAATATTATTACACAGGATCATTTTAGTATGATTTTAAAATTAAATATCCATATCCGTATTTTCCAACCACTTATTTAAAAAGATCAAATTTTTTATGTGCTATTAGAAATCGTTGAATATAAATAACTTCATCCTTCATACGATAGATTTTACACAATTTAGTCTGATATTAATATTTATCTGAATCGTTTCAAAGAGAATGGATATATTCCTAATTTTTGTGGCTGTCTGGATACTACACTTATTTAACTAAAACTAAGAATAACGTAAAGAACCAAGTGATTATCGTATAGTGCTGTTTCTCGTGTGCACAGTAACATTGGCACAATCGGCACCTTTAAAATGGTGATGATTTTAATTGGACTGTCAAAAACGTTGGAGTATTTGACATAGCTGAGTGGCAAAAGAAGCGGTAACGTTACATAACAAAAACGAATCTGACCTGAGAATATCGCGGCATGAATGTGTCAATGACAATTTATTTTCCAAAAACACTTTTATTTTAAAAATAATACCTTTATATTAGTACTTTTATGAACAATGTTACTTCTAGACGTGCTACAAACTACTCGCTACAGTAACCAGTGGTGTGGATGAAAATCGTTGACCAGAGACGAAAGGGTTTCGTTTTTTGGAGAGAAGAAAGTGTGCAGGAGTGGATTTTTATTCTCCTCATATTTAAAGTCCCTCAGTGTATCCATCATATTAACACATTAATGGGCATTGCATTGCAGATAGATTTTTTTTATCTACAATCCGGGTCAGATCTATAGAATTTTAACATCGTTTAGTTAGAATGTTATAAATTTACTCAAAAGTTATTGTTTCACCTTCTTCAAAATCAACAGAATACCTTCTACAGCCCAGAACCGACGGCATGCCGTTCCCCACCGATGACACTGTCTTCAATGAAGAACCATCTTTTATTAGTTCATTGACTGTTGTTTAGATTCTTCTGTGCAATGATGAATCAGTGTTTTATCGATTGCAATATATTTGCGCAGGAAAACACTATTCTTATTCGTAAAACTTTCCAAGCACTTGTGGGAAAGTGTAGTCCGAATGCGTTTTATATCCGCCGTAAATATGCGCGGTACTGTTTTTTGATGTGCAATCCCTGCATCCTACGTTTTCGTTGATATCCATTAACATAGTCGTGAACCATCGTGCGCCGATCTTCCAAAATCATATCGATAATTTCAAGTGTGGTTTCACTTTCGTATCGCCATTCGCGTGGCTCTTTTTTTTGACGTTTAAATTTGGCCGCTCATTTCGTAACAATGAAAACTGAAGGTGAATAGCTACCATACTCATTTACGATCCAGCAATTAATTCCAATCGGTTTAAAACCTTCTTTTACGAAGAATTTTTATCACAGGACGATACTCCAAATTTTCTATTCCTAAGAATACTCTACAGAAACTGATTGAAACGACTGATGTAATTAAATCATACGTGCTCTTCTATCATCTAAGAGCGAGGCGAAGAACTTTTCAGACTATCCTGATATTTCAATAATAGTTGGTTGTGCAGTAGAACACAGTAGTAGGATTGTGTAACCAAATTGCTGGTTTTAGGGCCAATTACATGTCACTGAACCAAAGGTAAATGGTATTGAAAACTTTATGTGAAATTTGGGTTTAACAATAGATTATTCTCAAAGCTGAGATATTCGAAACGATATAGTAAGAAAATATGACAGATAATTGGAAGATGATTAGCTAAAACAACAGAAGCGTAATCAGTTTATCTGGCGATCACTTAAAATTATTTTTCCTGATTAATATACTTTCTCTTTTGTAACTGATCAATATTTATCTATGCTCATGATAATTAATTAAACCAAGTGTGATGACTATTTAATTGATGCCACATTTTACTAAATTACAGAGCTCACTATTGCGCATTAATGCTCAAACATATTACTGGATTATATAGAACACTTATAAGTTTATGCGTTTGTTTTGAAAATATTTTAATCGTCCTTACAAACTGAAGCCTTAATTTTCTTCATTTCTCTGATCTTCACTTATTACTAATTGTTACGTCTGTAAAAAAGGAAAGGCGTCTCAGCTGTGTGCTCATAATTTGCTGCGCTCTTAGAGATAATGAGGGAAAAACGAAAAAAAATTAAATGTTGAATTAGAGCTTAGTCAAGTTGCTATAATGAATCCCCGTGATTTGTACAAAATTGCTACCGAAACTGGGCTCTAAAAAATATTATCGTATAATTTCGCTTTGTATAGTTAAAAAACTTTTCATCTCTATTAATTAAAGGAAATGTTTCTTGAGGTACAACTGTTTTATATGCTTCTAAACCATCGTGTACTTCCTAAAGGAGCATTTGTTGTATACTCCAAGACATTAAATCTTAATCATAATCTCATTATCAGACAATGTCGCTAGTGGTAAATACTGCTGTACTCTTCTTCTCTATCAATCTTCCTCAAAGAAAAACAGCTCGATGAAGAAAAGCTAATGCCTTCCAACACTGTTGACGCCACAGTCGTTATCAGCTCTTCCTTTCACGGCTTTTAAAACCCTTTTACAAACAGAGGCAATCAATTTACAGTGATTGTATCCTCCAATCTGCTAAACATCACGAATAATTAGTTGCCAACGCATTAAAGCAAATTTGTTCCACCCGACACTAGTGTGTGTTTATTTTACTAAAGATGATGGAAAAAACATCCCTTCTAGAATATATTTGAATTTTAAATACATTAAAATTAAAATTAGGTACCAATTTTACATATAATACTACTTTCAGATAATTTTGAGGAAATTATTTAACTTATGAAAGACCAATTAAAATAAAAACAGTGATATTAAAAATTTTTCTTAATTTATAATCACAGGGAATGCAGCTGAAATTAGTTGTTGATCTACTTTTACAATGTTAAACTGATTGGGAAGTAGGCTCTGTGAAATTTCATGTCTATAACAAGTGAAATTTTTTACTATGGAACGTAATCATCTCTTGCTGTCATTTTTATGATAAGTCATTTGATCGCGAATCTGGTCCGTGGAAAGTTCTCCATATAAATTAACCTTTCTAATTCTTGGAAAATTATTGCGATTCTGATAGTTAAATAAACGCACACACACAACATGAGTGCCCACGCTGTGATTCTAACCTGGGACCTCTGTGATACGAGACAACGACTGGTCACGACTCTGCAGCAGGTCGACCCTGCCCCAGTATCGTGCATTAAATAGCCGATGCCGATTTCATCTAAATTCTTGTGTCTGGCTTGTTGATTTCGTTCCCTTTTCACAAGATAACACACTGGGTGATTCCGATCCACTATTTTTTATCGTTATTACATACAGTAGAGGCAAGGTTGTTATCGATATAAAACTACCATCCACCATCTGGAGACAAAATAGCGGACGTTACATAACCTTGAAAATTGTCGGATCGGTTTTGGTTGATCTTTAATTAGTTGTTATATAGAGCCATGAGATTTTTATTAGCAATATCAAACCGTCAAACATCAGCCATATTGAGGTAAATGGAAAGCGGAGTTATGAAATATATTTAGACATATTTTATTTTGGTGTCTTGAACGGCTATGCTGTTTGCTTTACTGTAAAATCTGCTGTACGGGTTTCCTCTAAAGCATTAAATAACTTTTCGGCTATCTTAAAATGTCATTCAGCGTTTAAAAAATTTAAGAACAATCTGGTTGCAAATATATAATCCAAATATGATCTAATTTTTCCTATATATCTTAAAATCTGGTAAATAAGTATTTATAAAAAAGAACGAAAGATAATATTATAGATAAAGGAAAGATTAAACAATAAATATTAAATCAAATGAAGTGATATTTTTTCTTCAAGATATTTTAAATTTATTTTAGGACAAATTTTAGGAGTGAATATATTTATAGTGGTCATTAATGATAGTATAATTTTTTTTCCAATATGTTTGCGCGAACTGAATATGTTTTTATTTTTTATATATTAGATGCCTATGGCAATGCTGCCGAAAGCACCAAACTAAATGTAATAATATATGTTTGAAATTTATTAAAACTTTTTCTTCTTACAAATTGGCGACTATTTAAAACCATTAGGAAAAAGATATAAACTCAACAAAATCTGTTAGTTAACGAAGTGTTTTAAGTAGCACGTTAAAGAAAAAATAGACAGCTGTAGGAAACCTCTAGTGTACAACTCGAGAAAAAATATTTGTTTCTAAAGAAGGTATTGAACCGTTTATATATACTACAGTTATCGATACCGAAAATACATAATGCATACTGACCGCAAATAAAGCTTTGAAATACACAACATACTAAAAATTTAATATTGCAAAAAGTTTCCATTCAACAGCATCACCTTCCGCTTTTGTTGGAAGATTTTAAGACATAATGAATTCAGGGATAAAAATAAATAGAATAAATTGTAAACTGAAATTCGTTCACTAAGCAATTTTGAAACCTGGTCTCATCTGATGTAATTATGTTTACTATCCAATTGAAGCGTTTCAACGCGATACAAGGACTCAATAATAGTATGTTAATATTATTTTACCCTAGACAGCTGTAAACTGACCCTCATAAGTTTGAGACCTGCATAATTCTAAATGCATTAAAGCCTCAAACTATAAACAGGACTTGGCCATTAAATTAAAAATACTCTCTTACTGTTGGAGTCCTAAGACTTATAATTGCAGAAAACCTTTGTTCTCTGCTCAGTTGCTTCAGTAACTGATTTAATTTTAATAGACGAAAGGCTAGAAGGTATGCTTCTGAAAATTTAAAAGCAGAACAAAATGCTTATCAGTTATTTTATACACTGATATTAATTGCTTTTGTAAAGTATGCTTTGTAAACGAGAAAATCAAAGTTAAATATTATAATTATGTAAAATATTTGTTTCACTTTTTTGTAAGATCCGATACGATCCAGGTACGTATATGCCTTAGCTTGTAAACAGGAGAATTCCTGTCACCTTGTACAATATTTAAAAAATGAAAATACGTGTATATTAGATTGTTTTTTTAAAAAAAAACTAGACGTGTAGAAGATTTAGGCTATTACTATGAATTTAATAAAATAAAGTATTATACCAAACATCTCTAACACTAAAATTACGGAAAATTGACATGATACGTCAAACTACTCAATTCCCCTTCTGTTACTAAATCTCCAGTAATTGGTACCTGCCTGATACGGTTTTCCCGCATGACAGAGGCGAATGTTGCGTAGGACACTTAAAAGACAGGATCTCTAGTTAATCAAGGCTTACCTTGATCTTTCTTTCGAATCACTCCTTCGCCATCCCTTCCTATGCTATTATAGAGAATTGGCCACAAAGTGTATTACCACCATTTATCCTATTTCTGAAAACAGAAATGCTACCTCAATTTAGATGTCAAGTCGTCTGCCATTCTAGGGAATTAGGAAAGTCTACGTATATATGAGTCCGCAGTTTTCTATTCTCTAGTACTGAATTGCAAATTTTTCACCATTTTTTCTTTAATATTCAACCACCTTTCTCTTCACCGTCTCCTGTCAAATGTTTCTTGTTTCTTCTGCTTTAGATTTTTATTTTCTACCAACATAACACTTCTGCAAACCACAGACAAGGGAAATCACAAATAACGTCTCCGAAAATGTCAATGTACCATGTCCAACAAATTTAAAATCTGGATTAGACATATTAACGTATATAATTGTATAATTACACTCTTCAACGATTGACCGTCTTCAAAAGAGCTTCAAGTATAACAAATAATGCAATAATAATTGGAAACAAAAGGAGATAATGTGTCTTGTGGGTAAGGACTTTAAAGAATAAGGAGTGTCTTTTAATTCTTTAAGTTTGACAATAACGTATTAACAATTTAATCTGTATATTCAGGTATAATTCTACTATTTTCTTTTTCAGGCTAGGACAATATTATGTTTTCATTTATATTGACATTTTAAGATCATTATTTATTTCTTGTAAATTATTTTATTCCTTCCGAAAGAGTGTAAGACGTCCCATTGTAGTCTCCTTGCATTTTACACCTGGCGAGGCGCAAGGCTAGATTAAAATCCTGACTGCTTTTTAACTTTTGACCGCCATTTATGAATTAATATGGCATCACCACTTTTGGTTTTTATATATTGAAGGAATATCTCCTTTCCGGGGAACTCTGAAAAATCGAGTGTCACTCTCCAACGCTCGTTAAAAGCGGAGGCTTTGGTCTTTCCATCTTTTTTCTAACATTAAATTTATCTTACTTTTTACATAAAGTGTTCCAATATACGTTCCAGTCTGTGAACTTGACTACCCAAAACTTCCCTATTTCCTATCCTTATTTCGCCTATATTTAAAATAACTATATTTATTTATCGTAATTTCATGTATCCGGGAAAACTAATTGTAGATTAAATAAATACGTACACACCTAAGCAAGCATTGAAAAATCATTGCGATGCCCAAAAGCCAATATAATCCATACATCGTATAACGTGTTGCGCAAACGAAGACGTATGAAGGTAAGAGAAAACATGGGAAATCAAACCCAAAAAAGTATTGTAAAAGCGAATAAGTTTTTAACTGCACCACTGGTCTAATGTAATTGAGAAGAAAATTGTTGAAGAATCTACGAATCATCTACACAGAACTGTAGTGTAATAAAAATAAATAAATCTACATACAGGATGCTGTAAGGAATAGCTTAAGTTAAATTTTCTTCATCATCATTGCTATATAATCTAGAAGATTTTGTTTCCATCAGCAATTTATTTTGGCTATTAGTACAGTGTGCTACTATTTCTGATTTCTTAATAAATTCCATTATATTTGTAATTCTCGTCCCACTATGGATGGCATGATTACTCATGAAACCTCTTCAAATCTTCGATAACTAGAAGAGTCCAACAATTTTGTCCAACTTGGGTTTTTATATAGTCATAGACATTTGATAAATTCTTTCAAATAAGCTCTACCGGAGTTTGATGTTGAATTATTAACTGATATATATATATATATATATATATATATATATATTGTAATATACAATGAATTAATTGAAAATTATCTAATGAAAGGAGCATGAAATAATAACATTTATTATTAATTTAATTAAACAATTAGTTTATTATACACGACTATTTTATCTTACAAAACAAATTACTTTCTGAGCTTTACAACAATTTTATACAAAAGAGTCCTTTTCTCTTACCTCATGGTCTTTATTGGACCTTTTAAATAAAGAACAATTAATTTTGCTATTTACTACTGACAAATATTTTTAATAAACTCTCGAAATGTAATCGAATAAAATGAAATAACACGAAAAGAAATAGAAATCTGACGATATTCTACCTTTTATTAACGTTTACAATGTTAATTTTAAATGTTTCCTTTTTACTCACTGTTTGTACCGGTACCGGGGCAATTGTAAAGATTCTGCAACGCACTTTCACCTCATACACTTATGAACAGGCCAAATATCCACTGAATTTCCACTTTAACGGCCCGCAAACACCCAAAAACTGTTGATCTCTCTCTCTGATTCTGCACGTCCAATTGCCGGTTGATCACACACCGTACGCCAACAAATCGCTGTCCATCGTTCAAGCTCCGAATATCTGCATTAATACTCCCTAGATTCTGTGCTGTCTGCCAATTATTGAGAACTCGCAACGGAAAACTGGAGACTACCACAAAATCATCAGCCTCTGATTGCAGACTGCTAAATTTTTGTTCCGTACTCAGCAATGTTTCGTGGCTGACTGCTGCTCCATCGACTTACGCGCACTGTGGTCTAACAATGTCTTGCCTGTTCAATATTCTCGACCATTATTGTATCTCTGTGTGTTCGCCGGCAACAATTCACTTCAATAGTTTCTAATTATTAATTCGTTTAATTGCCCTTTTATCATTATATATATATATATATATATATATATATATATACTCAGTAGTATTTGAGCTTTCGGTACATCACGTAACGATCAACATAAAAAATTAAATTAAGGTTTGAAGATTTAATAACTCCGTACGACTAAATTTGTCTCCAAAGAAGCTGTATGATCTAACGAGCTCTCCCGTGCGTTAAAATCTGATTTCATCGCAATTGACTCAGGCCCTTGTGGACGGGAGAGTAATTAAAACTTTGTAAACGTGACACACCTTCGTGCAGGCACTTCCGTGGATTCGTTTAATACTCCAATTACATAATTACTGATTCTATCTCAAGTGTGCTTCGAAAATGTGATACTCATTTATTCCGCCATCATGAACACTTTCATTTAATATTATTCATCACGACAAAGTCTTGAGGCTTATGTACATTGTTCAATACAAATTATGAAGGTCCTGGTAACATGCGAAGCAGTTATCTAGCGGAAGATCGAAACTTTGATAATGACATATCTTTTGATAATGACAATATGCAATGATAGATAAAGTTAAAATATTACTGCAGGATATAGGAATTATTTTCGCGAATATTTTATTAGCTTTACACACAAAACGGAGAATAATGTAAAAAAAATTGTCTGAGAATCGTCAAGTAACAGTCATAGTGTACTTATATAGCTGCAGTGACTGACGAATATAATTTTAGGAATACCTACACAATTTAGTCGCTGCTTACTATTGCAGATTATGGAAGTCCTAAATTTTATATCCTCTATAACTATGTAATATTAACTGGCTTACAATTCTAATATCTTTTGGAATTGAAATTAGATCTGAAATTCGTCTTTATTTAGACAGATCTCTCATATACTTTATTATATTCTTTTTTATTAACAAAGCTGCACACAGGTGATTAATTAAGAATATACTACACAGAATATGGTGGTACTAATTCAAAGTTAGTAAGTTAAAATATTAACATGTTTCGAAATAATAATTAGAATTATCAAAAATGAAGTTTACACTGGTAGGTAGTTCCTGGATAGTAAAGAACATTATTAGATATAAAAGTAAAAGTACACAATTACACAAGTTAATTATTTTTTATTTTACGCCAGTCATATTTACATAAATAAAATGTATTTTATGAACAATAACATATATGGAATATACAGGAAAAATTCAGTTTCGGCACCTATTTGTATGTTCGGGTTCTGACTTGACTGAAAAGTTATGTTGTAGTCTGAGAGAAAGTTTATAATTTCAAGTTTTACTAATTTTTATACTTTAGTGTTAGTCCACCCACAATTTGAAGAAGGTACCGAAACGTTTTTTTAAAATAATTTTTTTTAATAAAATATCGTAAACAACATTTTCTTTATAATGTTAATAATAATTTATAATCAACAAATTAAATGAATTTAACCACTTCAGTCGTTTTAAGATATTTTATTTAATACATTAACAAATTTCAGTACGTTTATGAGTTTATGTTACTACGGTAACAGTTTTGTGTCATAAAATATTGAAAATCACAAATATACTTCTTCTAATAAGATAATTAAAATCACATAATAAACTTTCAACATTCTTGAAATTGTATGATAATTGTTACCAGTCTTAAAAAAATATGAACCTAAAAATTTTAAAATAAATTTTATATTTTTATCTCAAAAGTTAAAACATAATGGATTATAAATATTAAATTTAAGATAGATAGATAGATAGTTAAAATGTCTGAAATTGTAGTATATATATATATATGTAAATATATTGAATTGATAATATTGATTAATCAAATTATTAATATTTAAAGTTTTTTTATTTCTTAAAAATGCACATTATTAGTCCTATCTTTGTCCGCTGGTCTTTGGTCACAATTTACAAAACTTTACTTTAATTATTTACAATTTATGTTGTTCTAGTGAATACACATTAATATTTACAATCCAATATGTTGAAAATTTCTTAATCTCAGGGTCACTACTGGGTTTGATAATTTGAACACAATCAATGAATACTTTCGCTATTAACAATTCAAAATATAAAAAAATTAACCTAAAACAGTATGTAATATAAGTGGAAAGAAATTGAACCAAATGAAGTATGAACGAAATCTGACTCTATCCTTTTAATTATAGTTTACAAATTTATCAAATTTTTGTGACTTACGGACCGTCGGTCTGGTACCAGAACAATCAATTTTACCTCGTTCGGACACTTTTACACACTGTAATTTGTAATATCAGGCCTTGGTTTTCGCTTTAAAATTTGGCAAGATTGCCTGTGTTTCGCTGACTGCTCCGCTCCACAATAATTTACCAAAGCTATCCTGGAAAAATTCCTCCACGAAGATTTTGGAAAGTTCTATTCTGACAAAAACTGCCAATACTTTCCAATATTTACGATGCAATACTTCCGTGAATGTTTTACTTTGTATTAATTCACAACTTTAACTGGTAATACATTAACGACGTCTAGTATTTGCTCAAGTTTTACTATTTGTTCTGCTACTCACAATGTTTCTCCGCCAACTGCTATCCTAGTGCGTATGGGTTTTCAACAAACCAACAGAGCTCGGCGCCATTGTCGCTTTGGAAGCTCCTGCCACTACAAGACAATTTTTATCCGCTAACAATTTAATTATTTAAAAACAATTAATGGCCTAATTAATTGGCATTACAATATTTTGTAATTCCAGGATGGTTATCAACAGTGGGCATGTATTATTTTTCCGAATTCCATTCAGACACTTCCAGTTAACAAGAGCCAATGTCTAATACGATCGTAGTCCCAGTAGTATCCGACCTGGAGTATAGAGGCAGTTTTTTGATTGCGTAAAAAAACTGACTAATGTAATATTTTATGGTACGCACACAGCGTATTCAAGTCCTTTAATTCGTGCGATACTTGCCCGACCTACCTGATACAAGTTTTTCTAGGTTTAAACTACAGCCTGGTGGCTACCTTGCCATACCTTTCCACATCCCCCCTTTCAGTCCCTTTCCTACGCTATAAGAGGGGAGTTGCCACTATGTGGATTACCCTATACATAGCCTCTCTACACCTCCTTCTTCTTTATTCTATGAACACACTTATATGATGATTAGAGATTCATTGAAAAAAAAACTTTAATCGCGGCATTCAAAACATACAACACCAACGTTAATAATGGAAAGATAATAATTTTACTCAAAAAAAGTACGCTTTCCTGGACAAATACTCGAGGACGCTCACACCACAGGCATTCTTTATTACGCGAACTATATTCTAATTAAATAAATAATATATAAAATTAAAATGTGATTGCAAATGGAATGCCACATTAATATGTAAATATGTAATTTTAGACGCTTCATTGTTTTGTGTGCGTTTGACAGCCATCAATAGTGAACGATCCCAGTGAATTTGTAAACATAGAAAAACTCAGTCATCGTTATGTGATGCAATAATTTAATTTGAAAGGTTTCTGTTCAAAGTCGAGCTAGATTCACCTCTGCGGGAATTTGTTTTCAACACTAAAATATTGGTTTAAACGACCTACCAAGACGAACATCGCAGTGGTCGATCAAAAGAAGTGACCACGACAGAAATTCTGACGACAATCTATAAAATTGTATTGGATGACCGCTAGAGGACAAGGTAGGCATTTCAAAACTGCAGTACATCGGGTATTGACTGAAAATTTAGACATAAAAAAGCTCTGCTCCATGATTCTTACTTTAAATAGAGTATGGAAGCTATTGAGCAACTCTGGGAAATATTTGTCGAACTAAGAGGACAACACGATGATAAAGAATTATATGTTTTCCTAAATTATGTTTGTTTACCTGGTTAGGTCTGGTTCATTTTATTTAGCATATAATCATCATCAAGTGTTACATTGACGATATTAATATATGTGTGTAGGAACATTTCAAAACGTTTTTAATATGCTGTTTGTGCAATTCACATAAATCGTCCTACTAATTTCCAGAAATTTTCTGATTTACTATTGAATTACTTGCTAAATTTCATTTGTTAAGGTCCGTTTGAATAATAAACCATATAAACACATGAAGATCAAATTAAGGTACATAGGTCCGTGAGTTTTTTTTTAAGATACAAGGACAGAGGAATGGAAATTAGTGTTGACGTTGATGTTACGGCGACAATATGCAAAGTGAGGGCTCGCTACAGAAGTGAAACGTTACAAAGAACTTTGCTGAGTGCCGAGTCCCACAAAGAGACGTTGCCAACATCTGCTTAAAAACTCTCTCACTGAATACCAATGTGTACATAAACAATTGACTTTCCTGATTTTTGCTCAGTGTAAAGCCCGTTGCGAGTCATTACTTACAAAATAAATGCGAAGACGATATTTCCCAGGAACATATACAGAGATAAAACGGCAAAAAAAACAATAAACGTTTTTCATTCAGAGCGCGGATCCTTTTTAATGGTGTTTCAATAAAGACTATTCTCAGAAATTACACCAGCAATTGTAGAGCACGGAAATGACGTAACTGATTTATTTTAATATCAGTAACATTTAATATTCATCAAGTTAAAGTTTCGTCGATAATTTCGGTGGGTTTTTCACGTGAAATTTCTCTGGCACAATTGTCATGTGGTCGACAAATCTTTTTTAGCATATGAATCCGGGCGAAGTTCTCACTCGTCTTTACATAAATTAGGATTCCCACCTGCGTCTCAAACAGTCTCAAACGAATGCGAAATAAAAAAATTGCGCGTCTTATGGTTTTGTGTAGGGCTTTCTATACTTGATGACACCTTTCTCTTCTGTTGTGGCAGAGTTTTTATGTTAAAAGGCTACATGAGGGTAATCCACGTAGTGGAAACTCCGCTTGATAGGGGTGACGCGGAAGGGTGGAGGACGGTAGCCAAGGGTTAACTAATGACCCCGGCCTGTAGTTTAAGGATACTACCCGACATTTACCTAAAAGTGACGCAGGACAAACCCTAGAAAACCTGCATTAGGTAGGACGTGCATTGGGTACTTGTCTCACGCCCTACCGATGACGAGAGAGCGGTTAAATCGTTTGTTGTGTGTTCTAAAGCGAAACATATCTGGAGATGAAACATAGATCTGTCTTATAGAACCGGAGAACAAACACCAGAGCGACAATTTGAAACATCTTCCTGAAGAGACGAAGGGGGCTACCTACGATGTTGCCTCCTCCTCTCTCTGGCTTTGATAGTAGGTCCCCATAGCTGAGGCAACTCGGTCAGTTTTTAGATGTGTATGTTCAGGGGTCGCAGTCCTTGGCCATACGGTAAGAGTTTCCCGTTGTTACTATTGGAACAGTCGGCCATCTGCCTCCTAAACTGTTCGAGAAATGGAGGAGGGGCTGTAGCCATCCCGCCATCGGAAGGGCGTCGAAATACAATTACCAATATTACTATTACAAATAACCCGACCTGCCTAATGTCGAGTAGGATATAACAATAACCCGGAGGCCCTAGGTAATCCTCGGCTGCCTTGTTACTCCTATCACAGGCCCTATTTAAAATTCCCCTCCTATACCAGTAGACTGGAGTGTCTCCATAATAAAAATCAGAGCAAGGAATACAAACATCTCGAATAAGGAAAAGTGTTACTTACAATTATTTGTGGAGCATTCACAAACCGAAACTATGGAAAAATGCATTGTAAAGATAATTTTTGGTTTTCATATAGATACTGTCAGAGGTCGTCTATCGCCTCTGATCGACAAGTTCAGTATCAATAAAATAAACTTTATTTTCTCTCTTGAATAACACGGGAATAAATTTTGCATCGTTGGTGTAAAAAAAATAAGAAACTGAGTTCACGGACTTTTTGACTTGGTAGTCTAAAATAATACCCATTTTCTTGAATGTGTTAATTTGGTAGTGTGCCTTTCACTTTGTCATATTTTGTCCAAAGGCATTCAAAAGTTCATTGCTGTTCCGAGGATTAAACATTTCTCAGAACTATATCCATTTGGCTCTTCATGCCCACAGATTTTACAACGCTAAAGTAGTTGTTATTACATATAATCTCCTTTAAGCTGCTTAGTTTCCAGAGCACTTCCAAAACTTGTAACGTCTACGTCGACGACTGGTCCGAGCTTTGCTGAGAGAACGCAGTTGTGTTCTGCTTTGACTCGGAGCACATTTACATTTTTTTTTAAATTCTCACAAATAATTGCTTCCACCGCATTGCAAAATATTTCCTCAATAAGTAAAGGTCATAGTTTTTCTATTTAAGATATATTAAAGTTTAAATTAATTGTGAAATGTATTATAAAAATTTTAACCATGGGGTTTTCTCAATTAGTAATTGACGACCCAAATAAGAATTATGTCAATGTCAATACAGGAGCGAAACTGACTTGCGGCAATATAATCAATATCGAATGAAGCTGCAAAACCATGGATGGAATAAATCATGCAGTGGCTACGTGTCATGTGAGATCCCTTCAGGACCCGGGGACCAACACTCAATCACGTAACCGCAGACCCGACATTACCTGCAAACCGCAAAGGGACAGTTAAGGCGACATCACTCTGGACTTTTACGTCAATTACACTGATTTATAAATTTACCTTTTGATTTATTGAGAATTCAGACTAATTCTTCTGATAATATCAATGGTGAATGTTGCTAGAACATTATAAAAGTTTAATATTCATAATCACCATGGGTTTAAATGGATTTAGATTTCAGTGTACGGTTGGGAAAATTTCAGAAAACACTGTACAAGAACCTACCGCCCTATTAATATGAATAGTTCTTTATTCTTTGAAGTTTCTGTTGGCCATTACTACCGCGAATCTATTATCTCCACCAGGAAGCGAGTTCTTTCTCCTGAAATTTGAACGATTATGGGCTTCAGCCGGGAAAGGTTATTCCGCTGCAACAGCATAATAAATCACTCAGAATTACCGGCCCTATATCCAACCCGACAACATTTTTCCTGCGCGAAAAGGAACAGTGGATTCATTTAGAATAGAGTCTGGTACGGAAATTCGAAAATTTTACCCGTATCTAATCCTAATAAAAGCTAGAAAGTTATTAACACAGGTTTGAGTTCAAACAAACATTAATACCGACATAATTTTTGAAATCCTACATTAGATCATTTGCTCTTTTATAAAGTTTTCATACAATTCAGCACTCTTTATGAATATTTGGTCACTATTCATAACGCATAAATATTTTCGGTTTACGAACCATATATATATATATATATATATATATATATATATATATATGTTTCACAACTGAAACGGTGAGTCCCAGAGGATGTATTAAGGTGAAAATAGTCACATGCCCGCGCCGGGATTCGAACCCAGGACCTTTGCGTTGTGAGGCAATGACGCTGACCACTACACGCACAAAGAAGCTCCCGCTTAAATAGATAATAATAAATATTTTACTCGGTTTGAAAGCTGAGAATGTTAATTCATTAAACGTTTTGGGCGAACATGCATACATTTCGTTAAATGGTAGATAATTCCACCTAAGCTTTTTTTTAGGTTACATAATCCACGTTGGGCAACTCCCCTTTAATAGTAAAGGAAGGGATTTTAAAGGGGGGTTGCGGAAGGGTAGAGGAAGGTAGCCAAGGGTTACTAGGGGCCCCGGGATATATTTTAAGGATCGTACCCGGCATTCGCCTAAAAAAATGCAGGGAAACCCTAGAAAAACCTGCATCAGGTATGTCGGGCATAGGGTACTTGTCCCACGCCCTTCCGATAGCGGGAGAGGAGTTTGCTGTGGGGACGCAGCATTCTCTTCTCCGTGCCTCGACCAGTTTAGGAGGCAGCTGGCCGACTGTTCCAATAGGAACAGCGAACAACTCTTACCGTATGCCCAAGCTCTGTTACCCCGGAACATACACCTCTCAGAACAGGCCGAGGTGCCTAGGCTTTTGGGAACCTTAGTTCAATAACGGAGAGGAAAAGGCATCCTCAAAGGTAGCCCCTTCGTATCTCTCCTACAAGGTTTTGCCTGCGAGAGAACATCCCTCGCAGGCTACCTGCGAGAGAATCCTCTCGCAGGCCCAGTTTTGAGTTTATCCACCTCAGCAAACAGATAACCATTTAGTCATTTTCCATTTGCCTTTGTTGGCATCCTTCGTTCCGACACGTATTTTTCAAGTCAGTTTCCTAGAGCACATGCAGGTCGGATAGCAATAAGTCTCCATGTACGTATGTTTTAATTGCAGTCTAGGGAACGTAATCATTAAATTATACCACGACCTGAGATAGTTGTATATTCCTGTCTCGAAGAATAAATTAATTAAATAAAACTTTTAAGTTTTGACCATTTCTTCCGATAAAAAACTATCTATTCTTGAGAACTTCGGGATAGTCGGATTAACCGAGGTCGATCTGCTATAATATATATTGTAATACCAATTAAACAGGCTATTAATTGTTTTTAATAATTAAATTGTTAGCGGTACGAATGCGTAAAGGCGACAATCAGGGCGGGTTTTTCCTTTGTTTAACAATGGAAACTGAAAAACTGCGCGCTTGTAGAACAGTCAGTCTGCACGGAAATACGAAACAGAACAGTCCACATGAAGTAATAACACAGTAAAATTTGCTAACATAAAAGCATGAATAGTGTTATCCAGGAGGTCAAACGGCGAGATATGATAGTTTATATAAAACGCGAATAAGCAGTTTGCGGAGAGAGACATAAAATTGCAATATGGAAGCAGAACCTTTTGCTGCCCAAATTGAAATAATTTTCGCATCGAGAGACTTTGAGGAAATCTACATCCAGCAACTGGTTGAGGGTGGACTAATCCAGATTCCCGGATAGCAGAGACGAGGGGGAAACGACAACGTGTATTCAAATTCTAAAGTGTAGAATCACTGAGAAATGAATGGCCTGTTTTAGTGAGTGTTAAATTCAAGCAAGAAGAATCCAAAATGGTACCAGGAACCCTGTCGTGAGTAAAGACAATTATTAATTACTGTAAACGATAATTAAAGGGTATAGTCAGATTTCGTTCGCGTTTTTCTTTTTATTCATTTTCTTTTGTTTCTAGGATTTTAATTTTTTATTCCTTTAACTTCAATGAATTGAATTGTTAATGTTTTAATTGGAGTGTTCTTTTTATCAAACCCAATTATGACCCAGAGATATGGAGATTCGACGTATTTGATTGTAATCATATAAGAACTATATTTTCATAAAATGCCACGAATTAATAAATGAAAAATTAAAGTTTTTGTTGTTAAGTGGATGAAATTCGGCGTGCAAAATAGATGTTATTCAATGTAAATTTATCAGCAATAATAATTTTTTTAAATTTAAATATCAAATTAATTTTGTTAATTATTTCAATGGTTTAAGGCCATCTTTTTAATCATTATATATTTGACGTCTTCAACGTGTGGTTAACTAACATTCAAATTTTTATTAATTTTTTTGTGTTAATTGTTTCATTTAATTAACATATGAAGGTGTTTAATACATTTATGTTTATTACAATATATATATATATGTAGTATATGACGTGCGTGTAGGTCTACCTTTGATAAAATTAGTGTTTTGTCGCCCGTTGGACGGATCACGTGAGTTAATTAGTCTAAAATGGTTCTTAAGAGATTATTTTAATTGTCAGAGATAATAAAAAATAAAACAAGATGATGTTCATACATTTTATCATTAATGCAGAAACGATTTTATCATCTATTTGCAGTACCACCGAGACACAGATGATCTGCGTTTAACTATTTCATAAGCTGGAAAATTGTTTATGTGGTCCTACCAAACTTTACGTCGTATAAGTATTTCAACTGTTCTAACAGTGAGTTGGAATCTATTTGTTTTCAACAGAAACTCAGATTATTTTCACAATAATAGGACATTACGTTTTGTACGGTAAATTTGTCGATAATAACTATCGATTTAGTCCATAACAAACGTCGTAGATTCCAAATTAAAACTATTATAAATTTTGTAAAAGATGAAACAAAATGGCAGGATGCCGAACTTCGACCCACGTTTGACTTTGCGACTTATTTATTCAATTCACATTATATATTTTTTTTAAATAAACTGTTTTTTTCTGTTTTTTTAGGACAACAGGCTACATGAGGGTGATCCACATTGGGCAACTCCCCTTTCATAGCATAGGAAGGGAATAGAAAGGGGGGATGCGGAAGGGTAGAGGAAGGTAGCCAAGGGTTAACTAGGGCCCCCGGGCTATGGTTTAAGGATCCTACCCGGTATTCGCCTAAAGAAATGCAGGGAAAACCCTAGAAAAACCTGCATCGGGTACGTCAGGCATTGGGTACTTGTCCCACGCCCTTCCGATAGCGGGAGAGGAGTTTGCTGTGGGGACGCAGCTTACCCCTCGCCATGCCTTGGCCAGTTTAGGAGGCAGCTGGCCGACTATTCCAATAGGAATAGCGGACAACTCTTGCCGTATGCCCAAGGTCTGCGACCCCGGAACATACACCTCTCAAAACAGACCGAGGTGCCTCGGCATGTGGGAACCTTAACATACAAGTATTTTGAAACAAATCTAACTCAGCAACAAGGTGTAAGCGTCTTTAGAATGAAACGTCTGTGTAAAATTATAATAATTATTTAAATAAATATCCAAGTTACAGACAATATTAAGTGTTAATACTAAATAAGTTTCTGCAATCCTTCGTTCTGACTGACGGCTCTTACGTTTATCGGATCACCTGACTAAAGCAACAAGGATTGTTATTTAATTTAGCACTTATTTTTTCTGTTATTTGGCTATTTATTTATTCAATTAACCGCAATGGACGAATTAGTTGTTTCTTAACATAAATGAACTTTAAGAACGTGGATAGCGAATTTCATTTCCTCTAACATTTCCATGTGGAAGCATAGTTACGAGTAGTTGGTATTATCCTCAGGGAAGGTATGGAAACTTGCCGGCTGAAGACTCCTTTCCCGCAGTCCCAACTCAAAGTCCCGTAGGCATGAGTCAGTTCTCCGACACAATTTAAACTTGCTCTGAGATGAGGCTGCTGCTCTCCTAAATTTGATGATACTGTACTTATAATAGCTGTACCGTTTCATAGTGATTCTGTACTCTTATCATCCGCTTAATTTTCATATAATAATACATTAGTTTTATGTTTGTATTGTTATGGAACTTTAACTTTATTTTCTTCCATTCATCAATAAATATATAATTCCGCACATCCCGATCTTTTAATTAACTAATAAAAAATAAATGGTTAAGGGGACTTACGTCTCATCTACAACGTGAAATAAACCGTATATTTATAATACTAATTAGATAAATAAAAATGAAATAACAGACAAAAATAACTGCGTAATAAATACCACACGATTTTGTTGCTTTCGTAACGATGGTTGATATTTATTTAGCTATTTCGTCTATTATTTGGCTATTTATTTATCAAATTAGTATACCTTTAACACATGCTTTTATGTTTTAATTTCTATACTCTGTATCACATCAACTGTTAAATCTTCGGAGAAAAAGTTTAATAATATTAAAAAGGGTGTATTAAAAAACTTCAGTAGTAATATTGACATTTATATGACTCTAATAACTCAGAAAAAATGTTAGGGCCAGAAATAGTTTCTTAATTCACATTGTGATAAATACAACATATATCTACGATTCGTCCTTAATTTTCGACTTCATCAGGATAACAGTATAAACAAGACGATACCTTAATTATGTATTTATGTCGTAATCTAAAATTTCTTTACCAAACTTGAATACTCTCTTGAAAATGTATGAATTCAGAAAGTTTATTACATTAAGTAATATAAATTTTATATAATTTAAAGTAACAATTTTTTCCAAAACGCGATAAAATATATTCTTCTAATTTTAGTGTCTGAATATTCACGGTCTGTGAGAAAATCTTAGATTAAAATATTAATCAATTATTAATATCTCAATTTCGTTTTGTTTCTCACCTAATGAAGTCATAAAATACGGACGAAACGTTATGATATATATGAAATTAATGTTAATTAATAAACTTTTTAACTTTTTGGCACTTACATTTAATTTTTAATAGTATTTAATATTTACTTTGGAAACCTTAATTTTTTAAAAACAGATTTATATTTTTTAAATAAGTTTCCATTTAATCGCATTCACTCTTTGATATTATGAGAATTTTTATCGTACCCGTCTACGTGTACAGATTTTACATACTTTTGTTCGTGTAATGTGACACTTCGTAGTAAATATAGTAAATACTCTGACAGGTATCACTAGATATTGTCACTTGAAATAATAATTCAGAATCATTGGACGGTAAAAAAGAATTATCAGTATCGTGATAAATGAGTAAAATGTATTTCCTGTACTTTCGGAACTAATTCTATAGTTTTATATTTTAAATATTTATTTTAATTGTATTTTAAAATTGTGCGCGTATGTAAATGTAATGACCTCTTCGTTATAATTATTTTGAACCTGAGAATTTGTTGAAATTCCATATTCGTTCAATACACTGTAAACATTGGAATTATAATATTCCAGCGTTTTAATAGAAGTCTGGAGTGCTCTTTAACATACTCAGTTCCAGGAAGGAACAAAATAGTAATATATTTCAAATCAGCCGAAGAACTTGTAAGCAGAAATAGAAAATCAGTTTAAATCTTCGCAATTGCCCTGGCGGCCGTATTTATAGGTACAGTATTTATATTCTGAAATTCTCTCAACTTCCCTTTATTATCGCATGATTGTTAATTACGGACATAAAAGCGTAATATTCTGACAGAACAGATTAGTGGTACAATGCGTATGGGGATGTCGGTCATTGTCTCCTCGTAGTTCATTTCAGTGTAATAAAATAAAAACGCTCTCACAAGAGAGAGAACGGCCCCATTTGTGGTCACGTGATTGAAGGAAAGTTGAATATCAACGCACAGTCACACTATGAATATAGTACCTCCTTTTGAACAATAACTCTAATGTTTAATAACATTTAAGTCATTATAAAATATTTTACTGTTAGTTTCTGTGTAACAGATAAAGATGTTAATTAAAATCTTATAATTAGTAAAATGTTATTAACGATAATAATTCATTTGAAAAAAAATTCAATGTAGCGCTTTTTATGATATCGTTCATGATTGATGACTGAAAAGCATCTATCGTAGTTTATTGATGACTACAAGAGTTTGGAGAAAATATATTTTCTGTAATTTCATCCTCTAAGGTGTTTGGTTCATTAGTTTTTTTAAACCTACATCTTATAATTAATTCTAACGCACCAATTTTTTGGTTATGATTTAGATAGCGCGTATGAATTTACTGTTATTGTTGTCTATTTCAGAGATAGTTAAAGTTACCCGAATTAATTTTCATTTCCTTCATACAATGAAAAATGCTATTGTCTGTTATAAATTGGAATCTATCTTGAATGTATCAATCACAGCGCTTCCGAAAAAAATCGTCGTTATTGTACTGTTTTCAGTGTTCTGTACAAGTCGTGTGTCGTAAATGACGTCATTGCCGCCCTCTGCGCGGAACGTCAGAAAAGACAAATTTTAGCAGCATTACTCATATAATTAAGATTTACTTACCCCATAATACTATCCATAAATGATTTTAAGTGACCTCTCCATGGCATATAATTGTGTTAATGATGGTACCTGTTGGGAAAAAGGAAGTACTACTGAGCTACTGAAAACGGTTCTCCTCATAATTATGTAGCATTAATTAGTATTATAACGTTGATGATTTCATGTTCTAGCAAACCTTTCCATTCTGATTGGGGACGAATAATGCGTTTGACACAGTTATATTCAGTGTACATTACTGTTTTAAATACATAAAAATGATTTTTTTATTTCTGAGGATTATATAGTAAGCAGACGAGAAGCATTTAAATATGTATATAAAATACAAAGACTTCAAAAAATTAGACATTGCTACATTTAACAACTTACTACATGGTTTTCAGATAACGGTGTATCATTAATTGTGAAGAAACATTTTACATTATAGACTTAATTGATAATATTTCTGAAGAACAAAATGTTTAAGATTGTTGTTGGTAATAAATTAAATTAAAAAATTAGCATTAGTTCTCCTGGAAACAAGTGAATATCAGAAAGCTGTGTTGTTACAATAGTTATGAAAGCCAGATATCTAGATATCCTTATTATTACAATGTATAGTTTTCTGCCGTAAAAGATTAAAAAAATCTATGTTTCAAAACATAAATAAAACCATGCTGTTTTTTTTACTAAAATATACTATATTAATCTTACATGTCAGGAGAAACAACAATGTATATTTTTAGTGATAAATTATTGTTGTCTATTAAGAAGAAATGCAGATTTTCGAATTATTTTATAATATATGAATTTATTAACTGCAATTATGTTTGTACTTGGTGGCAGATATAAATAATGATAACATTATATCTAACAAAAATATTTTGTCAATGTCAATAGGTTTTCTCCCTAAAATGGAAGTTTCCAATCATTTCCTATTATAAGTATGTAACATATTTCCTTAATTAGGAAACTTCACTCCACTCCGGTAACGTGATCACTTTATTAGGCCTACTCTTGATTAATAATTAATCTAAAATTGTTTTTTCACTACTCAACAGACCATTATCAAGAAATTAGACTATTGTTACAGATCTATTAAACTTCACAAACATAACTGAACAGATTACAATAATGTCACTGAACAAAAGGAGACTATTATGTTTTTCATAAGCTGCTAGCAAACTATTAACAGTAAACCGATAAATAAGTAAAATTAAGAAAAGGAATTGCCAAATATTTGTTGAGCCACCCCGACCTACCTGATGCAGGTTTTTCTAGGGTTTGTCCTGCATTACTTTTAGGCGAATGCTGGGTAGGATCCTTAAACTATAGCCCGGGGGCCCTAGTTAACCCTTGGCTACCTCCCTCTACCCTTCCGCATCCCCCCTTTCAAATCCCTTCCTATGCTATTAAAGGGGAGTTGTCACTATGTGGATTACCCTCATGTAGCTTGTTACCATAAACAAAGCTCTTCTATTCGATTCATGAATTAACTGAATTAGATTTATGCTAAACTAAAGTCTCTGTAAATAATATATGGAACCTAACAAAATTGTAATTTAATTGACATGCCATAATAAATAATAATTGCGTAGTTCTATTATGATTTCTGCAAAACTCATGACTCTGTAACACATCCCTGGACGCCATATTCTGTATTATTCTAATACTTAACGTTCTATTGCATTAATTAAAAAAAATATGCGTTATGTTTAGTTACAAGTTTACTTTCAATTCAAGATACTCTGATCTGACACCTTGAGTAAAACTGCAATTTCGCCGACAAAGTTAGTAAATTTTTTATTTTGGTTACTTTATCATTGTAATAATGTCTCACAAATGCTCCCGAAGGATTATTGAAGTGTTGCTTTATATATATGCTTTATATTACGAACCCACATGACCTGGCTTGGAACAGTTTATCATAATAATAAAAATGGCCGACTACAGTTGTTTCAAACCGTTCGCTATTAGCTATTACAAGCTTGAAAAATAATTAATTTGAGCGTTTATATTTATTAAAAGGCATTCCTCCAAGCAATATATTTATTTATCGTTAATTGAAAAACTGCAATTAAATTGCCTTTCGGAAACATTAAAGTGAAGCGCTTGCATGAACGTGAGAATAAAGTGAAGCCAAGGAAATTATACGAGAAAATCTATTTCACCGAGTTTTTAGCAAAACCCATTTAATAAAAACGTGGCATAAAATTCAATTTCGATATTAACTTACGGAACTATAAAGCACGAGGCAATATAATTATCCGTCATGTTAAATTTGAATACGAAATTAGAGTAACAGCTGACGTCCGATAAATAATTCTACGGAGGTAAACTTGAATGTATTATAGGTTTTCTAAAGATTATATAGGAGTATGTTTTGTAAATAATTCATAGATGTATGAATAAGAACTGGGCCTAACAAGCGTACAACTTTGAATAGATCCCAGTTTCCTTTAACGAAGCCAATGTCCTTCATAGCGGCATCCGTTTTTTCTTATATTTTTCCTCGTTAAAACTTTTTTTTCGTTGGAGAGGTCTCATGTCTCGGAATCAATTACAAGCCGCTAAAGTGAAATATTTATAAAGTTTGCACTCTCTCCAGGCAGCAGTGTGACTATCCGAGCAAACACGAAACCAATCTAACTTGATGTCGACTTGCGTTATAACGGCAAAAGAAGGTAAAAGCTGAATGGCCGCAAGAATAACCAACTCGTCTATTTCCGTAATACGGTAACAATCACAGCATTTTTAATGCTATTAAGAGCTTGGATGTTGCTATTTACGTTCAAAGAACTAATTTAATAACGGGAAGTCGAGTTGTCGCTGATATTCCTTGCATGTTGTAATATACATAATAAATTATTTATTAATTTTATATAAATTATGATAGATAAAACATTTACATTTGACAAGCTCCAATTGCACCTAATATAAATAATCCCTTTTATTTTATAAATTATTATATTTTATAAATTGTTATATGGTATACACATTATAAAGCATTATACAAACATTTTAATATCATTGCCAGCTAGTCCTTTTCCTACTCTTAGGGTGACTTTACTCTAGTAAAGTCTGTGGTTGTTGCAATTACTTAAAGGCCATATACTGTGGTGAGTGCAAGCCGGTGCTAGAACATTTTTTTCACTGCAAATATTTGCAGATGGCATTTAAACTGGATTAGCATCAAGTGACTTAAGACATCACATTTCTTTTTCCAATAAGGCGATCAGGAGGCCAGCAGTTTAGAAGATATAGAAAATTTTTCTTTTTTTTCTTTCAAATTTTGCTCTTTTTCTTCCAAATCTGCGTTTTTTTTGCGTGAATTAAATGTCTATTCCCATGGAAGCGGCCACGCTGAACACGGAGCGTGACATGAGTGTGTTTTGTGCCAACGTTGTGCTTTGTCAAATATATTTCTGTATTTGATATATTATAGTAATATTAAATAGTCTGCAAATTTATTATTTATAATGAGTAGCAGTGCAGAGTTGAAACGTGCCATTGCTGCACGTTTTGTTTAGAAGTAATTTTTAAAAAACTATAAAAAATTGGAATACTTTTAACACAGCAGTATTAATTTTTAGAACCCATCATTTCATGTTTAAATCATTACTTTGTTGATGTAATTTGTCAATGGCTTATTTTTTATATCGGAGAAGATTCATGAACAATGAACGTATTAATAGTAAGAAATATATCAAAATACAGACAAAATAAGTGATAATTTAATAATACCACACAACGTTTCTGGGATCCTTGTCAACTTTCTTCAGGTGATAAGAACAGCCTAGAGCGGCACAAAAGCACTCGCCAGTTGAAAAAGCTCAAAAGTCAAAGGTTTTGTCAACTGACGAGTGCAGTTGTGCCGCTCTAGGCTCTTATCAGCTGAAGCAAGTTGACAAGGATCCCAGAAACGTTGTGTGGTATTATTAAATTATCACTTATTTTGTCTGTATTTGTCTATCTTTCTTATTATTAATGTTTTATCAGACGTAATTTTTTTTCAATTCGAAACGTATTATTTATAATTACAGGTTATATTTTCATGAATGTCTAATTCTTTCGCCATTTACTTTAGTATGAAATAAACATTTTTCGCGTAATTTCAAATACCTATAAATTAAAAATGATTGCAAAGGTACCAGATAAATGTTCATCAGGAGAATAATTCCAAAATCACATTCCTTTGGAGCCGAAATATTCTTTACCCCGTCTCCCATGATGTTCCTTCAAAACTTGTAAATATATAGGAATGGTTTCTTATTGCACTAACTCTGCTGGCGGACACCTTCAATCCTGATGCAACTTGAACAACGATTTTCAGGCACTCGATATATGCAATTTCGCATTGTAATAAAGAAACTGCAGCAATTTCTTGCTCGTGTAAAGCCAACCTTAAATACTAAATCGATTCAATTTACTCAAAATCTTTGTTGCGGTAAAATTTACGTAGTGAAATTTTTAATTCTCTGGTCAACATATATTTCATTAAACCATAGAAAAATTCTAATTAACATTAATAAATCAGCAAACAAAATTCAGAAACTTCAGAATTTAATAAAATTAAATTAAGGAATTATATTTTATCAAAGTACAATAAAAAGAATTCAACGTTTGAACGCGACTTTGGGACTTAATCAGGTAAAATATTAATATATAATAAAACGGAGACCGCAATTAAATCTATGTTATAGAATTAATAACTCTTTATAATATTTTTTAATGAAGTGACTCGAGAGGTGTAAAAATTATATTAGCACGTTCCTAATAAATTAACAAATTTTACATTGCCTGGACTTCTCCTCATGCAAGATGAGCTCGAAATATGATATAACAATGATTTAATTTAGATCCCTTTTTCATTATTTATGAATGTTGTATCCGATGAAAGTCTCATCGTTCAGTCGAAACTTAGTACTCATTTTGATATTTTTCATGACATGCAAGTCTCTAATTTAATTGTAATTTTCAATTTAAAATTGTTTTAAAAACGTCGAATTGTCAGTTGCTTGAATTCGAGTCGGTCGCGAAGCAATTGTCCGTGTCACACTGCGGGTTTTGCAAGATTAAAGGCTTCGTCCCTGACGTTTGGCAACCATGTAATTTCAACGGTTGTGGCTATTCCCCGTCACAGCGACGCAACAATATTTAAATGGTTTGTAGCTTACTTACGAAGTGTATTGTCGTGAAATAGAATTTCTAGGAAATTGTTAAGCCGACTTTCGTTGTTAAGACACATATTTTGGCTTCCTCATAAATTTACATTATATTCCGTTTTTAAAAAATTTCTTTACGATTATGAAATAAATATATTTTAAAAAATAGTTCCATGTAATTGTTGATTACTCTCATGACAAATGCGGACTAATACGAGAAAATATCAATTCGCAAGAGAATAATAATATATATAATTAAGAATTGAAACTATATCTAACTTGTATTAAATATAATTAGTGGAAATTGGCGAAATGTCACCTTAGTTTTTGTAATTATTACAATTTACAACAACTTTCCTCTTCCCTTTGTTTAGGAACCTCTTCATACTTATTATTTGAATATGTTCTAAATTTGAATTTTTTTGGTTATTTAAATTTTAATGCTTATAATTTACGCCAATTCCACTAATTATAAATTGTAACATTTAATTGAGAAAGCGAATCGTTGCTTTCCATCACCAAAATATTTTCATATTCAAAGTTCTTTACATTCTTAAAATAAATAACATTATTAATATTTAGAGGATTCAATGACTATGTGAATTGTAATCATGGCCAAAAACATAAATTAATGGTTATAACACTGTTAATTAAAAGTCAGTGAAACACTTTTTATACTTTTTGCCGACAGATTCTTAATTGTGTATCATGATAAAAATTTTCTCTTGAGAATTGAATAGTTGTCAGATTGGGCTGTATTTGGCATCCGAAACAGTCTCAAAGTTTTTTAAATCTGTTTTGCTGCTAGGTACAATTTAATTCCGTACAGAGTTCTTCGATCACTTATATAAAAAATATTACAATCAAAAATTATAGGGAAAGTGTTTTTTCTCCGTTCGTCACCAAAATGCTGTCAAAAACTTTCCGTTCCAAATGGGTAGGCGTTAATGGGGATTGACAGTCTTACAAAATTGTTGTGAATCACTTGCATGCTGTGACAAAGCTCTTTTGATATCGCGATATTGCACACAAAGAGAACGCAGTCCTTGCTTGTCAGCACGAAAGATAAAAAAGATCAAATACTCGTGCAGCTTCTGGCTCTGTTCAAAGAACGCTGTTTGTTAAGTATATCGACCTCGTTAAAAACATTCATAGAGTAGGTAACTTGGACTATTATCTTACACGTAACATCAATGCAATTTCAAATTATTAGTCCAAAATAGAATTTCTGAAAATAAGGAGAAACGCGTAATAAATTACCTTATCGTATAAATAAATAAAGGAAATCCATGATATGTGTGTGCAACGTTATGTTTTATTACATTACATTACTAGCGTTGCGCGGGTTGTCATACGTATATCAATAACCCCCGATTTGACTACAATCTCTGTTGCTTTTGCGTATTTTTATGTAACGCACCTCAACCCGTATCCCCAAAAGCCAAAAAGGGTTGAACTCATTGACCACGAAAAAGTTTCATTGCATGAATATATCGGCCGTTTTATCATATTCGAAAATGTCTACCCCCGCTACTGTGGGTTAGACAAAAAATATTTATTCGACGCAAAAATCGGCATTGTTGGAAAATGAATACCCCGCCCACATCCTCCCAGCCCCTCACACACCCGCGCTTTTAACAGGTTGTCATAATTACACTCAGAGACATCCATATTCCACGATATGACTCGAATCTCGGTATTTTTTCTGTTATATTTGTAATTCACGGGGCTACAAACATTTTGTTGCATTGTTTGAATACGAAAAGAATAATCTTCTAAATTAATATTATTTTATTAATTGTTTGTTTATTTCGCTAACATTTCATTTAATTAACATCATTTAATTACAATTACTTATTCATAGGTATCCTTTTCAGACCTCTTTGTGCGTTATCACTTATGTACCATTCCTAGTCTATTTTTTCTTAATTAACTGTCAGTTTCCGAAAAATTCTTCAATTCTACAAACAAAATTTCCAAATTTCAAATATTCTCTTTTCTAATATTCAAATGCATTCCCTTTTGTATAATTTTTTCTCCATTAATAGAGTTTATAAAATTATAAATCCTTTTCATTCTTCATCCATCGTAATTGCATTCTAAAAGTATATCTGCCATCATTTTATAGTCAAATCATATATGTTTTTAAAATGAAAAAAATTACATCTGATTCAAAATAATGAATAAGAAAGATAGCCAATTCAGACAAAAACGTGATGTTTTGAGTTTTGTCATCTGACAAATGCAGTTGTGTCGCTCTAGGCTCTTCTTCGCACCTTACGAAAGGCACAAGGATCCCAGAAACGTGTGCTATTTATATTATCACTTTTTCGTCTGAATTTGCTATATTTCTTATTCATATATTTTTACAGGATCATAACATAAAAAATGTTGTTTTGTTGATTTATATTCTAAAATTCTACGGATAGGTTTCTACATTATTTTTAATATCTTATACAAATCATCCTCTTTGTAAGAAGAGCTGCTGATGCTCATCTCTGTATTTAGTCCAATTGCATGCTTTGCTGTTACTTTCTTTATTAGTTCATGCACTTATAGTTCAATAATTCCGTACATTAATGGCAGCGTTAAAATTCTCTAGTTTTAATAACTCTCTTTTCAATCTATCTCTGCGTGCGGAAATTCTTACGAAGTCCTATTTGTTCTAGCTCACATACTCGCAGTCACAATACAATTGTACGGTAAGAGTTGTCCGCCTTTCTTATTGGAATGGTCGGTCAGCTGTCTCCAAAACCGGTCAAAACACGGAGTATGGAAAGATGTAGTGTTTTCTAGGGTTTTCCCTGCATCTTTTTTAGGCGAATTGTCGATTAGGATCCTTCAAACTATAGTCCGTGGGCCCTGTTAATCCTTGGTGACCTTTCTCTGCTATTCCGCATCCCCTTTCATTCATTTTCCTATGCTATCAGAGGGGAGTGACCACTACGTGGATTACTCTATATATAGCCTTCTTCTTCTTTACAAATATTTCCATAAAATTATTGATGAATGTTGGAACCTCATTCTGTTAAATATGAATTATGATTATTTTATTTCAGAAAGCTGTCATACGTCCAAACTTTACCCTAAATTACAGCCTTACATTACTGTAATTATTGTAATTATTCAGTCGTTGAAACGCGATCGGTAGAAATAATTAGTTGATAAGTATATAAAATGAAATTTACTTGGCAGTCGAATGAAAAATGAAACCTTCAACTTTACTGACTTGATAGTATTTAATTAGATTTAGGAAAATAAGTCTCTTGAACTAATTTAACAATTTATGATTATGCTTAGTATATATTATTTTAAAAACTTAAACATATAAAACTACGAAGTAAAAAATGATTACAGGATATAAATTATATTTATTGTTATCTAAAAATATTAACTCGAACATTGCACGCTGAACAGATGAGATGTGCAAGATATTTTTATTATTTCTAATGGAAGATGTACGGTCAACGGACCTGTTTCTGATTTTGTATCATTTCACAATATTAGTATATGTAATAAAGTAACAAATGCTCCATTTGTATTTTTTATTTAGTAGAAACATTAAACTAATAAATCAAGAAACAATTTACTTATATCAAATTTAGATAGAGGAAACATATCCCATTTCGAAAGCTACTGATTCGATAGGATAAGTAATTAAATGAACTGCCATGGATGTTATTATTTTCCGAATGATAATGAAAATGTTATATTAAAGTCCCCAAGTCTTGCCCCATTTTACTGACCAATCTATAATAGAATGGAATTATTATCATGTTTAATGTAATTTCCATCAGTTATAGTTTCCTTTCCATTTTTTTCAAGTAAATTATATTGTAATTAACTGGAAGTAATAATCAGACACCCACTGTTGCAATTTAAATGTTATATTATGACACTTAAGAAACTAGTACTATACTCCGATATAATATAAAGTGCAAATGTTCTGAAATTAACATCCTTCATTTGTAAATTGTTTAAATAAAATAAAATTCATTATATTTTTAGAAATAACATGATAATTTTTTTAAAAAGTTAACCTATAAAAGGTTGTAACTGTGAGTGTCTGTGGAGTGGATCCACCTGCAGATCACCTATGACGTTCCGTATCCTAGCCCTGATATGATGCCTGAATCGATATGACAACGTGACGTCAACGTATGTTGCACTACAGGATGAGAACGTCATGACAGTACGTGAATAAATGCTTGCAGAAATCACTTACAATGTCCGAGAAACTGAAAAGTCAAATGTAATCGAAATTATATTTCATATTATGGGTAAATAAGTCTCCTTAACTTAAAACTTAGCTATTTACTTCGGCTGATAGAAAATTTAGTTTTTGTTTTCTTAATGGAATAATAGTTATAATAATGATGAATTACATAATAGTTTAGTAATTCCCAATCATAGAAAACTATATCATGACTTCCAGGAACAACTCAGTGACTGTAATTTGTTCGCAACCAGCCATATTTTTGTCTCGCTAACGTGTATGTCGTCATTTAAAGTATTATTTTGCAATATAGACTATTCGTAGGCTCTAAGCACAAATCGGAATTTTTTTTACGAAGATCGGCTAACGCGTTTAATATAAACTGATTGGCCCAATGACGCAAACAACGATCCTTGAAAAGAATGATGTTGTTAAATATCGAGGTCAAAGTCCACATTTTGCATATTTAGGGTAAAAACGTCTGTGGTGTAGTGGTCACTGCCTCGCTTCCAAGAGGTCCCGGACTCTAATCCCGACGAGGATATGGATGATGCGTGCGTCTGTTTCCATACACAGATAAATGAAACGGAGTACAACGTCGCTTATGATCTTAGCTGTTGATGTGACTATAAATAAATAAAATGCAGTCCGATCAATATGCAGTGACTGAACATATATGTTGCTTTTACAGAGTAAATTTAAATCCAAATAGATAAATAAGTAGCCATTAAAATAAATACGACACAAGTTACTGCAATTCTTGTGTCTATTTACTAGTATATGTTTCTTTATGTTTACAAAATTGGATCCAGCCATCTGATGTTTTTGTTTATCTTTCTATCTACGATTTCGCATATTCCTGACAGGCAACCGTTCTTAATTTTCTTCAACTAGCTCACACCCCATAAATTGAATTAAAAATAATTGACATTAAATATTTTATTCGAGACCACTCGTATAGTCAATCTTTGTGCCATATGACTGGTTCCCATTAATGGAAACGTAAAGAAAAAACGTCCTGATTGTAAGTGAAGTTAAAATTCCACGAAATGAATTCATCTTCCGTAAATTCGATCTTTTGAAACGAAACCTAAAGATAGGTAATTCATACACTTACTGAAGTTGCAACAGAACGGGCTATATCTCACCCGAAGTTTAATAATTCAAAGATTAAGTACACTTTATTTAACTCTTGACACAATCCGTCTGATTAGCCGCGCTCACTTTAATGGACTTATTGGCCCGATGATAAAACGGTCGATTAGAGTTGGTGGCAATAATCTCACTGAAGGCAAAGGAGAACGTTTTATATCGAGTCACAGTTTTTAGACAATGGATAATTATTGTTTTGAGTGCTAAAATGGTGAATTTTTTGTAAAATAAACTTTTATTTAGAGGAAATTTAGATTTATTATTCTTTCCATTAGTCCTCGGTCGAGGAAATAGGATACGTCATAATATAAGATTACATGAAAAGAATGATTATGACAAATGCAAAGTTAAAAAACAAACATTGTACTTTACAAGCAAATATATGATTTAAAACTACGTTAAAGATATTAATATGACAGTAATTAGTAATTAAAGAAATGATAAGTGTTTTAATTCATCTTCAATTTCTATTCGACTGAATTTCCAGTAGAAAATCTTACATCGATTCCCGTCGAACATGAAAACGAAAATAAGTCAGCAGCTAAATTCTAGAATATTTTCATCGTAAAATAATAGCGTAACTTTATACGATATTAGCAAACTATTTTACTAAAGAGAATCTAATCTGTCCTACCTTTCTACGAACTCTTTAATAGAGTAATATGCTCCATTAATTAAAGAGATTTACAACTCTTTATAAATAAATTTTTTATACTTTAAGTTTTTATTTCTTCCGGAAGACTATTGAATAGATTTATCACATAATAACGAATGCTTGATTCAAAAAGGCTAGTGTTGTGTAAATGATTTGCTCCGTTTAGTGCATATAAATTGATGTTTCTCCAGACAAAGTTTAAAATTTCTAGAATACAAGTCAATGTTAAAATCCCAAGATTCAGAAACAAAGGCTTGTACGTGGCATTCCAATCCGCTCCCGATATGATTCGTGAGGCCCTATTTTCGAAGTTTAAAAATTTGAAGCACGTGACGTGAACGACCCCAGAAAATATGCATGATATATAATTTTATATGTAGATATATCACTTTCCCGAACTAACACACTTAATGTGAAGCAAATTTTCCTAAGTTTTCCTGAGAGTTTATGTAAATGATGATTCAATTTCAATTTACGGTCAATCAACAAACCAAGAAAAGGTGCGTGCTCCGAAATGTTGTGCGAATTATAAATTATTTTTTTTGATCGAAGTGAAGGTAACGATTTCAGTTTCCTCTAGATTAAGAGAAAATTTGTTTGTAGTGAACTACAGATTCAAACGTCTCATCGCAATATATCTACTTTCTCACGTAACGTTTCCGAGTCGCTGTCCGTTATTACCAAATTTGTGTCGTCAACGTAAAGGACCGATTTTAAGCGATCTAAATAAAATAAAAACAGTATACCAAGTCCAGCATACTACCAAATGGTTTTCTCTGTTCTGAATAAATGAATATTCTTAAATCCATTTAATTGTACTTCACAAAAGTTTTGGGATTTATTTATTTACATGTGGTTTGGTTCACTTCAACTCTGAGCACCTCCAATAACGCACTTTATTAAGATCTATTTTGTTTATTAAGTGATATATTAAATAATAAAGTACGTTTGTTTTACTTATTCTAGTAGAAACGCGTTATAAATAGTCAATTATATACGCGCTGGATTAGTGAATAAACGAAAAAGTGAAAAGAGAGTAAAGTACGTTTCAACAATTTTAGAATTTCCTTTCGAGGAAAACTTTTTCCCTGCTGATAAGGAAAAGGATTTAAATCTTTTTTTCCCTTTTTTGTAAACTCGACAATCGAGTAATCGAGGGTTTGACATATGGGAGAAATGTGAAGTTTGCGAAAGTTTGTAGCGGAGGAAAGGATCTGGAGCCCCTCGAAACTTTGCGAGTGTCGAGATAACGGCTATCAGGAGGGGCCGAGTAAAAACCGCCCTTCCATCATCGCCGTAGTCTCTTTTCTGCATCGATCGGGTGAGCTGTTCTTCCTATCTGGCCAGAACATCGACAGTTAATACCGTAACAGCCTGCCTTCTGCACACACCACTTTAAATCGCATTTCCGATAGCCGTAACAAACGGTAACGCCGAATGCTCCACGTAACGCAGGGAAGCATATGTACAGGAAAATGGCCCTGCAGGAGTAGAGATCACGTAGATATTTAAATATCACCTACATTTACTTCGCGATTTATATTCTTGTTGCCTCGTAAGTACAGACTACGGGTTAAGAGAAACCAATGCGCAAATAAAAAATTTATTTTTCAAATACTATCCGTATTTTTACTTGAAGAACGTCATTTTTATTCACTCTATTTATTTTATAAGTTTTCTTCAAAACTACAAATTTTGTTTATATACTGTAATGTTATGTCATATTATATTCCGGTACGATACACTCCACTATATGTAAATAGTTAAAATATGTATGATACGCAAGTGTTAAGACAATTTCATTTGTAACATTTATATGGTTCAATTAAAAAACTGTGAAATTACCTCTTATTCCTTCCACGTTTTATGAATCTGATTTCAGCAATAGAAAAAAGTCAATTAAAATATATATTTTTTTATGTTTCTAAATTAAATAATTTTGTATATCAAGAAATATAATATTTTTAGTCAACGTGTTTGGAAACGACGTTTTATCCTGTAAACAGTGCTGTAATAATAACGTGAACGATTCATTTCTCATGTCATGTAAAGGACTTTTCACATTTTTTAAAAAAATAATCATATTGGGTCAAATAATCTCACAGTTTCATTTCTACAATTTCAGATTAAACAATAAATAATTAGGAACAAGTCCAGAAGAATATTGTACATATATACTTGAACAAGTAAAGTTCTATTATCATTATTAAAGAAAAGATTATATGTTAAGGACCTAATGAAACTAATCAAAAAATGACACAAACAAATATAATTAATAAATGATCGAACTAAGATTATTTTAAGGCTCAACAAATGTTACTAAAAATTTTCGATGTTACCTTTCATGGTCATAAACGCATCACATACCGAAAATTAAAAATTGCAATGTGATGATTAAGTCAGTTGATAACAAACTCAATTGTCCCCAGTTTTCCCATATTATTAAGAAAATATTCTGGGTAGCTTAAAGCAAGTGTAAAGAAATTGTCCAAGTCAAACATATTATAGGAAGGATAATACAGAGAGGTAGACAGCATAAGTAACGGAAGTCCAGCATTACCTTATACTGATTTCCATATTTTTCCTGAATAAAATATAATGATGTCTAGTATCACTAGAAACTATATCCAGGGGGCTCTAACCCTTGGATATCTTTCTTTCCCTTCCGCATACACCCTTTCTAAGCAATTCTATGCTGTTAACGGATTACACTTCGGTAGCTTTGTTTCTCACAAATGATGGGAATAAGTAAATAACTTCATTACTGTAATATATAACCTAAATGAAAATATATTGGTCAGTAAATTAGTCATTTATTTTCTGATATTATCCTTTTAGATTCTCATATTTACACTACTTGTATATATTGAAACGAAATGTAAGAAGAAAATTATAAACCCGTCAATGGATAAATTATATCTGTTTAAATAGACTTTATGATAAATACCAGAACATTTTATAATCCCACCAAAGATTAGTAATTTATTTTTCAAATACTATTCGTATTTTTACATTTTGTAACTTTTCATCACTATTCTTGAAAACTACAAATTTTGTTTATATACTATATTGTTATGTCATATTATATTCCGGTACGATCCACCCCACTATATGTAAATATTTAAAATATGAATGATACTCAAGTGTTAAGATATTTTCATTTGTAGCAGTTAGACATATACAAACATTTATAACATCAGAAAACAAATTTATGGATCTATTGAATAGAGTTTACGGTAATTAAACAATATATATTATTAATCAGACAAATACGAAGCCAAATAACATACAAAAACAAGTGCTAAATAAATACCACACAACATATCTGCAAACCTTATTGCTTTGGATTCAAGAACCACCTAAGTTTTCATTTTAGAGTAACAGTCTACATGAGATAATCGACCTTATGGCAACTCCCCTTTAATATCATAGGATGGGATTTGAAAGGGGGATGCGGAAGGGTAGAGGAAGGTAGCCAAGGGTTAACTAGGACCTCCCGGCTATAGTATAAGGATCCTACCCGGAATTAACCTGAAAGTGATACAGGACAAACCCTAGAAAACAGGTAGGTCGGTCATTGGGTACTTGTCACACGCCCTTCCGATGGCGGAAGTGGGATTTGCTGTGGGGACGCAGCATTCTCTTTTGCGTTCCTCGACCAGTTTAGGAGACAGCTGGCCGACTGTTCTAATGGGAACAGACAACAACTCTTACCATATTCCCAAGGTCTGTGACCCCGGAACATATAAAACAGTCCGAGGAACCTTCAATCTGAGTTCGTCACCTGTCGTTCATATGTCTCTTTCTTTTTTTGAATCACCTGACGAAAGCATCAACGATTGGACAAACGTTATGTGGTATTTATTTTTTCTGTTATTTGGTTACTTATTTGCCTTTTTTACTTTTAAAACAGATTATTATGCTTTAATTACAATATAAATGTATATTATTATTATCCATTAATATAAGAACTATTAAGAATATTTAAAATTAAATCCTACTATGACTGCTTATGTACTCTACATTAATAAAAATGTGGAGGAGAATGATGTAAACTGAATAAAATATTTTCGGGCTTCTGACTGAGTAAACAATAGTATTCTCGACGTTTCGAAGACGTTCACTGCCATCGTCTACTCGCAATAGAAGAACATGACGTTATTACGCCTCTTCCTTTTCTTGAATCACCTCACAAAAGCAACAACGATTTCAGAAACGTTATGTGGTATTTATTTAGAATTTTTGTCTGTTATTTGTCTACTTATTTGTTTACTTTTAAAACAGACTATTATACTTTAATTTTAATATATATTATTATTATCATCTTATAGCATACCATTGCTAGAAGACGATGTCAGTGAACGTCATCGAAACGTCGCGAATACAATTATTTACCCGGTTAGTAGCTCCAGAAGACTTTATAGATTCTCTACTCCGAGAAAGAGTATTTCATGATAGAAACTGTTTTACGTTTACCTGAAAAGTTCTTCGAAAAAACTCTGTTTCTAAGAAATATTCAGAGAAATGAGTTCAAAATGTTGTTTTTCACTTTAAATTCAGAAAATCTACCGTTATTAAAATTGACGCAATGTTTTTATCTTATATAATTCTACAAACTCGAGGAGTCAACCTCGATCATGTAATTTCGTATGTACCTTTGTCTACTTCTTACAGTTTACTAGATTACGTTACCACAATTTCTCACCAGTTTGTAAAATGTTTCTTGCCCTTCGTGAGTGCATTTATTTTCTCCGTGACTGTCATCAATCTCCACCAGACCACTCGTATCTTTCCTTATTTATGATGGGATCCATTTAGAGAACTATCCTTGGGTTTTTCTGAAACCGTGTACAAGTTTATAGTTTTTACTTCACAGATACTCCCTTTGAGTGCGTTCATTGATCATTCCAAGTATTATAATTGTTTTTATAATAATAATTGAGTTACGAACTTAAAGTCGTACAATAAGCGAGAGAAATGAAGAGGCGTAATGGACAACTCTAATGTAAGTTTTATTTTCGTTAGAAAAGACACAGTATTCTTAGTTTCTTATTTCTGAGCTAGTTTTAATCAAAACCAAGCACGTGCTGACAAAACCGGTAGTAAATAAAATTTGCGCACTATTTGTTCTAATAATAATTCATTCTTCATGAATTCTAATGAGTAAAAATATTCGTACATACTAGACGATTTTAGGTTTCGTTGACTTGCTAAGGTAAATGAGCTAGACGGATCGCGACACTTCTCAGTACATTCATTAACTTGTACACCATTGTTTATTTAAGGAAGTGAAACAATAGCATAATGTTGCAAGTGGAAATTCCCATGGCCTGCGGTGTTTATTTATCTTAGTAGGGTGACAACGATCCGCAAACGCATTGTCTATGTTTGTCAATAAGATATTTTGCCAGCGGTACGTTGTTTGCTTCCTCTCCGCTTGTGAGAATCTGTATTTACACGGATGTATTGCATTTTTGTTTAAACAAACGCACAGGTATTTAATTTGTATGTAACCATGAGGGCAAATTATTATTTACGTTCTTTGTGCAATTAATTACAAACGCAACCGTGAGCGAAAATAAAGAGCGAAAAATATCAATATTGTCTGTTAACATGGAATGCTCGTAACTGCGACACATACGTCGATTCTCAAAGCTTAAGCGATTCTGCGCTGACATAAACCGTAAAAGTCACAGGTGCGTTCTGTCATAGAATTTCAATAGGCATTTATGGCGTGGAAGTAACACAGACAGCTTGTCGAATACGAAGTTACCTTTTATTGACACATTTTTGTGGCTGAGAAATATATGTGATACTTTTTGCACGCTGTATGAATTTCAATTTAAGTTATGTTTATGGCCATTAAAACCATTGTGGTAATACGTAAGGCTTCATATTTTAAATGTGAACTCTATCACAAAAATACGCTTACAATATAATGAAATGGATATAAGAATTTTTTAGCAAATTTTCGTTATAATAATAATAGGTTTACGTGTCAAAAATTTGGACAATTTCTTTAACTAAAATTGCACATAGCTCCTCACATTTATATTTAATATTGATATTATATAGTATATTATTAAATATTTATTAAAAGGATCAAGTGCTGCGATCGCGATGATACAGCCCTCTATCCAACACATACAGAATTGAGGGGGAGATTCAAGTATTGTTTAATATTCTGTGCGTAAATCGGCTTTGTATTTGCATAAACTTATAATTCTCAAAATGTATGTGTTGCGTAAATAAAATTCAAGAGACTTCATCTTAATAATTTTTATGCCCCATTCAAATGACTTGTTATCGACGTTTCTGCGCCACGATAAATTCCTGAGAGTTAGATACCGACTACGTTACACTGAAACACTATGTGGAATAATTTTTCTTAGTCCTTATTGGGAAAATGGTATTTTTCAGTTAGTTAACAGAAATAAGGAAAGTAATATCCGAACCTTGACCAACCGTCGCCTTCATTCTTCAGATGAAAGGAATTTTCGGTCAAGTAGGGTAATTAATGCACTAACAATCGTAAGTAGCTCAAGAAGAATTATTTATGAGGAAGCTCTGTAAATATAATCAAATATATGACTTATAAATTAGAGAAATAAATCAAAGGCTCCATGAATTTAATTGCAATACACAAATTAAGTTATTTTTTAACACGGTTAATAGTGTTTTCTTAAAAAAACATACGATGTTTTGCACGTCTTAAAATTGAAAGACAGTAATTCTAAAATAAACTATGTTCACATCTTATTAGTTATATAAATTTTACGTATGAATTGAATTGCACCAGATAATTTATAATTAAGTACAATTTACAAAAATAATAGAACAACACTTAATGCATCTTACAAATTCTAATAAAAGATAGTATACGAAATTTATCACATATATTTATAGATTATTAACTATTTTGTAATGTAATAAATAATTAGTATTGAAGGATCAGGCAATTTCATAGCCTATATGGCTATAAATCATTCAAAGCTTTCCTTCTTTTCTTTCTAAAATGATAAGCTTTTGATATAATAATTTAGTATAAGTTTGATATCGTATTTTGGTTTGAAACATTATAATTCTCATAATTATCTTATGGTTTGAATATTCTATCGTTGATACTTGATTGTTCGGTACAGCAAAAACGAAATAAAATACTGAATTGAAATATTGTATTATTTATAAGAAAAAATTACAAATTTTAATTTAACGTCTGTTGTGAATTAATAAAACAATAGCTGACCATAAACAGCTACTTTTCAAATACCTGAAAATAATACAAAAAGGTATGGAAACGTCGTCATTATAAAAATTTAAAATAAAAAGTGTCTGTATAAGGTCGTCAATAGTTTTATTTTATATATAAAAATATTTGTATAGAACAAGATGAAAATTTTATATGAATTTGTGATTTGAAATATTATATTCTATACCTCTTCCGTCAGTTGTGCCAAAATTAATGTTGTTTTTCCTTTTTGAAATATATATATATATATATATATATATATATATATATATATTGTAATACCAATTAAACAGGCTATTAATTGTTTTTAATAATTAAATTGTTAGCAGTACGAATGCGTAAAGGCGACAATCAGGGCGGGTTTTTCCTTTGTTTGACAATGGAAACTGAAAAACCGCGCGCTTGGAGAACAGTCGGTCTGCACGGAGATACGAGACAGAACAGTCCACAAAAGTAATAACACAGTAAAATTTGCTAACATAAAGCATGAATAGTGTTATCCAGGAGGTCCAACGGCTAAATATGATAGTTTATATAAAACGCGAGTAAGCAGTTTGGCGGAGAGACACACAAAATCGCAATTTGGAAGCAGAAGTTTTTGCTGCCCAAATTGAAATAATTTTCGCATCGAGAGACTTTGAGGAAATATACGTCCAGAAACCGGCTGAGGGTGGACTAATCTAGATTCCCGGATAGCTGAGACGAGAGGGCAACGACTGCGTGTATTCAAATTCTAAAGTGTAGAATCAGTGAGAAATGAATGGCCTGTTTTAGTGAGTGTTAAATTCAAGCAAGAAGAATACAAATGATACCAGGAACCCTGTCGTGAGTACAAAAAAGTATTAATGACTGTAAACGATAATTAAAGGGTATACTCAGATTTCGTTCGCGTTTTTCTTTTCATTCGTTTTCTTTTGTTTCTAGTATTTTAATTTTGTATTCCTTTAACTTTAATGAATTGTTAATGTTTTAATTGGAGTGTTCTTTTTATCAAACCCAGTAATGACCCAGAGATATAGAGATTCGACGTATTTGATTGTAATGATATAGGAACTATTTTCATAAAATGCCACGAATTAATAAATGAAAAATTGAAGTATAAGTTGTTAACTGGATGAAATTCGGCGTGAAAAATAGATCTTATATAATTTAAATTTATCAGCAATAATAAAAAATTTTTAATTTAAATCTGAAATTAATTTTGTTAATTATTTCATGTTTTAAGACCACCTTTTTAATAATTGTATATTTGACGTCTTCAACGTGTGGCTAACTATCATTCAAATTTTAATTAATTTTTTGTGTTAATTGATTCATTTAATTAACATATCAAGGTGTTTATTACATTTATGGCTTCCTAAACGTGGGGCTAATTTAATTAAATCTTCTAAACGTGGGTCAAATTAATCGTTAACCTGTTAATTATTACAATATATATTATATTTTTAATTTATTTTGGTAATTTGAAATATTTTATTTCGCCCTTCAACACTTGCCATTTTTATTTACCTGATTTTTAAACTAAATAAAATCGTATTGTATACAATAAGTAAAATAACACATACGAATGAGTTTGAAGTTTCAATACCGTAGAAACCTAACTAGTAATATTAATAGCCAATTTAATGAAATAATAATAACATCCCGACAAATCTATATTTAAATATGAAACAGTGTGAAGAGGAAACAAAAAAGTACCAAAAAACTTTTTTTATTTATTATAATGATTTTAAGATTTGGTTGGAATTATAAAAATTATTAAAGGTCTGTTGAGGGTCCTTAAATTATATTTATCTGATCGTTAAAAAGATATGTAAAAATAAAATATTATATTATATATATATATATACACCCGAAGAGCGACGCGCACTTGTGAATAACGCTACTAGTTGAGTGTTGAAAAAATGTAACTGTAATTGCGTCACATCGAGGCAGCCACTCAAAGCAGACAAGCGGGCGTATTCATAATATACCGGCTCTCTCAGAACGTCACCTGGAGTTGCGAAATAAAGTTAAATTCAAACTTGAATGACTTGCATTCTATTTCCTGTTGCAGGTCGTTTGTTACTGTCGAACTCCGACGTGGAAGAATTATACAGAGTTTCTGGTGTTCTTTGTACGCTCAGGCACGCACACGTGCACGATCCGTGAATGCGCTCGTTTATATTCATTGCCGTCCGCAGCAAAACTCTACTTCTTCTCTGGATACGGGATTCAATATCCCTTACAGGCTTATGAAATCACGCCAGTCGACTTGGTTCAAACTCTTACGTGACGTTATGGAGGCGCGTTCTGGCGTTTTAAAATAAGAAAAAGCCACCTAGCTTTACCTAAATTGCTCCTCTCTCTCTCTTTTTCATAAACCTCATGCATCGTCACACGGTCGATATTTCATCTCTATTCCTTACTAACATAATTCACATACGATATCTGAAGTAATCGCTGTTTCTGCGCAGGTAAGATGTATAATTCAATATATGAACATCATTCGTTAATAAACGTTGTTTCAATACGCCTTCAAGCTTTAATTAGTTTTACTGTCAAGCCGTTGAAAGCAGCACAATAAATTATTTTAATGCAGGGTAAACACAACCGAACTATCAAATAAGTCATTGCAATAAAATAATACTTAAGGAATAATTTATAAAATAATAAATTATTTCGATTTTATACAATATTATAATTTATTAACTAACAATATAAATTTATTTACAGAATATAACGAAAGAAAACGGGAAAATGGTTTTGATGGATACTGAATGGAAACAGTATTATTATTAACAATATTGGTAAATTAAATACATGGTTTATTAAATGATGAAATGTTGTATAAAAGGCAAATTTTTAGAACTAGTATAATATTCAATCGCATATTTCACAAAACCATGGTGCTGATCGTTGGGCTGGTTTCTTGGGACGCAGCGATAAACTCCAAACGGACAACAGAAATGTGTACTGGCAGCGATGTACTCTCAATTTGTATTTCCTTCGTACATTGACACTTGTCTGCAGATATTTAATCAATCTGCATACTTCAAATAGTTGAAAAAAACACAAGTATAGCACACTTTTATTCTGTAAATAAATAATATCTTCAAAATGTAGAATAATTGGTGCTTTTGGGACCATCATTTACATGAAGAAGTAATACAGATTTATATCATATAGGTAATCGATGAAATGCTGATAAGTGATGTAAGAACTGAGTGTGAATAAATAATTTTTATAGCAATATGTTTAAAACTAATATACTTTTAATTTTTTTAAGATTAAAGCGTTTTATTATGAATTATATATAAGAATTTTAGGTTAAATTGTATATATTTTGAGCAGTCTTTCAAAATGCAACTTGAATGTATTAAAAATTTTACTCTTGTTTGTTTCTTGTACAGCACGCTGTTGGCTGGATGAACTCAATTCCAAGAAAAAATTAATGTGAAAATACTCAATTCTAACCTGAACTAATAAATTTAGGTACTATTATAAAAATACTAAATCATTGACAGACTATATTTAAGTAATGGAAATAATAAAAATATAAAAAAATAATTCTATTCAAGTATCATAAATATGTACAGAAATGCGATTTGAATTACATTACATTTGCATGAAATTCTCTTGAGTTAGTTCTCCTTTTGGTCAGAAGATTATGACGCAGACAGTCATCGAAACATAGTGTGTTTTCAATGACTAAAACGTTAGTCAAATGTTATCGATGTAAACTGACCAGCTTATGTGATTGAAATGTGGTACCTTCAATCACACAAGAGTATAAGATATTATCTAAATTATATAAGTCCAAACGCCCGTCTGTGAAAGAATTATGCTGCCTTAACCTCACTCGATTTACAATAGTTTTGGAATAACCGCCGTGTCATTTTTTTCTTCGTAACTGAGACTCATAGATTTTTAGTGTGATCAAGATAATTTCTGGTTAGGGAACTAAAAATTCTTCATATGGTCTTTATACATTACTGGCGCTAGTAAAAAACAGACTGGAATCCATTCGGTCTACAATACATTTGTACAAGAATAAATACAATAATTTGAAATCTTACAGCTTTTGTTTTATCTGGGATTTCTTTATTAATATTTATATAAAAATATATATGATTCTGGAGGAAGTGAATTCTCTCGCAGGTGAACCTTCCCAGAGAGCTCTGGCGGAGGCTACCTTTCGGGATGCCTTCGTATCTTTCTGGTTTTTTTGAACTAAGGTTCCCACATGCCGAGGCACCTCGGCCTGTTCTGAGAGGTGTATGCTCCGGGGGTCACAGACCTTGGGCATACGGTAAGAGTTGGCCGCTATTCCTATTGGAATAGTCGGCCAGCTGCCTCCTAACTGGTCAAGACAAGGAGAGGGGAAAGCTGTGACCCCACAGCTAACCCCTCTCCCGCCATCGGAAGGGCGTGGGACAAGTACCAAATGCCCGACCTACCTGATGCAGGTTATTCTAGGGTTTTCCCTGCATCACTCTTAGGCGAATAGCCAGGTAGGATCCTTAAACCATAGCCCGAGGGCCCTAGTTAACCCTTGGCTACCTTCCTCTACCCTTCCGCATCAGCCCTTTCAGATCCCTTCCTATGCTATTAAAGGGGAGTTTCCACCATGTGGATTACCCTCATGTATATATATATATATATATATATATATATATATATATATGATTCTGGAGGAGCATCGAACCAAGAATGTAGATACCATTGCTTAAATTGAGTTATATATGTTATAAAACATGTCTATATTCTTAATTTTAAATTAAATTAAATTTTTAATGCGTTGTAATAGCAATTATTAAACACATAATGAAGAAACAGCAGAGAAACGTTAACAGTTTGCATAAATCTGAGTCATGGTTACTCAGAACGACAGCACCCTTAATTCCCTTTTGCAATTTAGTGCTATCTCGGAATACATATATCTGAATACCTCAACTGTACGTTCCAGTACTATATAACTAATAAAATGCTTTGTTAGTTCAAATTAGATGTAATCTGATCCTGTTGTGAAATCAAATTTACAAGAAATTTTCGAGGCTAATATTACAAAGCTAAAGAAAAGTTATAATACGAAGATTAACACTCTGTGTTTTCGATTAATTATGAGCCGAAGTTCCAGTTTGAGACATCGGCCGTGTCACTCAAGCCTTCCTTTCAGGTGGAGAGTACTTGCGAGATCAAACATCTGCACCGGCCAAACAGCAGCTCGTAATGAAGTGCTCACCTTCCGCCCTCTATGATTTATCGGGAAGTACGTCCTTCACCAACTCCAACAACACTCCACTAGCCTTGCTGAATTTCAAGCCTGGGCCCTGCACACTGCTGTAAACTTTCTCACTTACAATACGTCATGTCCTGTTGAAGTAAGCGCTCCGAACGACGCCAATATATATATACTGCGTTAACTCAACGGACTTGCGGACGAATCTGATTGATGTAACGACAGGCACGCTGATCATAAAATGTTAGAATCGAATAGTTGCATTTGTTAGAGAGATTTTTCGGTTCCACCACAGCCTGAGGGTTCAAGGTGAATCGACTGATTAAATAAATATCTGTAATTATGCGGTTCGTGGTTGTGTGAATTCTAATATGTTTGGGTTCGCTGTTGTATAATTGTTGGTTAATATAGAAGGCATACGTCAGTCTTCAATGTTTGTCTATAACATATAACTGTTTAAGTTACAGAGGTACTAAACATCGTGATAGGGGACGACGAAAAATTATTTTTAATTTCCGTAATTTACAAATAATCAATGAATGCCGCCCATAAGGATATTGTCCAAATCACTTCGTTTAAGTCGACATCTGTGGCTGCTTACGTAAACGTACAATACATTTGACAGTACCTATTTCCAACTCTTATTGGATTCATATTGATCCCTTAATCAAACAATACGTACTAAGCGTCAATGTATACTGACGTTCAACAATTAGTATTGCCAAATTACATATGATACCACCAACCTAATCGAATTGCTATTTTTAGCATTATTGCAACCAATTCTTACATCATACCATATCAGTCATTTTTCCAAATATTACCAAAATATACATAAAATAAATTATAATGCCTCATATAATCCATTTTCAACTACTATTTATTATTCATATATATCAATATATGAACACAACTATATTCATGTCAATAATTAATTTGATTTAAACTTTAAAACATTTTCAAAGTCAAGTATAAAATTTCCAATGTGGAATCGGTACATTATTGTAGAAATATACTATATCATTCATTAATCCAAATATTAACATTACATACATTTAAATTATTACACAACTGTAACTAGTGTATACAGATTTTAGTTCAGGAATAATACATACTGTTGAACACATTAAAATTTTACAAAAAGATTTAGTACCCAAGGAAGAACTAATTATTCCAAAATTATGGTAAATTCACCAAGGTCAAGACTAGACAAATGTTCACAGATGGATGTGTCGAATATTATAATGACATTCGTCTGTATAGTTTACATGATTAATGAAGCCCAAACAAAAAATTAAAATTTATAATGTAATTAATTTAATTAATTTAATTTAACATGTTTCAGTGCTTTTGTGTGCACACATCAGTTTTACAATAAAGATATTAAATAACCGATATAAAGATATTAGACGAATGTCAATAATTAAAAGAAGAGTTGAAAGAACAAAAATATTGTAAAAATTTGGAAGATTACATAATATTGATAAAAATATTGTTTGATAAATCAGTGTACTTTTTGGCATTGAGAAACCATGTATTATGCTTAATGTGCAGCAATTCGGAAAAGTGATCTAGATTTGTTATTGCTGTTGTTAACTCAAATTCTAAAATTTGGTAATTATCCCAGTTGAAAGTACGTTGGAGTCCTAAATTTCTTTTGAAATACCAGATAATTTATCATATGGATCTTAATATTATGTTTGTGTTCCAGAAATCGGGTAATGGCGGTCCTATTCGTTATGGATGAACAATCATTGCATTTTAATGCGTAAACTATGTTATGAATTTATGTTTTTACCAACATGGTCCTTCAAATACTTATAATGGAGGATAAATTATGAATGGATTTGGTGAGAAGCTCAATAAAAAAGGTTCTGAATGGTGGTGATACAACTAATAAACATTTTTAATTTAAATTATAATTATTTACTAATTAGATAAATAAGTAGGCAAATAACCGACAAGAATAAATGCTAAATTAAATATCACATTACACTAATACCACAATAAAGGGCCCTCTTGACACCTACAGCAAACATTACTATAATTTTAATTACTGCTACATAGGACAAACAAAACGTTCGCTTAATACAAGCATCAAAGAACATATGTCTAATATTCAAATCCCTAACGATAAACTATCTGTAGTCTCCAAACATATCATTAATGCTAAGATTTTAGATATTTTGACAACAGGTACAATTCCAGACTCATATCAGATATGCTTCACATTAAATCAAACGTCACAGCAATTAATGTACAAACAAACACTATGAAACTCAACTATCCCTTATTATTACGCTGAACCTTCGGCTTTCCCATTGTCGTTGCTCCCTTATTATCGCTTCGGTCGTCGCATTGCCGTTGCGTGTTTGTCGCTTTTGAGTTTTGTCAACTGAAGAATGCAGTGGTGTACTTTATCAAAAGCTTTTTCTTAATCTAGAAAGGCACCAATGCACGAGTTATTGGTGTCTAAGGAATTGTTGATGCAGGGTGTCACTGAGTAGAGTTGATGCGTGCAAGAGTGTTTGGGCCTAAAGCCGTATTGAGCAGAAGGAATGAGGTGGGTTTATTCTTTGCTAAAGAGGGGAAGAAGGAGTTTTTCGAACAGTTTGGATAAAGAGGGGGAGAGACTGATAGGTCTATCACTAACCGCTCCTTCTCTGTTAAATTTAACAATACCCTTTCAAATTCCTTCCCTATTTCCTCCGGCGTCCCCCAAGGCAGCATCCTAGGCCCTTTCCTCTTCAACCTCTATTTTCACGACATACCTCAAAACCTATCTACTATAACAGTACTTTTTGCAGATGACCTTGCCATACTCCTCCAAACATCCTCTCTAGACTCGGGCTCCAAAAAACTACAAATCGCACTCAATGATATTGAAAGCTGGGCTAAAGAAATTGAGAATCAAAATAAACCCTACCAAATCCACAATCATTCCCTTCACCCTTAAAACCAAACATTCCCTCAACCACTCCTTCTTTCTCAATGGCACCAAAATACCTATCCAACAAACTACACCATACCTAGGCCTTATCCTTGATTCCAAATAATCATGGAAACGTCACATAGCCCACATTACCTCCAGAATCAACAACAAAATAGAACAACTCTTCCCTCTTATCAACAGAAAATCTCCCATATCCCTTAGCACCAAAAGACTCCTCTATCTATCCTCAATCCGCCCCATATGGTCGTACTCATGTGCCATATGGGGGTCCACTGCCTATTCCCACTCCAACAAAATACAAACCAAACAAAACAAAATTCTCCGTTTAATATCAAATTCCCCCTGGTACCTTCGCAACTCAGTTATCCACAAAGACCTTGAAATTCCCCTAATCCCTGCCATCATTCATAAATCTACCAAGTCCCTAATAAATAGCTCCATCAACCATCCAAATCCCACCATTGAGCTATTCTACAGGAACCCACCCCCTCCTTCACAAAATCGGAGACTAAAACGTAAACTCCCAATTGACATCATCCTCCTCCTAAATCACGCCGGAATTACCTGACTCTAGCCCCTCCTAACAACTGGCACTACATACTCCCTAAATATCCGCTCTTCCCATCTTCCCCATAACATCCTTAATGCTTCAAACATGTAGTTTCCCCAATAACCTGATTGATCGCTAACATCATGCCGACTTATATGTAATATGCGGCAAACAAGTTAATCTGCTTCTCTCATCTCCAACTTGGAATGACAAGGGTCATCCAAGACCACAAGTTTACATGTGAAATATTTACAAATGGTAAATACCTTGTTATTTGTTTAATTTTTACAATTGTAAATACTGTTATTATTATTATCACAACTGTAACTGAAACAAAAAAGAAGAATGAAGTTGTGTACGTTAGACTCTTCTTCTCACCTGTTGACAGGCACAAGGATCCCAGAAACGTTGTGTGGTATTTATATTATCACTTATTTTGTCTGCATTTGGCTCTTTCTTATTATGTCTAAATAGTATGATGTCTCTTGGCAGTGCAAATTTTTATAAAATAAAAATGAATTCTAACAAAAATTACGTCCAAACAAAAATTTAGAATCCACATGCCTAAATAATAATCTTTTAATAATAATAATCAATGTAAATAACAACGAATTCAGTAGTAGACTCTTGCCACGTTAATCGCTCAAAATATCCTCATGTTTCCAAATTATTTGTATTGTTTGCAATAAATTGAGACTGTATATCGGGATCCAGACGCAAACATTCTCATTTGTGTAAACATTTCCGCGTGTTTTTTGTACCCAGCCTGCAGTTTGTAATCAAGCACTAGTGCATTTTTCAGTAATTAAGTTTCACATATCGATTACGCTTGGGACCGTCGAACGTCGGATAAACAAAGCAGAACCGTCACGCAAGATGTCCCACAGTCAATTTAAAACCCCCCCGTGTGCTCATATGAAATATGGAACTTCTTCAGAGATGAAATCCGTGTAAGTGTATTACCCTGGTGCAAAAGGGAGTCTCGTTTTCTATTCGGTCGACAGATTTGAATTTTCAATTCCGATCGTTAGTGAATCTATAAAAAAATATGTTATTCCCAGTCCTTCGTACGCTGAATTGTTCCGGGCGCATTTGATCGGATCGAATGAAATTTTTAAATTTATTTTGTACTTTTAACTTTTGTTTTAAAAGATTAATTGTAGAGTTAAGCAACCGTTATAACAATGGGGATTCACGTAAATATTAGACAAGTAAGATTTTCTGCCAGTCTGTTTTTATTTTTCGAAATTCTCTGCTGGTCACGAGGGCTGGTCTATCAAGTTCCGAGCTGTTGCTCATGCCTTTGCTTAATTCTATATTATTGCTTAATTATATTTATCAGACCTATAAATTATACATTAAGCCTATATCTTATTGATCCTAATCTATCTAATTGAATTATTTAAGCCTAGTTGCCCTACCTCTAAGTACATTAGTTGTATTTAATAATATTCTAATATCTCTGAAATTTGACGTACTCGCCCTATCACAAAATATTTGGTTCCTATCAGCTAAATATACCCTAATTGTTTCTAGCCCTAGTGATCTAACATCCTAGTATATGTCGGTACACCTGTTATTATTTTCATACACCGATTTTGTACTGTCTGAGCCTGATCTAGGTAAGAATTGGCTTCTACAGCCCAGACCTCACAATCGTACATAAGTACAGGACGTAACTTTGACCGCGACTTTTAAACATCGGGAAGAAGACTCTTATTGCTAAATAACATTTAGCTTTGGTAGTCTGTTTGAACCACCTCTGTCGTTCAATACTGTGTCCGAGGAAGGTATCTGGTGCTTCACCTGCTGCTGTTCAGTGGAGTGTCGCCAGCAGATGCACTCTGAGGGTTCTCCACGTAAGCTGATTCTGTTTATTGATTAACGTCGGGTTGCGTTGAGCCTAGGATAATCTAGATTGAGGTTTAGGAGGGGAATTTCCTATTACAATACTATCGGCACTTAAATTATTTACACGATTTCCGATACACTAGAATTATACCATCGATTATTGTGTACGAAATTGAAGGAAGATGGCAGTTTTCTTTAGATGCATTGATTTAAAGAAAACTTTTGTACATACTATGCAAATACATTTTTGTGTCAAAGAGAGTTCATGCTTTTCCTTCGAAACAATTGACTTGGACTTCTTCGGGGCCATTACCGACTCTCTCCATGCCATATATCTTCACGGTTTAGCGTAGTAGGCTTTGTCCAAAAATTAGGCAACCGCGAGCGAAAGGTCGGGTATTTTTTTTATGGTCGCGTCAACCTGTTGGTTATTGGCGACCCTCTAAAATTATTTACATATTTAAGTTACAGAAGGTTAGAAAATTTCAAATTGTGAACAACGGATGTCAGTTTTGCGTCGGAGACGAACTCCAGGAGGCTCTTGATCGCCGTGGTGTGTATGCAGAAGTCTTCTCCAGAGAACTCGGCTAAAGTGCCCCTCATATTTTGTGCATTCAAATAGAATATGCTGGATGGTGAGGGCTTGATCACATATACCACAGGTGGGCTGGAAAAAAGATATTCGAGAGTGAGTTGGGTGTGTAAAGTTCTAATTCTGGAGACTATTATTTTGTTGTTTTCTTGAGATGTTGCTGAGGTGGCACAGATCTGCTGATGTTTGCAGGTTCTGATGGAAGAAGTCGTTATTTCCACCTCTCCTCGTGTCCTGCCAGCTACCCTCCTATTTTCCTGTACATTCATTTAGAATGTCTGAGGCTGTACAGGTTGGGGCTTCGTACAATGTTAGAACTTCTTGTGCAGTGGCCGCCAGTGCGTCCACCTCCTTATTTTTCCCTGCGATGCCCGCATGAGCCGGGATCCAGACAATCTGCACGGATTTCCCTCGCGAACTGCAGAGATGTAGGTTAGCTATGATGGCGTTGATGGTGCCATTCCTTATTTTAGGGTCTCGTAAGTACTTTAGTGATTGCAAAGAGTCTGTTAGGATCATAATTCTGTTGATTGAAGATTCCAGGTCGTATTCAACTACCATTGCTATGGCGAAGGTTTCAGCGGTGGTGCTAGAAGCAGAATTATGGATGGTTATTTTCCTGTTGAAGTTGGGAAGAATCACGGCACAGGTAGTGCCTACTTCCGTTTTTGAGGCATCTGTATAAACCAATGTAGGGTTTCCATGCTTCTTTATAAGCGCATCGCGGTGAGCTGTAGCACTTGCCCTAAGGATCTTTTTTATTTTATTTTCTAACTTTTATATATTAAGGCCGTTAGGGAAAAACCAGATTTTACGATTCTAAAGACCTCGGGAAAAGTTTCTCTATCCAAAAAACCACGAAATTTTGCACATCTTTTCAGTTTTTCGCTAATAGCAAAACCACGAAGCATACTAAAAAAATAATGTTCAGTAATAAATTTTAGAGGATAAAATTATGCACAGAATGATGAAATCGAGTACGAAATTCGTTCCAACGAAGTGATAGAAACCGTTCATCAAATTTACGACATTTTACATCATTTCCGAAGAGAATGCAGTTTCCCATATTTGTAGTGCTGTTACATCCAAAATGGTCGGCAGTAAACTAATTTCTCAAGGAATAAATATGTTAAATAATTTAATTCTCTTTCCAACGCACGATCTGTTTTTAAAAATCTATATGATAATGGACGAAAATACACCCATTTTGATGGCGGTATACAACCGGACCGGTTGCGCTGAAGATGTGAGTGACGATTACCTACGTGAGGGTGAAACTTGTCTCTTGCAAATTACATTAAAACGTTGAAGAGTATTGTTTTTCAAAGAGGAAAAAATGTGTCCAGCGTTTCAAAGACTATTTCTATTCTTTTGCAAGGAAGAAATAATGGCAATCTAAACTGCGAGCACTTTTGCTATTCTTTCTTCCATGCAAAAGAATAGAGATACTCTTTGACACGCAGTATTCTTTCTTTCTCTTAGAAAAACAATACTTTTCAACATTTTAATATACTCTGAAAAATACAAGTTTCACTGTTACGTAGGTAATCGTCACTCCCATCCTCGCCGCCATAATGTAGCTCAACCGGTCCGGCGGTATTTAGCCGGAAAAATGGGTGTATTTTTGTCCATTTTCAATGGGTTTTTAAAACCAGATCATGCGTTGTAAACAGAATTAAATTTTCTAAAACCTTTACTTCTTGTCAAATTAGTTTAATGCCGACGATTTTGGAGATATAAGCACTAGAAATATAGCAAACTGCATTCTAATCGAAAATGACGTAAAATGTCGTAAATTTGACGAACGATTTTTAGCACTCCATTCGACCGAATTTCGTAGTCAAAGACATAATTCGATGCAGAATTGTATGCGCTACAATTGATTACTGAGATTTTCAATAGTATGCTTCATGCTTTTGCTATTAGCGATAAACTGAAACTAGGTGCAAAATTTCGTGGTTTTTAGTACACAGAAACTTTTTCTGAAGCTTTTAAAATTGGAAAACTTGGTTTTTCACTAATGGCTACAACATATACAAATGGGAAAAAATATCCAACCTTTTCTGCGTTAAAATGTATATAGCTATTGTGCTAGGTTATAGATTTGATTAAAATGAATTCAAAATTAGCGATAATGAGCGAATTACGAATCTCAGTCAAAAAACTGGGATGTTTATGATCACGCTGTATTGTATTTCAGGTACAGATGTCTAAATGTAGAATTAACTGTTTGGATCACTGGTGGAAAGCTCAAAGTGGTTATTTTCAAATTCTTAGTGAGTTTTAGATTATCGTGACGCACGTTACAACACTTTGTAAAAACCAATTTAAATCAAGTCTATTTTAATATATTATAAATAGTTAATATTTTATCTTATTTAGCCAATAGAATAAAACTCTGTTCATTAAATAAAGTTTCCTGGCGATATTTTAATTTTATTAGTAAATTCATTGTTAATAAAAAACAGCAGGAGATTTCGACACCTTCTGGAATATTCTTTGTGGATTTAATATCTCAAATATTTAATTATCAAATAAAACTTGTAAGTTACAAAATTTATTTAAATAATTTGAAGACATTGACTCTTTATTTCAGGGTCACATTCCGCGGAAATATATATTTGGCAAAATCCTTTGCGCGTATTTAAATGTTATCTGTTGTGCTGGTATTGTTTCAGAATCTGATGAGTGAATCTCCATGTTCGTTCCTCCATTAACCGCCCCCTCGTCTCCAAAACCGTCTTACTGGATTAAATATTTCTAAATATGATATTTAAATATACTCCCATCTACAATATGAACTTCACTATGTTCTGCTCCTCCTAAAATTACTCTCCATTTTAATGCCAACTTAACTTTTCCATACACCTGTCGCTCTTTTACTCTCTCCATCGTATTAAATGTTTGACATCAAATTCTATAACTTTGCTCTTGAATTCAAGTAATTAAGTTATTTCAGGTGGACACTAACTAGCTACTCTCAATACTTTCCCAAATATTTTTCCTGTCCATGGAGCTCCACAAACAACTCTACTTTATATACTTAAAAATCGTCCGCTCATGACGGACACTCCGCAGTTTGTCTCGAGAATGTCTCACACCGATGTGTTCACGTTTCCGTCCGCCAGCTTTATAAGTTTCGACCATTTCAATAATAGTCAACTCCGCCCCCAAGCAGTGTCACCAAGCCCACACCGACCTCCATGAACTGCCCAAGAGCCCAATACAACATGTCATAATCATTCAACCTACCAAATATTTAAAAATGAAACATAGTTTGGGGAATTCAAATGTTTACCTCATGACAACTTGAATCTCCTCTCTTAGAATCCTTATACGAATTACAACGAGATATACGATTTTATAAATCGTCATATCGTTTTTAATTTTTTCGGTCCGTCTTTTACATAATTCTTTGACTTTGATCACTTTATAGCATTTTTAAACTGTTGTGATTCTTGTCAATCTTTACGAAGTCTCTGATAAAATGAAACCGAATCTCATATCGCCTGTTTCTTGTCTTTTAAAAAACTATCTAGGATTTAAATACAATCCCCATTTCTCATGGTATATTAAGCGCAATTTCTGTAATTACAATAATGTGTTGAGACAAAGATACTCCTTGATTTTGAAACAACCCTATATATTTGAACAAATTCAGATTCTTATAATTAAATATATTATTTCTCTAAAGCCGAAAATAATCATTATCCATTCTTTAAGGACACAACAGAAATAACCTCGTAAATGTGGCTTCTAGTGACAGATGATTTTTTATAGTTCTTGGTTTGCTAAAAATAATAAACTTCAGAAAAACTAGGGTAAAAATAACAAATAACGTCTGGTTTACTTTTGATATTCATTTAAATTTATTTATAATGAAATAAATGAATTACCAATTATTATGGTATAATAAAAAATAGCGACGAGAATTTCTTAAAAGAACAAAACTTTTAATCCTTGAAAACTGAGGTTGTTCATTACAAACAGTCGGAAATTCCCAACAGTTCAAAAACCAGTACTCTGTCGTATTGCATACATTGAAAATATGGTAGTAAAATTTTAAAATTAATTTTATATCGTAAAAAACTTATTAATGAAATTAAAACCATTTCATCGCATAATTTGCGACCTCAACAGGTTCAAGTTATTTTTAAAAAAAATTGATGGACAAGTAATTCTATTCTGACTGCCATGGCATCAAATTTTTTTAAAAAAACTTGATCCTTTTTAAGTCGCTATTTAAGCGATGAAACTTTGTTAATTAATTATTTTTTCTGACTTAAAATTGGCTGATGTTTATTTATTTATTAGTTTTCTAAATAGTCAGAATATATGTTTGTATATATTTTTATATCGATTTAATGAAAGATATATATTCTCAGATATTTTATGCCATCTAAATCCAAATTCAGTTCATTAATAGATAAGGGAAATTTTCCTGGCACTGACAAGCCTCGAAAATTGATCCAGTGATCAAATAAATGTAAACCTAAATGTGAAATTAATTAAACTGTAATCTGCATTAAAGGCGAGCTTTCAAAGAGAATCATTGGGTGCCTTGTAGGATTTAATTTATATACCGCTCTTACGAGTATTAACACAGGTAATTTGTTCTGACCACACACCATGACATACTAATTACTTCTGCAGACATGTTAGCCTTTGTTTTGGCCAGAAAGTTGTATGAAACATATGGCAAAGCTATACAAGCGCGGAATAACCTCGTTTAGTGAGACCATGTTTCGTGCGATCGCCGTTTCCGTCTTTATTGGTGCAGCTCAGAGAGAATACGCCCGAAATCGATGCAAAGATTGCCTTACATAAAGACGCAACGTGTTCCGCCCTTGTTTATTAGGAAACAACATAACTGCCTCTACGTTATTCAATAACAGACAACTCGTGATATAACCCTTAAATGTAGAAGTGTGACATAATCACGTCACTTTTAACAATCGTGGTATCTTCAGATATATCTTATGTATGTTGAAATTGAAATGTAATACGTCTGTGTTACAATTTTACTAATTAGATTGATACAGAAAGAATTAAGTGATAATACAAATACTCAAAAGCGCAGCTTTTGAGTTCGCCACCTGGTTTGTGTGGTTATGCTGTTCTTACGTTTCTTGGGTTTTTAATCACCTGAGGAAAGCAACAAGGATTGCAGAAACGTTGTGTTGAATTTATACGAGTGCGAATCAGAAAGTCTTTGCCCAAGTAATTACAAGTATCTTACACGATTGTTTCACATAGTCCCACGTACCATTAAATTTGAGATGCCCCTGTGGTCGTATGGCTGACTGTGAAACCACCGTCAGACAGCTATTGCCTTACCTTCATCGTTGAATGTGAATCATTAACCTTAATTTTCATTAGTACACATTTTACTATAAATTTTACGGAAGAGTTAATCGTTTTTGCCGCTTACAGCTGGCAGGTTTTCGGAAGCGAAATCCAAGTTGGAGTGAAGAAGAGCATATTGAAAGACATGTTACAGAATAAATCGTGATATTGTGAAATAGTTACCTATCCCATTTAATTCTTAAAATATTTTCCCAAAAAATTTAAGTCTTTGTATAAAAAATTCATTACTTTTTATTTATTTTGGTTTTAGTCTAACGAAAACTGATTCTTTTTATATTACCTGCCTCTGTTTCGATTTTAAATAATGAATGTGCTAGGAGGATCACTCACCAAAAGTGAAACGTTTGAATAAATAATTATTTAATTCATCAATAATTAGGGTACAGATAATGTAATATGTATTTTAATTATCCTCGCTATAATTATTATAAATATTTAATTTTGCGTATGTTTGATGAAGTATGGCAAATTTCATTATCATTCACAATTTTTCTAATTATTTCCGACTGGATTGTCCAAAATTATTAGAATTTTGTATCTTATTTTCTCCCTATATTTACTATATATTCCTATTTAATATTTAAATTTTATTACGTTGTAATATTACTTTTATGAATCATATGCTTCTGTGTCAGACATTATATAAATCTTTGAACAAAGTAAAGCAAAGAAAGATAACGGAAAATGCGAAATAATGAAGCAGAGCGAGAGGAATGAGAGAGAAGAAACGAAATTCTCCATCGTGTAGAAAAAGATAAGCGTCACACAGTAATAGAACAAGAGAAAACCATAAAACATATATTGACGAAGATTACGGCACCATCGACATTAATCATAAGTACACTAAACTACCTGATTTATTATCAGATCAATATTTGTATTAATCTGAAATATTTATTCATTTCGACATAATGCAACACGTGAGATTCCTGAAGTTAATTTTTGTCTTTATTGGCTATCTTTCTTATTCATTAATTTATTCTACTTTTTATGGTATTTTGTATCGCTCCCTGCTCTGATTTGATTATTTACCGAAAACTCACTACGGCCGTGACTGTAGTAGCGTAACAGACTCACTGGTTTACTATTCAACGACAGATGCATTTCTCGGTTTCTTTCTCTATATATCTCCCTCTTTATCAGTATTTTTTTCCGGTTCTTTCCTAGTTTCACAACTGAATTCATTACGAATTCACAAACTGGCCGAGGTTCCCATTGTGCATAAAAATCCTTGGATGGAAATTATCAAACATGCTCAAACGGCCGATATTTGCGTCAGATAAATATTTTTCGGGCTCAATGAGATTGATATAATTTTTCCCAAAGTTTTTATGTAAAATTTCTATCCCTTTTGGCATGGAATTAGGGATGAAGTGGAGGGGCATTTCATAAAAATAACGCAAAAACAACCTAAATTAGAGTCATATCCGGGGCTCTGTATGTTACTGAATTTAATTACGACAACCCGGGCAACGCTTGGCATCCAGTTAGTCACTAAATTAAATTAGAGTAAGATAAGTATCATAGGTCTATTTTTACTGATAAAAATACTGTAGAATTGTCCAAAATTACATTACGCCGAAAAATATACCAATGTAACTGCACTGAAAAATAACGTCAGTTATTTTAAACCAAGACTGACGAAAGTTGAATGGAGTACAGGGTATAATTTTAATTTAGCATTCAGACGTAATTTAAATAACATTATATTCTGTGTATACAACTTTGGTAACTGTAAATGACCATTTATGACAGATAGAACTACAACATCATGTTACCTTTATTAATTAGTAAAGTGGAATTTACTTGTAAAACCCATCGGAATTCGGGTATTCTTGTATTACAAGTTAAATAATCTCTCTGCGGTGGAGTTTCTACTTTAATTTAGTATTTTTCGTCGGTACCATAAAACCGCACTGACGGTGTTAAAATAATGGATAAGGAAATACACATATCATATTATATGTGGTACATTATAAATATGGCCTTACGATTGGAAAACACAGAGAATGTAAATGTTAAAGATTGAGCGTTCTTTGTTTTAATTAATTATTAAGTCGCAAAACTTAGTCATTTATTTGTGTTCAAGAAAGCGTTAGACAGACATATCTCAAATGTTAAATGTCTTCAGATAAAAATATTTTTCAATTATTAGCGTACTTAATATTAATATACTTAAAAGATAATATAGAATATTTTTATTGATAATTGAACTAGTTGTAATTTTAAATTATTTATTCTGAATTTAATATTATCCATATTTTATTGCGTCGTTTCTTTACTCCGCAACAACATTCAAGCGAGTAACTTCAAATCTTTATATTCTTTTATAAATTTCGAAGAGCTATGCGTTTATACAGTCGATCTAATCATTCACAAAAGAAAACACAAACGTCGAGACCGGCAATCGCTTCGTAAAGTATGACCTGCATTTTGTTCAAAATTAACTTTCTAAAACCTCATGGACATGGCTCTGGAAAAGTTTAATGCCCAATATTGCCAGGTCTTACGTTTATTAGTTCCTTCATGACCTCGAGCATACGAAATGAGTTTTTACTCATCTCACCCACAATATCATGCCAACCTGGAAGCAAATATCATACCATAGCAATGTAATTCAGAATATATTTCCATTCCAAGTTTTAAGGTTATAATAATGTGCTTACTGTAATAACAGACTTACAGTCGTTTCTGTGTGCTTAAAATCCCGTCTCTTTTTCTATCAATCAAATAAATAAACGAAAAACTACTCTGCTTATTCATTTGAATATCAGCTCCTTGCAAGGAGTAACTGTGATATATCACAATTTCTGGAGAATAACTTACTAATTTAGGGCATTCTCCTGGACACCTCAAAAAATTTTCAACATGAAATGTAGCAACGTTTTTGCAGTCTTAATAGTATACACAGGTTAGAAGTGAATGATGTTTCTACCTAGAAATAAAAATACAAATATTACATCATTTTCTGTAGTTATTAAATGATATTTTGAAAGGTTATGACAGTGACGTAATAATTTAAAACCTAAGCCCGTTATCAACTTCACTTTAAAAAAAATTCAATCGAAACAACGTCCCCGATCAAAGATATGTCCTAATAAATATACCTGCCTCTATAAATATTTTATGTAATTATAATTATATTCGAAACGCATACTCAGTAATGTTGAACACGAAATGGCGATTTTAAATATACACGTGAAGAATAAATATACTACATAAACAATTTCAAATATATATATATATATATATATATATATTCATTTTTCCTTCTGTATCTTCGTCTTTTCTCAAGAATTATGTAACTATCCGCATAGAAGGGGCCACGATGCACAAAATGCTGTTGACCGCAGATTGATAACTGCAGCTGTTTAGGAGATATAGCTGTTTTTCTGTTTTTTTTAAAAATCTTGCTCTTATACTTCTAAATATTCATTTTTCTTCCGTATCTTCGTCTTTTCGCAATAATTTGGTATTAATCCGCATAGAAGCTGCCACGCTGAACACAATGCTGTTAACCGCAGATCGATAACTGCAGTTGTTTAGGAGATATAGCTGTTTTTCTGTTGTTTTTTTATCTTGCTCTTGTTCTTCTAAATATTCATTTTTCTTCCGCATCTTCGTTTTTTCGCGAGAATTAGGTATTAATCCACATAGAAGCAGCCTCCCTGAACAATATATATATATATATATAAATTATTTCTTTAACAACGTTTTCCAGTCCGATTAATCATTTTTGACATCTAACACTCCTTCTAATGATTTGTAACGATCATTTTCGTTCGGGTTGTGAGACCGGCCGGGTCTCGGTGGCTTAGGGTTGCTGGGCGACTTGACAACATGGTCAGTGTCCTATAATAATATGCAGGGGTGGACCCTCGCGTCTTGGAGAGAGAACGGGAGATGTGGTTGAGGATGTAAGGAGGAGACACTGCGGACAACACGGGACTTGGATAGAGTTTGGCGAGTTGTCTTAGACATACAAGACAATAAAAACTTGCAATCCTGTCCAGGTGTCTGAGGTATCCGGAAGGGGACCCGGAAATATTTCGCCCAAAGGTGAAGCCGTGACTGCCTGACCACGAGTCGCCTGTAAGGTCAACACTGGAGCAGAGGAAGCCATCGTGACGCGAGGTACAGACGTCAGGGAAATTTAAGTTTTAAATATATAAAAGAAAAATTTAAATCATGCGATTTCCTGCCACTGGATGTCACCGTTAGGCCCAGCTAGCCCCTGGATTAAGTCATGACAATTTATTTAAAATTATAAAGAAAAATATAGAGATATATTTATATCAGGAATTAAGTTTATTTTATTCCACCTTACCCCTTCAGTCAACTAATTCAAGTTGATGTGTGGTAAAGATTATAGACTGAAAAACTTTAGCTATAAATGGTCCTACGTTGTAGAATACGCCGCTATTTCTATATCTGAGTGTCAAAGAAGAAAAATAAATTCATTTTTACTATTTATTTCGAAAATAATATTATAATTACCACAATAGCAGAAAAAGTTTTCCATCGGAGTTTAGCACTAAGTATTATAAAACTAAATTTAAGAATAAGTGAAGAAAAATCTCACACCTGGCAGGAGTCGACCTTGTTAGCTCATATGGGATAAAAGCAATGCTACCAAGTTGAAGTCCTGGGTTCGATTCGCGACCCGGTCGACTTTATTCCATCCTGATTCTTCATTTCAAATCATTATTTGACTGGTTCCATCTTCGTTGATATATAATTTACATGATATGTTTTGTCATTAACATTCTTCTATGTTCCAAATGATTTATGGACACGAGCAAGCAATTTGGAAATTCCGTGATGTTTGGTTTAAGCATGTGATTTCTCCAGTCGAGGCACCTCGGACAGTTTTGAGAGGCGTATATTCCTATTGGAATATTCGGCCAGCTGTCTCCTAAACCGGTCAAGGCACGGCGAGGGGAAAGCTGAGACCCCACAGCAAACCCCTCTCCCGCCATCGGAAGGGCGTGGGACAAGTACCAAATGCCCGACCTACCTGATGCAGGTTTTTCTAGGGTTTTACCTGCATCACTTTTAGGTGAATTTCCGGGTAGGATCCTTAAACCATAGCCCGGGGGCCCTTCTTAACCCTTGGCTACCTTGATATACCTTTCCGCATCCCTCCTTTCACTCCTTTTCCTATGCTATAAGAGAGGAGTTGCCACTATGTGCATTACCCTATACATAGCCTGTATAAGACCTTAATAAAAAAAATAGTAAAAAATGATCCCTAGTTAACCCTTGTCTACCTTGCTCTATCTTTCCACACTCACCATTTCAGCTCATTTTCTATGCTAAAATAGGGGAGTGGTCAGTATGATGATTACCCTATATATTGTAATAATTTAAAAGACTGATGGCTGTGGCTGAATAAAAATAACTATGTGAAGAATTAAACAAAATTTATTAACAAATAATATAATATAAAATAATTACACATTAATATTTAAAATCTCAGGGTCTTTACTGGGTTTGATAAATGGGTGACTTGAATTTAAATTTATCTAACAAAACAATTAAAGAAAAGAAATAATTAAAGAAAAGAAAATAATTGAAGAACGATCTGACGTATCTTAATGAAATGGTTTACAAATAAATTTTGAGTTCTTTTACTTACGGCCGACCAGGTCTCAATTTTGGGGTTTTCTGTGCACACGTTTTTGGGGATATCACTGAATTTAAATTGGTTACAAAACACTTGTCGAAACTTTTGGGTCTCTCTTCTGGAAACTGGAAACTGCAACTCCTTCCGGATTAATGGTTAGATGGATTGTTAACAACTTCCTCTCGATGACATCGGTGACGGTCTCTTTTTACTTATTGAGTTTTTTTACTGCGGCAGGAAATTATTAGGTTACTGTTTGTGGCTTTACTTATTGAGAAACTTTCCTGTAACCTTTACTTGATCGAATTATATGTCCAAACTTTACTCGATGAACCACTTGCCCGCGACTGACTTCCAACTACACTCGTCTCTCCTCGTTGACTGTCTGTCTGTTCGTCTCGTAGAATTTTTGACTGCGTATATCTCAACAATGGTTCTATTGACTCGCCGCCCGCTTTGTCGCGGTGTATGCTTTATATAGTCTAATAATGAGTTCTTTACTTTGCAATTATAACAATGGATTAATTACTAATTACTACAATATATATATATATATATATATATATATATATATATATATATATCATATCTACACCTACTTCTTCTATTTTTGATTTCGTTTCATGAAAACCAGATTAACGTTCAACTGGATCGTGAATAACAACTGTACATATTTTTAATTAAAAGTGAACAATTATCAGACATAACTACAAAACATCAGTTATGAAAGGCAAATAACTAAATAATAAAAAGAGCTGAGTAAACCGAAAGTTTCAATATTTATCAATTGATCTACATTACTTATTTTACACAGTGGTTTGTAGAAGAACTTAAAGTAATTTAATACAAAACAAAATCATCTTTAATTAATTTTACCTGGTCTCCTTGATTCAGAAACAGTTTATTCGATTATTTTTATTTTCATGGAAAGTGAAACCATAAACCCTTGCAAAAAGAAGCTCCATGAAACGATAACAAAGTTCGTTTGCAAACACTCAACGTTCTCCACAGAAAAAGAAGAAGAAAGCGTGTATACCTACAGGAAGCAGTAATAAACGCAGTGGTTGCGGAAAGGGAAGAACAACTTCCCCGCCAGAGTCCGATAATTAAAACGCAAAACCTTGTGTGCCGTGTTCTTCGTTCAGTGAGACTGATAGAGATTTGCAGCCGTAATTACAACTGCATTAGAACTGGATGGGGATTGCCGGAGGTAGCAGTTCATAATGATGAGTAAAGCTTCCTCTGCGCAGCATTTACAGGCGGAGTTTCAATGAACAGTCCGCTTTTAACGGCGAATCTACTAATTGCTAACACTCGCACACGTTTCCCTTTTTATCTTTACACTTGATTTCAACTGGTAGAAATTAAATGTAAATGATTGAGTGCATAAAAACGAATATAATTCATGGTAACCACCAACTTTTGCTGAATTTTGGAATCAACTGAAGAGGCATAACTCAATTTTTTTTTCGGATAACGAAATATGCGTGCAAATAATTTTAGTCATTACCATTAGAATCTACTCAGAAATTAACTCTTATTTCGTTCTTGTCAGTTTTTCTGTCCAGTAAAATTTTTAAATGCCCCTACGTGCTTTAAAATAACTTATTGTACCGAACAATATATTTTTAAAAAAATCCAGGGATGACATAAGACGTTCGTTTTGATTGTGGAAGCTATTCTCAGCCATAATCTAGGGCTCCTCGATCTGTTTTGAGAGGTGTATGTTCCTGGATAGTAGACCTTGGTAATAATTGTTCACTGTTACTATTAGAACAGTCGGCCAGATACCTCTTAAACTGCTAGAGGCAAAGAGAAGGAAAATCTGCGTCCCCAAAGCAAATGTCCAATCGGAACGGCGTGGGACAAGTACCAAGAGCCCGATCTACCTGATGTAGGGTTTTCTAGGGTTTCTTCGCATCACTTTTAGGAAAATGCGGAGTAGAATCCTTAAACTATGTTCCGAGGTCTTGATTAACCATTGAGTATCTTTCTCTAGATTCCGTATTCCACCTTTCAAATCCCTTTCTATTATGTTAAAAGTAATCCACGTGGATTACCCTACATAGACTGTCACTAAAAGAAGTTCATTTTATACCTAAACCAGACATTCACTAAAAATATTTTCTATAAATAATATTACTCAGCTTTAAACACATCCATATAGTAATTAGCTAATTTTGGTTCATTACGATTCAAATTATTGTGGTACTAGTAATAATACTTAATTATATTATAGATATTTGCTATGAAATTTACAAAACCGTTGTTATAATTATAGAGGACTGATGACATTATAAAAGAATGGCCAGGCAGCAAGACCAGATGTTGGAAAATACTCATTGATGATGATGATGATAAATCAAGGGGGAAATTTGTCCTCAAGTGTGTTTGGAGCATGTTCTCCAACATTAAGAAAATTTAGGCTCAATCCAAACACTTTTTGGTGTCTATAGGGATAGAAAAATAAAGTGAAGTTCTAGTACTTCGTAAATGACATAATTATTTTCAGACCAGAATAATATTATTCTTACATTTATATATAAAATATATTGTAGTAATTAGTAATTAATCCATTGTTATAATTGCAAAGTAAAGGACTCATTATTAGAGTATATAAAGCGTGCACCGCAACACAGGCGGCACGCGACACAAAGAACCATTGTTGAGACGTACGCATTCAAAAATCTACGAGACGAACAGCAGTCAACGGGGAGAAGCGAAAGAGTTCAGTTGCAAGTCGGACGGCGGACAAATATACATCTACAGACGCTGCAGGTTGAAACAAGTAAAAGGTTTCAACTCAGTGGTTTGTCTGCCACGAACAGTAACCTAATAAGTCATGCCGCAGTAAAAAAAACTCAATAAGTAAAGAGACCGTCACCAATGTCACCGAGAGAAAGTTGGTAATAATCTGACTGACCATTAATTCGGAAGGAGTAGCCGTTTCCAGCTGAGAGAACCTAAAGTTTCGACAGTGTTTTGTAACCAATTTAAATTCAGTGATATCCCCAAAAACGTGTGTACAGAAAACCCCAAAATTGAGACCTGGTCGGCCGTAAGTAAAAAAACTCTAAAATTTATTTGTAAACCATTTCTTTAAGATACGTCAGATCGTTCTTCAATTATTTCTTTTCTTTAATTATTCATTTCTTTAATTGTTTTGTTAGTTAATTTAAAATTCAATCTGTAATCTTATTGTCATCCGCAACAAAATTCGTCGAGGTTTAGACGAATTAAATTCAATAAAGGCTAAATGTAATTATAAATTATTGTAAATTCAAGTCACCCATTTATCAAACCCAGTAAAGACCCTGAGATTCTAAATATTATTGTGTAATTTTTTATATTGTATTTAAAACTTTAATAAATTTTGTTTAATTGTTCAAATAAATATTTTTATTCAGCCACAGCCATTAGTTAGTTATTTTAAATTATTACAATATATAATTGAATATATATATATATATAATTTAAATTTAATTTTTGATTAATTTTATACTTTATATACTTTTCTTAATTTAAATATTGTCGCAAATCGGATTTATTTATTATTAGAATGTATTTATTACAGTGTACTTATTGTAATAAAATTTAATGGCTATTCAATCAGAAGAAAATAATTTGACAGTTAAAAATAATAAGAAGGCTTTAATTTTAAAATAAATAATTTATTAAAAACGTTTCGTTATTCGATTAGGATATCTCTTCAGTTTATAACTATTTCCATCAAGAACATATTTAATCACACCAAAGGTTTATTATAACAAATAAAATCTCTTCATTACTATTTCAACATTACTATTACTGATATTGTTGTATTAATTTTAATTTGTTGTATTGATGTCACTTTAATTACAGATTATATTTCAACGAAGGGACGTACACATGTTTGTCCTGATGAATGCTTATATCGGCACTACTATATTCTGACAAAGTTTTTATATAATAACTGTCAAGTATTTTATTGTAACTGAAAATGTTTTAATTTAATTCAAATAGCTCTTTTATTTAATAATGATTACGGCGAATTGTCGAAAGCATTCTGAAATTTTTAAAATAAATCGGACGCTGTACAAAGGGTTTATTATTATTTTCAATAATGCGAAGAAATTTTGTTCATTAAAAAAATATCATTTCGTTTGACAGTAAACGGGATAATGATTTCAGAATAAACGAGATAGGGAAAGTATAATTTGAAACATTTATATAAAACATTGTGAACACGATTATAATTAGATGGCTTTCCTTTAGTAATAGTAAATACTTCTGTAAGTTTTTAATAATACCATCTGCTATGAGTGAAATTCAAGTTGCGTCCCGTCGGCTTCTCTGATTATATCAAGGCGCCATTCCAGTTCCCTCCAAGTGTTGACCAATATTTCTTACGATTCATTACACACAGCATCTGTTATTTTCCTCTTCGGCGTTTGAATACCATGAACTGGTGTGACAAAGGCTGTCCTTGATTAACCACAAAAGAAAGAATTCCAGCGGAATATAATCAGGAGAGCGTGGAGGCCCATATCTTCCAATTCGCTTGCCATGCGAATTGTTGCCTAGTAACTGATGTACTACGGAATCACGGAGAGGCGGTGCTCCTATAATGTTGGGAAATGATCTATGGATTAAATTATTCTAACAGACTGTTTAAAGAGGTGCAAGGCGTCTAAAGAAACGTTACCTGAGAAATTTTTTTTTTGGTGATGAAGGATCAATGGCCTTGATACGTATAAGTCAGCGCCAAACATTAACCTTAGCGCCGTCTAGCTATCTATGGAAAAACATGTGGAGTCTGCGATTCTAACAGTCATTATGACCATACGCCTTGCCACTTCCTTTAAACATACAATCACCTGACAAAAAAACAACTAATTAAATAAAGTTTCTCGCGAAAATTGCAAATACTAGCGGTTTTCTCAAATCACGACGAGTTGATTTGTATGTCTGTATGAGTCCCTTATGAACGACGACCAAGGTCCACATTTATCGTCACAGCATATCTGACACTTCCTACAGAGACACCAACTATGCCATTTTCTTAAGACTATTCAGTCTGTAACTGATTCTTCATTACGCCTGGAGTATAGAAATTCACGTTTACCAGAAATGGGTGATTTCGTTTCATAAAACAAGAGAAAGATTTGAACCTTTTCCTTCATTGATGTGATTTAGTTTACAGTTCACTCCGGCTTCACTATTTATGTAATAGTTTCTCCGAATATTGGCATTTTTAACACTAAAAGAACAAAACCATTTATAAAAATCTTACAATTACTGTAATTAGCAGTTTTATTTCGTAATAAACTTTTGTAATCAGGACAAGACTCTGATCCTGGATTTTGACACAGTCAGTGATATTTAAGGCAATACAATTTTTTAGTGGTTTTATTTGGCTGATCAACTAGATAAATATATCAAGTCATTTCTAAAGACAAACAAGTGGAACCAGGAACATGGTGTTGAACAATAAAATTTGCAAAATAATTTTGTGACTAACAAGCTATACGAGTGTCATCCACGTGGATGATGATAGCATAGGAAGTGATTCGAAAGGGAAGATCAGAATTGGTAGAAAAATGTAGTTACTGAAAACAAGGTCCCCGAGGTATATTTAAAGGATCCTACCCGACATTGGCATAAAAGTGATGCAGGACGAACCCTAGAAAACCTGCATCAGATTGGTAGGTATTGTCTACTCTGTGCCTCGACCATTTTAGGAGGCTTCGTTTTCTTATATTATTAGAAAGTTTTCAGGTTCATTTTTACAATAACATATATATATATATATATATATATGTATATATATATATATGTATATATATATATATATATATATTGTAATGCCAATTAATTAGGCCATTAATTGCTTGGACGTAAAATTTGAATTGTTTGAGAAATCCATTATAGCGGTCTGATCGAACAAAGCAACAATGAGAGAAGCGTGCTCACTTTGCTTTGTCGAAAAGTAAAAAATGGCGTATGCGCGCTAAAACTCGGGAGAACTAGGAGTCAGTTTGCGGAAAAACATCGTGAGGAGCGGAACAAGTAATATAACTGTTAGTTAGCGGAGAAAGATTGTTAGGAGCTGATGGCGGAAAGACATTATGAGGAGCAGAACAAGAAATATAATTTGAGCAGAGACTAGACACCGTCAATGTATAACTAGTTAAAGTTGTAAATTAATACGAAGAAAACATTCCCGCCTCAAGTATTGCAGCGTAAATAATTGAAAAGCAAGAGCAGTTAAAGTTTACAACCAGGAGCTAAAGAAAAGTTAGTTCGCTCCGAAAGAATAAACAGTTAAAATAAATCGTCAAAGGAGATACGTTTCAGTTTACGTCCAATTCAGTAAAAGACTATAAATTACGAATCATATGATTCCGGTAAGGCTAGCATTCATCAGATAGCTGACATTCAGGAGGATCATCCGAGTTCCTGTGCGCCTATCAATTTTGGCTTTAATAGTGTAAAATCTGTGAGTCGACATTTTATAATCAGTGTAAAAGTTTGCCATAGTGTACTTCCGAAACCAAAAAGAATGCTGGTACCAGCTGGACAGATGTAAGTTACAAAACCAAAACTAATGATTAATTGTAAACGCTAATTAGAGGATAAGGTCAGATTTCGTTCTCTTTTAATTGTCAATCAGAGTTAATTTATTTACTTTTAAATTTCTTTCTATTGACATATTGTTTAGGTAAGTTGTGAACTGTTTGTTAATAAGATTTTTATATCAATTTGTTGTGTCCATTATAAAACCCAGTGAAGGCTCTGAGAAATTAATATTTTAAATTGTAATTGTTTTTGAGTTAAATTTACAAAGTGAAAATAAATAAATGATTCTATGTATTAAATTTTATTAATTATTTTATTTAATTAAACCCAATCAGTCGATTATTTCATAATGGCGCTTCAACGTGAGGCAAATTCATTAAATTAAGTAATGCTCAATTGTTGTTTATTACATTATTATTATTATTTATTATTGTAGAAATGAACCTGGAAACTTTCAGATAATCATATTAGCGATGCGTTACGTATAGAGAAGTAAGAGAAAATAATAGAAAGTTTAGAGCTTGCAAATAAAGTTTTCATTTAGTACAGCTAAATTAAAGCACGTGTAACTGAGGAATTATGTAAACTTATCAATCTTTCCAGAAATCTTAAATTTTTAAAAAATATGTTATAATGAAATAAAATACATTTTTAAAAAATTAATTCTGTAGCAGTCGAGAAAAATTGTTTCAGGCGATAAACTTTTGGTAACTTTAATATGTTCAAGTCGAATTATAAAAGTAGTAATTTCTGTACTGTTAGAGACAGATAGCGGATAAACGAAAAATCAAGTACTCTGAGTTTATCCGTTTCCGAGAAATTCCGGCAGCAATTCAACGAAGCAAAATGATATCGGTCAGGAAAACCGAAATTAAAAAGAAAAACCATTTCTCTAATTAAGTTTAAAGGGGTTTGTAGAATAAAAGCTTCTCGTAACTGGGAATATGGCAATACTGTTACATCAATAAGTTATGAGGTCACTGCAAAATATAAATAAAAAACGAAGTTGATGGGGTGATTTTGTTCATTGAGAAACGACCGAATGTTACTGCAGTGGGAGATTCTAGTTGTAAAGGAATGACGGAGTTAAATAAAAGAGAAGAGAGAATGCGTAATATAAATGATATTGTACGCCATATAGGGCATATAATATTATATTTTGATAGTATGAGGTATTTAGTTGACTTTTGACAGTCAGGTCTTCTTTAGGCCTTCCGGAATTCTGCGCTTCATTCAAAGAAGACAGCTTACATATCACTATTTTTGCGTTCGTATAATTGACGATAAACGAGTATTTCATTTAATAGAAACTGTTAGAATACAGTACTCATCAGCAACCCAGATAATAGATAGAAAATAAATATTTATGCTGCATAAACTTAAATGTTTTCAATTTATACACATAATTTCAAAATAAAAGTAATGTATAATAGGATCCTTCTTAATTTCTTTTATCAGAAATTATGTGCCTGCCATTAAAATTAGTCATTTAAGACTAGCCATTAATTTTCGTCTAAAAATATTAAACTATATACTTACGACTAGAGTTCATCCAATTTTTTTTGTCTAGATTTTTCTGGTCTTTGCACACTTCACTCAAGCACTGTTCTCTGCTTTTATACACTGCACTTCACACAAGATTAACAGGTTTTCTTCTTTTCAATCTTCTGGGACAGTTGATTTTCCAGAAGTTGCCGGACCACTGGGTTGATGTGGAGATGAAACCTAGCTTCATGTTTCCCAGCATACCTTTTTATTTGTTCTTTTATGGTCGTAATCTGGACATCCCTTTCGAGATCTGCATTTTGGATATACCAGGGGGCATTCACAATGTTTCTTAACACCATATTTTGAAATGTTTGTATGCACTTAATGTTTATGTCTCGGGCACAGCCCCAAAGCTGAATACAGCCACGTTGGTTTAAATATCTGATTGTAAATCAGTACTATGTTGGAAATTTAAAGTTTGGAGTTTATTCCAATTAGCCAATAGTATTGTCTGTATTTTATGCTTAATTCAGATATTTTTTCTTAACATGTTTGGTGTCGAGAGTCTTGCATAGGTACTTGGGGCTGTTCTCATAGGGTACAATAGTGTCATTTATATTTAGTGACTGTCGGTATTTTGATTGTTTGTTCGTGAATACTATATGGGTAGATTTATGCTCGTTTAGCTTTATCCTCCATTGCTTAGTCCAGTCAGCTATTACTATTGGCTTCTTGTAGACTTCTAGTTGAAAGATTTTGGTCTTTCTCCTCTTAAAATAACGCGGCGTCACCTGCATATGTAGCTACCTCAGTTCCTTCCAATTTTGGGATATCGCTCGCATATACTAAATAGAGCGTAGGACCTAGGACACTACCTTGGGGCACTCCGTACCCTCTTTCAGATCAGAATATTCATCTTCGGTTTTAATTCTGAAAAGGTCTGTCTGTGATGTATGATGTTAATATCTCTACATATAGCTTTGACAACATTTTGTTTACTTTATGTATCAAGCTTTCATGCCATACTTTGTCGAAGGCTTGTGAAGCATCTAAGAAGACTGCTGAGCAGATTTGTTTTTCTTCCAGTGCACGTTTAATATCGTTTATTCTATGCACTTGATCTATCGTCCGGAAATAAAACATTATTTTTATAAATTATCCACGCCTACAATAACTTGTTTCATGGTTCCGTCTTGTGTTTCGTACAGTAAAAATAATTTTGCGATCGATCACATGAATGACTTGATCAAACAATCTCGTAACAAATGTCTAGGAGTTTTACGTTTAATCAATATATCTAATTATATTCATGATAATAAATGAACTATTGCGATTAAATTCCTAAAACGGATAAATGTAAATTATTTTTGTGAATTAAATTAAATGCGTAAAAATTCTTTTAACTTTTTGATTTCAGTTAATAATTTAAGTTTTAAGAAATTAACTGAAGTTGTTACCAATTTGTATATTAAAATTATAATTAATCGACTACAGGCCAATTTAATTATTGCAAGTGAATATCCAAATGATTCAAATTAGCGCAACTAGATACTCAAAGTCCTGGTGCTTATCACTAATAGGAAAATGTTTTCTAATTCTATCTTCAGTCTCGTACAGTAAATATAAATTTAATGTTGAACGGAAATATTTCTGATGTTAAAAAATCAGATAACTTTGAAACTCATTTTGACCCTGGAACTAAATTCTCATATCTTCTTTTTTAATGAATTTAAGCAGAGAATTTGCTTTGAAATTTTCCCATAAGCCACCAATGGAAATGAAATGTTCAAATGTTTTGTGAGAGGTCCTGGGATTTAATTAACAATCCAGAACAGTTGCAGATGAGTGGCAAGAGCTGGTTAGCTAAGGAGCTTACTTCTTGGCGCGTGCTAGGTGCACCCTAAGGGCTTATGATTCTGGAACAATCTTCTCAACAGCAATCAAGAAGAGTTTGCCTGAGCCTTTGGGGCGATGCTCATCTCTGCGCTGAATATTCATATGCATAACTCGTCGTTCTTTGCTCTTTCTTTAAATGTTTTTTTGTCTACTAGGTTTTAATATCTAAAGCAAGCCGCAACGAACAAAGTAAATCCCTGGTCGTTGCGAAACACAAAAGAAAAACAATCCCATTTTCCAAGGAAATTATAAAGTCTTTCGATTATACATCTAAGAAATTTTATAAATTTACTGCACTGAAAACAATTATGGAAAAAAATTCATTCGCATGTAGCACACAATTTGAAATGCCAATATTGTTTCATATTAAGCTACAGTGGCTAAACCTTTTATTTTAATCAAATATATTGCCTTGAACCGAAGAGGAGGCACTTATTCAATTGATTGTACTGTTGGAAGAAGCAACATATTGCGTTCAGTTTCAACGAAATTTGTAAATGCGTAATGCTAGTACTCAATTCATTTACATCAAGGTATCCTAGTATGAATAACACTAAACCTCACAAAGGAATGAACGAATGGAAAATTAAAACAGACAACCCCAACTAATGCAGCTGAAAGTATTTCACAAGGAAATGGGTAGACTAAATTTGAAAATGGCCCCCAAAAATTCGTTTTGTTGAAGTAATATAATCATAAGAGATGGGAGCATTACATGGGCGAGAAGAGTATTAATATTTTTATTTAGAGATCTCATTAGCACTCCACTGAGAAAGTAGGAAAATTCATGGCACCATCATTGATAATAAAATATATTTAGAATAGAATAGAGAACTATGAAAATAAATTAAAAAGAAAGAAGTAAAACGGTCAAGAACATTGTATAGGTACATAGTTTAGGTAAAATTTAATCGGGAGCTTTAAGAACTAGTTGGTCATTTTAAATATATTTTTTCTGTTTTTCTTCATGACGAAAAGATCGTAAATCACCAAATAAGTTATAAGTGGTTACAAATCGAAGTTGAAGGGATGATATCGTCCAATGAAAAACGAGCGAATGCTACTGCAGTAAGAGATATTAGTCTGAAATGAAGGATGGAGTAGAATGAAAAAGCAAATGAGCAATATATAGTATATTTCGTCATATAAGTCCAATATGATTTCATATTGATAATAAGAAGTTTATAAGTTAGCTTTTGGTGGTCGAATGTTTTCTATTAAATTTTACTATCACAACACGGATCGTGTAAGGTTATTTTTCTCCTAACACGCAAGAACATGAGAACAATACCCAAAATACATATAAATGAACATACAAAAAAAACAAATACATAAATGCAAAAACGTACAAAATAAACAATTGGTGAATTGAAGTAGAAACGGATATTAATGAAAACGGATTAAAACATAATGGAGTAGAAAATAATCATCACTTAAATGTGGGACAGCTGAAACTAATCACATCATTGCAACAAAAAATGAATACATTGAGATATTGTACTGTGTTCAGATTGACGCGTAACTATTATTATTATTAATGTTGACTTATTACGTAAATGTACCTTATGCTACATAATTCACAGTTACAAATGGGCTATTTTCTGTTAATTCACAACCATAAATTGGGTGAATGTGGACCTTGTCCTGGTTCTCGTAAGAATAGTGAAGAGTTAGTGTCAGAATAAAAGATAATGTACAAATATTTACTTAGTATTAAAATTAGCAATATCTGAAGAAAATCTTGGGGAAAATCCAATGTTTATATATCGATTAATTAATTAATTAATATAACGGTGCGCACAAAACACTAGTTTTTTAATACTTATTCTAAAATTATATCCATAGGTAGGTTTTGAAAAGATTTATCAAATTTTATAATCATTAAAATGTATGCAATAAGTATATTTAATATTCCAAGGATATTTAAAAAGCGAGTTACTCGGCAATCCTATAAAATTTATAAGCAACGTGGAGAATGACACCATATTAGGTTACCATAATTAAAACTTAGCTTGTTGGTAACACATAATGGCAGTCACTGGCTCTACTTGCGGAGAAATCATCTTTCGTGAGCAGCAGGCGGAATCTATTTTACCAGTAAGTAATTTAATAATTAAATTTTAGTTTAACACGTCACCAATTCTTATGCCTGGAAAAAGTGCGGTCTCTACTAAAGATTTTCCTTTTGAAAATTTGATCATTATGGTAGGTTTAGTGAAAAACTTTGAACCATACGTTCAAAAGTTTTAATGGGTCGTCAGAGATCATTTTAGTTTCACCAGTATGTGGGTGCATAGAGTTTCCTTGTTCCACGCTTGATTGTTTTATTCTTTGGTGTAAATGATATCGCTGTAAAAAGGGATTGTTAAGCCAGTTTATCGCAAGACGATGGACTTTATTACATTGTACTTCTGACAAACGATAAATTGAGTAAAAGGGAAAGTTCCGTAGATTTTATTTTACTTACTAATAACCTAAACTCATTATAAATAAATATGAAATATTTTTGTTAGCATATAAGAAGGACTTAACAGGGTCCATGTATTCAGGGACCTCGTTTATATATTATTTGAAAAGGTGTCAACACAACATAGGCCCCTGTGTCACTGCATAGAATTTTTTCAGCGTCCGGACAAAGTTATGGGCAAAACGTGATTGCGAAACAGGATCCTTTTTATGTGGCAATGGTGTATGAAATTAGGTTCCCGTACAATTTTTAAACTCAGCAGATATGATGAGTAGATAATTCTGATTATGCATTGTATGTATTTCCATTAATAACTCTTAATATACATAATCTTTTCCTCCCAAAAGGCTTTAATATTGAATAAAAGAACAAATATATTAGTTGCAAATAGTTTTACTCTATCAGGCAGTTCTAATTTAAAGAAAATAGTAAGTTAAAATTAAAATATTAAAAGGAAGAAAATAAACATTTTCAATCTTCATTTTTTTCCACATTCTATCTTTCGTACTTTCTAAAGTATGGTCTTTGGTACTTTCACGGTCAAATCGTTCTTTTCTGAATCGAGTATTTTCTAACAGCCGTGCCTAACTGTAGTGTTTAATTTTAAATGAGTGGGCACTATTCCAAAATAATTTGGTGGTTCGATCTCCAGAACGGTAATTAAAGGACTCATTCTTTCGCTAAGTTCTCCATTCTGTAACTGATCCGTATATTTACTATTTTTTAAAAACTCTATGTATATGCATGTCACTGGCCCTATTCTGTATCCAATTTCTGTATATATATGCATTACGAGGAAACTGAAACGACCAGGGACTCGTACTGTAGTAGGTGAAAATTTTTTCTGTTTATCACGTAAAACTAAAACGATGATCAAAACACCTTTTGTTTCACGACGTTATCTGAGCTTCTTCGCTGAATATAGTTTGATATTCAGCTTTATATCGTTATAATGTTGATAAAATGTTATTTGAGTCAGTGAACTACGAAGCAATAATAAATTACGTCTGTATTGAAGATTAATAATAAGAAAGAAAGTCAAATACAGACAAAAGAAGTGATAATATACATACAACACAACGTTTCTGGAAGCCTTGTTAATTCTTCAGGTGCAGAAAAAAAACGAAGAGCCAAAAGCGACACAACTACACAACTCATAAGATACTTCATCTCTTATTTTGTCTGTATTAGGCTATCTTTCTTATTACTATTTTTTTTTTATTTTTTTAGGGCAACAGGCTACATGAGGGTGATCCACATTGGGCAACTCCCCTTTAATAGAATAGAAAGGGATTTGAAAGGGGGGATGCGGAATGGTAGAGGAAGGTAGCCAAGGGTTACTAGGGCCCCCGGACTGTGGTTTAAGGATCCTACCCGGCATTCGCCTAAAGAAATGCAGGGAAAACCCTAGAAAAACCTGCATCAGGTAGGTCGGGCATTGGGTACATGTCCCACGCCCTTCCGATAGCGGGAGAGGAGTTTGCTGTGGGGACGCAGCATTCCCTTCTCCGTGCCTCGACCAGTTTAGGAGGCAGCTCGCCGACTATTCCAATGGGAACAGCGGACATTTCTTACCGTATGCCCAAGGTCTGTGACCCCGGAACATACACATTTTAAAGCAGGCCGAGGTGCCTCGGCTTGTGGGAACCTTAGTTCAAAAACGGAGAGGAAAAGGCATACCCAAAGGTAGCCCCTTCGTATCTCTCCTAAAAGGTTTTTTTTTCTTATTACTTTGAATTTTATGCTATGAATTTTATGCGATTTTAACAAATTATTGCACTAAAACGTCTGTGTTAAAATATACTAATTAGACAAAAGAAAATGATTAAATAAACAACACACAACGTTTCTGTAATCCTTGTTGCATTCGTCAGATGATTCAAAACCCAAAAGATACGAACAAGTTGACGAACTCGATAGCAAACCTAATGCCCAATAAAACGCTAAGAAAATATAAGAAGAAAATAAGTTAGGTTAATAATTAGGGCTCACCATGGTTGAGTATAATCGCATCCGTTTGTACGGCAATTTCAGTGGTGTTAGAATTAATACGAAACATTTCGGATATCATCCTTGAAAAGTATCAGGTGTCAGCATCTAAATATTAGCATTTTTACAGTGGAATCGATGTCTGAACTCATATGTTTGGAGACTTCAGATTGTCTGTCAACGAAAAGTTATATATTGGACATAACTACTTCAGTTCAGGTATTAAGTGACCTTTTTGTTTGGCCAATGAAACAAGAATTACAACCAACGAAAGCGATTTAGTAAACCATATAATGTTTTCTGTAGGTGTCAAGTGGGTCAGTTTTCTTTTATAAATAAGGGAAGTATATTAGTAGATATTTAAATGATGGATATTCTCTATTCTTTAAAAATTCAGACGAATTTGTAATAAAAAAATTCTAATAAGAGAGAAAAATAAAAAAATTGATTGAAATGGTTGGGGAAGTGTAGGGTTTTGGACTTTGTTAAATCTAATGTCTGTGTGTTTTTTAATCAAATTTAAAGTGCGCTTATTATAAATTAAAATGTTACGGAAATTATTAATTTATAACTTTATATTGTTTGTTAATTGGCTGCGTCTTTATCTAAATTCTCATAATAAGTCTGTTATTATTAAATTAAAATCTATCATTCCTGGTTGGTATAAACTGTATGTCAGTGCGACCAAGAATTTCTATGTGATGCTTGATGACGTTGACACGTCACTCAGTCAGCTTCCAATCGCACAGACACGCACCAACGGCTGTTTACGCACGGAGCTCCTGTGATGGATTGTCATTCTACGAGTGTCTGATCCGATCTCACTTGCGACAGGTGCAATTGTACCTAACATCATTAGCATCAGATGAACGGTCACACAGCTTATGCGCCTGGCTTTAAGCCACGTCCGTAACGGCATAGAAACAGGACGCGTGGGTTGCAGACCCGCATGGATCCATTCACAAGTAATGAGCGAGCTATTCCTACGCCAAATGTTTGGGATCAATACGTCACCATAAACCGAGGCAATTACCACTCGTCAAAGGATGTTTACTTCCTGTTATGGTGGGCAATGTTTATAAATACTAAAATTTCAATTTAATGGTATAACCAGGTATATACTTTCAGGAATACGCCTCTGCAACAAGAATTGAGATTTAACAACCAATGTACATATGAAAGGGATAAATACACGAAACAAATTTTTCGTTATAGGAAACGTAATAGAAATACAAGCGAAATTAATCTCTTAAACGAATTTTAAATTATTACGTATAGAGGAGCAACTTTACGTTCAGTTCTTATCTGCTAAATGTCTCAAAAAATATGCAGAATAAATATCGTATAATAAAGAATTGTATATTTTTAACACATGTTAAAATTCATCAATGCGTAACTTATACTCTCTTATATAATATATTGTAGTAATTTCCCACCAGTTTTGGGGCAAACAACTGCGACTGTACTACGCCGACTCTTTTATTTCCGTTATGAAGAATAATTTCTGAGTCTACGTGAACGAATCAGTTCTTGGGCGCCAGGTTATTTTATCAAGTGAGTAACCAAACTTCGATGATTTTAATAGTTTATTGATCGAAACATGAAACATAAGTTACTCAGGCGTGGTTTTGACCAGCACAACACGTGGCTGTAACTACAATTTTGTATAGCATCTTCTCACTTCCGCTCCCAGCTTGGAACTTTTTCTTTCAAAGGCAACAACAATAATGCTCGCGCGCTAACAATATCCAAAAATAACCAACAGCACACACAATTCCGCCTGTGTTAACGCACACTCCCGTTTATATCTTACAATATATTTACCATGTCTGTAGTAAACTTATAATGCAATAGAAAACGTCTTTTTCAGTTGGACTATTTTTGGAAGCACTCAAATTACCAAAAAGTAAACCACTTTTTAAAAAATTCTGAAACATAAAACGATCGACCAGTATACTATAAATTGGAAATACTGATCAGTAAATTGATGATGATAATGTAAAACGCAGAAATCAGTCTCAAAAACAATTATTGATAATTTACAAAAGCTTTCGATTAGCGTTAGTGATAGTCATATTTTACAAACATACATAGAATCAGAAATGATAGAATAAACACACAATTATTAAAATACAGATGAAATAACAATATTATTTCCCTTTAAAATCAATTAGGAACATTTATCCATCTGCACTCGACAGTTTTACTAAAACTTTCCTTTTCAAAAGAATAAGTCGTACTATTATTATTTTCAAAGTGTATTGCAGAGATAATCTTACAGAGTTGTCACTTCCGGCAAAAATATTTCTTACTACTACTGCATCACTAGTCGATTTTGCCTACTTTCATTCACATATGTGTTACGGTATTGTTCTCGTAGTGTGGAAGTTTTCAAACTGCAAACATTTTTTTTTGGGTATAGACAGGCTATGTATAGGGTAATCCACATAGTGGCAACTCCCCTCTTATAGCATAGGAAGGGATTTGAAAGGGGGGATGCGGAAGGGTGGAGGAAGGTAGCCAAGGGTAACTAGGGCCCCCAGGCTATAGTTCAAGGATCCTACCCGGCATTCGCCTAAAAGTAATGCAGGACAAACCCTATAAAAACCTGCATCAGGTAGGTCGGGAATTTGGTACTTGTCCCACGCCCTTCCGATGGCGGGAGATGGGTTAGCTGTGGGGTCGCAGCTTAACCCTCGCCATGCCTTGGCCAGTTTAGGAGGCAGCTGGCCGACTATTCCAATAGGAATAGCGGACAACTCTTACCGTATGTCCAAGGTCTGCGACCCCGGAACATACACCTCTCACAGACCGAGGTGCCTCGGCATGTGGGAACCTTAGTTCAAAAAAACCAGAGAGTTGTGAAGGCATCCCCAAAGGTAGCCCCCGCCAGAACACTCTGGAAAGGTTCACCTGCGAGAGAATCCACCCGCAGGCTTCCTTCGAAAACTGCAAACACGAGCCATTAGAATTGTATAAGGTTCAGATGCTAGAGAAAGCTGCAGGCCGCTGTTCAAAAGTCTTCATATTCTGACTACCTAGCGCTTACATATTAGAATTACTAAAATTTGTTAAACGCAACATGAACCTTTTTTCAAGTAACGGGGACAATCATGGAGGAACCGTTCAGTTCTCAGGTCTGACAAGCACAGCCTCAGTCTCTACGAGTCTAGCGTTCATTATTCCGGTATCGCACTATTTAACAGCCTTCCTGAACATGTAAAGAACATCAACAACTACAACTCATTCGTCAAGGAGTGTAAAACTTTCCTTGTAAATGGAACTTATTACTCCGTACACGAATTTTTGAATCGGTCTCACATTCGTTGAACTGTTTTGCCTACAAAATTGCCGAATATGCTATAAATATGTAAATACTTTGTCCAGCTTTCCCCTTTTGGTTCTGTTTTCCTGCCTCTGCTTTCTGTTTTAGTAAATATCCATGACGACATTCCTCCGTTCCTAGCGACAGGAGATTAATACCTGGAAGTGATTAGTGTCGTGTGCGTGTTTCTTAAAGATTGTGTGTATGATTGTGGTGACTAGACAAATGTGAGCAGATATGTATTTTTTTTATGTGTGTTTGTAACCTATTAATATTAATTCTTTTTATATGTAATTTATCTACTGTACATTTGTGACGAATCCTATTTCCTCATTAGAGGGCTAATGGTGAATAAATCTATCTATCTATCTAATTTCACAATTTTGTTATAATCCCGTCATAAAGCTCATTTACTTCTATTCTTCATTCACAATTTTCTTAAATTAATATAAATTTCTTCAATAGATCTTAATTATATTTTATTCTTGTTCCTCATACAACGTATGATTGAAATGTTCTAAAAATCAAATTCATGCTATAATCTTGAACATCTTCAGTAGAAAAGCATTGTTTTTAAATTAATGTTTCAAACTCAACTTATTATTATAAATTCTATTGTAAATGTTAGCAGCAAATGTCCGATACAAGATCGACTTCATTTTATACATGTTATATTATACACTACATTTTCTCATCTTTAATCTGTAATTTATCCTTTATCTTAGTTAACAATTTCTCAGTTTGATTATCAGATCACAAAATGAATTTTACATTATTAATTTAATCATATATATAAATTTTAATAACTTTACCAATCAGTATAAGTAAACTAACAATCTATTTTAATTCTATTACTCTTATCTTGGTTTTGCAAGAATACTATCGGTCAGTTTTTCTTATTCTTATATACTTGATTTTTTCAAATAAATTCGGTGTTGTAGCTCCACAAAAGAATGATTTTCTGAATAAAAATTCTACTTATAGTGTAATTTATGATTTCATACGACCAATTCTCGGTAATCAACTGAAAATAACGAAAATATTCTCTGATCGCTTTGATGCACTTGATTGCGAAAATGTTAGATAATTTAAAAATAGAATGGTAGACATTTTTTCCATTTGCCTCGATCACATTCGACGTTGATCGTAAATATTTTGACACAATAACTCGTTCCTGCCACAAAAAGGACAATCAGTCGGGATAGCCTAAATGAATGATTAAAAAAAGTTGTTACCAAAGCAATATACACCGAATTCATTATTTAATTATGCTATCAATCTGATTATAGATGATTCTGACAAAAATTTCTTATGCTACTCGTTTTTAACATTGATCATTTTTCAAGTAATTAACATTAAGATGATGCCTAGAAGATGATGACAGAACTTTTGGTCCTCGAAATGTCTCAGTTCAATCCTCGTTGGTACCCTTCTGAATCCCGAATACTCTTTCTGCAGAAACTGCACTGGGAAAGCCTTCAATCATTGAACACTAAAAACAGTTTAAAACAAATACTATAAGAAATTGGTTTTTAGTACATAATACGTATACTTTCATTGTTTCTTCCAACCTTAAGGAAATACATCAGGTAATTATTAGTGGAAATAAACTGTGATTTTCATTTGACTTATTTCCTTGTAGAATAAAAATTATGAAAGAATCGTTCATAAAACGATTATGCTATTAAAAGAAAATTCCGATGAAAATAAATGAAGGTTTTGTTGTTCTGTAATGAGCTTTATTTTTTTTATAATTCAGGTTTGAGTTGGAAACAGTTTCTCAACATACTATTTAATTGTATAAGAAATGTCATGTTTTTTTGTTGTAAAATTGTAACAATTAAAACTACCAACTTAAATTTTCTGTCGAGAATATATCGTTTAAGTATTGTAAGTATGGCTCCTGCCGCAGCCTCCCGATAATGTTAAGAAAAGTGTTCAGTGAAATTATGTACAAATAACTGTATCTGAATATTTTCCTCCTTAAGTAACTACATTAAATTTAGTTCCAAAATAAGATATAAATTTGCCTTTTTTAATTGATGCCGGAATTTACATAATATAAACTTGAATAAAAAGTTTAGTACTAAACATTTATCGTGAAAAAAATTGCATACTACTTTTCCCCTCTACTACGGAACGATTATTCGCTAATTTTCACTCAAATGTAATATTTACCTGTGCAGACAAAAATTTTCCACCGTACCCTACATCAGTAATAGATTAAAAAATATTTAATTACTACCTTCTATTTGAAAATTTCAAGCGCTTTTTTATTCTTTTCATTCGTGCTTCTTCCTAATTTAGCTTTTATTTTAGCTGTTCAGCTCTCTTTTAATAAAGGCAAATATTTTCTCGCTTCCCTCCCTACTTTTAGCTGACTAACTCATTGCGCAAACAAATGACGAACGACCAGCGCTGGTCGGCTTTAGCAGATGTTGATTTTTGGAATTTTGCTGCTGTAAGATAGTGTCTACGTGTAGTATAGCGTCAGCTAATTCGTGCTAACAGAAACGGCATTTAATTATTTAATTTCCGAAAGTGTTTTTATAACAATTTTGTAGTAAATACGATAGAACATTGCTAAATCATTTAAAGAGCAGTTTGGAAATCCATGTTATATTAAAAGAGTTGGGTGAGTCATTTTTTTTGCAGCATGTCTTTATTTAGAAAAGCACTACTTATATTCGACGGAATCAGTTTTGATCCTATAGGCTATAATTACTTTTTGAATTTAATTATAAACTTTAATCTACATCTGTACAGAGTATTAAGAACATTTGCTGTAAGATAGTATAAACGTGTTAGGGGAAACCACATTTATATTACTCCCTTCTTACTATATTTTTATTTCAGTTTATTCGGAAGATTTTAGGCCATACTCTGTTCAGTCGTCGGTCAGTAGTATATAACTCCTCCACGAGTTTATTTTTACGATAAGTTATTTTCTCATTGTAGAAATCAGATATTCATTTCATTTATTCTGATACAAACCGAATCATGACGCCCTTCCACTAAGGGATTCTGCGAGAGGATTCTCTCTCGCAGGCAGAACCTTGAAGGAGAGATACGAAGGGGCTACCTTTGGGTATGCCTTTTCCTATAAGGCCTGCGAGGGCTATACTCTCGCAGGCAATACCTGCGAGGGATGTTCTGAACTAAGGTTCCCACAAGTCGAGGCACCTCGGCCTGTTTTGAGAGGTGTATGTTCCGGGGTCGCAGACCTTGGGCATAAGGTAAGAGTTGTTCGCTATTCCCATTGGAATAGTCGGCCAGCTGCCTCCTAAACTGGTCGAGGCACGGAGAAGGGAATGCTGCGTCCCCACAGCAAACTCCTCTCCCGCTATCGGAAGGGCGTGGGACAAGTACCCAATGCCCGACCTACCTGATGCAGGTTTTTCTAGGGTTTTATCTGAATTTCTTTAAGCGAATGCCAGGTAGGATCCTTAAAATATAGCCCGGGGGCCCTAGTTAACCGTTAGCTACCTTCCTCTACCCTTCCGCATCCTCCCTTTCAAATCCCTTCCTATGCTATTAAAGGGGAATGGCCCAAAGTAGATTACCCTCATGTAGCCTGTTGCCCTAAAAAAAAAAGAATCATGACGTCCTTGTTACGTTTCATTACAGACGTAGCATGGAACGCCCGTTATTGACCTTAGTACTTTGGACTTGGATCATTAGTAATTTACTCAGGGATGATTTTTTTTGCACTCTACAGTTGCTGCCAAAATGTCTGTACAGATTTCACCAATGTAGGCTGATTTTGCTTAATTGACTTTCGTACGCAGATTGTTGAACAGATTCAAGTGCTTGTTACACTGTTACATCGTCGGCAAAGGAGGCCATTTTCGTATTGTTGGTGTCTGGAATATTCGCTGCTTGGATCAGGACAAGCAGAGGTCCCAGGACACTTCCCTGAGGAATGCCAGAATTGATGGGGTGGGACTAGAATTCTGGTGAATTAATTCAATACAATCGTGTTTCGTAGAACCGTAACGTCACCCAAAATCACCGACTTGTATTATCGCTTTGCTAAAGTTTCATGTACTCCATAACTTCGACACTCTCGTCGATTTTATTTCTTCGGGAATTAATTGACACTGGCAGTATAAAACAGCAAAATGTCCTGAATTAAAGTTTTTAACGAAATAACGCAATTTTCCCGTTGGTTGACATATTAATTACGAGGTATGAATTACTCGCACAATAACGCTTAAAACCCGTGCTCTGTATGAAACACGTTCTAGTTTTGCCATAGTGTATTGCCAAGTATGTATAATAATTTCTTAGTTCATAACGTGATTTAATTCTGCATTCCTTTTGATAAAGTTGCCCCATGAGACAATTTTATTTCTTTCTTGTTGGTTAGTCAAGTTTAGAAGTGTTGTAGGAAATATTTTGGTTCATGTCCTTCATGACCATTTTTGTTTGTTTATATTTTCTAAAACATTTATTCGGTAGAGTTTATTAAAATGAGTAAAGAATATAGCATGATGTAAGGTCCTTCCCGTCTTTATGTTTCTTGTTAGTGTAGATATGAGGGGGTTGGGGTTAGAACTTGGGATGTGTTTTGGTTGGGTATAGAGTTGGGTTAATATGTAGGGGAATGTTGGGGTAGGATTGTAGATGTTATTGAGGGTAGGAGGTTGTGGAGTGTATGGTAAAGGTAGGTGTCAGGAGATGCCCGAGTGCTCACGAGGTAGGATTGTATCTATGGGGAGTTTTCATTTGAGCCGTCGAGCTGGAGGAGGTCGAGGGGGGGGGGGTTGTTTGATGTAAAATTGTTATATTGTTTTATTGGTGTGATTGGTTCATGAATATTAACGTAACGCAGGACAGTGTGATTTCGTCTTTGATACAAGCAATTTATTTTTAGCCGGACTTTATCCCTTTACAGGAAATAACACATAGACTTCCGAACGTAATCTGCTTACCGACGTTGACAGATGTTTGTCGAATGTGGCCGACACTGCTCCTTGCTAATTTCCTTTTGTTAAACGTAGTTTATTATTTGTATGAAAATGAATAGAGAAAAAATTTAGCCGATGAAGCAACACTGAAAAATTATCTATTTATAGAAATTTTATATATAGATCTTTGACAAACCTTGCAAAAAAAATACCGGAATAAAACGGGACCAACACATAAAATTGTGGACATGAAAAAAATCATCTACTGCGTCATATTTTCATCTATGAAGTGCTTAAAAAGAGATAGTCGCCTTGTTTGCGTGGTGTTCTGTTCTTGGGTTTTCGTAATAACCTGACGAGAGTAGCAAGGATTTCATAAACGTTGTTATTTTATTTTATAATATTATTTGGTCTTTTAACTGGTTACTTATTTATCACATTGGCATACTTTTAATATGGACGTATTATATATTCTAGATAAAACCTCATTTCGGTCTGAGATAAATATTATTTATGATTTTCTTCATGCATTAGTCTAAATTAGTCAGTGGTATTCATTGCGTGGAAAATTTAGAGAGCGACGGCTTTCCCGGTGAATCTGTTCTAGATAAAATTCTCGGGTCTCAACCCGGGCCAATTGTTTGTTGAATAAAAACGTTTCGATTGCAAGCTCCGCCATTGTCATCAGGTTAACTGTGATGAGGATGGCGGAGCTTGCCGGCGAAACGCTGTTATTCAACAAACAGTTGACCCGGGTTGAGACCCGAGAATTTTATCTAGACTTACAATTTGTCTTGTTTTTATAAATTCCTGACCCAACGATGATATTTTGCCTGTTTTTAAGAGACAGCATAGTTGATGGTAATGCACGTTGCGTCCACTTCCCTAAAATAGCAAAGGTGGGGATATATAATGGGGCATGCGAAAAGAGAAGAAGGTAGCAAGGATGAACTAGGATATAGTTTAAGGATCCTAACCACGATTTGATTAAATGTGACACAAGGAAAATATTACAGAAACCTTCGTCAGGTAGATCGGGGTCTCTGTACTTGTCCGACGCCCTTCCGATTGTGACGCATCATTCCCGACTAACTGTTCCAATTTCGAACATCTGCGACCACGATACTTACAGAAGTCATAACTTACATAGGCGCCACGGTTTTGTACGAATCCTAATTTAAAACCAACACAATAAAGTGAGACTCATTTTGAATTTTGGATATGGGAATATCGTGAACACAACCACCGCCATGAATGATCCCCATAAATTAAAATTATTTATCAGATACCTTTATGGTTAAAGAACAGCAAAATTTTCTTATCGATAATGTGTGAAACTAATCAAATTTCATAATTTATCTGCTCTGAATGACGAGTTGCATAATGCGAATATTTGAAAGAAACTTATCTGCGACATATGACAAATATTATCATGACCACTTTAGATTCTCTTTTCGGTGTTCAATAATAAAAAAAAAGAGTGTAGGTGTGTACTTAGTATTCAACCTCGCTCTTCTCTCATGTGAAAGTTAACGAATTCATTTCGCAACCAAGTAAATTTTATGAACCAGGCTAAGAACAAATAAATCTCTCTTAAACTTCCACGAACAAATATTCGCCAGCCGTGTTCTGGCTTTTAGCCTGGATATTAATAACAGCAGTGAAAGGTCACATGTGTTATCTGATCTATTGATTCATATAACTAGAAACGTACCTTACGTTAGCATAATTGCCTCCATGTGAAATGATTCGTTCTATTCATCGTATTGAAAATTAGGCAGCGTATTTATGACGGTTATCCCAATACTCATATATTTCCACTTGTTCGTTTGCGCGTGGTGTGCCTGGCTTACGTTGACGCGTTTTAAGAACCCCTACAGAACGTAGAAGGGGAACAACATTTTAATTTCCTGTCGGCCGTGCGTGATGCTTCGATTAGGAGCTTTGTTGACGCCGTCAACCCAGATTAAAAGCGCAGATGTGGTTGTCATTTTTTTTTGCGTGATTGAGAAAAATATCTGCTCCAAAATCTTGGAATAGAGGACCGGGAAAATGAAAATGTCAAATCTATTATTGCAAACGAGTGGGAAAATCGTCGGCGTCGCCGTTTCTGGCAAGCAATCAAAATTTCTCGTCGAAAATATTGAACGTAGAAACGATGAAACGACGCCAAACTGTGTGTCATTGATAACGTCTTAATTACTATTCAGTTACGACATAGTTTCAGTCAATTTTTTTTACTTATTTTACTACATGGACCTACAATTGTAAATTAGTTATGCTCGTGGTGTAAAAGACTTTTAAATGTAACACTTGTCAGGGTTTTGAAACCGTATACCAGTCTCCCGACACACGAGACTTAATTTATCTTTTAAAACATTTAAGAAAAAAAACATTTTCATTTTTCCAGACATCTTTGAATGTTTTTCAATGTGGTGTGGTCGACTGTTTGTTGTGGTATCCTTCTGCCTCTACATCAGAAAATACAATTGGTGTATATATCCACAGTTTTATTAGCAGTGTTGACAAAAAATACGTATGTGCCAAATTGGTAGCACCTAAGAATACTATATGCTAATGACTGTAGTAATAGTAACACTAATCAGCTTTCGGCATTGTTTTATGACTGCATTATTCGAAACATAAAAAAGCTTTTTTATAATTATAGTTGTATCTTAATGAAAAATAGCCGCCTTATTTACAATAGTGCATGTTAAAATCATTAGCATAAAAATCTGTTACTCTAACTTTTACTCGTTGCTGTATAAATTTTTTCGTGTAAGAGATATTAAAAATATTTTACGCTTCTTATTTATAATTTCTTGAAAACTCCTGTTGACGGAAGAAACGTGTGATCTTAACGTGTCCACTATTTTTGATTACATTATTTCTGATTCGCTATTTTTACAGTATATAACAAGTATTAATTTTCTATCAATTAATTCAAAACTCCACGTACGAATCAGTCAGAAATTAAACCCTTATATTTTTCTCTTTCTGACCAAATATAATATTTATAGGCCGAATCGTAATTTGAGTATGCAATATATAATCACAATGTTCAATATAAAGTAGAGCAATTAATTAATTTTTTTTATATTACAATATAAAAATTACATGACGCGCACATAAATTGAAGTTATATCGATAAGTTAATTATGACGTGGTAATAAAAAATTAAGTTACGTACATTTTAAATTTGTTATTGTGTGGTTATTTTTATCGTTAACCACTCGTTCTGGAAATCGGAATAGGTTAGGATTAATCTAGTATCAGGGATTTCCATATATTAATTAGGACTAAGCTACCCAGGCTCTTTATGCACATGCAGGTGTGTATATACAGTTAAATGTGCATATTACCACGGTTTTTCTATTCTTAATTTTGATTTATGTTTTTAATATAATAAGTTTAAAACGGAATTTTAAAAATTTATTGTTATATTTTACAATCAAGGTTTCAAGATATAAAATTTACATTTGTAAATAAGTTGATGATTAAATTTCTATCGCCTACTACAATAAATAAACGACAGAAGATGTGTTTAATTTTTGATTAATTTAAACGTAGAGTTTTTAATTAGTAACCTAGCCCGGGGGCCCTAGTTAACCCTTGGTTAACTTCGTCTACCCTTCCGCATCCCCCCTTTCAAAAACCTTGTAACTTGTTACCCTAAAAAAATTTATTATTAGAAATTAACACAAATCGGACCCGATTAAAAATTTTAAAAAATATATATGAATGATAGTAATTTTTTAATAAACTGAGTTAAATTTTAAAACCGTTTATTAAGGCGTATAGGTCCAAATATCTGTTATGATATATATGGTTTGATTTTATATTACATATTAAGACATTTCATAAATATTTTGTTACTATAATTATCTATTTTGTTCTTTTAATGACCACTTTAAAGAGATAAGTAAGACATAATTATTATAACTTATTCCATTTTCATTTGTACCCTAAAATTACCCTAATGATATATAGATATACAGATAGTTTCAATTTTATTTTATTTTATAGATGTTTCCATCCTCAGTGTGATAATGACGAGATTCAGATGTTCAGAAGCTACGAATTAAACAATTTATTGCTTTTAAAGTGTAATTGAATTATACATCAAAATTTTTATTAGACTCATTAATTTAATTTAATTTAATTTTCAAAATTATATCCTTTGGCGTTTCGTTATTTGTTAGTCTTAACCTTCATTAGTTCTAGTTTTGTTGTCAGTAAATTAAGACGTTGCTTTTAAATATTATTAAAACTCGTAGAATTAAATTCCTAACAAATGCTAAAAAAGGTTCAATACATAATTACAGTGAAATGAAAAAATTACGACTGTTTTGAAAATTAATAATCCGAAAAATATCCAAATACAGACGAAAGAAGTGATGTTATAAATACCACATCACTTCTTTTGTCTGTAATTGGCTACTTTTCTTATTACATAATTAAACTATTTTAATAATTATTTTAGTACGTTTTTTATTAAGATCCATTATGATGAAATGTAACAGAATAACAGCATGTTCATCTCGTTATATATTATTTCTATTTCTAAAATATCTATAATATAATAATAATTATTATTATTACACAAATAATACGTTAGGCGAACTATTATTTATGACTTTTTAATCTTTTAAATTTACTTAAATTCATTTAATACTTTCCTTACAAATATTTGATTTGGCTTTAAGGGTATAGCGGCAAATATTTCTGTTGTTAAATACGAGCTACTTCTAATTCTCAAAGCTTCAGCGTTGATATTCTATTGAAAATTTCAGTCTTTGGTGATAATTTTTTTGTACCTGATCCAATGTAAACCTTGATTTATATAGTAAGAGACGAAATTAATGCTCTTTAATAATACATCATTAATATTTATATTTGAAATAAGCTAGCAATCTATTTGTTATTTTCGTATAACAGGCGTGACTGAATGGTAATAAAATATTCTCGAATTGTTATCCAATGCTGGGCAACGTTTCGAACGTAATGTTTTGTCTTCGTCTTAATAAATATCACATAAAATAATATAAGTATTTCATTATTCTATTTGTTTTATATAAAAATTCACCACCGTGGCAGTGTTCATAATATTAAATTCTCTAGGCGTAAAGTTCCAAATACATTTGACTTTCCACATTTGTGTCTGAATTTATTCGTCTCGAGTTTTGTTTCCTCGATTTTCTTTCTCGTGAGGTAACAGCCAGACATGCTTGTCGATGTGCATTTTAGAGAAAATTTACTGTTCACGACCGCGGAAAGCTATCTCGGACAAGACAATTTGCGTGGAGGTTGGAACGAAAATGCGGGTCGAATGCAAGTTCTCCCACGAGCAATCAGAACGCAGACAAACACTCACTCTAAAAATCGAAACTCAGCCCGCGCGTACTAAGACATAAAAGCAGTGAAGCGGCCGTCGGAAAATAGGACGCTCAAGTGTCGCCGCCATGTACCGACGAGTGATTTGTGAGGGTGGTGCGATAGAGCACGAGCCTGTCTTAATTTATGTCCGCAGCGGGCCTCGCTTAATTCTCTTAGCGCTCGGTTCAGTTATTCTTCATGGACAGCTGCTGCCGCATTTCATACGAACCCACAATCGAGAGGCAAGAATTTAGAGATTTCATGAACTGGGACTACAGCACATTATTCAATTTCTACAACAGAACAATACGTCTTCCGTCGTGTAGTATTGACCAGGCAGGGTACTCTCTTCGTGGTAAACGTTCTCAGTCGACAGGCATTTATGGTACACGTAAGAGATACGGCTTTGGGAACTTGGCTTCACTTTTTCCCTTTTAAATCTCAACTACGTGGTGTTCTGTCTATTTCGACGAGACAAAAATCGTGAAGAATCTGAGAAATTGGAAGTTGTTCTAAACCTTTTCCGACTCCATTTTCAGTTTTTTTTTAACCTAAATTATTCGAAGATACACGGAATTTCTGTTGTATGTTATAAATGCATCATCAGTATGACAGAATTCAACACTATTTAAGCGTGCAGCGCTGAAATCTATTTTTGAGGGAACGATAAATTTAAGAATTTAACGTAAATCGAGATTTTTATTTAACATTGATAGTCTTGGTATTTATTTATCCCAATGAACTTGAACGGAACAGTTCACTTAATTTCCTTGATATCACTATCCATTCACTATACCGATTCGTTCTGGAAACCTACATACTCAGAAAAGTGTTCTCAACTGTCTTATCCTCCTAACCGAAAGAGGGGTATGGTATAAAATGTTTTTTTATTTTCATCGTCATTATTATTACTGGTCGCGTCGACAACGGGCTCATTGGCCACCCACACATAATGTACAAAAAGTGGTTATTTTAATAAGATTTGTAGTGTGTTGATTCCATTAATAAACAGAATTAAGCACTTTAATAAGTTTAACATGTTATGGAAAGAAAACTTCAGCAAATATTTTAAATATTTTTTTACACTTTCAGATAATATTACACAATTTTAAGTTCATTGGAATATTATTCATATTCACCAATATAGATTAATTATACATTTCATGGGTTTCTTTCATTTTATACAGTGCATTTGTAAGTCATTTATTGGACAATATTAAGTACAAATGATAATTTTTCATTCCTTAAACGTAAAATTGTTTAAAAATGAGACTGTTGCGATTCCACTGTACTATTCTCATAGTCTGCATTTATTAGGAAGAGGCGTCTGCTTCTGAATATGAATCACTCTCTCGAGTTTTAACTAATTTTATGAGCCACTTAATTTTACATGATTTCCAATGTATTTATGAATGATAAAGAGGATATTTGGTAGTCATTAATAATGGTCCTTCAACCCTTCGAGTCCATAGCATTTAGTATACGGGATAGGTGGAGCACTGTTTTCTTCCTCATATAAAATTTTTACTGGATCTAATGATTGACTAAGCGCCTTATATTTATGATCCTGAGTGATTTATTTGGTTGTCTTGGGTGAATTAGTACTTTATTTTGTTCAGGATTACTGGAGTCTTTTATATCAGCTTGGCTTGTCCAGCACTACGGTGCAGTTCTGTTTTTGTTTGTTGGTTGTGAATTATTCGTCTCCATTATTTGAGAGTTGGTTATTTGAATTGAGGGCGCCAAGTTCTTACACTGAATTTGGTCATAATTGTCATTAGCGGTCAGATTATTCTAAATTAGTGAATCTCTATTGGGAGAATTTATCGGTATATAGTCAGGATTTTTACAACTACAGCAGTTATAATTCTCCGCTGCTATGTGCGTCCTTCAGTTCGTTATAAAATCTTTTAGACAGAGTTATATTACTTTTTAACTCCGAATTCCAATAGGAATAGCGGACAACTCTTACCGTATGCCCAAGGTCTGCGACTCCTCTCAAAGCTGGACGAGGTGCCTCGGCATGTGGGAACCTTAGTTCAAAGAACCAGAGAGATGTGAAGGCATCCCCAAAGGTAGCCTCCGCCGGAGCTTTCTGGGAAGGTTCACCTGCGGGAGAATTCTCTCGCAGACTTCCTTCTTGTCTGCGTTAAAGTTCTGAGTTAGGTAGCCAAGATTTTTTTCTTTTTAGGGTAACAGGCTACATGAGGGTAATCCACATAGTGGCAACACACCTTTAATAGCATAGGAAGGGATTTGAAAGGGGAGATGCGGTAGAGTAAGGTAGCCAAGGGTTAACTAGGGCCCCCGGGCTATGGTTCAAGGATCCTACCCGGCAATTCACCTTAAACTGATGCTTGGAAAATCCTAGAAAAACCTGCATCAGGTAGGTCGGGCGTTTGGTACTTGTCCCACGCCCTTCCGATAGCGGGAGAGGAGTTTGCTGTGGGGACGCAGCATTCCCTTCTCCGTGCTTCAACCAGTTTAGGAGGCAGCTGGCCGACTATTCCAATAAGAGGCGAAGTGGGGTTCATGTTAATACGCAATATTTTTACTTTAAACTCCGGGAGAAAGAAGAAACTTATGCCGAAGTAAAAAAACCCTTGAGCAAACAACATAAAGATGGCCATCTCAGATCCACTCAAGAAACAACCCCTTTAGCGACCTGGTCATGATTTATAATGCAAATTATCCTTATTAACTTAGTCGCTACCATGGAACCTATTTACACAAAGCCGCGTAGAATATTTTAGAGAGTTCTACTTTACTCAACCTAGGATTAAAAGTCCCTCTCAAATCATTATCATACTTTCCCTGTTAGTGCCTTATCGGCTTTATTGTTATTGAATTTTACATTTCAATTTATAACTATGATGCACAAAATTAAAGTATGTGGTCCGATTGTGTTACTTCCTGATTTTTAATTTTTTTTTTGGCATTCTGGTCAGGGTGTGGAAAATCTTTAAAATCTTCTGTTACCCGTGGGAGGTACTTCTTTTTCTTTTTATAATATAAATAGTATATTAGGAAGTCTGTTTGATAAGCGTTTTTTTCTGGTCGTTCTCGTTTAAATTGTTGTGTATTTCGGCCACGGCTGTCCACCTAAATTTATAATGTTGGTTTTCTGCCAAATATTTTATAAAAATTTTATTTTAATCACTGTATTTGTTTGCTTTAGTTTTGTAGTGTTAATCTACAACCTGAAGAGGTCGGAAAGTTCGCGACAAAACGTAGTTTAATTCTTCATAAATAAATATATTTTTTCTGACTTCAAATACGCTGTTGTTTATTTATAAGTTGTCTCAATAATCAAAATTTATATATCAATTCAGTTCAATTTAATTATTTTCTGACTAATATACGAATAAAGCTCACGGATTTCTCAATTCTCACATTAAAAACTCGTAGAAAACTTAAAAAACCTAAACCGATGAAAATTAGTGCAAAGCCCGTTAACAATAAATATTTTTGTTTTATTTTAATGATTAAATGCTGTATTTTATTATTATCTTCAAGCACTATATAAATCGAAAATACCTATAAAATAGCGCACACTAATTTTAAACTAGAGTAAACCGGAATATGATAAATGGTGTGATCAAAATTAACAACATACTTTCTCAAAATATCTTAATAGATTTTAGAAAATTGAAAATATAGAATTAAAGTTGTACACCGATCACAATTTAATGTAGGTGGTAATAATATACCTTGTCAAAAGTGGTCAAAGATTTGAGCACTATCGATACTATGCTAAGATTTACACAAGTCGGTTCTAATAACATACTTTTATTTTAACGGTACGTAACGTATGCTAAATATAGAATTAATACATATAAATTATTTTAAACATTGCCTCAGAAATCGTTCAGAATCGCATTACTCCAATAAATGTGTAAACAAAACAATTGCAAAGAAGACGAAACGTACGAACGCTGCTAAACCCAAAAAGCTATTCATTATCGCTTGAGACGTCACCTAAGTCCTTCCAGTTTTCGTCTCGTGATTTATTGGCCTAAAAGTTAACTGGCTCTCATTTCAGCAAATTGCTGCAAACGTGCTTCTCGCACTAAATAAATTGCTCGTATAAAGGAGCCTACAACAGAAGTAATTAACTCAATCTAAACTATTTTTCTACTCTTACTACTAGACCGAAATTTTACGCAGCAAATAAAACCGCAAATTCAAAACGAATTCATTCTTAATTACATAAATGTATATAAAACTTTCGCATTTGCCTCGGTATTCTAACGTTTGTTTCTATCTCAAAATAGCTCACGTGAAATGCTTTCCTGTCAGTTGTGCAGAAACTACGAGTTTTATAAATAATAACTTATAACAACTATCCTATTTGCTTTTAGTTCACGCAATACATACACCAATAATTTAATGACATATTTTTTTGAATGAACCGTACAATTATTTTCATATTAATAAATTCTTAATTTAAATACAAATGTATATATCAGGACTTTTTGGTTTCGCGCATTAAACACTTGCTTCACACAAAGTTTATCTTTAGTAACTGTCAAACATACGTAAAAAATCAGTATTCAAACGCGTCGGGACGCCATGACAATTATTCCGTATTAGGGTAATAAATTTCAGCACCTTTGATGTGATCCTGACTCGTGTATTACGATGTGCAGAACCTTACAATGATGTCTAAATTAACCTCCATAAAGCTGAACTTTCCTATAAACATAGTAAAAAAAACCCTTAATGTTTTGCAGGTTCCTTATTTTCACTTAACGCTGGATAGATTTCAACGAATAATTTTCAAAACTATGGAGTTAAATTATCAACTAAATCAAAAAAAATGTAGCCGAATTTTTTTTTATCAATATTGTTTTTATCCTTACCCCAAAGGTTATGTCAGTAACCAAATTTGTTATAATTAAACATTGTTAATAAATATGTCCCAAATTATTGAATTTTAAGACCTTACGACAATTTCCCATAAAAGTAGTCAATATAAAATATACGTTTCATATAAAAAATTAATTACAAATTTCTTATTTTTCCCAGGTCTGTCACTAACGAGTAATATAATTTTAAAAAAATCTTTAATTTTTAGAAATATTTGTGCCATCATATTTTCAGTGAAATATTGAGTTCATCGGTTTTTTCAGCCAAATTCGTATCTATCGCACCGTGGAGTATAAACAAATTAAACAAAATTAAAACTAGTCATAATATATTTAAAATAACTTGAAGAATTTTTATTATAAATTATTATGGATTGGTTTCACCATTGACAGATTTTCTCCATAATTAATACAAAATATCAAACCATAGAGAATAATATTTTATCCGAATTATTTTGTAAACAAGCTCCATCATAAGTATATCATATATTCCTGGTAACGTTGAAAAATATCTTACAGTTGAACAGCAAACTCCTCTCCCACTATCGGAAGGGCGTGGAACCTGCCCGACCTAGTTGATGCAGGTTTTTCTAGGGTTTGTCCTGCATCACTTTTAGGCGAATTGCCGCGTAGGATCCTTAAACTATAGACCGGGGCCCTAGTTAACCCTTGGCTACCTTCCTCTACCCTTCCGCATCCCCCTTTCAAATCATTTCCTATCCTATTAAAGGTGAGTTGTCACCATGTGGATTACCCTCATGTAGCCTGTTACCCTAAAAAAATGCAACATAACCATAAGTCATATTTTTATTATATATATTTTCATATAATACACAAAATGTTTCTTTGCTAATATCACGGACCTTTTTAGATGCAACTAAAAATAAATGTAATGAAAAACAAAATAGTTGACTTCCAAACATATAAATTTAACTAAGTCTAAATATTTCTGTTTTATTGATTCTATCCATTCAATTCATGTTTTGCTTATTTGTAAATAACCATGTCTCAATTCATTTATTTATTCGCCTCGAAGCCAACTGTCTTTTTTTTATATTTATTTTTAGACAACTGAAAAGGTCCCTGACCATACGGAAGAAACGTTTTGTGTAATATACATAAAACAATATAATAAATGTCTGACTTATGGTCGTGTTTACATTAATTACATTTATATCAATAGTCAGATTAATTTTCATGTTTTAATTATAAACAATTAGGGAAACCGTGTGATACACCCAATGTAATAAATCTAGTGTTTTATAAGTATATATGTTAAATCTGTTGTCGTTTCCACATGAAAGATTAAATGGTTTGATCAGTGTAATATGTTATGTTGAAAAGCGAATTGGAAATACTGTTGTATCTAGCCTTAGTAAATTTAATTTACAAATTTCTAAACTATTAGACTATCGTAGAGAAAATAAGAAATGTGGGACAGCAAATATGATGTGGTTAGTAAAATAAATCATTTAATATATATTTTTTCGTAAAGAAAGTGGTACCAAGCGCATACTTGACAACAGTTTACCGATTACCTGGATGTGAACAATATTATAAGCCATGAAAACTAAAAAACAGTTTAGAAGAATGGCCCAATAAGAGTCGACCATTTCCTCGTGCCAAAGCAAGGAAGTGGAAAATAATACCACATGACTACAAAAAGAAGCGATATCTCAGATTCTAAATCTAGAAAAAGGCCCTTGGTTCGAAACTATTTTATAATTTATATTGTAATACCAATTGCTGGCCTGCTGTGGTGTAGTGGCCAGCGTCATTGCCTCGCATCACAGAGGTCCCGGATTTGAATCCCGGCATGGGCATGGATGTTTGTGTTCGTCCTGGTCAAGAAAACTGGGGTTAAGGCTGTGGGAGAATGGACACTCTGACCAGGTGTCACTCCTAAATACAGAATGTGTCATGTAAGATGACAGTCTGGCAGTCGTCTCGGTAGGCCAAGGCCCTTCATGAGCTGTCGAGTCAAGGAGTTTGTTAGTTAATACTAATTAAGAAGTCCATTAATTGTTTAAATTACAATGTTTTGTTTGGCGGCACCGATCTCTTATTAATATTATGTTAGGGAGACCATGGATTGTTTGGTTTATAATATTGATTGACAGCGGAACCGATCTCAAAGAACGGAGTGACGGTGGGCTCTTATTTATGTTAAATTAGGGAGGCCATGATTTATAATATTTTGAGTGACGGACGGCTTTTGGTTGCCGAGATGCGGGGGAACTGTAAGAGGAAGCACGGAAGGTGGAGCCTTTCTAGAGAAGCGAATAGTTAGTTGTGTGCCAGATATCGAGGGAGAAGGATGTCTTAAAGCAGATCGCCAGATTCTGGTGGAGAAAGAGTTGATCAGCAAAGTTTAATAGGAGACCTCGACGTTCCGTTGGGCCGATGATAGGCAAAAATATAGCAAAATAGAGTGGAAGACTGGTTTTGAACATAAATTTGAGTACAGTTAAGCGGCGACTGTATAGTTTGAAGAATTCTGCAGCTGATAAAATAACTCTGCCATTTTTTGGTTGTGGTATATGAACATTTAATAGCCTAAGGTCAAAATATCTCACGATCTATTCATTGTTATGAACACTGTAACACTGACCGGTTTCCCTGTTAACACATCTTGGGTGTCTGCGGGCGATAGTGACTGATTGACTGGGGGCTGCGGGCGAAACAGCGGTTGTCCATAGGCGAGAAGTCTGGAGTTCTGAAAGGATTGAAGTGTGTGTGTTTGTGAAAGTGAATGTGCAATTTTATGCACATAATGGCCTTTTAGTGAAGTGTGTTCCCAAGCTTTGAAATAATTAAGTCTGGTTCAAAAAGGACAGTTGTAAGTACGAACTAAAATAATAATTGTTTGTAAACAGTAATTAAAGGTATAGTCAGATTTTGTTTCTTTTCATTTCATACTCAGTGCGTTTCAAATTGTTTAAATTGTAAATTCTTTAATTGTAATCTTGATTTGTTTCTTACTTATCAAACTCAGTAAAGACCCTGAGAAAAAGAGTAATTATATGTAATTGTTTGTAAAAAAAATATAAATGTTGTATTTTCTTTGAATGCCACAATTAATATTTTTTTTAATTAAAGCCCATCTTTTTGTTTATTACATATTGGTTCTTTAACGTGGGGCTCTATTAAATTAACATATTCTTTTGTTAATTACATAAATTGGCTTCCACAACATGGGACAAGATAATTAATTAATTAGTTCCTTTTTTTATTACAATATATATTTTTATTATAAATTCAAAGCGCACGAAATGGGAAACGCATGAGTAATTTCAAGGAGTGTTGATCCATGATTGGACAGGGGATATATTAATATAGAAAACCTTCGGGGTAATATTTATTAGTGTTCAATGATGGATGGTTGGTAAAAGATCAACCAGGGAATGGTTTATTATTATAATTATTCCTGAAACCTTCATGCCTAGATAGGTTCAGTCAGGGATACGACTGAGGCTTAAAGTTGCTGATTTGTGAGCATTTTTACGAGGTCATAACTGCTTATGGCGGCAACAAATGGAGCTTGGGAACTCTGTGAATGAGAAAGGCGGTGAAAATCCAATCGGCGGGCACGCGACGGACTGCCTTGAACAGGCGGCTGCAAACCAATTAAGCAGTAATATTGTAGTACCTCAATGAGTATATTCCTTTTTATTATCCCGAAAATGTTAGCTATCGCATTGTTTTAGACATTAATCACATTTAGATTGTTACCATTTTATTCAATGATTTCTTCCATCAGAGTACGCTCTTTCACCTTAACTTTTTATTTAGTATTCCTTATTTAGTATTCACATCGTAAATATTTAATTAGAAACTTATTTCGTTATATAATAATAAAAATTATTTCAGAGATCATAATATACTGCTAAAATAAACAATACATATATACGAATAATTTATATTTATAAGTAATTAATTCAGTGTTAACTACATTACAATTTATAGATTAAAATTAACATTATAGTTACCTCTCACACCTTTAATAAATCAAATATGCGGTCCCCAAAATGGGGCTTATTGAATCATTTTTTATTAAATAGTTTTTATTTTCTCAATTATAATATACATGTAAAGAGTAATGATAATAATTAATAAAGTAGATATTTCAAAGACGGTAGAAGCAAACTCATTTTGAATCACCATGAAGTGTATAGAGAATGGTAAATCTAAGAACAATTACGTCTATAATCAAAAGCATTTTAATATAGGATAACTAAAAACACTATTGAGAACTACATTTCAGAATATTCCTCTTCCTTTGGATTCAAAATATTTTGAAATAATTTTGAAATTCAGAAAAATAACTTAGTGGTCCATTATCTCTCCCTGAATTAAACTGAATTGTAACCGTGCGTATGAAACAACACTTTACGTACATCCTTTAAATAACCCATTGCAATTTATTTTTATTGAAATTTACATTATGTTTGTTGACATCTGTAACATTTAATAATCTTTCACTGTATCTTTTTTGTTTGCGAAATATGCCCCACTTGAATAAATTTATTTAATTTTATTCATGAGTATGAATTATTAGGTTTGTTAGTATAGTTTTTATGATTAAATTCAGAGCACAACTGCGTCAAATACAGTATACTAGATAGCAGGTGGAAAAGAAAGTTTAAATTACGTCGCTCTGTTTCCTCTGAATTACAGAAGTACCACTGTACCGAGTTCTTGAGTCAGCACAAAAAAACTCCTAGTGTGTTACGCTAAAGAAACTTTGACAAAATTAGGTAAAAGGGAAAAAGTTTATATTTGATTATTCTCGTTTCATATTCCAAGTTATAAACGCCGTTAATATTTCGTAGCTTGCTTGCCTTATTTACGATAAAAAAAAATCCACCCAAGGCGCGAGAGAACAAACAGCTCTGAAGCAGAAATAATTTATAATGCAAGATTTATATTGATAATAAACGTTATTATTGATATATATTGACATAAAAAGAAACATTATATTGTTAAAGATATGATAAAATGATCATAATAAACGTTATATTAATTTCCCCGTTGTGCAATAAATTCCACAAATGTCATTGAAAGCTAGATTAAATCGTTTTGACGGTGAAGACTTCTTCGTTTCGAACACTAATACCATAGTAATACAATGGCTACTTACTTCATCATGTTAACCCCTTTGCCATGTTAACGACATCCATGACTCGTCTCTCAGTCAGTTTTGATATCACGGTCTTTAGCTTAAAACTCTGAATGTCATGGAATAAAATAGAAGGAAGCCTGTGAGAACATTTGACTACCTTGCTCTACCTTTCCGCATCCCCCGTTTCACTCCCTTTTCTATGCTATAAGAGGGGAGTTGCCACCATGTAGATTACCATATACATGGCCTGTCTACGCCTTCTTCTCCTTCGTCATTGAATAAAATGGAATAATGCCTCTGAGAGCATTCTCTCACCGGTGAACCTTCCCAGAGAGCTCTGGTGGAAGCTATCTTTGAGGATGTCTCTGCTCTCTCTGTTTTTTTGGAACTAAGGTTCCCACATGCCGAGCACGTTGACCTGTTTTGAGAGGTGTATGTTCACGGGGTCACATACGGTAAGAGTTGTTCGCTGTTCGCAGTGGATCAGTCGGCAAACTGCCTCCTAAGCTGCGTCCTCACTGTAAACCCCTCTCTCGCCATCGAAAGAGCGTGGGACAAGTACCCAATGCGCGACCTACCAGATGCAGGTTTTATCCTGCATTAGTTTTAGGCGAATGCCGGGTAGGATCCTTAAACTATAGCCCGGGGGCCCTAGTTAACCCTTGGCTACCTTCCTCTACCCTTTCTTTTCAAATCCCTTCCTATGCTATTAAAGAGGAGTTGCCACCATGTGGATTACCCCCATGTAGCCTGTTCCTTAAAAAAATTGCAAAGTATAGTAAATATGAAAACAGTCATAAGTTTTACTCCGTATCTGACTATAAATCTATATAATAAAAAAGGATATATATTTGTATGTATGTATGTATTTAAGTTAATTTTTATACAAATTTAAACGCAAAGACAAATTGCAACAAAAATTGGTACACATATTCTTCAGACCTCGATACACTTTACTGTGTGGATGATAAACCCCTAGCATAAATGTGGAAAGAATTACAATTGAAAAACGTTCTAATTTTGTGTAAAATTACTGAGCACGAAGAGACCATGACGACACGCGAGAGACAAAGGAAATAGTTCCTTTTTTCGTAATGATATAAGGCAGAAATATTTTCATTTAATAAAAAGTATAGTTTTATCCAGTAATACTCAGTCAAATGGAAATGAAAAACCATACGAAATTCTTTTCGTTCCTTGCGGAAAATGTAAGTTAATTTTCGTGCCATAATAGTGACTCCAATATGGCGACCATTTGTTTACATTACGAATCTAGCTAACAGTTTCATGAATTTAATCTTTCGTAATGTCTAAATACTGAGGGTCAATTATATCCTGCAATACTCAAGGAGTATTTTAAGTATTCCGTTCGTAAAGGAATTCTGAGGTAAGTTTGTTGTGATTGATGCAACAAAATTTCATGTATTTTACAGCTGTTCAATTAATGCATTATCGGTCAAAAGTATGTACGCAACTACGAACAGTTAGTTTCAGGTTAAATCACTTCTTGACTGAAGATTAATATATAATTAAATAATTTTTCGGATTTATATAAATAAGTACACGAGCAACTCCGGGCACGCAGCTAGTTTTAGAATAATGTAAAGACTAATTGCACTTGTATATTATTTTAATATGAGTATCAAGTATCAATAAAACGTAACAAAATAAATATTTTTAAATTCGATTTATACAATAATACCTAATGGCAAGTTACTCATTTCTATTCAGAAGATATGTGCTAAACATGTGAAATTAATTTTAAGGATTAGGATGGAAAAGTCCGACCGGATCTTGTTGCTCTTACCATCTGAGTTGCCTGTTAAACTTCCTGAGTTGAAGTGAAGATGAAGAAAAATCCCACCTGCCAGCGAGTCGACCAGGGTAGTTGAGATTGTAATAGCACACCGAACCAAGTTGATATCATTTATCGGTTCGGTCGATATTTTTCAATCCTGACCTTTTAATTCAGTTTCCTTACTCGTTAGTTTCGATACCATTGCTACTTGTTCCAGTTCTATTCTGTTGCATAGCAACTGTCACTTTTAACAGTGATCTGATGTAATGTACGATGGAAGCGGTGTGTAGTTTAAAAATCTGCGTTAAACACAATATAATTAATATATAATTTACATGAAAAAATTTACGTCTGATTGAAAATAATGAATTGTAAAGATAGTCAATTCAGACAAAATTGTAATATAAATACCACACAACGTTTCTGGGATCCTTGTGGCTTTCGTCAGGTGCTAAGAAGAGCCTAGAGCAACACAACTGCACGTGCCACTTGACAAATGGTCTGGATAGCCCTGTGTTGTTATATATAATTTAATTTAAATAATATTAAATCTCGAGGTTCATCAAATGCACAACTTTTTCATCCGCTTACATCCAAATTGTGAACATCATTGTAATTTCGATAAAAAATTATCAAAAGCCGAATAAGTTAAATTCAAGTTTACAAGCTAGTTACAAAATATTTATAGTATTTAAATACTTTAGCAGATGTTGTCGGGTTTTCCATTGCCTAAATACTATTTTAGCGAAGATAAAGTTGATAATAAAGGTATAGATAAAATGGATCAGGCAGTTCAAAGACGAAGAATTGCTAAACAAGAAAAGTATTAGGAATGGAAAATGTGAAACAAAGGAGGTATAGTATAGTAAATTAAGACAATGAACGTTTCTAAAAGAAATGAAACTCTGTTCTTCTTCAGTGTAGAAAGTTATTCACTTCATATGCGTGAGAGTCCTACACACTAGTGGATTTTGGACCTGCTTGGTTCAGCCCAGTCCTGGAGAGACAACTATCACGGCTTTCTGCAGGTGAATGTTCAAGCAAGATATAAGGCTCGGTTTTATATACGGCAAGAGAGATCGTTGAGGGGGAAGACGGATTTGAGTCTGTTCCCGGAAGGGTCTGGTGTGAATGGACAAGGTCATCACACGCAAGTGGTGTACGGGGACTTCCAAATGTCGGGAATAAGAGCGCTGGACCGGGAGACAGCTTTAGCTGTTTTAACGAATATGGTTTCTTTAAGTTTTCTTTTTAAAGTGTGATGCTCATAGCAGAGTAAGGAAGTATTATTTGAAATCAATCTGTGGCCGTTTTTCTAAGTGTGTTCAGCTAATTTGGAAAACCCGGCATCTACTATAGACTAAACACCGTTGCCACAAAATTTAAATACTTGTCGTTTCACAATTTTTAAAATAATTTTTTAATTAATTATAAAGCTAATAACTTTTCAGTTTACTTGTTTATTAAGCATATTGAAGACAGTTTATATGTATTGGAAAAAAGTATTTAACATAATCTTTTTTTTTAGCTGTAGACAGACTATGTATAGGGTAATCCACATAGGGACAACTCCACTCTTATAGCATAGGAAAGGGATTTGAAAGGGGGGATGCGGAAAGGTAGAGGAAGGTATCCAAGGGTTAACTAGGGCCCCCGGGCTATGGTTTAAGTATCCTACCAGGCAAATCGCCTAAAAGTGATGCAGTGAAAACCCTAGAAAAACCTGCATCAGAAAGGTCGGGCATTTGGTACTTGTTCCACGCCCTTCCGATGGCGGGAGAGGGGTTAGCTGTGGGGTCGGTGCTTTCCCCTCACCGTGCCTTGACCAATTTAGGAGGCAGCTGGCCGACTATTCCAATGGGAATAGCAGACAACTCTTACCGGATGCCCAAGGTCTGTGACCCCGGAACATACACCTCTCAGAACAGGCTGAGGTGCCTCGGCTTGTGGGAACCTTAGTTCAAAAACGGAGAGGAACAGGCATCCCCAAAGGTAGCTCCTTCGTATCTCTCTCGTTACTGTTAGTTAAGAATATTGAAGACAGTTTATATGTATTGGAAAAAAAATTGTTTAACATAATCATTGAAAATAATGTAATAATATTACATTTTACAAACAAAAACAACTGTTATAATTAAGTAAAACAATTGTTTATATAGAAATACTACTGTCTTTTAAGTGTCTGACATTATTTTGCAATTTATGTGGCTTTCTGATGAATTTCCTTGATTAGTTGATTATGTCCTATTCTGTCACATAGTAACTGTCAGTGACTAGTAACAATGGCCCGTTGTTAACCATTAGTGTTGAGGCAGCATAATTAGCGGTAAACGTAACGAAATCAATATTCACAAACAAAAACGTGAATGTCTATTTATATCAGCCCTAAGGAATCAATTTGTTTGCGTGAAAGCCGGTCAAATAGTCTTAGATGACGTGAACGTCATCTCTGATAAAATCTCGTCTGATACATAACCTAGGCTGCATGAATAGTATTATATTATGTTCGGCAAATTGATGTAAAATGTATTTTACATAAGCAAACATCACCTCAGGCTTCATGGTCAAATAGGACATTTCTAAAATACACGATATTTCGTGTATAAATGATTTGCCTTTCTACAGAGCAAAATAAACGTATTCCCTGAAAACTAATTTGATTATTCAATACCGGAAATAAATATCATGTAATTTCTTGAGCTTCAGTAAGCTACTAGAACTTGACCGCGTTATATCTATACAGCGTGTTTATGTTTGTTCAGCGCAGACACACGTCCCTCAATCAGCGTCCCCCGCCATCGTTCGCGACTACATTAAGAAAAAGCAACTATTTAAAAACAAGGTTTCTTTTCCATAATTACTACACTAATAGTGGAAACTAATCTGTTATAGTTAGTCAGATGTTTAATAATTTTTATAACTGTAGCAAATAATTGTATACTTTGCAGATGATTTAATTCTACACTGTATTTATACGTTTCCTCACAAAATTAGATTATTGTTGAAAGATGGGAAAGAAATTAAATTCATTATACAAGCGGAAAAAACATTAATCACCAAAAAAGCCACCGATTTTATTATTGAGGACACACATCACAAAAATTTCACGTCACAGTTGTTTTTTTTTCACACCACGGCCAGACAGATAAATATCTTCTAACTTCATTGTTCAAACCGCCCGCTTTCAAACATGTTAAATAATTGTGTTATGTTTCGCAGCTCTAAAACTGTGGACATTCAAAAACATCGCGGTGAAGCCGGTGTTGGCTAAGAGAAAAAATAAACTGACTGTATTTTATTTTCGACGTTCTATTAGGCGCATTATTTAACTCAAATAAAACACCTACTCCACTTCGGGCAGAGCTATTGTTGTTTTTTGGCGGTGCAGTACGTTGTATCTCCACGCGTGTTCTGAAATACGAATATACTGTACACAATGAAAGCTGTTCGCGTGACAAACGTCATTATTTTGTGTGCCCGTTGGGCTTCATAGGCACGAAATACAGATCTATTCGTAATGTAAATTTGGTAACTATAATTGAAGATGTTGGCCCTTATCATGGTAGAAAAACTGCACTGGGACATGCCACATAAATAAAAGCTCTTTCGTTAAGAACTTGTTAGAATTCAGCAGGGAAATGCGGTCGTCACTTTAAGAAAATTGGATATTATTTTTAGTATTTCCATGTTACGGAACACAATAGACCGCATTCTAGTCTGAAAGAATGCTGTTAGTTGCTCTTCACTTATCAGGAATAAAGGTTTTTATAATATTAATTCTTTTGTTAAAAATATTTTTGTTTGTAATATTCAACTAATTGAACAACAAAATGGTATTCAATTTTGAAGTTAAGAAAATAATTTATCACACTAAATTAACTCAACAGGTATTGTATCTATTTTATTTAATTTCAGGGTTTTTTTTGGGTGTAGACAGGCTATATATAGGGTAATCCGCATAGTGGCAACTCCCTTCTTATAGCATAGAAAAAGGGATTTGAAAGGGGGGATGCGTAAGGGTGGAGGAAGGTAGCCAAGGGTTAACTAGGGCCCCGGGCTATAGTTTAAGGATCCTACCCGGCAATCGTCTAAAAGTAATGCAGGGCAACTCTATAAAAAACCTGCATCAGGCAGGTCGGGAATTTGGTACTTGTCCCACGCCCTTCCGATGGCGGGAGAGGGGTTTGCTGTGGGGTCGCAGCTTACCCCTCGCCATGCCTTGGCCAGTTTAGGAGGCAGCTGGCCGACTATTCCAATAGGAATAGCGGACAACTCTTACCGTATGCCCAAGGTCTGCGACCCCGGAACATACACCTCTCAAAACAGGCCGAGGTGCCTCGGTTTGTGGGAACCTTAGTTCAAAAATGAAGAGAGGAAAAGGCATCCCCAAAGGTAGCCCCTTCGTATCTCTCCTACAAGGTTAACCTGTAAAATATATTAATTTAAATTACTTAAGTTATAGTAAGATACAACGAAAATTTTTAAACGTTAAGTTAATATCATAAAGATATGATTTGTTTAGTGAATTAAATATTGTACTCGATGAACAACAGTCTTATTTTGTACAATATTAAAATTTGTATTTTTATATTTAAGGTTTATGGAAACCGAGAGTCTCATTTTTTTCCTTGTCAATGATTTCAAAAATTTTATCAAAAACATAATAGTTTAATAAATTGTTCTCGGTATTCACACTGGTTTTGCATATTTATATTTAAACGCAACGTTTCGACGACTAAAAGCTCTGTCGTCATCTTCTAGAAGAACTACACCGGGAAAGACTTCAATCTTTGGACATAATAGTTTGTTTCTAACATAATTTTAGTGATAATTTTGTACGGCTGAAATTTTATTTTTAGTTGTTACTTTTATTTCTGTGTGTCCTACGCAATTAGCAATTGACTATATTATCCAGGGAATTTTTATCAAGGTTCCGTTTTAAAATTTCTGGGTTCGGAGAGTAAGATCTTGTTACTGATCTGTATGTATTATACGAATTGAATAGTTTATCGAAATAATAACTATTAATCAGAATTATAATAAATGGTAAATAAATAACTAATAATCTTCGTTTTCATCTACAATTAACGTCAGAGACTGAAATTAGTTTGTACTAAATACATACAAAAATATAATCCCAACCAAAACTATTCACCTGTGTTTAAAATAATTATATTTTCCAAAACCGCTTCTTAAAATTAAAATTTTTATTATTTATTTAAGAACTTATTTATTTTTATCTTTTTTAATATTTAAAATAATTTTATAATGAAAAACATTTATGAAAGACAAAATTATATTTATATATATTAATTTATTTCTTTTTTAGCCTTTTTTAATATTTAAATATGTTTCATATTTAAAATTATATTTTTGTAACTTCAGTTATACAAAGTTGAAGCAGTTTAAAATTATAAAACAAAAATTGTGTATCAATTAAATATTTTTAAATGTTTTGATGTATGGAAAACTGAAGGACGTTTTACTTTCTTATCAACAGTAAACTTTTAAATGAAAAGGCGGTATGTAAATTTTTATCATAAATTTGATTTCAAATGTAAATAATTTTCTAATGATATTTGTTTAATATATGTGACTGTCAATACAATCTGGAATTGAAGGAGCATGTCGTCAGTGAAATGATACTCTTTTTATAGTGACGTTAACTGTAATAAAGAGGCATTGATATTTCGTGTTACTTTTTTCAAAAACTGAAATTGTGCAGTCAGTTCCATAAGTACAGCCGTTTCTATACATATCCACAAAAAGTATTTTTTTCCACATTAAAATGTTTCAATCTTGTGTGTCACATTCTAATGCAGAGCTAGTCATAAAAAATGATTTATTATTAAAAAACACGAAAGTATTAAAATTACAGGAATGAATACTTTATTAGGTGCTAACAATTTTTTAATTTTCAATTAATTTAAAAATCAAGATACCTCGAGAAATAAACATCAGGTCGATAAAATAAGAATATTGTACTGTTAAAGTGTTCAATAATATTTATGAACGGAGAAATTACTCTAAAACAGTCAATGAGTTATCCAATTCCAATTATATAATACAACGTCCACGTCTCTTGTTCCTCGATAGCGCTAAAATTAGTTTTTGACTTATTGATAAACGGAAAAATTAACTTTTCCGATGTCTTTCGATTACAGCGCCATCTGAGAAATAAATTACGTAAATAATTAGGTTAAAACGTTACTGTAAAAAATATGCAATAATAATGGGATTCGAATTTAAGTAATTGATCTCGAGTGTTGTAACATTGAATTTACCCCATTAGAGACGAACAAATTTCACTACTCACGTTTTTTTTTACGAAGGGTAGTTTCAATTTCTTCAGATTAATCGGCCACACTTTATAATTCATTATGAAATTTGCGTGAATAGACCTCTACAATCCGATGGTGGATCTTTAGGATAAGAGACCCTTTATGATATGACTGTTAGCTGAAGGGAAAAATGAGCCAATAATTTATTGATTCTTGGAAACAACTGGTGCATAAATTTTAAGTACAAAAATTTAAAGAAAAATTTTTTTCAAATATTTCCAAATCTTATACATATAAAAACCGATTACAATAAATTTAGTAAGATGTATAATGAAGTTAGAATAGAAACCGTTTCGAATGGATAAAGAAAACTTTATTTTTAGTGAAGAAAATGAATTGAAACCCGACGAAGGCATTGATGTATTCGTTTTAAGTAAATATTTAAAAAGTCTAAAAACTATTAAAATATTTACTATTTATGTCTCAACTGATTATATACGTATGATGTATTGCTGAAATATGTATATAATCTTAAAGTTTTGGACGTCATATTTTTTATTTGACCCTGGCCTACGTAAACGGACTATTAAAGGGAGATTATTCGTTATGATATAACAATATCTCTTTATGCAGACACTATAATAAATTATTTTAATATATTCTTTGTGGGGTCCATAAAAACAAGTATAAAAGAAAAGCTGTTAACCAATATTATAAGTTCATAATTATCCAAGTTACTGGTGTGCAAGTTTAAATTGTTGGAGAACGGGAAGCAATATAGGCCGGGGTTGGGAACCGGGTGATTTACAGGCGGTAAGTTTTCTTTGGAAAAGAAGCAGGAGCACTCCCTAAGGAACTCCGTTCCCAGTTGAGAAGTCTGGTTTTCGTTTGAGCACCGTTACAATTGCAACCTGAATGACAGGGCAATCTGCACTTAGATAAATTAGTGTCTACGCTGACAAAATTAAACTAACGACGTATTAAGGATGTATACGCCAAAGCCAGTAACATTTTAATGGATACTTGTAACACCACTTTATATTCTTATAATGAACAACACCTTATCACTTAAATGTTAAAATTGTTGAATAAAATGAAGATTATATATATATATATATATATATATATATAATACTGGAATTATCATGCAAGTTAAAGATAATTGAAGCAGTTCTTTCAGTATGCACTACACGTGGCATTTCATTCATAATAAATTAATGGGAAGAAAATTTATGTAGTTCCATTAAATATTAATGGCTGCGTTGCGTTGAAGCATCTCGCATGCGATTAATTATAAAACGAATATCGGAAAATGGAGGCTAACAACGAAACTGTAAATTAATAATTATTGTAATGAAATGATTATAGATATGGCACGAGAAAAATTGTTAAACTTGCACTTTTCAAAGATGCTACTATATTATTTAAACTAAATGATAATTGATGAATAAAAAACGTCTAAATTAATTTAATTATAAATTAATAATTAAGTAGCCAATAAACGCACTAAAGCAGGTGAATATGTACCATATAACGTTTCTGCAAACCTCTTAGCTTTCATCATGAGTTTGAAGTTGTTGGAACTTTCTAAACTGTCCCAGGCAAAAAACACTAAAGCAGAGATATATAAATTAAAAACAAAGTATTTAATATGGATATTATCGGACATACAGTATAGTTAAACAATAAATATAATGACCCAACAGTTTTATTAATTGACAATTCCATTAACATAATTTTAACCACATATCACTAAAATACTTAGACATTCAAAATTCATACAAAATTATTTAATATAACATTAAATAATATTTTTGTAACTTAGTCGTTGAAAATATTGGAAGTATATGCAACAAAATTGTAAGTTTGAATTTGTTTAATATAATTTACAGTAACAATTTTTTATTAAAATTTTCTGAGGTTAACAAACCATAACGTTTCTTTGGAATTCATCTCCGCTGCCATTGTCTCGTTATTTAATATGAAAGGCCAGACTACTGAGTACTTTGACTTTCTTAACCAAAAAATTTCTTGCAAGTCAAATCGGGACATCCTCACATTCGCACTCGAAAAATACAACAATATTAGACTAATTAGTTGTTTCCTCTCCCCGAGACTGTGGCACTTTGGGGTTCCCATTAATTTGATACTTAATTATTAATTTATATTACATCAGAAAAAATCCAGAAATTTTTAAATTAATTATTATTTAATTGTAACAGGAACAGTAAAATATAAAGGAAACTGTAGACATGGAAATAAAAACAGTTTCAAACATTAGTTTGTATTTATTAAATTACATTTGGCATTGTGAAATACTACTTGATCTTTAAGTAACCTACATAATAATGCATTTTGCAAAAGTGAAATCATAGTTTTCAATCCACTGTCAAATACTTTCAACTACACAAGTAATTAACGACCCGTGTAACAGAACTTAACAGAAATTAATTTTGAAAACTACAATTGTTAAAAAACGTAAATATTGTCGTAATATTTTTAATTCCCTCAATGTTTTTTATAAAATTAGTTGCAGTATTTGGTCATTTTGTTATATGGGACAAATCAAACGATCTTTGTTAACTAGAATTAAGGACCATTAATCTAAAGTAATTATAAATATTCTCCAATTGCAAAACATTGTTTTGATTTTGATCATTCCTTCAAATTTGATAATACTGTTATTTAAGATGAGGAAATTAATTTTATAAAAGGTTAATTTCAAATTTACTCCATAATAAGTCCAAAAACATTTATTTAAATGTAAAGAAAGACACTTCTCATTTAAACACTATTCTTGATGGTTTATTAAATCATATTTGTTAGGTTATATCTTGATTTCACATTCTTTGTAATGTTTGTAGCCTTTGGCCATATAACTTCAGTCTGGTTCTAGTATTGACAAACGTTACAAGAGTTGATCGAAACGTCTACTCACTTTCAAATCGTGGATTGTTAAAATTTAATTTCTGTTATTGTCCTTACTTAATTGTGTTATTTGACTTTATCGACGTTAATTATGTTCTTTTACTTTCAACGACATCGCTAGTAAATCTATTTCTTTAATCAGTGCATTGAATTTCCACCCAATTACAATTTGGAGATTCAAATTCTCTATTTAATGCAAAAAATTGATGGAAAAAATGTGTGTCAACTGACAGAATATTTTAGGATTTAAATATTGAACTGTTTTTCAATATCTGGCATTTTTTCCAATCTCATCCAGAAAAACATAAAATATTTTTAATGGTATTGTCCATTGTTTCAAATAATCTTTCAGTGTTTCATAAAACTTTGACACTATTTTATTAATTCAATCACTTTCACTCTTTCAAATTATTCTATTTTCTTTGTATTTAACGTCGACTTACATTGGATAGTTAAAAATTGAATTTCCAACTTTTCCATTAATATACTGTAATAATCAAATTAAAAGCATGAATTTGGATTTATTCGTGTCACACGTTGTGGAAGCCATTATGTAATATAGAAAAATGATGTGGACTTTTTAAATGAAAAATTATAAACTTTAAAAACAAACAAAATTTTATTAGCAAATATTTAAAACAATTACACAAATAATTACAAATGGAATTTATCTCAGGGTCATTACTAGGTTTGATAATGGCTAATCATTTATTTAAAAATCTTATCAACACAAATTTCAATAACAAGATTTACTCGTCAATTAACAAAGACGAAATTTACTTGTCGACGAAATTATACTAAAAGATGGATTCTACTTAACAAATTTTATCGAAGGAAGAGAACGAAATCTGACATGTACCTTTTAATCCGGTTTACATAATTAATTGTTTTATATTGGTACTCACGGCAGAATTCCAGGATACTTTTGACTTACGAAGCACTATGGCAGGTTTTTGAACAGCTTCTACTTAAACTCACAGATTCTAGATTTAATATTTTTGGAACAAAATCAGGAACCAGGAACCTCCTTTGCAGACCTCCTCGCTTGACCTCTGCCGATCTCCACTGCCGGCTACGTCCAAAAATCTGTTGGTGTTTAGCAGGTTTCGTAATTCTGCCTTCGATTCTCGCTCTCGCCTTTCGCTTTAGTCCTCGTCTCCCGGTACGTGTTTCAATCTCCAAGTTCCAAAACTTCTTTCACCACCACCCGATCGCTGAGGATCCGAAATACGGCCTGAACTCTACCGTAACGTGAACTCTTGACCAAACCTTCCAGACATTTACCGACTCGCAATTTTTGACCGCGCATATTTCTTCCGACAAAGGAAACAATGCTCTGCTACATTGTTGTTTTGTGTTCGGTACCGCCATCAAGAATATGTTTCTCTAACAATTTAGATTATGAAATTTACTATTAATGTGTTAATTAATTGGCATTACAATACTATCAACTGAAAATATTACACCCAGAACTTTTATAATTGACTTTTTCCCACTGTATGTATGATGGATGAAAATGCTTAAATACATATGTATAATAGGCGAATGCCGGGTAGGATCCTTAAAATATAGCCCGGGGGCCCTAGTTATAGCCTATACATAGCCATTAAACACCCAAAAAAATATTATAAAGTGGGACTGTTAGACGTTCCGAATGGTCCGTTCCAGACATTGACACACGAGGCTTAAAACCAGTGACAATCGCGATTAATCGGGACGCTTGGCAGCTCTAATTAGAGCAAAAATTAGGGATTAAACGTAGTGATATATTGTTACAATTGTATTAATAGCCTAGTCAATTCATGAATATTTTCTGTATTTTTGAACATTATCTTAATTTTTTTTATTAAAACCTAAGTATTTAGGTAAAATATAAGGCATCATACCTATTGTTAAATTTCATTATGTCGGTTTGCAAGTTGACTTCAGTGATGTTAGATTTAATATCAAGCATTTCGGATACAATTCTAGATTTCAACATCTTTAAACTTGGTCTTTTTTCCAGTCAAAGGAATAAAGAAGATAAAGTATAGCATATGGTAAATATTAATCTGATAAACTGTACTAGTTTGCCTTGAATATGCCTTGATTATGAAGATTGCGCTGAATTAGTTTAAAGTATCAGGATAGTAATTTATTAAAATAAAGGCTTCTTTCTATTACAACTGTAACAGCGGAGGAAAGTTGAATAGACTATTTTTGTCTGTTCTGAAGTTATAGATAGAGAGGCTTCATGAAATAAACAATAGATGACGTAGAGAAATTACCAAGGTGCACTATTTTTCCACTATGCAGACAAAACGGCACCACACGTCAGTAGTGAACGATTTAATGGTCTGTCTTCTTGAGTGAGGGACCCTGCACCTCGAGTAAAATCGCAACAAGTTAGGTATTTAATTAATGTGGACGCGGCTTGGGCCTGGAGGACCTGCAGGAGAGAAGGTCTGGCACACAAGGATGGCACTGATGAAGCCATTATCGCGGGGATTGGAGCCGCATCTGGCTGCGATAATTCAGTTCCAGGCCGCAGCACTGCGCCTTCGTCCTGGACCAGCCACGCAGCCACCCAACCACCCACGCCAAGCCACGCCGCCAATCACACAAAAAATTGCTTTGACCTTACAGGAGCGCTCCCAAGAAAATAGACTTCCTGTTTCGCTGTTTTATCGAAAATCTTGGTAAACAAAACTGTTTTAGATTGAACCGGGAGAAGGAGGACGAAGACTGATGGGATACAAACCGGCGCTTGCGAAACAAAATAGATTTTGGTGACACACAACATTATCGTTGTATCAAGTGACATCAAGGTGACATTGTCTTAAAAAACATAAATTTGCTTGCCGTAAAACGCAATACGTTATCTAAATGAAGGTATCCGATTTCGATGTACCAAAACAAATTTTCAATTTGTCTAGTTAACTTAACCATATCGACTGTCACTCTATCACATACAAGATAATTGTCCCTTGTTACTATCTTAAACTTATTAAGCTATGTGGCATCTTGAAAACCTTTCTGCGATTTATTGCATTTAGCACTTTCATCTGCGACTTACTGGTAAATTTCCCCTTTTGAATTCATGTCAACGAGAATAATTACTTTTGTTTAGAAGTATTCACTATTTACACTTAATTTATTATCTAATACCTTGTTTCACTCTCTTCATTTTACACGGTAAAATTAATTTTTCAATACTATTTCGGATATTTTATTATTTTAAACAAATTAAATAAATCAATTCCATACGAAAAAAGTACCCACTGTTCGGTTTCCAAACCAAAAGATGTAAATAATACTTAATTATTATATTCCGTACAAATTAAAAATTCGAAGTCACTAATTTTTTATATTATTCTAATAACTTGGCCATAAGTGTAAAGTATAGTACTTTTTTAATAATTCATCGTTCTTTTAGGGTAACAGGCTACATGACGGTAATCCACATGGTGGCAACTCCACTTTAATAGCATAGGAAGGGATCTGAAAGGGAGGATGCGGTAAGCGTAGAGGAAGGTAGCCAAGGGTTAACTAGGGCCCGCGGGCTAAAGGTTAGGGATCCTACCCGGCAATTCGTCTAAATGTGATGCATGGAAAACCCTAGAAAAACCTGCAACAGGTAGGTCGGGCATTGGGTACTTGTCCCACGCCCTTCCAATAGCTGGAGAGGAGTTTTCTGTGGTGACGCAGCATTTCCTTCTCCGTGCCTCGAACAGTTTCCAATGGGAATAGCGGACAAGTATTACCGTATTCCCAAGTTCTGTGACCCCGGAACATACACCTCTCAAAACAGGCCGAGGTGCCTCGGCTTGTGGGAACCACAGTTCAAAAACGGAGAGAAAGGAAAAGGCATCCCTAAAGGTAGCCACTTTCGTCTCCCCTACAAGGTTCTGCCTGCAAGAAATAGCCCTCGCAGACAGCCCAGAGCCCTAGGCAGTTATAGGCTTTTTAATTATTATTTTTAGGTAAGAGGCTACAAGAGGGTAATCCACATAGTGGGAACTCCCCTTTAATAACATAGAAAGGGATTCGAAAAGGGGGATGCGGAAGGGTAGAGGAAGGTAGCCAAGGGTTAACTAGGACCCCCGGGCTATAGTTTAAGGATCCTACCCGGCATGCGCCTAAAAGTAATGCAGGAAAAAAACCTAAAAAAACCTGCATCAGGTAGGTCGGGGATTGGTACTTGTCCCACGCCATTCCGATGGCGAGAGTGGAGTTTGCTGTGGGAACGCGGCATTCTATTCTCCATGCCTCGACCAGTTTAGGAGGCACCTGGCCGACTGATCCAATGAGAACAGCGAACAACTCTTACCGTATGCTCAAGGTCTGTGACCACGGAACATAGACCTCTCAAAACAGGCATATTTTCGGTTTAACAACCAGGTCGATTATTCTTTAAGGAATAACCAATATTTCGATTACATATGCGGACCGCAAAAGCGTATCAGATATTTATTAGATATTATTAGTTGTAAGTGGCTTTATTTTCCCATATTATTTCCAATTTCCGTTTCATGTATTTTACTTAATTGAGCTGTATTTGCGAAGTATGCTGTAAGTATTCATGTTTCTGCTTACATAATATATTTCCTTCGGTTCCTGAGTTTCTGCTTCTCGTAGATCTCTCACAAATCGAGGGTACTTCTAGCAGCAACGCTGTTAAAGGTTCTCGAAAATCCCCATTCACCAACTTTTAGGAGTTGAGTAAATCATGTTTTGTAGAACAACTCGTATCCTTGCTACAACCATTTTTATAAGTCCGTGGCCGTACATTCATTTACCCAAGGTAACGTGTCCCGTGTACTTCAACTACTTGCAATTGTTGCTGTGCCATTAAATTTCTGTCAAGATACGTGGTTTCAGCTCTATGCACTTATTGTTCAGGAGAATCCAAACGATGATTTGGACAGACATGGATCGGCCGACGTTAACCAATCGCGTGGTCAACACGATAACCGGATTAAAAAAGAGAGAAACTTAAACTAAGTAAATTTCAATTTAAAATGCTGGGCGTTAAGACGCGTTTTAATTTATTATTCTAACGGCTAAGGAATTAAGACTGGAAATTTAAGAAAGAACAAAAATCGAAGATAAAAAATCAGCGGAAGCACTTAAATAAAACATCGTATAACTTGTTGAGCCTTTCTGTGTCGTGTTTAATATTAACAGTATTTGTTTAATTTTTAATACACAGCATTTCATAAATTAATAGTTTCCAAAAATGTATCTAAATTGAGGTGTTACCAGAACCGAAAGCAAGATTATATTTGATACAATCTTTGGTGATAAGACTGTGCTCACAAGTTGACAGTTTGAAATTAGATTTATGTTCTTTAATCGTAGTTTTTAAAATTCTTTTTGTTTGACCGATTTAACAAAAGTCAGAATTTTAAAATTTAATTTTATAAACAACATTGGCATAGTTAACGTATTAATAGGATCTTTGTGTCCTCTGATGACCACATAAAAATAAGGTTTAGACTTAAAAATGACAGAAAATTGTAGTATTTATATCAAGTGTATTAGATGAAATAATGACATACCTCAATGTTCACACTTTTCCTTATACTATTGTTCTGGTTGAGTTCTTCATTAATTTTTAGTTAATCTAATCTTTATGTACTTAGAAATAAATTCAATAGGATAAAGGTTGACCACTAAAATATTTTGGACATAGTTAAGGTTTTCAAAATGATGTATAATAATATAGCTTTGTCAACTAAATTGTAAAAAATAGCACGCATCTGTGTAACAGGATCGTCAGACAATAAATTTATAACACGACCTGAAAAGGTTGGTTTGTAGTACCGATTAAATCATAACTATGATGGATACGGGAATCTGATACCTCTAAGAAACTGATAGTGTAATTTTGTTCACACTCCCAGGGGAGTTGTAAATGTGGATTGTATCCGTTAAGAACAATTGTCATATCATCAACAAAGTTATAAGGAATAATGAAAAAGAATACCATCATCATGTCTGTGATAAGTAACAGGTTTGAAGTTATGTTTTCCAATAAAATAATTTTCCAAGTTTCCGGTAGAGTAAGAAATAATTATGAGCCCATTGTAATCCCAAGGATCATGAGGTAAAATTTGTTGTGGAAGGTGAAATATGTGGAATGAAGTACAAGGTTGACGGCAGAGTTCATTTCAGTCCAATCAATAGGGGTTAGAACTTCATAAGTAATCCATTTGAATCTAAGACTGTTGATAACCAAATCTAAAGGAGAATTAGTGAATAAGGAAACGTCATCCACATATAGGCGAATATGTTTATCTGTAATAAATAAGTTTTTAATTTTTGAAATAAAATTAAGGAATTGTGGACCGAAAAGTGAGTTTCCTAATATAACCCTACGGAAATAATTTTATGTAGGTAGGATGACAGACCACACAAAGGACTGCCTAAAGATCTGACAATTAAACGAAATGGGAAATTATTTTTATGGATTTTAGATAGTTCGTATGCTCGAGCACAATTATCAGAATAGATAAGAGTTTTGAATTTTAGACCATTGAAGACTCTTCTGTTTCCATCTTTCGATTAAGACTTTAAACTTTTCAATTCTACTATTCAGGCATTTTGATGAACAGTCAAGTTAGCGGCGTCCAATATTTCAAGAAATTTGGAATGATAAAAGTCAAAGTATTTTACACTGAGCAAGATTAATTTATGAAATGCTGTATATTAAAAATCTAACAAATACTGTTAATATTAAGCATGACACAGAAAGTCTCAAAAACTTATATGATGTTTTAATATTGTAATGATCAACTGTATTGATTAACTGAATGTAAATTAAATTAAATTGCCCCACGTTGTTGGGCCAAAATGTAATCATTAACTGTATGGCTTTAATTAAAATAATTAATTGATTAAAAAAAACAAATTTTATTATTCAAAGATACAAATTATCAGCCTCACTTTGCACATTTAATTTCCTCAAATTCACAAACCAAATTTATATATATTTTTTGTGGCGTTCTAGGAAAATACAACTTTATAATTTTACAACAATTTCATCTAATTACTCTTTCTCTCAGGGTGTTTACTGGGCTTGATAGTAGGAACAAACTAATTAAAAAATCAAAATTGAAATGAACGGAATATAAATTCTAAACACAATAAAGAAACGCATACTAAACCAGATAAACAAATCTGACTTATACCTTTAATTCTCGTTTACAGCCTTTAAATAATTGTTTTTGTACTCACGAATGTCTTTCTGATACCAGATCTGATTTTGGAGCTTGAGGGCACAACTCACTAATTCTACACATCATTTTGAATAAACACGGTCGTAGTTCTCGTTGTTATTCCACCTGGAATTTTGGAATCAGCCGCTCCCTCGGTCAGCCCTCGGACGATGTCTCCTCGATGCCTTTATGCGAAATGTTATTTCGCATCTGTGTGCTGCAAACCTTTTGCTTCCACTTTGCGATTTTATATCATGAGTCTCTCCGTCAAGAACTATTAGCTTGTGTTTTATAGATTTTAATAGATCTCGCAGTTGAATTTCCTGGACCACACTATTCGTACTTTTTAGGTCAGCCTCCTCTCTCTCTCTCTCTCGAAACGTTTGCCGGTCTGGACTTGCGTACGAGCGCGCGGTTACCAACAACTATCGCCGACAAAGAGTCGTGATTGTTGCTTTCAAGAAATGTACCGCTAACAATCCAATTATATTAAAACAATTAATGGCATCTAATTAGTATTACAATATATTTTTTGTCTACATTTTAGTTCCTTGTTCAATTTCCAGTTTTCACCCTTAGAAAAAAACGCTTCTCCGCATCGAAACGTCCGGCATTTCAATTTCAAATTCAATTAGATTAAGACCATCTCTTTTTTATGTTTGTCTGTATACAGGTCGTTTTTAGCATTATTATTTTCCTCTGTGTTCGTATGAGGAGTTTGATTTGAGACTTCTGTAGAAACAGAGTAAAAGCGACAGGCACGAGTTGTCTCTGAAAAACAAATTGATGACACAACTTGGATATGGAGTAAGTTTTCCTGTACATCAATCGTAGGTAGAATGTATGAAATGACGTTTATGGTTGTCACATTTAATCTGAGGAGTAGTGGACCACAATGATAAGTACTTTTGAAGAAGACAAAAACAGGTTAAGTGTAATTGTAAAGATAAGTAAATCAGTTAAGCTAAAGCTGTCGAGTATAAATCCTGATTTAACACAGAAAGATACGTATTGGGAAATGGTTTCATAGTCAAAACATGTACTTCCCAGTCCTATCTACAAGTTTTAAGTGAAATTTTCGAACACCTTATACACAGTTCTAAATATATTATTTAATCACTTTGGATAAGTCTGAAAAACGACCAATTTTCGTAACTGCCTCATTTGGTAAATTATGAATAATTTTGGATAAATCTCACCAATTTAACATATACTTGTCACCTAGTGTGAAATAAGCACGATTATAATAAATAAAACGCGCACATTCTGAAAATATGGCAGTATTTTTACAAGGATCATGAAATTTTGTTATACTTCTCTCAATGATAATAATGACGAAAAGCAGCTGTGTTTTAGACAATCAGTCTTTGTTCAACAACCACTTTATTTAAATATTTTTTGTCCGTTAAATATTATTTGTTAAATTAAATTTCTTATTCCGAATGTTTCCTCCAGTTGAAGACCTTTATGGTGATCGCTGTACACGCTAAGCCTCTTCAGAAAGTGATTGCTCAAGATGAGACTACGAATCCTTCTCTCTACCAAGCTCTTCCTAATAATATTAAAATTATTTCCTTGTTTGTATTTTCTAAAAATGAATTATTTTGTTTCTGTTCGTGAATTGAATGAACCTATGTTTTTAAACACTATAATTCCCGATTTAAGTAACTTTTTTTACTGTTTTCTAGCTCATTACGAATTACAAGTAGCGCGCCAGTGTTAATTTTGAAATCTTTTATATACTAGGGCTATATTAAATTTATTATTATTTGATGAATGATGTCCGTTGTTAAATTCAACTATAATATTATTATTTCTATTGCTAAACGTTTGACTTAATTTGAATGTGTGTTTTGAACTTAGATGTCGTTTGTTTCAGGTTCCATCAGCAACATAGACGGAGCCGAGTACAACTGCAACAAGACGACTGTACGCAAAGTGATTTCTGGCGTGGTGGGTGCCGCGTCCAGTGTCACGTCGATTCAGGTGGCCAACCTGTTGCGCCTCTTCAGGATTCCGCAGGTGCGCTCCCATGCCAAAAACTTCATAATCCCGTTATAACGGATACGCCGGTCACCGGTTCATTATTTTGGGGGATTCTCGAGCACTCCGGAGGTTATTAATATCTTGTCAGGGTATTCCTCGGTAATGGTTCTGGGAAGAAAATTGGGACCGTGCCAAGCTGTTCCGTGAAGAAGAGAACGCTCTACAGATTTAGAGACGTGACGTTCTCGCTGAACCGAACTCACCACAAGCCCTCTTTTATGAATATTATACTACCTATAAACTGAAGAAATAATTCACGCGTGATTCCCCAACGACCTTTGTGCGTGTTCACGGGTCCGTTAAACTTGAATATCCGCATTTATTATTTGACTTGTAATTTGCTAATAAAATCGTGCCTTTAATTAACCAGGAATGTGTTGAATGTGGTTTACATTGTTTTACGCTAACACTAGAAGCATCGATATTTGCGAGTCTAGACAAAGGTAAGCATGTCAGGGTCGCAGTTCCTCCCGCTATCGGAAGGGCGTGGGACAATACCCAATGCCCGACCTACCTGATGCAGGTTTTTCTAGGGTTAGTCCTGCATTACTTTTAGGCGAATGCTGGGTAGGATCCTTAAACCATAGCCCGGGAGCCCTAGTTAACCCTTGGCTACCTTCATCTACCTTTCCGCATCCCCCCTTTCAAATCCCTTCTATGCTATTAAAGGGGAGTTGCCACCATGTGGATTACGCTCATGTTAGTCTGTTACCCTAAAAATTGTAAAAATATTTAGTAGTAATGGTAAATCTTTTACACACTCTCCAGTTCATTTATTGATAGCTTTCGACTTACGTCATTTTTAAATTGATATAAACTGCTTTTTTCTATAAATCCCAGTTTTGTTCTAAGTGTACTTCTATGGAGGATTTAAACACGTGGCTGAGTATTTTTACATGGGTAGAAAGGGCTGTGTTAAAATAACTAAGATAATCTTCTAATTAATAAAATAGACTGTACGTTTGGGTGTTTGTGTGTGTGTATGTTCCGCAAACAAATCTACACCAGTGGAGAAAACCTGTCCAAAGTTCGTACACGTGTTCCAGGCGAACTGGAACCAAAAACTGTGTGGATAAGACATGACTACCACAACCAGGTTCCGGGGTGGATGGGGTAAATATTTTCAAACAAAAAACTGCCGATATTTGCGTCGGATAAAAATTTTTCGGGTTCAGTGAGATTGATAGTGTTTCTGCCGAAGAAGTTTGTGTATCATTTCAACTCCTTTCAGCATAGGACGAGAGCACGCATAGTGGAGGGGGTGGAGGGACGTTACTTAAAAATAACGCGAAAACAACCGAGATTGGCGGTTGTGGAGGACGCTTACTTTAATTATGACGTTCTACTTGCCGTTTAACCCGCAGGGGTTGGGGTGGACTAGAGTGTAAATAATCAAACATGTTAAACGGTCGATGTTTGCTTCGAATAAATATTTTTCGGCGTCATAATTTTGTGTATAATGTCAACCCCTTTCAGCATGGGAGGGGAGAAGCTTTAGGGATGCGGTGGAGGAGCGTATTTAAAAAATAACGAAAAAACTACCCACATTGAAGTTAAATCCATGGTTATGGATGTCGCTGGGTTTAATTATGCCACCCCGGGCAATACCGGGCACGCAGATAATTTACTATATAAACGAATGTTCAGAAATAGAAGCACACTATGCCAACATAATAAATAAATTGACTAAATATTACTGTAAATTTCCGGCATGTGATATAAGGTTCGATTTAAAACATGTATTGATTGACTTAACTGGTTTATCGATTTAAATTGACTCGTTGTATAATGTTTTGTCGGTAGTAGAACAAATGTGCTTGTACAAGAAGGATTGGTGTATCCTTTTTCGGAATTATTATTTTCGACATCTATTTTTATAATAATTAAACTGTTTTACTGTATATGACAAATGTTAAATGTTAATTTTCATGTGCTGTATAATTAATGTTCTCACATATATCTCAAATTCACAGAATAATTATGACGTAAGTCGAAAGTTCTCAAATTTTAGTTATAAATAAAGCTGTGTAAAAGGATTTGTATTACTACTAAATATTAACAGACTACTGTTTGTAAATTTATTTTTCCTTCTGTAGTATACTAATGTTTTTCCTGAATTATTTGTCCTTCAGCTGGTAGTAAAGTTAATTATTTTTTTCAATGATTCATGCGGCTTTCGAATCGCAGTTTCATTTTGTCTAACGGGTAGGAATGTAAAATTCGTAGGTCTGCCACTGTAAGAGTTTGAAGATTATCATCAGTACATTTAAACATCATGGGTCTGAAATCTGGGTAACTGTTGATGAATTTCCAACAACTCTAAAGTGGTTTGTTGGTTGTTACCGTGCTCCGGTATTTTCTCTCCTACTTTGCTGACTTTCTAACTATGCCCCTTCTTTCGCTAATTTCTTTCTGTCTTATTTTCAGAAAAGCTAATCGAATGGTTTCCCTTTTCTTCTCGTTCTTATGCATCACCTTAAATGGAATTTTAAACAAATTACATCGTACTTATACCTCGAAATAGCAAATAATTAATCTGCTTGGGATTGAATAGAAAACTCGTAGTCTCTAAATATACTTTCTTGAATCGGAAGTATTCAACTAAGTATTTCATATTTATCCGACGTGTTTCCTTGAGACGTGAATACGGTAATAAATAGTAATCAGCATTTTTTAATGTTATATGAAAATACTTTATATTAGTCTAAAGTTTCGGATTAAATTACCAAACTTAACAATAGTTTTTTTTGTGTGTACCATACCTCTAATTTTCAATACTAATGGCAGTTGACTTTTCCTCTAAAAGTAACCAATCTAGACTAACTGTAAAGTTCGTTGCGGATAAAACTCTTGTGAAAATAAAATTGTTTTAATTATATAAATAAATAGCCAAATACAGAGGAAATGAAGGCTTAAATAAAACACAGCGTTTCTGCAATTCTTGTTGCTTTTGTCGTGTGATTAATAATGCCAGAGCCGCTCAATACATGTCCAGAAACATTGTGTGGTATTTTTATTAACTAAACATCATGTCTTTATTTGGCTATATGAGTAATACACTTATAACACAGATGTATTATATTTCAATTACTAAAATTGTTTTTAATAAATTAAACCGAAGAATAGAATAACAATAATTTTTTTCTTATATCCATTTTGTTAGAAGTAGAACTTTTAAAGCGCCTTAGGAAAATTAAATTGAATGATTCAAATATTCACTATGTAATAAATATTTGTTTTTTAAATGCAAGATTCGTTATAAAAAAAATTCCGTCTATAGCCTAATGTTTAATCAAACAGGCTGAAATAAAAGACATAAGGTTGGGGGGTTTATTGTTTACTCTTCTCATTAACTGTAAGGTTCAAAACTTTATTGAACAATATGGATATATTACTGAACATGAAATTTATTCGCTCAAATTATGTAACTAATTTTATTTGCACCATTGGTGCTAATTTATTATAAAAATATCTAATTTTACATATACTAAGAACTTTTTTGATACAGGTCTGTGCGAGTGTCTAATAAGTAACTAATGAAATATTGTGGCGATGTATAGTTGTCGTGATGGACTGGATGACCGCGGATCATGCTCCATGGAGTAACTGTGGCATTGTCTTCTAGGCTAAAACCGAAGTATTATCTCTTTTTCAACGGAAATAGAAGTTTTACGTGACTCTTTCCTTCTTAAGAAATCCAACTCACCCGACCCTAGCTTAGTCGGTTTCACAGTCTACTTGTGACTCTCAAAACTAAGCTTCTTTCCCGTTTCTCTCAAATCTTATCTCCTCCCTGACATTTTCATTACTCCATCCAATTTCATTAATTCCTCATTTCATTAATTCCCTTTGTAGACGAATATTCACCTTTCTTCTTCATTCCTGCACCACAGCGGGGGCACAACATTCCTTCGTTCTAGTAAAAAGCATGATTAATTTCAACTAATCACATCTCGTCCCTAGTCCCTGCTAGTCTAACAAAATTTAACAGTTCTCGGCGTTTTTACTAACGTCTGTCACGCCTTTGAGTGGGTTCCATTTCCTCTTGACTCGTGTCTCAAAATAGCTTTTTATCGATATCAGTCGGTGGCACTTCGGCGCCCCGCCTTTACTTGTTTGTACTTCCGAAAAATTTAAGTGCAGTTCACGCGAGCCTCGTGAGATAATTGTCCTGTTCTACTGATTAAACCACAATTGGTTTCCGGGATTTATTAATTCTAATACTACGAGATTAAGATATTAAGGAAAAAACTGATGAATGACATTTATTGAATCCGTTTTCTGCCACGCCACTGGAATAAAGTTTTATCTTAATAAATGCTTGTTCTTTAAAAAAAAAATCTGGAGAAATATAATACTAAAATGAAAAAAAAATACGTCTGATTGAAAATAATGAATAGGAAAGATAGCCAAATAAGAAAAAAATGTGATAATATAAATACCACACAACGTTTCTGGGATCCTTGTCCCTTTCTTCAGTTGCGAAGAAGAGAGTAGAGCGACACAACTGTACTCGTCAGTTAACAAAACTTTTGAGTTTGTCTATCTTAATTATTATTAATTTTCAATCAGGCGTACATTTTCCATATGAAAACTCACTTATGTTTTCAATACTCGGACTACAAGTAAAAATAAATACTTTAATCCTTCGGAAGTATAAACAGTTATTACTAAAATACGATGATTGTGAACGTCATCGAAACGTTCGTGAGCACAATTTTTCACTCGGTTAGAAGTCCGAGAAGATTTTATTTATATAATAAAATTATAAAGAATTTTTAAAAATTACACCTCTCTGTTTTTTTTGTATTTTAACTGCTAAAATAACTTTTTTACAATTCCGCGGTTTTTTAATTGTGCGACATTCAGTTAGTTATAAAAATAGGTTAATTTTCGACGTTCAGTTGTCAGAAATACCCAAAATTAAAATCGATTGGTCGAACCGGGATCCTTTGAAGTAAATTGAGTTACGTTACGAGAGCAATCAGTAACACTGCATTTATTTAATCACTAAGCTCAAAGAATTGTATTTCTCCATTAAAATGCTATTATTTTATTTTAAATGTCTCGATTGGAAAAAAGTTTGTTTTTCTCTCCTTTGCAAACTCGAATGTAGGAATTGTGTTGTTATAATCTCCGTCAGCGCATTACGTTTTATAACTAGAAGCTTTTATAACAAGTCTTCAACTTCTTGTCGTAATATCTGGTAATTTTCAATAACTCAAAATTAACTTAATGTAATACTTCTTCTGTAATCGCCAATGGATAATAAATTTCTACCTTACTACAGCGCACAAGACTAATATTCGACTAGAAAAAATTATAAAATCAAATACAGCATATAATCTATTTTCAATATATCCTATCTATTTTTTTAAAATTGTATTAATATAGTTTAAGAAGAAACTGATTTATTTGATAATATTGGCCTGGCTTAAATAAAATAAAAATAGACTCGTACGATTCGATTTATTTCTTCTTAAACTGTCGAAGAGGTTTTGGTGAAGGATAAACGAATATCGACATGCCCTTATAACAGCGAGACCCATTTCGTATTTGGACTGACTAAGTCTGAATCATTTTTCTTGCGTGGATCGTTACTTCGACAGAGACCAGCCATATTTCTCAGTCGCTGAGGATTGGACAGTCGTGGGGTGAATATATCAAAGTGGCTAATGTTTTGTATAGCCATTTTTCAGTTTCAGCCTGTTTCATTATATCCCAGTTATATTTCATGTATTGAGCTCGAAATTTGTGTTAATTTCCAGTAATAAGTATCAAACTTTCAGTAAATTGTATACCGTTGATAATATTTGACCAGATATATAAATTCCCATTGAATTTACGCGTTTTATAAGAATGATTAAAGTGGTTTCATTAAATACAGATAATTATCCAAAAGGAAAATTTAAGTAATGTGTGGTAAATTGTTTTATAACTACAAAATTTATGAATGGTTTCTAATGCTTAAATTATCAGATCCCCATTGGTTTTAAGTTGAAAAAAAATATCTATTTATTACAGTAAATCTAATTTCAGGAATGATAATAAATTGGTAAAATTAAATATATATAAATATATAAATGGCAGAAGGAGACTTTCATATACAAATTACACAATTTTTTCAGTTATCAATGACATATTTTAACCATGAAGTCAGATATAATGAACAGTAAACAAGAAAAGCATAAAATAATTTATCAGTAATGAACATCAATATTTCATTTTTTTAATTACCGCAATTACCTATTTCATTTTTCAACTACCAAAAACCATTCCATCCAGTCAAAATTAGATTTATCCGATTATTCATTAAAGCCAACCCACGCACAACGAAGTGTTAGTGATCATCATGAACAGTCTACCATTAAATAAAGGTTAAAATATGTAATTCACGATTGATAAAAGAAATGTACTTTGTATACATTAATTCAATTTAAATGTCTACAAACTACTACAATTCAAATATAAATCTAAGTTATGGTAAATTAAAACTTAACTTGCTTCATCTAGGCCGTATAAACGTTATATTACGGTTAGAACTCATCAAAAATATTATCATTACTCGTATTAAGAAACTAATAATTTTTGAAGGACTTGTGTGGTCGTCAAGTAGTGATGTAATTTTTTATTATTATAAAAAATCGGTTTCATAACTAAATTTCTTGCTTTCACTAATTTTCTACTGAGTAAATAGAATAAATCGAAATTATAATTGCATATATAAAAATATATGTATAATACACATATACAAAATAAATGAGCTGTTGAATAAATTATAAAAATATTACTTGAAGAAAGCTAATATAAAACTTGGAAAATGAAATGCAACAATGAGAAAAATTAATGCATAAATAAGTCAATTAATTTGTGACTAACATTAATTATATAGTTTCAAATGTTAAATACATAAATGGGTAAATGTAATTATAAATGTAAATGAAATAATTCACATCGTACTTAAATCATTCAACAACATTGAGGAGAATTAGTGAAATATAAGAAAAAAAAATTAGATAAGACTTTAATAAGAATTTGAAATAAAAAGCTTGTAGAATTCAAAATATTTTGTTATAGCACAGCCTCTGTCAAATATTTCAATATAACTCCAATTGGGACCATTGTCAGGTATCAAAATTATCATCAAGTTTCTTGTAAAAACAATTAAAAGAAGAACAGAGGACAGGAAATTATATTTTTATAATTTCATTTATATTGAAGATACGATTCTCCACTACCAAGACAGTAAATTATTAAGTAATTGTTGACTAATACGAGTGTTCCGAAAAATCGTTACCGCAGAAGTAAGTCCACATAATAGGTAGATATAAATGAATAAATATTAATTGATTTATATATAGCCTATATATTATCAGTTAATAGCTATTCTCCTGAATAACGTATACCTGACTCTAAAAAAAAATCACGAGAAAAAGTTTTATTCATCACAAACCTGATATTAAAATCCGCAAAATTGAGGTTATTACCAGAGGAAAATTCTGATGTGATGACATGAATACACAATATAATCCGTTAATTCCCCGCGGATATTTCAAGCACAATATGAATGGCAATGTTTAACATGTTTCCATTTGATTCCAGTGAATTTAACAACAAGGATAAAATTACTGTTATTTGTTACCCAGATTAGTTTGCAGAATATACAGTGGTTCGTATTGATAAATATTTTAATTAAGGTTAAAGTTGTCGACGTATCAGTGCCAATATCATTTTCTAGAATTCATAATACACTTTCACGTGAAAAATACGTCACTGAGAAATTATTTTTCTGTAGTTAGAAATCAGAGCAGATTAGCGTTTTAGCGTTACACGTAAAATTATTACGAATTTTCCATGATTTGTTCCCTTTGAATATTTTCAATTTTTGAAGAAAAAGCATATAATATTCTAGAAAAGTAAATATTCTAAACTCTGTGAAAATTTTACGTTATTAACTATCAGTTTTATAATTTTTATATCAGTCGTGGTTTTAATATTGAATTACGCATCGAGAAAGTTATAAGTTCTCTGGAAAAAGTGACTTTATTGCGGCCTGAACATAGTTTTAATAGCGTTACATTGTGACGTCATTTTTTTATAATTTATACATTTTGCGACGAATTGGTGTGGATGTTTGACACTCTAAAAGCTAGACCACTGTAGTATATAAGCTGCGATTATGTCGCGGTACGTCACCCTGTTCTCCATCGTGATAAAGGTGATTTACAAATCAAACTCCCCTATCTTCAATTGATTTATTGCGCTTTATTTCATGCAGCGATGCCGATAGCTGCATTCACGTCACATTTTCGCGATATGAATGAAAAACAGCTTCCTTTTTGAAAATGCGCAGTGCTATTGTTAGGTCTAAATGATAGATATATTGCTTCAGCATCTCTTTGTTGCTTGAGGATTCAGACTACAATTTTTCCCTTCGTCTGGGGAAACGATCAAGAAAAATTCTTAATATCGTCAAATTATTAAGCAGTAATAACCGGTTACAGATAGAAAGTTAATTATACCTTTACGTTAAGGCATATAAAGTAATATACCTCAACATATCTACGCGAATCAAATTTAATTTTAATTAAGGCAGATTGTATCGTTTGCGAAGTACAGAAAATAAAATTGTTAATCAAATAACAGATATTCATCAACTAACTGAAATAACATATTATTCATGTTAATTGTATGCCAGAATTTAGAAGATGCGAGCGTTTATTTTGTAAACGTTATTAACGATGTTTCTGTGCTGTCAGTTATCTTTGTTATAAAACAAAAAATATATTTGTGCAATATATTGTAATAATCAAAATGAAAAGGTTAATTAATTGAAAGATAATAAAAAATTAACAAACAAAATAATTTATTATTTATTCACTTGTGGCTTCCAAAATTAAAATCAATTACTATCAAATTAAGATCTCTTCTCTCAGCGTCATAACTGGGTTTGATAATTAACAGAAAAGTGATTTAATAAACTGATTAATAATTCAAATAAAATTTAACAAAAAAATAATAATTTGTCGATAAATGAAAGAAAGCTAAATGTAAAGAAATTAAACTTGAACGAAATGAAAAGTGAACGAAATCTGACTCTACCCTTTTAGTTATCGTTTACAAATATTATTTTTAAAGTTTTGGTTACTCACTTAATGTCCGACTGGTACCAGCATTCTTTTGTACCTTTAACACATTAAATGCAAAATTTTACACTGATTCTAATTTCCTCACAGATTTTACACATACGCTGTCGAAATGCACGTACTCAGTTATGAGGAACCTCGGATGATCCTCTCTTAATTGGTCAGCTATCGGATGTCGGTCTCCCTCAATACAAAATTGTTCAATTTTTATAATGAAGCAACCTTTGCTTCACCGTTGGCTAGTTGTTAGAAAAATCTCTCTGTCCAACAATCTGCTTGCTTACTGGAACTCACGATTTGCAGATTTTAGACTTTTACTGTTTTATTTATCTGTTTGTATTGAACTGCTATGTATCTCGGTGAAGATTTGTTTTAATGTCTCTCCTCTAGTGGCTGACCGTAGACGTATACTCACTTTACTTTTGCGCGCACAATCGCCATTTCGGCTCTTCAACAAAGCAACAGAGCTCAGCGCTATTGTCGCTTTGGTCGCTCAATACCGCTACAATTCATTTATCAAAACAATTCAAATTATCCCTAATCAATTTAATGGCCTAATTAACTATTGCTACAATATATTAATATCGAAAAATAAAATATTCCTTTCTTAAAATTCTAACGAAAATGAGTCTGAAAAGTAAATATTTTATTTTAATAAAAATAAATTTACTTAATACAAATGAGAAATAATTGATAAGGAAAACAATATTTATGGAATTGTACGAAAAGTCTGTTCATATGAAAAATATTATGCATCATTTCTGCGGGGAAAAATACCTGAAGAAGGTACAATACTTAGCGAAACGTTGCTTTAGAAGGAAAGTTTTAAATAGACTGTGAAACTGGTCATTATAAATTTGTATGCTATTTAATTTTCTTAATGACATCAGTTCCGGATTACAGTATTTCGTATATTTGATTGAACGTATATGTTTATTAAAGAAATTTAACGTGGGCAACAAATTCTCTGAATGAGAGTGCTGTATCTCTGTGATAGCTTGTTGCAGAGATCAGAGTACATTAGGATTTACTCTCACAAAATAAAATAAAGGATATTCAATCTTTTCTATCAGGAACTCATGAACTAAACTTCAATACTCCTTTTAATCCTCCAATCTTTCTTGACTCTTGACTGACTTCGCTCATCCATCATCACTATTTGACAATCCCCCCCTCCCCCCCGTTCCATTTTACTCGCCATTATTTACAATAACACTGTGTTTCAACATATAATAGTATCTGTATGTCCAAGGTATATGTTTCTTGGTAACAATGTGCTGTACACATTTTCATGTTCCACGATTTGTGTTCGTGCCTACGGACAATTCAGCTTCCCAGGTGGTTAACAGCATTAAGAAAAGCTGTTTCGTGATAAACATTCAAAGTATTCGGCATACATATAAATTCATGTAGCTTCTAAACGCTCTTTCTTTTCTAAACACACATTAAAAATTTTCTCTAATTCCATGCGCACTTAACTTAAACTTTAAATGGAAAATCGTTCTCTTCCAATCCGTTTATAATATTTAAATACGATTTAGTTTAATTAAATGTTTATGGATAACGCCTGATAAATGTTACACCCTCCCCTGAAATCTATGTTATGAATCATAGTTACCTTTACAATTTCCGAAAAAGCATGGCATTGTGAACGAATGAATTGTAATGATGAGATCAGGGTGGTTATATCAAAACTCATTTATGATAATAAGAAAGATAGCCAACTACAGACAAAATAAGTGATAATATTAATACCACAAAATGTTTCTGGGATCCTTGCCTCTATCTTCGGTTGCTGAGTAGAGCCTAGAGCGACACAGCTGCACTGGCCCGTTGATAAAGCTTTTCAGTTTGTTTAGCTTTATTATTATTAATTTCCAATCAGGCGTAAATTTTTCATGTTAAAACTCACTTATGTTTGCAATACTTAGACTAAAAATAGAAATAAATACTAAAGGAGCATTTTGACATAAGTCAACCGAGCGGTCTCTTTTCGCGCTGGATATCCCTGCTAGTGGAGCTCCTGAGGATAATTGGGTTAGAGGAAACTTGACACATCCAGTTACTCGTATCAGAACTTGAAATGGAAATACAAATAACTTGCAGCATCGGCAAAACTTTAAAGTTAAATTCTAAATTAAGATTGTACATTCCTTCAGAAATTTTTGGTGAACATAAATATAAACTTCTGATTTTATAATAAATATTTGTTTCCACGAGGATATTAAAACGACAATCTGCGAGCCTAACGGTAATTTTCCTGTATTTCTTCACGTGACTAACAAAATAATCCACTTTTAATACCCTTACACTTAATTAACAACAATCGCCGAAAAGCAGACATTCGTTTTTTGAGGTGAAAATGAACCGCAAACCATCTTATTTCATGGGCTATAAACTTATTAATTGCAAATTTTAAATTGTAAAATATTTTCTATTTGTATTAATATAACTACAATTACTATTATAGAACCACCATTAAGGTTGCAATTCTCATTTCCAGACTCGACCGAGCGAACAATGAATGCAAAATTCAATGTACAGTTCAGATATTTTAATTTTGTAAGTAAGAGAATCATAGAACCAAAAAAACTTATATCGGCATCACCCAGAAGTTTCCTGTTGAGATGGAAGGTTTTATCAAAATCGACAGCGAAGAAATACAGAAAGTATTAATGAAGTTTCTTAAAAGTTTTGTTTATGACGTTGGATATTAACATCACACATACACACACACCGTAATATTTATTATTGATGAATGTTTTATTTGATACTAACCTTGCCTCTAAATTTATTTCATTATTTATATACAAAATTATTAAAACTGTCAAACCTGGAGAGGTCGTAAATAGTACGAAACGTCGTATAGTTAATTTTTGTTAATAAACATAATTTTCTTCGATAAACAGTTTTCATTATTCACTGGGGTGTAGCACATTCAAACGCGACGTTTCGACGACTAATATATCTGTCGTCATTTTCTTATGAATGATAATATAGATTTCAGGAGAGGATGTAACATTTATCAGGCGTTATCCATAAACATTTAATGCAACTAAATCGCATTTAAATATTATAAACGGAAGAGCACGATTTTCCATTTCAAGTTTGAGTTAAGTGCGCATGGAGATTTTAGTCGTCGAAACGTCGCGTTTAAATATGCTACACCCGAGTGAATACCGAGAACTGTTTATCGAACAAAACTTTAATCTGTAATCATAATTTCTTACTTAAGGCCGTTTAATTATTAATATTGTTACTAATATTATTATAAATATAAGATATTTTTTCATCGTTTTTATGAGTGCTACATAATTCTGACAGTGAGTTTGTAAACGAAATTTCAGTAAACAAATATTTATTCAATCAGTGAATTAAAACGCTCCGGTCAGAAAATTCCCCCATGGTATGTAGGGAAAATTACTTTAAGTATTAGATTAACGATTTACATGTTGACAAACTAGTAATACACTTTTCGCTTAGTTTATCATTTATAATATTCACTTCCGCTTCTTGTTCTAATTTTAAAGATATATTCATGAATACCAAGTAAATTTACCATATTACAATACAGTGATTCACAAAGTTCTAACTGAATAAGTAATAAAATGGTTACAATTTAACTCACAAGAAATTCGTTTTACAGGATAGTTATGTATTCTATAACTACTTATTAACTGTTCCGTAACATGTATTACTTATTGTTATTGAAATATTTATATTTACGGATGTGATCCAAAAATTAGCCTAGTAAAAATACAAAGCGCTAAAACATTATCTAGTCGATATATTGTCCGTTTTATATTGAGTTCATTGAGTATCGTGGCTTAATACAGAAATGGTATTTCATATCCGTTGTCTATTTCTCGTTAGACACTTTCTAATGGTTGGAACCATTTACTTTAATATTCATAAAGAATAATTTATGTAATCCCCACAAAGGTTTAAATCTTGTTGCGTTCAAAACAATTTCGTCAATTTTTATTTATTTAAAATTATGCTGTAAAATACCGAAATTAAAATTTTTATTACTAAAATATTCTATGGACTTTAAATATTATTTTTATTTCTTTTTAAGAAATTCGCATTCGTCACTTTATACTTTTGCCTAATTTTTAAGAAAAATATATTTTCTTAGAAAATCATTTGAAAATTAATTACCATTAACATTGTTCATTATAAGGGCAGGATTTGTAATATTTACTACGAAACCCTTTATTTAGTTATTCGTTCAAGTTTTTGTAACGATTGGAAAGGTACTACCTCGTCCATAATGTCTGACCGCTAATCGTGCACCTCTGAAATCCAACGATGGCAGAAAATTCAACGTTATTTTGTATCTGGCCAATGCATTAGAGTTTCAATGTTGCTGCCATTAAATCCTGTATGTCTGAATTGCAGCAATATCAAACGAATAAATGCATTGGGTTCAGAACGTACGTCATGAAACATTTCCGCGCTTCTTTGATAAATTTGACGATTCATTCAATATTGAAAAGACGAGATCCAGATTGTTAACCAAGATTATACTTCATATTCCGGCAGCGATGCACGCCATGAATTTTCCATCGCTTTTGTGTGATTCACTGGAGTAGATATCAAGCAGAATGTGTAGTGGTTGCTGTATGCAGAATGCTCGATGGCGCAATAGATGCGCTTGTATTGCCTTTGCGTAGGAAGGCTTCCTTCAGAACATCGCTGTATCTCTCTCGAGCAGCGCTTTATTGACTGGCGACTTAGTCCCAAATTTATTGTGCCACTAAAATATAGCTATATAGTGAATTCGAATTTCCGCTAAAAGTCTTTATAGTCTCAGTTATCTCCAAGCATCCAATATATGGAGTGCGCGGTAACAGTAAATAATGGTCCAGAAACACGTTGCCAATACTCATGTGATAATAAATAAGTCAATCAAGTATATTTTCCTGTCGTAGTGTAATGTAAATAGGTGGAATACATCAGTTGCTAAACAAGTTTTATACACACAACAAATATATATATATATATATATATATATATATATATATATATGTATATATATATGTAATATATATGCAATTATGCAATTTAGAATAAAACAAAACCCAACAATGTGGTGCCAATTAATGTTATAAACTGTAATTCCAATTAATTAACCCATTAATTGTTTTTAAATAATTTTAATTGCTAGAGAACAGTTTGTATTATAACAATGAGCGGCGGGCTCTGTTCCTATTATTAAAGGTTCGGAATGGCGATTACGCGCGCAAAAGGATAGTTACTTGAGAGTCTTCAGTCTACCACGAGAGGAGAGACATTGTTAAAAGTCGACGTCTACGGTCAGCCACGAAGGGAGAGACATTTTAAAAGTAAATCTTCACCGAGCTACTTAGAAGTTTTCATACCAAACCGATAAATAAAACAGTAAAAGTCTAAAATCTGCAACTCATAAGATTCCTGTAAGCAAGCAGTTTGTTGGACCGAGAAGATGTTCTAACAATTAGCCAACGGAAGCAAGGGTTTGCTTCATTATAAAGAACTTGAACATTTTCGTGCTGAGGATATCAGATAGCTGACCAATTAGGAGGATCATCCGAGTTCCTGGGAGCCTAGTAATTTCATTTCAACTTCATAAGTGTAGAATCTGTGAAAAAAATTTAGAATCTGTGTAAAAATTTTGCAGTATAGTGTACTTTTGAAGCGCTAAAAGAATGCTGGTACCAGCCGAACAATGCGTAAGTAACCAAAGCCTTAATAAAATCTGTAAACGCTAACTAAAAAGGTAAAGTCAGATTTCGTTCGCTTTTCTTGTAGCTTTTCTTTCATTTATCAAGACATTATTTTGAAGTAAATTTTAAACTGTATTGTTAATAAGATCATTCAATAATTTTCACTGTAAATCATCAAACCCAGTAAAGACCCGAGAGATTAAGAGATTTTCATTTTATTGTAATTGTTTGTAAATTTTAGAAGCCACAAATTAATAAATAAATTTATTTGCTAAGAAATTGATCATCTTTTCATTTAAATAAAGCCTATCATTTTAATTACTACATTTAATGTCACCACAATGTGGGGCAAAAATTAATTAAAGTCTAATTGTTGAAAATTTAAATAAAGCTTAATTGTTGATTATTACATTTTGGCACCACAACGTGGGGCAAATTAATTAAATTAATAATTGCCTAATTAATTGCTGATTATTCAAAACATTTAATATTTGAAATTTGTTCAAAAAAATTTACTAAAAGGGAAACTATCATCTGTAGATGGAATTAAGAAATTCTAATTTAAATACAGAAAATTTATTACAATTTCAGTTTAACTAATTTTTTTCTCAATTTTTATACAAGAATGCCACGGATTTAATTAAATTCTTGATACCTTCAGTGTCGCTTATCGGGCCTCAAACATTAATAAAAACCCGCAATGAAATAACAAAATTTATAGAATATTACAAATTATTGAAATGAAGTTACTAGTCTTATACTCCGAAACTGACATAAGAAATATGACGGTAAGGAATGTAATAAAATGTTTACAATGTATTTTTTTACTTACCAGAGATTCGAGCAGTTCTCGTGTCACGCAAAATAAAGATGAGACTTTACAAATTTTCCTAATTTTGAGTTTAGACTCTTTAATTAAGCACGCCATAGTTTTACACTTTCTACAAAATTTCATTCGGCATTCGCGATTAAATCCATACCACACCACAGAGGATCATCAGGTGATTTCCAAAATTTTGGTGAATAGTAATAATATCTACAGCAAGGAAAATTGAATTACACTTTCCAAATATCAGTTCAATTCAAGTCGCAATAAATTGTACTATTGAAATCAGATCAACTACAGCCAGTACAACTTTTCCTACAAAAACTTTGTCTCCATCAATATCTAGAAAGGGTTTAACTATTCCTTTGACGCCACCAACCTTGATAATTTATCTTTTACACGTCGACTTTTACATGAAGACTCATTAGCAGGGTCCAAAAGCAATCATAATAATCAGTCCTCACAGTCTGACTGACACGGACAGAGACTGAACTTAACCTTCACCGGTCAGCATTTCTTCAAAGCTTTCAATATTACACATTGCCGTCAATAATACTCTCGAACACTCCCACATTGACTGTGCCAACAATACCCGGGCCACCACATTACACTGACAAAACAGATATAATTTTGAATATTTTAGAATATCCTTTCATTACTTATATTGGTGGTCATTACAATATATATTAAAATTTCTGATTTTGACGTGACAACACCAGTAAAGCGTCCGACTGAAATTAATACGATAACGTTGCTATTTTTGGATTATTTGGTTACAATGCTACCGAGTTAAAATAAACATGCGTATGTTCCACGGTTTAAAACTCTTCATTGAAATATTTCCAAACATTAAAATTTACTTATATTCCAGTTGTCAAGAAACATCAAATTGATGAAAATCGAAACTAAAACGAAATAAATGTAATAATTCGTTTTTTAAGTTGCGTACTACAAATATTTATCATTATTTCTCGTGAAATATAAATAAAAATAGTCATATAAGACAAAAAAAAATTAAATGCATATCAAAATTTATTAAATAAACGACGCTCTTCCTAAAATTAGGATCTCTTCAGGAACTGACAAGTAAATAATTAGGAGAAATTTGAAGCTAATGTTGACTGATCTACATTTTTTGGAATGGTCTAGAGCAGCCAGATTTATCTAAACTTAACACAAATTTTAAAACCAATAAATGTCAATTGCAAAGGTTAAAATGCGAACTATGTAATTTACATTCAATATCTAAAACATGTAATTAAAATTATGCTTCATAAATCGCACATATCAACAAAAAAATCTATTTTAAATTTGATCAACATTTCTTCCACAGAAGGCCACGTGGACTGTTCATAAATGATGAAATAATAACTCTAAGTGACAAACAGATATCTTTTGAGTTGAATTTTAAAACAGACACTAATAATTATCCAAAACTATTTGAAATTAGCACAATTTTGGCACAATGAAATGTATTAATAAATACAGTTTAGATTTTGAGTCTTTTTTTTTCAGTAATTGCCTTACTGTTAGATCTGATGCGAATAATTTCACTCAATCACCTTGATAAGTAATTTCTCCCTTCATTCAAAATTATTACCTGGAGCAAATAGATCTTATGATTATTGGATTGAACATGTTTAGTTAAAACAATGTTTTTGAACAAGACGTATGAAATTGGAAAATTTTTCTTTTATTCTCGGTTTTAAGGCATGTTTTGTCTGTCCTGTATAACAAGCACATCAGTATATGAAATCTATTACCTGTATTAATTAATGCTGTACAAATTTTTAGATTTTATCTTTAACATTAATAATAAAATTTAAATTATTAAATGATTTAAAAACAATTCTAATATTATATTTATCAAGTATGTGATCAATTTGTAGGGTATATTCTCTAAGTAAGGTAAAATAATGAAGCTCACATTATGTTTAATGAAACATAAGATATTATAACTCCTTTCTTCTCATTATTGAAATCAATAAAACTACTGGTGCGTTGAAAAATATATATATTGTAATGCCAATTAAACAGGTCATTAATTGTATTTAATCTAATTAAATTGTTAGCGGTACGAATACGTAAAGGCGACAGTTAAGGCGGGTTTTTCCTTTGTTCAAAAATGTAGACCGCGCGCGCTTAAACTGAGTATGCACTTGGAGAGCCAGTCCGGAATCGGCGATTGAAAGGTGAAGGAGTCAAAAGTCTGCGTACGGGAGATGAAACTGTTAAAAGTCGACGGGGAGATGATATAGTTCAGTTCACCTAGAGCAACGAACAGTAAAGTTTGCAGATATAAAGTACGAATGGCGAGATCCTGTATTTCTAGATGAAAGCAAGCAAACATTTTACGGAGAGATTTATTTAATAATTTTCACACGGTGAAGCAAATGGTTGCTTCACGCTGATTGAACAATTATCGCATAGAGGGGACCGACTACCGCTAGCAGACCAAAGGGGGCGGCTCATCCGAGGTTCCAGATAGCAGAGGACGAGTATTTTAATCGTGTGTATTAAAATTTTTAATGGAGTTTAGAGTCTGAGTAAAATTGGCCTTTTAGTGTGGTAGTTTTCAAGATACAAGAGAGAGATCTGGTACCACACAGACGGTCCGTAAGAAAGTTTGATATAAATTTGTAAACGATAATTAAAACGGTAGAGTCAGATTTCGTTCAGTTTTCTTTTCACTTATTTTCATATTGTTTTAGGTTAACTTTTATATAAGAATTGTTAATTGTCAGGTTATATATCGATTTTGTTCTAATTATCAAACCCAGTTATGGCCCTGAGATAAGAGATTCGACGAATTTGATTGTAATGATATATGAATTGTATGTTCAAAAATGCCGCAAAATTAAAGTATTTGTTTTAAATGGATGAAATTCGGCATGAAAATAGGTTTTGTACATTGTAAAATTTACCAAAAATAATATATTTCTTTTAAAGCTTAGTAAAAGTTGTTAATTAATTCATTTAAATAAAGCTGTCCAGTTTTTAATTACATTTATGGCTTCACCAACGTGGGACAAATTAATCCATTTCCAGTTGTTTATTACATAAATGACGCCTTCAACGTGTGGCAAATTATTCAAAAATCAGGTGATTATTACAATATATATAATATTGTTAATATTCAATAATCTAATTTTTGTTAACAGGAAAGTTCATAAATAATTTTTTTGCATATTTATTAAATTAACTTGAGTTATTTTAATATTAGCCAAAATGATTTAAAATTTACAATCAAAAAAGTTTAATAATTAGTTTTAAACTCCCTATTAAGTGTGTGGTGAATAATTATTTGACGAATTTTCACAACACTGTTTTTATTTTGGGTTTCAATCAGTGTGTTTCTTTTTCTGATTTAAATTGTAATTCAATTATAACTGCCTCTGCACATTATTCCAACTCCGTCCATTTTATTTTGAATAAGAAATTGTGTTTGCCAGTCCTCTATCTGTCCGATTTTGTAGTGGAGGGTCGTTTTTGCACACGTAATTTGGAGGTTCCAGAGAAGATTTCCGTCCATCGGAGTAAGCTTTATAGAGCGCTTAAAGCCTAGCACGCCTCCATCTATCCGACAGTGAATAAGGCTTACAGGAAAATAATTTATTTTCTCAGTCCCGGAATGACTCAAGTTATCCAATCCGTAATGATCGCTACGCATTCCAGTAATCACGATAGAAATTTGTACTTCTTGATAGCTTCTTTCAGAATTCGTTTTATAAAATATAATAACGTTTTATATTATTGTCTTTACTTGAATATTCAGAGGTGGATATAAAATGCCGACCAATTCATAAGACGTATCCTTAAAAAAACAGATTAAAATAACGTTTTCGATTGCGCAAGCTCTGTCCATAATTGTCACAAACCTTATATAGAATAGCATTTAGTAAATTTATATTGCAGGTTTTTATCTACAGACTCAGTAATGTAATATATGTTAGGTTATATATTGCTCTTGAAGAAATTCATCTTGATGCGACAGAGGTTTGGGGGATTCAAGAACAAATAAAGTAATGGTATTAGACAATACAAACTTTCTGAGGGCTTTATTGGAAGCAAAAGTTTATTTAATATATTGTCAGAAAGTTTCACTAATAATGCGATTCGCTTGAAGTTACGGTCAAGAAAATTGTTGATTACGTATCAGCAACTTTGAGATTAAGTTAAGATCGTCCTCATTTATTTCAAGAATATATATCAAATCATTTCGTAGATTTTATTTCTTAAGAAAATGAAGGTTTACTGGTTGTAACTAAATTAATAAAATAGTTTTCATTCGGTTTCGGCAGACTACTTCGAAAAAAAATCACAAACTTGAGCATTCAGAACATTTATCCAGTCTTACGTCGAACTCAATTATTTAATGAATAATAGGCGTTGGTCAACCTTTCAATGGTATAATTTTGAGTGCACACACGTTATCACATATAATTCACCCTCAAATTGGAAGATAACTTTTTTGTTTATTTGAATTTTTACCATCACTTACACATGACGATATCCATCGAGTCGCTTTAAATATAATTCAAATTAATGTTTTAATCTAAAAATTAATATACATTACATCCTTAAAAATAGTAAGTTTAGTTTGAATCATCATTCAGAAAATTATAAATATTTATACACTAGGTAAATATCATAACATATTTTAGGATATTTGGGGGAATATTTTCTTAAATAATAATATATACTCATAATTTAATTATTATTTAATTATTATTATTTATATTATCACTTCTTTAGTCTGTATTTGTCTATCTGTCTTATTATTAAAATAATTTAATTTACTGCTTTTAAATACCGTTCGATTTCAATAAATACTAAAAAAATAACCCAATAACATCAAATATTTTCTTATTGAACAGCAGAAGGATACATTTCACATTTAATTACTTTCTGACTTCAAATCCAATTTCAGACGAATGTATTTTCTAATTAAGTTCCCCTCGTCACAAGTATTCCGTAAATTAATCTCTCATTGATTAGAAACAAAGTCAAAAACAATCTAATATTAAATGTAAAATATCGGGCAAGTAATGAAATATTAATTGTAAATAGAACGGTATCTTTTCATTCAATTCTTATAGAAAAGGAGAATTTACAATTGAACGCACATAAATAACACTAGTTATTATTATCACAGAAAGTGAAGCTTCATGTGTAAAACAGGCAAATCTGAATCCTTCCACTATTTTATTTCCATTTGTAACGTAAATTTCCATGATAAATTAAATTCCTTTTGTGCATTGTTTTTCATCAATGGCTACAATTAAAATACTTTAATGTACTTTATTTGAAAGGTTACGCTTATAGAATCGAAATATTTGTAACAATCCAGTAAAGCCATAAACGCTTTATCGTTTTATTTCAATCAAGAAATTTTTTCTATACAATAATTAACAAATTATTTATACGACTGAAAAAAGTAATAAAAATAAAAATTAGTTGAATCAAACTAATTCAACGATATTTCATAGGAATATAAGCTACGTTACTATTGAAATCCGAACACTCAAACTCCATATTTTAAAAATTTTTAAGTGTTAATGCAATTGGTATACATTCTGGAGAATATTTTCGGGAATCATAGACAAATATTATTTTATATGAAGTACCTGTTGTTTGCAAGTTTCATATGCCATTGGTCATCCTTACACAGTTAGAATATCAGTTATTCACAATTATATAAAATAATATTTCTATCCTACTCTAAAAACGCAAATTAATATTATTCGCTTTTATATTGACTCAAGTGGATTGTATAAAATTGGTAATAAGGCAGATGCCCAAATACAGACAAAATATGTGATAATATAAATAGCACACAACGTTTCTGGGATCCTTGTTCTCTTCTGAACGTGCTACGAACCTATTTTTGAGTTTTGTCAACTGACGTGTGCAGTTTTATCGCTCTAGGCTCTTATTAACACCTAAAGAAAGGGACAGGGATCCTAGAAACGTTGTGTGGTATTTATATTATCACTTCTTCTGTCTGTAAATGGCTATCTTTATTATGATTATTATTAATTTTCAATCAGGTGTAAATTATTCATATCAAAACTAAATTATGTTTTCAATATTCGGACTACAAATAAAAATAAATACCAATGGCGCATTTTGACATAAGTCAACCGAACGGTCTCTTCTCGCGCTGCATATCCCTGCTAGTGGAGCTCCTGAGCATAATTGGGTTAGAGGAAACTTGACACATCCAGTTACTCGTATCAGAACTTGAAATGGAAATACAAATAACTTGCAGCATCGGCAAAAGTTTAAAGTTAATTTCTAAATTAAAACTGAACATTCCTTCAGAAATTTTTGTTGAACATAAATATAAACCTCTGATTTTATAATAAACATTTGTTTCATCGAAGATATTAAAACGACAATCTGTGAGAATAATGCTAATTTTTCTGTATTACTTAACGTGACTAAAAAAAATAATCCACTTTTAATACTCATGAACTTTATTAACAACAATCGCCGAAAGCTAGACGTTCGTTTTTTGAGGTGAAAATGAACCGCAAACCATCTTATTTCATAGGCTATAAATTATTAATTGCAAATTTTAAATTGAAAAATATTTTATATTTGTATTTATATAACTACAATTACTATTATAGAACCCCCATTGGCGTTGTAATTCTCATTTCCAGACTCGACCCAGTGAACAATGAATACAAAATTCAATGTACAGTTCAGATATTTTAATTTTGTAAGTAAGAGAATCATAGAACCAAAGAAACTTGTATTGGCATCACCCAGACGTTTCCTATCGAGATCCAAGGTTTTATCAAAATCGAAAGCGAAGAAATACAGTAGGTTTTAATGATGCTTCTTAAACGTGTTGTTTATGACGTTGGATATTAACATCACACATACACACACACCGTAATATTTATTATTGATGAATGTTTTATTTGATACAAACCTTGCCTCTAAATTTATTGTATTATTTATATACAAAATTATTAAAACTGTCAAACCTGGAGAGGTCGGAATAAGTACGAACGTCGTATAATTAATTTTTGTTAATAAACATAATTTTAATTCTTAAGACCGTTTAATTATTAATATTGTTATAAATTTCTTACTAATTTTATTATAAATGTCAGATATTTTTTATCGTTTATATGAATGCTACAAAATATGACTGTGTTTGTAAACGAAATTTCAGTAAACAAATATTTATTCATTCAGTGAATTAAGACGTTCCCGTCAGAACAGTTACCTTTGTTATAGAGGGTTAATTACTTTATGTATTAGCTGTGAAAGATATAGCTTAAACATTTACATATTGACAAACGAGTAATACACTTTTCGCGTAGTTTATCAATTATAATATTCACTTCCGCTTCTTGTTCTAATTTTAAAGATATTATCCATGAATACGACGAAAATGTACCATATTACAATACGGTGATTCATAAAGTGCTTTAATTAAAAAAAATGTTTTAGCAACATTAAACTACGGATTAATCGAAATCTTTAAAACTTTGGTGTGTTATTTTTCTCTCGTTTATCTGTTCCTTATTTCATGAATAGGAATTATGCCTGCCGGTTATTTCGCTCTCCAAACAAATTGCGGGGAAAATGCGTCTTTCATTTCCCAAATCCTGAAATTTTTGTTTCTACAGTTGTAAAATTAATTAATTTTTCAACCTGTCCGCGGAAATTTCACTTTTAGTATTTGACAACGACGTGAAAAGTGTGGATCCGTCAGTGTCGAATTTCACAGACTTTGTTTCCAAAATAATACATTGGAACAGGTTCATTTAAAATTTATATCTCCCAAACGAAGATGGCTAACAGTTGTTGAATTTAAAACAGGTGGATATGTGGTTGCTCTGCTCTGATATTTTGTGGTGCTGATTTCTCTTTTTGTTGCTCTTTATCTTTCGCTCATTTGTTCTCGTCTCATTCTCTGGCCAAGCTACTCGAATTATTTCCCTTTCCTGATCTTTTTCTACATCATTTAATCTCTCTTGTCCCTTTTTTAGTCGTTCTCTTTCTAGGAAATGCGTTTAATTAATTTAACTATTCTCTATTTTACGCTGAAAAACTCGTTTAACTAAATTGAATTGAAAGTATTCTATAACACAATTAAACGCCAGAATAAATTTATCTGCTTACTCTTTTACTAAATTTAATTAACAGTTAATTCAGTAAACAGTACATTCACGATTCAGGACGAATTAAAACCAAAATAGCGCAAATTGCACACACGACTTTGCTGCAATGTGACATGACGTTCTATAAAGTGCGGGACGCAGACTAACGTTCAATTGTATAGAATTAATATGTACACTGGTAGCGTGGCGACAAATTGTATCGAATCTGGAGTCTATCCATAACCTCATAACCGATGTACGAAATAATAATATTGTATTTACCTAGCGATGAATACAACTCAACTCAGTGAATTTTCTGCTTCATTTCTCTAGACTTCGCTAAATATAATGTAATAAACAAAAATTGAAGTTTTTATTAAATGAAAAGATCGAAATTAACAAACAATAGATTTATTTATTTTGTGGGAACGAAAGATGATTACCAACACAAAATTTTAGATCTCATTCTCTCAGGGCCTCTACTGGGTTTGATAATGGACACAACAAATTGATTTAAAAATCTTATTAACAAACAATTCAAATTTACCTAAACAATTCGTCGATAGAAATAAATTTTTAAAAAAATTAACTTTGATTGACAATTAAAAAAGTACGAAATCTGACTCTATCCATTAATTACGTTTACAATTAATCATTAGTTTTGGTTTTGTACTTACATCTCTCCAGCTGGTACCAGCATTCTTTTCGGTTTCGGAAGTACACTATTGCAAAATTATACACTGATTCTAAAAGTCGACTCACAGATTTTACACTATTGAAGTCAAAATTGATAGGCTCACAGGAACTCGGATGATGCTCCTGATTGTCAGCTATCTGGTGTCTGCTTGCCTTATACAAATCCTATGATTCGTAGATTTGTTAGTCTTTGGACTTAAACTGCAACTTTACTATTCCGCCTGGCTATAACGTAAACTGCTGACTTCCTTTCCTGGCTGGCTATAGACGTAAACTCTCTTCCTTAGCGATATTTACGAGGTAATACTTCTGTGAATGTTTTTACTTTGTCTTAAATTCACAACTTTGTTTAATAATACATTAACGACGGCTAGTCTCTGCTCTAGTATTATTTGTTCCGTCCTCTGAAATGTCCCGCCACCAACTAACAGTTATATTACTTGTTCTGCTCCTCTCGATGTTTTTTCCGCGAACAGCTCCTAACAATCTTTCTCCGCTAACTAACAGTTATATTACTTGTACTTCTCCTCACGATGTTTTTCCGCGAACTGACTCCTAGTTGTCTCAAGTTTTAGCGCGCATACGCCAATTTTTACTTTTCGAAAAAGCAAGTGAGCTCGCTTTTCATTGTCGGTTTGTTCGACCAGACCGCTATAATGGATTTCTCAAACAATTCAAATTTTATGTCTAAACAATTAATGGCCTAATTAATTGTCATTACAATAACAATCTATAATTGTGGTTTGTGTCATTAATGCCTGAGTTAGGACTAGAACGTATTACTCCTGTTACTTTCTTTGAAGTCTACTGTATTCAGAATAATGGAATATAATTTCTAAATTCGTTTATAACATGAGATTTATTACTCTATTGCCGCATATGGTAAACTATAACTTGAACGGCAGGTCTCGTAAGAGCTCGAGCGAGATTGAAGCTGCACGTGTTGCTTACTTGACATATTTCATTGCATCTTTATAGTATGATTCTAACTGATTTTGCACCAAACCCGATTGTATATTTAAATATATATGCATAAACGCTATTTATTGCAATTTTTTTAATTACTTTGCTATTGTACGGTCAACGAACTAAATTAAGTTTTTTTGTGCAGCGACATCTTTCCATGAAATTTACTCGTTGTTTCTGAAGAGAACACAATTTATCATTTTCAGAGAATATTTGTTACTTAATTCTGATGGACATTAGGTACGAGATCGTGTAAATTTATTAGGATGTTATAAAGAAACGAACGACAAAATTATTAAAGCGTCGGTCCTTTATTTTATTGCCTCTGAGTAAAAGGACATTTGATTCAGTCAGGCTCCTACGACACACATATTTTTCTTTTCATTTCTACGAATAATTTGCAAGCTCGACTAAATCTCTGACCCTAATTTCCCTGCATTTCTTTGACGTGTCTACATGAAGACACTCGTTAACAAGTCTGCTTCTGACAAGAACGTGATACCATTCGTTATCGGAGATGTGTCGAGATCAGACTTGCAGAACTGTCATACGTTGATGCACCATTCAGGGAGTGCCAACTGATTTCTGAACGGATATAGCTTGAAATTTGTTAAAGTGAAGACATTTTCTACAGTTTCGGTAGTTTTGTGTAACGCGCTACTTCAATTAGTGACTATTTAGAATGTATTAATAAATTGTATTACAATAGTCTGTAGTATTGTGAATTATGTAAACTGTCAATTCGATATATGAATATCTGTTACTATGAAGAAAATGGGAAATATGTCAAATTAAATACAGGAGAAAGTGAAGCGGTGAGTGACAAAATGGGTGAAATAAAATGGATCGTTTATAAGTTCTTGAAAACATATTCAAAAACAATCTCATGACGTTTATTGCGAAAAACACGAATTATATATAAATTTACATGATTTATTGTAAGTTTAAAATCATTTAGTTATAGATTTATGTATTAAACGAACACTTCAGAAATGTGAGAATACAATATATTGGTTTTACAAGCAAGTTTAGTAATGCTTTAAAACTGATATAGCGACAAAAAACATAAGTTTCCTTGTTTTTTTTAACCACTGTAAATTTCTTTTAATTTTAAACTAAAACATCTAGATTTAACGTCTGAGTTAATTGTTACATATCAGATCTTAAATTTCAAACCCTTGTTTTTCTTTTAGACGCTACTTTTCATCTTTCATTAACAGCAAATTCATGATTTTCTTCTAATTTATGTTTGTTTGTTGTTTGTACTTTTAATCTTGTTCCGAGAGCAAACTAAACGTTTTCAATTTCAAATAAATTACTTTATGATTGTTAAAGTTTATTATTATATTACTATAATTATTTGTTTTTAAATATTCCATTGTTTTGAATTTAAAAAAAAGAGGTATAAGAAGAAACAAATATTATATAAATTTGTGATTTGAAATATTGTTTGGTCTTTATACAGTTTATGACAAAAAATTCTGTCACCGTAAAATCGTAACAAATAACCTGACGATAGTACAAAATGGTAACAAAATGTCGTTCTGTTAAATATTTTGGAACGTCTGTAAAAATGAGGACCGTAATTTATCTTATAAAATCATTAAACTCATATGTTGACTGATACTTAACTGTAATTCACTAAATGTGTAGTTACTTTTGCGCCACTCTGTATTTTTATTACTTTAATCTCTTCTCTAATTATCTACATCATTTTTAAAACATAACTTGAATAATAATGTCTTACGTAACGATTCGTTGTTTCACAAAAATATGCTCATTCCGCAATCGTGTTGAGAATAAGAGATACTCTAAAAATAAATTATTGTACATTAAATCGTGTCACACAACGTTCTTTTCCGCAGAAATTCCCTTGTTTTTGGCATTCATTTAGTAGTTGTGATGAGAAGCTAACGTTGCAGCTGAGTACCCCGAGTGTCGTCGGCATCAGCTCCGATTAGCTGCACGTCACAACCTCTAGAGAGACGTGACGTGGCACAATAGGAAGTCCAATGCACTTATCACCACAACACAGCATTAATCAATAAATTTATAGTCTATATCAATATTAGAATATTTTACAATAAACGAATAAGTTTGTCAGAAGACTTTCTATTGTATCTTAACCAGCCTTAAATTGTGATATAATCGAAGGAACTCAATGTCATGCCTTCATCACCAACCCAAACTAGATATCAATGTTCTCCCTTTTTTATTACTTTATTCATATATTCCTCTTATCAGTGATTTCATAATCTACAGAGTGTAAGAAAACTCGACGGCAAATTTTCGGTAATGGAATCCTCATATTGAGAGAAGAAAAAAAGTGTCGTACAACAAGTGATCGGAAACTCATCCGTACAGAGTTATCAGAACTTCCGTATATGATCATTTTGTATGAAGTTCAACTGTGTAGTTGGAGCGCTCAGATCACATATAAGATTAAATATTCAAAGTGACCTCCTTTTGACTGAATACAAAATAAATTTAATATGTGACTTATTTAAAAGTTTTATTATTTATAATATAAGAAATGTGTTAATTACGTAAAATAGAATCAAATGATCACAGAGGTAATCTCGGTGCAGTTTAAGTTTCATTTAACGATCCAACGTTCCGGGAGGGAGGGTGGGGAGGCTGAGTTCAATAATAATACTACGGAATAATAAAAAACTAATAACCTATACTCCTATCAAATTCATAGATTGAACAGCAATACTCCCTACAACATGTTGGTGGTAGCGAGAAATGGTTAATAATGAACTATCCAAAACGACCTAAGATTGGTGTTTAGTGATACATTCCTAGACGTTGCTGAAAACGGGGTGTGTGAAACAATTTTCAGTCCTTTGATACCACTCACTCTGAAGAATCGCTCTTTACTTGTCTTATAAATCACAATCAAATAGTCATGGGGTTGGGTTTAGAAGTATTTTGGGGTTCATTTCAGTAATCCACATTTCTGCCCCCTCCCTCACGAAAAATAAATACATTATTCAAGAACAGAAGAAAACCTTTCCATCAAATCTCAGCTCTTAAGAGATTTGATATTGAATTAATAAATATATTTTTAGCTCATGGGAGATCAAGCAAGATTTATTTGAAACTAGATATACTGTTTATAATCACGTATTGAACTATTTTACGTTTTAGATTGAATAATTTCATTTTTATGTCTGAAAGAAAAATTGGGTTGAATAATCCCCTGCAAATTCGTAAAATGGGCCTGTCTTTATTCCGCACAAAAATTTATATTTCTTTTCGAGAATCTATTCGTAATTTGACACAATTATTTTTTAAACATTAATGATAGCATGAAAGGACAATATTTACTAACCTAAATTTATTGATCAAGCTTGTATTTATCTAGTGTTACTTAAAGTTAAAATTAAACGCATAACAGCACTTTAAAATGCAGGCGGAACCTTTGTCGAGAGACGAAGGGGATGCCTTTTCCTCTCTCCGTTTTTGAACAAAGGTTCCCTCAGGCCGAGGCATCTTGGCCTTTTTGAGAGGTGTATTTTCCGGGGTCGCAGACCTTGTGTATACGGTAAGAGTACTCCACTGTTCCCATTGACACAGTCGGCGAGCTGCGTACTAAGCTGGTCGAGGTACGGTGAAAGGAATGCTGCGTCCCCACAGAAAACCCCTCTCCCGCCGTCGGAAGGGCGTGGGACAAGGACCCAACCTCCGATCTACCTGATGCAGGCTTTCTAGGGTTTGTCCTGCATCACTTTCAGGCGAAAGCCGGGTAGGACTATAGTTAGTTAACCCTTAGCTACCTTCCTCTATCCCTCCGCATCTCCCCTTTCAAATCCCTTCCTAGCCTATTGAAGGGGAATTGCCACCATGTTGATTAACCTCATGTAGCTTGTTACTCTAAATAAATATAACAGCACTTTAACGATTTTAGCAGTGATACAGAGCTTCATATTACCAATAATTATTTCAGTTGAAATTCCACTGAAGAATCTTATCATACTATTCATATATTTCCACGAAACATTATTATTTACTGCCTACTTGTAAGTATTAAAAAATATTATTCAACCCTACAGAGAAACTAAACATAAAATTCGATGGTTTAGCCAAAGATTTAACATCAATTATACTCTTAACATACGTTAAACACACAAAATATCGAATAATTTCACTTACAACACATCATTCCATTAATGCAGCATGACTACTATTTTTACACCGAGAATTACTGACAATAATATCGTATAATAAATATGTTTCCAACTGTTGTAATTAACAATAAAATATGTTATATAAATTTATATATGCATTGCAAATATTCTCATAATTAAGTAGTTTGCATCACTATCTACTTTGATTTAATTTATTAACGGAATAGTAGACGGGCAAAATTGAAAAACTTAAGAAATTTTTCATATACGAATTTCAGATAAGAACACGATAAACAAAGAAATATACCAATTTTAAATATTTTATTTTGTTTGATACAATTTTCGTTTCCTAATAAACCTTGAAAACGTATTTTATTAAGGTCATGGTTTAATTGCTCATATTGAACCGTTGGTTGTATGATGTCATCTGTGTGCGTAGGCCTTGTTTCAGTTTTCCATGGCTGGCCGTTATGAATGTGCAGAGGAACTTTCTCAATCAACCTGGAAATGACCCACACGTATTCCAGACGAGCTCTAATTTCCGCAACCAAATAGAAATGGAATGAACAAAAGGAAAAATATTCAATTTTCACATATGTGTCAGTTACTAACTCCTAACAATTTGTTGCTTTAATCATCACCATTAATGTCAACATGCGGATACACATTATAGCTTTATAAAAATTAAATTATGAAAGAGGTAGTGTTGAACCCGGGAAATATATTGTTTCCTGAATTTTAAATTATATAATACAGTGTCGAACAATTACAGAAAGTGTTTAATTAAATTTTACTCTGGAATAGTCGTCTCTATTTCTCACTCTAGCTCATAAGACATTAAGCAATTTCTGCACATATTTTGTGGCTTTAATATCATCTTTAATGTCTATAATAATTATATTAATCGGAAAACTAATTTGTGACTTCGTCCTGCTTTCCATTATGACATTTAACACAGTGATATATTTTATGAAAATAGTTAATCGATCATTTTACTATTTCTCGTCCTGCAATTCCTTTACAAAATATAGAGTTATTGTACTCGTAAATAATTCGCGCGGAAAAATTTAAATTTTACGTAAACATTGGAAAGTAGATTACTTTTTGTACTTTTCTGGTATTCAGCAGCAAGCCTTATTATAATAGAATTATAAATTCATTCTCCATATATCCTCATAAAAAGCAAAGCTTCAAGGATGTGGAATGAGTAATATATGTCTAATTAATAAATTAATTCGAATATTATTTTTTACATCAGATAAATAAATTTAATTTTTATATTATAAAATAAATGAGTCTTATCTCTCTCAAATATTTCAATAATTAAAGACTGCTAATAGTACATACAATTATTTTACAGAAATTTATTTAGAAATACTTTAAGCTCACCTTTGAATGCAGCTGGAGTTTTATTTAATAATTTAATGTCATCAGGAAGTTTGTTAAAAAATTATTCCTGTATATTTCATCCCTTTTTGTGCAATCGACAGAGACAATGCGTAAATTATTTTTATTTTTTATAATTAAGGCGTAAACGTGTTGGTACTAAATTTATCATAATTATTTATTAAAAACTCCACCGGTAAGTCTACCTAATTTTCTTGAATAAATCTCTTCGATAATTCCTACAGTTTACCTGCTATTATCCTAATTACACGATTTTGGGCTAAAACGACTTTATCTGTGGAGTTGCTCCAAAAACTAATTCCATACGGCATTAAGAAACGAAAATATTCCATATAAACTATTTTTGCAGTTTTCGTATGGTATTTAAAAATTTCATCCAGGCTATTGTATTTGATTTGGTTTATGAACTATGCTTTCTTTCAAGATATGGTGTAGTGGTCAGCGTTACGGCCTCGCATCACAGACGTTTCGGGTTCGGTTTCCGGCTAGGACATTGATGTTCTGTGCGTCAGTTTCTATGTTGAGAAAATCCAAGACACTATTTCGCCTTCAACGCCAAATCCTACAGTATACAAAGTCGATAAAGACCTTAGCAGTTGATACGACTATGACTACTGAAAATAGTAAGAAAATATATCAATCAAATAATTGCTCGTTTATTCTTCACTATAAGTTATTGAATCTATATTAGATTATGAACTAATTACATAGTTTTAAGCACTGGCGGCTCCTGAGTATTTAAAGATATGTGCTACATCATACCGAACAGTTTTTACGACGATAACAGAACAAAATAATAATAATACAACAGCGATAGTGTTACCAGTACTCTTTGGCAAATATATATATATATATATATATATATATATATACAATTAAACAATTTAAAATGAAACAGTAGCCCACGTTGGTGAAGCCAAAAAAATGTAGTAATCACAAATGAAAATTAAACAATTAAATACAACAGTTAGCTCGCGTTGATTGCATCAATTCAATTACTTTAAATGAAAGGATGTTAATAAATAAAATTTTACTTAATTAAACAAACACATTAATTTATTATATGCAAAAAAGAATTCAAGTTACAAAATATATATTTATTGAATTTAACAATATTTATTACGTACAATCCCAAGTTTTTACTCTGTCTCTCAGGGTTTTTATCTGGACCTTTAAATAAAGAAAAGTATTTCTCTGTTTAAACAATCAAATCACTGTAAAGTTATGTAAATACTGAAATATTTTAAATATTCAAAAATATCCGAAATCTGACGATTTTATCTTTAACTAAGGGTTTACAATTAATAATTGAATGGAGTTATGACTTACAGTTTTTCTCTCTCTCTCTCTCTGTCTCTCTGAACAATCAATTTTACCTCGTTCAGGCACTTTCACACTTTACTTTTAATATCAGGCCTTGGTTTTCACTGATTCTACACTTCACTTTAAAATTTGGCAAGATTGGCTGTAGTTTGTTGATTTCTCCGCTTCACAATAATTTACCAATGTTCTCCTGGAAAAATTCCTCCACAAAGATTTGGAAAGTTCTATTTTGACTTTCCAATATTTCCGATGAAATATTTCCGTGAATGTTTTACTTTGTATTAATACACTCCTTTAACGGGTAATACATTAACGACGTCTAGTATCTGCTCAACTTTTATTTGTTCCGTCTCTTGCAATGTTTCGCCGCCAACTGCTCTATAAATTCCTCTCAGTGCGCTAACAATCCTACAATACCTCAGACCTCTTCCATTATTGTCCATTCTTGTGTGTGATTTGAGTCTATTTGCAGATAACAATTCAAGTCCACAATGTTTTTAATTATTATTTATTAATTGTCTTTTAATTACTACAATATATATAATCTAAAGTTAATTATGAATCGTATTATTGTAGAACCATACGATTGATTTGCTAATTACGACGCAAGAATTCAATATGCAGTATCTTGAGAAGTGTTTTTTCTTTACAATAATCTTTGATTGTGATGTTTCCAAAAATATTACGCAAAATTTGTGTATTCTTTTTATTTTTTGAAAATATAAACTAATTTAAAAAAGATTTTTAATTAATGAATGGTTCAAATTTTATTAATTTCACTTCTTATTCCGTTCTCTTACTGTGCTGTATAGCACGGCACTGACCTGTGCTCAGCTGCAATAAACACGACGGGGCGGCAGTTTTTTTTAGCTTTCCGGTTGGTGCAGGTGGTACTGCGCATGCGCATTCATCATTACAGAGCGTAATCCTGTGTTCTGCAAGTTTGAGCACAGATAGAATTATCAGGAACAAGGAAGGCAGTTTGAAGTCTCGAATTAGAAGCAGAAATTATATCAGTATTTACAAGTATTATTGATAATATTAAGAAAAAGTCATTCTTCTTAAATTTAATTATTTTCTGTAGCTCATGAGCTCATGAGCACATATGCACGAGCTGCCACTGGTTTTAAGGAAAACATGCTACTTGTGGCTAATCATCGCTGTGTCCAATTCGTGTAATAACATAGGAAGGGAAAGAATAGGGGGACACGGAGTTGATAACGAGACGGAAAGTGTTAACTATGATACCATGGCTATAGTTCATGTATCATAGCCTGAAATCGTCTTAAAATTAAAGAGGACAAACCCTAGATAGCCTGCATCATAGGCATCCTGTTGGTACTTGTCCCATGCCCTTCCGAGTCCATGACCAGTGTAGGAGGCAGCTGGCCGACTACGATCAGCTCCCACAGGCTTCCCGATTCATTCTTAACGTATGTTTTAAGTATTTCATATACGGCTTCTGAATGTAGCTCGTTCATTGTCATGGAAAGGTGCGATGACATTTCCGTTACCGCGCAATATTACTCATCAACTAAGAAGTTCAGATTTAATACTAATATTTAGTATCTTATTTTTCATTATATTGCACGCAGAAATGGTTTTATGTTGGTTTCCTCGTTGTAAATAATACAGTAGCGTTTCATTGGAATACGGTAAAATCAGGCACTGAAAGTGTTTTCCCAAATGCCTTTCTCTACATCAGCTTTTTGCATCTCCGTGGAGGGTCCCATTAGTGACATAAAAGAATGTCACACTACAAAGCCAATACATACTTTACAAGACGTGGAATTTCGCTTAATGGTTCTTTTTCTCTTTTTCGGTGGCTAACGAGAGCGAATGAGTAAGGGAGAGAATGCAAAAAAGAGAGAGAGAGATGAGGGGAGGAAATTGAATGCTGCGGTCTCGTGAAACTCTGTAGGGGCGAGGGTGAAGGAAGATGGGTCATCATGCTGGGAATCTGGGATATATGAATTCAAACACGTGTCAGTATAAATGTGCCGCAATCTCGCTGTAGAATAATAGGATTTCTCTTTGTAAGGAAGATACTTTTCTTTGATAAAATCACCGCACTTGCCGATAGTTGTTGATCACTTAAGCGGATAAAATATTGATTAGCTTTTCATACTCGAAACACTGCATAAAGTTGTATATAACCTGAAGTATCATAGGCCTCGTATTCCTATGAGTTTTAATTCGGTATATATAGTTTCGCGGTACGTGTTACGAGAAAAATTAAAACTGAATGAAGGTAATGTATTTATTGAACGTTCAATAAATATAACACAAGAATTCTAAGCGATATAGGCCTAATGAACTCCAGACTTACGAGATATATTTGCCTTTAACTATTATTCTATTATAGGTGCTTATATTAAAGAAGATACTGTTCGCAATCAAGTATTAAATATACATATGATAACTTTATGCGAATCTAAAATATTATATTGTATTAGATTTTTATTATATTGCACGCAGAAATGCATTTATGATGGTTTACTCGTTGTAAATAATACGGTAGTCTAATAATATATCATTTTTTTTCTATATTCGGAAACACCCATATTATTTAAAGACAAACATTTAGTGCACTTTGAAACCAAGACAAAATATTAACTTAATTCGTCGAGTTTTTCGGTAACTGCTGGCTGGCATAATGTAATTTAAGTAACATATAGGTTACGTGTCCTCAAAGAAAAATATTCCTCATATATGGAACAAAGAAGAATCATTATAACAAATTGTATAATTTATTAATTTATATATATATATATATGTGTGTGTGTGATAAATGTTGCCTATATATACGTAAGTCTTTAACGAAAAAAGACAATCACAAAATCAAACGCCGATTTACATGCCCGTTCAAAAATACAATGTATTTTGTACTACTAAACGTAAATTTTTCAAAAATATGTAATTATAAGGATTTTGTCTGTTATTTGGCTATTTTTATCTACGTTGGTTACTTTTAGCACAGAGATATTTTATATAATTACTTTGAAATAAAATAATTATGATAAAAATATTTCAAATTATATCTTAAATAAAGTTACATTAATTATACAACAACTTCAGATTATCTTTTATATTTTTGGCATTTACTACTTTGTAGTTATACGGTATGTAGACTTATAATGGCTGGAGTTAAGAAAATCTTCATTCTTGTATTACTATTAATGTTATTTATTATAAAAACGTTAATTTTATTCACTTTGATTTCCCACTTAGTACATTGCGAATTACACTTTTAATCAAACCACTCGAGTCGGATATTTTCTGGATATGTTTATTACCAATATATTAATTGCATTTCAACAGAAGTAATTTAATAAGATATTTAGTTTTCTACCCTAGTTTGTTGTATGATTATTTAATTGGTGTACTGTCATGAAATGGGTTATTTTTTAAATTGTTGAGATTTAGGAGTGCCACATAGGTTGTAGATAGTCTAATTTTATCCCGTAATGTGTTAGAGTGAAGGAGGGCAGGGAATTAATACTAAAATACACAAATTAACCAAAATTGGTGACGACTCCAATGTTTTTAGAGCCGCTAAGTAGTTGGGTAACAAAATTAATAAACCATTCAATTAATATTGAAAGTATTATTGAGGTTAAAATGCTTTTACATGTAGAAGTATTTGTACAAAGTAAGCAAAAAACGTTTCATCCTTAAAAACGAATTCATCAGGTAATATATATACCTTAAGGAGGAAAATAATAGCCTCAATTGATTTTATAAATTGAATATAAAAATTTCTTCCCGATATAATTTAAGTTAAAAACAAATTATTTGTGTTCCATAAAGTGTAAGAAAATCAATTAACAACGGTCGGCTTTAATTTGACAAAGATAGTCCCATGCAGTATCTAAATATTTTAAAATTTCTTTTAGGTTGGATTTGGAACTTTTTAATTGTTAACACTTAATAGAATTCAAATAATCGTATTATAACTTCAATGATATGAAGAAGAAATTTTTATAATGTATAGATTTATTATACCAGGCTCCTTTTTCCCATTAATGTATTTGGTTCACCAGATGAACCCCAAAGTCGGGTCGAATCGTTATGTGTCGTATTTTATATACATAACTTCACTTTAAATGAAATTTTTTGAACTTAACAATCTATTTTATAAATTATTGGCTAATATATTCATTTTCTCATATTTAAATATCAGTTTATGTTTGGTAATAGAAGCGAAGTTACTGATATGGACATGGTGAAACAGTTTTCTTCCCTCGGGCACCACTAATTAAAGCGGATTATTCTTTTAACTTGCTCACAAATTATTCTTTTTAATATTGCGGAGTTGATTTCAGTTCAGAACGTTTCTTCTTAGGATAACTTTGTTTCATGATTCAGGATGGATTCACACAAGAATTTATTTATTCTTGATCCTTGAGATTAAACGAAAAACTTTTGACTAAACTACAATCTCGTTTGCTATAACAGGAATGAAATTCAGATCGTCGGGAGATAAGCTGGTATAGTTTAAATGTGTAAGGCATTCGTGAAAGAATGAATGAGAAACTGAAATATTCAAGGAATCTGAGTCTTGACTTTTAAATCGACGATAACTCGTATTTCGATTTCACTCAAGTTTGAATCGAAGGAGTTATTTTTAGTCTACAAGATTGCATTATTGCGCTATTTCATTGTTCTATCACTACTTCGACATGTAGGGACTCGTGCACCGATAACTGTCGAAATAATCCATTCTGGCTTCATGCATATTCATGTTTCGCTGGAGGCCCGCCTAAATAAGTAATTGGTTATCCGATAGGAAAAGAATCGATATCAACTTGTATATGAATATTCATTGGTAGCGGCGTGTTTGGAAATTTTAGATTGAACTTTGTTGTCTGATAGGACTAAAACTAATTTGATTTTGTATATCTCGTATTGAAATTGAAGTATTATCATTAAATATATATTAATAAAGCTGTCTTACAAGTCGTCTTTCACACTAAAATCCATCGACGTGCATTAAAATTCTTAGAATAATGTCACAATTTTGTCAACTTGGTAGAATATTAAATCATTTTTTATTTCGTTTTCAATGTCATATATAATGCATTATAGGACACGTTATGTACATTCACATTAAAAATGATGAGAGTTTTTATTCTGCAGAAAATTGGAGTACTGAAATTATATGATTTGAAACTTCAAATATTTTCTTGACTATGTTTATGTTAAGTAATAAAAATTCATCTTCTACACGTTAATCCTGACTTAAAGAGGCGCAGGAGGAGAAAATTTCATCGATACTAACATAAACGAAATATTCACGTTTTTACGATCGTTAATAATCTCACTACATATTTTTCGTTATTAGTGTAACGACGACACAGCTTTATACGAGTTAAACTAGATACTTATAAAAGCTTTAATCAACCTCAAACTTTACAGATTGAAATACACCAAGGTTCCGAGATTTTATATGTTTATAATGGACTTAAATGTTTTAGACGACTACGTAACTTAGAAGGCACTAAATATTTAACTGGTGGAATCAATTAAGACAGCACTAAAAAGTTCCAGGTATTCTTGCGATTAAATATTCTCTTTGAATGCAACAGCCTTCGTACATTAGAAACGGTTCATTAATTTTTAAACGCGAAATGAACTAGCACATGTGTTTCTAATTTTTAGTACTGTATTTTTGTTTTCTGTTAATATATATTTATTCATAATTTATTCGCATATAAAAATTAAAGTTACATAAATCAAACTTTATTCAAATACAGCCGATTTAGAGACTTCGAGGGAACAAGATTCTATAAGCTCTTATTTAATTATTAGTATTAGCTAAAGAGTTTGTTCAGTCTATGTTAAACTAATAATTATTAAAAACAATGTGTAAACCAATTGAGGGTCAAAGGAACCCAGTTAACCAAGAAGACATACAACTTTAACGATCCAATTAATAGTTACTTACAAATTTCAGTCTAACGATCAAGGATTAGGCATCTTAACTTGGCCTGTGGTAAAAAGTGAAACAAGGAAGGCCATTAGGAGAAATCGAAGGTATGTAAAACGGGGGTAGGAATTCTTTTTTTTCTATAATTGGCCGTTTTAAGAACGCGTGCCTGACTCCGAAAACGTAAAGTTTTGCGCTGTCAGTCAGAAATCGTAACATCGGCTCTCAATTTCAGGTAAGACTAATTCTTTCTCGCTAAATCAATCATTATCAATATTTTTGACGTCACATGATCCTTGCGAAGCGCTGTTCAAAAATGTCTCAATGACCTTGGAAAGTGCTCCTCATTGGGTCCTTATCATTGGTGACGTCACACAATGACGTCACATCTATTTATTTGTAACCAAGTCTATCTCCGAAAGTATACGTTTCCGCAAAAAAAGTTATTTAAGAATTCTGCTTGTAAATGGTTAAAGATTGCTTAATAATGAGTAATATTTTATTTGTTATCGTTTACATGTATTGAATATCAGTCGATTAAAAAGTAAAGAATTTTTTGTAAGTTCCTTAGTAAATTTTTTAACATCAATCTACTATCAACAAAACTTTACATTTCCAGCCTTAGTCCTGTCACAAACAGAGCAGTAAATACTCAGACGAATCATCAACAAAAATTCAATTATGTTAGAAAATACGCAAAGTGAATTAAAGAAATTTAACATTTTTCTTGTTTATTATACTAATTTCATTTTAAAACTTACAATACAAAGAAATATTCTTTTGTCTATCTTTTACTCTTAAATACATGTAAACGTTTTAGTTTCTATCAGCCATTTGAAGTTAACATTTTCTGATCTACACTAATCTTTATCCCGTCCAGATAATTTATCCTAATTAATTTCGCAATATCAAAGACATAATAGTTTATTTATCTTATTGTAAATATTCTGTAACAAAAACTCACCAGTCACATGTGTATATAAACTACTGTTTTCATTTCTGAAAATATGTCTTCTTAGTACCATGTCGTTGGTAGTAAAGAAACAAAATATATCAATTAATCCCTAATTCGAGCGAAGAATTATTGATAAATTTTATAACGCTTAAACAAATTAGAGGCACATCTATTTCTGAGTAATATTGATTAAATTCCAAAGGATGCTGATTTTTCTGTTTTATTTTCTCACATTTAGTTTGTTCAACTTTTCGACTTCTATCATTTCATTTCATTAAATTCAAAGGAAGCGATTAAAATATTATTTTTCAATTAACCATTATATAAGTATCTGGTACTCTAGGCTAGCTTCAAGTGAATTCAAAGATTCCAGATAAATTTAAGTTTTCTCAAGGTTTATTTTCCATTAATATTGCAGGTCATTCGGAATTTTATGTGACTGAAATAGTTCTATGCTTTTGTATATTCAAAACTTTTAATAATACGAAAGCAATGGGCTGAAATATTATGATATGACTGAAATTCATATTAATATTTTCAAAGCACACATTTATGGTTTTTGCTTTATTCGACATCGAGTTTTTCAAATTTTAACCCACGTTGTATATCAATCTGTGCCCGGTAAGTCTTTCTCCATTCTTTCTCCAATAACTATGATTATAGTTGTTTACTTGTACTTATACAGATATTAAACCTGAATCCCGCAACGTTATTTCCCTCATCCAAACTCAAGACTTTATTTCAGCATCTTTGTTCCAATTTTATACTGCGTCTGAGGACGAAACCTCTTTTTATGTTTGTGAAGATGTTGGTGAGACCTGTCTGTTGTGAGAGGATTTCTTTTCCAGAGTCCCAGATGGTGTTAAGGCAGGAAATCCTTCACGCAAAGAGCAGCTCCGTATAACAGATTCCGCTCCAGCCGTGTTAAGTGCTTGATCCCAGTCACTTCTCTTTTTCTTTCCTCTCTCGGCTTCAAAGAAGAAAACCCCCAAAAATATCTTCATCCTGTCTTAAAAGAGACGATATTTTCAGAATTTATCGTATGTTTGTTCAAAAACTTATCTTAGCACGAAATATGTAAAGTGTCTTTATCACGAAAAGCGTAAAACACCTAATATGAGTTGCGATGGCATATTGTAAATGATTACTTATTGATCATAATTTATTAAAAACAAATAAACGTCAGGTTGGTCACTAAAACTGTAAAACTGTTGTCTAACTAGAGTCAGCTTTTACTCGAGTCAGAATTTTAGTAGTTTAAACGTAATTGTTGATGATAAAATGACGAAACATCACGTGAAAAATTACATATAATTTGTCAGGTTCCAAATATTGTTCTGGTGCTATTATAAATACAGTTTGTATAGCGATTGTACACTGCTCAATTAGAAAGAATTAATAAGAAAATTAGAAGAATATCACAGTCTCAATTTATATGGCCATAGTCGGCAGTTTATTCGTAAAAATGCTGTAGTTTTCTTTCGCATCTTGTCGCATAACATTTATTTAAAAAATTAAATTTCAACTCCAACTCTGCCCAAACACTTTGTCTGCATGACATTTATTTTCCTCTCTCCATATTACTTTTAACCTAACATTCAGTCTGTATAACTTTCTGTAATATCCATCACCTTCCTGGCCCTACCATTGTTCTCGGATCATCTACATCTGTCTTAACCACATTCTCTGTCACCCTTTTTGACAGTTCGTAAAATCAAATTCCACTTCACAATCCCTTATTTTTCTTTGTTTCGACTCCCAATTGGAGTTTAGTGTTACGCGCTTCAAATTCAAATTTATTTACAGTGAAGCTCACACGGAGTAATTTCATGTACTCCGTGCTTGTTAGCACCAGACCCAGAAAATTTCAATAAAGGAACGTTCTGAATGATAAACAAAAGAACAGCCATTTGAAGCCAGATAAAATATATTTATTGAAATAATTTTACAATACGTTTCGTCACTAAATTGCGACATCTTTAGGTATAACTTTTACAAAATTTTGCTTGTGAGGGAAGTTCTCCACACTGACTGCTGTGGCCGAAACAATTCGGCGAAAAAGGTCTCACAATTTTTAAAACGTCATAACTGAATAAATCAAAAATTAGTGACGAAATGATTTTTTTAATTTTTTTATTTTGGGAAACCGGCTACATGAGGGTAATCCACGTTGGGCAACTCCCCTTTAATAGCATAGGTAGGGATTTGAAAGGGGGGATGCGGAAGGGTAGAGGAAGGTAGCCAAGGTTAACTAAGGCCCCCGGGCTATATTTTAAGGATCCTACCCGGAATTCGCCTAAAGAAATGCAGGGAAAACCCTAGAAAAACCTGCATCAGGTAGGTCGGGCATTGGGTACTTGTCCCATGCCCTTTCGATAGCGGGAGAGGAGTTTGCTGTGGGGACGCAGCATTCCCTTCTCCATGCCTCGACCAGTTTATGAGGCAGCTGGCCGACTATACCAATGGGAATAGCGGAAAACTCTTACCGTATGCCCAAGGTCTGTGACCCCGGAACATACACATCTCAGAACAGGCCAAGGTGCCTCGGCTTGTGGGAACCTTAGCTCAAAAACGGAGAGGAAAAGGCATCCCCAAAGGTAGCCCCTTCGTATCTCTCCTACAAGGTTATGCCTCCGAGAGAATATCCCTCGCAGGCACTGCCTACGAGAAAATAACGTTCCCTGGAAAAAATATATCACCCTAACTACGTCCCACAACATCCAACATACCCTTTACATTTCCACACAATAGCTAATAACCTGCTCCGACACCTACTCTCTTAACTTCCAAAAATTACCCACAACTCTGTTTCTACCATCCCTCTATGGAAAATGGCTGACGTACCTGTTGACACCTCACTCAGTCTTATACCCAAAAATATCTTCTGAACTAAGGCTAATATATATCTACAAAACCTATTCTTGACCCATAATAACCACGAACAAATATTCACCGGCGCATCGAAAGCTCACAATGCAACCCAAAGTGCCGTAATATTTAACGAAATACAAAACTCTACAAGAAAAAATAGACTCGCATCAGCTACTTCATCAGAAATGGTATAATTTGAAATGGTAATAAAAATGGCCAAGAAATCCAAAGTTAAAAACCTTATCATACTAACCGGTTCCATGCTAACCATCAAGAAGATGCAAAATCCTAACTTCCGAAACAAGAAGAATTAACTTTGTTAGACAAATAATCCTTGAAGAAACCAAACTCCAAACTAGACTCCAACTGGCATGAATACCTGCACACTCAGGAATCATGGGAAATTAAAGATCAGATTTACTGGTGGCGGAAGCGAACTCGTCTCAGTCCTCAACCTCAATTCCAATCTGCTCAGCACAAGATATCTTCAAAGAAGCCAAAATAAAAATTAACAGAGCCTGGCAACGAACTAGGAAGGCCGTCAACAACGGACCAATCCACCAGGAACTCCAAGACAGCGCAGACCTTCGCCATGTAAACAACGCTCCCAGAAGACTCTCTCGGCTCTACCACCTGATCAACCGAAAATCTCATCTTCGAGGTGAATCCTCGTTCCTAATTTATAAATCGATTCTCCGGCACATTCTTGTAGCCCAGCTTGTAGCAACTCAACTACAACTTTGCTCAAGAAGCTTCAAACCATGCAGAATAAAGTGCTACGTATTGCAATTAACAGCCCGTGGTTCATACGAAACAGTCAAATACACCAAGAATTAAAGGATCCTCTTATAAAAAACTACATCAACAGCCTAAGCAGTAACTTTTTCCAAAAGATAGTGAATTGTAAAAGTGCAAAGAAATTAAATCTAGGACAAAAAATACTCATAAAAGACTCAAACGAAAGCTTCCACAAGACTTACACAAATAATTTTCAACCTGTAAATACCTTAAGCCAATGCAATCAGCCAGAGGTGTGAAATATTCACATAACCCTCTCTCCAAATACTCTTAGCCATATTTTTCTTATTATATCATAGCAGTTAATAGCAGTTTACTTGCAGAACCTGCTAAATAAAGTTAAAAAAACAAAAGAAGACAGTAAATCATTATTTCCCTCTTCAGAACCCTCCACACCAAAATTAAATAATATTTATACTAACTCATGTCGACAGGCAATAAAATTTATCATGTTAAAGAGTTAAAATCAATGCTGATAAGTAATAATTCACATTTTTAAAATTAATACATAATAGAGAGAATTCCTCATGGTGACAAGAAATGTGTTACTAGAACACAAACAACGCACTGTCAAAATATATACCACTGTGAACAATAAGTAAAGTGAATTTATTTATAAAATATAAATTCTTTATTTATTCTTCCAAATCAATTTCATCCCCTTCAAAGTAATCCCCGTCCGATAAAACGCACTTTTTCCAACGCTTTTTCCACTCCTCGAAACAGTCGGAATAGTCTTTTTCCGGTATAGCCTTCAAGACCTTCTTCGATTCGGTTTTTATCTCCTCAATCGTGTCAAAACGGCGTCCCCGCATTGGCCTTTTGAGTTTGGTGAATAGCCAGAAGTCGCACGGAGCCAAATCAGGCGAATACGGTGGTTGCGGAACGATATTAGTCGAGTTTTTGACAAAACAGTCGCGAAGAACCAATGCAGTATGACATGGTGCATTATCGTGATGAAGGAACCAAGAGTTGTTCGCCCATAATTCCGGCCGTTTCAGACGAATAGCTTCACGCAAACGACGCATAACGCTCAAATAATATTCTTTGTTGACAGTTTGGCCCGGCGGAAGGAATTCATAGTGCACCACACCACGATAAGCAAAGAAAACTGTCAACATGACCTTGATTTTCGATCGACTTTGCCGTGGTCGTTTCGGTCTTGCTTCACCTTTTGCATGATATTCGCTGGATTGGTCAGTGGTTTCAGGGTCGTATGCGTAAATCCACGTTTCGTGTCCAGTAATGATGCATTTCAAGTGGTCCTGATAGCCAGACAACAAAGTTTCATACACATCAACGCTACGCTTTTTTGCCAAAAAATTGAGCGAATTTCGCACCAATCGAGACTTGACGCGTTTGACACACAAAACATTCTTCAAAATGGTTTGGGCTGAGCCAAATGATATTCCAACACTATCAGCGAGATCTCTAATTGTCCATCGACGAGTTTCAATCACCAAATCTTTGAATTTTCGGACGTGGCCCTCGTCGGTAGACGTTGATGGTCGTCCAGAGCGCGGTTCGTCTTCAACGCGTTCTCGGCCCTCTTTGAACTCGTTGTACCACTTATAAACGTTTTTTTGTGCCATAGTATGATCACAAAGGCCTTCCGCAACATTTACAACGAGTCCGCACAAAAATATTCGTTCCGCAAACAAAATTTGATGCAAGTTCTTTGCTCAACAAAATTACCTATTGAAAAATCGAAAAATTCACTTTTGGTTGTTTACAAAAACACGTGTAACTCTGAAATAATTAAACCTTTTAACAAACAGACGCTTAGAAAATATTATAGACAGTCCTACCAACCTAGGAAAAAAATTTACCTGCCTTCCTAATACCCGGGAGTTTTAAATGAGAATTTCACCTTACTTTTTGATCACAGTGGTACATAATTTAATTTCAAAAGGCTCTTGAGGTTTATTTTTTAAACTTTAAATTATGAAGTTTGCAAATTAATGCGTACATTTTGGTTCGTTTCATACGAAAGCAGAATTTCAGAGATAAGTGTTTACCCAGTCGTCGGGCTTTTCGTGTATGTTCGCTTCAGGGGCGGTAAAATCAGACCGCATCAAAGGCCGTTGTTGGCACAGAGTTGACAAGTCCAAGTTCAAGTTTGAATCAAACGTTCGTCGGCTGAAAAGAAAATCAAATGTGGTCACGGAAAGGAGAATGGATTTCGTGCACCTACAAGTTAGAGGAACGATTGAGTGAATTCAATCTCTGGAGTGGCCTCAAGTAAACTTTTAAATTTGAGAAAAAAAACTTTTCATATGGTAAAATGTTCAACTTATTGCATGACAGCCATTGAAAGAAAATCGGATGTCATTTGCATTTTACTCATAAGTAACATTTTGGGAAATAATTGGTATGTTATTAATTAGCAATAAAAACATATAATGTATGTAATAGAAATATTTTAGTGTGTGACAATATAGTGATTCAAATTGTTGACAATTGATATATACACGAATTCAAAAAAAACATATGGTTTTTGTTTATTGATATGAAAATGTAACACGTCCGTTTTAAAAATTAATTATTAACCAAATAAAATGGCCAAATACAGACGAAAGAAGTGATGATATAATTACATTTGTAGTGATCTTTACTTTTTCCTGAAATCTTTATTAGGAACAAGGTTTCCAGAAATGTTGTGTTGTATTTACATCACCACTTCTTTTTTCTGTATTTGGATATTTTATCTTATTATTTATTTATGTTTATATACTACTGAAGATTTTGTGAATCTAAACGTAGTTGTATATCAATAATAATTATTATACTTAACCTGCTAATTTTTTGAAACCGCTGCCTTGAATCAATACTACATCTATAAATTTATCTGTGATGTTTAACGTCCTGAATATTAAAATCCACGACAACTACAAAATACGATGTATTTGTAAAGACATGTGTGATATAAAAATATAATCCAATTTTTCAAACTTTTAATTCCTTTTTAGGTAATACTTGTAAAAACATCTATAAATCGAGTGTTATATCTCCTCGCATTATAATTTTGAAGTGACCTTTACTAAGGTTATGAACTCTTTTTTATTATTATTATGTTTCAACATTGTTTTCTATGTATTTGCCTAATTCATGTATGTTATTCTCTTCTAATTTTCATTCCATTTGCAGGTTTCGTTCTTCTCCACCAGTCCGGAACTGAGCAATAAGCAGAGGTTTGAATATTTCTCTCGCACTATTCCGTCTGACCACTACCAGGTGAAGGCCATGGTCGATATAGTGCGTAGAATGGGTTGGTCCTACATCTCCATCATTTACGAAGAGTCTAATTACGGCATAAAGGTATTACGTACCCTCAGTTTTTATACTATTTATTTTAGAAGTTGAACTGAGAAGAGGGCTTGATCAAACCGCGAAAACAATGTGTATTAGAAGTCGAAGAATTTCTGAAAACTTAACTCTTATTTCCTGTTCAAATAACGTTCATGGATTTATTTAGGGACACTGACGAATGAGATCAAGTAAATAATGCAAATAACGCCTACAATTAAAAAAATAAATAGAAATGCCTTGTTTTTCTAGCTTTCAAAGAATTTGTTATTAGTTGTGAAAAAATAAATCCACCATGTGCATTACCCTCATGTAGCCTGTTCCACTAAAAAAAAATTTAACTAAGTTTGCGAGGACTATTCTCTCGCAGGCAGTACCTTGTAGGAGAGACAGGAATGGGGTTACCTTTGGGGATGCCATTTCCTCGCTCCGTTTTTGAACTAAGGTTCCCACAAGCTTTGAGAGTGCATGTTCTGGGGTCGCAAACCTTGGGCATACGGTAAGAGTTGTTCGCTGTTCTCATTGGAACAGTCGGCCTGCTGGCTCCTAAACTGGTCGAGGTACGGAGAAAGAAATGCTGCGACCCCACAGCAAACTCTTCTCCCACTATCGGAAGGGCGTGGGACAAGTACCCAATACCCGACGTACCTGATGCAGGTTTTTCTATGGTTTTCCCTGTATTACTTTTAGGCGAATTCCGGGAGGGATCCTTAAACTATAGCCCGGGGACCCTAATTAACCCTTGGGTACCTTCCTCTACCCTTCCGGCATCTGCACCACACTGACTGTCCTCACCGTAATTGTGCACATGTTGGCACAACATAGTCTTGGGGACTAATTATTATTTACATAGTTTAATATATGGATATAAAATCAATTCCCAATATTTAAATTTATCTATGTTAAACCAACATTACAATTAATACATCCAAAAATATTAATTAGTTATAGTTATAGTTGAAGTTGCTTTTTTTTGGGTGTAGACAGGCACATAGTGGTAACTCCCCTCTTATAGCATAGGAAAGGGATTTGAAAGGGGGGATGCGGAAGGGTGGAGGAAGGTAGCCAAGGGTAACTAGGGCCCCCGGGCTATGGTTTAAGGACCCTACCCGGCATTCGCCTAAAATAAATGCAGGACAAACCCTAGAAAAACCTGCATCAGGTATGTCGGGCATTTGGTACTTGTCCCACGCCCTTCCAATGGCGGGAGAGGGGTTTGCTGTGGGGTCGCAACATTCCCCTCGCCATGTCTTGGCCAGTTTAGGAGGCAGCTGGCCGACTATTCCAATAGGAATAGTGGACAACTCTTACCGTATGCCCAAGGTCTGCGACCCCGGAACATACACCTCTCAAAACAGGCCGAGGTGCCTATATGGGAACCTTAGTTCAAAAAAACCAGAGAGATGTGAAGGCATAAGTACCCAATGCCCGACCTACCTGATGCAGGTTGTCCTAGGGTTTTCCCGGCATTTATTTAGGCGAATGCCAGATAGGATCCTTAAAATATAGCCCGGGAGCCCTAGTTAACCCTTGGCTACCTTCCTCTACCCTTACGCATCCAGAATTTCAAATCCCTTCCTATGCTATTAAAGGAGAGTTTGCCACCATTTGGATTACCCTCATGTAGCCTGTTACCCTAAAAAAGTAATAAAAATAATTTCAACTAAGGTTACCACGTATCGAGGCAACTCGACCTGTTTTGAGAGGTGTATGTTCCGGGGTCGCAGACCTTGGGCATACGGTAAGAGTTGTCCTCTATTCCTGTTGGGAATAGTCGGACAGCTTCCTCCTAAACTGGTCAAGGCAAAACGAGGGGAAAACTGCGACCCCACAGTAAATCCGTCTCGGAAGGGCGTGGGACAAGTACCAATTGACCGACCTACCTGATGAAGGTTTTTCTAGGTTTTTCCATGCATCACTTAGGCGAATTGCTGGGTAGGATCCTTAAACCATAGCTCGGGGGCTCTAGTTAACCCTTGTCTACCTTGCTCTACCTTCCTGCATCCTCCCTTTCACTCCCTTTCGTATGCTATAAGAGGGGAGTTACCACAATGTGGATTACCCTATACATAGCCTTCTTCTTTCATGTTAACAATTTATTATATAAAACTATAAATAATTAAACGTTAGAATTTATGTTTATTATAAACTAATTTAACACCTACTATTAAATTATTATGGAAAACCATCAACCAAAACAATCGATTTAAATTTTTGAATTATAATTACAGGTGGCAGTAAAAATTGTTTAATCAACTATATACTTATATTTTGTATGTTAGTTACTGAATTGTCTTTACAACTGTAACTTGGGACTATTTATGAATCGTAATAACAAAGTTCATCTAAATGTACACTAAGTAATTAGTGTGACAAATTGAGAATTTAAAAAAATTAGGTATTCAGTTTCAATTTGTAATTTCAAAAGAGTATTTAATTAAATTGAAGCAATTTCAACTAAGCATGAAATAAACAACCTGTTACTCCTTAAAATTAGACTTTGCACGTAATGGTTACAGTCCTATAAGATAAGTGATTATACGTTAATACTAATATATTACACTTTTAGTTTTATTTATATACGTAAACAATAAGGATTAAACATGTTACGCAAATAATTCAGAATCTTTGCGCGATCTCGCTAGAGCTACTGCGTTTGAAATATATTCGGTATTAGTTCAATAATGTAATACTGTTCTCTAATCCAATTTACAAAATGGAATGCATTACAATAGAAAGTAATATGTATTAGTTCTCGGTCCAACTTACAAATGTATTTTGTTAATCACAAATGTTACTTGAAATATTTCGTGCAGCAGCTATCCTGACTTATATTATATTCCAGTTAATCACCAGTTAACAATATCTATCTTTATATATGTAACTGGGTTACACAAAAACCGTTTGAACCAGTTGAGCGATTTCTCCGAAATTTTGTAGCAGAGTAAATTCTTAAAATGAGTAAAAAAAATGTGACGTGAAATCAATTTTATTGTAGGTCGCATAGTTGATATGTGACAGTTTTGTTAACATTAGTCAAATAGAACTCTGAATAACTTTCTATAATTCTTTCTGACAAACACGATACATGGCAATGTAATTGAATCGTCATTATTGAGAACTGAGCGATACTGTTTCCATCGTATGTTCCTTTCAAATTTAAGAGGTCACCATTTCCAGTGAGACTTGCACTGTCGATCACAATCAAGTAATTGTGCCAGTCTATTGGGTTCTGCGTATCCAATTGACAAAATTTCATGTTTTCCCAAGGGTGGGTTAATCCATAAATATAATTCATCTTGAACATGAAGTTGAAACTAAAAACATCATTTAAATTATAAACAAACAACCGCCATTTGAAACCAGAAAAATAAATTTATTAATATATTATTACAGTAAGTTTCATCGCTAAATTGCGACATCTTCAGGTATTACATTTTACAAAATATTGCTAGTGAAGGTAGTTGTCCGCGCTGATTGCTGTGGCCGAAACAATTCAGCAAAATAGAATGTGTCAAAATTGAAGAGGTCGCAATTTAGCGACGAAACGTAGTGCAATTTTCAATACATATATTTTTCTGACTTCAAATGACTGTTGTTAATTTATAATTTGTCTTAAATAGTCAGAATTTACATATAATCATTATTTAAAATCAATTTGAATGAATATTTTAGTGAGTTATGAAATTCTTAATAATTTATATAATATACTTTTAAGTTCAAATACATTGAAATAAAATTAATTCATTTTCCTGTCAAAAATGTTGGGATAAATAAATACCGGGCAAACCCTGGGCCATTCAACTCGTATTTATAATATCAGTAGGTTAAGACAAAATACAAGAATCCACAACTTTATTGGAGACAAACAGTCTTATCGTTTTCGTTTTATATAACGATAAATAACAAATGAAGAGATATGTGAAACATTTTATGTACGTAGTTTCTACAACTAACAATTAAACAAAAACTAAATATTTCTGTCGGATATGTGTTTTATAGACTTTTAAATACTTTTATTGTACGTAACATGGCCGAATGAGTAACGGCTTAATTGACAGCAGCTGTAACAAGAAACCCGGAAGTTAATTGCAACGCATTAAATGATGGATTTCACCATCGCCCCAATCCTTCTTTAGGAAAGCTTTCAGGAACTTAAAAGATTTCATTTCTGTGCCCGTCTTAGTTACGATTCATTTAACTTATCATGAAGTTTCAAACATTCTGCTGGAGTTCATAATCCAACCAGTTCTTACAGATTATATTACGATCTTATATTGCAGTTTCCCATCATCTGAATTGTTTGTGGTTGTTAAATGTGATGTATATTTTTATTATTTTCCAAATAATATAAAATATTTGGAATACTTGTTTAATCTGGAAGATTTCTTATAAAAAGAGAAATCATTATAGTGCTAGTTACTCCCTATGTTGTTCAAATTATTTAAACTCCAATACTGAATTCCTGCAGTAAATATAGCGTCAAGTTATAATAATTTCATCTGATGACACGAAATTTTAACACAGTAAATTTAATTAAAGGTTACTGAATATATATTCCACGTATTAGACGTCTTTTATGAATAAATATTAAAATTCATATTTACCAGTATACATTTTTTAGGGTAACAGGCTACATGAGGGTAATCCTCATAGTGGCAACTCACCTTTAATGGCATAGGAAAAGATTTGAAAGGGGGGATGCGGAAGGGTAGAGGAAGGTAGCCAAGGGTTAACTAGGGCCCCCGGGCTATGGTTTAAGGAACATACCCGGCAATTCGACTGAAAGTGATGCAGGGAAACCCCTAGAAAAACCTGCATCAGATAGATCGGGCATTGGGTACTTGCCCCACGCCCTTCCGATGGCGGGAGAGGAGTTAGCTGTGGGGTCGTGCCTTGACCGGTTTAGGAGGCAGCTGGCCGACTATTCCAATGGGAATAGCGGACAACTCTTACCGTATGCCCAAAGTCAGTGACCCCGGAACGCACATCTCTCAAAACAAGCCAAGGTGCCTCGGCTTGTGGGAACCTTAGTTCAAAAAACCAGAGAGGCATCCCCAAAGGTAGCCTCCGCCAGAGCTCTCTGGGAAGAGAATTCTCTCGCAGGCTTTCTTGTTCCAACACCGGTTGACATTTTTTTTTTGGGTGTAGACAGGCTATGTATAGGATCATCCACATAGTGGCAACTCCCCTCTTATATCATGGAAAGGGATTTAAAAGGGGGGATCTGGAAGGGTAGAGGAGTTAACTAGGGCCCCCGGACTAAATTTTAAGTATCCTACCCGGCATTCGCCTAAAGAAATGCAGGACAAACCCTAGAAAAACCTGCATCAAATAGGTCGGGCATTTGGAACTTCTCCACGCCCTTCCAATAGCGGGAGAGGGGTTTGCCGCGGAGACGCAGCATTCCCTTGGCCGTATTTCGTCCAGTTTAGGAGGCAGCTGGCCAACTGTTCCAATGGGAGCCACACAACTCATACCGTATGCCTTAAGTCTGCGACCCCGAACCTTATACCTCTCAAAACAGGCCGAGTTGCAACGACTTTTGGGAATCTTAGTTCAAAAGCAGAGAGAGACGAAGGCTGCCCCAAAGGTAGTCTTATCCATCTCTCCTAAAAGATTTGGCTTGCGAGAACCAACAACAGATCGTGCAGGCTTCGACTTTTAGGACCATTATTTTAGAGCAACAGGCTACTTGAGGGTAATGCACATGGTGGCAACTCCCCTTTAATATAATAGAAAAGGATTTGAAAGGGAGGATACGGAAGGGTATAGGAAGGTAGCCAAGGGTAAACTAGGGTCCCCGGGCTGTATTTTTAAGGATCCCACACCGCATTCGCCTAAAATTGATGCAGGACAAACCCTTGAAAACCTGTATGAGGTAGTTCGGGTATTGGGTACTTCTCGCACAAACTTCCGATTGCGGGAGAGGGATTTTCTGTGGGGGACGTTGCATTCTGTCCTCCGTGCCTTGAGCAGTTTAGGAGGCAGCCGGCGGACTACTTCAATACGATTTAGCGGACTACTCTTACCGTAAGCCCAAGGACTGCGATTCCGTTACATACACCTCTCGAAACAGTTCGAGGTGTCCCGGCTTGTGGGAACGTTAGTTGTAAAGCAGATAGAGAAGAAGGCATTCCCATCCGTCTCTTACTTTTAGGAGTAATTGGTCCTCCTCTACCAATCCAATATGTGCGTTAAGGTGCCTGCAAGCAATAAAACTGCTGGAGCACCGTCATGCATGAAGAACATCTAGTGGCATGTGTTCCAAGTAACGATCTAATGAATTACGTAACAAATTTGCTTCGATTTTTTTAGTCCAGGTAACAAGGCGTCATGCACCAACATTCATAAAAGTTATGATAATTCTGTAATTATTCATTTCCGGTCCCATTTTGTAATATACCTTTTCCTTCTCTCAAAGTGAGATATCCATTCCTGTAAAATTATGTCGAGTTTTGTTAACCCTGCATATGGATCAAATGTAATCCGTTAAATATAATTTTGGGAGTCGCCCCCAAGTATTAGTCTTTGAATCCCTTCATTATTTTAATATGTGTATATTTGTTTATTAATGCGAAGAGAAAAAACGCATTGATAATGCGCTTTCGTAATAGGTTAGTATATTTTTCTCTGGCTAACATTACTGTTTTTCGCAGGCCTTCGAAGAACTGGAGACACTCCTGGCCAGACACAACATTTGTATTGCAGTTAAGGAGAAGCTAGTAAAAGATTCTGGTGTAGCTGAAGAGGAGGCTTACAACAATATCGTACAACGGCTGCTCACAAAGCCCAGGGCGAGAGGTAAGTGTGAAATATTTTCCCAATTAGCATTTTCACTGCGTTTATATCCAGCTTGAACAATAGTCTACAAATTCATTACATTTACTTCACTGCGTGAAAACAGATCATCTCGTAAGCTTTGGATAATGAGTTAGAATAATTTTCACGCTACTACGCTGAATAGGCGCTTAAACTATTTGGTATGTAAGACTTTTTCTTTGAGCGATCTGACTGGTATGCTGGTAATAACTTCTAGCGCTTAAAGTTGGTAGACACACAGGCCAGGGCAGAAACGTAGTTATCACATACGTCAAAGTTGTGTGTGTGTGTGGTCCCTTTAAAATATAAATTAACTGAAATTAAATAATTATCGATAATGATATGTTTGATTATTTTGCGCTAATAGTCGTAAACTGCTAGTATCCATAGTAGTTAAGCAAATTTCTCAGATAACTCCAGAGCCTTACTCGTGTTTCCTTCCAGTAATTGAACCACTTGACTCTGAACTGATACTCCTCCCCGTGAAACAAGTTCGTCCTCTCTATAATTAACCGCGATCAAGAACCTTACGGCATCTAATTATTTCGTCAGATGTCCGTTTTAGTTTTATCTGTATTTCATAACCTGACATCATTTTTACTGTCACCATAAATTCATTATTAATAAATTACTCGAAAAATTATAATTAAATAATTTTTTACGTTTTAAATGTATTTAATATCTTGAAATAAATTAATTGCCTCTGTAGATTAATTTTTCAGGAATTAATCAACTGTTTATAGTTCAATACTACTCATATGTCAACACATTTTCTTTACATTTAATTACTTCGATGGCATTCGAAATTTATTTCTGATTTTAAAACGCATCACTTACTGTACTAACATAGGTGGACAATTTATAAATACGGCATTATTTAATTTAAAAAAATGGGTTTCATATATCAAGAAAAAATTTCTAATGTAGCGTGCATTCAAGTGAAAATGGTGCAGTGTGTCGAAAGCTCGTTGAAGAATAAATTGTTGAGAGAGTTTCCTCGTTTTGTATTTACAAGGAAAATGAAATTTTTTTCCTGGGAATTAAAACCTTTCTTGAAGTCGCGTGTCTAGGCAATGGAACCTATTTACTAAAAATTAATTAAATATTTAACATAATTCATTAGACAGTTTCTTATAATGCAGTTGTATGTCGTACACGTTTCCAATTAAACACTGATACCAAATTTTTGGCATCCATGAAATGAAGACTGTATTTGTGAGATTCTTACAGTTTTACCTAAGTCAATTTTAAAACTCTATTAATATAATTCCTAGGACTTAATGGACTACGGGTGCCTACGGTTAACTATCGTTTCAACACAATTGAAGGGATAAATCTGTGACTGCATAGTTTAAAATAAAATATTTAACCTAAAGTTAAGTAAAGTTAATATTTCAGATTGAAGAAATTCTGTAAAAGGTGTTTATTTTATCTTGACCAATAAAATTATCTCTAAAAATACTCTTCGTACGGAAACAAAAAGGTTCCACTTTAAATAGTTAAAACTTTCAAAGGGTACAACTGTCAAGGCTAAAATTAGCCCTTCCGCAGAAACCTTTGTCGGTGGGGCTGTAGGATCTTTAAAATATTAATTGTGGATCACCATTTTTTATTGTATATTCAGATCTTACACAAAAGAATACCGTTTAACATATTTTTTGAATTTTTTATAACTAGCTCTGAAATCTATTAAATCTTTGATTTACCCGTCGAGTTCATCCTTATTTCATTGGATTTAATTTACAATATACAATACGACAAAATATTTTTTTTATTTAGGTCAAATTTTTCCTGTGTAGCGTATTTTTCGAGTTATTTTTATGGTTGTCTGGTTTAAGTAAATACTCTGTACAGTGCGTCACTAATTCATTTCAGTTGTCCAATATTCATTTAATTGATGCGAATAATTCGTTTGTGACTGACAATCCCGTGTGAAATTCAACATGGCAATTGCAAATGCATGAATTACCGCCCATTGCCACTTTGGCATTATATCTTCCGAGGTCTTACGGAAATTATCATTATGACACCCGGATAAACCCGTCTGCATTAACCTCAGAAAGCATCATTTATCAGGATTACGTGGAGCCTTGCAATCAAGATGCTTGAAAGGAAAGTGTCACAGATCAAGAAGGTTTAAGACGAGACGTAAATTCCACGTCGTGCCTTATTTTATAAGTTATATGCGAGATAATCTCTTAGAAACAATTGTAATTAATTTAACAGCATAATTAACTCCTGAGGAGAGCAATGCATATCTAGGTATAACTTTTCTTTTCATATTATATTAAAACCAACTATTTATTAATCAAAGAAATTAATATTAAATTTATGGAATAATTAGGAGTTTAAGTCTTCAGTTTTTCGCAGTTAGAAACAAATGTCTATCCGATTCGAAATGGTCGGCCATTTTAAATTTAAATTTTTTAGTTTTTTTTGGGTGCTATGGTTTAAGAATCCTTCCCGGCCATTCACCTCAAAGTGATGCAGGGAAAACCCTGGAAAAACCTGCATCAGGAAGGTCGGGCATTTGGTACTTGTCCCAATCTCTTGCGATCGCAGGAGAGGGGTTTTATGTGGGGTCGCAGCTTTCCCCTCGCCGTGCCTTGACCCGTTTAAGAGACAGCTGGCCGACTATTCCAATAGGAATAGCGGACAACTCTTAGTATTACAATTAGGAGTTGTAATTGAAAAAAATTATTTAATCAAACAAATACAATAATTACTTATCTAAAAAAATGGAATATAATTTAAATGAAATTGTTATGAATTTCATATTTATAAATAATTTAACTCTCATTTTTAAAGAACACTAAAATATTTTGAATATGTCTCTTTAATTAGAAGATAATATTAAATGAAACATTTGACTTAAAGTATCTGTTTCAACGAGAGGTATATCGTTAGTATTTAATAAACCAAGATCCAGAATATTTTTGGTAGTTCACTATGTACTTAATGAATGTACCATCGAATATAGATGAAAAGTCCTCCTCAGATTTTTTTTCGCTCCACCGTCATTGACTTTCTCCTTCTGGCACCTGTTTTTATATCATCAGGCCTAACAACTTTATCATTCCTGAAAAATTTCGCAAGCCATCTCAGATATTCATTTGTGTACGGTTTCATCAGCACAAAATTGTCAACTTTTCAAAGTGATGGAAGTTGGTGAAGTTTGACGAACAAAAACAAATTTGTAAGACATGCCGTGTCACTTTCAGATTGCGCATATGAAAAATGATGTAAATCAGTAACAGAAGCTTGAAAGGACGGCTTCCCGTGGAGCATCTAATTGTAGTAATTCGCCGCGTTGCCAGGCGCAGCTGGGAGCAATTCATAACGCAGCGCTTGATATCTGACTGACTCAGCGCTCCCTCACCACATTGCGACCGGACATAAAAGTCGGATTGTCGAAGGAATCTCCAATATATGGAGCTAATAGCTTCACAGACGATCCTTAACCCTTCAGCTATAGAGAAGGCGAGAATGCTTCAGAGGTTTGTCTCGATATTTATGGCGGCAATATAACCTAAGAATTCACTTAATCTCTCAGGATAGTTTTGACGTCTAACGTACACTTCTATTAAGTACCTTATGAAGGAAATATCTACTTCAGCTTGAATAAATTTTAAGAAATTGCGGTTCTAATCCTGTATGTGTGACTCACTCAAAATTTTTGTATGGAATTTCATACATACTATTCACAACTGTTTATCATAATTATTTTGTTCCCATTTCGAATTTTCTATCATGTTTATTTATAATATTTTTTAAAAACACGCAGAACATCTTTAATATATTATTACGTGCTCAATATTCATCATTACTCTGACTTATTTTTTAATAAACATTAATCATCGTATACTCTTAATCAGAACTAATTATTATCGCGTTCTAAAATGCCTGATATACAATTCCTATTACCTTATTTTTCACAAAAATATATGTTGTAACCTTCCCCTACTCACACGCTGTAAAGAGTACTTCTCGATTACAATTTTTACAAGCTAGTACACGTGAATAGTATCTTTAAGGAATTTCGCAGCAAACCTGAATGTATTTAATTGATTCATTAAAGAATATTTACAAGTTTATTTAAAACTTATTACTGATATCGTCTTCTATCAGAGTTATAGAATGTATTTATATTTATTGATTTATAATAATAATAATTTATTATATAGATTAAATCTTGAAGACCCTGAAACGAGAACCGCCAAGAACAACGGAAACAATTTCTTTTTTATTTACACGTTCCAAATACTATGGAGTTCTTAGCTAATCATTATTTATTCTTCTAATTATTAACAAATTAATGTTGATGAGTAGAAAAAACCAAAAACAGTCCCCAAGTTTATAACTTTATTAAATATATAGTCGGAAGCTTTCAACTCATTGTTATAATCATCCTGAATGAACATTAAAAACGTTACTACTTATATAAAAAACATCAAGTTACGAATACATTGCAACACCTTCAGCATAACATACCTTCTTGTCTTATAATTAACATCACATTAACTTTAAAAAAGTATTAGTACCTATAGGTACTTATCCACTGCTATAAAACTATGTTGTTATTCAACAAGGTCTGTTTTAAAAGTGCTCCATTAAGTAGTTCAGTGTGTAGCATTTCAAACGAAAATCGATACTATAGTAACGAAACTATGGTATTGATTTAACATATTGTTAATAATTATTTAACTATACATATATAAGATTATACATGCATGGAAACATATACATATAAAAAAAGATGCCTTAAATAAATTTAAAAAATAAAATTGGTTACAATTTCTTATTATTTTTATTTTTAGATGTTTTACTTATCAATATTTTAAGTATCTCTGCATATTGTTTTTCTATTTCTGAACCTTCGTTTCTATTATTAACAATATTGTTTCTGTTTAGATTAATATAAATTGCTTCTGCTATTCTAAGTTTTACTTTATGAATATTATTATGTAATATTTTAATATTATTAAAATCAAATTAGTGGTTAGTCAATTTTGTGTGGGTGGACAACGCTGTGTTGCTTTTGGCTGTGGGTTTTAAAGGTTTTTTTTTATGGTGATACATTCTAGTTTTGATTTTAGTTGTGGTATAACCTATATATGTTTTCGGGCAATTGATACAAGGGATGCTATATACCAGATTTGTCTTATACTGTTCCTCTGTCTTGTCTTTAACCTTAGTTAGTATGTTTTGTACATGGGTAACTGGTTTGACGGTTAATTTAACATCATTAATATCATTTTTCCTAAAGGTATCTATAATTTTAAACGTCAATTTCTCTATATACGTAAAGCTGTAATACGTCGGTTGTTTTCTGTCAAAGTTTTCTGCAGAAGTCGTCGTTATTTCTGGTAATTTGTAAATTTCTGTGGTATTAACAACGTCCGTATTATTTATCGATACGGGTTTAAAAAAAGCTTTAATATTAGTTTGCGTAGGATCTTTAAAGTTCCTTATGTCTACAAGTCTTTCTCTGTTTTCAACCAAAGTAGTCTCTTCTTCTATAGTATGCTCCTTGGTAGTTTGGTTATTCAGGTTGAATTTAGTATTATGCCACGTTTCTATTAATACTTATCCAGAATTGAGATGTAATTTTCTTGGGGAAAAAACTATTTTGGAGTATATTAAACATGGTAGTTTTCAATGTGACGTGAAAAATCGTATCAGTAATACAAATAGCTTTACGTATTATGTTGTTTGCAACATTAATAATCATATGTCTAGGGTGGTTAGAGTAATAATTTAGAATGGTATTGAGGGCAATAGGCTTCTTGTACCAGTTAGTCAGTATAAGTCCATCGTTATTAATAATGGTCAAGTGCAGAAAATCTATTTTGTTATTAGACATTATTTCCATCGTGAAATTAATTTTGGGATTCATAGTATTCAAGTGGTTTAGGAACGGTAATAGTTCTTCTGTATGTAAAATCATCAATATATTTAATTAATAGCTTAGGAGTTATGGAAGAAGACCTTAATTCGTTATCTAAAATGTGTTTCATAACTATACCAGCAACGTTGACACTTAAGCAACCTCCCATTGGAAGTCCATAAACCTGTTTGTACCATCTATTTTGAAAAGTAAAATAACTTTTTTCAAGGATTAACTTTAACCCTTCTAAATAAATCGCTCTGCTATTAATCGGTGTGTAAGGCTCAACTGAAAGCCAGTTATCACTAATTAGTTTAACTGCTAGGGCGACGGGAGTGTTTGTATATAGTGAGATTCCGTCATAACTAACAAACGTGTCAGATGGTTCCAGGCGTAAATTGCTAAGTTTGTGTTTAACTTCAAGTGAATTTTTAACGTCCAAAGCGTTTGATCTATTTAATAAATTCAGTGAAGGATTGAAAAATTTACTCAGATTATTTAAACAACTGTTAATCGCATCGACTATCGGTCGAATCGGATAATCGGTCTTATGTGTTTTAATAATTCCGTAAAATCTTGGATTTTTTGGGTAATTATTATACAAATATTTAGCTTTTGTCTCGTCAATGAATTTAAATTTAAGTAATTTCTTAATTATACTTATTTGTTCGTATATCAAGGTCATTCGCAGAATATTATAAACACATTTCTCTAAGATGTCATAAAATTTCATCCCTGTATCAATCGTAGTTCCAGAAATAACAAATAAATTAAATTGCGCAACTATCAGATGATTAGTGCTGTATTACTTCTTTTACTTTAACATGGTACAAGCCTCAGTATGAGTTATAAATTAGGAGTTTCCTCTCAGAATGTGATGAAAAAAAAATCGTAATACACATTAGAATCAATTCCGTTTGGCTCCCGAATGATATTTATAATTTTGAGTAATTTTAGGATAATTATCCTAGAAGTATTCCCACATATACTTAAGAATGTTTTTTTAGACTATCATTAGAGCTTCCTGGATTATATCAATAAAACTGAGATAAAATATTTTCTGGCGCTCATATCTAAAAGTAAAATTAGCCTAAAAATAAACAAATGAAGTTTATTTCAATTCTGTTCAGAAAGGGAACTAGAGGTAAAATGAGGCTGTACGGCGGGATAAGCGGCGCGAAATGAAAAGGGGTATACTCTTCTCTCGGAAAATCGGAGTCAAAGCTCGGAACTCTGCAATAACCGCGACTGGACGTTTAATTCTCGCACTCTTCACAGCCGAGTTTCCTGTAGTGTTATTAAAATTCTTCCGGCCGCTCTAAAACTGTTCCCTGTTAATTTGTTCGTGCAGCAGAGGCTAGGTTTCAAGGGTTGCCATGGACCGCTGCTGCAACGCAAACCGTAAAACAGATTTCATTCCTTTTAAGCCGATTATGGCATTGATCCGGCTGCTATATGCTCCATCTGATAGCGATGCAGATTTTCATAGTAATCGGAGCGCAACTCCGCTCTCAATAACCGCCTGTCAGGCGCAAGATTAAATATGATTATCAGTAAATGAGTGGGTCGCATTTATTTCGTTTAATCCGATGCGTGTGTTTAACAACACACCCGAGTATGGTAAATAAATGATGTTCTCGTTCAGCTAAATGTTTTCCCGTCCGGTGTAAAGTGTTCTAAAGTCAAGCTCATACCATCATATCGAGAGTTATTTGCGCTCGTATCGTAGTTTATACATACAAAAGATTTGATTGCATACAACCTATGATCATAGCAACTGATTCACATATATTTTGTTGTCCACAGTTTATGCATATATTTAAACACCAAATTACATTTTTTAATAAAAGTAAGAGATTTATTAAAACTATATCCATATATAGTGCAGTCAAAGAAGGGAGAAGGTGGAGAGGAGGATTGTCGTCAGGCGGGAACTCCCTCCTGGAGCAGCAGCAAATTGATTATATTCTAAGAATATTTATTATTATATTATATTCTAAGGTCTGTCTTTGTGCTTGTCATCTCTTAACTTTTACGGTTAATATTTTTAACGTGCAGCATATACAGAGCTGAACACAATACATTTCCTTACGTAAATGTTTCCACAAAAGTTGTTGTAACAAAGGTTATGTCAAACTGAGCAACGGTCTACAATTATATGGCACTGTGCCACTGCGCACCGTATTTAGACACAATTAGCTATTTCTCTTCAGCTATAATTTTGTTTCATAACTTTAAATCAACACTTCTGGAACATAGTGTCAGCATATGTGTATATAATTACTATTGATTTGGCTTTCATGGCGGGAAGTTCTTCTGCCAGTAGAAATGACTGTAGACATTTCTACAATACATTTTAATACATGTATCTTTAAATACACTTTTTATGCTCTCGAACTCAGATGATAACGTCATGAACACCAGTCAGCTGATCGGAGATTTTACATAAAACTTTGAGGATATAAATACGGTACATGTGTTGAATAATCATAAATTTAACTAAATACATTTATTTAAATGATAAAAACTGAATTTAATTTAATTACAACAAAATAATTATATTGGACGCCAGTTGATTTAATCTACAATTACTACTGTGAACGTTTCAATCTCCGCGTTGAACCAAGTTCGAACCCACGACACGGCAGGATGCAGGACTGTTCGCCTCCTTGACGAACTCAACCGCTCCGAAAAGCCTCCGGTCCGTTCTGTGCTCGTGGAAAAACTTCTCCAATGTTCAACCTGTGACTTAAAATTTCCATTTAGGACCGGTATTGACACTTTAGCTATAAATAAGCAACTCCAATTAGTAGAAGTGTTTCAAAAGCAATAGTTTTACAATTATTCAGTCAGAAGACAACCGACGAGGATGTTTCGTAAGTTCTCTCTCTTAACTTCTCAAAATTCATCCAACCACAAAGTCTCTTATTGCCGCGGCATATAAAACAGGACAATCAAAATGCCCGACTCTGGTGATACATGGCTGAGGCGTTGAATCTCCCGACAATACGAAAAGCATCAATATCAAAAGTTTTTAACTGACGCCCAACAATACTTCAATACATGCTCATACATATATGATAAATCTTGCAATACAATTTAATGAAATATGCAATTATAACATGCGTTCCCTATACTTACAACATATTTAATTGTTTCTTATCTCCTTTCAGTACAATTTACTCAGTTCCCTTCAACACAATTAAATGCAACTTATTTCCGAAACTTTAGATATTTAAAACTATTCATCTTAGAAGTATGACTTATTAAAATGATTAATTCGCTTCGAACGGAAACCTTTCTGTATTGAAGCGACATCTGTGTTAAAGTAATGGAATTTCGACACCGTCACGAAATCTATCTTAGAGGGCATGAATTTTCACAGCGGCTGTGAATGTATATTTAGAGTATGCGTCTTTGTAATTAGAAATAAGGATTAAAATCGTCTTATGAGTTAATACCAAATAGTCCGCCTGTATCAGGTTAAAATAATTTATTCAACCTTTGTCGTGTAAAACTTTACAAAATATTTCGACATCCTAGGAGACATATTCATGTTTGAAATTTACAGAAGTTACGTAGTAAATAGAGAATACTTCGTACATTACATCACGGTCTGGAACTGTACGAAATTTACTCCTATTCGTTGCGATGGCCCTCGTCTAAAAAGTTTTTCATGATTCTAAATCAGATGACAAAGACAGTAGGTTTCTCCTTTATTGCATTTCCTATCCGACTTGTTTGGTTTGTTCCTAACGAATTATTTGTTCATATCTTCAATTATTTCAGTAATTACAAAATAAAATGCGTTAAATCAGTAGCGATACTTTCGATTTTATTTCCCTCTGAACCATTCTATTTTGAATGATACTAAACCTTTTTTGATACACTTATCGGACACCGCAGACGTGATCATGCAAATGGAGTGCGTGTTCTGTTTCCGGAAGCCGCCGTCGCATTTATCCAATCTTTATTACTTGCCCATCCATTTAATGAATTAGCTATAGGAGAACGCGGCCGTGGTGAAGCGTGGAGCATGAGCCTAAATGTTAGCGCGCATATTCATTTACGTAAAGCACCGGAAATGCTAATGTACGCATGCAAAAACATGTAAGGTCCAGCCGTGTGCGCGACTGAGATAACAGCACAACACAGAAACACGGGCGAGCTGTTAAAGTTATTACACGCGGACACAATAGCAATCTCGCATTTCCGCTCCGCGTGCACGGCGAACTTACTTTATTTGCGAGCCGGCTTCCTATCGTTCTCCGCTAATTAGCAAGACCTTGAACAGGAGCAGGATATTGAAAAACGAGACCCTATCAGTACAGGTAATCTGTGGCGCACAGTGCTCTCAATAGCGCGGAACAATGGAGTGAGGCAAATCTATGTCCAGTAATCTTGTATTTAACAACGCCATATTCTGGAATTGAATGCAATGCTATATACTCTTGTGAAGTGTTACAAATGTAATGAATTAATTACGATTAATGCGGTAAAATAGGCGTCCGGCGAGGATAGTTGGTCGGTAAATCAATGATTAATAACTCTGACAATATAAAGGAAAACGACTCCAGCTATACATAAATATCAACAATGTGATTATCATAAAAATTATGAAGCACATTAATTTTAATATTGATTTATTTACAGTCGCATCAACAGCTCACGTTATTGGCGACACATTATAAAAACTTATTTTGACTTGTCGGAGGTCTGAGAGATTCTCTCGCGCACACAAACATCTATGCCCTCGCCGGGATTCGAACCCGGGACCTCTGCGATGTGAGTCAGTCACGCTGACCCCTACACCACAGGAGGTTGGCAAAACATATTTTAATATTTTGAAGGTCATCTTATTAGAAATTTTAAAATTTATAATCTTTCAGCACCTTTTACAATTTTCAAATCTGCGAAAGCGAGTTTCACTGGAATTAAAACATATAAACATTTAAGTGAAAGTCTTGATGAAATAACTACTTGAATTCTGGACACAACCATGTCTATACATAGTGTTGATACTGAATTTTAGTTATCCTAGCTACAATGACGGCACTGGTCAGTTAGTGTCCAGAATTTAAGTTGATGTCATATATTCATTACGACTCTCACATAAGTACTTACATATTTTTACTTCTTGTAACTATTTTTAAACATTTAAAACTGTCAAAAAGTGATTAAATCTTATGAATTCTAAAATTCTGATTGACTGATATGTCAAGTTGGATTTTAAATTATTATAATAATTAAACTGATTTAGGTTTTAATTAAGCACTTGAATAATAAGAAAGGTAGCCAAATTCAGACAAAAGAAATGATAATTTAAATTCCACACATCGTTTCTGAAAGCCTCGTAGGCCTTTCTTCAGGTGGAGAATAATGTAAGAGCATAGAGAGACACAACTGTACATTTCAGTTGAAACTCAAAACTGACTCGTGCAGTTGTGTTTCTCTATGCTCTTACGTTTGTTTCTCCTCTTTAATAAAGGTAAAATGTTTCCAGAAACATTGTGTGGAATTTATATTATCATTTCTTTTGTCTGAATTTACCTATCTTTCTTATTATTAATTTTGTATCAGCCGTAATTTTTTTCATTTTAAACACCTAAATATATTGTAATACTAATTAGAGACAATTAGAGATATAATAATTGGAAATTTGTAGTAAATTGTTATCAGCGAAAAATAAACACAACAATGGGTAAAAAAGGTACAGGCGAGCCTTTGTGGGCGGCGAGCGTTTAAAACTCCGGGCTCACGACGGCAGTTGCGGACAGAAATTCATCGAGTAAAAGTCGCGGGCAGATCTTCATCGAGTAAAGAGTGGCAGGAAAGTCTTTATTAAGAGTGGTGTGGCACATAGAATTTCATCGAGTAAAGTTTGGACTTATAATTCAATAAGTAAAGCCACAGTAAAAATTCAACAAGTAAAGTCTGTTGTAAATTTCATTGAGAAGAAGTTGATAATCTAATTGACCATTAATCAGAACGAGATATACAATATTTGCTGGAGAGAGAGAGAGAGAGACTTAATCCAAACGAACACAGGTATTGTACGGAGTAATCGTTCCAGTCGATAGATACAAAAGTTTTGGACAGTGTTTTTGAAACAAAAATTAAATTCTGTGAAATTATGGCCTGTTATACGTGAATAGTGCATCAGAGCCCAAACGAATGCCTGGTACCAGCAAAGGCACTGTAAGTAGAGAGAGAGATTTTATAAAAGTTTTGTAAACGTTAAAAAAGGATCAAATCGTCAGATTTCGGATTCACGTTCATTTTGTTGTCTAACTCTAATGTTGTAAAATTTGATTGTTAATTTGAATGTAAAAAATGGTTGGTTCTTTATTTAAAAGGCCCAAATAAACGACCCTGAGATGAGTATATAAAATCTGTAAAATAGTAAGAACACGGATGTAAATAAATACCATCAAGAAATTTTGTTATTTTACTTGAATAAATTAATTGTTTTGTGAAGTTTAAATTTTGTAAATTATTTAGAATCCTTTCATTTTAAATTTTAATAAAATAAAGTCATTCATAAAAACCATAATTAATTAATTATAGTTTGTTTAGTACATTTTGGCGTCATAAACGTGTCACCAACCATTTAATTCTTTTAATTATGTGTTGATTGTTACAAATTGGCTTCACCAACGTCGGACAATTGATCTATTTAACTAAATTGTAATTTGAATTACAATATATATATATATATATATATATATAGCGAGAGAGAGAGAGAGAGGGGGGGGGAGAAATCTTATATAAACCTAAGGCCATAAGGCCATGGTCAAGTTAATTAAGGTATGTGGTTGTGAAAAGGTCGTCCGGACCGTGAATCGAAGCGAGAGCCTCCCGCTTCCCGGGCGGATGCTCTGACCACTGAACTAATCTCTGTCGACTCCAGACCCCGTGCAACATTCCTCCATCCCTTAGACCTCATGCGATTCTCCTACAATTTATTTATCCTTCATGGCCTATTTGAGGATCTGATGAAAATCAATTTTTCACGTAAATTGGTTACAGGTTTTATTATTCAAAGATACATAGAGAGAAAGCTTATATAATATTCGAGCCATATTGCCACGGTAAAGTTAATTGTTGGAGAACCACACGAGGCCTAATTGATGGAGGAATGTCGCACCGGTTTGGAGTCGACAGAGATTAGCTCAGTGGTCAGAACTCTCGTCCCTGTAAACGGGATGTCCCGGGTTGATTCCCGATCCATTCGACGTTTTCCGATCCACAGACCTAAATTAAACACTTAATATATTACCACAACACTTGTCTTCTATTCCCTATGGTACCATGCAATAGCGTGATCTTAAACGTCGTACATAAAAGGAGAAAAAAAACTGGAGCATAATTCAATAATATGATAGTATCTTAGATATATACTCATCAATTACGTAATTGCAGTAAGCTTTTAGTATGTTCTAGAATTTACTTAGGACTTTTGAACATCACTTTTACTGTATAAAAAATACTCCACTAATTAGCAAATGTTTACAGTGTTTTGCAAGTAACTGATAAGTTTTTCATATCACTTTGGAGACTATTGTGTGCATTCATAGCTGAATAACGAATGCTGGGTTGAAAGAGACTAAGGTGATGTTTATTTATTTATTGCTTGTATCGATGTTTCGTGTCATGTTTATGGTTCCTATCGTTTGTAAAGTACTCAAAACCAGAACTGATTAACATTATAAGACTACAATTTTTTACAAACGAATACAAATGTTCAAGTATCCAGGATTATTACGTGCATTTCCTTTGTGAAATAAAAGAAACATCTCGTAAGATAAACTGCCAGTAAATAGTCGCCAAACGAATTTCCATTAATAGACTGCATGAATGAATACAATGAAACTGTTTCACATTAAATTTCATTGTTGTTCGTGGTCCTTTAACATCATTATTTAAATATTTCGGGTTATATAATAAGAAAATAAATAATTTACCAATCACTTTATAATATTTGCGACATAAATGTAATTATATACAATAACTTTTAATTAATTGAGGTAAACAATAAATTTTTAACATAATATATTAGATGTTACTACAAAATTGTTAACATCGTCTCAATAAATTATTTTCATTCACGCTAAAAGAGAAAAAGATTAAAAAGTTCACTTTAAAATTAGAAGTGGTTTATAATGTATAAATAAATTACCTTCATTACTGAATAAACTTGTATATAGGCTACCTTAATAAGTTTTCAAAATAGCAGTAGGCAATGGGGTTATTACTACTAAATTATAATAAATCTATTCGTTTTGCAGCACGTTAACGAATCAGTTTTCTTAAGCTAAAAGTGAGTGATATGACATTTATAAATATTATCAGTCAAAACCAATGCCAAATATAAAATTAAAACTAAGGTATAACAGTTATAACTATATAACTTCATATTTAAATTAAATAATAAAAATAGCAGCCTTTTAGTCATTAAAAAAATGGTTATAAAAATTTTAAACACGACGTTTCGACTCTGATCGGGAGCTCTTCGCGTATTACAATTATATATATAATAAATTTTAAAAAATTATGATGATAAAAACTTATAACGTTCGGATTTCCAACACGTTACGACCGCAATTTTTTTTATAATTGTAACATCCATACACCAAGAACGAAACGGGTTTAAAATTTAAATATGAAAAATATTTTCTGACTTAAAGGCTAATATTTTTGTGATTTAATTTGAAATTATGAATTATTTACACACAATAACTAATGTAATTTTATTTTTTGTTAATCACGTTTTAAAAATACTGTGTTTAGGGCTGTAATGATATGTAATAACACCTATCACATCCAACCTTAAATTCCTAATCATTTCTGAAAATACTAAATTGTTGCCGTACATATTAATGAGACATGTCTGTCAATGAAAATCAAGTAGTGAATTTCTTCTACTAACAACTTTTGTCATCCACTTTATCATAGTCAGATATTGTAAGTCTAGAATTCGTTCCCACCACCGCACTCTATTACAATATTCACTGCCTCTAGATAGAGGTCTCTTCTGCCTTTAAAATTTCTAAAGACAGTCTTGCAATATCATACATATTTAACTTGTCTCAGACCTTATTTCGTCTGTCCCTTTGATATTCTAAGTTCTTCTCAACGATTTTATATTTAAAATGTGTCAGTACTTTTATCATTACTTTTTACTATTTTTATCCTAAAGTATATTTTACCAATGTTTATATCATCGTTTTCATAACCTTTCTTCATCTTCGTCAAGATGGAAGAGATATCTGTAAATGATAATATTATATTCACTCTCTTTATGCTGTTTGGATAAAATCTAATTAAAATACATGATAAGGGCCAACTTTAATTCCCTTAAGAGTAATATAAAATATTTTTCGCTCAGTGACGTTTATTCATAATAATTAATTAATTAGATCTCAAATAATTATTGCCTATTGAGGCTTAAAACATGGCCGAGTCGTGTGAGTCGATATCATTTTTATTCCGAACCAATTGTTTTAAATTTGAATTAGATGTAATAAATTTTTCGAAATATTTAACAACTGAAACGAAAACATATTACGTCTGTTTGTAAAATATAATAATTTGATAAAATAGCCAAATGATAGACAAAATGATATGAATGCAACACAATAGTGTGTTACTATTTTTATTTAGGTTTTATGAAAAGATTTTTATTGCTACGATTACATATTTAAAGTGTGATATTTATATCATAACTTCATTTTGTCTGTCATTTGGCTATTGTATCTAATTGTTATATTTATCAATTGTTTTTAACATTTACTAAAGATACTTATAGGAAAATATATGCTGCAAAACATTGGAAATTTAAATCTCTAATGCGCTATGGAACTGCTGAAGGTAATAACTCTTTCAATGATTAATTATGAGCTCATTTATCTACGACTGAGAAATAATATGAAATGTGACGTTTACTTTTGTACAACGGAAGACTAATTGCCTAGAATTTCTACTCGCTGATGGTGGCACAAACAGGTAAGTTCTTGTTTCGCTGCTCATAATCTAAAATGTATTCTACTATCCATTTCTAATATAATGTTCACTAAACCTTCCTAATATTTCTCTCACTTCATACCTTTTCTCCCACAAACTTCTATCATCTACCTATCACGCCACATCTTTCTGGCGACCTCACACTTCCATCTCCACATTGAGACTGCTCGTTTGTCGCCTCTATCAATGGTTCTCGCCGATAATTTTCCAGATCTCTTAGTTTTAATATATGCGTAAAGACGTAATGCTAGCAATGACAATGTTTTTTGGGGCTTTATTCTATTCGTAAACCCTGATCTCTCGTTCATAACTTCAGTTGGACGCCTTTCCCATTTGTGTGAACCTTTGCAACATCTAGACTACTATAAATTAGCTGCAGAAAGTTAAAATTGATACCAATCTATTCACTACCTTAAGAAAGTGATTTTTTAGCTTCTGATAAATATATTGCGTGGCGAATTCCTTCAGTTACTTACCTTACAGACAAAGCAATACTGTATCAGAATTTTTATGTTCAACCAATATAAAACCACTACGAAACGTCATAAAGGCTGAGTCTTAATGAAGCGCTTTATTTTCAGGCTGCATCATCTTCGGCTCTGACCAGGAGGTTGCCGGTGTGATGAGGGCTGTGAGGCGCTGCAACGCTACGGGCGCCTTCTCGTGGATCGGCTCCGATGGCTGGAGTGCTAGGTCACTGGTCTCCGACACCAACGAGCTCGAGGTAGAAGGAACTTTGTCCGTGCAGCCGCAGGCCAATCCCGTTCGTGGCTTTCAGGACTACTTCCTTGGGCTCACCGTCGAGAACAATCGCCGAAACCCGTGGTTCGTAGGTGAGCACATACTCTTGGTCTGAGTGATCAAACATTTTAAATATCTGCGAAAAAATAGAAAAAGATGAACAACTTGTCTCAGGGAAAGAGACTATTATAAATTATGTATAATTTCTGAGACGGATGACAGCAATAAATTCTTAATAGCACGCAGGCAAATATGCTGAATGTCAAACGGAAAGAAAATTAATTATCTTCAGTAGAGTACGATATATCATAAAACATATTTATTAGTAAAAATTGTTCGTGGTGAGTTAAAAATCAGATCTGTATCATGGAATATGAGTCAACTATCAATTAAGAGGATAATTCTGTCCCAGATATTTTATTTGGCTGCTAATTTACAATGTATAACAGTTTCATTACAGTAAGTAAAATTTAAACAGCGACAGTAATCGTTCTTTGACCTTTCCTAGTCGGTATAATATTGTTGGTTCGTGGTGTGTATCTCTGGATTTCGGTCCGTAGGCCATATTCTTCTCAGTCTTCTCTCTACCACTGGAGGATTGATTATTTCTGCTACCAGTTCATTATCATATACTTAGATACGTTCTAAATAGAGATCTGAGTGTGTTCAGGTACTGAATTGTCGGTAATGAATGGTATGTTCGGATTATTGTGCAGTTTGAAGTTCGACACCAAATGTTGCGTTAGTAATTGAGAATAATATTTTAGATTGGTTTATTTATATAATTTTCCGATTAGATGGCTTTGATCATCTCCATAATTGAATGCCGTAACTCCATATGGGCTTAATAATAAATATAAAATGTGTGTCAGTACATTATTATCAACTGATAGTTGTATCATCTTTCTGAATTTTATATTGATTTGCTGACGTTCCATTTTGACTTTTTTCATCCGGGTCATTTTTTGCTCTAGAAGTAACACTCTCCTGGGGAAATGTATATTGTTCAATAATACTGGGGGAGGGGGCACATTACTCATCTTATGGTGAATGTTACTTACACTGATTTCGTCTCTCATTTATCTCAATGTTCCACTTATCAATCCAGTTATGTAACACGTTCAGGTGGTTTTGCAGATTTTCTGATGCATTTACTGACATCCGCGAGTGTTGGAATTGTTGTATTGTTCGTAGTTAGCAGGTCTGAAGTAAACATCAAGTTAAACAACAGTCCCAAAATACTCCTTTGAGGTTTTGATAACACATTAGGAAGTATATTAATGCTAAAATTTAGTAAACCGCTTAACAAAAATGTAACACTTTCATTACATACCATTATTTTGTCTTATCGTACAGAAATAATAACAATAAAACTTCATCGTACGCGATATAAATCTGATACACTTTGTTTTAAATCTTAACAACGGTTATTTCATTCCAATTAAATGTAATTTACTAATCATGAGCTGTCAACTATACATTATTTTATTTTCATTAAATGTTATATTAGGCTACAGTTAATTTATTGAACTGAAATTGGAATAATTTTAAATCACATACCCAAAGATGAAAAATGTTAAGTAATGCTCGCGTTAAAATTTATTTTTTCATTCGAGAAATATAATTAAAATATTATTTAAAAGATTACTATCGTTACGTAATTTTTGTTCCTTATTATCTCGTCTATGTCATGCATGTCTTGTAACGAGTGGATGTTGAGTACGGTCAAAATATTAACTATGTCATCGATATTTAAGTATTAAACACGACAATGATTTGTTTAGATCTCGTGATTTAAACATACGTTTTCCGTTTTTGTTCGATCCCTAAAAGCATTTAATTATCGTGCGATTAAAAAAATAAAACATGTGGTATTTAATTTGCGTACATAAAAACGGTTATGAAAATTTCGTCATTATTTTTATTAAAGTGCGGTTGTACTTATTGTCGAAAACAATTATAGTTATAAATGACCATAACACTGTGTAACGTATTTAAAAGTTATTTATCTTGTCAGGTTTAACATTTTTAATACTCAACAATAACGACAAACTTCGCAGAGGCGTTGACTGTGATAAAACATTTTGTTCTTATTAACTCGTACACAACAAATATTATGCAATAATTTTAATTAAGACTATTTATTAAAGTCTCAGATATTATACATTTTAAATAATAATAATAGTTTCTTGTTTTATCCGGGCACAAATTAGTCGGTAAAGTATTTATGACTTAGGAACTTACAGGATAATTCATAAGGAAGGCTCAATTACTGTCTATTAGAAATAAACGCCTCGATCTCTAAATCGACCCGAAAATTACCTCTAATAACGGTAATTAATTTCTTTTTGGTTTCTAGAGAGACGAGAGTTATACAAAGATATTAAAAGAGAAGCCTAATGACTTGCTACAAGTTCCCTCGCGCCAGTCTAATCTATCTTAAGGAAGCAGGGAGACGAAAGACGACTCATGTCGAACGACATACATTATGAAATTATTCTGTGGTCCCTTGCGTTTTTGTGGCTGCTATAGACGTATTGATTCTTTTTATCAAATTTACGTATGAATATATTTTTAAAAAAATTAGAATACTTAAATATAACTGTACTATTCACTGACTCTCTCTCTCTCTCTCTCATTGTAATGCCAATTAATTAGGACATTAATTGGTTTTACTAAAATTTAATTGTAGCGGCTGGAGTTTCCAAAGCCACAGTGGCTAGGGCTTTGTTACTTAGTCGGAAAGTCAAAAATGCGTATGCGCGCTAAAACTCGAGACTACGATAGTTAGTTGGTGACGGATTTCGGAGGACGGAAAAAATTAGCAGAGACTAGACGTCGTTTAATTTATCATTAAACAAAGTTGTGAATTTAAGACAAAGTAAAAACATTCACGGAAGTATTATCCCGTAAATATCGCTAAGTTAGCAGCTTTTACGTCTATCAGCAGCCAGGAAAGGAGTGCAGTTTTTACGTCTGTTACCAGCCAGTAATAGTAAAGTTGCAGTTTAAGTCCCAAACGGTAAAAAGACTAGCAAATCCAAGAATCACAGGATTCATATAACGCAAGCGGTCACCAGATAGCTGACCAAAAAGGAATATGATCCGAGTTCCTGGGAGCCTACCAAGGTTGACGTAAAGAGTGTAAAATCTGTGAGCCGATATTAGAATCAGTGTAAAAATTTTGCAAAAGTGTACTCCCGAAAACAAAAAGGAATGCTGGAACCAGCTGGACAGATGTGAGTAACAAATTACAAAAATAATGATTTATGTAAACGTAATTAAAGGATAGAAGTCAGATTTCGTTCTATTTTAATTGTCAAGTTAATTTCTTTTCTTTTTAATTTATTCCTATTGACATATTGTCTGGGTGAATTATAAACTGTGTGTTAATTAGTTTTTTAAAACAACTTGTTGTGTCCATTATCAAAACCAGTGAAGGCCCTGAGAAATTAATATTTTAAATAGTAATTGTTTGTGAGTTAAAGCAACAAAGTGAAAATAAATAATTATATGTTTTAATTTCTTGTTGATTATATCATTTAAATAACGCCTCATTTTTAATTATTACATATTGGCTACAACAACGTGGGGCAAATTAAATTAAACGACCATTTCTTTTAATTATTACAATATATACATATATATATATATATATATATATAATGTTCTTAAATAGATTTTGAACACAAAATGAGAAGGAAATCGTTATACTTATAATCACACATGACGTTAAAATTAATTGTTATCATAATGATAAAATATAATCTTCAAAATAACATAATAATTCCTCATTTATTTTTTGGTCTTCTCGAAACAGTAATGAAACGAAAAATAACCAATTCTTTAAATTTCTTCCCATTTTTAATAACGGTCATAACATATACTTATGTAACACGTGGAAAACCATGAAACACGATTATATTGAAGAAGTTCAACATTCACCTTGCCTCTCTCCACTCTTTCGTGTGTCAAAATTTTATTTTAAAATGGCAACCGCGTATACTATCAAGACTTTTAATGACGACTAATTTTAGAACTTGTTTAATCTGTTCGAGATTCTCAAACTTATCAGTTATAAAAGCCTTCAAACTATGTAATAAACCTGGTCATTTAAGCGTTATATAACATAATATTTCTCGAAGCATTCTGCGTTATTACTTTTGCTAAGTGCCACAAGCGGTTGGCTAGAACACAGTTGCTAAAACACAAACACAGAACTTAATTTCAGGAGCTCATCTGGCTCTGAGAGTCTCTAATGAACTTGACGTTACTGATGCAACGGCTTCCAAAGTAATTCAAGCAAAAGAATAAGAATCAGACTTGGTAATCCGGTATTCTTTTTATATAAATTTTATTTTTTCTTCACAAACGTCTAAGACAATTATTATATTAGATTAATTTCCCTTTTTATAAAAATAATTTTACGGACTGGGAAAAATTCAGTACCTTTTACATGTTTCACGGAAATTTTTTGTTCATTATTTACAAATGTAATTTGAAGGACAATCAAATATTAATAGAATGTGTAAACAGTTAAATTAGAAATTCATTGTCGCAGAAACTTTTTGTGTTTACGCGTTTGAATAAACAACATCAGCAAAATAGAAATATATTTACTAAAAAAATCAACCCTGATAATTTATGTCTTACAAAACAATATTTATGAATTCGTTTCTCTTGCCTTGAGCCTAGACATTGCAGGTTACTTTTTAGGTATATTTTATTTCTTAACTTCCAGAAGATTTGATATTTACATCCTTTCCAATTGTTTTTCATCCGATCAGACAATTCTCTTACATCTTTTGACATCTCGCAACTATTATTATTATATTATGATCCACAATTTTACATTTCCTCTGTGTTTAAAGATTATACCTCAGCAAATTCTAAGAGTTATTAACACACCAGTGTCAAAACATAAATGTAGGTTTATTTTTCTTGTTATATATTTATGGAAAATATTAAAAGAAATAATATACAATTAGTGCAATGGTAATGTATTTAATAACTGGAAATTTGACATAATTATGGTGGTAGATAATTTTATTACGGGAAAGAAAATATGTATAAATTACATGAAAATTATATGCCTATAAAATAAATTTAATACGACTGACATAACTTAAAATTTCTTGTAAAATGGTCTCTGTGTAATACATACATACATATGCATATATCTATCTATCTATATATATATATATATATATATAGATAGAGAGAGAGAGAGAGAGAGAGAGAGAGAGAGAGAGAGAGAGAGAGTGTATTAAGATTCATCATAGCAGGACATATTTAAAAAACATATCTATAACTCAATTGATACGCTCTAATTAACTGAAATAATCTTCATAAATATAAAATAGCCGCATTGTAATAATTTTCTTTTCTGTCAATTTGCCACTACAAAAAATCCAGAATTTGTCATATAACGTGACAATCTGCCAGTAGTCTCGCACCAAGGCTCACAAGAGGCCTTTCGAACGAAGAAGAAAGAAAGAATGTTTTGTATTTACCATTTGAGCTTATAAAATTACTTAGATTTACCAAACGATTGGGTTTTCGATTAATGTCTCATTATATTCAGTACTGGATTGGCGTTAAAGATGTCATTTTGAAAACAATTGTCCTCCGTTTATTAATTAATATTTTAATGTCCCAATCCTAGGGTTTAGCTTCAATGAAATTGTTATTATTTTCAAATCTCAAAAAAAATAATGAAGTATTTAATGAAGACTATTATTTTTCAGAATTTTGGGAACATCACTTCCAGTGTCGATATCCCAGTAGCCCGAGGACGCCGTACAATGACAAGTACACAAAATCGTGCACCACCAAGGAAGTACTCACGAGGAACAACACCGCCTTCGAAGATCAACTGCAGTTCGTCAGCGACGCGGTCATGGCATTCGCCTACGCTTTTCGGTGAGCTCCATGTATTGCTTTCTCGTTTATTCCAGTAACTCAAACGTAGATATATAGTAATGAATGTTGTAAGAACCACTAAAATATTAGCTAGATTCTTCCATTTCTCACACGCGAAATAATGGATTGAAGGTTGAGCAACGAACGTAAGGGTTAGACAGAGACAGAGGGACTGGAGACGGTTTATTGTTCTCATAAGGCCACTGTTAGAAGGCATAATAACGCGAACCATAGAAAATTATAATGACATTAAAATGTTCTTCGGAAATGTGTGATGGAGATCGTTTCGAAAAGGCTTTCATACAAAGAGGACTTGAAGTACAATGATCTATGACAGAGGTGAAACAAATTACAAATGTCAAACCTAACAGAAATTCGGAAGCGAAAATTCTTTGCTGTCTGTGAAAACAGTTTGTATGTGGTATGTGACATTGTGGAGAGAACGCTGCACATGGGAATTTTTTGGCGTTTCCTTGCTTCAAGGGACGAGATCCCGGCAGGAGGAAAAAACTGATAATTAATATGACGAAAGTAAACTCATGAAAAGACGAACCAATCGGGAAAGTTATAGTAAGCACTAAACGAACCTCTTGGACGATCCAATTAGAGACAACTGGTATTAAAACGTTACGAATGGCCGTATGGTTATCTTATCATTCCGTAGATATCCACATGACATTAATTGTATTTCTGTTGTAGCAGGGTTCGGGTTATACTATTAAAAAATGGAAGGTAAACATTTAAATGTATTTATTGGTAACTATTAATTGGGATGAAGGAAAATACTTCCGTGGATATTTACAAATTATGTGGGTTTCGCTAGCCGGAGAAACAATCGGAACGATTAATCTCATGGTTTACCATGGACGTCAATACCCCCGTAGGTCCATCAAGGATTCAGTGCCTTGTCAGTTACTCTTCGTGTATCTGCAGTTGTCGTCAAGGTATATACGTGTACAATTGAATCACGCTGTCGTCTCTGCTCAAGTCGTCTTTATCGGCATGTTGAAGAACACATTGAAGAATTTAGTCGGTCTCAACGACATGTTAAAAAAAATTCTGCACAGCACCTCGGCCGTCAGTAAAAGTCTTGATCTTATCGACCCTTTTTGGTCGATCTTCTGGTACTAATAAATATTACTGGTCCAGGAAATCACGTGTCCTATGACATTTTACACCTAGGGAGAACGTCTCGTTCCCACGGGTCCCTACCTCGGGTAAAATCCAGGTATCTGTAGCTACGTGATTCTCCCGGACTCCTAGGGAAAATCTTCCAGGCACGCTGGCGCCTTTTCAAGTTCTATCTTGCTTAAATTCTCAACTATTGCTAATATTTAATCAAATTAAATGTAAAAATGTATATTAATCAATCATTAAACTATCGCGCTACACTATAATCGCTAGATTGTTAAATTAGTAAACTGGTAGCGCCCGCCTCTCAAGATTGTCATCAAGTGCTAAGATTTAATTCCGTCAGTCCTAGACACAGTCAGATAACTTTTAAAGTAAACGACTTAAATCTGAAAGGTATCAATTATTCTAAGATCTAAGATTGCATGCTAAGTGTAATGAATTATATTAATTGAAACTAAAAGTTTTGATAAAGTAAAATATAAATTGTTTTTATTTATTTCTATACATTCGGTTAATCTGACCGTTTATTACATTTGAAAGATTGTAATTAAACCTTAAGAAAGTCGATGGTTAAAATAAGTATAATTTATCGGAAAATATTTCCGTTTAATATTCCTGGTCGAGATTGTTCCATCTTGATCCCTTAATATTTCTTTGCAACCAAGGTTGTTGGTAATAAAATAACTAATTTTTAGTAACTTCAAATTAAAATTTTTATTTTAATAACAAAAACCACTCAACGATCTATTTATTAATTATACAAAATATGTAATTGTAGATGTCAGCGCAACATCATAGACAACGTAGAACAATGGGAATCCTCTGACATTTCACTATTCCGGGATTAGAGCTACGTCAGATATATGGTTTCAATTGTTTCTGTCTAATCATCAACACGGACGAAAACCAAACGCCTTTATTCGTAAATATCGCTTTTGTTGAAGATGCATAAATATTTGAAACTCATAAATTAGTTGAGGTAGTATCGTGGATACATGGAATATTATTGAAGATCCATTTCGAAATACTGTAATTATTCTTCTAGGTTCTAATTACTTGGACAGCTTCCAAATGAACTTTTGACTATCGTAGACTTTAAAATTAAAGCAATGCTAAACATTTATAAAAATGCCAACCTCATTTGATCCTAGATGGTTAAAAAAAATAAAGCATTGCCCAAAAATCGGCAAGCGACAAGAATTTGTACGTACGTATTATAGGTTTTATAAATTATATTTATCTTACTTATTTTAAATAAATGGAAAAAAACATCTGATCAGAAGCCTGTCTGAATTCTATTCATAGGAAAAGTCTTCGATCTCTAATCAGACAATTAGTAAGAAATTTATTATGAAAACTTAAAACATTATAAATTGCCATGTTTGTAAAATTTTGTTTTCTTGGAATTCTCAGATTATTAATTTATCATTTAATTGAAATTTACACATGAAATGCTCCCAAAATCTATGATTAATCCAGCTCACTAGTTTTAGAGTAGCTTCAGCCTGCTCAATTACGATGAGAATTAATATTCCAGATTTCATCATCGCAGCACATTAAATCATCAATTTTTTTGTATTAGTATAAATCTGTTAACCGCAAACTACGTTTCATAAAAAAATACATTTGTTATAATTAAAGAAAGTGAAAATTATTAATAAAAATATACTCAATACATTGATTTATGAAAGGGCGTGGACCGTTCCATGTCAAATCAATAAAAGTAAATGCACTTTTTAAAGTCATGTTGAGAAATTCAAATATCATTTTCTTAATGAATTGATCCTGAATCGAAATATTTTTTCATATTTTCCAGTCATTGGTTTTTTTCTGTAGGACTCAATAAGTCTCTAAAATCTGCAAACATCAGGTTTGGGTCCTGTAGAAAGTTCAATTTAGTTTCATTTCAAACCTCTTGGCGCGGCAATGATCCAATGCGATATCATAGGCAGAAATTTCAATATAAGAATGCTTTACAGTTCAGACGCTTCGTCGAAGTTTTATTACTGCTCATTTTATTAATGGCGACTTTCTCATATTTCCTATGTTCTTTCAGTGAAGAAAGAAGAGTAAAATTAGAAAATATGAGACCTTGGAACAAGAGCAGTCTTTTACATTGGAAGTAATTCACTATATTAGTTCACAGTATAGTCATGTTTATACGTGTTCACATGATCATTAGTAATACCTTTCGGGATTTAAATATAACCGAAGAACTTAGACTTTCTAGCTTTATTATTTACGTTCCAAAAAACAGGAATTTTTAATTAATGCTTTCAGTATGCTACTTCTTTTCGTGGTAACTAATTTTAAATTAAAATTACAATGAATTTTTAATGCTGTTTTTTTATCATATAAAAGTTAGTCATAGTTCTTTTTTCTTCACTTACAAACAATTGTCTTAGCATATACGTATTTTAAATAATTTATTTGAACAAAATAAGAGAGGTGATTTTAAATTACACCACTCAACTAATTCAGCAACTTTATTAGCTGATTTCCCGGCGTACTCAAAGCATTAATTAAAAATTACCGTTTCTCAGTAACGTAAATAATAAAGCTATAAAGGTTAAGTTCTTCGGTTATATTTAATTATTTAACTCAATTCCATTACAGAGGCAAATAAAATTATGGCGGCTCGTGCATATCTGCTTATGTGCTACAGCACATAAATTCATTTAAGAAGAAATAATTTTTCTTTATTTTAAGAGCCTTCATAATAATTGTGTTTTAACACTGCGATTCTATGGTTTTATATCGAAGACTTTATACTCACCGAAGTTGCGTCGCATCGCTCCTAAAGCAGTCAGCCGGACAGCCAGTGCTATTCCAGTTACAGCACCGTATTCGGCGATTTAGTCACAACTGCGTATGCACACTTTACCTTTTCACTACCCTGCGCCACCCGTAAAGCTCAATAAAATGCTAGCCTTGTGTGCTACAATCCCGACAGCACAAGGAAACGGAAGAGGCCCCCGTACTATGACACAGAATGCGACCGCATCAGACGACATAACAAACGAAATCAAAATAAATTCGAACTGTTCACTAATTATATGATAACAGTTTATAATTTCAAAACAGAAATAATAATCGTTCTGTTTCGTAAAATGAAAAAAAATTACAAGCTAAGGTTATTTTGAAGAAAACAAAAGTTAAGAGATATAGTACGAAAATCTACTGCACGACGCTTAATACAAAACTGCTCAGTGGCTTGTTCCGAAAATTAACTTTATTTAAAACAGTTACTGAGAATAATACTTTCGGATCAGAAATGGTCAATTATTCCGCGTTTAAAAATTAGACTACAATGGAAATTATGCAGCCAGAATTTGAAATGTAGCATATTACGTGCCGGGTTTATAGTATTGGTAACACCATCACTCATGTAGTTTACTATTTTACATAGTTATCATTGTAAAAATGGTTGCTTGGGGTGATGTAGCACATAACTTCAAAAACTTTAGAGCCGTCACTGGTCACCATAATTCTAATTGATCCGGGAAACAAGAAATTTGACACTGATATCTGTTGTTTTCGCATTATTTTGCATGTTACCCTCTTCATCTCCCGGTTCTGGAGACAGGATTTTCCCCAGATTGTCTCATGTGTTTGGTTGAAATTGGTCCACGAGTTTGACAGTGCATGCGGAATGTACACTCATACACGCATACAGACATTTTTATATACGAGTGTTTGGTTGAATTAAAATGAGAACATGCAATGAAATTTGTTTCTGTCATACAACACTAACATAACATGCTCATAAGTACTCGTGGACAGATATTAATTCTATAGAACCGTCAATTAGTAAGTTATATTGTATTTCTTATACCGTTTGTAAGTAATAATCTCTACAATAAGAGAATAAGTTCTGGTGATAAGCATACACAATTAATTAATTCAGTGATGGATCAATTTTTTTAAATGAATATCGTATGAAAACCTCTGTATTTTTCTTTTGTCTTACTGGTACTTACACTCCACATATTATAAATATTTATAATTTCGTCTTCAAACGGATAAATTCTTCTTGTTATATGAATCAATATTTGCCTTTTAATTAATAACCTGTAGGCCTATATTGTATTATATCAACGGATTCCGGATTCCTTACGCCATGGTTTTCCACGAGTGATTCATATTTTCATTCGTGATCCCTTTATTCTCGGCCATTTCGCTCTCTCCCGCTAGAGATTGCTAAAAGGAAAAGACTATTTGTTCAGCGATGCAGATCCTTTACATGAAAAGACGTTCCCTTCTTATCAAAGGAACAGAGTGCTCTGAATAATAACTACAACTTATTGGAATTTTTTTATGTATCGGAACGGTGAAAAAAGATAAAAACTAATATTTTCGTTCCAAAAGTGAAATTTCTATGTAAAAGGAAGCAATCCGGAGCTCATATTTTTCACTTAACGTTAAATTTGTTTACAGTTTTATTTTAAAGAAGTCAACAATACATATCGGGGAAAAAAGCTGCAGATTTATGTATCTCCAAATTACGTCGAAGAAATGATATCAGTAAATGTATGCACACTTTCTGATGTTGAAATATTGTGTTCGTAAAAAAAAAGTTCGTGGTTTACGGCCGCAAGTTATTTTTACGTTCCAAGTATTTTAGAGCCTGTAAACCAGTCCCGAAACTTTATTTTATTATTATATATTATATTTTATAAGTTAGTTTATTGTTCATATAAATAATTAAGGTCAAACCTATAATAACGTCAGGCTCTAATTAAATTTTCAGATATATTATAATTCCCGAATAGATTCAAAAATTTCACAATGACATAATGAAATTTATCTAAATTTATTTTAAATAAAGTAACTTTGTAACCACAGTTGTTTGAGTTTCGAGACGAATTATTTTATGTTGTATTACAAGTTTATCCACAAACTAAATAATGCATTTTACATTTAAGATAAATTATAAAATGAGGAATTAGAATTACGGCTATGCCTTGTTCATTTGGTTCCATTGATTTTCAAAATTATTTTGGGCTACACTTATTTCCTCATCTCATGTAACCCGTTTTATTGGTAATTAGCTGTAATGCTTTGCGCATTTGGGTCAGAAAAGAAAGCCAATTTTTTTTTAGGGTAACAGGCTACATGAGGGTAATCCATTTGGTGGCAACTCCCCTTTAATAGCATAGGAAAGAATTTGAAACGGGGATGCGGAAGGGTAGAGTCAGGTAGCCAAGGGTTAACTAGGGCCCCGGGCTATGGTTTAAGGATCCTACCCGGAAATTCGCCTAAAAGTGATGCAGGGAAACCCCTAGAAAAACCTGCATCAGGTATGTCGGGCATTTGGTACTTGTCCCACGCTCTTCCGATGGCGGGAGAGGGGTTAGCTATGGGGTAGCGCGGAAGGAACCGTATTTTTTGTCTTGACAACGCTGCGAGTGGTCACTGGTCAGTAAATGGTCACCCCAGATATTGAGAAAGGACAGTCACTGAAGTGACGGCAAGGACGGTGTATGTAAAAACGAACGGGACGGAGGAAGATGCATGTTGGCATCGCATGGAGATACTTGCGGACGACAGCAACGAAGCGGGACGAGAGAACTGACTGGCGACGGAGGCTTTTGGATAGCTGCAGAAGAAGAAGTGACGCTGCCCGCTATTTTCTGGAAGCCACCGGCATATTTAAGTGAGAAAATCCCGGATTAGGTTTCATGACATTTTTTTTAAAGATTCCAATTGCCATTTCAATTTTTATTTTGTTCGATTTCCACGCCGATATTTCAAAACAAAATGTGCGCACTTTGCATGTATCCGGTCAAAAGGCGCAATATTTGTAATAAAGTAAAAATAAATATACCAAAGTAAAATTAATAATAAATTAAAACTCGCATAAATGGAAATCTGGAGTCTCAATTACAATATATATATATATATATATATATATATATATATATATATATATATATGAAACTGGATATTCGCATTCGCTTATCGCGTTTTCGACACCACCAAAAGTCTCTTTTATTATTAAGTAATTTTAAAAAGAAGTTAAAAATGAAACTTAGCCTGTCTAACAATTTCCACGACAGTATTTAACAAATTCACCAACGTACTATCTTTAATGAGCTCTCGACATAGATTCTCTGGATAATAGCTGGATAAATGCAAATTAATTTTTGTTCTAATCATCTGTAGTGTTTCTGTACGGCTTTCTACGCATGCAATTCGGTAGACGGAATCATCCCTTTTACTTATGACAGGTTAAAACGCATGTTAACTCGGGGCTGTTAAAAATTAAACGTTGCTGCGACGCTATTCGTTTTAATCTGGACGAATTATCATGGATCCATCTCTTCGAACTGACATAAAAACAAATGAGATGGAAAGTCACTGAATCTCAAATGAAAAAAGAAATTTTAGCGACAACCCACTTAAGGGTGATGCTCATAATTTTTTTTTGTCTTACTAGGGATAAATGTGGATAATTGCCTAGGAAAGGTTACCTTAAAGATGCATTAAAAGGCCGTCGATTCGCCACTGATCTGAATACTACTCATCTGAATACCTTTTATAGTATCGGTAAGCTCGGGGTATGATTGATCAATTGATTTGGAAAGAAAAGACGCTACGTGAAAAATTATAGTATTGTTAGTTTTCCATTGTTCCTGAGAAAAATTAAATATAGTTAGTGTATTTATTGATTGAACCACGCAGAGAATTATATAAAAGGGGGCAAGCAGGTGGTCAAACACCATGAATTTACGGAAACAACAGTCTGATAATACTAGAACAATTGCACGGAGCGTCCAAGACAGAGAAAGCAACTCGTCTGGCCAAGAGAACATCCCGCGGGAACAGTTATGGTTGATGGAAGGTGACAAGGAAAGAACCCAAGGATAGAGAGGTGCACTAGCTCGGCAAAGCTGAAACACGCGAAACTAAGTCCGGGGAAGAGATATTGTTGGCTCTCGTATGAAATAGTCAAGTGTTCTCTTGGCCATAAATATTTTTCTGGGATCTCAACCGTCACCTTCAAGCAACCATCGCGACGGAGAATTTCGGTCGCAGTGAAGATGAGAGCTGGTACCAGAAAGCGAATTCTGAAAAATTTAAGGTCGGTAACCTACTGCGACGGTCGCGGGTTAAAATCCCGTTTTGCCAATTATGCTAATATTTTTCAAACCAGCCCCCGAATCCTCTGAGAAAATGAATCTCTAATTATTAAAGCCGTGGAAGAAATTTTGTATATTCTAAAAATATGTAAGGTGAATAAGTTTTAAAAATAATTTAAGTTTTTTTATTCGTCATAAATAAATTGTGAACCCATCTAAAATAAATAAGGGCAGGGCAACCGTTTCACTTGTTAATTCGATCTCGATAAGAGTCACAGATTTTTACCGAACACTTTTATTTCTATACTAGCTGGGTGCCCGGCGTTGCCCGAGATGTCCCGATACACTCCAATTTCGGTTGCTTTTGCGCTATTTTTATGTAACGCTCCTCGAACCCTATCCCGAAATGTGCTCACCTCCCATGCTGAAGGTGTTTAAGTCACTGACCAAATATATTGGTCATTTTTACATGTTAGAAGATGACCACCCCCACAAATGTGCGATAATCAAAAAGTATTTATTGCACGCAAAAATCAACCAATTACATTGTCTGAAAATTTCTACCCCCGCACAACATGTTCCATACCCGTCGCGTTACCCAGGTTGTCACAATTAGACTCAGCGACATTCATAGTCTCTGAATTTATTCGAATCTCGGTTGTTTTAGCGTTATTTATATTTAACGTATCTCCATCCCAACCGCTAATCTTGCTCCCCTCACAGGGGTTGAAATTTGTAAGCGGAACATACCCATATGCATACCCACATGTATACACACATACATACCCGTATAAGACAATTTTATATCATATATATAGATAGATAGATATACATACACTATTTAAAACAATTATTACATTTGTAGACATATAATTTTTCCATCTGAAATTAAACTATTTGGTGGTTTTAGCAATCTGCAGTTGGTAGCATTGTATAAAATTAATGCAAAACATTACGAAATACGCTGTCTTCAATAAAAAAATATCAATTTTGAACATTTATGTATTGTTTTTATCATAATTCTATGTATCTTCCTGTGCGTATTGCAAGATATAATTGGGAAACATATTGGTCCCTGATCCCGTTAAATATTCCACGTCAAAAGTCAAGTTATTTAAAAGAAAATTAATGCCATGGATTGTATAACCTTTCATAATAAATTATATTTATCACTCGATGTGGTATTGGTAGATTTAATTATATTTATTATTCAATCAAAATATTTTTTCTCAGCTTCATTTCTCAGAAATTGAACATCTATAACGTCGTTCCCAAAAATGGAAAACAAATATTGCTATCCTAACCTCAAATTTTTGTTTCACGACACAAATTGCACGCAATAATTTGTTTACATTTATACAAATTTATAGAAATACGTTGCGTAAAGTATAATTAATTGTACTTTTAATTCAATTTAAATGTTCCTATTTCTGTACATACCTTTGACTGATAGTGCATTAATTGAATAACGACCATAAAAACTTTCGGAGTTCCGTACGTCATTTTTAATACTTTTATAGTTACAAACATATAATTCAGCAGTCGTACCTTAGACAAATCTTATTATCTTCTGAAATATTATACAGGATACAATAGTACGTTATATTATGAAATTTTATAAATCTCGACCGACACACATTTGAATGTATTATAAGGCGCCATATTGGCTTTATCAAAGATAGCGGGATAATTAACTATTCCAAATTAACTTTGCGCAAGGATGGTAAAGTGTTTCGTATTGTTTTTTATTACTATTCGATGGAGTAATACTAAAAAAAATTTTACTTTTTATTCAATCAAAATATTTCTGCTTTATTTCATTACGAAATATAGAACTATATTTAGGATGCGTCAATGTCTTGAAAACTTATGACGTCATCGTCTCGCGCAGTAATTTAACACTAATTCGTAACTTATTTAAATTATAATTATTTCCATGCTAGTGGTTTGTCACCCCCACAGTACCGGTTCTCGATTTTGGCAGAATTCGTATACCAATTTTTGTTGCATTCTGTCCACGCAATAAAATTTGTATAAAGTACAACGTAAATACATACATACATACATACAAATATACATCCTTTTTTATTATATAGATTGGATGCATCTACAATTACGAAACACACTCAACGATCAATTCCAAAGCATACTCTCTCTAAAGCAAAGTTAAATTCCAAAGCCCCTATGGTCAAAGAGTGTCATAAGTCCTAATGTGTATGTACAGTAACTGACTGCTATCGCGATACTAATAAACAATTTTCAAGGAAATATTAAAGATAGAAATAATATTGACGAGTGTAGGGAACATAATATCGATTCTTTTGCAAGACCTTATTCGGTCATGGGATTTTAGAAAAGTAAATAACGTGTCCGTATAAAAACAACAATTTTTTAAATTATATTTTAAAGACCATATGTCACAATATTAAATTTTATTTTATGCTGTCTCGATCCCCTCTTAACGTTCAAGTTAAATCTGCGTCTCAACTTTGACTCGCATATTGTTAACCTGATTAGAACCAATAGCATTTTGATAACTTATATATCATTTAATTATTGTTCTTAGAAACTTCATTAAAAGTCTACAATTCATCCTTAGAACGTAAATATTTTAATATTCTATATTCCAAAGTTTCAAAATTAACACAAATATGAATTTCGTACTTGATGCTTAATTTGCGGAAAACAACAAATACTACTGTTCTTCAGGTTGATTCATGGTAACATCCCTTGGTGACGAGTAAAAGTGCATTGAAATCGATACACTGGAAGAGTTACGCCATAATGCGCCATTCGTTGAGATTTTCAGCAAAAGGCAGGCACCATCTCATTTAACTTCTCATCAACTTATACAAAGTGAACACCCTACAAAAAAAAAGACTTTTTAATTTGTTCTTGGGTTGACGCCATGTGGTCGTGGACCGAACTTTTATCGTTGGTTAGCGCTCGGGGCAAAGCTTCTTTCTGCATTCCCCTCGTTCTCTAGCCTCTGGCTGTCTGACACTTTCAAACACAAGCGTCACATCTGGTTGCTGTGAGAAATAACGTTAGTTTCCACTATAAGCACCGCGGCCTTTATTCACGTTCTGAAAATTTTTATTGTGAATAGGTTATAAAGTCGCAACAATTTGCCGAATTTCGAACTTCTCTATCGTTCCGTGAACGTCTGTAAAGCTTGTATTATGTATATGTACGATTCATAAAATATTATGAACTACTTATCTCATAAATTGTTTGTATGTTATAGGATCAATTTATTTACTGAAATTAATATTCACATGGGGTCAGTTATAATTAAAAATAAAGAACTAAAGAATGGAAAAATCTCGACGGGACCGAAACTTCAATTCAGGACCTCGAACTGGATCCGAAAAAATTATTCCAATGCAGTAATATTTTATTACATTAATAATTGCATTTAATTTAAAAGTTTTACAAAACTAAATATAAAAAAATCAATTTAATAATATAACAATGGTTTATAATTTATTATTCATAATTTTATTTACATACGATATAAATTCGCTTTTAAATTTAATTTCAATTTCATCGCGTAGACGTCGTAATAGTCGGAATCGTCCGATTTTAACATTTACTTGATCTAGAATTGTAGCATAAAAAAGAGTAACTTTTCAATTAGGGGTTATCATGTTTTTCGGAATACCCCAATTTCATCTTTGTTGCCTTCCGCGGTAAGCTCCATCATGCCTTTCACGCAGGAATTTAAGTAAGAGACAAAATTTAGCTATAGACAGCACTAGAATAATTGAGCAAGACGGTACAGAAGAATAAAATTAAGAAAACTTGCTATCTTGTTGACATTATCTATTCGTAAGTGACCTATATGTAGTTTAACACTCAAAAAGAAATAGCTGCATGTTCTTGGTGGGACTAAGCCACCTCTTTGTAAATTCTGATAAGCTCGAAGACAAATTATTTCCTTTTGAAAATCTTAATTTCATCTTTATATTTAATTCATTTCTACAATTTAAAATCTCACGCTTATTACAATCTTCATCCTGACGGTAAGAAATTTCGGAATATGTGGGGTGTACAGCGAACTGAACTTAAAATTAATACACTGAATTTATTAGAGAACGACGGCTTCCCCGGTGAATCTGTTGTAGATAAAATTCTCGGGTCTCAACCAGGGACAATTGTTTGTTGAATAACAACGTTTCGACAGCAATCTCCGCCATCGTGATTCCGAGAGCGCGGCAACCGAACTTATATTGCGTCCTGAATTTCCCTCCACTGGGAGCTGTGCTGCGTTCCAATTGGTTCGCTCGATTATTTCTTCCTGGTCTTCTCCACGGCTTACTTGATGGCTACGATGAGTGGATCCCAAGATTTGCTTAGCTGGAACCCGCTATCATGGTTCAGTAAATTATTGGAGGACCGGATATCAATGGCTTCTGTAATGACGCTATTCCACCATCCATTGGTACGGTCCACGATTTTGGTTTCGTCAAAAGCAATTTTGTGTCCGTTTAAGAGATGGTGTTCGGTGACAGCTGATTTTTTTAGCTGTTTAATGATGCATCTCTCATGTACTGAGCACCGTTGTTAAAAATTTATAAGAAGCCAGACGAAAAACTAGGTCACTCGGTTTATAGAAAGCCGACTCACACGGACTTATATTTGAATGCAGACAGTTTTCACCATCCTGCCCAAAATGTTACAGTGCTAACCACACTGTTTCACCGAGCACGCGCAATCGCCGACCCGGAAAGTCTCCCAATGGAACTGGCCCACCTAAAGGAAACGTTCCTGAAGAATAGCTACACTAAGCTTAAAATTTCCATTTCCAGTAAACAAAGGTCAGAAGGAAATAAGGATAAGACAAAGCCAACTTGTAATACCATGGCTTTTATACCTTATGCGGGCCAGACATCCCTTAAAATTGGCAGAATCCTAAAAAAAAACACGACGTAAAAGCAGTCTTCAGACAACAAAAGAAGCTGAAGAATTTACTGATGAAGGTAAAGGACAAACTTGGCCTTAAAACCAACGATGTATATCAAATACACTGCCAATGTGGCCATAAATATATAGGGCAAACCGTCCGCACCATAGAACAACGGTGCTCAGATCATGAGAGATGCATCAGACTTAAACAGCTAACAAAATCTGCTGTCGCCGAACAGCCTTACTTAAACGGACACAAATTTGCTTTTGACGAAACCAAAATTCTGGACCGTACCAATGGATGATGGAATAGCGTCATTACAGAAGCCATTGAAATCCGGTCCTCCACTCATTTACTGAACCTTGATAGGGGGTTCCAGCTAAGCAAAGCTTGGGATCCACTCATCGCAGCTATCGACTAAGCGGTCGAGAAGCCAAGGAAGAAATAATGGAGCGAACCAATAGGAACGCAGCACAGCTCCCCGGGGAGGGAAATTCAAGACGGAATATAAGTACGGGTGCCGCGGTCTCGGCATCACACTTAACCTAATGACGATGGCGGAGCTTGCTGTCGAAACGTTGTTATTCAAAAAACATCTGGTCCCGGGTTGAGATCCGAGAATTTTATCTACAACAGTGAATTTACTTATTTTTATTTAAGACTTTCTCCGCAGGCATCTTGAACTCTTTTCAATATCTCAGTGCTAAAAAGGGCGACCTGTATTCTCCCACATTATTTAATGAGATTAAAAATATTCACAGTGCATAATGAGAGTTGTAACTCAAATTTCTCTTGGTTCCAATATGCAGGAAAACACAATATTTAAATAAATAAAATCATTCGAAATTTACTTCTTTTCTTGGTAGTTGGTAATCGTTAAAAAGACCTTAGACATTTTTACTGAACTAACAATTCTTTCCCTTAACTGTTTTTCTCCTCTAACTTTTCTCTCATTTAATTCTACTTTTTCAAATATACCTTCAGTTGCATAATAAGACTCATTGCAATCAACATGTGTTCAATTTGTCGTAGTCACGAACATAGGAATGCAATATCATAAATGATTTATTAATAATTAATTTAGACTTTCCGGGTGTACATTGTTGACGAATTCTTCACGTTTAAGCACCAGGCTTTACCGTGAAGGATTTATTGATATTTGTTTAGACGTGTATTTAATTTTTTTTTCAATAAAATTTAATTCCTGATGATTGCATCCAGTCTGATTATGCAACTTAACAACGCCGCCAGCAATTAATCTCTAAAGACTCGACAATTCACAGCGTGGTGGAGCAAAGAGATTATTTCCTCCAACGGCTCCTTTAACCCCCTGTTCCGCGGGTTCTCTTTTTCATTCAATTCATCACCTTCAACGCCTCGAACTTACGGGGGACAGGACTTGTCTCATATTGGCTGCTGGTTCGTCCCGAAATGTCTCTGCAAGTAGCTTTGGAACCACATCACTAACATGACTTCAACCGAACCATGTAACAAAAGAATAAACAAGAATTGTGAACGCAATAATATGGAGATTACAAAAAATAATTTAATTAATCTGAATACTTCAATGAAAATAATAAATTATACAATATTAAAATAATAAATTACCACTTTTTCAGTGTTGGCACAAACCACATGAGTCATAAATATACTCGCTTATTTTCTTAACATATTAAATGACACTAAAATTTATATTTGATTACATCATTACACTTCATATCAATTAACTAACTGGTTACCCGCCCTTGGCGGTACTCGAGAAACACTGAGAGGATGTGACCGTAATTCGCTTCTCTTCCCCCATTTTTTATTAAACATTATCATATTAAATTAAAAATTAAATTATAATGCTGCATGAGGAATTAATAGGAATATAATTGCAAGTGTAAACAAAGGGCAGCATAATAAATCGGGAGAATGTTAATGTTTGTTATTTCAATAAACACTTGCTTTACTTGAAGTAGACTTTCATTTATTTTACTAAGAGTTTTACGAAAATCTGTCAAAATAAGGAACCTGGCTTTTTGGCCGTCTCCTTGAATTTTAAGTTTTAATCTTTTTAAGTGGTGGATGGCATCTCAAAGTTATTAGTGCTTCGGAGAAAAGCCAGCCAGACGTTACTCTGTTAAGGGATCAAAATCCCTGTCCAAGCAGTTGAAAAAAAAGTTTTGTAACGTCCCCTATTTCGACCAAAAATTACGGATGACAAACTGATAGCCAAAATCCTTCTCAAATCTTTATTTGACAACGAAAAACGTTTAAAGGAAATCGGTCTGACATTATTTTGTAGAAATAGAACAAAATCAGCGAGTCAAACAGATGTACACTTAGATTATATGAGTTTCTGATTCTCTAAAACATGTAACGTAAAGATCAAGTAAAACCACTCGATTCTCATAAAAGAACTATTATGTTATTTATTACATTATGGCAATTACGCTTATCATTATCAATCATAGTCGTTTTTCAAACATTATTATTGAAGGTGATATAACGTATAGAGTATTTTCTCGCTAATTCCTATATAAAATCAGCCAATTTTTATATAATTTAAGTAAATTTATCCAAATTTGTACACAAAGATTATAAGTAACCACATAAAGAGACATTTTCGCCTAGTATAAGGGCATAAACAGCTACTTATTGGAAAGTTTTATCTGGAGACGTATTTAATTTTTCAGTTTAAAATTTTTATTGAAGTTTCTCGGACCCAAGTGGCTCAGAGATGTTTCATGTCGGCGAGTTGAATTCGTTTTCCTGCGAAGAAGAAGTAATGTTGTTAACTTTGATGCTGGCTCAATTACGCCCAACCGAGGAGAGGCAGGGCAAGGTGAAGAAAAGGGACGTCCCAAACCTCGTCCGGGGTAACGAGGTCGGTCCAGCCTGCTTAATACACACAAACATTGGCTCTGCCCCGAGCGGGCGCGCGTGGAACCTATGACCTTTTCCGCACAACGCTCGCATCGCGCACTTGCTCACTGCGACCATTCAGTTTGTTAATCAACCTGCAACTTTCCAATTCAACACTATTCAAATGATTTTTACCTGAAGGGACTGACGTCAACCTATTCTATTCACTTTTCCTCTATACATTATTCATATAAAAATTTAAATGATGATTCGTTACATAACTATTTCAATTACGTCACTCTTTAGTCCGTATTTACTGTGAGAGCTCTTATCATTAACAATGGCACATTGGAGTAAAAATCAGTAGACAATATTGAAAGCTTGATTGATCTTTATCAGCCTACTGACTATTTTCACGTGCTTGTATATAATATACTTATGTATTTGCTGTTTTTATGCACTACTTGAATATAATTTTACACTATATGTAATGCACACATTTTATTTTAGAAGAAAATAGTATTCATATCATAATTGTCAACTTATTCACTCAGAGCCATCTTACACTTTCATACCCTGGTAATGTTCGTCATTATATATTGTTTTATTTCCCGTTTAAATACATAAATATTTCGACACTGATTTAGTCTTCAAATTTTTGTACAATAAAAATCATTATTACCACCAGTAGCGAATCAGATAAGAACACTTTTTCAAATGTGCATGTTATACCGAAACACTATAGTAAAAGCAATGATACAACGCACAGTTAAATGAAGATATTAGTATTTTTAAGTACAACGTTTACAAGATCTGCTTGATAGAGGGCTAACTTCGGGGATGCCTTTCTCTCCCTTCATTTTTCAACTAAGGTACTGACTTGGTTTGACAGGTGTATGTTTCGAGGTCACAGACCTTGGGCATACGGGAAGAGTTGATAGCTGTTCCCATTGGAACAGTCGGCCAACTGCCTCCTAAACCGGTCGAGGCGCGGATGTTTTTTAGGGTTTTATGTGAATTCCGGGTAGGATTCTTAAACTATAGTCCGGGGCCCTGGTAACCCTCGGCTATAATTTATTGGCACAAAAGTGATTGATTTCATTCCCTACTTTCATTCGTTAAACATCTAATAATAACTACCGTACTGATATATTGCAACAGATTCTTGACACATTGTACGCTATTATGTTTAATATAGAAGGGGGGGGGGTTGTTATAAGTAAATCCATTGAGATTTTAGTAAACGATTCTCCTTTTGATACATAATCATTCATTTAAGGGTAAGATGTAGGTTTACTGAAAATCTGATTGGAAATTGATCATGTCCATGTCCGGTCTAGATTTTACCTTTATTAATCTTTAATTAAAAATATTTCATGTCCTATGAACTTCGCATGTAAGTTTTCAGAATTTAACTATGTTAATATTATTTTCGTCTCAGAAATTCAAGGAAATTGTTAATTTTTTTATTTAACAGTTTAGAAGTTATATATTAAGTGAATAATAAGGGTTCCCATTGTCTAAGGCATTTACAATTACAGAAATTGTTACCAGAATGATTCAAAATATTTTATTCACGCTAAAATTGGATATTGTGAATCACATTTTCATGATATACGCTATCGAAAATCAAGTTTTTATTTTATTCAAGAATGTATTAGTGTACAAAATAAAGTTGAGTAGCAATTATGTTTTCTTAAATATATTAAATTATTATTTAATTTATATAAAAGTACTCTATCGTTTATTAGAAATATTTTACATATTTTTAGTGGAACGAATCACACGAGAACCGTCGGATAATATATTCCTGATTTATCGGATTATTTAAATTTACACTTACTCCGAATGAAAGGTATCTAGAAACAAGAAACTCTTAACTTACCTCTTTATTGTGTTTGTCTTTCGACTAAAAAGATTGTTTTACTCAAACACAAATTGGTCTTTGTGCAGTAAAAAATACATCAAAACGAAAAATGAAATCAAGTTGTAAAGATCCGTCCGTAAACTCGTTTGAACTCCTTTAGTTTAACACTTTATTCTATAGTTTCTCACAGTGCAGAGCTAGATTGCATGAAGATGTTTAAGAGCTTGAGAAAGTACTGCTTCAATTAGCAACAATAACATTGCGGGAGGGCCGTAAATTTAAGACCGCTTAGTTACCGAGTCGAGACCTACTAGGTCTCTTGGCTGCAAAGAACCTGCGTTTCTCCGTCTACGACCATAAAACCTTGTGATTTATTTTATCTGTGCGGAAATCTGCGCGGAAGAAGAGTTCTTCTGTATTGGACCTGCAGTTTGTTGCCGGAAGACTTTATGCCGTAGTTTTTCAAGCCCCACATAGGAAGCCAATATATGGTACTCGCGTTGGTAAACTCAAGGATGAAATATTGTGTCATTTTTAATATACTCTGACTAAACAGAAAGTTACCGTTTTCATGAAAACAACTATCAACTTAACCGCTCATTCCTTTCATGTTTTAGAAGCCGTTGATTTACATTGCGAAGTAGATGTTAAATTGTATTTAAACGTAGATTTATAGTATACTAATAATATTCCAAATTTCCCATAATTGATTTTGTGAGATTCTAACCCACAAAATTTTTCGTTTATTTGAAATTTTTTGTTTTAATCATTTCAAAATTACAGCCAAAATCAACTTAGTAAAACCTAATTAACATTGTGAACAAATAAAAAATTATGAAAAATGTCAATAAAGTCTTACCATTACTTACGCCCAAGAGGCAGACAACTATTCATCTCATAGCCTGAAATGTATTTCATTACCATAACCATTTCCATTTTAGATAATTTTATAATTAGTTCCAATAAATCGTAATTATTTGTCGTGTTAAATAATGAAAACTTTATGAATAAGAAATTTTATTATACAATTTACGAATTTATCTCGGAATGATATTCTAATTAATTAAGCCCTTTTATTAGAATTATGTTAATTACCAAATGAAAACAAACCAGTATTTTTAATTCTAACTTGAGCTCAAAATTATTTCTGCCACCCTTCTGCTCTTCAAGGATTTGGGCTGCAACTAATTTGCTTATCGAAATGAACCAATTGCTCCATTGTACGGGTAGACGTAATTAAAACATAACCAATATAATTGAAAGAATCCTCTATCTATAATATACTTATTTTTTGCTGATTTTGTTTATAGAAAACACAATTCGAAGGTATCCAAATGTTTTCTATAGTCTGTTTTAAATTAGAGGACAGATGGTGGTTAGTTCCAGCGATGGGCGTGACCTTGAATCAACCAATCACAGCGCTTGAAATAAAGCAGCGTAGCCGAACAATACCGGTGTTTTGTTTCCAGTGGCTTGTCGTGTGTTGTACGTGTCATTAGTTTCCCGCTCCACGAGGACACGCTAGGAGACTTATAATTTAAAACGGGCTGTAGGACCACCCAACTATTATTTATAAATCCTACACGGCATCAGTTTAAATGTGAGTCACGGGAAACCCTAGAGAAAGTTGCATCAGCGCATGTCGGGTACTCGATATTTGTCCCACGTTCTTCCGAGGAATACAGATGGATGTTTGTGTGGGGACGCAACATTCCGGACTCCATGTGACACCCATGTTTGGAAGCTTCTATGAGAGTAACTCTTATGGTATGACCAACTTCTACGACCGTGGTGCTTATACGTCTCAGATGATTTGTAACCTTCATACAACTGATTTAGAGTCAGATAGTCAAACAGATCCTAGGAACATCATACCTGTAATTGCGCTTTATTTTAAAAACAGACTATATTAGGGTAATTCACGTTGTTGTCCCATAATAACAAAGTAAGGGATATTAATTACACTAAGGCGTATTGGGTTACTTGAAAAACTTTTACTTGTATGAGAACATAATTAATAAGCTAATTTATAAACCGTTTGAGATAACTATTATTAAAAATGTAAAATATATTAAATTAACCATAACAACCGGTATGTTTGTTGTTGACTTAATTTTAGACGAGTAGTCATGTTGAATCCTCGCTACTCAATCCGAGGACCGTAAATAACGGACAAAAACCAAAGCTATCACGAAGGTCGTAAACACGATGAAGTTGATCGTCATCAGGCAGAAAGTTTGTGATTGGCAATTTGTTCTTTAATCCCGAAAAATTAAAGCTCGTGTGTTTTGTGAAGAGAGCTTACATGTATATTTATAAACTACAAATTGTGTTTTTCATTTATCCAATATCGTAATTGTGCTTAAATATAATACATTTACGTGGAAGACTGATTTAACCTCCTCTCCGCTTCAAAAGTGCATTTTCTAGAAAACTGTGCCTTTTCAAGATTGGTTTCCGTAGCCTTTCAAATTGATTTTCACCACATAACGAGATTTAAAATAAACCTTTTAAACATAATGAATTTCTACTAATATTATTAACAATATTTTTCAAAAATTATTTATGTTTTACCTCGAACAACCGCACGTTATATAATTTATTTGGTCCTATTACATCGCTAGGAAATAATTCAAAAAACTTCTTAGAAATGTTTTTGACAATGCTGTGCATATCACGGAATATAAATATTTTACATGAAAAAATTTCTATAAACATATAGGTGAATAAAAATACGGGAAAGAGTCAGAAAATTGTCATGTTTATTAACAGAAATTAAGAAACATTATTATTTACTGACTCTAGGCCGCATTTATATATACTTTTATAAATGTCAGATAATTTTCCATCATTATTATGATTTTATTCTTGGAACGAAAATATTTAAATAGTTTTCGATGGGGAGTTGTTTGGCACATAATTTATCTGGGTTATCTTTGTCCATATTACGCCTAACGCACAGGTAATAACAGAAAACACCCTTCGTCTATTGACTAAGTGCATTGGTGGTTTATTTATGATTTTATACAAATATAGTTTATTTGTTTTTCTATGCGTGTTATCTAATTCAAACGAAAATAATACTTATCCCTGATGATGGACAAAATAAGCAACCAAATTATCTCGATATCATTATTGTTAGGGGGGAAAAATTTGATATAAAATACAATAAAAACTAGCAGTAGCAATTATGTACGTATACGAAAAATAACTTTACAAAATACTGAACAAATTTGAATCATAAAATTTTAACAATTAAAATATGGTTATGTAAAAAAATTAATAAATCGGGAAATTTAACATCCGTATATGTAAAAATATTTTTCTCAGAAAATGGATACAGTATTAAAAGAACAAGGTTAGAAAATAGTAAATTCCCTAAAGGGAAACCAAATTTTTCAGACAAATAATTTTTATATTCATCACTCAGAAAATTTTCGTCGAATAGGCCCTATATATTAAATATTTCACGTTTCTAGCTCAGTAGTTTCAGCTTTGCAAGGATGTCAGTCACTTCCTCCTTTTATTTATATATTATTCTAATAAAATTTATTGTCAAATCACGAATGAAATAGTTACAGACTGTAACAACTTAATTTTAATACGTTGTATACGCGATTAATAAGAAAGCTTTTGGGAACGGTAAAAGATTATATTTATTTAGCATTGGCGAATAGTGCGAAATTTTCAAACTGATAAATTCATAAAATGTAGAACGTATAATAACCAAATTCCTGTATTATTGAACAAAGAAGGAATGTATTTACAAAGGGTCACTAAAATCTCCACTGGTTCACGTTCATAATTTGTGACGACTTTCTATTATAAATCATTTTTTCTCTCGAATATCATTGTAATAACACAATTTTTGGCAACTCTAATTACTATTTTGAATTGGTTAATATAACATTTTTTGTATCACATTGTTTCGAGATGTCAAATATGTCTACGATTTCTTGTCTGCAACCCATACTAACGGGCATCTTCAACATTTCACCTCCTTCTCAGTTTATATCATTGAGATTCCTATTTTTACTTCCTCAATTTTCACGTCAAACGATGTTGTTACATGAGGACTCTCAAAGGGTACACAATAATGGGAAAACAAAAAAAAACTGAATAAGGGTAGAAAGTACTCAAGCCATATAAATGTGAAAAGAAATTCCAGTAGATGGTCCAAACACAAAGATCTCCTTCGGACAGAGTGATCGATCTTATCTAGAACCTTCTCCACTTCGTTTCCTAAATCCCCTCACTCTCGTCAAGGATCTCCGACGGCAGAATATTGCTGTGCTGAAATTTGCCACTTTCCTTCAAAATGCTCCTTGGGACAATTTACAACGGCACTAAAAACATTTTATTGCTGTCAAGAATCTCATTATGATGCTTACGAGTCTTTTTTTATAGTAGCACAAAGCGGTGTAACTTCTTTCTATATTAGCATGACACTCGTCGCCTATTAATTTTAATTTAATTTACCGTGAAACTTTTGAAAACGTAAAGGATTTGCCAATCATCTTTAATATTTAATAATGAAGCTGAATGAGCACGAGTTTCGCGGTGAACTTGATGAGAAAATAATTCACAATCTGTGATATGACTGGCCGGGTTTAAATTAGATTACAAAGTTTTCTTTCTGTCGAAAATATCCATTTACAAGTCTTTAAAATGGTATCTAATTTCTTACTAGACCTGACTTCTAGATGAGTTTCCATCACGAATACATATTTTGCTGGCCAAAATTAAATGGACAAGATTAGTTTCGAAACAGAAAATATATTGAACTTTATAAACAGATTTCGTAATGTGTTCTTTCATATATATATATATATATATATATTGTATTAATCAAAATTTATTATTAACTGAAGATAAACCCCTTGTTCAGGTGCCAATTTTGTAATAAAGAAAATAAAAGTTAAAAAATGAAAGGATTGAAATGATAACAACAATTTAAAATATAACAAACTAATTTAATAAAACAAATTTTTATCTCAGTTGAAATTTTACAAATTGATATTGTTGTAACATATATATATATATATATATATATATATATATATATCTTGTGAGTGCTAGTTACTAAATATTATTTATTTCCTTTTAATAAATTTCCGAGTAGAAAATAATAATTTTAATTAAGTAATTAAGCCTTTACTTTGAGTTTTTGTTTAAATTAACTTTATATACAGTATATTGTCAATATAAAACCGTCTTTCTAAGAGAAAGGAAATCGCTATCGGTAAATAATAAATGTTACCTTCATTTCTTTTTCATTTCGTAACGAGTAAACATCTACGTCCAGCGTGAACTATGTCATTTTTTGTGTCGTTTTCAAAAAACGTGAGAACAAAAGTGTATCCTGTAAACTGCGCACGCCCCGCGTAATATTCCCTTTTTCATTTTCTAAGCTATAGGCGTTTTCTCTGGAAAGCAATTTGTAGGAGCTCTTTGTGCTTTGCACGCCTGTCAAGTCTGTATCTGTGGTTATTTTCTCATACACACTGAAGTACATTTTATCGATTAAGTGAAAAAAACGCATTTATCCAATTACGTTGAAGGTATCGATTATACTAATTTTAACAACCAAAATACAGACCAATTTTACGTGAGCTGTAAAGTCAAATTTCCTTTTGATATGTAAAATTTGGTATATTTCATACATCGAAAAGAGGAAGAATATTGGTCAAAATTAAATCAAGGGATACGCACTAAATAAACACGCGTTACGTCAAAATATTTGTTGGTATATTTTGAATGATACTTCATTCTGTGTCGATAAAAGAGACCTTTTAACAGTCATTAGTCAAATATTGGTAATCTTTTAACTTTATTATTATTATACAAGTAAGGATATTATAAAAAATATGTTCTCGGTAATATTCCCCTAATACAAATTATTTGAAGAAGTTCAGACTTTCCTTTATTGTATTGTAGTGTTGTAATGAACGTTTCAGGCTAGATTGCATATCGTATAATGTACTCTTTACAATCATTGCATGAACTTTCCACTTTGCGATAGATCGCACTTATAGCTATACTTATAGCTATACTTGAATATTAATATTTCTTATTACGAATCAAGTACACTAAAACAATTTATTTATCCATATCACAATTTTTTTCCTAGAAATTGTTTATCAACAATCAAAAATTAATATAATTAGTATTTTTTCCTGTCGCTTTTCACGGCTCCGGAATTGAAATAATTTCGGGCACTGTAACGGCAATTTTTTAGACCATCAGCAGTGGGAATTACCTCGACGCTAATTGATTACCGATTTCGGTTGTGTACAAATAACTTAAAGTATTTATTTTCATACTATTCTAGTTAGGTCCATTAAGCTAACGCTTTCTTCATCAACTGATGGCTGCATCACAAAAGTTTTCCTCGATTACAATATCCTGAGCTGCGAGTCATTTAAATATTTTTGCTAACTGTGTTTCCAAAAAGGTTTGAATTACAATAAACGTCTCAGTTTATAATTTTAAAAAGTTTGAAATTTATTAATCAGTAAATATTAAATGCTTTAATTTTATATACTTATATTTTTTCTTTAAATTACGATTTGATATTTTGGTACGATTCCCCTTTAACATAATAAACATAGTAAAAAGATAGTTGGTTAAAAATACCTATAGGTGTGCACTATTTTGTACAATGAATTGTGTATTTAAATTATTACTATCAAAATCATTCCAATACATGCAGAAATTTTTTATACGAGATTTATTTATGTCATTAACACTGAAAGTGTGTAATATTTTTTTATGATGGACAAAACCTCCCTTAGTTTAGCGATTCTAGTTAGTAGTAACTAAACAATTTAGAATTCCTGTTTGAAATTAATCTAAATGTGTTAAAACGTCGTCATAAAATGTTTTCATAACTTTAATAAAATTAATATAAAGTTTTTATAATAAATAAAGGGCAAACATAAAATGTACATATGTGTTTGAAGTATAATTTCCTTTTAATTATTAGTTGGATAAAATGTACTGAATTTTTATCATTCCTGTTATAAATGTACGAAGTTATATAAAATAGCTCTAATTTTTTTTTCTCCAATTTCAGCGACATGCATCGAGACTTCTGCCATGGAAGACCAGGACTTTGTGAAGCCATGAAACCCATTAAGGGAACCGAACTATTAAAATACTTAAGGAAAGTCGACTTTGAAGGTTCGTATAAAAGTGCTTATTTTAATTTATTAAGGTCGTTATTGATCGCATAACCCCTACTAAAACCTTTCAGTAAAAGCTGGGCATTTAGTTGTGACGATTTTGTAAGCCATAAGTGAGATATTGCCATCGGATCTCGATGGTAATGTGATTTAGTGCAGCGAATGACAATGGCCGTTGATTGCATTTCGATACGCGAGGCTGTTCAAACAATTCAGTTCGACTCTCGTTGTTTCGACATTGTTGTGCATTTAAACACGGTTCCGATTAATTATAGAACAACAGTGGACTAGCAAAAATTGTGTAGCGGCCGAATTTGAATTGAACGTGCGGATTGTATGAACCGTTTTGTAGTAATATGTGTATACATTCAATGGGGTTGTTTGAAAACGTGGTAAACGACGATGTAATGTTCATAAAACTCTCCTAAATTAAAGATATTTTAATTAAATTATATTATATAAAATATAATTAAATAAAATTAAAGATATATTGATTTTTATCTGGATAAATAAGTAGCCAAATAACAAAGAAAAATAACTGCTAAATTAATTATTTTTCTTATTTATTCCAACAATAAAGTAACAAAGAAATTAATTTGTTGTTGTTCTCATGATATTAGATACCATCAAGTATACATTTGAAGTTCAGTTGTCAATTTAAAAGAGAATTGAATTTAAACTCAACCTGTAACAATGCGATCTTCAGGACGTGATTGTGATATTCACCATTGCCCAAAATTCTTCATCGAAAAGTTTGTCAGAAATGGATAGAGTTTTTATAATTTGTAAATATTGTGTCATTCAATATTATAATTAAATAACATAATCCTGAATAGTTTAATTAAATTAAAACAGTTTCCATTTAGTTTATTTGTAGGCCCAGGCTTTAATCAGTCACAGAGGGAGAAAAACCTTTTTTAGAACGTATATTAAAATTTGTAATCTTATGATAAATTCTGTATCATTCTTCAATAATTTAAGTAGGATCTAGGCCGTCAAATATATCACATATACATCTAAATTGTAACATATAAATTAACCCAATTTAACTATTTAAAACCCATATTAACATGAGATATTATCTGTATATACAGATATTTTTTAATGTTTATAGTTCTTTTATAGCACAGACATAAATTATTAATTAAATAAATCGGTACTGGAGATATAAATATCTTAATTTTACACTGAGATAAATTTGAAAACATAAGTTAGAATTTTTCCAGGCATTTATAACTAAACGGTACTCACATATTTTAGTCAATGTCCGAATTATTTAATTTCAATCCATGTCAGACTTAACTTATCCAGTAGAATGTAGTATATATTGAAACCTCAATCATTTACAAATTTTAATAAATGTATTGAAACAAGGACTGATTTAGTTGCTTATGTAACGTTAAAACCTGGGGTTACTATTAAATTAAAACTGAATACTTTCGTCAATATTGTGTAAGTAATTTCATCATAAACTGTTTTTGTATTTCACTTTCAACTGATACTCTATTGAATAAACCCTGTCACATTCTACAATTATTTAATTTTAAAATACTATTAATCAAATAACCATAAAAAGAAAAGTTACGTGAACACATCTATCTATTTCTAGCTCACGAAATATATTTACAGTGAGAAACCAGAGAAAACGAACACCCTGTTATTCTAAGCAACGTAATAACATTAATACTATGAATAATGTAGACATATAAAACCTTATTTCGGTCAAAATATTAAAAATTTGTTTTTCAGCTTGTACATTATTTTAAAAAATTTGTAATATCAATGATGTGTTATAAATTATATTAAAAATTTTATTAATTCATAACTACTTGAAATAGAAAGAAATTTATGAGCTGTTTAACGTTGAAATATTGTAACTTTGTTATTTTTTAAATTTATTCTTCTATACAGGTATTTGAAATTAAAATCCTCTTATCTGTTTAAAACACAGCCCGATATTTAATTCACAATAAATTTATTCCAGCCGGTGAATCTAATATGTTGTTTTACACCCTTGTACCTCATGTGGGTGTATATTGCCATTGATAAATAACCTTGCTGCCTGTCAGAACCCGCTGTCGGTACACTCGTTCGTGAAACATCATATTTGAATATATAAACCTGTGGCACAAACGTTCGCTTTGTTACTATACAAAACAAACCATTTGGTAAAGTTACCTTTGATATTAAAATAAATAGACTACAAAACAATGTTGAATGTAATACTCTGCGCCGTATAAATAATTATCAGTCAATGGTTAATTCTAATCAGTAATATTGCATGACAACATTTTAGATGTTTATCTGAATTTTTTAATAAATGTAAGAACTTCAGCCAATTAGTCAGAGATTCATTAAGAGAAATTTAAGACATTATAAAAACACTACGTTTCGTCCCTAAATTTGGGGGCGTCTTCAGCTGTAAAATTTTAATTATAAGATAAATTCATATTCTAAAAAAACATCAAAGGAAACAAAATTTTACAAATACAGTCATTTATTATGGACAGAAATTTATATAACATTAGTTACAGTTATGAAGAATAGAATTTATGTAACACTTAAAATTTCTGTTTTTAGATTACAAATTTGTCTTTATATTAAAATTTTACCCCTGAAGTGGTTCCAAAATTTGAAGGCAAAACGTAGTGTTTATATAATGTTTTAAAATGCGCTTAATAAATCTGACTAATTGGCTGTTGCCGTTTCATTCATTTTAGATGCTTGACTATTAATGATATATATGAAAAACTGCCCCGATATTTATATTAATGAATAATCATTTGGGGTTTCATCGTGTGAGAATAGAATTGTCTCTACAGGAGATTTCAACAAAAAAAGAATGAAAAACGTAGTTAAGATGTAGTGGTGATGTGATATTGAATTTTGCGAACACAGACGTATAAACGTACTGTAACAAGTATATTACCAAGATCTAGGGATGTAAAAAACCCGAGATTAGTCTGAAATATATCAATTTGCTGTTTTCAGATAAATTGATCAAATGTGACGATAATTTAATAGTGACCATTAAACAATGACTACTGAGTGCTCGAAAGTTTTTTCTGTTTGGTTGTATTTTATTTATTAAAAGAGTGAATTAGACAATCCCAACCTGTTTCAGAACTTAATGTATTAAAGAAATTTAGAGATTAAACTTTAATAATACTGAAATATAAAAAGGAGATTAGCACTAAGAGTTTATACGAAATTAAACAAGATACAACACTTAACAATATAAAAACTACATTAAGTGAAGGATGACAATAATGTTTTGTCCCCTGGCTTAAATAAGTATGAGACGGAGTTTTGATACTTGCAAAATATTATTTTGAAAAACAGTATTAATCAATCTAAGCTTTGTCCTCCAGGTTAAATTAAAAACTCCAATAATAAGCATTCTGAAATAGAATCATTAATAGCCTTCATTCAGTTTTTTTCGCATTATTTAAATCAGATATAATATACTGTGATACTTTTAAAATAAGTCATCATCGATTATTAGCCACTATTTTATCATTACTGCTAGATTTCATTAGTAATAAAAGTTTCTAACAATTGTTGAACATTTTGAGTTCAAATATTTGTTTTCATTTATTCCCGGAACCGTCAAATAAAAATTAGGTTACAAACAAATGTGTACAACATTTATTTTCATTTACTACTATTTAAATACAGAAGAAATAAATATTGTTAAACAACATTCAGAACCTTAAATTATACAAAATGACCATTAATTGTGAACTTATGATAAAATTTTAACCAATGAAATGTATTAATACTGCCAAATTAGTCATAAATCATTTATTAACAATAATATAATTAATTAAAAACTAAACAAAGTTTCGTCCTCAATCTAGGACTCCATCAGGTTTACAATGGTCGTTGATTTAGACGCAATTTTCTCAGGCCACGCATCACAAGCCCTAGATTGACAATTTTTAAATTTTCGTTTTCCATAAAAGTAATATATGACTAATTTGAGTGACTTTATACATTTATAGTTATATTGAAGTCATTTAAAGAAAACTATTAATCTTGTGATGCATATCCTAAAAAAATGCAATATAAATTCATGTTGAATGTACACCTGAAAGTCCTAGATTGACGACGACCATTTGAGTTAATTTTTATGTTCTTTGTTAATCAATTATTTCTGAATAATTTGGATGTATACATAGATTTATAGTCAACCAATTTTCTGATCTTATTCATATTCGGATTCCTGTTTATAGTTCAACACTTAAAGTCGCGAAATATTGCTTAGATGAAATTCATCTCCCATTGATATTGTAATACGAATTGTAGAATGTGATAAATTATTCTACTCTAGCCTTTATATATAATTTTATTTGTTGAATCATCTCAAGTTACAAAAATTAAATTATCACTTAGTACTATTCCGTAAATCGAATTTCTGAAGTGTTCGCTTTGCTGTGTGTACAGGACTGAGTGGCGACAAATTCCGCTTCGATCCAAACGGCGATGGGCCAGCACGCTACAATATCATCCACTTCAAGCAGCTGAAGCCTGGCCACTTTAAGTGGGTCCGCGTTGGAGAGTATCTGGAAGGAGAACTGCGCCTCAATATGTCCGGTAAGTTCCAGCCATCTGTTAGGAGATACTCAGTAGTGATAAAAATGTATGGTTTACTACTTACATGTCGTAAAATTCTCTGATACAAATTCATACAAAACAACGAAATACTTCTAATTTATATACACTGAGTTTTCTCTCCAATTAATAAACTAAAAATTAATTTTAATAAAGCAATGAGCATACACCTGAGAAATTGCCCCCTAGCCTTCAGTTGCAAAGAAATTAGCATTATTATTTTTGAAAGTCAGATAATGTGTTCACGGTCCCCAGGCATTCTGAGACATGAATAATTCCTCATGGCCCAGAGAAAGAATCTTTCGTTAAATAAGCGAATCTCAACAGAATTTTCCTGCCGCCTGCTCTGTGTAAAGGGTTGACCAGAGTTTGCTCAGGAACAGAGAAAATTTTCTTAATTTAATTTTATATGACGCGTCTTGTAGTCTTATAAAGTAACTCATAGTGATTGTGATAAATGGGCGAAGATAACTATAATTTGTCTAGTTAATACCATATTGTCTAAATTTACAACGAATCAAGAATTTTCACAATAATTTTATTATTTTCAAATCCTTTATATACCCTCTTTTTGTATAGTAACAGGATACAGGAAGGTAATCCACTTTTTTTAGTCACATGGTACATGAGGGCTACCCGCTTTGATGACTGGTACCCTTTAATGGCATACGAAGGGATCGAAAAGGGGGGATGCGGAAGGTAAAGCAAGGTATCCAAGGAATGTCTAAAGCCCCCGTGCCGTATTTTAAGGCATTCGCCTAAAAGACAGGCAAAAAACGAACAACTCTTACCGTATGCCCAACGTCTGGGACCCCCGAACATACACCCTTCAAAACTAGACATGATGTCACGGCTTATGGGAACTTTTTTCAAAAATCCTTGCCGAAAAGCAGGGATGAGGAAAAACCCGAATATGAGTTTAGGGTAACCCACGCTTTTTTAGAGTAGCATAGGAAGAGGTTTGAAAGGCGGTAGGTGTTTTTTTAGGTAACAGACTACATGAGGGTAATCCGCATGGTGGCAACACCCCTTTAATAGCATAGGAAGGGATTTGAAAAGAGGGATGTGGAAGGGTAGAGGAAGGTAGCCAAGGGTTAACTACGGCCCCCGGGCTATATTTTAAGGATCCTACCCGGCATTCGCCTAAAAGTAATGCAGGACAAACCCTAGAAAAGCCTGCATCTGGTAGGTCGGACATTGGGTACTTGTCCCACGCTCTTCCGATACCTGGAGAGGAGTAATCACATATTCAGGAAATACTTATTTCATAGCGAAAAGTACTAGTTTATAAGGCTGCAATGGAATCAGAAAAAACTACATGAATTGCTGTCATTGACTACACACATTCCCACTTTCAGAAATTTTTAGGCGATAGATTTTACAAAAGAAAATGCAATTATTTTTTGTTGTGCAACAATCTAAACAAAGTAATACAGTAAACTAATATGTGTAAATATTTTTACGTCATTATTGATAAGAATAAAAAATTTGATCTGATGTGGTTGAAAATTCATTTTAATACTAAGGTTTGACTAATAATTATCGGCAAGCGGAGTTTCTAGTAAAAAATTAAATAAATGTTAAAATGAGAAGGATAACACTCACGTCGACATAGACTTGTTTACGAATAGAATTTTTAGAATTTTGAAAGATTATTCTGTAATTGTGCAGGTAAAAACCAACAAAAATATTAAAAACTCAATTTAATTAGTTAATAAATTGATAATTCCCCAGTTTAAGCGTGGCATTGTTTGCGATAACGTTTCGACAGTAAGCCACGTCATCGTCGTTAGATTAACTATCAATATTGAAATGAGATTAAAACGTACAATATTTAATATATATATATATATATATTGTTAAATATTCATACCATAATTCTGATCATATCACAGTGTTTATCGATAGACCGTGATCACCTGGTCACTTAGTCCAGGCTGGATATAATAAATCGTTGGTACCACCAAGTACAAAACCTTGACTGGGCAAAATTTATCTGGTGAAAATCCCGTGACGATAATAATTGAGTTTAGAAGAGGATGAAAAAGCGAAACTCCAATTGATAGAATACCTTAGAGAGAGGAATTTTCATGGAGGTGCTTGGAGGTCCCGATTTATTAAAAAGGGATACGGTTATTGTAATTATTATATTGTATGATTACGGTTCGTTTGAAGTTGTAGAGTTTTGCTTGAAGTGAATTGAAGGAGAGACTGGAAGCTAAGGGTAACGGCTGGAACTAGGAGAAGAGCTGCCCGCCCGTAATACCGAAAGTTCTCCAGAGTGCAGGTTTTTGTAAGTTACTGCTTACATTCGCAGAGCAGCTGGCTATGGCGTCGAGACTGATATGACTTTGTTGCCACAGCTCAGATATAGCCACCAATCTCACGACTATATTTTTAATATGTTTACAATAAATAAAATAATATAAACAGTATTACATATATGAATAATTGTCTCTTAAAAATTAATATTTCATTGAATTTTACTATATATATATATATATTATTTCAATATAAATAAAAACATTAATAATTGGTTACAAATTTCTGGGCTTGAATGTATCTGTAACCCCCAATAAAAATCAAGATTGATTGCATGTAGTGTACTAGCAAAGTTTTATCCCCCCCCCCCCAGTGTACGTAAATTGACAAATCTTTTGTTTTTGGTCACATAGTTTTCAAGAGTATTTGTGCACTTATCGATTTTTAAGATATTGATATTAAAAAGAAAAGAACATCAGTATGAATTCATGTCAGTTAAATATCCTGTTAAAATGCAACATATTCCCGAGGGTCAAACTTGCTCTTCTACAAAAATAATATAAAAATGTCATTCTCAATTAAACTTCTCGTAATTCCACATAGGAAACAATTTTCTAATTATGATGTCGGATAAGTAAATTGTTTATATATCGAGAAAAATTATTCTTATTTAAGTACGTATGCCAATCCAAAGAATGTAAATTAAGTTTATTGATGCTAATTATCAAATCTTCACTTCAATCTCAACCCTTCAAACGCAATTTATTAGAAGAAAAGTTCTCTAATTATTTGTACTTACGTTATCCCCAATTTTTTTCATAAGTCACCAATTTTAATAGTTAAAATTAATAAACTGTATATGTGTTCCGTAAAATATGTCCTTTCTTTATCTGAAACATGAATATGGCAATAATGCCGAAAAGTTCAATAATAAAAATTAAATAATTTGAAAATATTCAATTATATTTCTTTTTCAAATCGGAGACTTAAAAAACTATTGGGGTAATACAAGAAAACAACAAATAATCACGTATATCTAAGTATATTCAGAAAATAAAATACTTGAATACAATAGACTTATCTTTTCTATCCGTTATATTAATTTCAAATGAAACAATTTTGAATGGTATATTATTTATTTTATTACAGAGATTCAGTTTAAGCTGGGTCACCCTCAGCCCCCAGAGTCTGTGTGTTCTTTGCCTTGCGAGAGAGGGCAGGCAAAGAAGTACGTGGAAGGTGAAAGCTGTTGCTGGCATTGTTTCAATTGCACCCAGTATCAGGTACGTGGAAAGTGAATCAAAACTCGATAATTTTCATTCATATTCACAAAGTTTAGCAATATATTTCGTTACGATCTATCAACATTTAATTTAAAAATTTATTATTAATAAATTGTATGTATATGTGAACAAAAAGGTAATATTATATTTTACATTTATTTATTAAAATACTCTTCTAATGAGGAAATTATAAAAGTCTAAATTACTATTATATACATAAAAACTAAATACATTAATAGGAAAAGAAACAATGATAAACAAAAATACATAAGAGAAATTATATAAAATTGACAAGCAAAGAAATTAAGGTGAGTTGTGTTCAAATTATTTATAATGTACACTACACTTCATAGATATCACTTAACTTCACAACTATACTTTTGATTGGTCCAGGGAAATTTATGCTGGCAACTGGACACAAGAGAAATTTTCAGACTGTCGTCCGATGACAATGATTAACATGAACAATTATGCAGAATCAGATGGGCATGCAAACAGACTGCAACTATTATATAAATTTCAAGTACATTACCCGATACTTTCGAAGGAACTAAAACGCATTAGGTTCAGACTGATTAGTTAATAAACCGAATAAAAAACGTCATTAAACATGAGTTTTGCAAATTTTTACAAATATGTAATACCTACTAATATTATTAATATTTAGAGGAGAAATACTAAATAGTTGTATTCTTTGTTAGAGCATACTTAAGCCTATGCATGTATTTATTGTATTTAATCTACGAATGATCACATTTGCCTGGTGGCACATGCATGAAATTACAATAAATTAATTTAGTATAAATGAGATTAGAATAAATAAAAATAATTATTTGACATAAATAAACCCGACGAGTGGACAGTATTTCAAATATTAAAAAGTAGATAAAAATAATATTAATCGAAGATCAATTTTGAAATAAGTCAAAATATATAAGTATAAAAATAGTATTTTTCTGAAAAATAGTACTTTTATGAAAAATAGTATTTTTCTGAAAAATAAAACAATTGAATCATACCTGAAAATAGAGACAAGAACCCGTCTTTCGCCTTCGGTAGGACGTGGGAGAAGTACCAAGTGTCGCGGCCTGCAGATTCTCTAGGGTTTGTTCTATATCACTTACAGGCAAATACTTAAACTACAGCCTTAGTTAACCTTAAGCTACCTTGCTCTACCCTTCCGCATCCCCCCTTTCAAATCCCTTCCTATACTATTAAAGGGACGTTTACACCAGGTGGATTAACCTCATGCAGCCTGTTGCTCTAAAAATAAAGTATTTGCCAAAATTTCATTTTTGCTGCCTGGTCTTTACTTTCAAACTTTCATAAGCAATTTTAACCAGTGCATCAAAGCTTTCAAAAATCATCTACCAAAAAGTTCCTGAATTGATCGACCGATCTGCACCCAATTAGAATCCATTTTCTTGAAATAGTACTCAATCAATGTTGTGTGTATAAACTATATATTCTGATTGTTTTTCTAATTGCCCGTGTCTATTTTTTTCAAAACCCTGTGAAACATTCAGTGAAGTTTAATTTATTTTCCTAACATTTTCATTTTACCTGAACTTTACATTTAATCTTACTAGTATACTTTATTATTTTCTGATTCATATACTTTTTGTTTCCTTATATGTAATGTATTTATGTACTTTATTTATATTTGTCATTATTTTGAAAATGTGATCAGTCATCCCGTATCGTATTTCACTCTACCCCGAATACACTGCCCAGGCTTTAAAGAGAAACGTGTACCCCATTTTTTTTTCACTCTGAAGCTAATGTGCTATCTGTACGAATATCGCGGTCATTTTCTGCACCCTCTCTAAAAATTTTCAGTTTACAGGATTATGAGGTTTCAAGTACTATGTTTGTGAAGTCCGCAGTCTATTTATGAATGTTGTAATCACAAAACAAAACTGTCCGTATACTCGAAATATCACTATTTAAATAGATTTGTTGCATGAATTAGTCCTCTGCAAACAGGACAAGTCAATAATTATATAAATACATAAATTAATACAAATATAAATTAGCTATATAAGTACATTAAATATAAGAAAACGAAAACTGGATAATAAGAAAATAATAAATTATACTAGTACGATTAAATGTAAAGTTCAGGTAAAATTACAATGTTTGTAAAATAAATTAAACATCACAATTGGTGCTGGAGGTTTCACAGCGTTAATGATACAAAAGAAAACACATGGGCAATTAATTATTTTTTTTAGGGTGACAGGCTACATGAGGGTAATCCACATAGTGGCAACTCCCCTTTAATAGCATAGGAAGGGATTTGAAAGGTGGGATGCGGAAGGGTAGAAGAAGGTAGCCAAGGGTTAACTAGGGCCCCCTGGCTATAGTTTAAGGATGCTACCCGGCATTCGTCTAAAAGTAATGCAGGACAAACCCAAGAAAAACCTGGATCAGGTAGGTCGGGCATTGGGTACTTGTCCCACTCCCTTCCGATAGCGGAAGAGGAGTTTGCTGTGGGAACGCAGCATTCCCTTCTCCGTGCCTCGACCAGTTTAGGAGACATGCACTGGTTAAAATTTCACAAATTGTTTATATCTCCAGGTAGACAGTTATAAAAATGACACTGCTCTCATAATGTGTAGACGATGTTTGTCTCATTTAAGCAAAACCAGTTTCTGGTTCCGTGTTGATGATATTCGCCGTTGGTTAGGAATAGACTAATGTTACGTCTCACAAATTTATAACTTTCTAAGATGTAAACAATAGGAAACGTTCGTATTCCGAAGTGGATAAAGAGCGATTTACTACGATCCCTACAGTCTTTAGATTCTTTTATTACTCTTTTTTTGAGCTTAAATATTTCGGAGCTCCGCATTCCGTAGCACTTATTGGAGTGAATATAAACGTATAGACTAATTTTGCTATGTTGAGATTGACTTTCTGCATTAACAATTTTATGGAGTAGCACGCGGAACTTAGTTTGCTGGAAGTAGGTCGATACGACGATTCCATTCAAGGCCAAAAAAGGGTGCTTGGGTTGCAACTCTGTTGTCATCAACATAATGTTTAGTACTTGCTGAAACCTGAACTAATTTTTTGTTAACTTATTCGCATTGCTCCAAATTTTTAACGCCCTTTCAACTTTAACACGGAGAACGTTTAGGTTCGTATCGGCGAGGACGATGTTAGTGTCATCCGTATACAACACCGATTTTAGGGAACGAATATTAACAGGAAGATCATTTATTTGCAAAATAAAGAATAGAAGTTCGAGAATTTATCCCTGTGGAACTCCTTCCAGGCTGAAAAGGATTATGAATAGCCACAACTTGCTTTATATTAGTTAAATACGAATGGATTAGTTAAAATGAGTTTTCTCAGCTACCGAAGAATTCGAGCTTATTTAATGATATAATTTTATTTACTAATTCAAATCCTTTTGAGAAATCTGCGAATGTCCCCGTCACTTTTAATTTTTGATCGAGTGAGTACTGTACAAATCTAAAAAATAAAATGTTAAGAAATAATTGGAGCTGCTTAGATAAAATCCGTAAAGAATATTCAGTATATGTTTCTGAACCCTACCAAGTTAATCTGAAGATATCAAGTCATTACTGAGAAACTATACTATAATGTATAATCGGTAAAAGAGAATACTTGACCGGAAATCTTTATTAGCGGACGAGCACTCATTTTCACGCCGTGTTTCGTTGCAAGTCGAGGATTTATTTCTATGCAAAAGTTAGCAGTCTCTGGTCTAAGTAAATACGAGCTCACGCTACATCGCTTGCAATACTAAGCAGCTTGTGTGTCTGCTGAGTGAGTCTAAGCTTGATAAGGATGTTATAGGGCAGATATGTTCCACCACAGACCCTTGTTCTATTACACTGTTAGATCTTTCCACAATATTTTTTTGTTATAGGTCCCATTCTTGTTTCATCAACTATTAATTATGGTAGTTTCATCAATATTCCTGTTGAAAATAATTTTAATGCATTTAAACGTCTTTATTTCCTGCAGTCTTACACCACATTTGTGGCAACGGATATACGGGGCTATTATCAATCTATAATTCAATTTGGTACATGCTGTAACCATTGATACCTCGCAATATGATGTTATATCGTTGGTTCAGTGAAAAAGTAACGGAAGTGAAATTCAGTGAATAACTTAACTTAAAATTTCATGGAAACGGTAATTTTAAACGTCTATGACGTACTTGTCCCTTCAATTATATAAAATGAAGCATTTAAGAAGGATAATTATAAAACAAGGTTTTTATATAACAGGAAAAAATAAAATTGATCATTGTTTTGATAGCACGCATAATATTAACAGTATGCAGGAATTGTTAGATAAAAGGTGACTACGAGGACCATAAAAAATTTAGATCATCTTTATATTAATGAACACAAGCTCTTGACTGAAACATTTATCTAGACGCGATACTGTTTGTTTTCATTAATCTCAGAGAAATAAACTAAAAAGTGCACATTGCCTGTTTACCTGAAGAAGTCCAAAAATTGTGGACGAAAAGTCACATTAACTGATTGTTTTGCTTTAATTGATTAATATTTTTTCAGATTTATTACCTGAATTTTGTATTTATTTATTTTAAATATATATTGTTTAGAAAGTTAGAGCACATAGGGTGGAGTTTGTTGCAGTCTGTCTCATGCAACCCGTGAAACACGCACAAAAAGTAAAAACTTTCGTTTTGTGATACCTTTAATATAATGCTTTATATATTTTCGGTATTGTACCTGAGACTGAGTAAGCAAAAATTGTTAGATATTAAGATGATTACGAGGACTATAAAAAATTTAGATCTTCTTTATATTAGAGAACACAAGCTCTTGACTGAAACATTTATGTTGACGTGATACTGTTTGTTTTCGTCAAGCTCAGAGAAAAGCAACTGTCAGCCTTCAGAGCTGAACGCCTGTAGCAATTGTTATCTTTATTTATGAGGCAGAGAAAATCTTGTCCAGCAGGAAAAGTTTTGCGTAATTTAAGGAAACCGAGGAAACCGTTCTTAAATATCTGCGATTTAAACGTTGGATTATTATTCACTTTCTTTTAGGGGGCACATATCTACCTATTATCAAAACAAATTTTTGAATCATTGTAAAGAGCATCAAATTTAGGAAAATTGAAGTGTCTCCTAAAGATCGTACTTAGAGGTATTCATGTACCAAGTTAATTTTATTAGTTTTATATGCAATGGTTCCTCTCTCTTAAACCTTGTCTACGAACCTCATTTTGAGAGCTGAGCTTATTTACTGTAGGTATATTTTACCTATTTTAGATTTTTTTTTCTTATATGAAACGAATAGTCAAAAACAGTTTCTCCAACTCCACATCTTCGGTTTACTTCTCTTATAAACACATCATTTCTGTATATTGACTACAATAAATGAAATGCAGAATCCATAACTTAAAAGAAAAACAGAATCAATGGAATGGAAGTATTTAAAATAAGCCAACCAAATCACTACCTTCATCAGCGAGAACTGATTTCCAATTTCAGATTTGACTTACAAATGTGTAAAAATTAATTCTATTTAGCTTAGATTGAATGTGAAAAAATGAAACACTTGGGGTGATGTTGTAACTAATAGTGTTCAATCTATTTGTTTGTATATATTAGACTTTCGTACCGTTTACTTTCACCAATATGGTTTTATTTTCAAATTGCTCTTAAATTAGATAAAATTTATTATAATATATGTAATCGACTTACCTAAACCCCACAAAAATTACTAAAATGGTATAAAATCTAAAAATGGAAACTATAACGTGTTCGTAACGACCAGACGTTTCTGTAATCATTTTCTCTTACCCATCTACTCTTTTAAGTATTTTGAATTATTTTCATTTTTAGGGTCTTGTCTGCGGGTAGTTAACATAATGAACACGGTTGACAATTTTTCTTCCGTCTAAATTACAACATTCATCTCACGTTCTTCCATTACAATTACATGGACAGTTAAATGATTAATGATTACAAATTTATTACTAAATTTTGAATCCTAATAACAAATTTCGTTCATATATTGAACAGTACAAGAATTATTTCTGACTACATAATATAATGTATGAATAATAATATTTCTTATCGGACTAGGCCTAACATCATAGGAATATCCTGAAAAAAGTGTTATCGGCCGTCGTCGAACCCAGTAAACAATTGTATCCACTATTGAGTTCACTGCCATCGCCTTCTAGCAAAGGAAATATCTCGTAAAAGACTCGTTTCAATACAAAAAACGAACTTTTAAATTTTTGTATCTACCCAGATTTAACGACGAAACTCATGTGATTGCACAGAACATTACACTTTTCACTATAAATATAAAGACGTTACTGAACGTTTATTCCTTAGTTGCAACATATCCTGTAAAATATTCAGAAATAGTATTTGAATTTTGGAGAATGTTGACAATCACAGAAATTCTTAAATCTCTCATGAGTTGGTGGCTGGTCAGTTTTCATATCCTCAGCACCTTCATTATTATTTACATGCAATTTTATGTGTGTATATTTTTAAGAAGGAAGTTGATATAAATAATTTTAACTGTTAATTTTTAATTGGATAGTACTTCAGCTGTTAATTATTATTAATTCACATTTTATCATATTGAAAACTTTGACGAACCCAAAAGTTTGTGTTAAAATTTTTAAAAATGATATTTATCTCACATTGAGAATTATCAAAATAAAGGAATAACTATAGTCTAATAAGTCCAACGTATATAATAAATTTTATTTATTTTTAATTTAAGTCTGATCTATATGTTAGTTTATATTTTAAATTGAAACACTATATATATATATATATATATATATATATTTATATGAAACATTCCTTTTGCCAAATAATGGTTTTATCACGTAACGAATTGAACTTGCATGAGGTTCGAACCATTCATTTCATGTATCTCTGTTTTGTTAAATATATTTGTTTTGGAATATGTGGATTAATCTTTTTAGAATTTTTTTAATCCCAATTTTAATTTTATTTCATTATATTGAATTTTTTATTATTATTGAAATTCCTTTATGTTATAATTGTAATTAAATTAAAATTTACGGTAAAATTCCTGTGTTAAAAATATGGTAATTATATAAATAAGTATCCAAATAACAGACAGAAGTAAATACTAAGTTCTTCACTTCGTTTTTTCGATGCAGAATGCAGAAACTTGGGGTATTATCACATATTTTTGTCTGTCGTTTGGCCAATTATTTATCTAATTTAATTAATTCTGTTGATAATTAACTTAAACAGCATAGTGAGGGATATTTTATGTTCCATAGATTTATATTAATATAGATTTGCTCCCCAATGTCTCATACTTGGTTGAAATGTTGTAATTCTTTTTTAGTTTCATTTGATATTTAAGTCTCTAATTTAACAGTATATTAAATATCCAATTTTTCGGACTATATTGTAATTTCTCTATTCTGTTAAATTACCTTGGTTTCCTGATATTTACGTAAAGAGTTATTATTACTTAATTTAGACATGTGTTGAGGAAATAAAACATATATAAATTTAATGATTTTTACGGACAATCTTTGAAAATCCGGCGTTAATTATTATAAAAATGTGAAACATTAGGACTGTTATAAATTGAAAAGTAATATAAACTGTATTTTGTTATGTAACACTGAAAACTGGATCACTTAATAAATGCATTATTTATTATTTCTATTTTTTTCGCTGGATTTTATGTAATTGTAATATCGGAAGGCGAAGATGATCCGTTGTTGTTCAGCAAAAATTGTTTTAAAGAAGAACTTGTTAGCGGCTATATGCTCCTGACGCAGGGCCTTCAAAGACCGCTTCAGAAAAAGCAAAGAGAGTCGAGCAGAGACAACATTTATCTAAAACGAACAAAAAATAGCATGTGATATAAGTGCAAGCCCTAGACATTTAATTTTAGTGTGGACCATTTATTACTTAAAGTTTCACAGCAGCTTATCCTTTTTTCAGACAGTGATGAAAAAATTCTGCACGGTTCTTTTAAAACAAAGATTTGTTACGGAAAATACTTCGGACTATTATCTTTTTTACAAAATTGTTACTATTATTATTACAAAATTGTTTATTTATTACATATGACTCATTGTTCCAGTTTTTTTGCTTTATTGCTTTTTGTTACTTCCTGGCTCCATGTATTAGTTATGTACATTGAGCAGACTGAATTTATTTTAAATAATGGGTGGCAATACAAGATAATCTCAAAGTTATCAATCGGTCCAATTTTCTCCAATTTTACTACAAATTTTACAGACTAGTCACAACCTGAATAAGATACTAACAGGTATCAAAAAGTTATTATTTTAAACAGAATATTTGATAAACTGCATTTTATTATTCAATATTACAACAAATATCTTCGTAAAATAAGTGTAATAAACACGGCTGCAATCAAATTTTTTAAGATGAAACCAAATTTTCCCGATTAGAACGGTATGAAATATGTAAATACGTAAGCCAAAGCAGGATAATCCGAGTTTAATTTCTTCCATCAAATAAAACTTGCATTTTATTTTTTAAATAATGAATAGTATACGGAACTTGTACTAATAACAAATCGTGATTTTAATTTAGTCACATCGATCGCCTATGGGTTATTTTTCCTCTGAATACTTTTACATTTATAAATAGTCCCCATTAGTCTGATTCAAGAAGCAACACTTGTTGTTTCTGCGTAGAGGTAGTAACTTAAAGCACGTACACGTATATAGCTCACTGAAAGCAGTAGAATACCCTGAGATTGATCGGTGACGTTGCTTGTCCCGTCCTTCATTTTATACGTCCTGTTTGGCGGATACAATGTCAGACCCCTCGCGATAAATAATAGCCATGTTCCTTCTAATTTTAATCATTTTTTATTGTAAATGACTAATAGGGGGTTTATTTGTATCGGATTTATTACTTAAATGTTTCCAGTTTCAGACTAGTTTGAGATCATTACTTTAACATGTTAAAGACACAGGAAGTGGAAACTCAGGCTTTAACATGGATCTCAATTAGGACCGAATGATTTGATCATTCATGCGATGAGCCTTATAGCCGACATAGAAGCTAAACTCTGTTACACCGTGGCTCGAAATTCTAATAGTACCTACTGCTCATGCTGAGATAGGTTATCGACATGATTTCAAAATTAAACAGATGCTTTGTATACCGAATGTTGCGGATAAACTGAATCAGTAGTTAATGGGAGCTAAACGTATTACGAGCTCCCCAGTACATTGCCCTTAGTGGTACACAATTTTGTCTGCGGTTATGGAAGGCTTAAGGCACATTACATTACCGCCCATACTGGTTAATTATTTAAGCGAGTTATCACGTCCATCGATCTGTTAAACAAAATTCAAATTATTGTAAATCACTCCGTTATACGAAATATTTAATCGAATTTAGAACATATTTCTGGAAGCTTTCGTCGTAAAGCCGATATAGAATTATACAAATTTTTCTGATGCCACCTTCCTATGCATATATTATTTATTTCAAATTATGAAAAGTTAAATGACTTCACAACCTAAAAGATTGACGAGAAAAATTTATGAAATAATCAGAGATATTATGGTTGTAATTAAAAATACTAATTATTAAATAATCAAGATGGGAATGTACTTTTACTGATCGTGATACTTTAGTTGACAATGCGACCAGTTTCAGCTGATAATCGATACATTTTTCACTGTATAAATTGTTTTTGGCAGTAAAAATTGCAAAATGAAACATCTGACAAGAACATAGTTACTTATCTGTAGAGTCCTCCTACTTTCATTCTTAATGAATGGTTTGTCCGTAAGAGCTGGGATTCATTGTTCCGCCTAGAATAACATTAATATTACATGTAATCAAAAACTTCAATTATTTTATTAGTTTTATTTTCGCCACTTATACTTATACTTATTCGACAAGTAACAACCGCCATAATAGAAATTCTTATTTTATTTAAGAATTGAACAATAGATGAAGGCCTGGTTTTGAACCTTGAAAGCTACCCTAAAGTTAATATCCTTCAATGGAAAATTATAAAAACTTTTTTCGCATAAGTAATTTTTTATGACTGAACTAATCTTGCGTGAAAAAGACACATCCTGTCCTCTTCATCTGTCTGTGAAACATGGAATTATAATATATGCTCTGCGTTGTTTCTGTTATTTTTTACCACAAAACATAAAGATCACCCGTTTTTATAGTATTCCCACCTACTTTTGAAAATCTATATCTTCAGAATAAATTAGAATAAAAAAACTGGCAATAATATATTTTTAATAAACCGTAAATTTAATTATTTAAGGTATTATTAATACTTGTTATTAGAGCTATTTTATTTATCGTTTTCACTTTGCTCAAATTAAAAATAAAAACTAATAATTTATGTCAGTACAATTTAATCCTTAATAGAGTCTAAGTAATGACATATTAATCCCAGGAAGTTTATAGATTGGCTGGCTACTTTGAGTAGTTCCAAAATATCATTAAGCCCGGCGCTATAGGCAGCGTTTCTGGAAATAAACTGCAATATTTTTTATTAATCTCATATCTCATGACGAAGCTGGATATCACTAACGATGAAGGTAAATTTGTGGTCTGCGCTTATATAAAACCTTAAAGTTTCATGATTCTCGTGCCGTATCGTGAAATTTAAAACTATACAAGAGAAAACCAGCGTAACTTAGCATTACTAATAATTAGATAAAAAAAAACTATATTTTATTGTATATGAAAGGTATATTATTAAGAATAACACTCAACGTTAAAATGGCGCATTATAGTGAATATATGACCTAAAGGCTCAAATATTATATAATCAGATACGAGTAGCGACGTGTATTAATGAAAACTCCACCAGAGAATTAAAAAAACATGAATGCGTAAAGATACAACGCTGCCAACCAAAATATTTATTTAATATAATCTTACAATTATCATTCATTAAATAAAAAACAATTCAGCCAATTAATGCAAAAAATCGGTTCATACGACTTTTCGACCACAATTTTGGGACTACAACAGTTTTTAATGTATGCCTGTATATATATATATATATAAAAACTGCACATTACCTCTTTACCTGAAGAAGTCACAATATTATGGACGAAACGTCGCATAATACCTGACTTTAATTGACTAATAATTTTTTCTGATTTATTGGCTGAATTTTGTATTTATTTATTTTAAACATATACTGTTTAGAAAGACAGAGCACATTGGGTGGAGGCTGTTGAAGTTTCACTCTCATAGCCAGTTATTGTTTCTCGATGCAACCCGTGAAACATCCAAGTGTCCTTCGGTTGCATAACACTTATCCTGTCAAAAAAGGAAGATATTTATACTCCTAACACTGCATGAACAGGTTGTTTTTTCAGGAGATACCAACGACATATGTAATTATGAAATTATTTTAAATTCTATTTTCCCAAATAATCAGATATAAACATTCACTCTGGAACAAAGAGTAAAAAAATCGTTTCGTGATCCCTCCTATATTTTCGGTATTGTACCTGAGAGAGAGTAGATGCTTACACTTACTGCTTACTTAAAATTCTTACAATTGTATTTGCAACTTAAAACTATATTATATTTCAAACCTTCGCTTAATATATTAATAATTCTTATGCATACTATTACATATTTAAAACGAGCTCTTTCGCCTTTAACCTGGTTGAAATTTGTGCTCAGCATAAAAATGGCTGCTTTTCCCAAATCTGACCTCGTTTGACGAAATCGTGCTTCCCTTCTCTACCGCTCAGCATTCATTAAAGGACTATTAATACTGTAAACATCTAATGGAAGGTCGTGCTTTTACATAAATTGCTTGCTTTCTGGGAAGCCTTAAACGGACGAACAAATATCAGACGCTTAAATCGACTTAACTAGTATTTTATGATGCATAATCGTTTTTCAGGAAAATAAATCCTGAAAATAACTTCAATTATTGAATGTTTATGTAATTTATTTTTAGAAACAAGACTTCCACTTACATTAATCAAAGCACACTTTCTAATTTCGTAGTGAATAAAAAAACATTTTTACGGTGTAACATTGACATTATGTGGACAAAAAGAGCGGATTTTTAAAGAACGTAATTATTGGCAGGAACTGTTCTCGTGTGTAATTGAAATCATACAAATCAACATGATAAATTTATTTCACGAGTTAACTGATGAAGTTTCTAGAATAGAAGATATAATCAATGTTACTGGTGATTGTGAACAGTATCCAAATTTAACATGCAGCAAACTTTTTTTTTATTGTCTAAACCTCTTAATTTATGCATCAGAAAGTAATTATTTACTTATTGTACATGTGTCAAATAATAATACAAATCCATCAATAATTTTAAAATATATATTTATTTACCAATTTAGCAAAATGACAGACTAATTGTTGACGTTCTTCGTTGCAGAATCCATTGGAATGTTCGAAATTAATGTAACTACGCGGTTTTTTTATAAATGGGTATGTGTGTGAATTCTAATATACATTTCCAGACCGTCGATCCAATTTCAGTTACATAAATATTTGAGAGTTGCGATATAAACTGAGCAAGATAAATATTTGTGAACGTGATATAAATTGTGCCAGATATGTGTTTGAACCCCGAGGCTAGGAAAAATAAATATTAGCTTGATGAACCTAACAAACCATGTCAAACTGTTAAGCATATTATTTCAATAAGAGAATAGTAAAATATTTTCAGAAGTTCTCGGCGTTGAATAAAATTCTTCGCATTGATTACTGTATTTATTGACTCCCCTCACTTCCATTATATATATATATATATATATATATAATATAATAGTTTTGCCTGTCACGCTTGTCGTTTCGATTAAACGATTTTCGTTTGGCATATCGAGCCGTACAAAGTTTAGCATTAATATCAAACTTTCATTCGTCATATCTATACAAAATGGCGGACGTTATATAATCTGATGTTAATATGATTTGAATAGGAATTTAAGACTAAAAATAAGGTATAAGTTGTGAGATATGGTAAGGCGAACGTAGTGTGCAGTAGTTAGTAGTAGGGATAAGATCGAGGGAGGAAACTTTCCTTTTGGAGAAAATGTGGTGGAGTAACACTACTATGAATCATTCTTAAAACTATTCAATATTTTCTTACTAACGGACAGCGGCATCGTCTTTATACTGCAGTCAGTACTTATAAACTCTTAATTTGTACAGGTGAGATTTGTGACATCAACATACCCTAAACTGAACACAATATATATCCTTGTTTTCGGAATAGTTGTTACACTACCAAGTTGCTGTAACAAAGTTCCGTGTTAACCCGTGCAACACAATGCCAGTGGACGACTGCGCATCATATTTTGGTACGCCTAACTCTTTCTCTACAGTTATACATTTTTTAACTTTTTTCTAGATGAAACTCTAGAAACGGAAACATAATTCTCGTATTTGAAGTAAAGGAAACGTTTAGAGAATCAAATGACATGATTTCTGTTCAAAATTATCTGGGTCTGTATAGCTCCTCTCTGTTTAGAGTGTTCTTAATCTCTATCAATATATTACACACCTCATAACTCCACAATCTATCATCCTTTTCCCCCTTACTGTAACTCTAAGAGCAAAGCTATATGCTACCTCTTAATCTAGTAAATCTATAAATTCATTCATAAACCAGTTGGAGTCAAGAAGTAAAAAAATATTAAATCGAATTATATTTGATAATGGAACAAAGAGTTATGATTATCTTGATATAAATAAATAAAATAGACTCAATAAACCAATGTTTTGTGTAAAATCTCGCGCTCCGTTAAATAGACAGAAAGCTTTATTTATTTCATTACAGCTATAAAACTTATTATTTACTACTAATAAGGATTAACAATCATTAAGAATATAAATGGCGCCCTATACTTCTTTCACTTCTTATTTCACTGCAATTCCATAAATATTAAACTTATATTTCATTATTAATATATGATTTTATTTTCATCGTAATATCACTGCATATTGTAATTATCAATCTAATTGTTTTTACAATAAATCCCTATCATAATTTGTTATTGTTCTCTTGAATTGATTTATACTTTTCCGTCACTCTGCTTGCACATTTGCAGACGGACTATTACAATACCGAATGAAAATTTACCTACATCAGTTCGCTATTTCCTTATATTTATAATCTTTCACGAATGATTGCTTAAAGACAAGTACGTGGAAGGTAAAAGCAAACTATTTATATTTCTCCAGGCCTGTTCGTTATTCTATGCCTTAAAAAATGTACAAATTCTAGCACGTTTTCGTCTATTTGCCAAAGTCTCAAGCTCATTTTCCGCAAGTCCATAAAATGATTTCAATGCTTTCTTCTGAATTATATCTAGTGCCTGAGTGTGCTCATTCCTATATTCTATGATAGGTCGTACTAAACTTCTAAAAGCAACGACATTAGTGTTTCTGGGCCTTTCTTTAAAACCCTGCGTACGAAGTTTAGTACTTTCCATCCAATAGTGACCGCTGAAAATACATTTTCCCCATGACTATGCACCCTCAAAATTTTTCTGCAATTGTAAAGCTTTTTGATGAATTTATTTTCATTTTATTTTGCAAATACCAATTTAATTTCTGAATCCGATTAAAGATGATCAAGGTCATTTCGCTGTTTGATTCTTCCGGTAAGAGCTTTATAATGAACTGGATAGCTGCTGGAAAATCGTTAATATGTGCCAAAAGATTAAAGGCACTCCGGACTGGAGAGTTCACAATTTTCTCTAACTTTGAGTTTACGTTCCTAGATCGAAGGCTACTGAAAATCTATTATTATCGCACCGATTCTACTTCTTTGATAAGAGTATTTAGGACGAAAATAATATTGGCTATTGAATATAACATCATTATTAGAAGAACGAGTAATCAGTTTCATTTATTGTTGTATTTATAGATTAAATATCTTTATTGTTTAAAAAACCATTAGCTGCAGTCATATTCAATACCTCCAGAATTTTTTCAAATTTACAAAATGTTAAATTTTCAGACAGCATATATATGAATATATGTTACCAAGAAAAATGCGCACTCACCAACGGCAATAAACAACCTTATAGATTTTACTATTAAAACTGATTTATAAAAAGTAATTTAAATGTTCAGCAAATGTAAAACTTAACAGATGTAAGTTGCTAATGACAAATAGGTTAATGCGACTATAAACTGTAAATTTAAAAAAAATGCGTATTTGTTTACAGACCCCGAGTTCTACATATATTACTTCTGTCACCGTAAAAGTGTTCGTTACTTTAGGTTCTGCTAGGCCTGGTGATTTCCGAGTTTGAATCCCTTTAATGTAGTGAAGAGCACCTGTTTCCCGCCTCTTATACGGCGCAGAAATGCATCACGTACTAGTAGCACTTTTTTCAGAATAATAAACATAGGAATTCACTCAACTTTATGCGTAGTTCCGGGGCTAATGGCTGCGTAATTCCTTCCCTCCACGCCAGGTGCCCCAGCCACCACGCAACGTGCAAATCTCAACTCAGCTCTTATTTGGCCTCCTGAAATTAATATCCTAACCGTTCTCCTTCTATTCGCCTTCGTACATATTGTTAGAAAAGAAATACTCGCATAGCGAGTTTTTATTTAAGTTACCCTCATAGACGCAAAATGCAAATACACGTTTTTCTCATCCAAATCTTGACAACAACGCGTTACTTTTCGTTAAGATTTCGACAGTTATAAGCATTTTAAATTTAAATTTTATTTTAATATTTTGTTTTTATTTCTTAAAAATTAGGTGTATAACAATTCCTTAAAAATTTTTTCAAGTTCAATTCACAGAATTATTCTAAAATTATATCGTTGCTTTTCTGAAGTATTCAACTTCCGTTCTCAATAATATGATTTCTTTAACGTTTTTGTTTCACTACTAGTTGATTATTCCAACGGAGGGAGGGAGAACGAATCCTAGAGACATGTTGTTAGGAAATTTTGACCCTGAAATTTCTCGTGCAGCATAAAATGGAGGCAACAGTTTATTAGGCTGAGACATCACAATTTCCGCAACCTTTAATAAAGTAGCTGAGCCCCAAGGGATCTTAAACCACAAGGTTTCGGAGACAGTCTCGCAAGTCCTAGTATCCTTATTTAGCTTTTCGAATTCATAAACAATTCGTTATTTGTACTTATTTTTGGAATTAAATAGTAACAGACGTCAATATAATATATTTATATACCATAAGCAAAAATTCTAGAAGCGTTATGCTTTATATGAATGATAACTATAGATTATTTACATATTTTTCATTATATAAAATCTTATTCATTTTATGTAACGAGTATTATTTTCTAGACGCACTGGTGAAATATGTTAGTGTAAAATATTTAAGAAATAAGTTTTTTAGAAATCAATTAAATATAAACAATACTACAAGAAATGATTATTATAAAGGAAAATTAGTTTTTCTTTGGAAGACTTTAATTTTTAATTTTTATTGACAACTCATAAAGATATAAAAGTATTGTTCATTTATTCAAGACATCGTAAAATTTACTTTGTATTTTCTTGAAAAATCCACTGTAATGACATAGATTCAAATTTCTATTTCACTACTGTGTATTTTGCAATAGATCAATTTTGTTATATATCTTATTTATTTATTAACCCACCAATTCCCTGTTATTACGATAAAAAATTACGAAGACTGAAGGAAAACAATCCAAAATATTTCATTAAGAAAAAGACGTTCCAGAAGTCATAATTCGTTTTGTTTGCTAAAAATATTTTTATGTGAGCGTTTCCTGTGAATATCCATTGTTACGAAAATAGTTTCAAATAATTTTTTGCATTAGAAGAACAGTAAACACGATAATTAAAAGTTTTCGACTGATTAGATAGTACTTAGTTTTCTTCAATAAAATTTTCGAACTGAATACCGCATATTTTCTCCACCAATGAGATGCAATTCAAAGAACGATTAATGAAAGGTTTCCAAAATATGAGTTTAATTTAAAGAAGAAAAGTACTGTATTTTCCCTTCTAGTCCAGAAATTTTTGTGATGCGGTGGTATTCCAGTAGAATGAAGTAGCTGCGTTTCCCTTGATTAATGGTGCCAGACGTTTAAAGATTTATCGAAGACCAAACACTTCATATGGGACAGTAGAATTAATATTCCCTTAAAACCCGGATCATGTAAAATGTATGCGGCACTCCATACATTACTAGAGTGCAGTAATACTGCTGAGAAGAGTACTCTAGCAAATGGGAGAGGCGGATGCTTCCGGCTTGAATTGGTTAATGGAAAAATACGGCTCCTCATTGCGGCTCAACTGAACGTGCTTCCTCAAATTCACTTATCTATAGCTGGAAAACTCATTCAAGCTTATTTCCAACTTTGTTTTTCACATTTTTCAAAAATAGCTGGAAAGAGGAATATAAAACGAAGGATTAGTTATTTCAGCGGTACGTAACAAAGCGTAGAAGAGTGACTGAGGGAAGGCATTTTTCACAATAAGGTGTAGAAATTGAAATATTTACGTAGTTGTGGCAACGACAATTCCCCAACTACTACCGCTAAATGAAATGATGGAAGACAACAGATATCCGACATATTTTGTTATTATAAAAGTGAATTTGGTACTAACGTAGAACAAGCGATATGTGGCAAAGAGCTGCGTGGCATCAACCCTAGACTTAGATTTATTTAATGATTCCATTCACCCTCTACTACAGATATAAGTCAAGTTAAATAATTATTACACACACATCATACGAAGTATAAAAAGACAGGAACAGGTAAAAAACAGCACACCCTTACATATATATATATATATAAATACATATAAACATAAGCGTGAACAAAACCATAAAAGAAAATAGTAAATAATTAATACGCATATATATCATAATAATATGAGAATGGAACAACAAATTAAAACAGATAAATACATAAATAAAAAGATTTTAACGTAAATAAGAAAGTAATAGTCGTTACGTTATCGTTTAAAATTTAGAAGTATCCAATTCTAATTCAACATTACTATTCTTTTTATTCACATATTTTTCACAGATTCTCTACTTCAATTCCACTATTTTCACTCATTTCACCACTGTTACTTTGTACGAAAGGATACCTCAATAGCGTACTCATGATGTAAAATTAAAAGAGTTAGAAAGGAAGAAAATTACAATTTATAAAGTAAAAATATTTAGTAAGCATTTCGATAACTTATATCTTGATACGGGCAATACTTTTGTGGAGAATGATAGTCCAAATCATCTGTTTATAAAACGATTAACAAATAATTGCACTGTCGTGAATTAACTTGTTGTAAAGTAATGATATAATGAAGGCTGTTCTTTATTTTTAAATTATTTAGAAGAAATAACAAAAGAACACACAACATTTATATAAATATGTATAGAATTTTTTTGACCAGATATCAATTAAATAATTAACAATTATTTTACAATTATACCACCTCTTATTCAACCACGTATAAGACGTAAAGATGAATTTGATAAACAATTTGTAAAACAATTGTGAGTTCTTTATTTGAGAACTGGTCCATAAAGACCTATAATTATATAATTTAGGATAGAGGGAACTTTACATTGGCATTTAGATATTTCTCAGGAAGCAATTTCAGCGAATATATCTGAGATTTTTCGTTTTGTTGTTGATTACTAGAAGAAACATAGATTTGCAAATGCAATGTGATTGGTAATTGAGAGTATTCCCGTTCGTCGATCCTATCCCTGAATTTCTGTTTCATCATATGAACACAAACAATTTCAAGGGGTGCGTGCCTTCCAATAAGTATTGGAAAACAGTTCACGTCGCGATGGAAAAGATGGAAGCAAATACATTCCAGGGTTCGGCTGTGAAGACTAAGATTACTTTTTGGTTCCGGCTCTTCTTCACATACGACTGATGAGTTGGAGCAGTTACATGAAATGATTAGAAGCTGGTATTTCTAATACCAAAATACAGTCTGCTGAACCATACACAATTAAGTGTTTCAGTCTCCTTTTAAATTTAGAGTAGAAAATTGAATATACTCAGTTACATTTGTTTGTACAATACTACTGTCCTTTTATGTAATTTATTTTACGTGATAAGTTTACTAATTTTAAATTTATAACATTTATTACAGTTGATCTGATAATTTTATTGTTTCTAAATATGGCAACTGTATTACGAGGTTAGTAATTATTTTTCTGAATTAATTATTTATTTTTTACTTTGTTGATAGAGCATCACGAAACTTCTGCGAAGTTTTAATAGGCTCTAACATTTTTTATGCTATAATTTTATGATAAACTCAAAATAATGTCATAAATAATTTCATTGTATCATTTTTCAGATGATAACTACAAAACCAAATACTCATTCTAGAGCGAAACAGTTGACTTGTAAGTTGTCATTCCAGTTCATGTAACAGTTTATGGGCTTTTGTGATTACGTAATTAGAGACGTAACCGTACCACAACTGATTTAATGTGTACGCCGCTGTCGCTTGCCTGGTTTACATGTCACATACATGAACAATAAGCGCAATATACTCAAATTATTCATTTCCGTCCTTACTGCCGAATTAAATACTGAGATGTATTACCGTTCACAATAATGAACTGTTATTAGCGTAATTATACATGAAATACGATAAGTTGATGATAAAACCCTGAATTTTATACTGCTTTCACACAGATACTTTTTTTTTGTCTAACCTATCAACTGCGCGTCCTCTAGGGCAGCTTTCGACTTCTTCAGTTTTGGTTAATTATAATTTGACGGTATTATCTTCTCGCAACGTGTCCAGCCGAATGTCATTTTAGGTTACTTATATTTTCCATTATCTCTTTAATTAACCATATTTCTTACGAATGTTTTTTCATGGTTGCGCAACTTACATTTTTATACTTTGGTTAATTCTATAAGTAAATAGGTGCCTTTTAAGTACTTAATATACTTAGTAATTTCGTCCACAAAATACAAAAGTAATTTTTCTACTCACCACTGCTAATTATGGTCATATTTCATTCGTAATCCCTCTTATTTCCATTTATTACTATACAGTTCTTTAGTGTTAGAGATACAACAATTATATTATTATTATTATTATCCATAGATTTTATGTTCTTTCGTCCTTCTAACGTGCTGAAGAAATTCAAGTATTTGCTATCTTAAGGTACTGGGAGTATTTGTGACTCTGTTAAGGTCCTGAGAGTATTTTTTACTCTCTTAAGGATCTGGGAGTAATTCTGACTATCTTAAGGTCCAAATTCAGAATTCACATGGTAGTATAAAAAGTATTGAAATAATCCGTGTTCGTACTTATTTCTCTGGTACTCAGTTCCATCATGGGGCCATAAAATCCTCTTTTTATTTCATGAATTCTTATCAGCGGCGCGTGGTTTTATTTCAGATCCGTCATCCCACGGACGAAACACAATGCCTGATGTGTCCCCAAGGCACGACACCTGATGCTGAGAGACTGCACTGCCGTGACATCCCGGAGGTGTTCCTACGACCAGGAAGCGGTTGGGCCATCGGAGCCATGTCCCTGTCTGCCACGGGGGTCCTGGTCACTCTCTTCGTCGCTGGAGTCTTCGCCCGGCACAACGACACGCCGGTCGTCAGGGCATCAGGACGGGAACTCAGCTACGTTCTGCTTACCGGTAAGCGGATTACAATATAGTTAACAGTTGCTAATAACTAAAATATTTAAATTGTTATTACTTAATTATAAATTACATAAATAAAGGGTGATAATGTGCTACATAGAACACAGGACGTAATTTATTGTGTTTGTACTTGTTATCACGTATTAATAAATTTTGACTACTCTTAATTTAATATTTTTATTAATTTAATACGATAATATATATACAGCAATTGAGTTATTGTTTTATTTAATATAATTATGTAATATTATATTATGGTGTTTTGAGGTTACTAGTGGAATGAAACATTTAATTAAATAAATGTGTCAGGGGTGTCGTGATGGATGTCCCGCGTCTGATTGCCGGCTTCCTCCTGGAGAAGTTGGTTCTGCTAGCGTCGGTTGGCGTCCGGTGCCCTGCGTCGTTTTTGCTGCTACGACTCATACAATCTCTTAGAACCTCTTTAGTAGCTCCTGCATCAACCACTCTGACCTTTTCATCGGGATGCGAAATATGAATAACGTTTCTTCGCCCAAACCATACTGTCCGGTTGTAAAATTTTCCCTTCAGGGACTTCGCAAAAGAAAAGTGGGTCCGCCACCCGCACCAGCCTACTGACTGTCCTCACCGTAATTGCACACATGTTGGCACAACACGGTCTTGGGGACTACTTATTCATTACATAGTTTAATATATGGATATAAAATCAATTCCCAATGTTTACATTTATCTATGTTATGTTATCTATGCTAGCATAAACCAACATTACAATTAATACATCCAAAAATATTAATTAGTTATAGTTGAAGTTGCTGACAAAAAACTAATTTTAAAACCATAAATTGTTGAAGTAGCTGCGAAACACAGTTGAATAGGGGAAAACACAGCTACTTCTTTTTTCTCTTTAAGAAATAGTAACTCCATAGAGAATTTTATTTTGTTTTATAATACTTAAAATTACTTAATATTTTTTATAATGAACGACTTCTGTGGATTAAAGCTCGGGTGTTGTAATAGTTTGAAATGCTCGTTACTTATTGGAATTGTGTTTTACTTAAATAATATCTTCAATTTTAATCCTATCCACAAAAATTTTAGACGCATTCAATTGTGTTTAAATTAACATAAAAGAAAATAGCTGGAAATAAAAATACTAAAAATTAACAATTACCCCAAATATCTTATTTTTATTCCCATTATCTCTAATCACAAGGCTAGTACCATAATTATAAGTATTTAGGGTTGCATTTCTTTAACAACTCAATAATACAGAAAATAAGTTTTTATATAAATGATAAATCGACGTCCATTACAATATATTAACTTCAGAAATGTGTAACAGGACACTATTACAAAGTTTGGGTGTCTAAATACACTTACTCCGAAAATCGTTTAGTTGGTGTCTCGCGTCTGTTGTTTTGGATTTACTCTGTCTTTCTCCGAAGCGCCTTCGCTCTCCTGCACCTCTACTTCATCACAGCTTTCCCTGATTCTAAGCTTGTGCTTGATTTTACAAGACTGGCGAACTTTTGAATTTATGTCTTCGAAATAAACGTTTTCAATTTAACTGTGTGTTGAATCTCTGAATTTTAGCTCTCATTAACCTTTAACTATTATCTCTATGGATTGACAACATTTTATTTTCTCTCCGTTTTTTTTCATCCTAAATAAATTTCACTCAAAACAATATTCTCTTCAGTTTTTCTCTCAACTTAATCAGTTAGGATGTTCATTAGATTAAATAAATTATTCACCACGCAAACGCCCTCTCAAAAACCATCTCTAATTTTTATAGTTCTAGCCTTATTAAAGGGCCTGCTAATCATTCTTCCCACGACGCATTAAACTGGCGCAGGACATTCATCTATGTGTTAGACGGAGTCTAGTACTCGTTGAAACAAAAAAAAATTCACAAATCATCGCATCATTGCAATGCTTTTATAAAGATTTTTCCGAGCATGCAGATTTTCCATTCAACAGCTTTTTTCTCTACAATTAATCGATGTGTTGATAGTGGAGAATGGTGACGCCCGTTCGAAGATACCGAAGCTTCAACTTAACGAGTTCATACTGCCACGCTAACAACATCGCCTAACAACTGTAAATTAAACTTTTTATTGAGTAGAAGATTCTTCATCGAAGAAGTATGTTTTTCCACGTATTCTCAATCCATGCTGCGGTTTTTCATGAAAGAAAACTAACTAGGATTGAATAAAAAACGTGAAAAAATAAAATATGAGTCTGTCGTGTGTGTACGTGAATCCCGGTGTAGTACGGTGAGAAGACGTCACCCAACGTTCGCACTCAGCTTCAAATTCGGCTTCTTAATTACCTCTTTACCCTGAAACTAATATTATTAGGGTTCTCGTGCCAGTATCCCTGATACATCAATTTAAAAGAATACATTACAAATACTGTAGCCTTTTAAGAACAGGAAAAATTCTTGTTTTCCGACGTAGATCTCTGCAATTTAACCGCGTACTAACGGATATAAAAACAACAAGAGAATAATTGTACAATATTTATTAATAAATGTGAAAATATACCATTGTCTGGCGCGTAATACTCTTAATCGGTCTGTAAACATTTGACTTGCACTACAATTTCCCAAACAGTACTGGCGTTATCAAGAATAGTAGTACTTATTAAATATTTATACTTAATTTTAATTTTTCCTTTTCTCTTTCTAATTTCATACATCACCTAAAGTCAGCTCATCACTTCTACTGACGAGAGCAAGGATCCTGTCGCCCAAAGTAACGGTTGTGATATGAGTGCAAACAGTGATTTTCTGGTTGTGCTTCAGTGATGAATAAATAAATAAGAAGAATAGTATAATGTTAAATGAAAATTCTAATTGAATATTTTTATATTTTTTTTCCATTTATGGAAGGATTTGTTCCCTTCTCCTATATGAAAAAATAATTTTCACGTATTGATTTATTTATTTTAAACTGATTTCTCATTTTCAAATTATATATATTATTTCTACGTATTTTGTATTTTTTGAATTTTTTGTTGTTGTAAGTGCTACTTTTACTTAGTGTCTATGAGTGTTATATCTTTGTTCTTCATTGGAGTATTTACATATTATCTATCTCATTGTTGTGTTTGTTATCTGTGTTTGTAATAAATCTTTTACTTATCCTATTTTCTCAGTAGAGGGCTAATTTAATTAATAAATAAATCTAATCAGTGATTCGAACTGGTGTGTTCATAAATTGTTGTTCAGCTCGGTCGAAGCCCGATAATTTCACCTTTCGGAAGATGTCTGCATCTCAACAAAGCATAATACGAGCAAACCCCGTAAATTTAATGAAATAACGAAAGAGTGCTTGTTTAGCATATAGATGATAACTATGTTTTGGTGATTGCAATAATCCATATATTATCCGATAAAAGTCACGGGAAATGATAGTTATTTTTTTATAGATTGTAGATTTGTTTTTATTGTACGAAGCCTCGTTCTGGGGGTTTTTATTTTATCTACAGAACGTCCAAACATTGCAGGTTCTGTTCAATTTCTAATTATTTGTTGCTATAAAATTAACCCTGCAACTTTTCGCTCCTAAACTTTATTGTGTGTTTGTGTTGCGGGCAGGTATCCTGCTGTGCTACAGTGTGACGTTCGCTCTTGTGTTGCGCCCCACGGACGTTGTGTGCGGCGTGCAACGCTTCGGGGCAGGCTTCTGCTTCACCGTGGTGTACGCAGCGTTGCTCACCAAGACCAACCGCATCGCTCGCATCTTCCACGCGGGGAAACGCTCGGCCCGCAGGCCCAGCTTCATCTCTCCCCGCTCACAGCTCTGCATCTGCAGTGGACTCGTCGGCGTGCAGGTAAAGACTCACTGCGAAAGACAAGACGAAATTAAGAAACTTTCAGTATAAAGTTAAGTAATGAATATTTATTACCAAAGATTGGGTTCAACTAGGTGGTAGCTACAAGAATAATAAAACTTACAATTTTATATCAACCAAATCGAAATAAAAATCGTGCAAGAGAAAAATATTCAAAAGCATTATTTAATTAAATTTATTTATATATAAAATGCTATATTTATTATAGACAACAAACAAAACATCAGGGAATACTTGGGCTGTGCAACAGATACTTCATTGAATATTTTCGTGGCTTTGTCTCCAAGAATTAATTGGATTCGACTCCCGTTATAATCGTTTGTCAAGGGCATACGCGATGTTTTTTCGTAAGCGGAATCCACAGTTTTCCTGATGTGTTGTTACGACGTTCACGAAAGTGCGTAGTCGTGACAGCGTTGAACCACTCTGTACGAATAACATGGTAGAAAAATGTTGGGAAACGCTGGCTTATATCGATTATAACGATAGATGTGAATGTCAATTTTATAATTACATACATTAAATTTATATATGTATCAATGCCAGTTTTAAATTTAAAAAAACTATGCTAAATTTGAAGTGAAACTCATCTTGTACTTTGAATTAGACTTCAAGCATCGCTCTAGACGACATATTGTATATTATGTATATATGTATATAGTTTCTGAAATAGAATAGACATTATTATTTATCAATTCGTCTTATTAATTCACCTTTTCAGGTTCAGTTTGGATTTTTCTTAAGATGTTAATTCGCATTATTTATTGGAATAAGAGGACTGTTGGAGCTTACAAACCCTTCCAGGTTATTTCCCTCTGGCGAAGACACTAATGTGCTTTCAAAGCAAGCACGTGTCTGTAGAATCTGAGTGTGAGGTGTGTAATACTACCCCACAGCTGTTTCACTCCTGACATTTCTCTTGTGTCGCTATTTGGAAAGCCTTTGGGTAGATGTAGGGGCCTCCCGGGATCCTTTCATTCCAACGCTGCTGCTATGTTGATATTTGTTTCTGACGCATTTGCACACAAGGGACGTGTACGTTCCATTACTGGTTTTAAAAGTTATTGGTGTATCTGTGAGGTCTATTCAGCGTCGGAACTTTCACTTTTCGTTGAGTTCCCCAACTTAGCTTTCATCGTTGTTTCTCTTACGTGTGTTTATGCTAGCAATGAATTATTTAGCATTGAAAGTCATTTCAATAGTTTCATCTAATATATCGTGACGGTTTTATTCGGTTAATTTTTGAGGGTGCCTCCTATGTTAACGTCCTCTCGGGAACAACTTGACAACAGACTCGGGTTCCGGACTACCTGAGAGCATGAAACAGGCGATGCCGTCACTTGTTCCAGAATTTAAAGTTCCAGAACTAATTTAATATTTAAACAAAATGGAATCTAAAGAAACCAAGACGAAATTTTACGCGAAATGTAACCTCAGCAGTTTGAATTTAATTTAGGTATCTTGAAAAACAAAGATGTGTACACCAATAAATCTTAAATTTAATTACAACTATAGAGCTCTTATCTCCTAAGGCCGGCTTATTAAGGAGGGTTATAAAAAATTAATCACAGATATTTTTTATAGTTCTGCAATTTATCCAGAATTTTTACAGGAAACAATTAAGTGGGTTTTCACACGTTAGCTGTTTTTCACTCATCGAAGTATTCTTTTCGCGTCCCCAGCAGCAACAACAAGCTCTTTCCTCTGTACGCTCCCATGCAGTACTGTCCGTACTTCGAAAAAAATTCCAACGTTGTATCTCTCCCCATCTGGCTCATCAACGCACAACTCTTCCCTAAAGTTTGTCATCTAGCCACGTGCTGCCCAAGAGCTGCTTTTAATAGTAACGCATAAAAATAAATTTAAACACTAATACTAGTTTAAAAAAATCCAAACGAAAGGAGGAAACTTTCGATTGTTCCAATATTTTATAATGGATTTTTCATAACGCTATTATTAAGTAACACACGTTCCGGTCATTACAAGGACACTCATCATTTACAAAATTATAAATATATGTTAAAAGCGAGAAATATATACTAAAAATTCTGATGATGATCCTCATAAGGACCAAAACATGTTTTAATTCATATCAAAATTTATTTTCTTTATTGTAGACAATAATTAAAAATTAGACGTTAATATTAAAAGTTATATACAAAGTACGAAATAAATCTTCGTTATTTTATAATTATGTTAAATCTTTGGTTTGTAAATATTATTACAATATTAAACTCTATTAGTTTTCGCACACACCAATTTTGTTACAAAATTAGCTCTGAAATTGTTATCTCTATGTTATAGAATAAGTTGTATAACGAATTTAGTGAAAACTTCAAGAAACCATTTGTAAGTCTATCATCATCATTTATTGTGGTCATTCAGGTCCTTATCAACGGCGTGTGGATTCTCGTTTCTCCGCCCAGAGCAGTGCATCATTACCCCACCAGGGAGGACAACCACTTGGTATGTTCTTCGCACATCGATGCGTCGTACATGATCGCCTTCGGCTACCCCATCGTGCTCATCGTCGTCTGCACAGTGTACGCCGTTCTCACCAGGAAGATTCCGGAGGCTTTCAATGAGTCCAAGCATATTGGTGCGTAATGAAGCTCAACGTAGCGTCCACCCAAAGAAAAATCCTGGTCCCCATTTTATTAAATAATACGTCAAAGTATTGTGTGTTACGGAAAAAATATGTTTACGTTAATAATTATGTTTATGAAACGTGTGTTACATAATTTCAGAATATCTTGATAGAAAACCAGTGTTCTGAAACTGGATGCGAAACGTTTCGCTGTTTTTTTATATAAAAACTTGGCTACCATCAGTGACTATGATGCGGAGATGCGGCCGCTAGAAGATGGCATAAAGCAGCGATATCGAAATACAATTGAACTATTCAGTAATTAAAAATTTTACTTCAAAGTAATTTATATTTACAAAATAGAAATAGTATTTACACATTTTGAGCCGTTTTTTAAATAATAATCAACACTAAAAGAAACAAAAAAAATTAATTCCAATTTAACGTCGCATTAACCTTTTGGTCATTAGCGACTTACATCTGTTAAGTTCTACATTTAACAAAAATTGAAGATGCAACATTTACAATACTTGCATCATAATGAAAAAAGATACCCCACGACTGTGGCTACAAAACCTCTACGTCTTCTCACCTTTAATTTAAACACGTACAAATACCTAAGACGCCATGATTTTTTATCTTAACTTCTTACATTCTTCCCAGTAATTCGGCCCTTTAAGTTTACATGTATTCTATACAAGCTGAAAAAAGAATGGGTACCCAAGTGGTGAACAGTTAAACAACAATATGAAAAACAACTTTTCGAAAATGAAGTGTTCCAGATATATATAAGGACTCTCAGTTGTAAAAGAGGCGTATCTTGCTCCAGAACAATACAACTGCCCTATTCCCCTGATTTAGCACCTACTCTCCTAAATCAATTCGGTTCTAAAAGAGAAAAATTCTTCAAAATCATAAGCGAAAATGGAATGTTCCTGTGTAGCCTTGCGGAAATTAAAATTATATGCAGAAACATGTTGAGTACTGGAGGAACGTAGGCATAAGTGTGTTTGCTCTCTGGGTTTCTACTTTTAAGGCTACCACTGTATTTTTACCTGAATATTGACCTTAATATTCCGCATTCAGGACATCGGTTTCCTGAGAATCACCACGTGATGTTGTCACGGGTTTTCGCTAAGATGTTTCATGAAAGAAAATTAAAGTCAAACTATTACTACGTCTGATTTGCTTGTACGTGAACGCCAAGTGAGAAAAAGTCACTCAACGCCACTGAGTTCGCACTTTTCTTGAGTTTTTTCTTCTCCGTAACATTGTCATCCTGAGTATATTTTATTTATACTGACTATAATGATTCCTCAAAATATGTTAACATAAAATAATGCCATATATATTGTGGTATACACTATTAATTAAATAAAATAAGCCATCACGTTTGAGAGTCAAATTATGTGATGTTTAAAAACTAATAATGAAACAAGGGAAGAAAGTTATCAACCAAAATTATTTTAAAGAGATAAAAAATTATTTAATTACAATTTCGATTTTACATTTAATTTTGTACATTCATATTTTTAGTAAATGCCTGAGCTTTAATGAGAATCAAAAACTCAAGGGCTGATAACAGAATCTCTACTAAAGATAGTGGTTTGCAATTGTCTCCCAAGTTACAAAAGAAAAATATGAATTTAATTTACAATATTTAAATTTTATAAACAGAATCTAACAACTACAAAAACTAGAGATATCTGAGAAATCTGACAAAGCTATAGAAATCTGGCGGTGAATGATATTTACGTAAAGTTGCTTGTCTACATGCCATGTTTATTCAGAGCTGCTCTGGTACCGTGGATATTTTATTTACAGGCCATGGCACTGATTGCTGTATAGTTTCACGAACTTTACTGTCGTTTTGCTGTAGAGTAACCTTTAATACATTCCCTGAATGCGATCTTCACTGGTCGGTTCGCCACAACAGACTCTCGTCATGACTACCATAATAGTCATGCCCTCCAAACACTCTGCTCAGCCTCCCACAACACACAGAATGTTTTCCGCCAAATTTCTGTGAGCGTACGCTTTTCGACAATAATCCGTGGCAACCATTACAGACTGTACAATTCTTGCGCCACACGGACTGTTCTTTACAATGCTCTGGTCTCAAAAGTTACGCCGACAAGAATATCAAAGAAAAAATTTAAATAAAATGAACATTACATATTGTTGTATATATAAATCAACTAATAAATCAGAGTTGCCTCTTTTCTAACATTATTCACGCAATCTGCGTGTTTAGGTAGCTCGTCACGTTTCATGTTCCTTATTAATCATGAACACTCTGAATTTAAGTTCTCATAGAGTCATGACACATTGAATTAGATGTAATATTATATTCTTAAACTATAATTGTAGTGGTCTTCTAATGATTCTTTCTCCTCCTCGCACGAGCGAGTAACCTTCGCAGTAAATTTGTTAAAATTAATACCGTACGACGAAGGGTTATTGTTACAGCAATTGAGGTTCAACCCCGGCGAAGCCGTGGAACTTGGTAGTAGTCACTATTTTATATTTTCTTTTAAAATAAAATACTTTAGTTTTAAATTTAGTAAACCCCATATATGTTAACAGGGTTTACCATGTACACAACCTGCGTGATTTGGTTGGCATTCGTACCCCTTTACTTCGGCACTGGCAGCCACGTGCCTCTGCGCATCACCAGCATGTCCGTGACCATCAGCCTGTCCGCCAGCGTTACGCTCGCCTGCCTCTTCTCGCCGAAGCTCTACATCATCATCGTGCACCCAGAGAGGAACGTACGGCAGAGCATGATGCCGGTGAGTATATTGGACCATCTAGCTGTCCGATATAGACGGTTCTACTGTCCGATATAGACGGTTCAATAAATGAGGTTAATTAAAATTCATCTCAGTGCACGAACTAAAACAGAATAAATCGTGCAGTTTTTTAATTTAATTGGGTATCTCGCTTATCAGATTACGCTCTCGATAGCTTGTCGCGTTATCAGCTAACTTTATCTACATTTTTTACTAGTGGTCTGGGTCTTTCGTGAAAATGCAACAACAAAACTTTGATGCTCTAGTCATTAACTTTTCTCGGAGGTCAGGCGCAGTTTTATCGCGGAAGCTGCGCATTTATCAAAAATTTAACTGCACGCAGCAGCCTTAAAAACACCACAGGACTCGAAACATAATAAAACAAAATCTCAATTTTGAGGTGTGAGAGATCCCGGGAGTAGTGTAGATACGGCGTGGTTCAGACTTCCGCTGCCGCGTTAAACTGAGGTTATCGCTGTAGTGGGGGTCGTCTCTGCCACCAAGACGCCTATTAACTGTAGGAAGGAGATTAAATCATAACTAAAGGTCTGCAGTATGACTATATAGCAGTGCTCAAAATGGGATTAACCGCAGCGCGGGCGCCAATGCGTAAATTGTAGGCCACTCCAGTTCATGAGATCGTCTCTGACTTTTGTCTGATTTATGTTTTCCATCAGTCCTTGTTTGAGGAATCAGCAATTATAATTACATAACTGTAATATTTGTCGCAACAAACTTACTTCTATCTGTTTATTTAATCTATAAAAATAATAGCCGAACCCCTGTGGTGTATGGGTCAGCTTGTCTGCCTCACATCAGAGAGGTCCCATGTTCAAATCCCGGTTACGTCTGTTTGTGTGCTTGAGTGGAACTCTCGTCAAATCAGTCCACCGAAAAGGAAAAATGAGTTTCCATACTGAGTCGCTAATAACCAGGGCTGCAAATCGATCAATATAAAAAAAAATTTACTGACAACACTGCAATTAAGTTTGGAACAAAAACGGACTAAACATTATTTATATCCTCAACACTCAAAATATTCCTGCAGCATAGACACAACGTTGTTCATCAATTGCGCAATTATGAGTAGTCATCTTCGTACACAAGTGTCAATTTTTTACTGGTAGGGAAAATTAATTTATTAGGCAAACATCACTTCAGGTACCATCCGTAGACTAATACCCACTAAAACCCAAACCCTTAGTACGCCTTAACCACCGCACTGAACGGCCGTCAGGCATTAATTAATTCGCAGAGCTGATTGGCGAAAAGCCTCTTCATGTCTGGGTGAATGTTGATTTTTGTCTTTCACGCTTTTCGTTTCGGAGCTTTTTTATCACACATGTGGCTTAGTTCACTGCTGAATTCCAGTTCTCTTCCTACTTTCAGTGTTTCAGTTCTCTATTGCCGTTGTAAGTGTATGTTTCCACACAACTCTCTTTTTCTCTCTCTTCTGTTCTTCTTTCTTTCTTTTTGGAAGTGCGTAAACTGGAAGAATAATGTTTTGCATCTTCAATAGCTGTATCACAGACGGGACAGTTCTCATTAATCCTAAATCGATAATGTATAGATCGGAAACAACCACGTCCTGCCAGTAATTGGGTTAGTTTCCTAGATGTCCATATGGCGACGTTTGGAATAAGACGATATGTCACCCTTTCTTTAAATGAATCGTCCCATCGTTGTTGTCATATCGCCATTGTCCCTCGTTTACATATGTCGATCCAGTCGTGAAATAACGTATAGTAATGTCTTTCTTTTCCGGACATGTTTTATTCATCAGAAATTCTTACGTCTAATCATGCCGAACATGACTCAGACTATTATCAATATTTCATAAACTATCACAAACTTCCATTAAAATAGTGGACACATTAACAATATGTATTCACATTTCGTCCAGCTAACAGAATAAAAGGATTCTATACTCAAAACGAATCTATAACGTCTAACGAATAATTATATTTTTAATGTTATTATTTTATCTTGAAGACTAATGTGCAGATTTATCAACACATGCAATGTATATATTTTAATATTAGCAGCTTTCAACCAAAAAAATTTTTAGTTATGAAGCAAAATAGAAAATTATCGACGGAACCGGGAATCAGGCCTCGGCCCACTACTTTGTATGCAAGCCCTCTAACCGCAAAGCAAAACCGTCGTTATAGCGCCTGCGTGAAAAGCAGTAGACACGGGTTAGATTCATGGTTCCGTCGATAATTTTCTATCTTACGTCATAATTAAATATTATCACCAAGCTTCATCGTTGGCTTCATAATTAAAACCAAGGATTGTTTACTTAGAAATTGCAAATTAGTGAGGTGAACACTCCTGAAGCATTAAATATGAAAATAACAAAGTATATTTAGAATTATATTTTTATAAGTGGAAGTGTTTTCACTAGTCACTAGACAAATAAGTCGTCGCATAAAGATAAATCGAGTATTGCGAAATAATAAGTCTAGGGCAACATTACTATGTTTATAATGTTACGATCAGTTCCATTGTTTATTTTCCAATAACTCAAATGTCGTGCAAATAGATACAATCTACCTTTAAAGTACCGTATATTCCAGACTTCTCGTCTCGATAAGTAACATCTTATAGTTCATAGCTGGAGCTTAATTTCTATCGCCCATAGGTAGTTATTTCCAAGCCTAGAGTTACCCATACAACAATTCACGTTTCAGTTTGTTCTTTTCAAAACTTTTTCTTTAGTTAAGGTACCAAAGAACTTCAGATCAATGTTAGTTGATTGTTTTATTTTGAATATTAAATATACCATCTAATATGTATATAATCTAAATTTGAATAATATGAATATGAATAAATCATTATCGTTAACCTTTTTTTTCTGTATAAGTAAATGCTGTATGGGAGATATCCTTTTGAGAATATGTGTGGAAGGGATTCATATCTACGCGTGAATACTTTCTCGTCCAAAGAAAGAATCGTTCTTGCTAAAAAAAATGGAGATATGAAGTGAGCTGCAAAATAACTAAACGGCTAGAGCAGGAAATTCAATCAAATTTTGTCGAAAGCTTTGCGATATCCAAATGGCGGCCAACCACAATATGCAAAACGATGTCATGCATAAAATTCCCCTAGCCAAACAGTATTACTGTTATTCTATGGGATGAAAATAGACTTAATATTTTCTGAATACCGTTGCAATTAAATTTTCCAGATGTTCATCCAATAATGACGAAAGGGAGAAGTATATGCATTACCAAGTGGATGTTTAGAACAGTTATACGAATAAATGTATGTTTTGTCAGCCAAATATATTTTTTGTACCAGACTACACTATCCAAGGATTTTTTGCATGTTTGTGCCATATGCAGAATTCATGTGTTTGCATGTATTTGAGTAAGCCGCAGAATGCTAATATCGCTAATCGTGGAAATTTCTACTAATGCTACGCAATCTTGAAATAACAAAATCGTTTGTGCTGCATCGTGTGATGTGCATTGCTTTGGTACAGGTGAGGTACAGCGCCAAGAGTCCTGCGGTGACGGGAACCACGCAGACAGGCAGCATGATGGCTGCCGTTGTGTGCGGCCAGAAACCACCAATGATGCATCCTACTGGAATATTACAGGCTGCGGATTCGGGATCCCAGAGTAACGGTGAGTTTTACCACGTGGAATACGAACTAGGTACCAAATTATTCGCATAATATAGTTCGGACTTTTCACGTTCTAAAGTTTCCTATTTGTATACTCCTATTTCATAATCCTGCATTCTGACCTATTTTACACAAACCTTCTCCATGCACTCCCTCTTCATATTTTTATTTATTTATTCAATCAACGGAATTATCTCCGAAATGGTCTTTCAATGCCATTTTTTTAATAATTGTAGGTCTATCTGCCAATCACGCAATGTTCAGCTGTTTCGTTTCCTTTATTTGTATACACGAATCCTTTGCATTATTGTCAACATTACTTTTCTTTATATCGCTTTTAACTATTATAACAGAGTACTAATTTTTCTTACAGAAAAAATTTAATTATCTGGATTTTTTACAATTTAAAAATTCCTCCTCCTGAATACATTATCAATAATCATGTTTTCAATTAGTGCCCCTATATCCGATAAATTCATTACAGATTAGTATCAATATTTTGAAAGATAATTCTTAGTATTTCACGAATCATTGGTTCCAGATTTTTTATTTATTAACATATCTATATTTCTCTCAATCACCACGGATGTATTATTATTTAGATTATTTGGGTATTTCAATGTCTCGGAGTAGATAGCTGAGCATAAAAAAGTGAAAAAAAGGCAAAAAAAAGTAAAAAGAAAAGAAAAACAGAAATAAAGAGGCAGGTTAAAAACGTGACGTGAAAGATAGTCTAGAAGATCAGAAAAAAAGATGTAATGACTTACTCCAAGCGAGAAAAACAAGGAACAGAAAAAAAACTGTTCATCAAGAAGAGGACAACCCTCAGACGTGCAACTTGAGAGAACGAACACTCATTATGGGGGCAAAAAAAAACTGTTTTTTTTCTGTACTGTTCGAAACATTGTAGTTTCTACATCTTTTTCTGATTTCCATGACGATTTTTTACGTCATATCTTTAACCTAATTTGTTTCTTGCACGCTGTCTCTCTCTCTCTCTCTCTCTCTCTCTCTCTCTCTCTCTCTCTCTCTCTCTCCCTCCCCCCCCCTTCTCTCTCTCTCTCTCCGTTGTTCTTGTTTTCTTTGTTTTCTCCGCTTGGAGTAAATCTCGCCATCTTTTTTCTGATCTTCTAGACGATCTTTCACGTCATCTCTGTAACCTGTCCCTTTATTTCTGTTTTTCCTTTTCTTTTTACTTTTCTTTGCCTTTTTTCACTTTTTCTTGCTCAGCAATCTACTCCAAGACAATTGAACACCCGAATAATCTAAATAATAATGTTACCTTACCATTGTCAACAAATTTCAAATCCACACCACGGATGTAGTAGTTTTCACTCTGCTTCTATTCCTCCGTGATCATTTTAACCGTAATTTATAAGTAGAATAATTCAAGCCAATAACAACAATTACCAAAATTTTCTGAAGTATACAACACAGTTGAATTTTTTACTATTTAATTTCCAACAGGTACGCATTAATTAAATATCATTCAAAGTGCGGTTTGATTGAAAGGGATTTCCAGTTATCAAATTTCAATTTTGGTATACGCCAGCTGCTACAGCAGTAAATCACATGGTTAATATTATTTTCACTAAAATTTATATATTTCCCAAGGACTGTCACTAACGTAAACTAAAAGTTGAATTAATCATTCTGGCTGACGTCAGCAGGGAAATCGTTAAAATTTGTTCCGTGTAAGGTTGCATTTTATGTCAGCATCAGGCGGACTATACCATAACGAGCTGTTTACTTAGGCTTTCGTAACCCTGGTAATCCAGCATCAGCCGCGCCTTAACCCCGTAACCTATTAAAACTTGCTGTTGACCCACACGGTTTTCCATATACTTTCTATGTACTCTATATAAATGAGGATTGCATCAAAATTTCCATGATTAAAAATTGTAATACTATTTGTAACGGCAGCGTGTTTCTCTCTTTCCAAAATTATCTAACACATTCCAGTTTATCATGAACATAAATTTCTCCGTAATGTGACAAGGTTTTTTTAAAGTTTTAGTTGTAGAAAAACGTGTTAATTATCACAAATTTCAATCATCATTTCTTCACAAAATAAATTATTTACAATGTGACCACGTCGTGCATCAAAAATTTATTCTTTCCTATTCAGAAAACTGCTTGATGGAAACTTGATATGTTTAGATTTAAACTGACACCTCATCCATATAGATGATGGTGTTGAAATAATTAGTTAAGCAACTATCGGGTCTGTAATAGAAAAATTAAGAGTAGCAGATGGAAGAAACTCAGATGGGAAGGTCTCGATTGCCAACTATCTGTAATAAGCTGATTTTAGTAGGTTTTCCTTAAAAGATAGTAAATTTTTTTAAAGATAATTGAATATAATAGATAAAAGTTCATATCGTCCCCTGAATAAAATTGATAAATATTTTACAAATACGATCAATCAAGTACAAAATAACTAGAGGAAAGTCGTATATTATTTTAAATTAAAAAATTAAATTAAAATTATATTAATAGTGTATATATACTTAGTCATTGTTTTTAGAATATATATTGTACTTACGAAAAATAAATGAGGTTGGGAAAGTTGGAATATTTTATATCAACGTGTAAAATTAATTGATAATGTAGTTTGGATGAGAGATGGTACACGGGGGAGATAGTACTGGAGGTAACTAAACAAGTTGTGTTTAGTATACAGTTTCTGGTATAAGAAGCACAATACTAAACTTGGCCCAGATCCTCAAAAATCAATGACTATTACCAAATTTCCCTTAATCATTAATTGTTTCGGCCATTAACATTTATGATCTCTGTTTCAACTGCTTAATTTCATTTATATATCAGGTGATATTTGTATCTTCCACTACTTGTTCCTAGAACTATAGAGTTCATTTAATTCACTGTCACATGACAAAACGCATATCAAAGTCATTGGTCGAAAATTACGGTGGAGGATTGCTTTTTTCAGTAAGTGCTCAATGACTGTCAACCTGAAATAGTAATATCCCCATTTTTTCTGAAAAAAATATAATGAAATAGTGTAATAATTAATTATTTTAATTATTATTTTTAATATATAGAAAATAGACACAATAATTTCTTTAACTATCAAATGTTATTTATAAATACAATGTGTGGATAATGATGGTCTTTAAAACTGAATTCAATTGTCGTTTTTTATAGTCGTTTCTAATTCCATGAATTACCCTGAGATATAGTTCATTATTATATTGTGCATCTGTAAATAACGAAAAATTGATTTGAATTGAAAGATATTCTAATATTTAATTATTTTAAATTACAATTAATAATTCTTAAAATATTTTTATCACGTATTTTACTAAGACTTACCACAATAGTAAACATTTCACAATGCCCAAAAATCGATTATTATTACAAAACTTCCCTTAATACTTTATTCTTCTAACCTTTGCTTGAACGACTTAATTCCATTCATATTTCAGGTGATATTTGTACCTTCCACTGATTGATCGTAGAACTTATTTGATTTCATTTAATGCACTGTCACATGATGTAACGCACTCTTTTCTATAGTTACATATCAAGTCACTGGTTCAAATGCCGGCGGGGCAATGTGTTTTTTAAAAAATTCTTCAAAATAATGAGTATATGTTGAACTGAAATACTAATAAAAATGAAATAGTATAATAATAAAATAAGTTTTTAATATCACTAATTTTTAACTTGCAATCTTTAATACCCAAACATATCCTGAAATTTCATTGTCAAATTCGCTGATTCTGTGTTTGCTATTTCTTGGACGCTAACGTTAGCAAACAGCAGAAGCCATACAGCTATTAATAAATGTATTATAGTTTTTCCTTTTCAGACGTTTTCAATGTGAAAATTGAAATTTCTATTTTTCATCGTTACCAAGCTCGTTCCAATTCTTTAACATCTATAGAGTTCCAAAAGGCGGAGGAGCTGCTTCTTTCAAGAAACACTGATGTGGATTCTCAAACCGCTGCCTCAATTTTAATTGGCTCATAAGCACAGCCTTTCCTTTTATTACCTCAAGTGGTATTTCTGTAGATGCAAGAACCTCTCTGCATCTAAATTAGTCTCTCCCGGAACGCAATCCTGCGTCAATACATAATTCCTCAATTAATGCAGATAAATTAACTGTAAAACCCTTATGTAATTGCGGGAAATCCACGTATTCCGACATTCATAAATTATAGCTTTAAGTACTCATATTTCAGAATGAGGAAGTTAACTACTCTGCTACAAATGATAAAGGGAAATTATTTACAGAAAATAAATATCTATTATATGATTATTTATAGTTGTTTTATTTCAACTAAGCATATACATTTAGAGTCCTTTAGTAAAATTTCGCATCGTATATATATATCAACTGAATGGACACTGAAAAGATTTATTGAATTACGAACGCGAGATATTTGCACTGTAAAATAAATTACTATCTCTTCTCCATTGCATTGAATATTCGTAGAAGATGAAATTAGGAAATATATTGAATAAATATTTTAATTGATCAAGTGTTTCCCATCAAATTATTTATCTCTGTCACATTAAATCTTCCCAAGAAAATAACTCTGCAGCTGTACTTTATTGATTATAATTATTCTACGATTTAATGAAATTTGATGTTATTGTCATGTAAACATGTAAATTACAACTGCGGCAAGTTAACGATGTGCAAAATATGCTGATTCATTAAAATTTATTTACGTCTAAAAACCCTATTCTGAAGAAGTTAATTGTTGAATTTACCGAAGAACATACCGAATGTTTTAGCATATTTTCACTGAAAATCTTTTTCCTTTGCGACCGTCTTTTAAATGTGCAGCTTTTTTTCTCCGCTATAAAATATGACTTTCTCCCCGTTGCTCTGTCGCCTTCCGCACCTGAAGGCAAAGGAGGAAAAGATACCTTTTCGTCTAGGTCTTTACTAACGTCTTCAACTAAAGTATTACAACCGTTTTACAGTTTCCCAAGTTCAAAGCTTCTTATAAGTCTTAACGTGTTAAAGTGTAACTGAAGAACGTCATTAAATTTTTCCCACGCTGATGGTCTGTGTAATTAAATCGGCTAACCGATCATAGCCAACGAAATTTTTATGGTAAGTATAAACATAATTTTCACACTTCACCGGTATGTACGTGTCATCATTTTTCTGACCACGATGGATTTAGTTAAATTAAACTTATTTTAATAAGACAGGTATCCAATTCAGACAAAAAAGTGATAATATAAATACCACACAACGTTTCTGGGATCCTTGTCCCTTTCCCCAGGTTTTAAACTTATTTTACGTGTGGTACATGTGGTTCTTTATATTTTCAATTTAAAAGTAAATACAAAGCGCCCGCTATCGTAAATCATCCAGAACATCAAAGTAAAATGTATGGGTCGTATCAATAAAGTGCTACAGACATAAAGCACACATTGTTTTGCACTTAAAAAAAGAGTTCCACAATTCCACGATTATAACATTTCTGTTTTCTTTAATAATCAAAATGACCGTCAGAAAGCCATATTTGGAGATTTCTCGGCAAAAATAAATAACCATCTAGACCACGCGTGTAAAGAGGGTGACGTTTTCACCGGTGAAGGAACGAGATATAAAAAGCGAGAGAAAAAGGCCCAGGACATGCCGACATGTTACAGGCATAAAAGTTTATGTCCCATAGTTCTTTCGGGCAAAGAGAGGCAGCAACAAGAATAACAGACTTCGAGACTGGAAGAACATCAAAGCAGAGGCACAAATCACGGGGAAAATATCGCTAGAATTATTGGATTATACAAGCAAATCCCACAACTTATTCCTTCGTTAATCTCTTATAATATGGAATTCAATTGACATTTTATTTAGGTTGTTTATATATATTTTTTATATTTATAGTTGTCTTATATTTTTAAAGTCCTGAGATAAAGTTGATATTTTGCATTTTAAAATACTTGCTGACATAAAGAAAAAAGGTTTTAATTTGTTACGTAATTTTGAATTGTAATTTAAAATTATTTGTAAAGAAATGAGTATTTTATATAATTTAACACTAATTTTATAACAACACACAGTTCACGAGAGGAAGAAGAGAGACTTTTTTTAGTGTAATCCATGTAGTGGCCACTCCCATCAGCCTAGGAAACGGGACTTTAAAAGTGAACTCGGAATGTTGATCAAAGTAATCAGGTTAAATATCTTCACTTAGCTGCGACAGTTTGTACTGACTAATTAATTCATGAAGAATACTTTAACTAGTTTAAAATATTAATTACTTAAGCGAGATAATTAGTGTGAAAGTAGCGAAACTGAGCTGTGAAATAATATTAAGAATAAATTTTCCCAACTTAGGTAATATCCATTTTGTGGTTTGATTCGTCGCTTCATACCTATAACAGAAATAACAAACGCGTTTATCGTAAGTGGCAGAAAGAGATACAAAAATATTTCTTTTAAAACAAAAATAGTGTCGTTTTAACAGAAATTTGGAATAGGAGCATTTTAGCTTAACGCTGTTGAATTCTTAAGAAGAATTTACCTCTAGCTAAATACACATTAATCTGATCTTATCTAAATCAGTCTACAATATAATAGCTTCAAACTCAAGAGCATCCGCACCGCATTTCTAGAACTTAAACAGACGGATTATCGAAAATGCCGGTCTAGCATCAAGCGTTACCGTCCGGATTAGCACCGCCCGCTCCTCAACACAAACTGAATACGACAAATCGTCCTTTAATGCTTAATACTGCGTAACACACCACTTTATTTACAAACGTAGCCAACGAATATTTCGTATCAAGAAAGTGCTACAGACATAATGCGCACATTGTTTTGCACTTTAAAAAAGAGTTGTAAGCGCTGTTTCCACAATAAAGAGTTACGATTATAAAATTTCTGTATTTTTTATTTAGACAAAATTATTCATACTAGCGCGATATTTGAAAGATCGGGTGAAATTTGGAATCGGTATTTATTTAAACCCACTTGTTATAATAAAAATAAAAAATGAAAATTTCTTAAATTGACTCAACATGTGACTTATAAATATTTCAAATTGACTACGAAAGAGTATTTATTTTTCTAATTAGAAAGTATATGTAAATCATTTTTGAGCTTAATCATGTAATACCAGGGTCCATAAAAAGTTATCAATTTTTTAAAAAAAAATATTTAAACAATTTTCAAGCCCAGTAGTGTAATCAGTAATGATGTAAGATTACTGAAAGGTTACGAAGACATCTATTACATCGTAACTATACACATAATTAACTTCAAATACGTTAATTTCCCATAAATATTTGAAATTCTTTTGAAAAGGGTATTGTTTTTCTTCTTTTTTCTACATTCATTGGCTGCCTCACCATATTCGTATTCTGTTATTGATAAACATCCTTAAGTTAAACCGATCTAAGCAATGGAAAACCGACAATAATATTTTCTAAGAATTTATATTATATTACAAACAATGCCTATGAAGTGGATGTGTCAAGAAAACGAAGCATGTATGATTTTCACATGGAACATTTTACAACTATTTAATAATTCACTAAATTTAATATACAAATCTTTCATACGTTCATATAACTCTACAATCTTCATTTGTCAATCACCAAAGCTTCGAACGCATTTCTAGAATATAAGCTGACGGATTATCGAAAATGCCGGTCGATATCGCGATTTTCACCTTACTTCAAATACTGTAGCGTGATAGAGAATTCCGTTTGATTAGAATTTTGATTACACAGTTTGTTTTAAGAAGCGTTGAGATCTGGCGATGTTCCACAGATTTTCTGCAGTAGTCTAGTATTCGAACCCTTAAAATTTTCGCCATTGTAGAGAATTACGCACTCTGTCTGAAAAATAATATTATAAAAATAGAGGTTAATGACTGAGTGCAGAAGAATAAGTTTCGAAGTGACAAAATTGTAATTTACTGGAAAATCCTAGTGGAGTGTAAAACACCTCCGATATATATATATATATATTAATTAAAAAAATATTAATTAAATGAATGATTAACAAAAATTAACAAACAAAATAATTTATTAATTTGTGGCTTCTAAAATTTACAAACAATTACAATAAAATGAAAATCACTTAATCTCTCATTGATGATTTACAGTGAAAATTATTGAATGACCTTATTAAAAATACAGTTTAAAATTTACTTCAAAGAATGTGCTGATAAATGAAAGAAAAGCTACAAGAAAGGCGAACGAAATCTGACTTTACCCTCTTAGTTAGCGTTTACAGATTTTATTAAAGTTTTAGTTACTTACGCATTGGTCGGCTGGTACCAGCATTCTTTTGTCGCTTCAAAAGTACACTATATTGCAAAATTTTTACACAGATTCTAAATTTTTCTCACAGATTCTACACTTATGAAGTTGAAATGCGATTACTAGGCTCCCAGGAACTCGGATGATCCCCTTAATTGGTCAGCTATCTGATGTCATTTCCCTCAGCACAAAAATGTTCACCGTTGGCTAATTGTTAGCACATCTACTCGCTCCAACTAACTACTTGCTTACAGGAATCTTACGAGTTGCAGATTTTAGCCTTTTACCGCATTATTTATCGGTTTGGATTGAAAACTTCTAAGCAGCTCGGTGAAGATTTACTTTTACAATGTCTCTCCTTTCGACTTTTCTCTTTCGCTCCTCGCTATAGACTCAAACTGTACTCTTTCGCTCCTCGCCGTAGACTCAAACTGTACTCTTTTGCTCCTCGCCGTAGACTGCCTACTAACTATGCTTTTGCGCGCGTAATCGCCATTCCGAATACTCAATAATAGGAACAGAGCTCGCCACTCATTGTCGCTTTGCTCGCTCTCGCTATAATTCAAATTGTTCGCTATCAATTCAAATTATTTAAAAACAATTCATGGCTTAATTAATTGGCAGTACAGTATAAATACATATATATATATATATATATATATATATATTCAAATAGTTATCATGGGCCAAGGGACGAAAACACGTTCCGGCCCAAATATAAGTGATAGTGTAGTACTTTCGAAGTACGATAGGGTACTTGCACCGTTATCAGCAAGTATGGATTAGTACTTGCAAAGAGGACGATATGTAGACGGCAGAAGCATAATTACGAGAGCAGCTTCGATCAGCCCACTGCCAAAACAGTAAAATTGAGGTTTTACAGGTTCGTCATTTCGTCTTCATTGAAGTGTCTAATAGTCAGTAAAATTCCTTTCGCATAATTCGAACCTTTAGACCCCAGTTCATACGGAAGATATTCATTATTTGTGCCAGTGAGAACTTGATTGATATTTGTGAAATTATTCAAAATTACGTTTGAAGTACGTAAACCTCAGAACAGAATGCAAATACTGTGTTGATACTGTGAAAGTTATTCATTTTAAAATTATTTACAAATATATTCTATTATTTAATAATTTCGTACACTATCCTTCAGCAAGAGGGAATACTACAAAGAATATGGTGAATCGCAGAAAACGGGATTATTCAGTATTAGTTTTTTTTTAAGATATAATTCAGAACTACTAATGATTTAATTATTTTCATCAGAAAACCTATGAATAGTTGACAACTTTGAGTGTGGAAATAATTATTTCGAAGAGCTTTTCTGCAATTCGAAAAATTTATTGCCAAAACAGTAAAATTGAGGTTTTAACAGGTTCGTCTTTTCGTCTTCATATAAATGATGAGAATTTGACATTCCGACCGTTTTCTTGAGAAAAACGGACAAAAGAATTTAGATTTCATAGGCTCCACAGTTCTTGATTGATTTTGTAATATATTATATTGTAAGAACGGCCATCCGTGTAATAATATTATTTCATTTTTTTCCCCAAAAATATCTTATTTATAGTCGCATTAACTGCTAAGGTCATTAAAGACTTTGTACTATGTTGCATCTCTTTTTTGGGGAACTAACGAGCTTGGGTTTCTGAGTATGGAAACACACACAATGTGTTTTCGCCGGGATTCGAACCCGGGATCTCTGTGATGCTAGGCAGTCACGCTGTTCTCTACATCACAGGAGGTCGGCGTCGCCTCTTCTTGCAATGTTTTAATCTTAATTCGAGTAATTTCTCGGTTACCATTACATTAGTACCATGTTTATGACATTGTCCATGATGTCCACAGGCACGGAACTGGAGCTGCGGGAGGATATTGTCCACCAACGCCGCGTCAACTCTAACCAACCTTGTGTGATGCTAGTGAACAGGTCCACGCAGACTGAAGAAGTCGTCGTCAACAGCAATGGACCAGTGGCGGCTGCACCAAACAAACCAATGGTCAAGGATGTCCAGTTATAGCACAGGCACCATCGAAAGACCGCCCATCGCCGTTCTCCTGTACTTGTCTGAGTGTGCTTCCGTATAACACGAACAGATGACAATACTTACATGTATTATCAACCCCCCGCCCCACCTCCTCCCCCATTTCCCATATCATCTATGGCGAGGAAACTCCATTAGACGAATAATGTACCAGGTAATATCAGTATTTAAATGTGCCACACTATTTACGATGTATAAAATATTCTTACCTCTACGATATGTTATTGCTCAGAACCTATAATGAAGTTAAGTATAGAATTTTTATGACGTAGCTCTGTTTAGAACTGTACACTTGTTCCGAACCAAATCTAATACTTTTTAGAGAATACTACTTAACTGTATTAAAATTACTAAGTCTTGTAAATAGCGTAAAACATATCTACCGTATTGATAAGAATAAAACGTAAATATGTATTTATCAGTAGTAATAAAGAATATATTGTATATATTTGCAATAGCGTTCGACGACGCAGTGTACATAGATATCGTGATGGACGTAATATATTCATATTTTTAGCAATAGGAGGTTTGTTTCCCGTGTGAGTTCGTAGGAAGGAAGCGGCATATTTTGAGCCCGTGTGCCACTCTCTTGCCTTAGCCACTGCACATAGCAAACAAGCCTCTACTTAGATCAGTCGATCTCTCGTGGATCGAATACGTCTGATAATGGTTTTATTTCGAAAGAAATATGTTATTTTTCATTGTATGTTGTAACTATCTTAGATTTGTGATTTTTTGTAACATGTGTATTTTAATTTTAAGTAATAAAGAACCTTTATCATAATGTACTGAAACATGGTAATTGTAAATAAAATACTGACCAAAACGATTCTTTATTTGTTGAGGTTGAGGTTTGAAGCGATAAACCTCAAGGTAAATTCATTAAATGTATTAAATAGTAATATACTTCCTACAAAACAGGCTTAGGAAAATGTACTTTAACGCATTATATTTTCCAATGTTAAGAGTTATTTAAATAGTCTGAAACAGTGGTGGCTCGTGCGTATGAGCTCATGTGTACCACACATAAATTAATTTAGGAAGAAATAATTTTTCTTAATTTTAAGAACCTTTATAATAAGTGAATCAATGCTTTAGTAACGAATATTTTAAACTCCCTGCCTGATGCGCATCGCTCCTAAAGCAGCCAGTGGTATTCGTGTTACAGCACCGGATTCGTCGATTTAGTCACAACTACGCATGTACACTTTACCTTTTCTGCGCCACCCGAAAAGCTCAACAATTTGATATGATGCGATGCTAAGAGCACAAGGAAGCGGAAGAGGTCCCTTATTATCATAGTTTATATTTTCAAAACAAGAAATAATCGTTCATTTTTGGTAAAATAATAAGAATTCACAATGGCTTGTTCATATAATTAACTTAATTTAAAAATTTATTACTGAAATGGTAAATTATTCCGTGTTTAAAAATTAGACAGAATTAGAAATGAAAATATTAATTTATATAGTTATCGTAGTAAAAATGGTTGCTTGGAGTCATGTAGCACGTAACTTAATAAACTCACGAACCGGTCTCAAACATTTTCAATGGTATTCAAATACCATATTGCAGAGTTATGAATTAATATTTATTCAATGTTTTATTTCTAAGAGCCTTCAGATTACCCTACATGACTTCCATCGTAAATTAAAAACCTTTCTTTCTACCTTCAATTTTTCAACACAGAAATTATTTTAACTCAAATTGAGATAAATTATGCTTATCATATTTTATTCCATGGAAATTTTTTAAGCCCCAACGGTCTCTCAAATGGCACATTGTCTTATTGGAAGTAACCGTCTTCATTGTGATAAGAAATCAACATGATAGGATTTTTTTTAACTTTTTTTTTAGGGCAACAGGCTACATGAGGATAATCCACGTTGGGCAACTCCCCTTTAATAGCATAGGAAGGGTTTTTAAAGGGGGGATGCGGAAGAGTATAGAAAGGTAGCCAAGGGTTAACTAGGGCCCCCGGGCTATAATTTAAGGATCCTAACCGGCATTCGCCTAAAGAAATGCAGGGAAAACCCTAGAAAAACCTGGATCAGGTAGGTCGGGCATTGGGTACTTGTCCCACGCCCTTCCGATAGCGGGAGAGGAGTTTGCTGTGGGGACGCAGCTTTTCCTTCTCCGTTCCTCGACCAGTTTAGGAGGCAGCTGTCCGACTATTCCCATGGGAATAGCGGACAACTCTTACCGTATGCCCAAGGTCTGTGACCCCGGAACATACACCTCTCAGAACAGGCCGAAGTGCCTCGGCTTGTGGGAACCTTAGTTCAAAAACGGAGAGGACATGATAGGATGACCTTGATCAGCAGAAAAACATGCACAAAACCATTTATGCCTCTAGGTGCTACCATCTTAACTTATGCATATTTGGAGTGTGCATTCTTTCTTGTTGCATCCGCCAAATTCTCACTATACCATAAGCATGATTCCTTTGTGAATTGATGATGGCACAGGTGTTAGAAATAATGTACGAAGTAAATTAATAACTGCAGTAATTTGATGAACTGTTGCCCTCATAACGCTGCTTCACATAGGGCAGCAGCTGCGACAACTTACTGGAGGTCCAGCCTCCTGTAGTTCTTCAGTATGTGTAGTATGACCTGAAAAATACTAATGTATAAATTTCACTTATTTGAATACATAAATCATCCTATATGTTTTACATTCATACAGCCATTCATTCCACTGTTTTGCCGACTTTCCATCGATGTGGGAAATTAAGTGATCGAATCACACATGCCGTAACTAACTGAGCCAAAAAATATGCAACAATATAGATTTTGTGAGATTCCATATGTTATTCGCCGATTTTGTGAACTTTTCAGATTTTTTTCTGAAGATGCCAGCGTTTATTCTCTAATTTTTGTTCAACAATACGCGACGTGGCATTGTTGCGCTTCGAGTTCTCAACGCTTCTCAGACAATAAATAATAAAATTTGTCAAATTTTATTCAAGCATGAAAAAAAAATTAAGTAATTTATTTTATTTTATTTATTTAAATAAACATAATCAATTCTACAATTTTTAATGATAAATTAGCGACAGGTTTGTCAAATGACTCATTGAAATTTGCCATCCTTGTTTTCTTATATAAAAAAAGAGTTTTCAGTATGCGATATAACAAAGTCCAAGTGACTCTTTTCGGCAATTCATCGTTCAGCACTGTTGTGCAGGAAGTGTGAGATTTCAGTTTCTACTTCGAGTGGGCCACACAATACAGTACAGTAGCAGTACTAATTGCAGTTTAAACAATTATAAAATGGGCTATCTGCGAAACTGGTTGTTAAATAACAAATGTTGCAAGCGTTAAAAATTCTATTTCTTAAGGAATACAGAATGTGTTCACATTTGTAAAAATATAATTTGTGAACGAAAATTGTATTGTCAATGGAAAAAAATGAAGAAAAGTGACGTCCACAAAATTATTAATGACTTTCACAACCTAAAAACAAATTCTAAATTAAACTGCAAACAAAAAACAAAGTTTTCTGAATTTGCCCCGCGATGTCACCCCTGGCGGTCACGTGGTCACGCGGTAATCAAAAATCAGCATGGCCGTGAAGTGTACACAGGAAATTGTATGGTTATCATAATTGTGCAGTGGAATAAATCTAATTTAACTACAATTCGGACAGTGTGTGCAAATAATCAAGCATTACCAAGAATCTGTTTATATCGTCGCCGGCAAGAAGCATCCAGTATAGCAAGTCAATCATACAGGTACGTTAGCACATTTCCCAATTATTTATTCGTCATTTTTTCCATTATTTCTGTGTGAGCGGCAAGCGTCAAAACGTGGACAAATTGAGGCAAGATTGACACGTATGACAAACTATTTAGATTCATTTACAACAGCTATATGAAGAATTTCATGTGATCCAATCTGAACTAGAATCTTGAATATTTTGAAATTGTGTCCAGAGTGGCGGACATGACTTATCAAATCAGGAACAAAAGTGAATCGCCATCAGTAATGACGGCAATGCAGTTTAAGTGTGTTTAATTTATCAATGTGTAACCTCGTTGACTAAAGAATGATCGTCCCTTGTAAAGGAATTAGGATTTTGAAACCAGGACACCAATCAACTGTTTGCATGTTTGGTTAATATTGCAAATAAAAACACAATTCCTTACTACATTTTGAGAAAAATCCTACTTCATGTCAGCTGTTTCAAGTAATACATTTTTGTGCAAGGCAAAGAATCAGGTTATTTTAAATGAAAGTTTATATTTACAAACAAAATATTTATTGGCAATTATTTAACACAATTACAAATTTAAATATATCTCAGTCTCTCAGGGCCATAACTGGGTTTGGTAATGGCGAATCATTTTATTTACAATCTTATCAACAGTTTACAATTACTGGAAAAGAAAGGTCACTTGTCAATTAAATTAGAACAAATTTAAATGCGAACGAAGTTAAACTAAAAAGATTGACTCTAATTAACAAATTTTAATCAATAGAAGAGAACGAAATCTGACGGCTATCTTTTAATCAGGTTTACATAATTAGTTGTTTTGTAAATTTTTACTAACGTCTACCCAGCATTCCATGATACCTTTAATTGTCGATACACTATGGCGGGTTTTACACTGCTTCTACTCACAGATTCTGCACTGATTCTAAATCAATATTTTATTCGTAGTCAGGAACCCGGATGATCCTCCTTTCGTCCTCTGGGTAAACCGCTTGCATTGGGTGACGTTTGCTAACTCTACTCGGCTATGTGCACAAAAACTGTTTTGTGCTTAGCAGGTTTCGTCGTTATGCTCCAGTGAATGTTTTGTCTTGAGCAAAATGTTCCGGGACCAATCAACTTTGTTGAATGCTAATTCTCAATATTTCGCTGCAACTGTATTTCACCATATCATAATGCGACCTGCTCTATCGTTCTCCAATTAACAGTTATTAATTGACGACGTCCCACCGCAAACTTTATCTCGTCAAACCTTGCGAACTGTACTTCACCATATCATAATGCGAACTCGACTTCTCAATATCTTAATGCGACCTGCACTTCTCAATATCTTCCTGCCAACTAAACTAACGTCTCGAAATTTGAGCGCGTATACGCCTTCCGACAAAGGAAATAATGCTTGGCTTGTTTATTGTTGCTATGTTCTGTACCGCCGTAAGAATATATTTCTCTAACAATTTATATTTTTAATTTCACAATTAAAATCTTAATTAATTGGCATTACAATATATTGTAATGCCAATTAATTAATACATTAATTGTGAAATTGAAAACCTAAATTGTTTGAGAAATCCTTTGTAGCGGCAGGAGCTTTTGAAATAACAATAGAAAAACCGGCTCTGTTCCTTTGTCAGAAGGTCCGTCAAAATGGCGTATGCGCGCTCAAATTGCAGGACGAGAGTTTCAGTTCGCAGGAAGGTTTGATGAAGTACAGTTTCGCAGGAAGGTTTGACGAAGGACAGTTAGCATGGAGATTTGGTGAGAGTTCACGGAAAGACGTAGTCGAGGTATAACAGTTTTGGAAGGAGAATTCAACTGGGTTGGCAATTATCAGGACAAAGTAAAACATTCATAAAAGTATAACGTCGAAACCTGTTAAGAAAAATCAGTTTTTGTGTCCATAGCCGGCCAGAAATAGCAAAAATTTCGGTTTAAGTCCGGAACAATAAAGACTACCCAATCGAAAAATCGCAGAAGTCACCTAGGGCGAGCGGTCAACCGATAGATGACGAAAGGAGGATCATCCGAGTTCCTGACGACATATAAAATTTTGGATTAAAAATTTGGTGTAGAATCTGTGAGTTTAGAAGTGTAAAACACACAATAGTGTTATCGAAAATAAAGGTACGCTGGAATGCTGGGCAGACGTGAGTAACAATTTACAAAACAATTAATTATGTAAACGTGATTGAAAGATAGCCGTCAGATTTCGTTCTCTTTTTGATTAAAATTGTTAATCAGAGTCAATCGTTTTACTTTTAATTTCGTTCACAATTAAATTTCGTTCTAGTTTAATTGACGAGTAAATTTCTTCTCTTTTAATTGTGTTGTTGTTGATAAGATTATAAATATTATTGATTTGTCCATTATCAAACCCAGTGAAGACGCTGAGAAATTCAATATTATAAATTTGTGATTGTTTGAGTTATTGCCACAATAAAAATATTGTTTTTAAAGTTTATTAAGCTTTCATTTAAAAAAGCCCATCATTAGTGTATATTACAAAATGGCTTCCACAACGTGGGGCAAATTAAAGGCTTCTTATTAGTGTATATTACAATAAATTAAATTAAATTAATTAATTAAAATGATTGGATGATAGTAACAACTAAAGATTTGGAAATAGACAAACAAATCAACACACAATTTAAATTTTACACAAGTTATCAAATGAATTTTTACAATGAAATTTAATCTTTCTCAGGGTCGTTTACTGGGATTTTAATAAAACAAATACTTGTTAAACAATTTTTACAATGCAATAAAAAACATACAATAACTAAATTTGAATGTTGAAATCTGAAATCTGACGATTTTACCTTTACTTAAAAGTTTACAGCTATGAATACTATGAATCACTCACTTTATACAGGCCATAAAGAGCACCAAGTTGTGCACACGTTTTACACTGAACACTTTCGTCAGTACAACTACGCAAATTGTACGCAGACTATTACCACCTTACTTTCTTCTCACGACGACCTACGATAACTTCTCGACGACGACTTATATTTATCTCGGCCACCTAATTTGGCCCAATGTCCTCCGACGAACTCTTATGTATTTCGGCCACCTATCTTGGCCTGATGGCTACGAGAACCACCACCGACGAACGCTGCTAACAGATTGATTTCCACGACGAATTCTTATTTATTTCGGCCACCTAACTGGGCCTGATCCGGCTTCGAGGACCACCACCGACGATCGCTGCTTACAGACTCCCCTTATTCATTCTTCTTTCGACTTATATCTCTTTTCTGTGCAGTTCACCACGAAGCATTGTGCACTTCTCCCCACACCCTCGACTAATTTGCCATCTGCCTCTCAATTATCCTCGTATACTTTCTGGCGCTGATAATACGAATCCAAACTACGACTCAGAACGACCTTTTGCACCCATTACCACGAATACCGGTGCAATTCTGCACACCGCCCCACAGAGTTCGGGTGCACAGTTTCATTTAAAACGAGTGCAGGTCTATCTTATGAAGAAACAAATAGAAGCCTGCCTTAATAGACACTTGCTTACTTGTCCTGTGGATTCAGACAGGTTGTAACATCGGCAATCAAATCTCAAACTCTTTGGGCATGGTGGTACCTATGATCTCTACAACAATGGACTCGATGGTCCAAAAAGGAGCAGAATCTTCATCTGAAGTGGCATCTGGGTCGCATCGATAGTGGCGACTGTCAAGACAGCTGCTGTCTGAAATTGTGCCCTTTGCCAAAGGAAGACTGATTTATTGTTTCGTTTGTTTGCATTTCATGTGAACATAATAATTTTGAGTGTTGGTATTTTTAATTTTCAGACTTCAATATAGTAAAAATCTTGCTGCTTGAGGACGACGCAAGCAGTAGCTATTGCGTCAGAACTACGAGAACTTCAGAAGTGTACATACAATATGTGTAACTTTGAAGGTGGATGCCATATTTTTGAATTTTCCGCGAGATGTCACCCCTAGCGGTCACGTGGTGACCGTTTGCCGTTCAAAAATCAGCATGTACACAGAAAATTGTATAGTTATTGTAATATTATTTAATGAAATAAATCTAATTTAACTACAGAACTGTTTTATTCCGTAAACAAGCACAATAGCAAGTAATTGCTATCAGAACCGGTCACTCAACCTAGGATCAATATGTGAAGAATGCAGTAACTATTCCCCATATACTCTTTCTTCTCTCAAAACGAGAGCTGCCATGGACCTCATAAAATTTATGGAGGAACAAATATAGAAACCAAATCGCTAAGAAATGTATGTAATCTATTGTAAATAACATACGGGTCGTCAATGACTACGATGTCGACGTGACAATTATAAACTACAATAAATAAATAACAATACGTTGTCTTGAGAACAGAATATCAATCATTTTACATAATAATAAGAATGATATTTATTAGGTGATCGACCAATGGCAGTGAGTCATTGGCTATCTTTCTTATTATTAATTTTCAATTATCGGGAGATAAGTATTGTTGCGAATTTATTTTAATTAAGTAGAATTTCCACAATTCCTGGAGAGCGCTACGGACAGTGTCACCACGGAGGAAGACGTGTGTGCAGTCTTCAGAACCCGGATTTCCTTTAGAAAATATGGCGGCATCTGTGACGGCTCGCTTAGACGGGCCGTAGCTCCGTGGCGAAGTCGGTGACATGACGCAGGAACCGAAGTGACGAATTCTCCGGGAAGACGAAGTGTCTCACCATAAACTAGCTCCGCATCCCCAAAAGTGGTACGGTGTTGCGCAGAACCTGTAAAAACTGCCGACCCAGGTCGATGGTTATGACAGCTGGACAGCCAAAACGGGCGATCCAGCCACGGAAAAATTACTCCGCGACTTCTTCGGCGACTGAATAAGCCCAAAAAAGGTTTGGGAAAAAAGGCAAAAGTGAAGCCGAAAATAAAGGCAAAAAAAATAACCCGTAAAGATAGGCTAAAAATTAAGGTTAAAATGTTAAGGAAAAAAGGCGACGTGTAATTATGCCAAAAAATAGGTGAATAAATAAGGTGAATGAAAAGCCGAAAATAAAGACGAGAAAATAATCCGAAAAATAAGGCGATTAAAAAAGGGAAATCTTAATGAAAGAAAGGCGAGAAAATAAGGCGACTGAATAAGCCGAAAAAAATTGTAAACATAAGCGAAAAAATAGTCAAAAGTAAAGGCGAAAAATAACCTGATAAAAAGGCGAATATATAATATTTTATTCCTATCAATTTGAAGACTCAACTTTTGTGGAACTTCTGAGAACTGTGCCTCACTGCTACTACATTTGTATCATCCGCGTAGAGAATTCAATAATATAAAGAATGATAATCGAGCCTTGAGGATCACCGGAAGTAATTAATTCACAATCAGAATATGCTCATCTTTAGTTTTTTTTAATATTTTTTAGATATGATTTTAGGAGAAGTAAAGCGTTTCCGCTCTTAGTGAAATTTCATGATCAACCATGTCGAATGCCTGAAGACAGATCAGCAAATATTCCACCTAAGAATACGAATTGAATTGCAAGAAAATGTTTCATTATGGTCAATAAGTGTAATTTCTTTATGATTGCCGACACCTTTTCCCGATACATTTTCTTTGATTTTATTATCAGCATTTTCTATGCGAGTTAATAATTCTTCACGGACGCATCGCAGAGCGCAATCGGCGCAACAATCCTACAAATCCTACTACCGCGAACTCCTGGCGACACGTCACTTTAGGACGTGTAATCATTAAAAAGGAGATGAAATGAATTAAATATCCCCACGTTGGTGAAGCCATTTATGTAATGATTAAAAAGGTGGTCTTAATTAATGGGAACAATTAACAAAATTATTATGTATTTAAAATTTATTGTTGATAATTACACATTATATGCCCTGCTTTGCACGCCAAATTCTGTCAATTTAACAAACAAATATTTCAATTTTACTTTATTAATTCGTGGCGTTCTATGAAAATATAGCTTTATAATTTTACAATCAATTACGATGAATTTCTCATTATCTCAGGGTCACCGCTGGGTTTGATAGGAAGAACAAATACAATGAACTAAAATATTAACAATCCAAACTCATTGAAGTTAACGTAATACAATATTAAATACAAAGAGTAAAAGAAAACTAATAAAAAGAAAAACGCGAACGAAATCTGACTATACCCTTTAATTATCGTTTACAGTCATTAATAATTGTTTTGTACTCACAACAGTTCTACTGGTACCAGTTTGGACTCTTGTATCTTGAAGTCAACACCCACTCAACAGGCAATTGCCGGACGTAGATCTCCTCAATGTCTCTCCATGCGAAAGTTAGTTCAGTTTGTGAAGAAAAACTTCTGCTACTAAATTTCGATTATATAAGTCTCTCCGACAAAACTGTTTACTTGCGTTTTATGTAAACTATTATATCTCGCCGTTGGACTTTATAGATAGCCCTATTTATAATTCTGGATCCGCACACTTTTACTGTTTCTATTTCTCTATGTGGACCGAACAGCTATGTCCCAGTTCTCGACGCATACTTTCAGTTTTTTCATAGATGCAAGATCATTTGCGAATTTAGTCCAATCACGTGATGTTTCAGGCGATAAATCATCATGACGATTTCTCGAGCCTTAGCTTCTGTAAAAAAACGGATCATGAATTCGAGCAATTGTTGATTAAACAGAACGCTTTTAATAAGCTTGTAAATTTAATTTTATGCTAGCATCATAAATTAAAATATCATCTGTGCTGGACCAAGTTTTACGACATGATGTGGTAAAGATTCCTCTTCAGTTTTCGAATTCTTTAATATTTCTGGTTCATTAGATATCCACTTCCGAAGTCGAAATCCCCCAGAAGCTAAAATGCAGGAAATCTCTTTGCCAATTTGAATTGCTTCTTGTATTGTACTTGCCCCATTCAACAGATCATCGACATACATGCAGTTGCGAATAATTTCTGCAGCACGAGGATATGACCTCTCGTTTTCTTTGCTAAGTTGAAAAAAACTTCATATGGCTAAGAATGAACTAGAAGCTAGGCCGTATGTGACTGTGTTCAGCTCGTATATTTGAAGATGTTCAGTTGGAATTGAACTCCATAAAATACGCTGTAATTACCTTTGTATAGAAACAATCAAAACTTGACGATACATCATAGATATGTCTGCACCCACCACAAAAGGATGAACACGAAAACTTAAAAATTATTGGTAAAAGATCCCTTTTTATTGCAAATAATTAACAGAAACTCTTGTCTTGATAGTGCTGAGCCGTCAAACACGACCCTTAATTTTGTGGTAATACTTTCATCTTTTAGCACACCATGCTGAGGCAAATAAAAAGTGCGTGGTGATTCGCTTTCCTCTTCAACTCTATTCATGTGACCCAATTGTTCATATTGCTGCATGATGTAGTGATAATCCTCAGGCGCGTCTAGAATTGAGACACTTGGCAGTTACCTCGCATTGATCTATGGCCGTGATCATGTGGCACCCTCGATCTCTCCGACTCCTCTAGATGATGCAAGTTTGGGGCTGTACGTCCGTCCCTGGCGACGGTTCGTTGAAGAGTCTCTACACTTGCTTTACTTCGCTGGATGTGAAATATCGATGTTCTCGACCAATTTTTGATCGATCTTCCCTGAACCAAGAGATGTGATTGGTTCAGGCAGTAACGTGTTAATTCAATTTCTGGGAGTTTTGGAGAGACGTTTCCCACGGTGCGACAGTCGAGGTAACTTCCGAGGGTCAACATCCTACGTGCCTAAGACCAGACCTTAGAGATTATCTCTCCGTCACGGTGGCGACTGGTCAAATTGTAACTTGCCAAGCTCTCAACCCTAATATCTAATTAAATTAAAATAAATTCTATAAAAATAAAAATATCGCGCTACAATGAATTCTATGTATTTGGTTTTAAACGTTTCATTACGTTCTAAAACAAAAAATCTGATTTCAGCCTGCTCCTTAGATTCTCCCAATGAGTTCAGTGATCCTTTCAAGGTGATAGTAACAACAAAACTACCCTCTGCATTCCGTTTGGTGGTTTGTGTGAAATGTAATTCACAGGCTTTTTCTTCCGCTGAGAACATTTCCTGTTTGGAGACTCTTCTAGCTCCCAAAAATGTTTTAATTGTTGTGTCAGATCATAATTTATTGTCATCAGATTGCTGTAGGCCTGTTATTCTGTCCTGCAAACGTAATTCTGCCTGATACAACGTAGCCAAATTTGGTTTTATGCAGGTAAGGAAGCAGTGAAAACTCTGGACATAAAATATCCCTGAACATATCAACACCTATCAACATATCGATGTTTTTAGGTCTGTGAAAATCGGGATACGCAAGCAAGAAAAGAATGTGCAATTTGTCTAAGTCTAATAGCTCACTGGGAAGATTCTACGTGATTTTTCTAACCAACAAAAAGGATAATGTTACTACAAAATTGATATATTTGATTGAGATTGGTGGAGTTATCCCACTACAGTAAGACTTATTTTGCTCGACTTTAAACCTAATATTCTACATAAATCTGTGGAGATGAAGTTCGATTGAGATCAAGAATCGAGCAATGTTACACAGTCGTGAGCACTTCCAATCGCATCAATAATTTTAACCCTTGCTGTTGGTAATATATGAGATGTGTTCCATGAATATCGTGAGTGACTGTTTACCGTTGACGATATATAGTAAACGCTACAGTATTTGAAATTAGGTGAAAATCGCGATATCGACCGGCATTTTCGATAATCCGCCAGCTTATATTCTAGAATTGCGGTATGAAAGCTCAAGAATTCGAAGCTTGGGTGATTGACAAATTAAGATTTTTCAGACGTATAAAAGATTTATATACAAATTTAGTGAATTATTAAATACCTGTAAAATGTTCCATGTGAAAATCGTACATGATTCGTTTTCTTGACACATTTTTAATTAATTCGATTTAAATTAAGGATGTTTAAGAATAACAGAATATGAATATGGTGATGCAGCCAAGTAATGTAGAGGAAAGAAGAAAAACAATACCCTTTTCAAAAGAATTTCAAAGAATTATGTGACATTAAAGTATTCGAAGTTAATTATGTGTATAGCTACGATGTAACAGATGTCTTCATAAACTTTCAGTAATCTTACATCATTACTGATTACACTACTGGGCTTAAAATTGTTTAAATCATTTTTTTAAAACAATTTGGACTATGGTGTTATATGATTAAGGTCAAAACTAATTTACATATACTTTCTAATTAGAAAAATAAATACCCTAGTTCTTCGTTGAATTCAACTATTAACTTATTCAGAATAGGGTTTTTAGACGTAAATAAATTTTAATGAATCAGCGTATTTCTCACATCGTTAACTTGCCGCAGTTGTAATTTATAAGTTTACAAGACAATAACATCAAATTGCATTAAATCGTAGAATATTTATAATCAATAAAGTACAGCTGCAGATTATTTACTTGGGAAGATTTAATGTGTAAGATAAATAATTTGATGGGAAACACTTGATAAATTATAATATATCTCCTAATTTCGTCTTCTACGAATATGAAATGCAATGGAAACGGGATAGTAATTTATTTTACAGTGCAAATATCCCGTGTTCGTACTTCAATAATTATTTTCAGTGTCCATTCAGTTCATATATAGACGATGCGAAATTTTACTAAAGAATGTATATGTTTAGTGGAAATAAAACAACTAATTATTTTCTGTAAATAATTTCCCTACTTCATCTGTAGCAGAGTAGTAACAACATTGCAGTTGACATTTCCATTCTGAAATACGAGTACTTAAAGCAGTGTAACTACTAAAGCTATAATTTATTAATGTAATACGTGGATTTCCTGCAATTACATAAGGGTTTTACAGTTAATTTATCTGCATTAATTGAGGAATTATGTATTGACGCAGCATTGCGTTCCGGGAGAGACTAATTTAGAAGTCTTAAATTGAGGCAGCGGTTTGAGAATCCACATCAGTGTTTCTTGAAAGAAGCAGCTCCTCCGCCTTATATAGATGTTAAAGAATTGGAACAAGCTTGGTAACGATTAAAAATAGAAATTTCAATTTCCACATTGAAAACGTCCGAAACTGTATGGCTTCTGCTATTTGCTAACGTTAGCGTTCAAGAAATAGCAAACACTGAATCAGCGAATTTGACAATGAAATTTCAGGATATGTTTGGGTATTAAAGATTGTAAGTTAAATATGATTGAATATATATTTTTAGTGAAATAAAAAAACTATTTTATTATTATACTATTTCATTTTTAATAATATGTAATTTGACAAAATTCTCATTCAGTATTTAGTAGAATATTAAAAAATCACATTGCCTCGCTGTGATTTGAACCAGTGACTTGGATATGTAACTATAGAAGAGAATGCGTTACATCATATGACAGTGCATTAAATGAAATCAAATAAGTTCTATGATCAATCAGTGGAAGGTACAAATATCACCTGGAATATGAATGTAATTAAGTCGTTCAAGCAGAGGTTAGAAGAATGAAGTATTAAGGGAAGTTTTGTAATAATAATCGATTTTTGGGCATTGTGATATGTTGAGTATTGTTATAAATACGTGATAAACATATTTTAATAATCATTATATTTCTTATTAATTGTAATTTCAAATAATTAAATATTAGGATACCAATTTTTCGTTATTTAGGAAAGTGGGAGGCATATTAAATGCAAAATAAAATAGTGAACTATATCTCACGGTAATTAATGGAATTAGAAACGACTAAAAAAACGACAATTGAATTCAAATTTAAAGACCATCATTGTCCACACTTTGTATTTACTTATAAATAAAAATTGATAGATTATTATTGATTTTGTCTATTTTTAGAGATATTAAAAATAATAAATAAAATAATTTATTACACTATTTCATTTTTCTTGATCTTCTGTTTCCAGGTCCTGTAGTAGTATGTTAGGAGGGGAAAATGGGGTAAGGGATTCACTGTAGTCGCTGTTGTTGCACATGGTAGTTGAATGTTTTGCTGACCCTGCCAAAGATACTAGTTTGGGGAGGAAATGGATATTGGGATTTTATTTGTGCACTTTTTTCACTACTATTATTTGTAATGGCTGGAAGAAACATTTTGCGACGTTTCTGGATTGAGGATTGTAGAACATGTGAAGCGGATGTCTTGGTCGCTATGTGTCTCTGGAGATGAGGTTATTGTAGGATCACTGTTGTTTTCACACGGTTGAGCACACGATTGTTGATTAACACTTTTCACTTTTGAAGTTGGTTGAGCTTGAGAGTTGAATGTCTCGAGTTTTCATTGTTGTGTGGGGGTGGATCCGTGTCCTCCTCCCTCATGTAGCTGGTGGTGAGAAGAAGTGATGCTGATTCTTTACAGATGGATTTGATGATTAGTAAACAGTGTTTATTTTCGGCTAGTGTACAAAATTTGGTCAAGTTTTCTCTACTGATGCAGATTTGTATATGGAACACAAACAATCAATTTTATTTATTAGTCTAGATAAGAATATGAACGCCGACGATGCCAGACCAGTGCCAGAAAAAGTTGACGTCATTCAAAACTTTTCGCTGCATACAACATTCTGAAATCTAAGACAATTCAGTGGCATGGTGAATTTTTATCGCCTGTTCGTTCCCTGCATCGCGGCGATCACCAAGCCGTTAGACGCCCTACTGGTTGGCAAGAACACTAAAGGTCGCCAACCGATTCCGTGGAACTAATCTGCACGAAAATCTTTTGCAGTAGCTAAGGAGGCTCTTGCCAACGCAACACTTCTGGTGCACCCCAATCCAAAGATACCATCGTCACTCACCGTTGACTCATCCAACATTGCTTACGGAGCCGTTCTAATGCAACGCAACGGAGCTATATGCCCTGTCCAACGCACAAACCAAGTACTCGGCATACGACAGCATATATTGTAAGGCGTGTATTTTGGTTTTAATTTGCTTTGTCTTCGGAAGTGTTGTCAGCTGTAGTTTGGAGAATTCGAAATCGTACATTAGCGGACGGATGCCAGGAGTTGTTTTCTGAGAAATGTTGGACGAGGTGTGCGTGGGTGTGGAGGAGATAAATATTTCCATCCAAATAATTTTCGTGTCCTGTCTCGATTGTTGGCCTCAACATGACTGAATTGTTGGCCATTGTTGACTACAGAACTTCGTGTTATAACTCTTGTAACAATGGAAGAATCAGTGAAACAACGACATTTTCGGCCAAGTTTTCTAATAATGAAAAAAGTAAAAAGAACGGGAGGCTAAAATGGAGGGAACTTAAATATGAAAAATAAATTAGTTTAAGTGTATTCGCGATGCTTATGAGCAAGATATGGGAAGCTTCTTAAAGTACGACGGCAGAGATTGGTAATATGGCGCACGTTTGAATTTAACGGACCTGCACCGCTCGTAATAAAATGGGTCAGTCTGGTCGATGTTAGTGACAGGTGTTAGTGATGAACTCCGCTCATAGTGCAGTTGCATAATGCAAAAAGGTCACGAAGCACAAAAGCTGTGAGGAGCGAGAATTACGTACCACGTCTTCCAGTACACAAATGGGCAGCACGAGTAGGTTGCAATAAAATCCCGGAGGCCGACGCCTTAGCCAGTGGTCAATCCCTGAGTCGACGCCATGCAGTGATCCTGACTAGATATCGCTGCAGTTAACCCGTTCTGCCAGCTGCGAGATTCGGAGGCGTCAGTACGTTGGTAACGAGAGCTACAGCAGACGAACAGAACACAGAAATAGCAGTACGTTTTGATAACGGGCAGCTAATCTCTTCTACGTAATCCACAGGTGCCTGAGATAAGAGTTTTTCATGCCTAACTATAATAAACTTATAAAAATTTCTTAAATGGTCAATAATATTTTTTGATTTAACGTAAAAACCCAGCACAATATAAAATAATTCTTTACAATATGCTGGAGTAAAATACTTTCGTCATATGCTTGAAGGGCGTCAGTTCGCTATCTACGCGGATCACTAGCAGATCACATTCGCATTTCGGCAGAAGGCTGAAAAGTTTACGCCCCGTCAAACTGGACATCTGAATTTCATTGCGCAATTCTCAACCGACATTCGTCATCTGTCGGGAAAAGAAAACATAGTGAACATAGTAAAAACATGATGTCGGCAACATAGAAACAATAGTGAAATCCATTAATTTCCACGATCTCGCCCGGTTCCAGGCACACATCAGTGAGCTTCATTCGTATACTTCTGGAGAAAGCGCTCTTCGCTTTACGGAAATCTTCGTGCCATCAACGGAAACCTTCCTCTTCTGCGACACGTCAACAGGTTCACCACGACCATTTGTCACCGCTCCCTTTAGGTTCCAAGCATTCCAGAACTTGCATTCTATCGCGCATCCTAGAGTGAAAGCATCTGTCAAACTAGTCAGCCAAAAATTCGTATGGCGCAGCGTGGACCGGGATATAAAAAAAAATGGGTTCAACAATGCAACGCCTGTTCCGTATCAAAAGTTCAGAGGCACACGAAGACACCGCTGCAAGCCTTTCTGCCGCCAGACCGTCGCTTTGACATCGTCCACATAGATGAAAAATCATATATTCTCATAATGGTGGACCGTTTCACCACATGGGCCGAAGCAATCACCATGTCGGACATGTCCGCCGAAACCGTCGCCAAAGCTTTCGTCGACGCTTGGGTTCAACGCTATGGTTGTCCCTCCACACTCATCTCCGATCGTGGACGGCAATTTGAGTTCTGGCTCTTGCGGTCGATCACGCGCATTTTGGGCATTACGCATCTTCGCAGAATGGAATGCAACAGTATGGTCGAACGTCTACATTAAAAGCCGCAATCATGGCCCACAAAGGCACCGCACATTGGTCCGAAACGTTGCCAATCGTCTTGCTTGGATTACGCAACGCCTGGAAAGAAGATTTGAAAGCGTCACGAGCAGAACTGGCCTACGGAACGCAACACCGACTTCCTGCGTATTTTTTCGCCGCCACCATCACCGAATATGAGGATCCTGCTTCGTACGTGGCTCGACTCCGCGACATGATGTAACAGCTTCGACCCACTTCGCAACGAATGCAGGGAACTCCATTATACATCCCGAATGCACTGCTCACAGCAACACGTTTTTCTTCGCGTGTGCACAGTTCGAGAGCGCCCACGGCGGCATTGTCTTCAAACACCGGTAACTCCACGCCAGCTGAAGTAACAATTTCACAACCAACAAAGACAGTACAGTTCAATCCCGTTTCTTTGGTTGAAGAGATTTCTTGTCGCCCTAAGCGACAAATTCGACTCCCCCCCCCCCCCGCTCGATTTGTGGAAATTCTCCGGGAAGTTCAGGCACTACGTCAAGAACTCCCGGTCTTTTGAAGATCTTTGAGAGCTCGGAAAAGAGTGCGAATAAAATTAACAACGGAGTACAGCGATTGTTGTTTGGCAGGTGATTGTTGTTTGGCTGTTAATGTTTAGTTCTGCGTGTATCTTCTCTGGCGACGGACGGAAAAATGTTCTGGCATTGCAAACGATCTCTCATGTCGATTTATTGTACATATAAAATAAAGTTTATTGTTTTGGAGAAAGTGTGCATCTTAGTACAAAGTTCTCCCACAATACATGTATTCATAGATAAACTCTTAATTTTTACAATCAACTATAATTTCCAGTATGTCACAATAATTAGTAATGAGCAATTTATTATAAAGACAATTTATGATAGCAAATATTCCGCAACCCAATGAAACAACAAATTATATCTCATATTTTTATTGTGGGCCTTTTGATAAACAAGTTTGTAATGATCAAGCGTAGAAAAAGTTTTCTAAATTATAAATGCCAGATGTTTGCGTTACCACACGAACTCCGACTCAATCTTCATATCATGTACTTCATATAACCATGTCTCCAGATGAGACTGCACTCTCAGAGAGATGGTGACAAAAGATAAAATGATCTGCATTTTCCGGGAAGTTCCTTTCTCAAATCTGTCCGTCTGCAAAATATTGCTTCAGGGAAGGAACTGTGGTGCTTGCCTTACTAAATTTAAAGAACATTCTGAGCATCTCAGAAGCAGTGATGAGTTGACAAACTATTTGAAATATCCGCGACGAGTGTAAAGCTCCTAGGAAAGTTGGTTATTTGAAGCAATTGTAACGCGCGTATTTTAATTTAATTTTGTTTTATTTTCGGAAATGTTGCTTGCTGTAGTTTGGAGGATTCTTTTGTTTCCCAACTCGAGACGCCGACCTGTCGCGTCTCAGGTAGCCGCACGTGGCTATTTTAACCCCGAGATAGTGTACATCGTGGGACGGTACAGTAGCGCCGTCCAGACTACCGAGCAACGAACCGAACATGAGTCAGTGCGCATGCGCCACATGGACCAGGATTGCTCGCCCCAGGCTCCGGCTGTTGTCGGTTTTCTGACGAAACATCAAAGGAAAGTTCGGTGCTAGTGTGGACGCGGACCGAGCCGAACCGAACGTATTTCTTTGGCTTATATCAAAGATCATAGTATATTCTATACTCCTTGTCTTGTATTCTTTGCTACGTTGGTTGACTTTATCACTTAGATAGAAATGGCGTCCGAAAGCGAATGGAGTCAAGACTTTACACTAAAATTTATTGAGTTAATGCGGGAGAGCCCAATTATATGGGATTTAAAAAATAGTGATCACTATAACAAATTTAAACGACAGGATAAATGGGCAGAGTTATCTCATTTAATAAATATTTCATCCGTCGAAATTAAAAAAAGTGGGAATCGCTGCAAGCTTCTTTTCGGCGGGAGAAAAAGAAATTGAACAACTCCGGCACAGGAAGAGGTAAGCTAGTTAATAATTGGAAACAAAATTTCGGTCAACGGTGTGGAATCCGTAGTTAACGTTTATTACATTTTCTTGATCCAACGTGGGTAAATGCGGATTCTGTTAAAATTATATATTTTCTTGGAAACTCGTACCTCATAAATATTGTCGTTATATGTTATCACCTTATTTTTATATTTTCATTATATTACTAAAATTCATAAATTTTCTTTTTCATAATTATATTTATTGTTTTCTTGAGATTAAAGAAAATATGCAAATATTAAAAAATTCGACTTGAGATAAGTTCCTGAAGATTGTAGTCTGATAATTGACACGTACAAATGGGTAACAAGCTTGCCCAGTTCATCAGTAAATGTGATCAGCTGATCAGTTCCTTTTATCACAATGTATCTTTAAACCAAAAAAATAAAAGAAGTAAAAATATAGATTTCATTACTTTTTAGGTGTTTGAATAATTAAATCTTTGGTTACAGAGGCAGATGCTGAATTGATGGTGCATTCTAAGTGGTTTGCATATGATGCTCTGTCTTTTCTTTTAGAAAAAAATATTGAAAGGTCATCACTGAGCTCAATTGAAAATATACAGGTATAATGTGAAAATGATATATTTTTTATTACATTTTGTATACATTAAGACTTAAGACATAAGTAATAACTACATGTATTATTGGCAGCAGCTGTCCTGCCATGAAACTTTACCATCTTCAGTAAAGTACTTCGCCAACTCATTCCTAACTAATTCTGCTGACAGAGTAGGGCGTGGGGGTATTTTTTTAAGAGGTTTTAAGGCCCCAACTGTTGTTTCATTCTCTCTCCAATTTCCTTTTACGAAATTCCCATTTTCTTCTCTGTCAAATGAGCCCAGAGGAGTGTACAAGTTGTCTGAATTATTCTTCCTCAGATAATTATGAAGATAGGCAATGCAGAGCACCACTGTCTGGGCCTTATCAGGTTCCAGTTCAATTGGCCTCCTCAGCAGTCTAAAGACTGATGCAGCAATGCCAAATACATTCTCAACTACTCGCCTTGCCCTGCAAAGTCTGTAATTAAATATCCTCTCTTTAGATGCAGGTTTAAAATATCCTGCATAAGATCGCATCAGATTTGTGCGGAGAGGAAAAGCCTCATCTGCTATAAAAAAAATACGGCACTTCTTCAGATCTACCTTTTGTTAACGGCTGTGCATTTGGAAAACCTAACTTTCCTTCATAAAAATTTTTTCCCAGCCAACACTCTGAAAACACACTGCTGTCTCTCAGGCTACCTTGCTTCCCAACATCTACAAAAATGAAATTGTAGTTTGCATCCACTGCAGCAAACAAGATTATGCTAAAAAAATGTTTGTAGTTGTAAAATGTGGAACCACTTGATCTTGGAGCTTTTAAAGACACATGCTTCCCATCCAGGGACCCTAAACAATGTGGAAAATTCCACTTTGAATTGAATTCTTCTGCAATAGCAAGCCATTCACTTTTCTTCTTGGGTACCTGGCAAAAAATGTATATTATGTTCATATCTATAATTTATTTTTTTTCAGGAAATTGTCACCAAGAAGAAGAGACCAAGAATTGAAGAAGACAAGAGGTTGGACGAAGCTTATTCAATTTTAAAGAAAGCCTCATGCAGCATTACAGATGAGGCTCAGATATTTGGCAATTTAGTGGCTATGAAGCTGCGGAATTGTAGCCCGTCAAGGAGTTCTGACATACAATTTAAAATAATGAAAATTTTTCATGAAAACCATAAAAGTATAACAATTAAAGAGTCCACGAGCCATGACCACACTTATTATAATTGTGATGATGTGCCCGAGGAGGGTGAAGTTGTAATTTTAAATTAATTAAAAATTTACTTGTAAATTATAATAATTTATTTTCTTACCTTTATACATCCCTCAGTTTTCAGGGCATTGCAAGTTTCTGGAACTATTGTGCTAATAGATTGCTTGGAAATTCTAAATAAATATTGAAGGCTCGTATAACTATCTCCAGATGCCAAGAAACGCAAAGTTAATGCCAACCTGTCTTGTGATGAAATTGCCTGTCTTAAATGTGTGTCCATCTTAGCAATGTCCTTACCAACTAGGCACAATAAATGTTCAAAGTCTGAAGGGGTCATCCGAGTGAAATTCTTGTATTGACCACTCACATGTTGGAATTTCAAGTCTCTCACAATTCCTGAACAGCCTACTCTTTCTCTTTCACTAAAAAGTTGAGTCATCCACCAACGACGCTCTCTCCTCTTCTTTTTGGTAGCCATATGAATGTAAATATAAGCCAAGGCTGCTACAGACTGGTCTTACATTATGTGAAAATACCTAGGGATAAATACAAATTCTTGTAATTATGTGAACACAGAATCCAGTTTCTTTACATAGCAGTGGTTTGATATTAAATTGTGTAATTTTATTTGTGATATAATTAAGTTAAAACCATATCAGTCTTCAATGAACATTATTTTAGTATATGAGGAAGCTTTCAGCCACATTTAGATCATTCTTAAAAGTAAATATATAGAAATCAATGTGTAAGGGTACTAAACTAATCTCGAAAACCATCACTACACTTTCCTAAAATACATAATCATTTTAAGTTTTGAAAATACTTCATTTCATGAGGCAATTTGTTATGTCCCTTTAAATGTAATTACATAACACAAGGTCCGTTTCGTAATTAATTGTTAGCTAAATGTTTTATAAATTACATTAATATTGTAAAGAACATTTCATTTAAAAAAATGTATAGCACATGTATGTTTGAGGTTTTCTTAGTCGCCTAAAAACATAAATGGTAAGAAAATTTGTATCAATTGTGGGAGATGAACATGTGTAAACTATCACGTATATAAGTTAAATTTTTTAAAAAATTGATGTATTCCTTCAAGAATCACAGGGTAATAAGTGTTATAATGACGCTCAACGACAATATGGTGTTATTAATTGCATTTTTTAAAAAAAAAACAGCCCTTAGAATTGTCATAAAGTAATTTTATTTTTTATAAATATTACATAAATTATAATAATTGTAATACGTTATGTGTTTTATTATTGTATGTTAATATAAAATAAATAAATTACCTACCTCCTATATGCTGGGTTTCAAGACTATCTTCAAGATACTCGGATATTTAATTTCTAAGCAGTTCGTTGACAAAGAAAGCTGTATGTGAAGCATGTCTTCAAGATGTTCGGCTAGTTTCTTGCGGTTCGTGTAAATGCTCTATTCGGCTCGGGAGTCTCCGGTGGCACTAGAGCGCCGAACCGAGCAAGGTTCGGCTCGTTGCTCGGCAGTCTGGACGGGGCTGAGCGCAAGAAACCGGCCGAGCATCTTGAAGAGATGCTTCACATACAGCTTTGTCAACCAAATGCTTAGAAATTAAATATAATATTGAACAATTACGAGACTCATTCCCTACAACTAAAGTTTGAGAAAACTAAGCTAGATTTGGCTCATAAATACAGCAACAGGAGTGAATTACTAAAATCCATGGGAGTAATTACTGGATATATTCAGGTTTTAGCCTCTGTTACACCATTTTCCAGACTGCGAAAACACATACGTGATCCTTTTTTAAAAAAATAAAAAGGGTTCTTCTCAATATCAATGAAAGTTTGTTGAATATTCAATAGAAAATTGATATAATAATTAATAATGAAACTCACCTTGTGTAATATTTCATGTAATTAGGATGAAACTGATCAAGTTGCCTCGTGAAATAACTTTTTTAAAAAAACAATAGAATAATTATGGATTTTATGATTTTATAAGAAGTGCAGAGTTTGTTTTCGTATTATGTTTGATATTACTAATATTGTTATATTAGTACAGGTGTGGCCTATGTGAAAATATTTGCACCCTGACCGATATATATAACAAATTTATGTCAACGATAAACATTTTTGTATGCAGAAGTTCAATCTGTAGTAATATCAAAATTTGACCACAGTCTTCGATGGTAGGAGACCTGGACACAGCATCCAGCGTCGAGTAGTTTCAGCACGAGCAAGTGGGATGTCCTTCACCGAGTATGGAGAATCAGCTATCGTCGAACCAATAATATGTGTTAGAGTCAGTGTTTAAACGTCCAGTCTATAAAGCGTGTGTGTAATGAACGAGCCAAATGTTCCTGAGTATGGAAATTTATGGTATTAATATGTGTAAACGGAATTAAAAGATACAGTCAGATATCGTTCTCTTCTTTTGTTAATAAAATAAACTCTTTTAAATTTAGAATCAATCTGGTAATTCTAAGTTCGTTAATAAGTTTCGTCGATGTCTAGACGATTAAATATTTCTGTTTGATTTAAAGATAAATGTTGGGTTCTTTGATTATTTAAGTGTTCTGTCCGTTATCAAACCCAGTAAAGACCCATGAGAGAAAGAGATGCTTTTTATAATATTAAATTGTATAATTGTAAATTCTGATAATTAAAATTTGTTTGTTAAAATATAAATCTAATTTTTTTTATTTTGACGACCGCACCACAACGTGGGGCGAATTAAAAAGTCTCCGGTTGTTTATTAGAATATATACATATATATAGTTTTTCAGAATGGTTTCGAAGTGGCTGAAAGCTTGCTCATGATTTGAAATAATATCCATTGAAAAATATCCCATATAACAGGCTGTCCCTCATTATTTGAATAAATTTAAGTGTGAATTCTTGCGACCACTCAATTTCATTTCCCATTTATATTTAAGTAACGCAACAAACGTAGCAAAGAATACAAGACAAAGAGGACAAAATACACTATACTCTTTGATAAAAGGCAAAGAAATCGTTTCGGTTCGGCTCGATCCGCGTCCACCGAACTTTCCTTTGATGTTTCGTCAGAAAACCGACAACAGCCGGAGCCCGGGGCGAGCAATCCTGATCCATGTAGCGCATGCGCAGAACAGGTGGCGCATGCGCACTGACTTATGTTCGGCTCGTTGCTCGGTAGTCTGGCTCGGTCCATGAGAAAATCCCATGCGGTTAAGAAACAACAAAAGCCCGGTGACGCTAAGGACGGGAAAACGTGCAGCTCCGGGGTAGGAGGAGAGATTTTGAGAACAGTTGGCAAACAGACGTGACACAGTCGGAATAAAGACGTTGAGGAGAGTGGTTGGAAAGACGTGGAAACAGTTGGCTGAAGGACGTTGAGGACAGTTGTTGGACAGACGTTGAAAAAGTTGTGACAGGCGTGGCAAGAGTTGGAAGAAGAACTTTGTGGAGAGTGGTTGGAAGGACGTGGAAAGAGTTGGCAGAAAGAAGGGGATAACGTTTGGTGATAAGATCCCGTAGGGTGCAAGTGTATGCCGCTGAATATTTGAGAACGAGACGCTCCAGCCAGCTGCAGGATTCAAACAGGAAAAAACTGAGACCTCCAACTATAGCGGACAACAGGAAACAGGAATAGGCAGTACGTATTTGGTGCGGGCAGATAATCTATGCAACGTAAATCCACAGGTGCCTGAGATCAGTGTTTTCTTGCTATACTAATAAAACAATTTTCAATTTTAATGGTCAATAATTTTTTTTTTACTTTAATATAATAAAATACCCAGCCCAATAAAAAAATTCATTACACAGTGTTAAACGAATTCTGAAATAGATGTGCCTTGAAATTAGCGATATGACCCCTGAGGGGGAGTGGCTAACATGGACATTAATTATGAAGGGGAATAAGTAATTCAAGGAAAATATATTCATTTAGCTATCCAGTAGTGTTTACAATCCTAACAGCGCAGTGCAACGAGACAGAGCAGACCCCCATCACCAATTCTTCAAACGTCTTCAGGCCAACGTTACCGTCGACGCCGACAAATTGTGACGAATCCGAGGGCACATGGATAACACCGAACAGCAGGGGCTTGCAAACTGAGCTAAATCTGAACTCGTGTTATTGTTTGTTTAATTATATCTATTTTGCTTGAAATCGATAAATGAAAGTAAAATCTCATGTATAACCGGATCCAATAAAGAACAATTTTAATTATTGGTTATTTCTGTATGCATAATTGAAACGGTAAAAAAAGGAACAGATCTTCGGAACTAGCTAGTAATTCAAATTAATTGAGGGCATTTTTATTCTTATGAGAAATTTATATTATCGCTTTAATAAAGGGTTTACAGGTGGAAACCCGAGAAACCTTGTTAATGCAACTCACCCGGAAAGTCTTCGATCTTTATATTATCGCGTCCGGTCTGGCCATGCTATTATTGGAACACAGTCTGTAGAGCAAAAGCCTTCATTCTTTTTTAAGACACCCAGAAATGATAAACCTCAAGTAAAACAAATATCTGATCACCGTGATGAATGTGTGATCCCTGTGCCTTGAAATTAGCCATATCTAATGTAGATAAAATACTACTCGTTAATAAACATTAATATTTGTTGGGGCACAGATCAGATTGTCATTGACGAATATAACCCAGAATGTAGGGCAAAATTGGTCTCAAAGTTGTGGAACTGACCTGCAGATCTGGCAGGAAATCAGTAGTTTTCAGAAGATATGGGGAAGTCGTGAAGAAGTCAGTTTTTTTATAAGTATTAATAGTCGAAACTTGAAGATATTCAGTAAATAGGAAGTTTTCCAGTAATCGTGAAGTTGGAAAGTTATTAAGTAGGCTTGGAGTTGTTATTCAGACGTCGTGAAGTTGGAGAGTAGTTAATTATCGATGAGAGATAGTAAAATTGAGAGTTATAAGAGAAATTTGAATTGAGCAAATACGTGATTCCGGCCCACACGAAGAAGGAAGACTTACCACACCCTCTTCCTGGATCGCAGATCATCAGAAGAGAGCTTCGCCCTGGCTAAGTCAGCTTCCCTGCCAAATGCCCGAAAGGTAAGTGACGTCATCAGTTCTACTATTTCCAGGTGTCCAAGGGGGATTATGCTGAAGTTGGCAGCCCCATCATTGAGGGAAACGCATTGAGGTTGGCACCAGCGTCTATCTGTGACGTCACTTTGACGCCACACCGGCTCTCTCGTTGATGAATTTTAGGAATTTTTAAATTCATATATCTTACAAATTACTAGTTGTCTTACAATTTTTTATTTTCTGGTCTTAAAACGGCCATTTTTGGCAGAAAAAAATCCCCCCCCCCCTATTTACATACCCTGGATTCAATTTATAAATGGCTGATATTGGAGAAATTTAAACAGAAACGATTAAAATATTCTTATTCACTTTTTGACCATTTAGAAGTCGAATTGTTAAATAATTTTTTTTTGCGGAAACGTATAATTACGGAGATAGACTTATTTACAAATTAGCAGTTGTGACGTCATTGCGGGACAAATACCAAATGCCCGACCTACCTGATGCAGTTTTTTCTAAGACTTTCCTTGCATCACTTTTAGGCAAATTGCCGGGTAGGATCCTTAAACTACAGCCCGTTGGTTATTGGCTAGCTTCCTCTACCTTTCCTCATCCCTCCTTTCAGTCCCTGTCCTGTGTTATAAGAGGTGAGTGGCCACTACGTGGATTACCATATACATAGCCTGTCTACCCATATTTCTTGATTCGAATTTTCACTAATAATTACTTAATGAAGTACTGACCTGAATTGTAGCTATCAAGTTATTTATGTGGAATTTCAAGGATCCTTTCAGATTGTAATTTGCTTTTCCGTCTGATGAAATCTTGATTATCGTCAGCTTCTTTTGGACCCCCTTCCTCGTCGCCATTGCAATGTTTTTTTATTTGTTAATGTACATTTAGATTATGTCAAGCATTACACACATGGATGGAAATGAGTCCGATACTGTATATCACTGTATTTGAAAAAATGTTACATCACAGTTACGATACATTCAACACCATATACACACTGTTGCCAACTGCTCCACATCGATTGTTTTTAATCGATTTTATATTGCTAATTCGATAAAGATGTAACAGTATTTGTACACTTAGTGCAGTTTTTAAAAAATCATTATCAAATTATCGAAGGCTATTTCATAGGGGGGGAAAAGTATATATAAAGTGGCGGTATTTCGAAGACTTGCTCTTCGAGAGTCAACACCGACGGGGGGAGTCACTAAATTTAGGTTGAAATGACTTCGTTCCACGTCGTGCTTTTATAATTGCATTTTTTTTATTGATAAATGCCGAGTAGGACAGTATAGTCTGTAACACGTGATATAGTTCTGAATTAAAATCACCTATGATAACTAAATGGTTTATAATCGAGAAAAAGAATTCCTGCAAGAAAGTTGCGAAAATACAGTAGCGCCGTGTGGCATGACTTTACTACAAACCTGGGCGCCAGATCAGATCTTCGGCGGTTCCAAGTTCCTAGAAATTTTTACCTCTTGCTCTAAGGAGGAAGTTACTTAGGTGGGCTTTACCTAATTAAATAATATTTTGTTCATAATTTTTGAAAACTAATTTATAAAATGCAAATGAAACTTGAACTCAATATAACTATACATGTTATATATCACGTTTCCGACTAGCCAGGCCTGAAAACCTCATATAGTATTAACCGTGCGATAAACGGATCTAAAATTGTCTAGATTGAAAGAAACTAGATTCTCCTTGGAGCTCCGACACGGCCTTCCTCGCAGTCAGATACGAGTTCAGTGATGTATCGAATTGGAATAGTCGGCCAGCTGCCTCCTAAACTGGTCGAGGCACGGGGAAGGGAATGCTGCGTCCCCACAGAAAACTCCTCTTCCGCTATCGGAAGGGCGTGGGACAAGTACCCAATGCCCGACCTACCTGATGCAGGTTTTTCTAGGGTTTTCCCTCCATTTCTTTAGGCGTATGCCGGGTAGGATCCTTCAAATATAGCCCGGGGGCCCTAGTTAACCCTTGGCTACCTTCCTCTACCCTTCCGCATCCCCCCTTTCAAATCCTTCCTATGGCTATTAAAGGGGAGTTGCCCAACGTGGATTACTCTTATGTAGCCTGTTGCCCTAAAAAAAAAGACGTACGAGAACGACTGTTCACCACGATATTTCAAGAAAGACTCATCGGCGACGCTAGAGAATGATTATACTCTACAATTTTACACATCTCTCTAGCCACAACTCTGACGACTTGGGTGCCCATCTGATTTAATATTGAAGTTTGTTTGTATATTGTAGGACAAATCACAAGTCTAGGACGATATGACGTCGTTATTATCGACGGCTATATTTGTGACGTCTGCACCACAGGTTTCCTCGAAGCAGGTGGCCATCTTCTGGTACAGGGAAAAACCTCGCCTTTTCTTGCAAGCGAGGTCCGTTTAGAAACTACCGACATTCTGACGCCAAGAATCATAAAGCTATATTCTACTGGTTGTGAAATTTCCAGCGACAACCCGTACATTGCGATTGAAAAACAGACTCGGTGTAAAATAATTTATTAAAAACGCCTATAATTAATAAAAAGCGATATAGCCGCTTAAAAATGGATACAGCAGATTACAAACAACAGTGGCATTATAATCTACCACCCAATACTTCCTGAATGGTAACGAATTATTGATTTCATAATTAAAAAATGGTGTGTTTGAAATTATAGCTTTTAACATTGCATGTAACTAGTTGTTTGTTGCTTTAATTAAATATACATTTATTTACTATCAATTTATTGTTCTATTGTAAGTACACATGGTACACGTTTGGCCTGCGGAGTCCGCAGGCGGCCGGTGCACGGAATGGTGTAACACTCCTTCCTGAAGGAGGCTGAGAGCCTCCGAAAATTTGAAAAACTACCTTCGGTTCCCAATGGCTACACCGTACTTCACTTCCAGGTAAGCCACAAGCTTTTTTTTTCATATCAATATCGCAATTATTTTATATATATTTAAATATTCTTTATCGTACTCGGGATGTTTGCTAAAGATTGATATTCATATATACCCTTCTTCTTTTTGGCCCAGACTATTTATTTATTTCTCGTGTTAAACATTTGTCCTCCCGTGGCGGGGAGGTTTGCGTGCTCCAATGACCCGGAGAGCTATGCTGGCGGGAGTTTAGACTCCTGGTAGGGCCACCCAAGCCAGACAGGTCAAAGGAGAGGAGACAGGCAAAGAACAGTCCACAGGTCCTCCAGTTTGGGGGTTGGATGTTGGGCCAGCTCCCCATCATCCGTAAAAACAAACACTGCTAAACGTACTTTACAGCAGCCTCGGAACGGATGGACAGAAACAAAGAAGCAGGCCCGGCAAAGCAAATGGAAAACGAATATAGGCGCGCGGAACGTAAAAACCTTGCTGCAAGCAGGCAAGTTACAAGAATTGATAGATCAGATAGAAAGAACAAAGATAGTAATACTAGTAGTGGAAGAGACTAGATGGGTAGTCTTTTGCCTTCTACTACAATGGCCCTAGTACAAGAACTGGTCAAGCTGGTGTAGGTTTCCTAATAAAGAAAAACATCCCAATAAACGAAAGAATATGTTTAATAAGACTTAAAGGTAAACATAATAACATAACAATATGCTCCAACCAATGAACAATCAGAGGAAGTTAAAGAAATGTTCTATGACCAATTACAAACATCATATGAACAAATAACTAAAAGTGACACAATAATACTAATTGGTGATTTGAACGCGCAAATTGGGAAGGAGAAAGCATATCAGACAGTAGCAGGGAGTCACTAATTACACGAAAAAACAAACAAAAATGACGAATATTTATGCGGATTTTCTGCAATTAACAATCTAGTTATAGCAAGCACCCTATTTCATCATGCTAAAATCCACAAAGGAACATGGACCTCACTAGACCAAAATACACTTAACCAGATAGATCACGCACTAGTGAATGAAACAAAAAGAAAGCTGATAGAAGTTGTAAAGGATTATACATAGACTCTGATCATTATCTTCTGAAGATTATAGTAAACCAAAAGCTACCAATGATGTACAAGAAAAGAAGAAAGAAAACTAGCAAGTGGGATTTAGAAAAGCTGCAAGATCTACAACAACAAAAGGATTTTAGGGTGAAGCTATCTGACAGTCTCAAAAATCGCAAAACACCTGAAGAGATAGATACTGATTGGGAAGATCTCAAAGAAAGAATAAGCAGTATTGATGAGAGAACAATAGGGGGGGAAAAGAAAAACAAAAGAAATGAATGGTGGGCAATAACTGTAAAATATCTATACAAAGAAAGAATGAGGCGAGAATTAAGGCACTGCAGGTTGGTACAAGAGCAAATTACGAGAATTACAAGGAAAAAAGAATAAAATCAAATAGACTGTGCAGCAAGAAGAAGAAGAGCTGGATTAACAATAAAATAAGAACAATTGAAGAAAACCACAAGAAAAATGAGTCCAGAAAATTCTTTGGTGAAATCACAGGAATAAAGAGTAAAAACGAATCAAGGGTTTTGTACTGATCACACGGTAATATAATAACACAAGAAATTCAAATATTGCAAAGATGGAGAGATTTCTTCCAAGAAATATTCAACCCTTCTAATAAAACAAAGGTAAAGTTAATAGAAAATGAACAGATGACTGAAGAAGATGAAATAACTGAACCAATATTTAATGAAATATGTTATATAATTAACCATCTAAAGCAAAATAAAGTGGCTGGATCAGACAACGTAAATTCTAAATAAAATTCGGAGGTACAACTCTCAAGAAAGAAATTCATAATTTAATACATAAAGTCTGGAAGTATAATCAAATGCCCCAACAATGGAATGAAGCTATAATAGTACCAGTTTTCAGAAAAGGAAACAAGCATGAATGTAAGAACTATAGACCCATAGCACTCTTAAACACAGTATATAAAATATTTGCTATTCTATTAAACAATAGGCTGACAACTATAGTCGAAAGCAAAATAAGAGACTCACAAGCTGGATTCCGTCAAAATAGATCAACAATTGACAACATCTTTTTGATAAGGCAGGTAATTGAAAAGTGTTACGAATATGGAATAGAAATGCATAACATGTTTACAGATTTTGCCCAGGCCTTGGATTCAATCCCAAGGAACAAAATAATAGAAAGTTTAAGAAAATACAAAATACCAAACAAATTGATAAAGTTAATAAGTCTGATGCTAGCAAATACAAAAGCAAGAGTTAAAATAAATAATAGCCTCAGTGAAAAGTTTGACATTGAATTTGGTGTTAAACAAGGTGATCCACTGTCAGCCACATTGTTTTGTTTGTCAATGGATATAATTCTATCACAATTAGATATTAGATATTAGATGTAATATATCAAGCAGATCAAGCGTCGCCAATGCAGATGACTCGCTACTAACAACAAGATCAAAAAGAGCAATGGAACAGCTTTTTCACAAATTGAAAGAAAATGCAGAACAATTTAACTTAATAATCAACAAAAAACAAACCAAGTACATAAGATGTAAGCCTGAACTGTTACAGCTCACTGAGATAGTGTTAGGTAGTGTCACTTATCAAGAAGTCAAAGAGTACAAGTATCTTGGGTCATTAATAAACCAAAATAACACAATAGAGGAAGAAATCAAGGACAGAATAACAACTGGAAACAGAGCATATTTTGCATATAAAGAGTTATTCAAAAGCAAACTGTTATCCAAAAGAGCCAAACTCAAGTTATACTATGGAGTGATTTTTTAGACCAATTGTTACATATGATGCTGAAACATGGACTCTATAAAAGCAAACGACAACCACAAACTTATGGTATTTGAAAGGAAAATTTTAAGAAGAATATTAGGTCCCATAAGGTTAGAAGATGAGCTATGGAAAACAAGATTTAACACAGAAATAGACAAACTAATAAAGCATAAATACATAGTAAATCATATAAAATCATTGAGATTGAGTTGGTTTGAACACTTACATCAAATGGACGAAACAAGAAATGTAAAGTAGATCTACAACTGGATCCCTTTTAAGACAAGAAAGAAGGGAGGGATGACCTATTAGAAGACATTAAGTTAATGAAAATCAAAAACTGGACAAGACTAATTTACGATAGAAAAAGATGCAAGGCTGTTGTAGAACAGGCCAAAACATTTCATTAAAGGAAACATTGTAGCACTGCTTAAGAAGTAAGAAGATGCTTCATAAATTGGGCAAACTGAATGATTTACTGTTTCCAAGAAAACCTGTTCAACATTTGTTGTTTTTTCTAAAACAAAGTTTGTTTATTTAAATTTTTTGTCTGACAGGTTGCTTTACCTTCTACAGCTCTAATTTGTGATAGAAAAAGGTGGAAGGCTGTTGTAGAGCAGGCCAAAACATTTCATTAAAGGAAACATTGTAGCACCTCTTAAGGAGAAGAAGTAATCATTTGTATAGTGGAGTCGGTACTAAAATTATTATAATTATTGATTATTAATACCATCAGTGAATAAATAAATTGGCTCATTAGACCTAATTATAACTCCTTAAGATATTAAATGGAAAGAAGCCATATAAATTAGTATTGAAGTTTTTGTTTCACCATAATTTAACATAATTCTGACTGTGTATGTTGCTGTCTGAAAAGTACAGAAATGCTCTTTCCAAATTAGTTTATTACCTAGTTAAAGCCTAGAAAAATTTGAATTTTCTGCCTCATTATGTTTGCTACAGAATTCGTAGAGCAAAATAACTCTGTGTGTGTCTTACTGCAATTCAGAGTCAGATCATTCACAAAAAAGTTCAAATTTTAATAGTATGAAATGTATATCTATTGCTTTTATTAATATACTTTTATCATCTGAAAACTGATCACCTTTTAGAGTTTTAATTCATTTATATTTGCAAGTATTTTATTTATAAGAAGAATAAATGTGGAAGTGAACATTTTTGCTGATGAATTATTCATTGTAATGAGTAAAATCAAAGTCATTAATAATACATTTTTGTAGTTCCTCAGAATTTCATTACACTTAATTCACTTGAATTTGCTTCAATCAATAAAAGTTATTCCAATACTTGAAAATTCTAGCCACATATTATCTAAGCTGTGACATAAATATAGAAGGTATCTGAAAATTGCAGATAAATACATATAACTTGCAAAATTATGATGAATTCAAAGTATGACTTTTCCTTGCACTTTTCAGTATCTCATGATATATAAAATAATTGCACCAATATTATGCAAGTTGAAGCATTAATTATGTGATATTCTACGCAGAACTGTGCTGAATAATAACTCTGGTTTGTACATTAATGAAGGCTGTATTTTATTCAATTATGCAATGAGGAATCAACCCAATCATAAGTCTCATAATTAACGGGTTTAGCAATTTGAATTCAGTTGAGGTAAATAATCATAACTGGATAATAACTTATTTGATTAAACAAGTTATCTAACTGACTCTTTGAAAGACTGGCTACTGAAAAATTTCTTTTTTGCCCATTGCAAGACAGTTTATGATAATACATTAATTTATTTATGGCCTAGACTTGAATTAATTATATTTATATCATTGCTTGTAATTTTATTGCATTTCAAAATTAATTCTCAATCAAAGAAATAGAGATTTACTGTTCAAAGATTATGGAGATAAGTTTAAATATGAATTTATGAACTTGACATTTTGAACAATGTATGGTTTTAATGGTAAATAAACAATTAATGAAACTGATGGACTTGCAAGGGAAAAATAATTATATAGGCATAATGAGAATACAGATAATATTTCCTAATATTACATGACTAGTTGGAGAATAAATTATTTGAATAGACAAATCACAATATTAAATATTGTACATCATATTCATTTAAGAATATTCATAATAAAGCCTTTGAAAATGTTAAACATCAATGAGCTTGAGATTATCATTTGCATGTATAGTTACACGATCATACAAATTTGTTACATTCTTGTCAACAAATTTGTATGTTCAATATTAATAAACTGTTTTAACCATACAAATTGTATGAATTTAATTCTACTTGCCTTGAATATTTTGAAACAAATTATGATTTTCAAAATTATTTCCAATTCTTCCAGACACACTACATTTCAATATATTGCACTGATGTGGAATCAAAGTGTTCATTATTTTTTTTAAAAAAATCTAATAGCCAATTAATACAGTAATGAAACTATTATGACATCAATTAACTTCCTGTAAACATCATGCAGATTACTAATATTTACATCTACAAAAGAAATAAATAATTAAATAAATTACCTTGATTGTTTTTCCTGCTTGCAAATGAGTAAAAGCCAACATTTTTAATATATGTTTGCAAATGTACACATTAAGGCTGTAGAAAGTTTAAATAAATAATAATACTGTTTTTAATAAAGGAATATATAAACTATTTTAAAATAACTGAATGCATATAAATGAATTTTCTAATGACAATTATTATTATATCCTTCATTTATAACAAATAAAAATTTTGAGAACACAGCTATTGTTAAAACCATATATTTTAAACATAAAGATATATAAGTCTAGCGGTTGTTTTGTAGCACTAATTTTAATGACATTTAAACACAATAATGTACACAGATTTTTTAATGGACAGTATACTACATTATTTCTATTTTTATTGACACAAAGTGTCATTTCATATATGTTGCTCATAGTACAGTTAAATATATAATTTCATATAAAATTTTATAGGAACTTTGGTTTCATCTGAAGAACAATCTATATATTCTTCAGTATAGAGATAAATGTTATTTCTTGTTATACTATACAAATCTAATTATCATTTAGATAGATTGATTTACAAACCACAACACTGTTTTTAACTCAGTAATTACTCAATACTGTCTGATCACTTCTATTATATTAAAATTAAAGTAATTGTGGTACTATTACTTTTGTCTGACTTATTGTTCAAACCTGAATGATAAATGAACTGAAGTGATCTTTAAAATCTGGTTAACTAACACAAATTATCTTACTGAAACACACATTACACTTAGGAGTCTCATGAATTTTTTTCTCCTTGTAGTGGAAAGACTTGGGAAACTAGGGGTTTTATGTAGTCATGATTTATGTGTTTATTTTTTAACAATTTTATTGTCCCTGCAATAAGTTGATCATATATTCACAGCTCACAGTGAAGTTAAATCATGAAATAAAAGCATATAAATAATAACATCACTCTCACAGCTGATTTCACAATTTTAAGACTAGAATTCCATCACTCTGTTCATGGAGAAATAATGTTTCAACTTCTTTCACTAGAATTTTCTAAATTTTGAACTACAGAATACAATAACAATCCTTTCATTTTATCCTACTTTATTGAACTGAAGCTCATTTATCATTAAACTTTTCATCTTCATTTCATAAACTCTCACAAACTTTGCACACATTTTGTTGTCCGTTATTTAAAAAAGTATATTTGTAGCACAATATTTTTTACTTCAACAAGAGTCAAATATTATTTTCCATATGAAATAAAACTTATGGCACAATTTTCTTCTAGAAGATTGTTTGAATTCACACAGAGTGAAAGTTTAAACTTAAAACTTTTATTACACTCTTTGGTTTATAAATTCTAACATCATTTATTTTCTGTTTTGATTACTCCCTCCACATGTCATAAATGTCCTAGGCAACACTTTTTGACATCATACGGACGGTATTCTTGAGAGCTTGCCGTTTGTTACAAAACCAAATACGTATAACCTCTCGTTCATAACCAAGTTGATGAGCAAGTGCGGTGATTTCAGTTCCTAAAACAACATTTACATTATTTTATTTGATAAATGTGAATCTAAAACAATCAATTTAAATATGATACATAATGAATGAAATAATGTGAATTCTTGAAATGGTACTAACAATCTATTTAATATTAATAGTACATAAAGTTAGATAAAGTCAAAAATAGAATTTATAGGATCAAATACTCTTATTATCAATATATTTTTATAACTCAATTTTAGAATATAAATATATTTTATATGCACCCTGTTCAACCATCTTCTGCAATGGTTTTTGGAATTTGTAGCTATCATAAATGCCAAAATTTGACATGTAATTTATACAATTTATTTAACTACATTCACATCATAGTTGAATTATATTATATTTCATATTTTAAACTGCAACATCAATATTTTTGTTTAAATATGTTTAGCCAACATTGGCTTTTACATCTAATAGAAACTCTAATATGATAATCTTGGAGCAAGTGGGAAAAATATATTTTAATTTAGTTCCAAAATTATTAGCGAGTTCCTTTATGTTAACATTCCATTAAAATCGTAGTTTTATTCTAGATAGTATTTGTTGCCAAATAATAAAATTTCTAATATTACTAATAAATTGTGATTATTACAATTTTACTGTCTTTCATAAAATTATAATGTCTTAAGAGTTTAATCCCCACCAAAAAAAACATTATCTTCATTAGAAGTCGTGTGTGTATGCATAATGCTCCTTAGTGATTTGTTCCCAATACAACAAAGAATTTTAGTAATTTATCACAATAAGTATTGATATTTTTAAAAAATAATCCATTAAAAACTTTTTTCATATTATTTGTCATATTTATGAACATATCACACCTCTTTATCTTGAACAGTTTTCTGCAATTGTGTATATTTAAATGTTTGCCCATGATGAAACATGTCTTATTGTAATTATCTATAAACAAGAAAAACGTATAAGAGGTTATTTCTCATTCTTTCCAGCAGTTTTTATACTAGGTTGATGACCAACTATTACTTTTCTTGTCCAAACATATTGTGGAGGCCAATAATTGTTCACTTCCATTATATGAAATATCAGAGATTTCACAATCTCCAGCATCTGTTTAACTGCAACTAAATTGTACATCCCACATGACTACTTAACTTAAGAACATTGATTTAGTAAAACAAAACTGTTGTGTTTTGCTAATACTATATATAATATTATGATGCAAGTAAAAGCATACCTGAGGGATGAGTATTCCTTTCAAAATGTGCATTTAGAAGTTCTAATGCTTGTGGAGTAAATGATGTCCTTCGTTTTCTTTTCTTAGATGGTTCTACACCAATGAATTCTGTTAGATGGTTTTGCCCACTTTTGTACCTGTAACAGTTGAGTACAATAATTACAAAAATAAATGAATCGAACATATTTACCAGACATAAAAGGAATTTAAATAATTTATTAAAATGTGCATGCATAATGAATTTTTACTGATGATATTACCATAGGAAAGTTATTCATATTTAAAGAAAAATGCCAAAATATCATTAAATACTTTAGTAAGGCAATAAGATAAATCTAGTACTTTGTTCAATTTCTAGAAATAATTGAACTTATTTAATAATACAATTTATGAAATAGTTGCAAAAATTAAGGAAAATTCTCCAACTCAAAATGATAGGAAATGGAAAGAATAAACTAAAAAGTATTTTGAGGCTTCACATACTAAGTTTATTTCACACAATTTTCTTAGTATCACATTGAATATAAATAATTTTATCTTTATCTAAAGCTTCAAAAATTCCGAGTAATTCTTATTTTTCTATTAATTTCAAAGACACGATCATGGTTGTTATTATAATAATTCAGTAATGACAACAAAGCATATTAATCTAATAGTTTGGTTAAATATTTTCTTCTTAAAATATCAGCAGAATATAATTGAATTGAATATTATCAAAAGAATTTATATATTGAAACATGATTCATTGAATTTAATAATAAATTAACTGCAACTCTACAAAATCTTAATGGTTGCAAGTCATGATTATGTCTGTTATTTTTTAATAAATGATACTTTTTATTGTTTCCTGAATGTGTTATATTAATAGGAATAGTTAATATAATTTGTGTTGTAAATTTTGAACTTCTCTGAAAATGGTAGAAATTCTTCATGGTGATTATAAAATAAGAAACATTTCATGTGTTGAAATAAATAATTGTCAAAATTTATTTGAATGAATTTTTATAATAAAAGTGGTATTTGATTAAGTGAAGTTCTTCTTTATTTAGGTAACTTAAGAATCATTTTATTCATGAGAAAGTACAAAAAATGTAGAACCACAAAATATGTTAACTAAAAATAGCATATATTTAATAAAATTCTTAATAGAATTTCATTTTTTATAGAGTTTTATTTGAATCCAATTATTTTCTACAACCCAGTTGTGAGAAAAATACAAATAATGTGGTGTTAAATTACACACCTCTCTTCAGCTTCTTTCATCCACATCTCTAACACAGGTTTTATTTTCTGTGCACTTTTGGGGGTTATATCCAGTTTTTCAAACCTGAAATGAGAGTTTAGTGTTACTTAGTTAACACTTTTCCAAAAGCGATTTAAAATGTGTTTATATAACCTGAGTATTTAGAAACATATAAATGTACAGATATAAAAGATCAATTATTTTGTTCTTGACTATTGAAAATTATATACAGTGCGCCTTTTCTAATCATCTTGTGATTCAATATCATAATAGAAACTGTAGATGATCAATGGATATGAAAAGCTGAGGTCCTGCCTTGTATTAGAATTGTAATGTAAAAGACCAAGTCTTTTCATGCTACTTTGAAATCCAATATGTTTTATTACAAATATATATATATATATATATATATATATATATATATATATATATATATATATATATATATATATATATTTATTGAAAATTAATTCTTGATGTAACTAGAACATTTGCCTGAATAATTATTGTAGAACTCAGTTTGTATTTAATATGTTTATTAAAAAATCTTAACATTTTAAAAAATAAATCATTATTATATTTACTGATATATTTGCCAACCATCAAGATTTAGTTAATAATATTAGAATAGTAATTAATAAAGGATGTTGATTTATACATGCAAATGTGACTCAAATATATAAGCAGTATAATCGTTTATATTTCTACATTGGTCTAAATCTTCATTGAAAATGATCTTGGTATGTATCTGAACTTTTTATCAAAAATTTAAGTTCTGTATAGAAGTAATATTGTTAGAAGCAATATAGAATTTTGATAATTTATAAATTTGGGCTTGAAAGACAATGGTAAAATTGAATAAACCTGGACAATACAAGGGTACTTGTGATGTTATATTCATAACAGTGATAATAATAGATAATATATTCAAGTTGAACTATTGAAAGAATTAAACAGTTTGTTGAAAAATGGATAGATAATTATTTAATTTTTAATAAGCAAATGAAGGGTTACTATTGAAATAAATTAAACTTTTTATTACTTATTTGAATCAACTACCAGATAAAAAGATGTACCTAAAATATAATTAAACCAAACTGATATAGTATAAAGTGTCATGCACCTTCAGTTTACAACAATGAACATATTATAGCTGGCTATAAAATGATTATTATGAATTTATTGTTCCCATTAAACATTATTCTTTTATTGCATTCTTTTTTTGTGTGTAATAAAAATTATTTATTAAAATGAAAAAATTTACGTCTGATTGAAAATAATGAATAAGAAAGATAGCCAATTCAGACAAAAAGTGTAATATAAATACCACACAACATTTCTGGGATCCTTGTCCCTTTCGTCAGGTGCTAAGAAGAGCATAGAGGTACATAACTGCACTTGTCATTTGACAACACTCAAAAGCTTTTGATATATCAATATATGATATATATATATATATATATATATATATATATAGCTGTGCGGCGGTCAAAACTCCCCAGTCCGCAGCCAGCCAGTGCACGGAATGGTGTAACACTCCTTCCTGAAGAAGGAGGCTGAGAGCCTCCGAAAATTTGAAGAACAACCTTCAGTTCCTTAAGGCGACACTGCACTTCACTTTCAGTTAAACCACAACCAATCTCTCTTTCCTTTCCATACCAATATTGCAATTATATATATATATATATATATATATATATATATATATGTAACATATTTTGTGGATCTACATTTTTTGTACTTTCTCATGATTATATCTGCGATATATAAATATTGAAAGCTTTCGAGTGTTGTCAATTGACAAGTGCGAAAGGGACAAGGATCCCAGAAATGTGTGGTATCTATATTACCCTTTTTGTCTGAATTGGCTATCTTTCTTATTCATTAAAAATTATTTATTGTTCAAGCAATTTATGAGAAATGCAATAACACATTGATTGCGTAGAATGTTCTTTTTATAACTGTACAATAAGTATGTAATATTTGTACTATTTTCAGTTCACTATTGAGCACTTTAATTCAGTTAAAGTGTTTTTTATCCTGCTATAGGAAAGGGCAAATATTTAGTATTAATATTCATTGTGTGTTTATACATGTATGGAGAAGCTACACTGTTTGTCATTCACCCCATATTTATTCAGGCTGAATCACTGCCTAACATCAGAATATGTCTGAGTGGTTCCATCTTTTCTTATCCTGCAGAAACATCTTGATGGGTTAACGTAAAAACAATAATAAAAATCCTACATATTTTTCAGAAAGATATTTAAATGGGCATTTAGATAAAATTTTCCACAATAAATTAAACAGTAAGATTAAAAATACATACAAGGCAAGGGTCATTTCTTTCCATTTCCTTCATCCTGAAACCATGAACTGGAAGTCAGAACTTCCATAAGGATTTTCAAACTGATATTTATACATTGATTTTATGCATGTACATGAAACATGCTAATGAGCAATATTTTTAAATTTATTAGGTTATCAAAACATTTCATAAAATGTACATTTTTTGCCTTAACTAAACTCTCTAGTGAGTAGTGTGAAAATTGAAACAAGGGTATTAACGTCTATTGATACTTACATTTTGTTAAGATTATATTATTTAGTTAGTGGTATTATTATTTGCATGCATTTTTATAGTATGACAAACTACAGTAATAGAAATAATTAAAAAAAGATAAGAATGGTATTTCAATAAGACACACAGTTTATTTTTAAGAAGTAATAAAATATAACAGCTAGGCTACATGCATTAAACATATCCAGGCTTGCCAAACAAATGCTTGCATTTAAAATTTATACAATTCCACTTCATTAACTCAATGAGATAATGAATAATTCAATAATTTAAATATATTGTAAACTGTTATAAATAAACACTATTTTCTGGACACATTTCAGTATTCTTGTTCTTCAGCATTGTTGGCAATCCTAGATCGTCATTTTAAATGCCAATGCCCTGGCTCACTTAGAAAATTAATATAAATGACATGGTATTAAATACAAACTTTAACAGTTTTTAACAACTTTTGAATTATTTAATGCTAGTTCCACTTGTACATTAATTTTGAAATTTCAAAATGTTCAATTATACTCAACTTGAGTAAAAAAGCTTAAAGAAACATTAAAAAATATACATTAAAGTAAAACTGAATAAAAATTGTGAGTGGAGGGGTATTGGCTTTTTCTACAACATAAACGTAGTCTACCTCCATGTGCAGATTACGTTTGAGTTGTCTGTTACTTTTGCGTGCTAGCTAACTTTCCAAAATTTGAAAGGGATTAGATTGATATAATAATAAGAAAAATGTTAGGTGCAGTAAGAAGTAAAGAAGGTTAACTAAATGTATGAGAACAACACGTACATAGCCTGTTGCTGTGACGCAAGTTGTGCAGCACAGTACATCTGAGTGGCCAGGGCACTGGGGACAGAATAAAACACGCGAACTGAGTCACCTGCCTAACACATGCCTTACTAATGACATTCAATAAAAATAAAACACTAGCCAGTCAATAATATTTGAAGAACTTACCAAGCAAAGAAAGTATCTATAATGATATATATAATAGTAAAATAAATAATTGCTCTTAAGAATTACTATAAACAGGAAATGAGTATAACTCAAAATAAACCATTATTTTTAGTATTTAGAAATAAAAATATTTGATATTTTTTAAAATTATTTTGTATTTATAAAAGAAGAATTTTTTTACACAAATAATCAAAACTAATTCAATTTGGTAATAATGGGTAAATGATGAAAGGTTGTACAATAATTATTTATCTTTCTGCTACCATAGCTAATTGTATAAAAACTTGGAGTGTATATTAATAGTAAATTAGTAACATGTATTATTTCATGCATGATGCCAATTGGTATTTAATATGAAACAGTAAAGAAAATATATGCATTCATTTTTTGCTCATCTTTATTACATTTGTAATAAGAATTTTTATATGTTTTATCTTTAATTTTTCAATTCTAATTGGATTCTAAACAAATAAAATAATGAGTTATATTTGTACACTCAAGCAAGTAATAAACATATTATTCTATGGAAGATAATTGCACTGATAATTGCAGTGATGTCATACACTGCTGTCAATAAAAATAATTTCTTTTTGGAGGTAGCCTAATTGTAGTAGAATCAATTTCTACATATATTTAAAATATAACTACATGTATGAAATTTTTATTTGTTTACACTGTGCATACAGCCTAATAATTTAGAGTACTAAAAATTTAAGTATAAGAAAATTCTTAATAGTTTTGAGGAGTTACTTGAAAAATAATATTGTTAACATAAAAAAGTTTTATTTGTTATCAGTTGATTTATTAATGTAATTACTCTGAGCATATGAGAGAAGTGACAATAATTACTTAGTCCACATCAATGTCTACTGAATCATAACATTTTACATAGTTTAAACTGATGCAGAATTAACTTTTTAAAGGACAACAAAATTATTAGACAATATCTTCTCTTACTCTAAGGCTTTGGGCATATGTTAAAGTCTAATGAATAATTCAGGATTATTATTTTTATTTGAAATAATTATTTACATATGGAAAGGAAAGAGAGAAAGGTGGTGGCTTACCTGAAATTGAAGCTCAGCATCACCATTTGAGACAGGAGGAAGGTAAGCCACTACCTTTGCTCTCTTTCCTTTCCATACAAATTATTTTCATTATTTTGGAAACATCGCATTCTTAAATGTACTATAATATATTCTGAGTGTATTATGAAACCAGGCAAATATTAATTATGTATTTTACTTACAAAATGGTCTTAAATGAAAAATTAATGTATGGAATAAGTTGCACAAAAGGAAACTTGAATGTAATATCTGAGTATACACTAAATTATTCATTTCTTGGAAATGTATATTTCTTTAAAATAATTGTTAAATCTTGTAGTCTCAAAATGATTAGTTCAAACTCAGCTAAAGAAGTAATTATATATTGCATTATGTAAAACATAATTATTGCATAAGTTAGTTATCATTAGGAAACTCAGGTTCTTTCAAAATATGGTGGAGTATTCATAGAAATAGAAATTCCAAATATGAAATATAAACAGATAGATTTGATTGTTACAAAAATTGAAATTATAAATGTAAGTTTTAAAAAAATTTTACAACATAGAATAGAAACTGTGAAACAGTACAGTAAAAACTACACTTTGCAATTAATCCCCAGGTTAACTTCACAGTTCCTTGCCTTTCCAGATTTAAAGAACCTTCCAAACTGTCACCTCTGAAACACCCATCTAAATACCCCCTGCAAAAAGTTACATAGATTTAGTATCCCATAGAACCTCAAAGTATTTTGTTGATACTCATCTCAAACAAATGAACCTAGCCTGTGGCCAACACATAGTCCTCTATAACCTCAAAAATAATAGTGGAATTGTCATTCCCCTGGCTAACATGGATTCTACAACCATTGTCATATACAGAGAGAAGAACATGGCTGAAACATTTTGCCAACTGGGAAATTTTTAAACCTGTTTGTACTGCTCCAATAATTCTATCATATCCTAAATAGACTAGTATATTCAGGCACAAGTACTCCATTTCCAGTGAAGTCATCACACAATAAAACACAATAAATAAAAAACCAATAACTTCTCCCTTTTATCTGATACCAAATAGCCACAAATCTGGTAAGACAGTGATGCTGACTATAACTGTCCCAACAAAAGAATTTTCATTTAAGTGGATACATCCCTTCAACTCATAGTTGAAAAACTATCTTTCTTCATCTTTCTCCTGAAAAAGGAGGATAATGCCTCAGAAAATTTGAAGAACTTTCAAGCTTCAATTTGAGGTATGCCTCCACTTTTATCTCATTCCTTTACATACCAATTGTTTTATCTTTTCTGCCAAGGTAATTAATGTCAAAATAAGGAAATATGGCAAGGTCAAATTGATTAACACATTTGAATAAAAGGGACAGAGAGCAGTTGACTTTACTTGAAGTGACAGGTGTGTAACTCAACTGGGATGAAATAAAATTTCAAAGCTGTTGATTTAAGGTAAGTCAACTGATCTCTGTCCATCTTTCCTATCCAAATGAGTTACATGTATATATATATATATATATATATATATTCTTTCAATTGATATTTGCAAACATATAATATATGTTATATAAATTGTTAAAACTTCCTAATTTTTTTCTACTTTTTATTGAAGAAAGCCCTCTTAGATACTAATACTACTATAATTTTTCTTGTGTCTTCTTCATAGTAGATATTCTTGCAATCTTGTTCTCTATTAACAACTTTCATAGTCTGTTTAAATTCAATTTTGAGTCATTTGCCTATTTTCATGTTTTCCATTACCCACTACTATATATTTTTTAATTTAAATTAATCACTTCAAGTCACAGTTCATCCATTCCTTTAATTATATTTCCAAACAATTTATTCATCTCTAACATGATGACAATGTTATTTTATTTTGACTTGAACAGTATTACTATTAATGTTATATTGTCTTGTTTTAAAAAAACTACAGTGGTACATTGTTCTTTCTTACTTACACATTTTTAAGTATAAAATCAAGAACTAAACATGATTTTGAATATTTGATTACTAAAATATTTGTGCATAAAATTGATTCTAACCAATATTTCTGAGAATTTTCTAATAAAGGCTAACTTATTTGTATTTTTCAGATTTAGTTTTCTTTCCTTCTAAGCAAAATGTAGTACTATAGTGTGATTAAAATGAGATTGTACTTAGGTTTCAGCATGAAAGAAGGTGCTGATACCACATACACAAGGTTGTAATGGACTTTGTTAACATTGAAAATATTAGAATAGTGCAATTGTACAGCAACTCTGCTTGCCCTACCTTTCATTTTAAGCGTTCTGATTAGAGTATTCAATGTCACAGTTCCTTGTGAGAAATTAACAGTCAAGAGACATTTAATTTTAATCACACTATAATACTTTATTTCTCAACTTGCAATATAGAAAAAAAATTTATGCCAAGAAACCAACAAAACTTGGAAACCAAGTTTGTTTCTAAGTAGTATGTATTACTGCTAGTGCATGTGGGGAACTCTGATTCTCAGTAATTTTGGTTAGTGCAGCATATTATAGAGATCCAAATCATCACATACACCATTCACAACATTCTATTGAATACAGTAAAATTAAAATATTATAAATATTAAATATTTATTTTGTAAACAAAAATAAAGTAAACATGTATTGGTTTTTTCTTTGTTTATTGTTAGTTTGAATATTATCCATATATTAACTGAGTCATATCTTGAAAGTGTAATTGTTGCAATTTCTAACCTGCATATAGCACTCTGACTGTAAGCTGGACCTTCTGTAATACTGAGAGCTTGCCCAACTTGTGTCTGAGTTAAACCAAGGGACAACCGCCTCAGTTTGAAAGCTTTGGCAAACTCTTTGATTTCATCAAGATTAATGCCATCTACTACATTACTGCTTGTCTGGTTGATTGTCGGTTGATCTGAAATATTAATAAATATATCTTAATAAACTAATTCAGATTAACCAATTTTATTTACTAACAGAAATTATCTGTCAAAATATGTATTTTGAAATGTTCAATTTCTTACTCAACACACAAATTTTGTGAAATGACTGCTTATTTTGTTCAATAAATGCAAATTAAACATTCTATGTTATAAAGCACATTCTTAAAGAAAAGGTGGGAAAATATATTTGTATTTGTAGTTTATTGATCTGTTATTCCTACAAACTATGTTATGGAAAACTCCAAATAAATAAATCTAATCAACATAGTAATACAAACTTACACTCTCAAACACAACATCTCTCTGAAATTTACATGAATTCTATTGGATTAAATGAATTTTGAGTACATGGTAAGTATTCTTCAACAGAGTAAAAGCAGTGACACTGCAAATATGCTCTCAGAGCAGCTTTAAATCTAATTTGGTTGTCAATTATTGTGATATCTCTTGGCAATTTATTATATAATACAGAACCAATGTGAAAATAACTTTTCCTGAAGTTTGATGCATTTAGGGAATTTAAAAATAAATCATTACTTTGTGTTGTATTTTAATTATGGACTACTGAACATTTCTTTAAAGGATACGAGTTTTTGTTTTGGATTGCTTGGTAAAAAAAAAAGTTGTTGTTCACCTGTCTGGCACAGTGACACATACCCACAATTTCAAGTAAGCCTTATATTATGTCTCTTTCCTTTTGATATCTATGACATGCTTCAAAAGTTCACCATATACAGAGCACTCTACACTTTATCTACGACATTTGTAGACAGACACTCAGTTGAATGTGTTGTGTAAAGTCTTTCCTCAATCCACAGCCAGCCGGTACATGGAATGTAATTGTCTTTCCTGCAAAATGGAGGATGAACCTCTGAAAATTTAAAGAACATCTTTCAGTCTAGAGTGGCTACGCCAAGCTTCAATTTCAAGTAAGCCACCAACGAACTCTCTTTCCTTTCTATACGAATTATCTGAATTTTATATTTATATTTATATATATATATATATATATATATATATATATATATATAATTGCAATATTGGTATGGAAAGGAAAGAGCGATAGGTTGTGGCTTACCTGAAAGTGAATAGTGGTGTCGCCATAAGGAACTGAAGGTTGTTCTTCAAATTTTCAGAGGCTCTCAGCCTCCTTCTTCAGGAAGGAGTGCACTGGCCGGCTGCTGACTGCACGTCAAACTTTCTGGATCTGATATCATGTGGGTTCTATGTACCAAGGTAGTGATGACAGTAGACTTTCGTGCAGGATGATGAAAACTACATGTATTTAGATACAGATCAGTGTGTGTCTGTTTTTGGTATACACTGTGCCCTTGAGTGCAGTCTGGTTTTCTTCTTACTAATACATCCAGAAAGGGGATCTTTCTGTCTCTTTCTACTTCCATCGTAAACTTAATATTAGGATGTCTTCCATTCAGATGATGTAATAATTCTTGTAAGGTGATGATACCGTGTGGCCAAATTACGAACGTATCATCTACATATCTGAAGAAGCCACTCCAAACGAGCAGTTCTTAGTGCTTCTTCCTTAAATCTTTCCATGGGGATGGGGAGCACTCCAGGGATGGGAATGGTAGGGGTTGACGTATAAATAATGTGTATTCAACTTAATTTGTGGTTTTAATGGTCACTGTACAATTTTGGCATTCATTAAGTTGGTTGAGTAAACTTTCAGTCCCATCAAAGGAGTGTGAAGCAAAATAATAATCCAAAAAGGCTCTTAATACTGTCAAATCCATTGAGTTTAGAGTAACTGAGGTGAACAATGACACTGTTGATGCCAGTCAAGTTCAAGTTCAGCTACTTCAATAAGAGATGGTTGTAAGAAGGGGTTAATTATAGAGATTAGCGTGGAATTAATTGTTTTTATGCTCTATTATAAATAAATACCTGGGGAAAAGCAGGCACTAGGCTAGTAAATAAATAAATTTTCTTACTAGGAGAATCAGCTAAGAAATCTGATGTCGGACTGCTCCTATTATGTGAATTTCCATTGGTACCATTTTTATGTTGCCCTTGAGAAGATGGTGGCTGAGTTGTTGTTATTGTGATGTCGGAATTGTTGGCAGCTAATCGATTGATAACATTCATTGATGAGTCTGAACCATTCATCATACCATTTTGATGATGATGTTTGTCTGACATCATCTGAAAAATATGAAGCGTGTAAGTAAATTTGATTATATTAAATTTATGAAAAGTGGTATTGTTAATCATCTTTGATTACTTGCTTACTCTATTATATTTTTGCCTTCAAACTTTATGTAAATACTCAGAACTCTTCAGTGATCAATTCTATTTCACTTACTTTGTATTAACATTTACTTACAAATTAAAGTTAAAATGTAAGTAATTAATTTTAGGGATGTAAAATTATCTGCCTTTATAGTCAATGTTGCTACTTAGTTCTATTAAATATTGAATAAGAGTCATCTGCAATAATTTAATAACTGAATACATAGGATTACTTTTGCAATTAAAATTAATTCAAAGCAAAGAAATAATTTATTTAGCTAAACATATAGAAATAATTAAATTATATGGATGAATATAAATTAAGGAACCAATTTAACACCCAAAATTAAATGAATGCAGATTGATATATAACAATCAATGACAAATGACACAGCAAATGACAATTTTTTATGTACCCATTTTCCAAATAATTTTGATGAAACCAAAGAAATTGAGCTTCTAATTCTGGTTGAGGAAAATGAATCAGAATAGTAATCTTCCATAATTTTGTTAAAATACAGAAAATAAAGAATGAAAAATATTTACTGGGTAATGTTGTGGATGTGAAGGCTGCCGTTGATGTTGTTGACTATGTTGAGGTGACTGGTGGCTATGTGGTGGTGGAGGATGATGTGATGGTGGGACCATGCCTCCAAGAAGCTGCTGTGCCTGTGGTCCATTACCAAGTAAATGAGGCATAGCAGATGGCGGAGGTTGGTTAAGTCCAAGGCCAGCTGCACTTGGAGATTGCACTATAAATATAATTTGACAATAAAAATTTCTACAAATTCTATATTCATATCTTACACAGAATTAAAACAATTCAGCAAGACTATGATAATTTTTTATATGAGTAAGTAGTTGTTTGCACATATTTTACAAATATATGCTTAAGAAATAATATATAGGATACAAAGAAAATTGAATATGTTTTTTTAAAGTGTTTACATCTGTTACAAGGGTGAATTCTGTAATTATATAAAAAATATTTGTCTAATGAGATGAGTGATTGATATTAGTAATGATTTCCAAAATTGAACTCTGCTGCAATATCATCTTATTCAGAATGAAATATGCTTGAGAATAAGTTATTGATTAAGTAAACTAATAGTAAATAATTCAAATTTATCATTATTAAGTATTATACATAATATTTTGGAATATACTGCCTTATGAACAATTGTTAGTGTGTTATAATTCACTCTAAAACTTTACCTGGTGGACCAGAGGATGGAGCTAATAGATGATGTGGTTGTGCAAGGGTCTGCAGGTTTGCAAGCGTGGTTGTCACAACTTGCCCATTGCTAAGTGCTAAGTTTACCATTTGCCCACCAGTTACATGGTTGACTGGAATTGTGAGAATGGTCTGTGTTGCAATTCCTAAATGATTAATTTTGAATTAACTTTTGTCATGATCTTTAAATATATAATTACAAAAAGATATCTCAATCATATCTTCAAATTATAATTAAAAATAGAATCTTTATCTGACTTGTATTACATATAATCAGAAAAGTGGCCTAGATTCATAATTTATTAACATTAAAATTTACAATTAAGGAAAAAAAACATTTATTCCCTTTAATTAGGGACCTCTTCAGTTATTGTGTATGATTAAAGAAACAATTATGACATTGTGTGAACTTAATTAAAATGTTAATGTTCAATTGTTTTTCATTAAATCCACATAATACTTTGTTTCTCTAATTACATATAACTAAAGAGGTTTTAAATAGTTTACTTTTTGCTGAATATACAGTAATTGGTGACCACTAGTGATCAAGTTGACTGCCAGCTAATGAACATTTATTTATCTGAATTTGGAGAAATACATGGAAAGTGAGCTAATTCCTTCAACTTTATTAGCCTTAGTGTAAAATTATCTACTACTATAAAATATGAAATAAACAATATCCAATAGTGTCAAGTTTTGCCATGAAACAGCAAATTTTTTTCTGAAAGATAGTATAAGTAATCTCAATGATATACCTTGGAGTCTAGTGCATATTGTAACAAAAATCATACCTTGTGATGTAGGTATAAGTAACTGTGCTCCTTGAATTCCTTGTACAAGTTGACCAGAAGCTAGAATGAACTGAGGCATAGCTGCTGGTTGAGGAGCAGTTAATAACTGTGGTTGTGCTGATGAAAGTAGAGGAGAACTGTTTGCACATGATGTTGGTACAGTTCCTGATGAAGAAAAGGAAAAGTGTAAGTACAAAAATGATGTGATTACATGGTTCTTTAATGAATTAACAACTTACAGGTTTTAATAATTGACTAGGTGAAAAGATGTAATCATATATTAAATGAAAATATTTGCACTATGATGATTTATTTTAATTTCAAAACAATTTTCATAGCTAAGTTGTACCCAAAATTAAAATAATTTAAATTTAAGTTGTGATTTTCTATACTTTACTTTAATAAAGAGTTACATTCTTTTAGTGTGGAACAAGATTACAGATTATTTTCAAATAAATTTTTAATATACCTGTGGCACCAACACTGAGGTTTAGAGGTGCATTTAGTAAAGATGAACCCAACCCTGCAATTCCTTGAAGTCCTGCAGCTAAAGATGCAACCTGAGGCAACGATTGCTGCAAAGATGCTAAATTCTGTAAGTTCTGAAGGGTTACCATCCCTGCCACTGAAAAATAAAAATGAACAAATTAAAAGCTGTGTGACAGTTAAATCAAAACATAATCCCTGATCTCAATTTTCATAATTGATATTTTACTTCATCTATTGAATGTTAATTATTATACCCACATAAAATATTTGATGCCTATAAATGGACAAATTATTTAATACTCATAGCTAAAATCTTGTAAAAAAATTAACTCCTTAAATGGAAAATTTCTGGACCTCAATCTACTGAACAAAAAATCTATCTTGCAATATTTGCATATTAATTGGTGTTAAGTTATTCACATTACTTGGTCAATCATACTATTTTGGTTGTAGTTCATTAGTTGGCAGAATGGTGATACATAATTCCTAACAGTTTATAGTTCCCCTTATGAAATAAGTGAAGGGGGTTAAAAATAAAGCATTATTCTGAAATTTAGCAAGCAGATGTTGACAATTTTTGGAAGAATTCTAGAGTATTTATAACTTATAAGTAGGTAACTTTTAATAATTAAATAAATATCTCACCAGGCACATTTCTTCTTTCTGTAGTGTTTGACTTTCTGATAATAAACAGACTACTCTCTAAAATTGATTTCAGTTAGTTTTAATAGTTTTGCTACCATTGCTTATGCTTATTTTTCCTTTGAGTGATTTTGAAACTAACAAAGGAACTTTGAAATTTACTTTTCCAATCCATTTACATGTGATCAATGACTGTATCAGTATCAACTTTATGACAGACCAATCCAAATTCAGATCACATTACTGTATTGCAAAATACTTTCATCAAATTAACTCTACATCAAAACCTTTCATGTATTAAGCAAACAAAATTTTCTTAAAATGAAAAATTACCATTTCAATGAGCCTTTACAAGTATATATTTTTATACATGAAGAGGAACAAACACATAATCTTTATTTTTAATTAGGCTTTTCATATGTGTCCTATATAGGTAAAAACTGTTAATTAGGAATTATACTGAAATAATCTGACTCACTGGCTCCATTCAGGTGAGCTGCACTAGCTGCTGCAACTGCAGCTTTGGCTGCAGGATCTGGTGATGAAGGAGCAGAGTGTGGATGAGTGGGTGTTGAACCCTCTGCCCCTGGCTCAGGAGATGCACTGCTCTCACAAGTATCCTATTGGGTGAAAAATTAACATGCCTTAAAAGTGCAGAATGAAGCCATATATTATTTTAAGTTATAAGAACTTCATGTAGACAAACTACTCAGATTTATGCATATTCCATTGTTAGAAGTGTTTATAAGTTTCTATCTTATATTACTTCACTTTTGCAGAAATTTGATGATAGTTTCAAAGTTCAACAATTTATCAGTATATCTGAATATAATTAATAGTAACTCACAAGTAAATATTGTCAGTAATGACTGTTTATAAATAATTCTGATTATCTAATATCCAAAGCAAGGTTTAGAGGTAAGCTAAAGGGAACTGACGTTTGAGAATATCTTATCTTCCTGGTCAGAATACTATAATCACAAAACAAAAGTAACATATTCATGTAAGATCCATCTCTACCTCAGTAAATGAAGTTGATTTTTTAGTTCTACTTATCGCTGTTTATTTTTTATTGCTTGATATGTTCTGCTGAAGTTGATTCTTTTCTTTACTAAATGGCAAACAAATATTCTGTGAATCATGTACATAAACTAAATGTCAGTTTTCAATGATACCTCCTATGTATTTTTAAGGAATCTTTCAATTCAAATTAGTATTTTACCGAAACCACTCGAAATGTGAATCTTAATTCTTAAGTAGGCCTATATTTTCCGATATGCCATTCGTTATTAGTAAAATTAGTCAAGTTTGGCTTTGTAGCGTAGTCTTGTTTTAACTTGTGCTTCATATGTGAAGTATTTTACATCTGTAGATCGCCAAGAAATAAATCAGGGGACTGTTAACGATCATTACATAACAATTTATTATATTAATATGTATTATCATAAAATTATATACGGTTTTATGAGTGGCTGTATCTGTTTCAAAAACTATGAAATGAATGAGAAACTAAAAAAATGGCCAACAATTCGTAAGAATGTTTTCTTTGACATTAATTTACATTGCCTGATGAATTTACATATGTTCAGTACAACCAAGCATTTACATCGGAGTTGGAAACAACAAATGTTGGCAATTTTTAGAAGAATTCTAGAGTATTTGTTGGTAACATTTTTTTTGGGTTGTCTACATTTCCCATAGGCTGTGGATAATGTTGATATTGTTTAGTGGCAACAATATTGACGGGTTTTGTTTTCAACTTTTGTTGCTTTACACTGTGACAAAAAAAAGTTAACATTTGGTGTAAACACGCATTTATTCTTGTTTTGTCTTCACAGGTTTCTCAACAACCTTTCTCAACTGTGACGTGCTCTAGGCACCCAAGCAGAGATCCACATCCAAAAATCACGTTTATAAAGAACGACTGTCTGGCCGTGTTTCTGAAGGCGCATTTTCAACAAATCTGCTCAACATTTTTTGTCACCAACAATGTTGAGCAACAAAAATTGACAAGTCCGGTGCCAAGAAATTCTGACAACATTACCCCACAGTCTGTGGGAAATGTTGACAACACGAAAAGAATTGTTGCTAACAAATGCTCTAAAATTCTTGTAAAATTGTTGTCAATTCCGGTGTAAACGTGGTGCTGCGTAATTATTATTTCAGAAAAGTTCCAGCTATTACTTGTGTTTAAACTAATTAAGCTTCAAAAGATGTAGAATAAAATCAGTACCTTTTTATGGATGGCATATTAAGCCTCAAATTAATTTGTAGTTTCCTATACTAAATTTATTTCTTCCTGAAATTAATGTAACCTTTTGAAAGACAGTGTCTTCGAGACCGGCTTGGTTTCAGTTTCATTGAATTAGGCGCTCTGCATATTCCACAGACGGCGTTCCTAGTAAGGTGAATTATATTCGAGGGATCTGTATTCCGGAAATATATAAGTGAAAAGTGGCTATGAAATTTTTTACTTATCGAAACTTGAACCTTTCAGAGAACAAAACGACAAAATTGGCAGAAGCAACACGGGGGAGGGTCAAATACTCCGATAAAGCGAGTGCTTATTACCCCTACAGTGGTGCCAATAAAACAACGTGACAGGTAATCCAACCAGCCCCGGAGACTTGGGCCCGCAGACCCCTCTGGCGGGTGCGACAACGGACGTTCAAAGCGACTGTCACAGCCGCCAAGTTTTCGAATCACAAACAGTTGCAAGCTACGGTCGGCTGGCCCGCGGCTGACCACTGTGTGTCGAAGTGGATTTACGGACAACACAGACACAGAAAAACGTTGTAATTGAATATTGGAAATGAACTCCTTTCCAACACTTCGCAAAGCGTGGTTTTAATCCTTTTTGCGCATCGTCGGTATGAGGTGAGAGGGAGAAAATACACGCTCGCAATATATCTGACGAAATTTCCAATCAACATTTTCGTACGAGCGCGTTCGGTTTGTCAAATACAGAAAGAAGCAGCCCGGAGCACACAGAAGGCGGTTGCAATTATTTATTCAATATGAATGCAAAGTTAATATCAAGGTTTGAAGCAAACAAATATTTGCATCGTCATCGAATTCGATACGGAAGACCTTACTCACAAACAAGGTTTGATTTTTATTGTCTCTTGTTTCCTCTGTTTCACAGACAGATAGAAATGTAATCGAAAAGGTTTTAAAAAATTTACGTAAATTTTCATTAAATTTTAGCAGTAATTTACGGTCAGCAGTGATACACTGAGAACGATTGTCTAAGCAATTGGATGCGGGAGACCTTACACTCAAACAAGGTTCGATTTGTCTCTGGTTTCTACTGTTTCAGAGACAAATAGGAATGTATTCCAAAAGGTTATAATATATTTATCTTTAAATTTAAGCGGTAATTTACGGTCAGCAGTGATACACCTACGACGATTAAGTAAGTAGATATTATTTTTATGATAAAGAAGTATTAAATACACAAATGACCTAAAAACAGTATTAATATGGGGATGTTTCTTGGCTGTGATAATAATTATGTGAGAGAAGTAAATAAGTAACGCCGTGACGAAACACAAGTATTTAATATAATATTTAATTATTTTTAATATAATTGTTTACTCAGAGATCTAAAGACACTAACACTCATTTTTCACTACATATGTCTATGACGAAGTAGTTACAAGCCATTTCAATAGCTCTTCAACGAGTATTTACTTGGCCAGTGAATTAGAGACAGTAGAAGTGAAACTTACATTGTTTGTAATGAATTGATAGCCAGACTAAACGTATTAACTCTGTTAGGTTATGTGCGCTACGCCTCGTTTCCTTCTCTCTCCACACAGGGAAATTATTTTTCTCTCTCCCACACACGTGCACAGATAATATGACTTAATCACGCACGCACACACGTGCGTTAATACCAGTGGTTCGAGCGGTGAAATGATATTGTTTTGGGCAAAGAAGACAACATCGTTAAGTCACGATGTTAAGTTTATCGTCGTAGCCTCTATACTCGGTCTGGGAGTTAGTAGTCGTACGCCCGTGGAATGAGCATGCTGGTATTATCAGTGAATTAGTTCTGGGTGTGTTATAGCCCTTACAAATCGTTGCTCGCCGGTAGTTTTGCGTTGTCGGAGAGTACTACACGTATAACTAAACTTTAACACGCATTGATATACACAAAGAAGATTTAAATGAGAACAGTGGAACTGAAAGCACCAATTAAACACGCCACATTCAGCATGTTATATTAGTTACCCTAGTGTTTTGAAGAAAGTAAACGTTTGCAAATTTAGGTATTAATGGTTAATAATGAATGAAATGAAGAATGAATGCGTCTTAAAGACAGCAGTTCCAGAATGTTTCAAAGGATGCTGGAACTGAAGCAGGTTAAACTACAATAACGCGTTGCTTTTACCGAGCTCTCTGTAACAGGCAGTAAATAAGCTCCCATTAGACACAAACGGAAATGCAAAAAAGCAACTTTTGCCCTCGTTTCCTCGGGTGTGTAAGTTGGGAAATTTATAGAGCCAGTGAAAAGTCACTCGTCACGTGGACCGGGCACTGTCAGGCCCGCGGCGAAACTTGGCACCCGCCCTGTACGCAGTTGGTGCTCAGGTTCAAACAATTACACAAATGAGTTTAAATTGGATATAACGTATTAATCAAGGTAATTACGGGCGGGTGGGGAGTTGGCAGAGTCTGATGGGAGGGGGTCAGTAGCTCCACATAGCTAGCATATCCTACAATGTGTACATATGACGGGCCCCAAGGAGCTCCGGATATTAGCTATATATGCCAATGATGGTCAATGAACGAATTCTCTTCATCAGAAATAGTAACATTGAAACTGAAAATAGATGTGCTCCATTTTCGCCAAGAAAATTCCAAACATAACTTAGTTGTTAAATAATAAAAATGTCAAGCCTTTAGTCTGAAAAAATTAATGTTATAATTTTAAACACGACGTTTCGTCTTTGATTGGGACCTCAATGATGTTACAATTATTAAAAAAAAAAAAGCTAGCACCTGAAGAAAGGAACAAGGCTTCCAGAAACGTTGTGTGGTATTTATATCATCACTTCTTTTGTCTGTACTTGGCAATCTTTCTTATTATAAATTTTCAAAACAGACTTAAGTTTTTCATTTAAAAAAATATTTAAGTTGACAAAAATTTATAACGGGCCGATTGAAGTTTAAGAACACAAATTTTATATAATGCAGATAGATAACAATAATACAGAAAAATAAATTTGATTTAAATTATTGTGTCATTTTAACATTAATGGCGGAAATATACGTCTGATAGTTATAGTCGTTAATAAATTATTTGTATTTATTATTAGTATTTTTTTAATATTTATTTGACAATATAAACTTATATCATGTTAATAAAGAGCGGATGTTGTAAGAGAGTTTGTGGCGTATTAACGCAAGCACGTCTTATAATTTTTTCTTTTATCTTAACACGGCTTTTAAACAAAGGTTGACTATTTGAAATAACCTTCCATAATTGTTTACATGTATATGAAACATAAATTCAGATCAAACTTTCCCTCATATCTTCCAAGTTGTATGGAACAGAAAAAAATATGAAACACACTGGTTATAATTTTTCAGACTTAATTTGGAAATATAATGGAAAATATGCCAAAAAGTTTCACGAAGTGCGTATGGGAATTATATAAAAAAATTAATCTCGGTTTTCATTTGTCCGTTAAGGTTTTCATATATTGGTAATGTCTGTCTTGAATAATTTCTGTGTTTAGAAGGAAATTTGATAAGAACATTTTATATTATTATATTAATATATTTCGTAAGTGTGCAGTTAAAAAATATAGTATACGCATTAAAAATTGTCAATCTCATTTTTCAGATGTTTATTTGCATGTAAACATATACACCTCAACGTAGATGTCTAAAATAAAATAAAACTTATAATTGGTTACAATTTCTTATTATTTTTGGATGTTCTACTTATTAATATTTTAAGTATCTCTGCATGTTGTTTTTCTATTTCTAAACCTTCGTTTCTATTATTAACAATATTGTTTCTGTTCAGATTAATGTAAATTGCTTCTTCTATTCTAAGTTTTATTTTATGAATATTATTATGTAATATTTTAATATTATTACAATTGAATTTGTGGCTAGTCAATTTTGTGTGGGTGGACAACGCTGTGTTGCTTTTGGATGTGGGTTTTAATGTCTGTTTATGATGATACATTCTAGTTTTAATGTTTGTTGTGGTAAAACCTATATATGTTTTTGGGAAATTGATACATGGGATGCTGTATACGAGATTTGTCTTATACTGTTCTTCTGTCTTGTCCTTAACCTTAGTTAGTATGTTTTGTATATGGTTAACTGGTTTAACGGTTAATTTAACATAATTAATATCGCTTTTCCTAAAGGTATCTACGATTTTAAAGGTCAATTTTTCTATATACGTAAAGCTGTAATACGTCGGTTGTTTGTTTGTTAAAGTATACTGGAGGAGTCGTAGTTATTTCAGGTAATTTGTAATTGTCTGTGGTATTAACAACGTCCGTATTATTTATCTATACTGGTTTAAAATAAGCTTTAATATTAGTTTTAGTAGGATCTTTAAAATTCCCAATGTCTACATGTATTTCCCTGTTTTCAACCATAGTAGTCTCTTCTTCTAAAGTATGCTCCTTGGTAGTTTGGTTAATCAGGTTGAATTTTGTATTATGCCATTTTTTAATATTACTCATCCATAATTGATATTTAATATAATTTTCTTGGGGGAAAAACTATTTTGGAGTATATTAAACATGTTAGTTTTCAATGTGGCGTGAAAATTCGAATCCTTAATACATATAGCAACATTAATTATCATATGTCTAGAGTGGTTAGAGTAATAATAATGTAGAATGGTATTGTGGACAATAGGCTTCTTGTACCAGTTAGTATAAGTCCATATTTATTAATAATGATCATGTCCAACAACGATATCATTAATAAGCGTAGAATAGAATCTTACGAGTAAGTGCCAACAGGGTTCGGCTTTTCTATTGAGTGACTATTCAGTTGCATGAAGTTTGGCACGAAATATTTTTCGGAAATTAAGATTACGGTGTTTATAACACGACAACATTTTCTGTAAATGAAGTTGATGATATAAAGGTTTCTTTTGTTTCTAAAATATAACACGACAATACAAAAACCAAAATGTCTCAGTTAGATTAGTTTTTCAACGCAAAAAGACAACGATACGAGTTACTATATCTACACAAATACAGTTTATGATATATACAGCATGTCAAGTTAAGCAATACCATAAATACAATGAATCTCGTAATTGATCTGAATAAGAATGAAAAGGATATATGAACTTATTATGCTCGTAAAATAAGATCATGAATAAAGTCACCTATTACATAAATCGGCGTTTCAGAAGCAGAAATTTTAATGCAATCGTCGCCAGAATTACTTCTATAAATTACCTGTCAACACACAGCGACTGTAATCAAGAGCAGTTAATCTTTCGTCCGCCTCCGAGGATTCGAACGAACGATTTGTTCTGTTTTGCGATATCTGCTGTAATATCGAAAAGTGAGCTGAATCCAATTGTGAATGAGATCCTCACTGAACACTCATTCGACGGTCAGGTCCTTTCGTCATGACACATTGCCGCAATAGAGCTGTCATGGGAGTAGAGCAATTTCGAAATGTCGTAAAATCTCGTTTTGAATCCCAGCCTCTGATTTCTGGGACGCTGAAGTCTGAAGTTATCTGTTGTTGTTTTTTTAGGAAGAAAATTTGATCCGATTTCATTAAGTTTTACGGGACTAAATAATTCGAGAATTGCTGAGTGAAAGTATCTCGTTTTAATACAAAACGTAAACACTGATGGTCGACTAAAAAATTCGAAACGATTTTGTGTTCACCAATCACATTTCAACTTCACAAATACGAGTAAGTTATTTTGTGAAATTATCGTTCCGATTTGAAATAAACAGACGGGCTTTATTCAATTTTCTGAATGTCTTGCACTATATATAAGGAAACGTCCTGTTAAAGCGTTTTTCATAATCATTGCGAAAGGAGATTCAGATCCTCAATGCAAACAAGCTGACCGTTGCAGTTGTGTCGCTCTAGGCTCTTCTTCGCACCTGACGAAAGGAACAATGATCCCAGAAACGTTGTGTGGTATTTATATTATCACTTTTTTTTGTCTGAATTGGCTGTCTTTCTTATTCATTATTTTCAATCAGACGTAAATTTTTCATTTTAACGAAGCCTAGCCTTTAATAGCGTCTTCTATTTCTAAAAACTTTCTTATAAATACAATAACAAAATTAAATTTCTTCAGTTATGTACTAAACTTGTAAATCCAAGACATACATTCACAGTCCTTTACTAAACAACTTGTTTTTCAGGCTTCTGAGTTTTGTCAACTGATAAGTGCAGTTGTGTCGCTCTAACCTCTTCTTCCCCCCTGACGAAAGGGACAAGGATCCCAGAAACGTTGTTGGTATTTATATTATCACTTTTTTGTCTGAATTGTCTGTCTTTCTTATTCATTATTTTCAATCAGACGTAAATTTTTCATTTTAAACCAGTCCTGTTGAGCTCCAATTTCAGACTGTTATTTTTGTATTTATTTTAATATTCCCAGATCACGAAAAACATTGTTGGTATAAAAATTAATAATAATAACAATAACTCTGATAAAGTATCTTGTTGCTTGAAACACTTATAATTCCAAAGTGTTTCATTCAGAATGTGGAGAAACTAGATAATCTCCAGTTTGAGGCTTTAAATGTTCACGATACACAATTTCACTTTATAACAAACTTCCAAACCATCGACTTGTTCAATAGTCGTTGAAGCATTACAATAATCCGGTATTCAATAATTCGGATTGTGGCCGTAATAATCCATTACAGCCATGCAATGTGTTAATCAAAATCATAAATTAGTAAAAACACTTTTCCGTATCGGATCACTGTTTTATAAATTATTTAACTTCGCAGCATTAGTAACCAATGAGCGTTATAAATCACGGATATTAATAGCGTTTACCGCTTAGATAATTTGTTGCGAATAAGAATTTAAGGCGAGACATCACGAGCGTAGACATGTGAGTGAACGATGAGTATTAATGACCGGGAAAGTGGGATATGATCTTTGGTTGCCCGATAAATACAATGACCAACTAATTTAGGAGATCTATTCAACACATCCTATGTAGAGCGATTCACGCTCGGAAGCTCTGGAAAATATTAACATTTTTAGAAAGTTGATCATTTTGGATAAAGTTTTTGAAAAAGCATTACCGATGTTTATTCAAGTTGACATTAAACAAATTATTCACAAGTTACCCACACGTACATTTACTAGAAATGAGAGATGCATCGAAAAAATTTCTAAATGTCGAGATCAGAAAAAATTTCATCATCAAATATTCTCATATCAGATACAAATTTTATTTCCAGAATATTTTATGGTAATAATAATTCTCAAGATTAAAGTTTTAAAAGAGGAAAATAATTTTCAAATAAACTTTTTGAAAGTAATGATTTAAAATTTAGAATTAAACGAATGCTTTAAATTAGACTCTGAAGTTAGGCCCTTTTCAACTCTAGTAACTTTAGGAATATATCTTATAAAGTTTTTCAAAATTTTTCACATGCAATTGTAAAACTAAGTTTCGGATAGGTTTAAAGTTTTATTGAAACAAAGTAAATGGTTCCGCCATATCATAAGTTTCAAAACATTCAAAACAAAATTTTTTATTCTGCATGCTCTGAACTTTGTTTAATTTTTTTTTTCTGAATCACTTTTAATAGGTGTTCCAAAGAAACTTAAATTTCGTCTTGTTTAATTAATACAAATAAAATAAATGACCATTTAACGTAAGGAAAAAATATAGTATATTTTTACCATATTATTCATTGCGAAAAATTTGAGTTTTTTGTGATAATCCATTAGCTTTAGTGGTTTTAAAGTAATTTGTACCCAAATATACGAAATTTTAGTTTGAGGAAAAATGAAAAGACAAAGGATTAAATTAGGTGTGACCCGTAAGCATTTTTAAAACTCGATTTAAAGTACCTTACAGGCTCAAAACACGTAAAAACCATATATCAATACAACCGGGATGAATTGGTCTCTACAATGAGACACATTAAATTTTTATTATTATTATTTTATGCTCTACGACTTAAAAACTGAATTAATTGATTATTAAGAAATGAAGTCTCTAGCGACTGTTGAAATTTTTATTCATCTCTGTATACTAATTATCGGGATGAAGACTGTTTAGATTTGTATTTTAATCTTGTTTCCTAAGACTTAATTAGTTTAAGGACGAACTGTGGGTTAGAGCCTCGTCTTACCGACCGGTTTACTTAGGATCTATGTTCATGGCCATTTTTGGCGCCTGATACACAGCTATATATATATATATATATATATATATATATATATATATATATATACATATATATATGATGTGTTAATAAATTTAATAATTGATTAATTATCCAGGCTAGGAAAGGATCAATAGCACACCTGTCTAGAAGCTTCTTCTTGCAATTGAATGTTTTCAAAATAATTATAAGTAACAATTAATTAAGAATACTAATGCATCACACAAATTACAGGATTTCCATAGGACCTTTCATTTTAATTAAATAACAGGGAAAGGATATATTGTCAACATTACGACTTCTTATCTACAAGCATAACTAAGAAAAATCACGCAAACTCATAATCTGACGATGCGACAAATTACTAACCTCTCCTGCACCAGTAAATTAGGTCGGCTATCTCAACTATCCCATCCTTCTAAACAGTTATGAAGAAAAATAAAACGCCACGGGTACACAAGCAAGCTGTGTTTGTGTAGGGAAGGGTGTCTTGTTTGGTGCTCGACTCAGAGGTTGGTCTGTTTGTTGAGGCTGTGGGACCTCGCAATTACAGCGCTCAATAGTTATGTGACTGTCCACTCCCTCATCCCTTGCCCTCCTCCTCCGCCGTCCATTGCGGAGAACAATATTTTCTTTATGAAGCGCTCCCATCTGCTCCAGATGAGAGCTGCTACTGGAAGACCTCAGCACACGATAAAGTAATCCGTAGCTACAGGGAAATTTATTATTGAATACTTCAGAATATTCAGTTTGATACTTCGCAAATAAAATAGTTGCTTCACGACCACCAATCTCCTTGCCCCTAAGAGATAAACAATCATTATTTGTCGATTGCACAAGAATCGAGCCTCCCTCCCATAAAACCCCTCCAACGTAGGGATTATATTGAGACAAAGAGTTAATATTGCAGTCTGTCTGCAGTAAATTGGTTAAGTCAATGCGTGTAATTTTACTCTTACCTTTATTCCCTGAATTTATGAACCATCCTCCTTGAAAACGAACAGACTTACTTCATTGGAAATTTGTTTACCTGCTATCACTTTCAATTTTATGTGTTAATAACTCTCATTTTCTTAAACATATACCTATTTTCATAGAGCTACTTTCTCGAATCGGAAACCAATTACGAAATTTTGTTATAGCAAATAAGTATTTATATATTAAAAAAGGAGAGAATCTGAGTGTGAAAGGAAACCGAAAATTTGTTTGACTTACTCTGAATTAATCCAAAATTCATGTTCTTTAGTCATGACGACAAGGTCATTCGAATCCCAAATCTGGCTCAAGCAGTAGATTTAAGCACGAATTGAAAAATACGTTATCTTTAATAAAAACTAATAACATGAACCGACATCAATTACATGAAACCCACCAAAGTATCGTAGAACTCGATATTTTTACGTTATAACTGCATTCATTTTCAATTTGAAGACAGAATTTTTGTTCTACTTTCAAGCTACGATAATTAGAAGCAGTACGTCGGTTATATACAAAATTTAAATAAAAAATTATGAAACTGAATAAATATTGCTTATCCTTATGAATCAGATTTATGGTTGGAATAACCAGACTTCCATTTATGTCAAATTTTGTTTAAAAATGAGTATTTTCAATACATTTACTTATTAATGTCATTTGTGATCACAAACAGAGAAATATCTATTAACAATACTGAAATTCACGACTTCAATACCAGAAACAAGCAAAATCTATACAAAATATGTAATTATTATTGTAAATTAAAATAATCGGACTTATTTTTAAATGGTGCAACGTGTGAACAAACCGCACGTTAGAAATTTGTTTATCTAAATTTTCATGTAATAAATTTTAACTGAATACAATTCTAATCCTACACCTGAAGATGTCTCAGTCAAGGATGAAACGTTTTGTTTTAAAAATATTGTGTTTTAAATTTGCTAATAAAATTTTTCTAAGGCTGTTGTTTTGAACGTAAATTATTGTCAATTGCAAAGGAATTGTGTCTAATATGTAGGCATTTTTTATCTTTAACAAACTTCCACAAAGAATTAAACAGTTACGTAATATCAAAAGTCCATTTAAAGCTGAGCTAACTTCATTTCTTCTTAGTTACTCTTCTTCTGTAAATATTTATGCAAGAGTTTGAATTACGAATCTGAGATGTAGAAATAAGTTGTGATAACTAATCAGCATGAACTATTAATCATCATAAAGCGTAGTTGCACAAGGAATTACGAATATTATATTATTGTAAATAGCTATCATGATCTATTCAACTATATAAGTTTATATCCAAAATTAACTGACAATATTAAAGATAATTTTTTTAATAAATAATTATATATTTTATATAATTATTACATATTGCACAGGAAACGTGTAAACTTAAATCTATGTATTTGATTTCAACATTATGTTGTGTTAAATAATTATCTCCAGTCAGAACTGAAATTATTCAAACAATAAATCATTAAAAAGTTAATTATCTTTACAGAGATGTAAATATGTTGATTTTTTAAATTTTTAATATTCTCTGTTAAGATGTTTAATCTTTAAAGGATTTAATTCATGATCATTAATGTTGCGATATTAAGCTTTTATGATGATTAAATTTTTAAATACTTTAAGATACAACTGGAGTAACATAATCAACAAATCATATTCTTAAAAATTCAATCCATAGTTTCAGGTTTCAATATAATTATTTTAAAATACATGAAGAGGTCCTAATTAGAAGACGTTGTGTTTTGTACAATAAATTCTCATTTTTAAATCTTTATTTTCCGACTTATTTGGTCAAAACTACGTATTTATTTAACATCCGAGTCTATATTGCAGCATATTCTTCGTTCAAAATCAAAATGTAACTGTTAAAAATAATAATACTGAAACCGTTCTCCGTTCAGATAAACTTAAAATGGAGAAATAAATTATAAACGATAATTTAAAAGTTCCGGATCCGCCGGATGCCAATACACGTCTAAATATCCGAATTTAAATTTTCTTAGTTTTTGTTTCTCTATTTTAAGATTTTCTGAACAAAGGTCGTTTGTAGTATTATCAAAATCAAATTATTGTAAATAGCAAGTACATTATGTTCAATGTCATCCAAATAAAATTATTTGAAATTACTTACAAATTGAAGAAAAGTAAAAAAAATTTACCCTGGCACATTCCACATCCTTGAAGCTTGACTTCTAAAGAGGATGAACGGAATATGACATTATTATCGTATCATTTCGTCACGCACCCAAAATGACATTGTTATAACTTAATAATAAATCGATTCAGTCGGGTGACAAATTGAAGATGTTGATAAAATCTTTTAGAACGGATTAAACCCGTAAAATAATTCATATTTAGGTCTTAACGGGAATTTACGAAAAAAATTGTACCTCTCTCGCCGAGAGAAAATAAGACGCGTTACGTAATTAGTGTGATTTCACGGCGAATAATTTTACATTTGGCGTTTAAAGTGTTTATTTTATCCGAGAAAGACTAACGGAAACAAAAGAAGGCAATACGGCGGCCAGCGAAGCGTTTAACTCGGCGGTGTTACCTTCCTCTGTAAACACCCTCCCAGAGTGTTTTAACTTCCCTATTGTGCACTTCACGCGGAGAAGGGGGATGAAAAATGGCTTCTTGATCTGGCTAACCTGTAAGAGGTTCACGATAAAAAGAATTCCGTAGGATTTAAACCGAACTGATAAGCAAGGCAGCGCCAGTTCCAAGTTTCCTGCCTGCCCTGCTGTGCCAATTAACTTATTTATCTACTACCAGCTCTTACGCAACGCAAATTTGAATATGCCTGGCGTTTAAAAGAACATTCGGTTTAAGTACAGAGGCAGAAGAATCATCTACAATCTCAACGAGAATAATATAAAATGAACTCGAGAAAGAGTGTAAAAAAATCGTTTTTCTTCCTTAAAAAAACCATTAGGGAAGTTAAAAACAGAAAAATACGACGAATAATATTGATGTTAAGATTTACAGACGACATTTTCCTTTCGGAAAAATAGGAAGATTATCAAAATTTGCTAAGTGGAATAGATGAACTACACAAGTGGAGTTCGCTTCGAAATATACAAACCACAAATTAAAATTACGGTTTATAACTAACACGAAAATCTAGACTCCATTGTTATTAAAATTAGTTCGGGTGTGGTGAAAGAATGCCAGAGTTTTATGGATCAATATCAAGGATGAGAAGCGCGGAGACATGAAAAGCCGGTTAGCACATTTCCAAAATTAGAATTACGGAAGTGGATCATAAAACTGGGCATGCAGAACGGTGCCTCCCAAACTTATTTCAGGGGAAAAAAATTACTGAAAGGAAATCTTCCTTATTTAAGTGAACGAACAGAAACGGAGAGTATAAAAATTACATTTTTGATGTAATAAAAAATAAAGAATTGAAAATCTTTGTTAATTAATGGAGCATATTACTCGTAGAAAGAGTTCGTAGATAGGAAGGACATATTGTATCCTCTTTTGCTGGTATCCTATAAAGTTATGCTATTATTTTACGATTATAATCTTGTAGTATTTAACTGGCGACTTATTTTCTTTTTCCAAGTTCGACGGGAATCGAAGTAAGATTAGCTGCTGGAAACTCCGTCGAATGAAAATTGAAGATTAATATACATATCATTTCTTTAATTACTGTTGTATTAGTATATTTAACGTTGTTTTAAATTATATATATTTTTTTGTAAAGAACAATGTTTGTTTTCTAAACTTTGTAATTGTAATATTTTATTCTTTCCTTGTAATGTTATATTATCGACCGAGAACTAATGGAATGAATAATGAACCTAAATATAAATAAACAAGCTGTAAATTAAATATTTTCAGTCTTAAAATTTTCCATTAAATTGAACCATATACATTATACATATTAAAAAATAAATATAAAAAATGATAATATTCAACATTAGAATGCATTAATTCTGGTTTTTCCCCCAAAATCACAGTGATCCATATTTGCAGTAGTTTTTTTTTTTTTTTTGTAAATTAAATTAAAATTATTGTAGTCCGTAATGCACGATAAACTGCAGCTATATGTTTGTCTAGCAGTTTTTGAATTTAAATTAATTTAATTTGTTTTGTTATTTAGGAGATTATTCTGTGTTTTTAATTGTAAAAGGATCCAGATGACAATCCGGTGCATTGGTTTATAAAATATTTTCAAATACATGGTCAGAAGGTAGGTAATCCAATACCTGAAAATATCTTCAGATTTCTTTTGATAAATTTGGAGAATAACTGAATTTTACTCGTATTCAACTTCGTTTGTACAACAAAAGTTTGGCATCTACCTTATCGTTCTATTCTTATTTGTGCGTTCACCGCCTCGTTATTTTTATTAAAATATGCCCAAATGCATCCAAGGCTACTATCAACCACCTTGTATATTAAAGGAATATGTGAAAGTAAAAATATATAAGATAGAATACTAATTTTTCAACTAATTGAACTCGAATATAGAAATGGTAAATATTTGGAAAATATTGACACTAACGTAAACAAAATGAGCGTAATAATAGTCACGAAGTCTGGGATCACAAAATGTAGACACAGTAATATAACTGAAATGGTCAGACTAGGAAGTAATTAATCGGTCTTTTTTTTAAAAAAAAATGACCTCACGACGGATATTCTACGTTGGGATCTTTCCTATAATAGAATAGCGATGCATAAAAATGGGGGTTGCGGATGAGGAAACCAGGTAGCCAAGTGTTAACTAACGCTTCCTCGGTATAGTTTAAGGATCCAACACGAAAATCACTTTAGTCTGATGCAGCGAAAACCCTGTATTTGGTAGGTTGGGTTCTCTGTACTTGTCCCGCGCCCTTATCATGACAATAGGTTGCGCTTGCTGCGCAGACGCAGCATTCCCGTGTCCATGCCTCGACCAGGTTTAGAGGCAGCTGGCCGACTGCCTCACTGGAAGTAGCGGTCAACTCATGTCACCTCTCAAAACTGGCGTGGGTGTACAGCTTATGGGAACATTAATCCAACTTGTAGCGCTTAGAAACAGAGTCAAAAATAGTTTATAATTTTTTAGCGTCCAACAACATGGGTTTCATCCACGTCATAGGGTGACCCTTTAATCGAAAAGGAAGGGAGAGCACGTTAACCAAAGGTTTAACTAGGGACTGCGGGCTGTATTTTTTTTTGATAAGTAATAGATGTTTAAATCTACACGTTGGCGTGGCTGCTTCTGTTTGATGCACTGTCATTGACGTGGTAAGCTGTAACGTTACGCAAAAGTTGGTCCCTTTCGCAGTATCACCACTCATTCAAAATGACAACTTTCGCGGACGGGTAGATATTTAGTTATCGGATTGAAACAATATATAACTAGAGTTTTATCCTTACTTATCGTCCGAAAAAACTGGGGCGTACGAGAGGGTTCGCGGATCCTCAAAACTACAATGCTCGTGAATTTGTACAGTGTCGGACTCTTTTCCGTTCTCTCTATTGTTTTCTGCGCTAGTCCTGCTAATAAATAAATAAATTCATTCATTAAGTTCAACTCAACGGTAGTTACGAAGCAGCAACCGAAAAAAAAACTAGAATTAATCATTTTTAAAGAATTAAGTAAACCAAAGAAATATAATATTCGTTTTATATTTGACCAGAGAATGAAGTAGTAGTTTGACTAAATCTCGTGACGGAAGGGGAAAACAAAGGAGGGGACAGAATAAAGTCCTCACCCACGAGGCGAGAGTCGCAGGGCCGACGTTTTCAGAGCTGCCAGTAAATATGGGTGCAATAATGAGAATAGATGATTGTTTGGTTTGTCGGAGAGAGCGGGAGGAAAGGGGGCGGCAGACTGATCGCTTTCCATTCTGCACAAAGAATACTTGGTGTCTCCCCTTCCCCTTCCCGTTCGCCGGTCCCCAGTCCCCATCCCCAGCACAATTCCCCGCTGGCCTTGCTTGTCACACCCTAGCGCCGGCCAGCTCAATAAGTGTCCGTACCGACTAACAAAGACCAACCTGTTTTGTCTACGAATATTACTAATTAACAATCAAATACGTACAAAAGAATACATATATTTGATTTTCTACGGGTCTGCGGAAGGTGTGTTTGGGGAGGGTCTCAAAAGTTGCCATAGTTCTCGAGGAGTGTGCCCTCATGCGATATCCTCTGAGAAGCAACGAAACCGAATACAGGTTTAATTTCCCAGCGTTTCAAGCGGATGTCATCCCGACTGAGTGCACGTAGGGATTCGGTACAGATACTTTACTCAGTGCAAGTATCGAATCCCTGGTGTGAATACTTGAAAAGTATCGGTTTTAAATGATCAATACCTGAGAATATAGAATATAAATATCGGACCGAGAGAATGATTTTTTTTCATAACAATGTTTGAAATGCTTTTATTAACAATTTTATCTGCTGTATAATTCTATATAAGAGCACAGGTATCCATCAATGACAGTTTATTGAAAAAATCACTTTATTGTTTAAAGTATTGGAAAAATTAAAATTGCAGATTTTTAAATGGAAGTTAGAGAAATAATATTTATTTTACATATTAGAAAATATTTTTTTCTGTACATGTTTATTTTTTACAATTTTTTACATTTAAAGTACCTTCTTAATAAAATGAAGTTAAAATATTCAAAATAAATTATGCATTACAAAATTAAACACCCCAATCTTCTTTACTTTGTCCCCCCCCCTCCTCCCCCAGGAATAAAAATCCTTCCCAATTGTTTGGGGCTCAAGCGATTCCGTCCGTACTTTTGAAAGGATTGTCCCAGATTTAGAAAATAGTCTTTCACGTGGAACTAACGTTACTGGAATAATTTATTGTACTACGAGGATAAACTTTTCGTGTTTGATATTCTAGGATAAATCATTGCTTATATGTATTGTATTTAATTGATGAGCATAAAATATCGAGACTAATAAAGAAATCAGTAATGACATGAAATTTTTATGTACCTTTGAGTTCGTCCTCACCGTATACAAAATAAAAATCAAACTAAGTGGCAATAATGAAAGACTCAAAAATTACGCTGCCCAAAAGTTTCTATACTCTATAAAGTATCCCAAAAAAAAGTATGGAGTACTAAAAGTACTTGTATCGGAACTCGAATACCGATATCAGATAAGTATCGATACTTTCCACGGCACACGTCAGATGACGACAACTCTGTATCGAAAAGTCCTTCCCAGTTCGTGGCCAGCAATACCAGATTCTGATATGATATAAATATAATGATGTTAATATTAAATTCTGAAAGCACACTTTACTTTTATTTACAAATGCACGGTCCGCGGAGTTCAGTTGTTTGTCTCACGCCCGCACGCATCAGACTTGTATTTTGATTCACACAATAATCTGTAGGCTTCGCCACACTTCTAAAATCACTCAAGTTTTCCTACTCGAAAATTGGGGTTGTCCTTCCAAGATAACACAGCAAAACATTTTATAATGTACCGGTATTTTAATAAAGTTCCTTCTTCGAGGGAGAGTCGTTAGAAAATCTGAGCGTCGATAATCGAACTGCTATTTTGAATTCTGTTTACGATTAGTCTTTTGTTTATCTCTTTGCTAACTCAGTATATGAAGGAACAACATCGCAGCCAAAATTTGTATTCTCTTTTTATTGAAGTCTCATGACGGGTTTGAAGACTTGACTCGATCTAATCTCAACTCTTTACAAAAAAAAAATCTAAATACATAATATATGTAAATTTAACGTTTGATTCAATAGATAAACATTAATACGACCTTAGTTTCCAGACAAATTTTATATGAGAAACAATAACACAAAATAATTTAAACATAGACGGGCGTATCGCCGCTGCTTTGTGTCTTTCTCTAACAGCTTTTGAACATTAAAAAAGATCTAAAACCAAGGATATACCTGAAATACCAAAGAATTTAAAATAAGCTATCAGAGTTTGTTTAGATTTTCTGTGTCAAGCTTAATATTAACAGTGTTTGAATGTTTCTTTAATGAATAATTTTTCTGAAATAATGAGGTTCCCTGTTTAATATAGTGACATTTTCAAAAACAAATTCGTGATTATATTTAAAGCAGAGTGTAGTAATCGGATTGTGTTTGCTGGCTGTAAGTTTGGAATTAGATTTATGTTCATCAATCATCGTAATCAATGCCCTTTTGGTCTGGCCAATGTAGCATGAACTACAATTATAACAATCAATTTTATAAACCACATTATTCATGGTCAAAGCCTTGGAAGGATCTTTGTGCCCTTTATTAAAACTAGAAAACGAATGTTCAGACATATTAATAACAGAAATGTGGAGCCTTTTAAATATGTTAATTAGATATAGACAAAGCATCACCATATATAGTTACACAACGAAATCGTTAACTGTATTATTCCTTTATAACTTGGTTGTGGGTGGCTCTGGGATTAATCTTATATAGTCTAATGTTAATATATTGATATATTAAATCAATAGAATAGTGGTTGGTTAAAATTTAGACTATGATAATGACGGTAAATAGATAACAATGGAAAAATAATAGAATTATTTTGCTCACACTTATAAGTAAACTGTAAATGCTGATTATAGCTATTGAACACCATTAACATTTCATTTATACAGTTATAAGGAATTATAGAAAAAAATATCGTCAACGTTACGATAAGCAATTGGTTTGAAGGTTAGCTTTTCTTTTATCTAAGACACTCATTATCAACTCTGCAAGAACTGGAGATAATGAGAAACCATATGAAGCCCAAGAATTTGGTAATAAAATTTATTATTGAAAGTGAAACAAGTGGAATTAAGAACACGAATAATGATGATCAGTTCATTTCAACCCAATCAATAGGGGTGAGATCTTCGGAGGTAATCCACCTGGATTTTGAACTATTAATAACTTTTTTTTTTTTTTAGGGCAATAGGCTACATGAGGGTAATCCACTTAGGGCAACTCCCCTTTAATAGCATAGGAAGGGATTTGAAAGGGGGGATGCGGAAGGGTAGAGGAAGGTAGCCAAGGGTTAACTAGGGCCCCCGGGCTATATTTTAAGGATCCTACCCGGCATTCGCCTAAAGGAATGCAGGGAAAACCTTAGAAAAACCTGCATCGGGTAGGTCGGGCATTGGGTACTTGTCCCACGCCCTTCCGATAGCGGGAGAGGAGTTTGCTGTGGGGGCGCAGCTTACCCCTCGCCATGCCTTGGCCTGTTTAGGAGGCAGCTGGCCGACTATTCCAATAGGAATAGCGGACAACTCTTGCCGTATGCCCAAGGTCTGCGACCCCGGAACATACACCTCTCAAAACAGACCGAGGTGCCTCGGCATGTGGGAACCTTAGTTCAAAAAAACCAGAGAGATGTGAGAGCATCCCCAAAGGTAGCCCCCGCCAGAGCTCTCTGGGAAGGTTCACCTGCGAGAAATTCTCTCGCAGGCTTCCTTCATTAATATTAATAACCAAATCAAATTGAATAGTGATAAACCAAGAGACAATATCGACTGCGACAAGAATGTGGTTATTAGGAATGTGAATAATTTTAACTTTGGTACCAAAATCCAAGGAATTATTAATAAAAAAATGAGCTTATTTGTGTATTTCTAAATCATTGCAGAAGGATGAAAGCCCACGCGGAGGACTGCCCTGTGTCTGTGAAAGACGCGTAGTAGCATCGAAACGTCCATCTATGTTTAAATTATTTTTTGTGTAATTGATCAACATATTAAATTTATCTGGAAACTAAGGTCGTATTGATGTTTATTTATTTCTAAATACATGTTTATTACGCAAGTTGAACAGTGCTAAGACAGTAAATTTTAATCATTAAATTGTATTACACTAAGATCAAAAGACGGTTATAGGGTTAACAGATTCAGCGCTATTTCAAGGAATTATACTGTAACGCGTGTATTTCGGTTTAGTTTTGCTTTGTCTCGGAAGTGTTGTTTGCTGTGGTTTGGAGAATTCGAAATCGTGCACGTGCGTGGGGGTGAAGGAGATAGATATTTCCATCCAAGTAATTTTCCTGTCCTGTCTCGATTGTTGGCCTCAACATGACAGAATAGTTGGCCATTGTTGACTACGGAACTGCAGCTGCGTGCTGTAACTCTTGTAACAATGGAAGAATCAGTGAAACTGACATTTCGACGAAGTTTTCTAATAATGAAAAAAGTAAAAGAATGGGAGGCTATAATGGAGGGAACGGAGATAAGCTTTTGAAACTGGACAGTTGTTCTGCGCTCACCGCAGCCGGTGGATGTGATAATGAGAGACTCCGTATTGCGTTACGTGTATACGTTTTAAGTGTCACCGATCTACAAATCTCATGAGTTCTGCTGTAAACTTTTCCAAGTTTTTGTCTCTGATATAGTCCGAGGCAGAATCGTCGTGAGAAAGGGGCCACAATTTGTTAGTGAAGAGTTCATCGAAGCCACACAATTTAGTACGACGGCTTGCCAGCAATCAATCCCGGAGGCCGACGCCTTAGCCAGTGATCAACCCCTGAGTCAACGCCTTGCAATGGTCCTGACTAAAGTCATCACTGCACTTGACCCGTTCTGCCGGCTGTGAGATACGGAGAGCTACAGCAAGCAACACAACACAGAATAGCAGTTAGTATTTGGTACGGGCAGCAGATCTCTTCTACGTAAAAAACCAAAGGTGACTGAAATAAGAGTTATTCTTGCTTAACTGTAATAAACTTATATAAAAATTTCTTTAATGGTCAATAATTTTTTTGATTTAACGTAAAAACCCAGCCCACAAAAATAATTCTTTACAATGCCTGTCTTACACGCAAAACCCTATCTGCGGTATATTTGGATTACTTTATTTTGGGAACGTTGCATGAATAACGGCGGTTGAATTGTAAGTCGAAACCAGTTGCCTAAGAAATTAAGAGGAGTATTTATGATGACAAATGAGTTCACACCCGGAACATAGGAGAGTTCTTTAGATAGAGCACTTGTCAAAAAGTGTCTGGGATGATGTTAAAAGTATTTAACAACGTGCTTGCGAAAAGCTAATTTAGAAAGGTAACATTATTTTACAGAAATTGTGTAATTTTGTTCATTCACTGCCAGCGAAAGAATAAAACGATAAGGGGAAGATCAAATTCAACGTTTCTAACCCCAAAGAACCTTCCGTCATCTAGGAAGGAGATGTAGTCTAGCCCAGGAAGTTCTTGATCATCGTTTTAGAGTAACAGGCTACATGAGGATAATTCACGTGGTGGCAACTCCCCTTTAATAGCATAGGAAGGGATTTCAAATGGGAAATGCGGAAAGGGTTAACTAGGGCCCCCGGGCTATGGTTTAAGGATCCTACCGGGTATTCACCTAAAAGTGATGAAGGACAAACCCTACAAAACCTGCAACAGGTAGGTCGGGCATTGGGTACTTGTCCCACGCCCTTCCGATGGAGGGAGTGGGGTTTTCTGTGGGGACGCAGCATTCCCATCTCGGTGCCTCGGCCAATTTAGGAGGCAGCTGGCCGACTATTCAAATGTTAAATAAAATAGCTTTTTATTTGTTAAAAATAAGCAGAAAAAAAATTCAAAAAATAAAAATATAAAACGTAATTGTTTAAAGTAAAATAATTAGATAAATAAGTAGCCAAATAACAGACAAAAATAAATAATTACTTTTTTATATAAATTATTTTATCAGTAATCAGAAGTAACTATCTATGAGATAATTTACTGTCCAACAATCTAATAAAACAATAGATTTACTGAATATGACGACTTTTCCAATGAGAAGACTCTGTTCTACTTTACTATTCTTATTTTATTTACGTCGAGTGCCCAAAAGTCTTCATCATCTTTATGTTGTACTTCTAACGAGCGGCTGCTCCAGTGGGTTTGAATTATTTTCTAATAGACCATATTAGTAGAATAAATGTAAAATTATCGGTAATCCCAAAAACGTATTGAGGTTCACGGTGTTTTTCAATATAAATTAACAATATAATTTACGTTGTTTTCGACTCACATATTTTGGTCTCAAAGGTACTGAAAGATTGGTTGCGGTTGCCCGGTTGCGGTCCTGATCAGCAGCCTGATTCGACTTTCACTTCCGGTGATGAATACAGCGAGCCGCTAGCGTCAAAGTGCAATTTACTGACTCACAGACAATACCTTCCGAATGTTTCAGAATCGGATTTGTAAAATGATATAGAAAGAGCAGAGAAAGTGAAAATTAACAAATAGATGAGGAAGTGGCGAATAAACAGGCAACACTAGGTGAATAAATACCACATAACGTTTTTGAAAACCTTGTTGTTTTCATCCGTTGTTGAAAATAGTGTTTTCTGAACGACACGCGGAAAACCCCAAGCGACGTACGTCATGTAGGATTTAGTTACGTAATTTTGACTGTTACTTGACCTCTTAATCCTTTAGTGCATAGTGTAGCCTACATTTATTTTTCAGTTTATTTTTCATGTTGTTTCTTTTTCAAGAAAGAAAACTAAAGCTTCATTTTCATGGTATTTTAATTGCACTAAAAAAATAATATTTATCCAATTAATGTGAATTATTGACAAATCAGACCTAATTATATTTATGTTGAATATGTGCAACATCATGAGCGAAATTGACTTTGGTCACGTTTGATATTTTTTTGGTTATTTTCCCCCTATGGTATTTAACAAAAATAAATCTTAAAAAAATTAATGTAAAAAATACAAAAACATGATGCCCTCTTGGGTTAATTAACTATTTGTTGACTTTACATTAATAAAGACTGTTTCATGCAATCAAGAATTAACGCATAAGCTTCTTTTTATATAATTTTTCTATTATGTAATTTATATTATGTATTTTGTTTTGACAAATTTCATAGTCATTTAAGATTAAGAACACGGTTGAAACATTCCTACAAATTAGTTATCCAGAGAATCGAATGTGGGTTTTTTACTTAATTGTAGAAAATGTGCTGCACTACCGAATCATTAACAACATTTCAATGATAAGTTTGACAGTTTTTCCCTTTTTTAATTATACACTTTCATCCAAATTCTATGACGAAAATAAATTTTTACTGTTATGTACTTCAAATTTTGAAATTCAAGACATTCATAAATTCTTAAACTAAAATAAATTGTTTTCTATGAGAAATTTTGATCTGTAATGGCTCTTACCAACATTTATAATGATTTTTTTTTCTGTCGACAATCATTTCATTTTATCAGATATCATTTTCGCCCCAGTGTTGATAAAATTAAGAAAAGATTTCATATTTAACTAGAACGATTCCCAAGTAGGCTACTCCGCACACAAATGGTTGAAAAGTCTAGGCAATCGAGGTTGTATCTCTAGGAAACAAATTTAGTTTACATTAACAATATTCAATCCACCTCTCCTTTTTAAAATTTTTTTTATGTAATAGGCTACATGAGGGTAATCCACATGGTGGCAACTCCTCTTTAATAGCAAAGGAAGGGATTTGAAAGGGGGGATGCGAAAGGTTAGAGGAAGGTAGCCAAGGGTTAACTAGGGCCCCCGGGCAATAGTTTAGGGATCCTACCCGGAATTCGCCTAAAGAAATGCAGGACAAACCCTAGAAAAACCTGCATCAGATAGGTTGGGCATTGGGTACTTGTCGCACGCTTTTCCGATAGCGGGAGAGGAGTTTGCTGTGGGGACGCAGCATTCCCTTCACCGTGCCTCGACCATTTTAGGAGGCGGCTGGCCGACTATTCCAATGGGAATAGCGGACAACTCTTACCGTATGCCCACGGTCTGTGACCCCGGAACATACACCTCTCAGAACAGGCCGAGGTGCCTCGGCTTGTGGGAACCTTAGTTCAAAAACGGAGAGGAAAAGGCATCCCCAAAGGTAGCCCCTTCGTATCTCTCCTACAAGGTTCTGCCTGCGAGAGAATAGCCCTCGAAGACCATCATCCACCTCTCCTACATAACGAATCAGAACAAATGTATTATTATTCCGACTAAACCAACACGAGAAAAAGCAGAAATCGTCGTCGGGTTGTCGACTCCATCATAAAGTTGTAAAACCTGATGAAAGGAACAAGGTTTGCTGAAACACTGAGTGGTATTAATTCACTTTTTTTTATTGACTACTTCATTAACTACTAGTTTAGACGTTTTTTTGTTCTAAGTGTAAATTACATCAGATGATATAGATGAGAAAGGAGCAAGTGACTTGAAACTGCAGATAAGTCTTTCAGAAATGGGCCTAATCCGTTCAGACCAACCACGACCCCCTGAAAAATGTATTCTCTGAACAATCCAAAATCTCTTTGTAAAGTGCTCGGCGGGAAAATCTACGATCAATGATTCTACTCGTGTTCTGATGTATACACTTTTTTTTTTTTTTTTCGGTTTAAAGCAGAGCCAAGGCAGCTGGTGGCTGTGACACCTGTTGAGAAGGAGGCGGCGCGAGGCCGTGTTTTATTAACACTCCGTCACAGTGGCGGCTGACACGCGGATATTTTTCTTGTGTGTGTGTGTGTGGCGTTATCGTGCCTGGCCGCCGTACCTGCAGCTGCTCCCCTGTGCCGGACAAGCGCCCATTGTCTACGCAGCCTGATTAGTTGCCCCACTCCCTCGCTACCTTATTTAAATGCAAATGAGCTTCATTTCGCGATATTAATGCGCTCCCTGCCCGCTACTCGCCTTGATTTAGCGCGAGAGAACGTGCACGCGCGAAGCGTATGTGTGTGTGTGTGTGTCGGTTCGGTCCGCCATGACGGTGGCTTGTTTACTGGGGAGGTTCCTGCTAGACTGCATTCGGTTTTAGAAAGTAGATCTATAAATTACGGCTTGCTTGGCAACTTACGTGCCAATGCGGTTGTTAAACATCTTCATTAGAAATCTGCTACAACAATGTGATATCTATTGCATAACTGCACCCGGTTTCAATTGATCATTCTTTTTTATTATTCCCCTCCGGAAAGAAATCAAATAACCACGCCCTTTATCAGCTTCGGAGAAACCTCGGGAATAACATTTCTTACCGCTGTTAATTCTAACCAGGGTGCTTCAGGAAATAATCAATTCCTCCCACCCTCACCCCGAAAAAAAAAGCATTACACAGTCAGTGTACTCACACTAAAGGAACCGAAAATACTTACAGTAAGAAAATTAACTGATATAATTACATGTATATACTACCCTCTGCATGGTTTAATCAATATCACACACACCAAAAATGGAGAGGAATCAATGGCCAATACGTTGGAAACAATTTAATAGTTCTCAAATGAATTAAATCCTAAATTAAAAAATCACGTTGTTCTTTCCTCTTTTGAAACTTCATATTCATCATATGGGCGTGTATAAAATATAAAATTTAAGTGTTAAAATTATAATAATTACATAAATAAATAGTCAAATACCACACATAATTTCTGCATTTTTTTGGTTGCTTTAGTCAGGTGATTCAAAAACGCAAAAGCCGCAGTTCGGCACCTGGTTTGTGCGGTTATGCAGATTCTTAAGGCTCTTTCTTTTTTTTAATCACCTGACGAAAGCAACAGGGAATTGAAACACGTTGTGTGCTATTTATTTTGTATGTAATTTGGCTATTCACTTATGTAATTAGTGTGCATATAGTATATATGAAAATGTTGAATAATTGTAATGAATTTCTAAAAAAAATTAATAAAATAGTTTAAAATAAACTAGTTATCAAAAATTCATATTACAATTATGTGAATATTAATTATATAAATCTGAAAATTACTTCAATTTATTTCCTGTAATACTACGCTATTCCAATAAATAATAACATTTTGAATGAAGTGTCTTAAAGCGTGAGCCTTTGAGGCATAATGTATCCGAAATGACTGTTGCAGATACAATTCTATTCAGCGTAATTTTTGGTATGATAAATGTATAAACACTTCGAAATTAGTCATAAATAATTTTTTATGTAACATTAATATTAGCATAATATTTATAAAATAATTTGGCAGTGAATGGAAATTATTTACTTAATTAAACACCTGATGAAGTTCTAGATATAGGACGAAACGTTGTCAATTTTTATGTTTATTTGTTAATAAATTATTTCTGACTAATTTGATTGCGATAATTCATTATAATTATACTGTAGCGACGTTATTTAACATGGTTAAAATCAACACATTACTGGCTGCTTTTCGATATAGATATACATTAATTCGTATCGATGTTTGTTCATTATGGTGTGTGAACAATTGTAAATAATCAACACGTACTATGTTATAAGGGGTTTATAGTTTTTATACTGAATAACAACACTTCCAACTATTTATATCATATATATGTTTATTAAATAATTTTTCTTCCTACTAAACAACCAATTTGAGACTGTAAAATTCCGAATTTACATTAAAAAAGCATTAAAACTTTTATTCAAATTTCATAGTATCATTCTTGACATTTAAAGGTGAATTATATGATATTGTGTGCAGCATTTTACTCATCAATCTAGAATATTTATTTCCTTAATCTAAAATGCAATCATTTTGCCAATACAACTTCTCGTTACTTACATAAATGTGTTTGGATATGGCTGAATAATTTTAAACATTGAATTTATGATTGCTTTTTATGTTAATTAATTCGACGTTTTAATGAGCCTTTATTGCGTATTGTCCATTTTATTAATTCAACTTAACTCAGATAAATATAACTAACAATCTCAATATATATATTTAAATAGTTGAAACTCAATTAAACTTACATTTGAATATATTCTTATCGGACAAAATGTGCTCTCTCAAATTCTCTGTTTTTTATTTTATGTTGATTAAATCATAAAGAGGGGGACGGATTCTAACAATCAAATCGGTTTTTTTTTCTTCGATGTTTTTTCTCTTTGTTTTTTGACACAGGGCGGTGTGTAATTATTTTTTTAAGTTATTTTGGAGGATATCATACTTGTTTTTTAAACACACAGTTAATGGGAAATTAATAAAAGACTGAGATGAGTCAACACAAATATAAACCAGAAACAGTCTCAAATATTTATTCATGATATATTCCCGAGCTTTCGCCACATCCTGCCATTATCACCTCCATAAACCATAACTGTAAATTTCCGTTAACAAAATTATAAGGTTTATGAAGGTGATTATGACGCAATGTGCCGAAAGCTCAAAAATATATCATGAATAAATATTTTAGACTGTTTCTGGTTTATATTTGTGTGGCAATTAATTTTTTATTATTATTGAGTTATTGAATAATAGTGAAAGGGCCAATGCAAAAATCGCATCGTAGTCTAGAGAAATGCTAACAAAAATTCGTCTCTCGTTGGTTGCTAGCCTTGGTCAATAAAACAGGAGTTTGAAGATTTAACTACTACACTGAACAGACTTGTAGGGTAATAAATATCATTATTAATTAAATACAAATGGAAATAACAAACCCGAAACAATGGAAGAAGAATTTAGTGAAAAAAAAAATACAGCGCAGTTTCGAACAAGCTATATCAGACATAACGGATTCAAAATTTAGTTAGTATGTATACAGTTTAAAAATCTCTTCAATACCCTTCCACTAAGCTCAATTCAAGTTACATTATTATGTAGACTGTTTCGAAAATGTGAAATTACAAAAAATTGTTCGATTTGAGCTCAAATGATGTACAGTTACACTTTTCAAGTCTAATATCAGTTTTAAGAAATTCTACGCAAATTGTGAGGAACTTGAGAATTAATTTTCAATTTCTTTTACACTTTTAAAAATATCTTATTAAGCCAAAATTTCTCTGCTAAATTTATATTTAAATTCCGTTCAAATATTCTTCCAGATAAAAGGAGTCTCGTGAAGAATTCTGTCTAATCGATAAAATTTGCAATATTTTATCTTAGCAACGCATGTTTAAATTAACCTGTGAGTAGTTATGTGATTATTATTTATTAAAAAGATGTTATAATGTAAAATATAATTCATTGAGCTCACTGCTGGACACTGGAGCAAATTTAATCAAGACAGACGACGTATCCTGGGAGACATCAAACCAAACCTGAACCGACTATCAAAAAAAAACTTGAAAAGAATCAAAACTATGATGATCTATAATTAATTTTGTAATTTCTCAATCATTCATTCGTTACCTACGTAACACCTGAAAGGCTCGGTCGCTAATGACCTTCGCTGTTAATGCGATCTTATATAAAGCCATTAAAAAATATGTTAATGACAACTTTTCTCCGCAGAATCATATAAACATGAAAATTATGTTCGTTCCATTTTCATGATACAGCGCATACATTTCTAGAAATAACGCAAGAAGTAACGGTCAGAATATAGCAATAGTGATCTGGGCCACCTCGTTACGCCGTGTCTATTCATTTAATGACGGGAAGATGGCGGTGGCACCGCGATCGCTGTGCTTGATGTAATTTATGACTTATGTAATATACACAAATTCTCCGTCAATTTTTATTCCTAATTTAACAACACATACGGTCTCTTTATATATTCTGTTTGATAAAAGTAACGTTAGTTCTACATCATTACAGGACTCATACAAGTTGAACATTATCACCTCACGATACTCGATCAAGTCTTCCGGAAAATAAACTGGGAAAGATACACTGAGAATATTATTTACAAGAGACCTTGTCCTTTTCTGTGATAATTCCTGGGAATAACAAATATAAATATTATTGTTTGTAAGGTGTACAGCGGCATAACAAGCATTTGAAATTTTTTAACTCTAGTCCAATGTTAAAATTATTATTAATAGTAAAGAGTTCCGCCTCTAATTTTCATTTTGGTGATTAATGTAATATATAGAATTTAACGTAGTCATAGGACAACACAGGTAAATTGCAGGGCTAATATTTAACGTTGGAGTGAAATAAATTCAAGTATGTCTAGTACGTACAGCAAATACATCATTCAATGTCATACAAGTGGAATAGTTGGACCAATTATGTTTGCCTACACATACATGAAATATTCCTAAATACTTGACGTTGATGATGCATCGGTTCTAGGGGAAAATTCGGAGGAAGTTAAAAGGCATTTAAATGGAATATGTCTGTATACGAGACAAGTGAGATTGGTGGGTAAGTACTCTTGTCGGACCATGACACATGGAATACAGATACCCAGTGTCACGCTCTTTTTCTCTTTGGATATTCAGGTTATTTGATCGGCGCAGAACAATCCTGGTGAGCGTTACGTAACGGCTAGATGTGATGTAATAATAGAAATGTCGTTGTAGTAAACAATTATGTTTTATTTATATGAAAAATAAATTTAATACTCTAATATACAGTATAAATTGAATAATTTATAGTTAATAGCGAAATTCTTCTTCGAAGTTATCAATTTGTATTCCTACGGTTTTTTAACTATCACTTGATAGGAAATGTGATAAGCAAATTACATAAACGTTCAAATAATATTGAATTAATTATTTCTCTTTAATAACAATTTCTTTATGAACACCTATCTTTTCCCTATTTCGCTACAGAAAATAACTTTTAACAACTATATGTAATTTTCGCGCTGAATTTTTCCCCCCACATAATGTAGTTATTTAAAAAATACATGAACAGATACATGGGTCTGTGCAACCAATAACTATAGATTTTGACGAAAATTTATTGCAACTTGAGTACAAATCTCATAAGCTGAATAAATTACTTTTACCATTCAGGCGTGGTTTTCTTTTAAATGTACTATGGTTTCATCTCCATTTAAAACAGAAATCAACATAATACTACCGCAAATGGATTTACATCTTCAAATGTCATAACTTCTTTGACAAATATTTGTCCGGCTAATATTTCTGCAAATTCGTAACTGAAACACGCCAGAGCCTAATTAACCTGAGAGTTAATTCAGGTAACACACGTATGCGGGTTGAACCGCAAAAGAAAAGGAAAGACCGCAAGTCAACGGAGTGTAAACATCCTAGTGAAATGTGTTTTTGCAAGAGTTGGCTGCGCAAACACATCCACGCGGCTCGGTTTAGGTCAGAAAATTGCTTACAAATACAGAGCGCGACTGTGACCGTTTAAATAAACACAGTTCATATGTATCCTTTTGTTTCGCCGCACTCACTTCAATACAAATCATAAGCTAGCGCTGTTGTTGCGGGGGAAAAATGTAAAAAAAAAAAAGCTCGCACGCACACAGAAAAAATAAAATTGTAAACACATAGCCAGTGTGTACTGTAGGCAATCCTTGCATCTCTACCATATTTTTCCTTCAATTAAACAAAAATATTATGAAATGGTGGAAATATTTCAATAAATTACTTGTCATGTAACGATAACCTTCCGCCCCGCCCCTGCTTGTTCGCGGACCCTCTCCTTTCTCTCCATGGACAAATAAAAACAAACGAAAAAATCTCTCCAGCCGTATGGGGGATATAATATTTCGTTTCTATTCACTCCTCCCCCTCCGCCCATCTGCACGCGCTTGTATGTGTATTTTTCTTCTGCAGAAATTCCAAAATAATTTCCGGACGGTTTGGTGGCGCCTAAGGGGGCCGCCTACTACACCTCTTCATATTGTTAAGTAAATACCCCGTTATATAAATACGGACTCTTGTGTGTGCTCATTACACGCGTCTGTGACTACGGTCACGGCGTCCGTGTTATTGTAATATACGAGTGCACCATCCACCTGCATTTCCCCCCTCGGGGGAAAAAAAACCAAGGCGCCACTTTTAATATTGACTGAGTGATTTTCTGCCGGAATATTAAAAATTAGACGTACAAACAAACGCATACACACCTGCGTATAATAACAATAACAAAAGACAAAGCTTAATCATTTCGACGGCCGGCGGATAAATTAAATCCCGAGACGCAGCTAGCACAGGATCACGTAATCGAGTTAAGAGATTTCGCAGGTGACGCGGCGCCATGTTCCTCGTCTGCCAACAATTTATTTACTCAAAGAATAACCCTCTCAACGGAGAAGCGCAGTCTACAATAGTTGCTAAGTGCAGCGTACGATTCAGTTTTATTTTAAAACTTCTATTCCCAGGTTATTAATTCGTTATTATTGCTAACATTGTTTCCAATATGGATACTGCAATAATTATAATTGTGATAATTACGACAATGGTACGCTAATCATTATAAGCTCGCGAAGGCTACATAAATGTGTCAATGATGGCGCATAACTCATTTAATAATATATTTACAATAAATATTTATGACACATTGAAAGGTGGAATTGAGTACAACTATTACATTACTTAAAAGCAAAGTGAATTCTAAATAAATTCTGAATAAAAACGTTTATTGGACATACTGGTACACCTAAATGGGGAAAATAAGATAGTCGAATTTATGAAAAGACCTTCGTGAATAACCTTCTCTAATTCACTTCACACATTATTTCCTTCAATATTAAAATTTACGAGTAAACAATTTTTGCCTTATCTTACCACATTTGGCAACTTTTTTAATATATCTAATCGTTTCATAATGACTAATTTATTCATGGACATTATAAATAAGTAAATGCCTTTTTATCAGAAAAAATTATAAAGTTTAATTGCAAAAATATATATTACACATACGACGTTTAGTTCGCTTCTAGGACCTCATCAGGTATGACAGTATTTATAATATTGAATATAATTCAAGAGTAAAATTTAGAGTAAAGGATCTGTTCCACTGCCTGTTGAACTTAAAATTATAAATATTGACGAACCTGATGAAGTCCCAGAAGAGGACGAAACGTCGTGTATTTAATATCTATTTTTGCAATAAATTCATAATTTTTTCTTACTAAAAGCCATTTATTTATTCATAATTTTATAATAAACTCAGATATGACGCTCTTTGCTTCTTTCCCTCTCAACATACGTGTTTTGTGTTTGGCAGATCAATCGGTTTTTACGTTTTCTAGATGTTCTCTTTTATTTGTAGATGGCGTACGGATATTGATAAATCCCTGATATTGACACCAGGAATACGCAAGTATTCATCTTTAATTGTCATGTTACAGTGTTGTCGGATAGGACTGTGCATGGTAGTGTCACAATGTTATATAGAATAATAGGAATATATCCCTTGTCACCTGCTCTATGCAAGCGTTTAACTCTTATAAAGAAACACAAGTTTCCCAATTTCATTTTAAGTTTTACATGCACTGCACATTACGTAACGGTATTACAATTATTTATAATTATAATAATTAACCAATTGAAGCATATTATGTAAAAAATGCTTAACAAATAATTATTCAAAATGAAAAATTTACGTCTGATTGAATATTAATAATAATAAAGATAGTAAGTACAGACAAAAGATGTGATAATATAATTACCACATAACGTTTCTGGAAGCCTTGTTTGTTTGAATTTGGCTATCTTTCTTCTTATGAAATTATTAATCGTCTTGCTTATTACGAAGGTTAAAATTTATGTTCACAATTATTCAAAATTCAATCCACACTCCAGGTTTAAATCAGTCACAAATTAAAAAGGAGACTGTTGGCTTTCAGATATAAATTACTCCATTTTTTAGTCTTCTACTTCATCCTTTAACCTCAACCTAAAAGTGGATGAAATGGCTTATGAAGGTGTAAAATGTAATATTGATGTTCTCTTTTTTAAAATTATTTTATGAATTTGTGTTTTTTATACATGATTTTGATCTAAAGGTGGAAAGATTTTGTTTAATATGTGATTTTTAACCATACAATTAACGCGTAATGATGATGTTGACAGCTTTAAAAAGACTGGTGGAATTTATGGCACTTCCTATGCAAGGTTAAAATTTGACCACACATTGATGACGCCAAAATGTAATAATCACAATTTAATTTAAAATATACCACACGTTGAGGACGTCAATATGTAGTATTCGCAATTGAAAATTTAACAATCAAACAGTACCCCACATTGGTGAAGCCAAAAATGTGGTATATAAATGAAATTACAATTAAACACAATATTTATCCCGCATTGATTGCATTATTTTTAATTTACCTGAAAGGATGTTAATATAAAAATTTTATTTAATTAAACAAACTCATTAATTTATTATATTCAAAATAATTCAAATAATTATTCGATTACCTTTTTCAACATTCATACAACAAACAAATTTTACTCTTAATCTCAGGGTCTTTATCTAGGCCTTTAAATAAAGAAAGGTATTACTCCCTTTTCAAATTTCTATGACGATTACACTTTTATGAAATATTACAAATTAATATTTACAATATTCAACAACAACAAAATTGAAATCCGACGATTTTATCTTTAATCTAACATTTACAATAATAATTTAAATGAGGTATAACTTAGTTTTTTCTGGTACCTCAGCAATTTAATTCTTTCAGCAACACACACTCAATTATTTTTTTTTTAAAAAAAAACAGGCCATTCTTTCACTGAATTTACACTTCACTGTTGGACTTACGAGATTGGCGGTACCTCGTAGACGACTTATTCCGCCAATTATGCCAATTTTTCGGTGATACAGATAATTCCTTTTAAAATTATTTGGCGTAAACTGGAACACTCAGCAATCTTTATGCAGCACTATCTGGGTGAATGCTGTACAACTTTACTTTTGAAAAACGTCTCGTCTATTTTTATTACTACCACTTTCTGTCGTTTCTGATTGCCAACTGCCCTATACCTTCTCAACGCGCTAACAATGCCTACAATGCCTCGGCCTGTTCCATTATCGTCCATTCTTGCGTGTCTTTGCCGATAACATTCAAGTTCAACAGTTTATATTTGTTAAATATTAATTGACCTTTAATTATTACAATATATATATATATATATATATATATATATATATATATATATATATTAAGTGTACTAATTTTATTAATAACATTCCAATATTAAAACCAATAATCAAAATTCAGACTTTGCAAAATTAATATGTATAATTAACTATATGTACACACATACTTCTAATATTTTATGTTCCTGATTTAATCCATCGAAATTCCTGACACAATATTTAACTCATCTCATTCAGAATTAGTTGTTAAAGATAAAAATGGTTTACATGAATCATGTAAGTTATTTCATGGATGCTTTATAACCGCAATGATATAACTCAATTCACGTAATCCTTAATTATACGTTGGTATTTCACTTTGTGTTTACATTCATCTTCCACCAGTTAGGCTATATAGCTTGTTTAGTTTATATTTTTAAAGTTACTTTTGTACGTTACATAATTCCACTACTGTGATATTCAGATTATCAGTGCAAAACAGACTTTATTACCTATATTTTAGAATAATTAAATATATTGTTTGGTACTTTTGCCCCGCTATTTGCATCAGTCGAATCACTGTACTTAGATTTCTTATTATCAGAGAACATCAAACGTGAATAATCATTTTCAACGGAATAATTATCGGATTTGATCAATTCTCCCTCTCACTCATCACTATTCATCTCTTGGCTCTGAATATATCTGTGGTACAGGTTAACATAATTCTCAATTTAGTGCCGGTTCCTTAAATAAAGATAATATTTACATATATTCTTCAGCAAGTAACAGATTCACTTGTGTACGCTTAAATCGAACCGATTTAACACAGATATTAATGTACGGAATTTTCAAACTAATGTCGGTGGTAGACATGTGTAGGATTTTAAGTTTATCAGGTATACATTCTTTCTCAGACACAACAAATATATTCATATATGATGCGTGCATTATAAATGATCAATTCTCCGCGTTTGGAGAAATCCAATGTTTCTCCGTCCCGATAACATCAAAACTGTATATTACTATACTAATATGTTTACAAGGGAAAGAACTTTCCTCCCGAATTCTCTTCCAAACTAAGTTCAATTAAATAAGCTTTTATTCCGACTAAGGATATAATCATACATGCAAATGCGTGCTCGTATATTTAAGAACACCAGTAATATTATTAAATCATGACAGACGATAAACTAAGAGGCAGATCCGGTTATACAGCGCATTTGAAAAAATAACCGCCACTCGAGTTATCTGTAAATATTCTTATTATTAACTAGAATCAGCATTTAGTAGGTACGAGTTAAATCTTTTTATTTATTTCTTTTTTGAAGCCACAAAAAAAACTTGATTATGAGTTATAATCGATTCTGTCTCTATTTCCAGTTTTCTTGGGACGAGATTAATAAGTTTCTGGAATTCGCATACCAAGAGAGTGTCTGATTTTATACTCGAGTGGTAGTGAGTCGGTGTTAGCATAGAAAATACTGCAAGACAAATGATTTTGTGGTAAACGTTTTTCGCTTTTAATCGTGCACATTGCCATAATTGGTTTAAAATGCCTCTCGAGTCGTTTAATACACCTCGCAGGTGTACGAGTAGGTGGAAAGGAAAATTATGACAGAATCTGTCAACACGGGATTATTAAATTAATATATTGTTATGGAATTACCAAGACAGAGAATCATGTACCATACAAATGCTTTTATTTCTGTACGTATGATAACGATTGACCTAAAAACATCTGAACTCTCTGGTTTCCAGCCGTATTGTCCCAAATTATTTCCTAAGTATTGATTAGAGACTTTTATATGCACGGGAAGAGAGCCCACGCTTCGGACTCCTGTGACAACAATTGCAATATGAGAGCCCTGTTTATCGAATGGCAACACTGTATTTAATTTGCGTTTGAAAAATTTATTCAGTGTGTTACAAATTCTGCCCTTTGTGCGAAACGCCGGGTCCTCGAGTTTCACCCGCGCAGTTTGTTTTCGCCCGATTGGCAAATTCACCTCTGGAAACTTCTCTGTCTTCAAAGCGAAGATCACGCGAGCGGCTTTCAGTTCACCCATTTTTAATTGCTGCCGTATAACTACGGTTTCGTCCCTGTACGCAGACTGTGGAATGTTCTTTCGAGCCAGCAAACATGCCGTCGCAGCTTTGCTCTGTCTGGATTCAAAGGGAAACTAGAGCACTCTCTCTCCATTATTCAATTAAAAGGGAAGGCTCAATATCCAGAAATACAAATTTGCTAGAAACTACACGGAGAACGCCAAAGTGTCAATTGGAGAAGCTGCAAGTTGGAAAGTGGAATTCCTGCTAACAATTATTGGCAACGAATCGCAATTGCTTCAGAAAGACTCGAAATTCTTCCCAAATGACACACTAGAATAGAGTACTAAGTTATTTAAGGACGAAACAAATGAAACATTGTACTATATTTAGTAATAGAAATTAGTACTGACATGTTTTACTTGAATGAAAATAACTGACTTACGAGCACCGAACTTCTGGCCATCCATCTACCTTACTTACACTTATTATTATTTTTTGGTCAAAGGTTTAGTATTTGAGCCTATGGAAATTACTTTCTATTACGTAGAGCAGATATCATCATAAAAAATGTTCACATATTTCTAACACAAGCATGGATGATAGTTTAACGAAAATATGTTAATTTAAAGGTAAAAACAACATTTATGTTAAGTTATTTTAATTATATATAATTGCTGGACAAAACCGACGAGAACAATGAACAAAAAAATGTTATAACATGTTTCTAAGTTCACTGGAATTTTCGTCAGGTGTTTCCTGATTGAATTAAAGTTAGACAAGATCCGACCTTCAGACATGACATACAAAGCGTTTAACATATTAGTAACGAATCATGGATTCTGTTAACAGTATATGTATTACTTTGTACATCGACTGAAAAATTGTCCAGTTTAGTAAAAAGCAATACAGGAATTTTTCAAGATGGGTGCTTCGTTCCGATATCTAAAATTTTAACATTCTGCCGACAATCAAAAAGCGGTTAAATCTTGTAATAATAATCACAGATTCATATTTGGGTCTTTTATTTGGGAAATATGACCTTCAACCCGGATATTAAGTGCTCTTTTGGTTTGACCAATATAACATGATTTACATTCAGAACAATAATTTTTATATGCAATTCAGACAGATATATTTTGGGGTATTCAGAATTTGTGACAAGTAATAAATAAATAAAATTGGTAAGTGCTGTATTTATGCTTATCAAATTTTTGTTGCTTAAATCACTTCAACACAGTATATATATATATATATATATATATATATATATATATATTGTAATATACACAATTAATAGGTTTTAATTTAAATTAATGAATTTGAAGAATTCCACGTTGTGGAAACCAAAATGTAATAATCAAATGGAAGGCGTTAATTAAATAAAAGAATCAATAAAATTTACAAACAATATTTATTTATTTTGTGGCAATAACTCAAAAACAATCACAATTTAAAATATTAATTTCTCAGGGTCTTCACTGGGTTTGTTAATGGACACAACAATTTGATTTAAAAATCTTATTAGCAAACAAATCACATTTACCTAAGCAATACGTCGATAGAAATACACTAAAAATAAAATAAATTAACTTGACAATTAAAGTAGAACGAAATTAAAAAGTAAAGAGATTAACTCTGATTAACAATTAGAAAGAGAACGAAATTAAAAAGTAAAGAAATTAACTCTGATTAACAATTAAAATAGAACGAAATCTGACTTGTATCTTTTAATTACGTTTACATAAATCATTATTATGTATTTTGTTACTCACATCTGTCCAGTTGGTTCCAGCATCCCTTTTGGTTTCGAAAATACACTATTGCGAGATTTTACGCTGATTCAAATATTCACAGATTTTACACTGATTCTAGTCAAAATTGATAGGATGTCAGGAACTTGAATGATCCTCTTTTTTGCCAGCTATCTGTTGACTGCTTGCCTTATATGAATTCTCAGGTTTGTAGATTTGCTAGTCTTTTACAGCTTTGGATTTAACTGCAACTTTACTTTTTCTTGCTAGCAATGGACGTAAAACTGCTCTTACTTAGCAAATTTCGATTTAATGCTTCCGTGAATGTTTTACTTTGTCTTCAACTCACAACTTTGTTTAATAATAATACATTAAACGACGGCTAGTCTCTGCTCTAGTATCACTTGTTCCGTCCTCCAAAATGTCCCGGCACCAACTGACACTGTTAAATTCTAGTCACCAACTGAACTATCGTCTCGAGTTTTAGCGCGTATACGCCATTTTCGACAGATCTGGAACAGATGTCGCTTTGGAAGCTCCTGCCGCTATAATGGATTTCTCAAACAATTTGAATTTTATGTTCAAACAATTAATGTCATAATTGATTGGCATGACCACCAATATAGGTATTGAAATGATTTTTTAAATTATTTAATATTTGTATTGTCAGCGTAATATTGTGGCCCGGGTTTTGTAGGCAACAGTCAGCATTGCGTAAGAATGTTTGAGACGGCATTATTGTTGGCGGTGTGAAATATTGAACGCATTGAAGAAATGTACAGTCTACGATACGAGCTGACCGGGGATAGATGGTTACCGTCTCCGATATGATGTGACCGGGAAACGTTTTTCAGTCTCTATGCGTGGCAGTCAGACAGTGAGGACTGTTTATTATGATTGGCTTGTAGACCCTGCTATTGACTCTGCATGTAAAAGTTGAAGAGTAAAAGACAGATTATCGAGGTTGTTGGTGTTAGAGATTGAAGGATGAAAAACATAAGTTTTATAGGCTGTTGTTGCACTGATTTCAATGGCACAATTGATTGAGAGTTGAATCAAATCGATATTTGGAAAGTGTAATTCCATTTTCCTTGCTGTAAATATTATCACTATTCGTCGAAGTATTGGAAATCAACTGATGCATATGCAGACTCAAGTTGTGTAGACAATGTAATACTATGGCCTGTTTAATTAAAGTCATTTAAGTAATTTGTGATCTAAACTCAAGAGGTAAAATAATTTGTCGTGACACGAGAACTGCTCTGATGTCTGGTATGTACAAAAATATAAGATAAACGTTGTATAATATTCCGTCATATTTCTTACGCCATTTCAATGTTTTATAACATTTTTATAAATTTTGTTATTTTATTGCGGGTTACTATTACTGTTTGAGGCCCGATTTCTGCTAAATTGAATATTACTTAATATATTTACATATTATTACGTAGATATAAAGTGATAATTAAACATAACTTTGGCTATGTTTTTAAGTTGCATAGAGTACGAAAACGACATAAATTTAACACAATATTTCAATTAATTTATTTTCCGTTTAATCACCGTTACATCCCAACAAGGATACCCTCACTAAATATTCAACCAACGACTCTCTTACATCATATATATTACGTAATGTGTAATTTTTTTTTTATTATGACCAGTACATAAAACTTTAAAATATTACAGTTGGCATGTTACCATATATATATATTGTAATACCAATTAAACAGGCTATTAATTGTTTTTCATATAATTTAATTGTTGGTGGTACGGGTGCTTGAAGGCGACAATCAAGGCGGGTTTTCCTTTGTTAACAATCGAGACTGGAAACCGCGCGCTTAGAGAACTGAGTCAGCGTCAAGACGCGAAAGGAAAAAGTTTGTGTCGAGTACTGGGACATGGTAGTTCGGTCCACATAGAGAAATACAACACAGTAAAGTTTGATAATCTAAAAGTAGGAATAGGTCTATCCAGGAAGTCCAACGGCGAGATATAATAGTTTACATAAAACGCAAGTAAACAGTTTTGGCGGAGAGACTCATAAAATCTCAATTTAGAATCAGAAGTTTTGCTTCACAAACTGAACTAATTTTCGCATAGAGAGACTTCAAGGAGATCTACGTCCGGCAACTGGCTGAGGGATGGATAATCCAGGTTCCTGGATAGCAGAGATCCAGAGCAACTACCGTGTGCTCAAAATCTAATGAGTAGAATCAGTGTATAATGGCCTGTTTAGTGCGTGTTGACTTCAAGCTGCAAGAGTCCGAACTGGTACCAGAAGCACTGTCGTGAGTACAAAACAGTTATTAATGACTGTAAACGATAATTAAAGGGTATAGTCAGATTTCGTTCGCGGTTTTCTTTTCATTCGTTTACTTTTACTTTTGTATTTAATATTGTATTCCGTTAACTTCAATGAGTTTATATTGTTAATATTTTAGTTCATTGTATTGGTTCTTCCTATAAAACCCAGAGGTGACCCTGAGATAATGAGAAATTCAACGTAATTGATTGTAAAAATATAAAGCTATATTTTCATAGATCGCCACGGATTAATAAAATAAAAAAATTGAAATATTTGTTTGTTAAATTGATGGAATTCGGCGTGTAAAGCAGGGCTTATAATATGTAATTATCAACAATAAATTTTTAAATACATAATAATTTTGTTAATTATTCCTATTAGTTAAGACCACTTCATTAATCATTATAATATATATATATGATTAATGAAAAAAACTATTCTTATTTAATAAATTGTTGTCATACAAAAGGAGGATGGTGCATGTAATTTGCAAAACCTTTTAAAATATATTTATCATGTCAAATATGTTAGACTTCGTTATTTATATGTTTATTTTGTTATGCTTTGATGCCAGATAAATGTCAATCGTTGTTTGAAATTTATTCTGTGGATGCACCACGAAAGCCATCGAAACGTCGTGAATGTCCCTACTAGTGATTTTATGTGAGGATATGCCTGAGAAGCAGAAACGTACTTCGCCTGTAAATTTAAGTTTTCAGCAATTCTACGAGGGAGTGTGAGAATCCAGATGAATAAAATTTTGCAATTCTCGTTTGTAGATACATCTTTTGCAATAACTGGAGGGTAAGCAGCTGGCCCGAGAAGAACGCGCGATACCGGGCACACAGTTGGGCGACGATTAGCATTCGAGTACAGATTGTCTAATGAATAAACATAACTCAATCCAGACATTATGCAAGCTGCTTCCGTGTTAGGAGCGTTCCAATTAGAACACATTTCAAATTCGGCAACTCTTCCCCGCTTCTCCGCTATTTCCCCTACCACTCCCGCTCTCGCGGTGTAAGGAAGAGAAGGAACGACGATAACTGTGTCACACAAGGTCGACAGATGCAAAATACTTTCTACATTCACTTTCATTCGCAACTGGTTTTAAAACGTAGCGGGCGTGAAATTGAGACCAAAAACATATTAAACGATGGTATGGTTGGCAATGACATACAGAAGGCGCGGGAAGAAGCAGAACAGTGATTATGTTGCCACTCCCAATGAAAAAAAAATTATGAATATTCATTTAACGAAGTGAATACGTAATGCTCTTTGAGAACAGAAGGGATAAACGCAAAATAAAGCGACATTTATTGCGTAAGATCGTAGATTTTTAGGCAAACTTCTGGTCACATTTGTTATTATATCTCCATGAAAACTCTTTACCTTCACTTATTTTGTCTAAATTCCGCACTCCACAAACATTTTAACAGAATAATTAATAATCTCGATCTTCTTTTCAATATATTTAGTAATTCTCCGAAATATGACACAATAAAACTGTAACGTATTCACGTAAACTATTGTTAACTGCTTACTTTATGCACAGATAATATTTTTATTATAATCCAGCAGTCCATATATTATTCGTACAATAGTAACAATAATCAGCTGTAAACCAAGCTACGGTAATTTAAGGGTTAATTTAGTTTAAAAATGGAGTAAATTCATTATATAGATATAATAAGTAAATGAGCGTCGGCAGTGTAGCGGAACATGACGTCACTTTATCACAACCTCGGCTCCTTGGAACAGTATTTAGTTTTACAAAAGACATTGCAGGCTTAGAATTAGAAGAAGTCACGAAAAAAAATCTCCCTACAAGCGACATTTCGTGTAAAGATGATCTGACGTATTTAATAAATAATATAGAGTTAATGGATGATTTATTTAATGGAAGTGGATAGATACATACATACATTTTATTAATACCATTAGTCCTCGGTTATGGAAATAAGATACGTCGTAAACGAAATTACAAATACCTTGTAGGAACTATGGTAAGCTAACGTAGAACAAACTTTTTTGTACTATAAAAACTAAGAATACAGTACGATAATTTCAAATTTATTAATGGTCTTAAATACAAATAACAATAGAATGCACAAAGCGGGATTTACTTCTCAAAACGATCGATAAACGAGTCTCTGAAGGTGCTAATTCAAGTCTGGTATTGACTGCTACATTACCTTCAGCAGATCCAATGAGTGATTGATCCTCTATCACGTGGTTTCTTAACGCTCTAACAATTTCGCGGATACAGTAAGTGCTGCAGCCTATGTCACTGGGATTCGTAGCACGAACTATTAATATTGTCTAGCACAGGCCAGAATTTGAGGGTAAAAACATTCAAGACTGACGTATTCCTTCCGCAGTAACACGAGCTTACCCGACAGCCAACCCGTATTGCATAATTGCTCATATTCGAACGGACCGCGTATAGTATTGTAGATAACGCATAATTTTTATGTAGGTATTTTTGTTAGGTATCCAATGTGACGTGATGAATTTAGAACACAGGTAAGATACATACCAGTTATACGGCTGATTATCTCAAAAAAGATTTCTGGAAGCTATTTAATAAAATTTTACATTACATATAAACGTAATAACTTATATGAATAACAAATTCTGTCAGGCGACTTGTCACTGCTACATCAACGATTATCTCAATCATGTGATGACAAGGGCAGGGCTGCTGCAAGGATGTGTAACAATGATACTCTCATCCGGTTGGCTACCCGAGGGTCTTCTTTGCATCGATTACAACAGGAAGCCTCCAACGTTTGATAGCTTTTAAAATCGCAAAAAGCAAGTAAGAGTGAAAAATTATTCGCAAAAGAAAAACAACACACAACTGATTGTGGTTCTGTGAACACTTTCCGATATTGTAGAAACTCTGGATGAAAAGTGGGAGCGACAGCAAACCTCATTTATGGACACTGATTCAGAATTCTGTAATTAACGTAACCCTATAATCACATGCAAATTGAGATTAGGTAATTACTATCGACAATACTTACCGAAAGAATCGAACAGGCTAAGGTATAATTAGTGAGGAAAGGAGGGCGAGTGTCGGGGGTTGGAGGGTTCCTCCCAATAAAACGGGCCTCACGAAGTTCCTACAGGACGCCATAGTTCCTGTGCCGTCCTGATACATACCAGTTCGTTAGCATGGCATGAATAATTCATCGCAGCATAAAGGCAACCTTAATTACCAATCAAAGGCAGTGTTACGAAAAACTTCTTTGCAAAAAGAAGAAACCTGGATTTTCTCTTATGCTGCCACATTTAAATGTACTTTATCACCTTTTCCTTTACCCTCTCCATAATGCTTCCAAATGTGTAACTAACTTCGATATCAGTAGAGTTTCAAGATTCCTGCCTAGAAAGCGTTCATGTTTCAGCTACAAATAGGAATAGTTGCTATTAATATATTCCTCGTACTAATAGTGGACGAATCTAAATTACTGTGTATGAAAATTTGTCAGTGCAAGTTGCTTAAGATACTTGCAATGCTTTATAAGAAACATTGAGTTACTAATATTTTGCTTTGTTTCAGGCGACATAGGCTCCTGATCATGGAAAATAAATTTTGACTGCCTGTAATGAAAACCATAAAATGCTTGGATTTGAAAATTACGTCAATTATGGATTTTATGCAGATAATATTGCGACATTTAGACGATGAAAGCCGTCTGACAGGACTGGGCTAAACCGAGTAGGTTCATGTCTGTAAGAATGGGTTTATGTTGGATGTGCGACAAACGACTATAGCAGCGATGAGGGCAGTGACAAAAGCGAAGCATACTCTGAATTCTGGGGTGTGTGTTTTTATGTTGGAGCTACGACGAACGACTCGAGCAGCGATGAGAGCGTCTTCCAGTGTCAAGTAGAAGCTCAAACCGAATATGGTAAAAATGAGTGATCCTATGAGTTATAAACATTTTAGGCAGAATCCCACAAAGTGAAGATAATATATGAGAATGAGAATTCAAACCGTTTTATATATTGAGAATTTCTGATAAATTCCAGAAAAACCTTCGTAATTGTTACGGAAGACAAATTTACAATATATTTAATATTTTTATAAATATAATATAAATTTTATAACTACTTAATCGTATTTATTAAAGGTTGGTATACTCTAAATTTCCTAATTTCATCTGTTCTGTGAAATCTAAATTTCGACATTGTTATAATACAAAAACTTCTCGGGTAGTTAACCGGGTGGGTTCGTCAATTTCTACTGGGAAATCACTCTAAGCACTTGTTCTGTTCAATAATCACTCCACTATCTAGAAGTTTTTTTTCTGAATTATTGGGTTTATTTTCATGACTTTCATTCGGCATTCCAATTTTTCGAACTCCAAAAAGTGTTCTATCATGTGGTCGTAAACTTTTGAAGAAGCTTAGGTCTTCATCTTCCTCCTCTTTTATAACTTTCTTGTTCTGTAAATATTGTAGTTTTTAAAGAATGCATTCTTTCTCGGTGAGAATGAATCAAGTCTTCTCGGGCTTCTAACCGATACAAGTTAACGTCATCGAAACGTCACAAATACAATTGTTTACTCGCTTAGAAGCCCGAGAAGACTTTATTCATTGTAGGTTGTGTTTTATTATTTCTCGTAGAGCACACTATCCATACTTTGTTTCGATGACCTTCGAAGTTTTACCGACAAAGTAGTAAAAATCCATGGTACATGCTATATTTTTACAAATAAAAAAGTTTTAGTTATGTTTTGTTCAGCCCATATTTTTTGTGGAGATATTAGTCAAATTTGCCCCATAATGAGAACCTCATAAAAATTTCGCTTAATCGAAATCCAACATCGATGCGAGCAGAGAAACTGCGCCCAGCCTTTATCGCAGCTCTAGTCGCTGCTCGGTACCAAAGAGCGATTTACAGCGCTGTTCCAACATAAACGGCTCTATTGAAAAGCATGGGTACACTGTCGTACCTCCACTAGTATCACAACACGAACCCAGTTGTTGACTTTTCTAAGTTCCCCGTCCATCACTCCTTTTTATCTTTGAATTGCCGTCGTTACATATCTTTTGCAGTTTACAACCTATTACTCGTCCTCACGAGTCAATTATAACACCCTAACAGTATTATCTATGTGTCGTTTCGTTACTTATGCTTTATCAGCTGGAGCTAATTGTAAATTAAATGACAACTTCCCTTTTTTTCACTTTTTTTTAAAAAGACAACACACAAAGAACGAAACATTTAATCTTTCAATCGCGGGAAAGCAAGTTTCACGGTAATAAGCAATACAAAATCAGACATTCGAGGCAGACGCAATTTACGTGTGCAAAAGCCCACTACCTTCACTTTCAGCTAATTATGAATGCGCCGGCCGACAACCAATCATATTAATTAATTCTAATTACGCGCAAAGTCGACTGCAAATTAGAGAAGCAGGGAGGTAGGGAAACAAGGATGGAGAAGAGATTCGAAACGCGTTCTGCCTAGCTGATTCGACAAATGGAGGGGGGAGAGAATTGCGCTGCTCATGCGTCCACTCCCTCTCGACACTCACACGTCGAAATTGCAAGTAGACCCCATACTTATACATTCATATCTTACTTAGCCTTTAAAACTGTTACGTCCGCAAGCGCTCTCACACATTTATATATTTCAACAATTTGAAAAGCAGCCAAAATGCTTTTTTTTTCTACCTTTGTACAAACTAAACTGTGACAGATTTATATATACGATATTGCGTCACACAAACGCAGAAAGCCGCCTAATGTCTGTGTTGACTGCTATCACTTTTATATATTTCACATTTATTAATATAATGAGGGATTAATTTAGCTGCAGATGATTGTCTGTGCATGACATATTCCATTTCATTCGAAAGATTTTCCGCTTATTTATTTTTATCAATTATTATATGCTTTTTATTATTATATTAGTTCATTTATGCAAAAAATCAGGCAACCCATTGAAAATGTCGGTGTGTACTAGATATCCACTCTTTAAAATCTGGTGGTATCAATGGACTTTTCACTCAAATTCTTATAGAATCAGAAACGCAAGGACACGGGTCCAGGCTGATTGGTACAGATTTTTTTTTTTACAAATTCTGTTACCACTCGTACAGGATCTTAAGATGAAAGTCTTTTCTGATTGTTCCATTGTTGATTTCAAACCGAATTTCGTCAAAATTAGCAGGTTTCTGAAAGTCGTTCTAAGGAGGGAACATTCGAAGAGACAAGACAAGTTAACGAAAAAAACAAATAACAAAAAATTATCTCCGTCGCTCATAATTTCAAGGAAGTTTCATTCAGCTATTTATTTAATTCCCAACCCACAGATGCCTTTGTACCACTATTTTTAAACGATTAACTTACGTTATATAACAATAATAATTATATTTTAAAAATCATTTTCATTTACGGTAATATCAAAGCAATGGGGCTGTTTCCATTTAATAAAATAAATAAAATTATTATCATGCAAACATCTAAGATTTTATTTTAGGGTATGTCTACGAAGACAGCTGAGTTGATAGAACCCAGAGTATTAAATTTAAAAATTAAAATTTACGCCTGACTGAAAATAAACAATAATAAAGATAGCCAAACAGAGACAAAAGAAGTGATCATATAAATACCACACAACGTTTCCGGGAGCCTTGTTCCTTTCTTCAGGTACAGAAAAAATGCAACTGCACAAGTCAGTTGACAAAACTCAAAATACTTCCAGAAAAGTTGTGTGGTATATTATCACTTCTTTTGTCTGTATTTGGCTATTGTTCTTATTATTAAGAACCTGGAGTTTACAGAAACAATCCGTCATTGGTAGTTTCAGAATAGTAATGTAAATTTCAGTATTGGGTTTAGGAAGTAAAATTATAATCAATAAATGTAGTGCATCGTAATTAAAAATATATTTTCATAATGCTAGATGAAGGTTCGACGCTGCAATATAATTTAATGGTTCCATCCATTTTGTTTTATTTCTTAAATGTAATAAATCTGCAAGTGACTTGTCTACGTAGTTCACCAGATTCTACCCGGAAATTGCGTTTATAACACACTTGATATTTAAATAAAATTGCGCTTATTCGATTGCAACGGAGAAATGCGCAGTAATCTTTGTAGCTGTTTGTGTTCGGGATCTGAAAATGACGGCTTTATTTGTAATAAACTGGTTCAGTGGTGCCAGCCTGACCAGTAAGTAGTTGCTGAAAGAGAAAAGCTTTGTGGTGTAATAGGCCGTGAAATATGGCTACGGCTATTAATAACGGCAAGGCGACTCTTGCTGCTCACGGACAGTCACTAAAACAAAAGGAAGCTTTCCTGCGCCTCATCTAAGCATTGACAATCACAAATTTTGCAAATATTCTCCATTTTTACATTGTGAACCTCGAAACGAATTTTGTACATGGAATAAAGCGGATGAACTAGTTTGTCGCACAACAAGGAAATTTTTTTTTTTACTGCACGCGACTAATTAGTGTATATTTTTTAATTTTTTTTTTGTATAAAATTGCAGCTGACGATGCTGAGTTATCGACTTTCTGTTTCTACTACTTCATTGGAATAAGATTATTAACAAGATGTAGGAACTCATGTGATATCTAATTTTTCATTGTCATTAAATTACTTTTCTATTTTCATTGAAGATTTTTTTTAGAAAATGTTACGACGGTCAAGTGAGTAGTTAAATTAGATTTTCTTTCCTAATTTCGAATCAACTCACGTCTCCTACATTTTTGAATTTGTTGTCCTAAATCTGTTAAAAGAAAGTTTTTTAAAATAATGTATACCGATTCTGGATGAACAATAAAAGTTTATGCGTCATAAATCGATCTCCAAGAGAAAATTTACACTAAATTTCTATTTCTATGAAGTACGGAAAAGAATTTAAAAGAACACAATTAACGTGTGCAAGACGCAAATTTTAATAAAAGGTCTCAGAAATGTTACTAAGTTCAACAAATTCTTTCTTAAAATACACTACTCATTTAAACAAACTTTATGATGGCTTATTAAATAATCTTTGTTAATTTATATACTGTATTAATTTTCTTTGTAATGCATTGTAACCTTGTCTGTCTGGCCATAGTATTGACAAATATCACAACAGTAGATAGAAACGTCTACTCGGTTTTAAATTAAATTTGTTCAAAATTAATTTCTGTATTGTCTGTCATTCGGCGAATTAATTTCTTGTGTTATGGAGGGAACTATTATTGGACAATGAAAGCCACACAAGACGTGAACTAAATAGAGCAAGATCACTACGGACGGATTGTTTCGCCTACAAATTTTTGTGCCAATGCTCTGTACACTGAATATGAATAAAAAAAATTTCTGTTCTCAAAGTTGCCAGGCATTGTCCACATATATTTTCACCCGTAATTGTTACATGGTTCTGAGTTGTTTCTTATCTTCCCCTTTATCGGAACTGATTTTTCTTACTTCCATCAACAAAGTGAATATTCCAAATTGAAACAAACAGCAATGTGAAGGATACCGAAGAATTTAATATTTTTTTATTCTTTTTTTTTCATTCTTAAAACTGCCACCTGGAAACTGTCTATTTGTACTAATAAATATGGTAGGTAAATAAAATCAATTATCTCAATCCAATTACTCTTTTTTCCTTCCTAATTAAACCGATAAATTGAAGTCAGAAGTCAATATATATCTCACCTCCTATATTTAACAATTGTTTTTCTAAATTATAGATATATATTGTATTATTCAACGCTATGTCTGGGGAGTAATCTGTGAGTTGTGACAGTCACTACGGTGCTTGACATTTTTTTCATTTTAATGATCATTAGTTTTAATTTTTTTCGCTTCTATATATATATATATATATATATATATATATAATGATAATATATATATATACGTTATTTATTGTGATCTATTCTTTAGCTCTCGAGTCTGAACCCCTGTACTTGAGTTCATTATCCCTTTATAACATTAATATTCTATTGTTCTTTCAATACGTTTCTCAGTGTGGAAATAAACATTTCTTCTAATAATATTGCCAAACAATTTTAAGTTTCCAGTTGCCAACAAACTTTTCAGATATTAATCCACAAAGACATGAATATAGCTAAGTCCCAGAAGTTTTGACAATATCTACGAGTGTCAATTGTTTCTTATTTATATTTTTACGCTTGAGATCTCGTTTTTATTGCTCAAAGCAACTGATTTAATAACTTTTCTGGGTTCATTAAAATAACTAATACTCATTTTTCTACTTTGCTCACTTGCCATTGAGATTTAAATCCCCCTCAATATCTTTTCCAATACCACAAATTATAGGAATGTGGCCCTGAAATTGTTTTAAACAATGACACTTGTAAGAGTTGTCCTGGGAAATGTAGCATTTTCAACAGACTTCAATTATTTCCTAATTTAATTTTAGGCCTCATTTTTCATTTATCACGTATTTTAATTTCTTGTTTTTCGTCAGTCCTATTCACAAATCGTAATTGCGTATTTCTTTTATATCAGACAGAGTCCTCTATCAAAACTAAGAAGAATATTCTCATTCGGAAACTTTCAGTGTTTATTCAGACATATGTTAATAGTATGTATATTATTTAATGATAATGGAAAAATAAATGTCCTAACAATTCGTTCAACCTTATAAGTAATTTTTTCTTATTTTTTTATTTCAGAGTTATGAGTGAAACAAAACGAGAGCCTCTGAAAAGTTCCGATCTCAAACTTTCGGTCGTTAAACATTCAGTATTATCTAAACACAGTATGTGTAATTAATAAAATTATTAATAAAAGTATCGTGCAAGTTTGATTTCTAAATACAGATTAAATCAAATAATAATAGAATTAATATGCAAAGTGGTACAAGCTATCTAAAATACCAACCATGATTGTTCCATCTACTTAATATCTACGGTGAGTGTAACAATGATATAATAATGTACTGTACGTTTAGATGACGATCTCTACGGAAGAGTAGAAGAAACGTTGTGCGATTTCGTTTTTACTTTTGGCCATTTTCAGAAATATTAATCTTATCCACACACATGACATTATATTTAAATTAAATGTATGTTTTATTTAACAGATGATTATGACAGCAACGTTGTCGAAAGCTTAGCTAAATTAATGTTACGGAGGACTATTTTTGAAAATTCTCAATTATGTGGTCAGTCGAAAGTAATATAGTTCAATCACGATAAACGCCAAACTCTGAGCCTGGTGGAGGAATGATTTTATTTTTTCACGTAGGTGTATGAATATAGAATTCCTTGCAAGTTGCGAGCACACGAGCTGAATTTTTGAAGTGAGACGCGAATCGAATGGCTGCGCTGAACGGGAACGGACAGGGAACGGAAGAGACAGTGTGTTGTGATATGGAAACGTCACGGGGGCCGGAGCAAACAATCGATGCAATTATCAATGTGTCGCCGTGCTGACAGTTAAGGTGCGTCCCTCTCTCCTTGTAGAGAGGAACAATAACAAAATACTGTGGGCGGTCGGCTGAGTGTGTTGCACGGGGTGCAAGGAGAGGAGAGGGAAGTGGGCGGGGAAGACTCTGCAGGGGCGGGAGAGCGGAGAGATGGAGGGAAAGAGAGAGACGATAGCCTCGCCGCCATCTCATTTGAATTGCTAACTAGGAAACCTCCATGCAATTATTGGATTAATGTAAATTACGGTAGAGTTAGAAGCGCGGGGGTATAGGATAATTAAAATCCGTTGATTAATATGTAAATTTAATAAGATTACAGCGTCGTGCACACGCTCTGCAGAGGGCGCCAGCCTAGAGGAGGCGAACAGAGGGCCAAAACCTAATCTAGACCCGCGCGCGCGCACACACAAACCTGCGCGGAAAAAAAAAGTTAATCCGCGCGCAGTGTACTAATGTGCCCCGGAGCGTCGACGCCGGTGCCGGGGGCCGGGGGTGGGGGCAGGGGGGGGGCTTCGGGTGTTATGATGACGCCGAACAACAGAAATTAAACACCGGCCCGCGAATGCGTCAGAGATTTGCCTCACAGGGCCGCTGTCTTCATTAATACGGAAAAAATTACCAAGACGCAGACCGACATCACTTCAAAATACTCAGGACAGGTATTACGTGCGTCACCAGCAACCACTTCAGCTGAAACGCAGCCTCTTACAAGAAATGACGACACGCCGTTCCACTTGCGAAGCTCAAAACATCGGATAATGTGTATGTTCTATTGGATGTATATAACCACCATCGGTCAACACTAGGATATTCACGTAAATGTACTATCGTGACGCATCGCTGGTCGCAGACCAAGAGAACTTTAATTTTAGCAATAAAACTAATTTCAAAACACATGTACATCAGACTTGACCAAAAAGAAGTGATATTGAGTTGTAAACAACTGTAGCCCAACTTAATAATACTCCACATTTACTAAGGAAGAATGCGGGGAAACACAAAAATCGAATAGTGTCGAGCTACGGGTTTAAACCAGATTCACGTGACAGCGAGAATTGCATTTTTGGGTGTTTGAAATCAGCGAGAAATTGGGAGAACAAAGTGACCGTTTAAGTCCACAGTTCCGTTCGGCAAAATACTCAGTTAGTTTTGAGGGATAGACCAATTACAGCAACTCTACGAGAGTTCACGTTTTCTTCGTATGTAGGATTACTCAATTCAGAGTAACCGAAGGCAGGTACTCTCTTCTTATTATAAACGGAAAAGCCCGCGATTTTTATGGCGTAAGATGGCAGAGTATCGACCGGTTTTCGCAGGGGGGCTGTGGCAGAAATAATGGTTTGGATTCGGTAAGATCCGCTCGGTTGCCCGTTTACCCTGAGAACAATGGACAACTATAATGGTTTTCAAATGGGAGCAGTTCTGGCTGTCAGTAAATGAGAGCACAGAATTATACAAACGTTGCCACATTGTCGTTAATGAATGACAACAAACCTTTACTGCAGGTGCGTGGACAAAATGTGACAACGTCGCACGAATTTGACTCAACGGCGCAAAGAAGAGCTTCAAGGTCATTTGAAAAGAACTATAGAGATGCTATAAATAGAGCTGAGGTTAAGTACAGGAGTCAAACAATTATTAATACTGTATGTATTAAGTGCAGTACCCTGACATTTAGATTTTAGTGCAGAAGTAAGATGTACAATCGCTTCAAACCAGTCATATCATTCCATAAACACATTGTGGATATGCATATCCATATTGAAAATGTGAATAGTAAAATAAAGCTCAGAATAATTTTACCCTGTAATTAAATTAAAGTATCAATTTGATGTTAACATGATATCTTTCAAGTCATCAATAATTTAATATTCATTATAAGATTTTCGTCAAAAATAAGAGAGCTTTCTCATATCCCTTCTGTAAATCCGTAATTTACATTTTGTAATATTTAAAATGCCATATTGGACATCTGGATCGTTACCTGTGTTCATCTTTTACGACTTAGTTTATCTTACATTGCTAACATAATTGATATTCAAAATATATCAAAATCATATGTTTCCATGGAATTATTTATTTTAAAGTTTTACAAATTTTATCTTAATTTTTAAAATTAAACGCTTATTTACATCTAATATTGAAATTATTGTACTATTTATTTAATAAACTTTATAGACTCCAATTTTATGAAAACCTTTACACATTACTCTAAATTTGTGTACTACTCTAGTCATCTATAAAGTTTTACTTTCTTTCAAAAAACTGAAAGTCTCGTAGAATACTAATAAGTATCAATTTTTTAATCCTATTTTTCAGGTAATTGTGCTCAAAAGTCGCTAAATAAATAAACGGGAGAAATAATAAAATTTGGAAAATTGTTAATACGACGCAAGTTTTTTTTATATAATTACAGTGTAATGCTTTACTGTGCAAATAAATGTTGTGTGTAAGAACAGAATTAAATTCCAATCCTAATTGGAGACAGGAGTAGATGAAATATTGCTGTTAAATCTAGTTATTAAAAATGCTGTAATTGGACCATTATAAAACGCTTCTAACACGAAAAAGACGGAGCTATATATATAAAATAAATTAAGCATTTTTCATATCCACTGATGCTACTTGTTTCGATGACTTGTGAAGCAATCATAAAATCAAAAGCATTAATGATGTGAAATTAACCTTTATTCGACGCGCCACGCACGTCGTCTTGATTACTTTTATCATGTTTATCGGACTGAAATGATAGTCGGAGTTGTTTGTCAGGACAGTGCTTTGTGCTCTGCGAGGCACCGCACCTGGGGACCGTTGGTTCAACCCCGCGGCGGTTCCACCGTGGCGTAATTGGTCGTACGCAATTATCTCGCACCTCCGGCTTACCGCCTTCCACAACGAAACATACTAATAGTCCTGCACGTTTTGTAAACGGCCACAAACAATTTTAAATAAAAAAAATATCTTCATGTAATCAAATCAGGCGATCAGAAAAAATTGCAGCGTAGATAAGATATTTAGTATCATTTTTCATTATAGTTGCTCGTGCGTTAATTCCGGCATTTAAATACAAGGAGATCCCGAGAAAAAAAAATATTATGACTAAAGTAAGAATTTAAATTTAAAAATCCTACAATTGGTTAATAATCTTTCTTTTTTTTCTTTTTATAAAGGATTAGTTTTTTCCGTTTGATGCTATCCTCAAATAATGAAAATAACATTAGCGTTATAAAAAAATATATTCTTCCAGCGATTTGGTGCAATAAGATTGCTGCTACCCGCTATACGCCCTAGCTAATCTCAGGGAGTAGTTTACCAACTTCTCTCATATTTGATCGGTCGTGGTTCTAGACTCATATCAAAGGCACATATGCATGTCCAACCGAAAACATTATTAACTGATCGTATTACAGAGATACGAGAACTTACTAATTAATTAAGCGAGCAGTGCGTCACCGGTTTGATTCTGATATCTATGGTACATAATTTAATGTCCGACCTCCAATTACACATGTTAGGTGTAATAAGATACTAATTTTTTTGATTTTATCAAATATATTTTATTTCTTTGGCATACCGGTGACAGAAACTTAAAGAGGAAGATACACATCATGCTGACGACGCCTTCCCTTTCCTTCGCATCTAATTCCCATAAATCGTATCAGGTCACGCGTAACGTGAACATCCTCTGGAAACTCTTCACCAGATTAATAAAAACTGAATTATTAGAAGTACTGAACAGTCTTTTTCAACGAATTGAGGTTTATAAAAAAATGGAGAGACGATTAAATTCTGGGATGCGATTAGTACGCTAATATTTGTCATGTCTTACAGAATAATAAACTGGGGTCTTTCACATCACGCGTTTCAAATTTTTAAACTACGGAAGAGGGCTGTATGAATAATATCTGGTGCGGATTGGAATCCCAGTTGCAAGTCTTTGTTTCGTAAACTTGCTATTTTAACATGCCTTCTACGTATATTGTAGAAAGTTTAAAGTTTGTCAGAAGAAACATAAATTCATATGCCCCAAACGGAGCAAATCATTTATACAACACTAGAAATCGCATTGAAAAACATAGCTTAATAGATTCTTTTTGAATCAAGCATTCGCTATTCCGGGATAAGTTTATACAATAGTCTTCTGAACGAAATAAAAACTTTAACTATACAAAATTTATTTAGAAAGACAAATAATTTTTTGTAATTAATGGAGCATATTACTTGCTGAAAGAGTTCGTAGATAAGGACAGATTAGATCCTCTTTAATAAAATAGTTTGCTGGTATCCTATCAAGCTATGCTTGATCATAATCTTGTAGAATTTAACTGCCGACTTATTTTCATTTTCATCTTCGACGGGATTTGTTGTTGGAAACTCCGCCGAATGAAAATTGAAGATTAATATACTTATCATTTTTTTAATTACTGTTATATTAATATCTTTAACGTTGCTTTAAAGTATATAATTTTTTGTAATGTACAATGTTTGTTTTTTTAAAACTTTGTAATTGTAATATTTTATACTATTCCTGTAGTCTTATATTATGACGTACCAAATTTCTTCGACCGAGGACTAAAATGGAATGAATGATAAATCTAAATCAATTTTTCTTCTTTACCATTTCATAACAAAGTGTGATCACATCACAAAATTATGTTTTATTTGCTATTGCAGTTCATGAGATAATACCTAATTCTGTTGTAACAGTTATTAATGACATTGAGCGCTAATATTTGTTATTTTTCGTGGCTGCCAAGCGTGGCTCTTGGTACACAGAAATTTATTCGACTATTACTGTCATTTTCCGTTAATACGTATTTATAATAATTAAACTTCCCCGTTAAAGAAGAAAATTATTTCACTTGTACACTTTCAATTACTGTAAACGAGTTAGTTATCAGTTTCTATAACTTTACCAGATTTATATAGTTTTTGTTATTGTAAATTTAAATTCATTTCTTGCTTTGTAAGTTGGTAAAAATTGCAAATCACTGTCTTTATTAGAGGCCCTATAAGCGGCACTGAAATTTAGATTCTCATAAAATCTGAGGCATTTACTTAGAAATATAAAATGTCAATTTAAGTAAAATCTAATTTGTCAAATAAATAATCTTTTTTTATCTCTTTAAAAATATAAACTACTTCCATTTTTCCTTCTAATTAAATAATATCTAATAAAAAGTGTATACCACAATATATATATAAATATATTATAATGATCAATTTAATTATTAAAATAAAACTCACGTTGCGGCGTCAAATAATGTAATAAACAATTTAATTAAATGATGCCACCACGATGCGGATAATTAGTGGGATAAACATTTTATACACGAGTTTAAAAAATTTACTTTTCAGATCAAATATAGAATCATATATTTAACTGCAATATTTCCCAATATGCACAGTTTATTCTAGTTTTATAAACAGTTGAGGTGCTTTGTCTTTTCATGTCTTTTATCGTCCTGGTTTTGTTTTACAAATTTATATTGTCTTGTTCCAAGCACGTGCCTTTACGAATCACATTTGCGTACAAGGCGCGTAGACATTGTCGGTGAGGAATAAATAAATGTTTTTGAAGTTTTCACTTTCAGATATAAAACTTTTGGTTTTTTAAGCTACGTTGTAAATTTGTGAATTGACGTTTGTAAGAGGTCAGTAATACTCATCTAGGTAGCTTTAATTATCTGATAAAATTTTAAGAAATAGAGAAAATTAATCGGGTCACAGGTGGAGTGAAACAAGTGAAATCGCTGATTAGAATTGTTGAATTAATACTCGCTTGTCTTTACATTAATTAACGTGTCTTTTAAAAACGGGCTACACAAAGTACATTCACGTGCTGGTGTCTCCCCTTTAATAGCTTGGAAAGGGATATGAAGAGGGAAAGTGGAAGAAAGAGCAAGGTTTTCAAGGGTTTATGTAGGGTCTCTGGGCTGTAATTTAAGGACCTACCGAGAAAAATTAATATATCTATCTGCGAGCTAAAGTGGTCCATTTTATCCTGGAGAAATAATTAAGTAACCTTTGCAATCTGAGTTGAACAGGTTCACGCCGCCGCTAAAATGCGAAGTTAGCAAAACTACCGATTACACGGAGACTTGACATACGGTATGCCCTGGTAGTATTTACAAGTTTAGAACAGATTAAAATTAGTAAACTGGATACTAACCTCACTAATTGTATGCAGGTACGGAGAATGCTCTGAAGACCGGGGCCCATAGCCGGAATGTCCCTGCAACAACCAAAAATTTCATATTATTCGCTGAAACAGATAATATATTATTTATAAGGACATAATTAATGTATGCGGAAAGAAATATTCTTTCGCGTTTGAGTGAAATTAGAGATAGTTTCTTTGGGTTTCATAAAGTCAAAATCATTCAGCTGCTTGTGAGACAACCTGTAGGATACAATTTTTCAGACATAGACAAATCGAGTGTAGTACTACAGAACCTGATATTTTAGATTTTCTTGTTTAAATATGATAAATTATTCCGAATTCAAATTTGTTTAAAACAATCGTAAAATTTTAAAATAAAGAAAGTTCACTTTTCAATTAACTGCTATTATTTTCCGCACAATTTTTCCCATCGCTAGGTAAGAAGAAAATATTTTGAAAATCCACGATAACAATTTTTACACTGTCGAATTTAAGCGTAGGAGGTATTGCAAAAGAGAAGTTAACAAAAACTCTCTCAGAGAACTGTATTCGTAGAGAAAACTAAAATTTAGTAATGAAAGACCGAGGTTTACTATTAAAAATATTAATCGTAGTTAATCAAATAAATTATCTTTGCGAGAAACATCAATTTCAGTAAAATTATCTTTTACAAAATGATTAATATAAAATTAATATCCATTGAATAAATTAAAGAATTCCGATGTTACTTCTTATTTAATTTGAATTTTTTACTATACCCTTTTTAGAATCGCGGCCGTACTGACTGTATTAAAAGTATCGTCACGTTCACCTGCGCAACAGTCACTAGTTCGAATACAAAAGAGATGAAATATTTCTTCAAATGGCGTGAGAAACCTCTGTTTCCAGGCTTGGAAATCTGTGGCGTCGCCAGTTTAATAAGAATTATAGAAACAAGTAGACTTGTTTAGAAGCTAGACGTAAGTAGTGAATTTGTTGAGCATAATCTTCATCCATATTGCACGTGTTTTATGTAAATGGGTTTGTATTATTCTGGAAAGTTAAAAAATATATTCGTAGGTTATTTCAGGCTAACATCAAACTATAACCGGATTTGGTTTCCTTGTGTGAATAGAAGTAAGCTTCAAAAGCTGAATTGGTGCACAAATAAAATGACTGATAAGCTTAACCCAGAGACTGTCTACAAAGAAGTGGTTCAAGTATATAAAGACTCTCCGTTGACCGACCTGAGTAAGTGTAAAAAATCACTATGCCGTTAATTGAAGTATCTTAATTTACCAAACGATGACGTTACCAAAGCTTGTCTACAAAACTGTGAGGACGAACGAGAGTTGTTCAAAACTTTTGGCCGCTCGAGTGCTTTTTACCAACGTAACCTTTATCCAAATTGGTTTATTTAAACCGTATGTTTACATTTTTCCAAAAGAGAAACACACGCTTGCATTTGGGGTAGCGGAAGGTAGAGGGTGGTCATGGTTACATGTGCCCGCAACTGGGGCGGCAGAACGTGAACCTAGCAGAGGCGTCGAGAAAGAAAGCCAAGGAAAGTCGCGGACTGGTCGATCTTTGTCGACAAAGTGCGTTGTGGCGGCACGCAACCACCCACACCCACACTCCGTCCCCGACCCGATCCCCCACTGTTCGCCGCTTCGCATAATTACTAAATTTAACCAAACTAATTAGGCAAGCTGCTTGATTAATGTTAACAAAGACACAGGCACAGAGGGGGAAAGAAAATACACACACGAAACTGTTTTCTCTTTGGCGCTGCCTTCTCTTAAAGGTGAAACAAGCTTCACAGTGACAGCCGTTTTATTAAAAAAAAGGAGAGGGAACGGTTAATTAAAAGGCGCGATATTACGGGCAAGTGTGAAGGAAGGGACGGCCGCCAGCTCCGGGAAGTTTTATTCTGATAATTAGGTTTACGAAAATATTAATGACTCGAGTCTGTAATGCATCCGGTTGAGCAATGAGACGGGGAGAAGAGAAATGAAAATGAGTGCGACAGCGGGACTTGGGCACGTCCGCTCCCCGTATTTCACTGTTCGCCACTTCAAGGCAATTAGCATTTCCTTGTGAGCCTAAGATGCTGAGGTCCTGCCCAGCCTGCATGCTCGCTAGAAAGGCGAATTTTAGATTACAGTAAGAACGCTTATTCCCTCCGTACTTTTGGAAAACGTCACCTCTCAGCCAACAATCTTGGTCCCCCGTGAAATAACATTTGCATCGCTCAAAATTTTCTGAATATGGACCAATAGAATGATAACCGGCAAACAGAAAAAAAAAAGGATTCTCAGTCACATTTTACAATAAGACCACAACGAGTACGCCCGATATTCATGGAAAGTAACTCATTGGCTTAATAATTCAAACACACACATATATATATATATATATATATTGGTAATTATATGTTACATTTTTTGTTTAAATTTAAAATACTATAATGTAAGGGGTAAATTTTAAGTAGCGAAATATTTTAGAAAAATATATTTATGAAACTCATCTTCCTTTTCAGTTTTCAATATAGTGCTCAAATTTTTTATATCTGTGCAGTATATTGCAAAACTTTGGTCGCGAATGTAAATTTTTTTTCTAATTTTTATTTGTAAAATTAATTCCGTTTTCTCCGAGTAACATTTATTTACTATATTTGTTAAATTACTCTGTAGAATAACTCTTCACGCTTTTAATACTTCTTGACCGGCATTCTATTTTTTTTACACACTGTAAACATTATTAATTGTTTGATTAGTTGCTCGTTCTTAAATATGTTGTATACCGAGAACTATTCTATTTTATTCCAGCGTTTCTTTCTATATCTTTCCAAACTGTTTATGCAAAAAATAAATACTTCTGAAGTGAAAAGAAATATTTGGAGGAGAAATAATTTGGTTTAAAACACTGAATTAATATTTTTAAATATAGAAAGAGAGATTAAATTAAAATTCCGGAGGTAATAGACAACTCTCAAATTCACTTTACTTATAATTTTGTTAGATATTTATCACAATAACAGTTTTTAGATACAGAGTGCGTTAATTGGAACCGATTCCTTCATTTGCAACAGCCGTGGCCCATGAATAGGAAAGAATTTTGTACTGACGAAGAAATGAAACATTCTTAATTAAAAACAGTGAAGTGATAAGATTTTTTTTGTAGAACGTTTTCCACGACAAAGGGACCCCTTTATTCTACTCCGTGTTTTCAGGACTTGTATGGACCATTTTCCTTGGAAGTTTGCCCCCAAGCTTCCAGCTCTTTTTCCCTGACCCCACCCTCATCTTGTACCAATCACAACTGAAATCTCCCCAAAGGCTGGACAAACTACATTATACGGAGTCCATCTTCACATTTCCATCACATGGAAGTAACATGCAAGGACAGGCAAAGTATCGTGTGTTTCTCAAGTCTACTTGCCGAGTGTACAGCGTGAGTAAAACAACCCGATGCAACAGAAGAATCAAATAAAAAAGCCAGTTATATATTGCTGGAATTAAAAATACAAAAAATTGATAAGTTCAGTTAAAGAAACAAAAATATTAAAATCAGACTTATTTTAGACATACAATCGGTTGTATAGTCTAGTAATGTTAAATATAACATTTAATTGTGTGTACTTAGTTCTAACCCAGTTAATAGGTTCATATGAATGAATGAATTTATTGACTGCAATTAAGTATACACCTGGGAGCAGCTATAATTAAATATACAAGTTCATATCTACATTTAAAATTATATTGGGCTACGTTACAAAGGAAACAATAAAAAATAATTCATATTGAATCAGAAAGATAGCCAATTCAGACAAAAAAGTGATAATATAAATACCACACAACGTTTCTAGGATTATTGTCCCTTTCCACGTGTGCGAAGAAGAGTTTAGAGCGACACAACTGCACTTGTCAGTTGATAAAACTGAAAAGCGACGAAAACTCAACGACAATGGGAAAGCCGAAGGGTAACCAAAATAATAAGGGATCATGGCAATTATTGAGTTTCGTAGTGTCTGTTTGTACATTAATAGCTGTGATGCTGGATTTAATGTGAAGAATCTCTGAAAGGAGTCTGGAATTGACATTTACAGTTCAGAACTTTTGCAGACATTATAATGATTTGTGGTGGTGTTGAAGCTAAATTAGGGAGATGTAAACTTTTCTATAAATTATATATATTGTAATGCCAATTAATTAGGCCATTAATTGTTTGGACATAAAATTTGAATTGTTTGATAAATACATTATAGCGGTCTGATCGAACAAAGCAACAATGAGAGAAGCGAGCTCACTTTGCTTTGTCGAAAAGTCAAAAATGGCGTACGCGCGCTAAAACTCGAGAGAACTAGGAGTTGTTGGCGGAAAAACATCGTGAGGAGCAGAACAAGAAATATAATTTGGGCAGAGACTAGACATCGTCAATGTATAACTAGTTAAAGTTGTAATTTAATACGAAGAAAACATTCACGCCGCAAGTATTGCAGCGTAAATATTGGAAAGTAAGAGCAGTTTAAGTCTACAGCAAGAAGCTAAAGAAAAGTTTGTTCGCTCCGAAAGAATAAACAGTTAAAATAAATCTTCAAGGAGCTACGTTGTAGTTTATGTACAAATCAGAAAAAGACTAATAAATCTACGAATCATAGGATTCCTGTAAGGCAATCAGACATCACATCAGATATCTGACATCCGAGTTCCTGGGAGCCTATCAATGTTGACTTCAATATTGTAAAATCTTCGAGTCGATATTTAGAATCAGTGTGAAAGTTTGCAATAGTGTACTTCCGAAACCAAAAAGAATGCTGGTACCAGCTGGACACTACGTAAGTAACAAAACCAAAACTAATGATTAATTGTAAACTTTAATTAAAGGATACAGTCAGATTTCGTTCCCTTTTAATTGCCAATTACAGTTAATTCCTTTACTTTTAATTTATTTCTATCGACATATTGTTTAGGTAAATTGTAAACTGTTTGTTAATAAGATTTTAAATCAATTTTTTGTGTTCATTATCAAACCCTGAGAGAATGAGATCTCAAATTTTGTGTTTGTAATCATCTTTTGTTGCCACAAAATAAATAAATATTTTGTTTGTTAATTTCGATCCTTTCATTTAATAAAAGCCTTCCATTTAATTATTACATAAATGGCGCTTCTTTAAATTAATATTTAAATTAAATTATTTAACCTTTTGTTTATTACATTTTAGCTACCACAACGTGGGGCTCGAATTCTTCAAAAATCATATTTAATTAAACGGCTAAATTTTTAATTATTACAATATATATTAAGACATGGCCCCAAACATTAATAATATGTAAGTGATCTTTAAAATAATAATTTTTTTCATATTACTGCAATACTAGCTCAAAAACCAAAACAAGAAGACACATCGTTTTGTTTTCAATCAATGGTTTTAACAAAGTATTTATTTTTACGCATCACGATGAAACATTCACCACAAACTTGCGTTCTACTCTGCGATATTACACGACCGAGATAGCCGATATCCCCGGACCTTCAACTTATAATAAAATTCGTAGAATAATTATTATTCTAAATTTTTAATGAAATTGAATATCAAGACTATTGCGAGAATCAACTCGTACCCACTAGATCTACGTCGGCTACATTTATGCCCGTGATTGTGTCCCTAACAGCGGTAAAAGCGAAACTCGGAAAGGCACAATACATAATTGAGATCGAGACGTCCCTTTCTGCGTTTGAGAGGTTGGGCACTGGTATTTGAATGTCTCCCAGATGGATTTAGTTGGTCGCGGACGCGTGGATGTCCGGCCACTCCTGATAGATGAGACACGGTCTGCATGCATGTCTTGTGTGAGGGTCGGACCCTCGTGATTTGAGAACTCTCTGCATGGAAATGCGATGTGTGTGCATCTGAAAGCTCAATCATAGCAGGACACAGGTCTATAGCTCGACAACAACAGCACGAGGAGCGCCATCGAGCACTCCACTTTGATGCAAAGAAATCTTATTTCCTCCTGCGTGTAATACAGACATAGTTAAAATGTCATGTTCCCAATTAAATAAGGATGTGTTGAGCGTACGAGTATAATGTGACTGCACAATGCCATCCAGATAAATTAGAAAAACTAGTTCACACGTGCAACGCAAAAAACAGAGTTCTAATTTTTACAATACGCTAATAAATTGCCTCATTATATTTTATAATAATTTTAATTGAATCTACTTGAAATTAGTGCTGAGTGAACGCAAGCACTTGTGGTGTAAAAGTCCGACATATATCAGATCGAACTTTATAAAGTGTCGTTTTTAATTGGTACGGAAAGTTTCAGGTCATTTTCTATCAGAGAAAGAAATGTAAAAGCTTGTCAATACAATAATTTATAGGAGATAAGATGATTAAAATCTAATTCGAATTATTTAAACTGCAGTGTGTTTCCAGAAACATTGCAAACTTATATTAAATGACAATTAAAATGTTTAAAATAATTCTAGAATGGAAGCTGTGATCGCCGATATTCACAAGTTTGTACTTGTAGTACGTACTGTTAAATCATTAAAAATTGCTAAGTAGAAAGAATAAAAATATTTCCAGCAGTTCATGATATTAATGATAAAGAATTGACCAAATCAGCTTAATTTTATTTGTAATTTCACAGGATCTTTCCACAAGTGTACTTGATTCTGTCAAAAACTTTTTTGGATTATATAACTTTAAAGTTACTAACAGTATTTTTTATTAACACTCAGACACGCTTTCGAAATGCGGCCGCATTGATAATACTACGGTAAGGGTCGACACCTCTGATTACGTAACAGGATGAAAATCACAGGCTATTTGATACGTCAGATACTGATACGGCTTTCTAGTGTACTCACGGACATTTGTCACAAAATACTGTAAAAACGTTAATTTTTTTAACGTTTTACAATTACAGTATAGTTTTAGGACAATTATAGTATACTCGCATTGTTTTCTATAAACTATTTTAGTGACGAGCTTCTATATTTCTCTGGCAGGAATGGAGAAGTGATACGCTCAATGTCAATGCTTTTAAATAACTATATATATATATATTAACTATATAACCTAAAAAGAAAACTACATTTAATTATATAACTGTGACACTACTGAAAAGTAGAATGAGATTTTATTTACTGTGGAAAACAATCATACATTGATTTGCGTCATATCTTAAATAAATTATCGTATTTTTAGCATAATAAAGGGCCCGCCAATTAGAGAGCAAGGACTTTAATCGTCCACTTGAAATATTGGCACTCTATTGTAACAGAATTGGAAGTAGATATATACGTTTCAATAATCATTGAAATATTATTATTGAAACGAGATTTCAGAGAGATATGTTTTGTGCGCTGGCAAACGTTGCGAGAAATGTTTTCTTCCAAGAGGACGGTGCCACACGTCACACAGCGTCACTACAGGTAAATAGCTCGAAACGGTTTTTGGAAGAGTTATTTCACGTAATGGTGACGTTAACTGGCTGGCGTTATGTGCAATGGCATGTTTACGAGAATAGGACACGTGTAATTATCGGTCACCTTAAATAAAACAACACGCACTACTGCTATTTTACTACGCGTTATGCGTAAAAGAGTGGACAGGGTTCAAGTATCCATTCCACAAACAAAGTAAAAGGTGGCATTTGATTTACGTTATTTTCTGAACTGAAATATAAAATATTTATTTTTAACATATAATAAATAAATATTGATTATTTGTGCATTTTAGTTGTGTCGCGTTTTAATGTTGAAACACTTATTGCTAGACACTTTATAAACTACTATAACCCCTCACATTTGTAATGGTATTTTATTGTCTTTTTAAATACAAAAAGTAATCTGACTCTAGGGGATACGAGTACTCTTCGTCATATTTATCATTGTAAATTATAATTTTTCGAAGAGTAACGTATTCCCGAAGCGACATATTGCGTTCTGGCATCAGTAGCCTTGTAAAAACAAAACGAGATGCATAGTGACAGTTTATTTAATAGCATAAACCACCAACTCACAACACTAAATATTTTTAACCCAAGGGGTACGCGCCTCGCCCTAATTAATTTATTATCATAACGGAGTATATAAGTCCAGACATTGACTGTCTGATAACTGAATTCAATATATTTTGTGTACATAACAACACGTTCAGACATTTCTACCAGTTCGACATGACTCCATAACTCTTAATCAAACTAAAATAAAAAGGTCCATGGAATTTAAAATATACAATTGCCTACAGCGACCTTCAATTAAAAGAAGTATGTAGGTACGGACCTAGTATATATTATGCCATTATTTGAATTTACTGCTTTTCCGAAATTGACGCACATTTTAGCGCCTTTTGTCAGAGATAGCCAGTGAATTTGGATTTGATTCCACTGGGGAAAAAGAAAAATGTCAAAGTACCATTGCCCACAAATAGATATTAAAATACAACAATGAGGTATACACAAGTATCGAAATACATCACGAGAAAGAAAGACAACACAAACACACACGAGTAATAACAATACGCTTCATAAAATACAGAAATGGTAAATACACAAATGAGGAAATAATTAAAATATACAATAAAAAAACTAAAATAGGAAAATATATAAGTGAAGAAAGACTAATACGTAAACGAGAGGAGAAAATTGGATACAAAAATGTTACAAGCACTAAAAATAATCACAACGATGAGGGAGAAAAATGGTACGTAATGAGAAATATTCGTGTGTTCTATGTAACATGATAAATTATTATAATTAATGTCTTAATATAAACGGACGCACTTGAGGCTATAATTAAGTTTTATCGGGCATAATTAATTTTTTTCCTAATGGAATATAAAATAATCATATGTAACACAGTATTTGTTTTAAAAATACGAAATATAATTTATTCCGAAGGATAATTAGTAGAAACTAATTAAAAATTGAAGTTCCAAAAATTTCACTGTTAAATTAATTTTAAATTTTTAGCATTAGTCTTGACTTTAAAAATAATTAAAAATTCAACTATATTCTGGACATACGACTTTCTAATAACAGGGAACAAATTCAATTTTAGCAAATCTGCAACGATATGAGGTCGGGAGATGTTACAACTTTGTATATTTTTAGTCTAATGCATATTTTGTTATAATACAGTTGTTACTAAGAGTAATATTAATAATAAGAGTTTTAATGTTTGGTAATATTTTATGAGACACATTGAATTCTCATTTATGGGTTTTGCTTCCATAGTCATAGCCAGTGACTCCAAAATAGTCATGTACGAGGTCAATACAGTACGTCTGATTGGTTACATAATTAATTCACTGTCACTGTAGAATTATGAAACCAAACAGACGTAATGTTCTGACAAGGTGTAAATAGAACTAAAATTTTTTAACTTAGAGGTACTGATGAATATGGGCCCAGATAGGCCGAAAGCTCCAGTTTATATACAGGTCTATCATGAATATGGCCTATATATATAAACTGAACCTTTCGGTCTCCCTGATTGATCATTATCTCAATTAATCAACTAGAGTCTTGTATATATATATATATATATATATATATATATATATATATTGTGTGTGTGTGTATTGTGGTAATTAAAAAGGCAATTAATAATTAAAAATATTTTGGACTTGAATTGTTAGCGGCAAAAACACAGAAGATACACACAAGAATGGACAATATTAGGTCTAAAGGATTGTAGGACTGTTAGCGCGCTGAAGGGAACCTACAAGTCAGACGGTGAAGGACGGAAGAAAGCGGTCGTTATAGAAAGAGACGAGACGTCCACAAAGTATTGAAAAGTAAAGTTATTAAATAGAGACAGAGTGCAGCATTCACCAAGATATTTTTGCGCAAAGATTTCGGAGTGTTCCAGTTCATGCCAGATAACTGTGAACAGTCGCCGTGGATGAATTATTTGAATTACCGCAAATTGGCATAATTACGGAATAGGTCATCATCGAAATATAGCCAACACTTGCTAATCCAACAGTGAAGTGTAGAGTCAGTGAAAAGAATGGCCTGTTTTTAGAAAGTTGAGTGTGTGTGATGAAAGAGTTAAAATTACCCTGGTACCAGACAACTGTGTCATAAATCCATTCAATTATTAATGTAAACCTTTAATTAAAGATAAAATCGTCAGATTTCGGATTTTTTGAATATTGTAAATATTGTGTATTGGCATAGCTTCACAGTAATCTGATTGTTTTAAAATATAAATAAATAACTTTTCTTTATTTAAAGGCCCAGTTAAAGATCATGAGAGAGGGAGAGTAAAAATTTTTGATTGTACGTGGTAAATTTTGTAAAAATTCAATGAATAACTAATTTTTGTAACTTGAAATCTTTGTGCATCTAATAAATTAATGTGTTTGTGTATTTAATTGTACTTTCATTCTTATTATATATATATATATATATATCTGTGTGTGTGTGTGTGTGTGTGCAATAAAAATCGTCTGTACTGTGAAAGGTTATTTTTATAATTAATAATTTAATTATACAGTCAGTTATACTATGATTTAAGGATTTTTAATTTTCGTGTTGTGTTGCGTGATTATTCATTTCGGCCTTGAACGGTGTTCTTATGCGATGAAAAGCAACAGCTAGATTGACTGACTCAGTTTCAGTGGGTGGACGTCAGACTCTATAACATTTATTTTCTGATATACGTACACCATGATTCGTTTAAGTTAAACAAGGCTTCCGGAAACGTTCTGTGGTTTTCTTATTCACTTCTTTTGGCTGTATTTGGCTATCTTAATTATTATTAGTAACCTCGTTTAATTCACGCTGATATCTAAGTGCAACCTTGGTTCAAAATATGTTACGCGGAATGTTATTAACGTTCGGGAAGCAATTCAAAGAAGGTCGGTAACAACCCTCGACTCTTCATTTCCGCGAACCAGCGCATGGAGGAGTTACCCAGTCCGAGTGGAGAATCCGCCATCGCCTGGTACCGTTTGAAAAGTGGACTTCCGGAGTTTATTGTTGCACCTGGAGAGTGGCGGCGAGTAGGGAGCTAATGTAGCGGCAGGGGTGGGCCCTAATATTGTGCGAGAATCGGCGGCCGAGCCGAGGGGGGACTCGTTTATTGATCTGAGTGGACGTCGGCCGGTCTGGCGAGGTGCAGCTTGCCAGGGGCAGCTAGCGTCTTGAGTCACGACCGCCGACACTTCGCCACTCATCACCCGGACACACAACTGTAGCAATAATATCAATAAAATAACGTAAATAATAATCATTCACTCGTTAGCTGTACGTATCAGTTATTGGATATCCTACCGAACCTGCAAGACGTTTCGGTGAAATACAGGGCCGACATCTTCAGGCATCAAACGATTAACATCCTATGCCACACCCGGAAGACTCATCTGCTCACGGTTCGCCGTTTCGCGTCGTATTTACATGCCATTTAACACAAACACCGTAATAAAGTCCCTTGAGTGCGATTGATCTTACAACATTATGACTAAAAAAATCACTTTAAGGTAAATAATAATTACTACAATATATACAGATGAAAACGGTTCTGGAATTCACAGACGGTACGCTAATTTGCAGCTTTACGTTTCACCAGCAACATCTTCAGGCGATGAAAAGACAACTGTTGACAAACCAGCTCACGGTACGTCACTACTCGCCTTATTTTTCATTATTGGTGGGTTTATTTCTGAAAAGAAACGACCCCAGGGGCAGAAGGGCGATTAAAATGATGCGACAGTTGGAATCAATCGTCCCAATTTTTCAACGAATGACCAAAAGTTCTAGCAAAAATAAAAGCTATATGCTTCATAGTCGTCATGGACAATGCTGACGCAGCAATCTGTGATATTTTTGAGTAGTTAAGAAGGTAAACCGGTTGTCGTTCATTTCATGGTGAAAGCTCAAGCACAGTAGTTAATGTGTCTGAGCATTCGACAAATGCATCCGTGAAGTAGATCATTTTTTTAAGCGGAGTAAACCATGAGGAGGACCCCTTACGATTCAGCCACGCAACCTCGATACAATTTGATTAATATAGACTTCTACGATCCATATTCGGGGAAACAAAGCACACTCAGTCTCATATAGTGTTCGTAATTTTAGGAAGCAGCTTCCGTCCTAGTTGATCACTTTAAAGCCCTATATAGCTGGCCAATAATTATTAAACATACATCATCGTAAGATTTTAGTCTTAAATACTCGTCTCCCGACGTGTTACATGTTTTTAAATGAGCAACCTTAAGGATAAAATCGTACAAAGATGTATGCTTCATAATTATTAGCCGATTGGTCGAAAACTTATTCGTATTAAAATTATTAAAACTGTATAAGACTGTGTGTGGTTTACTTCCTCGAAAAAATAAATATAACACATTAATAGTATTCTCTTTTTCATATAAACATGCCAGTGAAGAGGGAAAGACTAGGCATCGACTGTGGTATTTGGTGGATGTTTTAAACCTGCATATATGATTTAATTTAAGTTTCAAGATGGGTTATACGTTTAAAATGAAGAATGCAAACACATGGTAAATGTCTCGATCGTGACGGGATTTGAATGCGACGATCTACAAGTTCTAAACCATGATATAATGTGTCCGCAACTATAGTTATATAGTGTTTAAACCAACGTACAGACAGTAAAGACTTCATGTCGTATTTAGAATTACACTGCCAGATACCACTTTTTTTTTTCATTTTTCATAGCAAACTTACAATTAAAAAACGCAATATCCACCTCGTAATACAGTATCCCATGCTAAACCACTAATTAAAGTGGCCAAATCAAGTATCCATTAGGAGAACGAATTCCTACAACAGCGGCTGCCGTAGCACGCCACGCACGTAAACAACTCAACTTTCTCTAATTCGTTAAATATAAAAAAATCAAATATTGACAATGATCTGTGTAATCACGTAGTTCATTAGTGCTTTAATTAAAAAGAACCATACTTTTATTAATGACTGATTCATTCGTGAACAGTACTTGGCACTGACAATGTTTGATTTAATTAATTAAGTCTATTAACAAGCAATTAAACGATGCTCTCTTTGCGCGGTTGTATCGTGTCCGTCCGCGCGGTTGTGCGCCGGGAAATGAAGGGAAGCGAAGACTGCGCGACCACCTGTCGAACGCACACAACTCCTCTTTCTTCACCAAGTCTCTCCTCCATCAGGATAAGGAAGTCTCCCACGCACCTTGCCCACGGCCGCGAACGCTAATTGGTTATGAAAACAAAGCACAAATAATCATACTCAATTCTGCTCATGTTAATTGCGAATCGCCGTCTTGAAACTAACCACTAAACTGATTTATATAATGAAAATTAATAATAAAAAAGACAAAATAAGTGATTATAACGTTTCTGGGATCCTTGTCACTATCTTTTCATAATGAACAATTCTTAGAAATCATATAGAACGCGATATTCTCAGTATTCGTACCCCCAGAATATTTTCAATTCATAAGTTAATAACCATTCTTACGGTACGCTTAGATCAGAAAACATTTTTTGTCACCAACAAAGATGAGTAACAACGAGACACGTCAAAATTGTTGCCAAGAAATGCTGACCAACATTTAAAATCAGAAGCCTGTGACAACACGAAAGTATTGATGCCAACAAATGGTCTAGAATTCTTTCTGATCATCCTCCTAACCAAAAGAGAGATATGGAATACCATCTTGTAAACAGAACTATATTACTTTCAAATTCCAAATTCCATCAACACAACTTAAATATTGTCCGAAACATTTTAATCTCCATTGAGTACCCTTTAAATATTATTATTAAACACGTAAAAAGCAGACTGATCAAAATCAAATATCCTACTGTCAAACACCTCAAGACACATTTTTTTCTCGTACTCCCTTATTACAAATTTCTACATCTCAAATTTGTCCAAATATTCAAAGAATAACAAATATCCATCATTTACAGATCCACTAATACCCTTGCCTACTTGATTAAAAACCATAAGGACCCACTTGACACCTACAGCAAACATTGTTTTGTTTACAAAATCTCTTGCACTAATAGTAATTCCTGCTACATAGGGCAAGCAAAACGTTCCCTTAATACACGTATCAAGGAACACATAACTAATATCAAACTATCCAACGATAAACAATCTGTAGTATCCAAACATATAATCAATTCTAAACATACATTTGATTGGCAAAGTGCTGAGATGTTAGACATTGACACCAAGTTCAATTCCAGACTCCTTTCAGAGATGCTTCACATTAAATCAAACATCACTGCTATTAATGTACAAAAGGACCCTATTAAACTCAACAATTGCTATGTTCCCTTATTATTAAGCTGAACTTTCTGTTTGCCCATTGTCGTTGCTCCCTAATTGTTACGCTAACCCTTCGGCTCTTCCATTGTCGTTGCGTTTTCGTCGGTTTTGAGTGTTGTCCACTGACCTGTGCTGTTGTGTTTCTCTAGGCTCTTCTAAGCACCTGACGAAAGGAAAAAGGATCCCAGAAACGTTGTGTGGTATTTATATTACCCTTTTTGTCTGAATTGGCAATCTTTCTTATTCATTATTTTCAATTAGACGTAAATTTTTTCATTCTTGTAAAAGTTGTCATTTGTTGGGAACATTGTTGCCCACTCCGGAGTGAACGCGACTTTATTCTCATTGCTGTCGTATATATGTCTACGATATTGTACCTCCTCCATTTCCTCCTGCAGAAGTTCTTCATAAAGCCATTACTTTACGTACAAGTGGTAACGTACATTTAAAAAGTTTGATTTTACCCAGTTTCTGGCGGTCGTTTGAACTTGGCAATTTAAAAGTGATATTGTCTTTACTATTTGACAGTTAGATTAAGTTACGAAACAATGGTTTCAAGTGTTTTTATAACCAATTACCGATAATCAGTATATTTAATTGCCCTGCTTATGAGCTGAGTATATAAACTACTTAGATTTCCAAGCAACTGTTAAAGAAAATATTAAATACGCGGGGTAATGTCCACCATTTCGAACAATTAATCATTTACTCCTTAGCGTAGAAAAGCATATAAACAATAAGCAGTAAACAAAATTATATGACGAAGTTGTTCGGGATTGAAACCGGGAGCCACGTGTTACTTGGTTACATAAGAAGAAAATTTTTTGGAAGATGTTGTAGCCCTGCTGAAAGATTCCTTTCAAGTTCAGCTGACCTTTTTTGTGCGCGGGGTTCGGTCCCGTCCGTCTGTGTTAGGCAGAAGAAGAAGGTGTATACAGTATAAATATAGGGTAATCCACATAGTGGCCACTCCCTTTTTATAGCATAGGAAAGGGACTGAAAGGGGGGATGTGGAAAGGTAGAACAAAGTAGTGTGAAGTGCTGACTAGGGCCCCCGGGCTGTGGTTTGAGAATTCTACCCGGCAATTTTCCTAAAAGTGATGCAGGGAAAACCCTAATAAAACCTGAATAAGGCAGATCCGGCATTTGTATCCTACGCCCTTCCGATGGCGGAGAGGGGTTTGTTGTGGAGTCCGTGCCTTGACCCGTTTAGGAGGCACCTGGCCGATTATTACAAAATAGGAATATCAGACAATCACTAACAATTACACAAGGTCAGCGACCCCGGAACATACACCTCTCAAAACTGACCGAGGTGCCTCGGCTTGTGGGATCCTTAGTTCAAAAAAACAGTGAGAGGAGAAGGCATCCCCAAAGGAGCTCTCTGGGAAGGTTCACCTGCGAGAGAATAGCTCTCACAGAATTCCCAGACTGTTTTCGACGTCGGGGAGCAGCATATATTTAAATTTGCACTCTAATCGAACACGAAGCGGAAGTTGTGATCTTGGAGGCGCCGCGATCATTCGTGATAACGGACCCGACAAAAAAAATGCAGTCATATGCAACTAAACATATGCCAGAGTGACGACGGTTGTAGCCGAGAGGTGCGTCGCGGGATTACGTGGGACGACGCATGACAAACCAGAGGCAGACACAGGAAAGCCAGACTTCAAGTGAATAGGATCTGTCTGCGTAAAATAAAAATTTGATAATTTATTTGTGAATAAAGATCACTGAATGAAGTAATACCTGAAAGAATTAATAAAATTGTAAAATAAAATACTGGAAAGATGTGATGCAAAGCAACTATAAAAACCAGTGTGTTGTAAATATGTCTAAGAAAATATTCAACGGGTCATATGATACGCAGTAACGTACTGAGGCATTCGCGAGAACTAAACTGTAAGCGTTGTAACGACCTCAACATGCTGCGTTTTATCAAAGACGTGACGGAGAAAGACTTTTAGAATATAAATTCCCTTGAAATATCATGTAATAATAAAGAGTATGAAGTATTTAACGATACCATTTCCGTATTAGAGAAGTATGTGAATGCTGTTGTTCCCAATCTATTTCTCTCAATTTCTTGAATTAAGAAGCGAAATATCATGGTAGAATTCTTCATAAATTTATGGTATTTCCAGGTTGAGGCCGAGACTTGAGACTTTGGTCCAGAAAAATGCGCAGTCCAAGGAAAATTGAAACCACTCAGCTCCATAAAACAGAAGTCCGTCAGGTATTAACCACAAATGAGCAAGAAATCTCAGCTCCAGAGCGAGGAATAAGGATGGACGCGTGCGGCCTTGCCGTTGCCGAGCACAGCTGCAAATAGCGATTGTGAGGTAAGTACTCGGCATAAACTGTAATGATACCACGGCCATGTATACTCCCGCTTTAATAAACCAGTCTAATTGAAATACTTTAATTAAGCCCCGCAAGATATTCATTTAACGCTAATTGCAGGATTTTTAATGCCCATATCCATTTCGATATTTAAGTTTTTACTGACTTTATAATTCTCTTATTTTGCAGTGCACCAGAAATAAATACAGAGAAATGTAATTACCTTTTAATCTTCACCAGGACATACCGATGGGAAATAATCAGGTATCCACAATAAATTATCGGAAAAAAATAAAAACTAGTTTCTCTTACCCGGAGAAGATATTAGTGACAGGTAACTTCGTTTTTTACGTTCAATTTTCACACAAACTCAATAATGTGTCGTCACCGTAGTTGTAAAACGTGGACAATCATATCTTCATGAACATATGGTTTCCCGTTTCTTCTTCGTTGAAAATGACAATAATACAGACTGCCATAACGGTAAGAAATTTCCGATCACGATACAATTTCTACACGAGTTTTATACAAGATTATTAGTGGCCTAGTATAATATGACTTACCCGCAGATGTAATTGATGCTGTGCCAACTTAAACACGAAATATTATGAAATAACCGGGTTAAAGAAACCTGTGGAAGATGTTCTCAGGCGGAACGTTCTTATACCTCCGGGGATGCCTTCTTCACTCTCTGTTTTTGAACTACGGTTACAACATTAGTTTTGAAAGGTGTATGTTCCGCGGTCGCAGACCTTCGGCATAAGAGTTGTGCGCTGTTCCAGTTGGAACAGTCAGCCAGTTGCCTCCTAAACTGATCGGGGCACGGAAAAGAAAATGCTGCGTCCTCACAGAAAACCCATCTTCCGCCATCGGAAAGTCGTGTGGCAAGTGCCAAATGCCTGAACTACCAGATGAAGGTTTTCTAGGGTTTGTCATGAATCACTTTTAGGCGAAGACCGGGTAGGATCCTTAAACTACAGCCCGGAGGCCCTAGTTAACTCATCGATACCTTCCTCAACCCTTTCAAATCCCTTCTTGGAGAGTTGCCACCATGTGGATTACCCTCATGTAGCCTGTTACTCAAAAATAAATATATAAACGGGTTAAGGAAGCCTGTGGAAGATATTCTCAGCACTTGCAATTGGAACCTTCCTGCAGAGATGGAGGGGCTAGTTCCGGGAATCCTTCTCTTTCTGGATTTGTGAGGTGTAGTCGGCCAGCTGCCTCCTAAACTGATCGAGGGACGGAGAAATGCTACGTCCTCACAGAAATCCCCTCTCCCGCTATCGTAAGGCCGTGGGACAAGTACCCTATGCCCTACCTACCTGATTCAGGTTTTCTAGGGTTTGTCATGCATCACTTTTAGGCGAATGCCGGGTAGTATCTTTAATATACAGCCCGAGGTCCCTAGTTAACCCTGTGCTACCTTGATCCCCCCTTAAAATCCCTTCCTATGCTATTAAAGGGGAGTTGCCTCCACGTGGATTAGCCTGTTACATGACAGGGGTAAAGTAATTTTACAATTTGGAGTTTTATTTCCATCGACTAAGATGTGCTTCCTAAATACCGGGATTAAACAAACGGTTCCGAAATTTCGAGGACGACTGTTTAATATTGTGCTACAACGTTCAATCTAGTTACCGCAAAATATGACGTTGGATTTTATAATATTTAGCGACTCGATAACTATGGAAAACTGATTTATGTCTCATTACAGGTTCACAAAGTGGATCTGAAAAGTATTACGTACAACTGAAGTGTGAGTCAGACAGAAATTAAAGAAAAAATAAGGCTGTCTTACCTCTGTGTAATTTTCAGTCATACTCCTTGGAATTTAAGAGCTGCAGTAACACAAGGTTTTTGGATGCAACTACAAACGTTTTGAACAGTAAATAATTCACATGGTAATAAGAAAAGCAATCACTCGATTACGAGGCAAAGACACGGTAACGAATGAGTCATGGAACTGCGTGGAAACATTAGATGCTCTTTCGCTAAACAATTCGAGGAAATGGTAAGTGGACTTGATTAACCTTAAATAATATTCATTATAAGCACTCACGGATAGCAGCCATTAAAAGCAACCACCAATTATGGTGTTTGTCCTTTTTATGGCGCATTAAGCCATTAGCTTCAATACAGTAAAGGCTTTTAAAAGGAAGATTCGTCGTCTATTATAGCATGAATTGCGCAGTTTGGGACGTCACATTTTGACTAGTCCCAGCGGTCCTTTGTATGCGTGATAAATCACTGTTGACAGTTAAAGTTATAATATAAAAGCAACTTTAGTGCCAATGAATATCACCAACATTCTAAATAAATTTGTCATAAATTATTATTCTGCTACAGTAAATGATTAAATACAAATGTATGTAATTAATCAATAAATAAATATGTTGAAGAACGTTTTGAACTCCAATCATACATAGTTTCAATAATTATTGTTCAGTAATTAATTTATATCTTAATGATAAATAGCGTTATTACAAATATGTGTTTTATATTGTTAATAATAAGCCTCTTCCGAAACAGATTCCAATATATCTAGGAATGCTAAATATATTACACTACATCCACATGACGGAACATGTATCAGTTTGATAAAGAAAATTAATGTACAGGGCACTTTTATCCATATTTCTGTCTCAAAGAGTTTTATTAAGCACAAGTGCTATTATATATGCAATAAGAAGGTTTTTAGCTGTACAAAAAATTTTTGATTAGAGCACTTCAAAAAGAAGACATATCACGCTAGAGGTGAACGTGTTACTTCTCGTTCTACATACAAGGTTGTTCTAGTATGATCGTGAGATAAACGGAACGATTAATTAAAACTTCAACCAGACAACGACAATGTTTAAAATGAATAATTACTCGTATTAATGTGAGGTCAGAATTTATGGCGGTCATTAAAAGGAAATGAGGTGTAGTGGGTATGCAGTAAAACTGCTGTAAAGAAAACAATAAAATTATAAAACATTTTATATTTAATAAGTTTTAAACTATCGGACATTTCGGGAATTCACCGCCATTTATATTCAACACGTTTTTCTACGACAGATTGTAACTCAGAACAATTAATAACTGAATTTATCTACGCGTTGCCTGAATTTTCTTCTACTTGCCATTTTATTTTCCACTTCATGTCCCGCAATTTCTCCTGTGTCTTAATGAGTCGTCCTCGTTCAACACTTTGTAATTTAAATGAATTTATTTACGTATTACTACGGCATTCTTCTGAATTATTTTTATCAATTCATCTTAATTATATTGAATATTAGATTAAACAACTTTTTTTTTACGAATTAATTTTATGCAAGTCTTGGCTATCTCTTCACGTCTTTTTCATGAGGGCTTCCGTATTAACTGTATAATTGTAACCACGTATCATTTTTACTTAACTTTTTAAAAATTCTCTGACCAATATTTATTCATTCTTAGCCGTACAGAATGCTTGTGTTACATTATTTTCAATTTCAGGTTACTTCCGTCGAATCTGGCATCACCGTGACACACCTAATGGTTTCCGTGTAATATGATTATCTCAGAGTTTATCTGCGAATATTTCGAGCTGACATGGGATGCAAAAAGTTTTAAGTTCATGATGGATTTAATTAAGATTTTATCGGCTGTTCCATTTGTCTATAAAAGTAGGAAGTTTGAGAGATGATATATTTGGTTTGATGTCTCATCAACATTGTGAACAAACTTAAATACCGTAATCATAGGTATTACAGGACAAATTTTAATCCTCTTGAATCATACTGTATCATCTGGTGTCAATATCTAAAAATCTTAGTATTTTGCCAAACAAATGTATGTTTCGAATTGGTGATATGTTTGGAGACTACAGATTGTAAGTCTTGCTACATAGGGCAAACAAAACGTTTCCTTAATACCCGTATAAAGGACCATGCTTCTAATATAAAATTTCCCAACGATAAACAATCTTTATTCTCCAAACATATCATCAATTCGAAACATACATTTATTTGGCAAAATGCTAAGATTTTAGAAATTGACAGCAGGTACAATTCCAGACTCACTTCAGAGATGCTTCACATTAAAACACAAATGTACAAACAGACACTATGAAACACAACAATTGATACGATACCTTGTTATTACCTTCTGCTTTCCCATTGCCGTTGCTCCCTTAGTTTTACCTTAACCCATTGTCGTTGCGTTTTCCTCGCTTTTGAGTTTTGTCAACGGATGAGTGCAGTTGTGTTGCTCTAGGCTCTTCTTGTTGTGGTATTTATATTATCACTTATTTTGTCTGTATTTGATTATCTTTCTTATCAATTATTTTCAATCCGACGTAATTTTTTTCATCATACTGTATCACCTACCTATAACTGAACAATTTCAACATCCCGACGGTTATTATTTCATTTCTATATTTTTAAAAAGAATCCTTACATGTCTGGAATATGCAATATAAGGATATTTCAAAACTATTAATTTTCGCTACTTGTACAAGAATCCAGTTATTCACCTGATGAAAATTCCTTTAAAAATCCAGACAGCTTCTTCCGAGCAAATTGATTAGGTTGAGAGATTGAATAATTTCCCCAAATCATGGCACCTCGTGTTCTATAAAAAAAATCCTGCGCGAGTAAAAAAATAACGCTGTTACTGCTGCATCCGTTAAATTGTGTTTTAACTGCAAATAGTTATCTGAAGCGTAAGATGTCGTTTGTTGTTGTGTTTGAAATCTTCGCATGTTTTGTGTCCAGGAGTGGAGTGTGTTGTAGCTGACACACAACACGGCGTGACAAGCCAGGGCCGTGTCCGCGTCCACACCTGCCGCCTCGACACTCGAAAATGACATAGCGTCTGCAATTATTCCACCCCTCCGCACCAAAACATCTCATTACTTTCCACATAGGGGGGCGCTGACTCATGCTGCCAGTTACCAACAACGCGATCACCGCAAATCACATTCCTATGTCTCAAAACATTCGGTTATGTTGCGCGTAACAGAAGGGGGGAAAAAACCCACGGAAGTCTTCGAAGCTCTTGTAACAAAAAGGTTGTTAGTAATGGAAAACCACGTCGACTACTTCCGAGGTTTAGCTTTACGTAGAAGTGAATTTCCGGTAACAAGGCTATTGGTTACTTTAACACTTCGTCGGGTCACCGTGGCATGGTGGCTGACCGGAAGACATATCTTTGCCCTCTGATCTCTTCCTAAAACGATAGTGTCAGCGCAGCCGACTGATTACGACGTATATATATATATATGAGAAAACTGGCATATCCGTGCGAGAACTGAGACATTTGGAAACCCCAACACTTTCACCCCCCCCCCCCCCCTCAAGCATCCGTATGCTTTTAAACTACGCTTCCTACAATCTGAGAAACCTCGGTTCTTATTTTAGAGGTATATGCCCCGCAAACCTTGGGAATACGGTAAGAGTTGTCCGCTGTTATTTATTAGAACAGTCGGCCAACTGCCTCCTAAACTTGTCGAGGTGCGGAGAAAAGAATATGTCCCCACAGTAAACCCCACTCGTCATCGGAACGACGTGGGACCAGCACCAAGAACGCGACTTACCTGATGAAGGTTTTCTAGTGTTTTCCCCAAATCACAGATATGCGAAGGTTGGACAGGTGTCCTAAATTATTTCGTGGAGGCCCTAGTTAACACTTGGCTAACGTACTCTGCCTTCCGGATCCACTTTTACGCGGAACTGGCGACATCGTGGATTACATTTCAGTTTTTAATAATAATAATAATTATACAGTCTCAATTGTCTATTTGATTTTAGCTTTCCTTGATAGTTTACAAAAAGATGACCTTTTACTGTAGTTGTTCATACGAGACCTCGACATCGGATTTTGCCTTGTCATTTATTAATAGCCACAATATAGGAAATTTACGGGCAAAATGTTTTACGGTCATATTGAACGGGATCGTCCGAACTGGTGGAGTTAAAGATATTTTCGGAATAAGAATAGTTTTTCCGAAATTGATAAGTTTTTCGGTAACACTGAATAGACATTTTGTAACGTTTAGGTTTCTAATGAGCATAAAATAGTTGCGTTATATCTCAAGATCGGGGTACACGGTAGGGGTAGTCGTCTGGACAAATATGATGCGTTTGGTCAAGACAGAATATTGTTAAGAAACAAAGTGTCCAGGAGTTTACCCGCGGGAAAGGCGAAAATGACGTGCGATTTTTGGAAAAAAAATAATTTAAACAGTGAAAATATAACTCGTAATTTTTGCAGAAAATTCTCTTCCTCTTCACATCCAGCGTTTGAAGATTGCTTGGACGTAAGAGCAGCAAATAATATAGACCAGTCAGAGTGGCCCGTTGTAAACCACCGGCTAAGTTAATCCACATACACATATTTTAAGTTGAATCAATTTATGTACCTGCCCAATAATATCAAGTGGCATAATCAAATATTTTTTCTAATATCTTGCCTTCTGCATAAACACGCTGAATATTATTGTCTTACTCTATATATTATTACTAATAAATTATAGTAAAATGTACTGTACATTTACAAAGCGCCATCTCAGGATTCTACTTCACAAGATGACATTTCGTCTAAAGGTGATTTGTTTGAGGGCTTAGAAAAAATGCTGGTTTTATCGGTAAATGACGTTTTATTGACAATCTATGAAAGATCAAAGTCAATTATGAGAATTATTGAAATGAAATAATTTGCGCCAGATTGAAAATTAATAATAAGAAAGATAGCCGGTTGCAGACAAAATAAGTGATAATATAATTGCACACAACGTTTCTGGGATCGTTGTCCCTTTCTTTAGGTGCTAAGAAGAGCCTAGAGCGACACAACTGCACTCGTCAGTTGACATAAGTTTTATAGGACTGAAGAAAGGGACAAGGATCCCAGAAACATTGTGCGGTATTTATATTATCACTTATTTTGTCTGTATTTTGCTACCTTTCGTATTATTTGAGAATTAGTATTAAAATAATTTTCGCGTATCCAGTACTCCGCTTGTGGTCTCTTAAATCTGTAATTGTTAAGCTTGTCCCATTTCGCAAATCGAGAAAGGGTTTGAACTTCTATCCCGTGGTTTCTTAACTGGGTAACTACAGGGTATGTAAGTTATACATACGACTACGCCGGCTGCTCTGTCAACCGCACCGCAGAGGCTGATTTGGTTAACTAGTCGTAACTTAATTGATTTCTTATTTCCTGTGCTTGTTTAACACGGTGAACTTAAAATCAACACTCAAACTGAGGGATGGATTGATACAGTTGCGAAAATCAGTAAGAGAATTATACAACTTCCCTCAGACAGTCATGGCACTAGAAACTACGGCTGTGATGACCGGACCGTGTTAGTTTCTTCACTATCTAATATTTATAAGTCGTACCCGAATTGGACTTCTTTCTGTGTGAACTGAGTGTGTCAAGGTTACAAACAAATTAAACATTTATTATATCCTCTCATTCTCTGTGATTGAATGCAAGATTTTCTTTATGTATCCGTAATTTGGCCATTGTACGAGATTTTTCTAAACATTGTCTCCAAAGATAAGCGGAGAGATGTTTAAAGTGGGAAAATTAATTGTTCCCCATACCTGTTATTTTTCATGTCCTGTTCATAAATATCCAAGAATCGGAAAGAAAAAAACCAATATCGTTAGTGATATACTCTCGGAATTTAAGCACGTTCCCGTCTTTAACATCGACGAGGGTCGCAGTAGCAGGCGACTCCTTTACGTGAAGAGCCCTTTCTAGTTGTTTACTCTCCCCCATACATACTGGGGACACGATTTACCCTTCGTTAAGCAGCATTTCTTCAGAAGAGTGCGCCCACACCCCAACCATCACTTTCTGCTAACAATGAATTCCACATCGCGACCACAAAAGTCACAAGACTAATGACTACGTTCACGAACCCGTACATTTTTAAGAAAGTCCCTTTCCCACCACGCATACTTCCTAATTGCTGTTACACTCACCCAATATTTTGTACTCGCCCAGTAAGACCTGTATGATTGCGAAATCTCTCAATCTCTCTTCAGAAACCTGTTTGTATATGCTTGTGCCTCTACCTGAGGCTACGCCACCTCAGGCAACGTCCGGGCTTTTAGGTTTACGATCTGTATGAAATATCTTAGACATACAGCACGTGTTTTCCGCTTACTGGATTGGACTAGTTGGTTTATTATCGGCGCGGGTATGCGGACATGACAAATTAGATATCGCTATAATCATTCGGAAGGGAAAGGAAGCCCTCAGCTAAGGCCTAGCCTTTCCAACGTGGCTAAATGTTTTTTGCCAACGAATATATTTCTCTACAGGCCGCGGCTCACTTTCACTCTTCAAATTCCTCGTGCTTAATCATTCCCCAGCTTTATAAGGTTTTTCGGATGCAACAATGTTTAATGTCCGGACAATGTTCCTATCGAAACACCCTTTGGTCCTCCTCCAAGAGATTTTCAATTATATTTATGTTTAGAAATAGCCATGAAAAAAATTTTTGACGGATATTTTTCAAGAGATTGCTGGTACAGATACTTCTATGGTTTAAAGAAACCGAGACAAACATCCTAAGACAGTCGCGAGTCGGATACGGCATTGAACGGACATATGAAGTAAGGCGTAAGTAAAATCTAACTTCGATGCTGAAAGTGAGGTTTAAAAGTACTAATGAGACAAAAGGCGAGATTCGAAATACGATTTGAATGTTTCCAGACTATGCAGAACTCGTAACAGTAATAAGAAATTGTATCCGAATTCAGACAGCAGCGCGCATACTGACTAATCCCTGTTTGAATCCAAGTGACAGTTTTCTTAGACGTTCCGATACATAAAATATTAAATATAATCGTCTGAAACGAAAACCATGTCCCCATCTTCAGTTCGCGGCGGTGTGAATGGAACAACGTTCGGTAAGCCTCCCGCACCCCACCCCGTTTCCACAACACCCCTGACAGTTTGCTAGCGGGTATATATTGCCCCACCTCCAAAGCCATAATTTATTAGAAATGGATAACATTACGCGAAAGCCAACTACAAAAATATGTAAATGTATCTGTACATTTTTGCCTCGCTCCCGGCGGCCGCTCGTAAATTTTTGCGGGTATAGGACGGGAAAGGGGGGGCAGGGGGGCGGGGGGTGGTCAGAGCGAAGGCTCTTGACGCCGCTTGCCGATCTGTACATGCTTAAATCATGCAATGGCCGCACCACTTTCTGCCCGCCTGCCTGCCGTAATAAACTATACGCATATACACGGACATCGGCAGGATCAGGGATTCTGTTGCTTTCATATATTCCCGATGCGAAAATATGATTTAGCACGCAGGCGTTTCCCTCAACTCGAGGGTGGGGCACCATTTTTTATCGTCCACCCCACACCTCTCAACCCCGCACTCGTTACAGTAAACCTTCGCAAACTACGAGTAGCCTGAAACATTATTCATGCAATGACTCCCTCTATAATTTTTAGCCATAAAATAAATCATCATTATTGCGTGGTACAGGAGAGAGGTGCGGCGGAGGAGCGTGGGCGTAGTGGGCGGGGGTGCTGTCCGTGCGCCCTTTTCTACGTCATTAGGAGCCTCGGATCCATGAATCCTTATTACCGGTTCGATCCTCGGACGGTGAAAACTGCATAAATCTTGCGGCAATTAAGGCAAGTGAAAACGTATTTTCACAGGTTGGTGAGCGATCAGGTACCTAATAGCGAGGAGCAAAAAAGGTAAGCTTACTTAAAAGCTCCTGAAATTGCGTTCGTGGTATTTCAACAAATTTCTAAATCTGGAATTAACTGACAATGATCATCTGTTGCCCAACAAGGATCTTCACACGTCGTCTCCAACAGGAGTAGACAAACAACGAATAATTTAGTTCAGTTTGCTTGCAGACGACGACTAATCGTCGAACCAAATTTTCTCAGAACTATTTGGGTATCAACGTGAGGTGCCTCACCGTCAGTTATGGTTAATGTTCTTCGCGTAACATTCACACGACTGTATCCAGATAATTTGAGTTCCAGGAACTCTATTATCATCCTAATCGATTACCTTCGGAGCTGCTTTACTATAACTGTTCACCGTGATGAATAAATTGAGGGTTATGTCGCGTCGCCCTCTACTCTGATGGAATGAACAGGATTTTATAGTAGCTGCTTCTATACTATTAGGTTCCCGTAGTGTCATTAGTCAGAGCGGTTTGAAAGAAGTATAAGAAAACTGACAAAGATGGCAGCTCAAGCCATTGAAGCGTTGGATTTTAAATTTTTCATTGACCCAGGTTAAATCTCCGAGAACTTTTTATACATAAATTAAGTCGGGAAAGCCTTCGTTGTTTAAGAAAATTAAGATTTTCGAGTCCAGGTGGAAACAGTTGCGTTCCAACTCAACTTACTGAAATTGATTTGTGATATGGGGTAGTAATTAGCACCTTGGCGATATGCGCAATAAATTAAACAAAGTCTTTTGACCGAGGTCATTCCTTAAAAAGTTAAACGAGTTAAAAAATTAAGGCAGATGCGACACACTATATGTCTGAAACATTTTAATCTAAATTTCGCAAAATTATTTGTACGTTTAAGTTATGGAACTTCAAAAAAAATGTTAAAATAAGCACAAAGGTGTATAAATTGTAAAAGAATTCAGAGCAACCCAATTGCCCCTTCCCCGGGGTATTTGGTTCTAATATTTTTTATTTCCGACACAATAAATTTCTAGACGACGAAGATTTGTAATCCACAACTCGAATGTTTGTGCTTCGACCCACCGAATAGACTCTGCTACAGGAAATAAGAACTTGATTGTCACTCTCTCTCTTCATTAAGATTTGGATAGTCATCGTCAATCTGTCTCGTCACTTGAGAAGATTAGGAGGGAGTTCATGATTACATTAAAACGGATGTGCTGTCTTCAAAATCGATTGCTAAACGATCGTCATTAGCCATATCGAAGAAAAGTCCAATGTAAACTATTATTTAAATAATTGAATCATATCAAAAATTTGGGTGCGATGTTAGGAAAAAAAAGTTTTTTTCAGTAATAATACATCCGAGGGACTTTTAAATTATATTATCAATATTTTAATTTAAATATGTGAAATTTGGTTTATATATACCATCTACATTTTTTTATTGACTTAATTGTCAACAGCTCAATTATTATCGACTCATTATGTGAACTCAATTTATCTTGTCCGGGGACTGATTTGACGCGAGTATCTCTCACGTTTACAAACATCAATGCCCTTGACGGGATTCGAACCCGGGACCTCTGTGATGCGAGGTCACGCTGGCCCCTACACCACAGGAGGTCGGGAACATTTTTCTTAAAATCCACAATACAAAATTTATGTTACTTTATTATAATAAAGTCGATACTTTTTGTAGAAATTTTTGTAACAAGAAAAAAAGATAAATTATATCTTGTTTTAATTTTGAAAGTTTAAAAGTTAAAACGCGAAACATTTCGTTAGATTTTATTAGATTTGTAAAATAATATTTTTCCTAGTATCAGATGGGCAACCTGCAAAAAACTAATGTTGTAACTGCGCTCGGCGATAAACAGTTAATGGAAGAAACTTTATCCATGTCTGAGTAACAGTAAAATATGGAGGATGAACGTTGTTACAGCTCTCGTGTTTTGGAGGCATGTGTCGTAGTAAGGCCAAATTAATTATTTCTTAGCCATCAATTAGCAGAATAATAAGTAACTAAGACAGTTTTAGTATCAATTTAACAGAGAATAAGTTACTCGACGGGAATGTTTCCTGAATAATAAATATCGGAAAATAATTTTGATTTTGAAAGGACTTTACTTGAGATTTTCCGTTCTATGTATGGCTAACAAGAAATATCACAGAGCGGAGACAACTTTGTCTCCCAAGTAACACTGAAGTCAGTGTGCGATCCACAGTTCCGCAAGACTCATTCCTCGTCTGTCGTTGAAGACGTGTGCAGTTCCAAAAGTTTGTTTGAAACTTTCGTCCTCCCTCATATGTTGTTCTCTATTGAAACAACTTCCATTGAGAAACAAGACAACAGATAATTCGAAAAATATCTATATATATATATATATATATATATATATATATATATATATATATATTATTTGTCTACAAATTTCAAATTTAGACCAGTATTGATTTATTCAGAATCCGGGAACTTATGTTATCTAATTAAAGCGAAAATGAAGGAATTTTGAGCAGGCTTTGTTATGTTAAGCTGGCAGACCTGGCGACACCTCAGCACGTATGCCTCTTTGTGTGGCACGCATGCGCCGCGTTCATTTCGAGCTGAATCGAACGTTAATTGAGTGATAGCTTGGTGATTCATCAGCCTCCGAATTCAAACTAAACCTCCCCCATCCTTTCCCGCCTTTCCGTATCTTCATTCCGATCCCTCTCCACTTGCTCTCTACATAAAATCCTCTTTTATATAAATCTTTTTTTACCGTAAAAATTAAAAACCCTTTTTACCTATTAAAGATATAAAGAACTAGTACACTAAAAATTCAATTGAAAAAAGTGCGAGATATTTTTGTCGATTGAAGAGGAGGGTGGCAGGGGTTGGGGGGTTTGTAAGGCGAGAGAATTGTGACGGGGGGTGATTCGTTTTTGTTCTCGTAACTGATTTTTCGAGCACATACATAAAAAAATAAAAAATGGAAAAGCTCGCCCCCTTCCCACACCCCCGTACTGCTCCACATGCAGACAATAGATGTGTGGTCCTGTATTCTCATCGAGTTCGCTTGGACTGGATTGGAAAAAAACAGATAGGAGGTGGGGTGGGGGTCGTTAGCAGCCGTGGGGAGGGGCACAAAGAGAAAGAGAGAGAGAGAGGAGAGGAGAGCAGAGCAGAGCAGAGGGGCAGTGCGCTGCAACCGTTGATTAGGAGCGAACAAGGGTGGCGTGTAGTAATGAGACTGGATTATAATTATGATAATGAATTTTGAACCAAGCACGTTCGCGTCACGTGTTGGCCATGGTGAGGGATATGGGGTGTGGGCGGGGGAGTTCAGAGGGGTTACTTAGTACAGTCGGAGTTTTGCAGCAAGGTCCGAAAGAAAATAAGAGCAGCATTTGCAGTCTCACCTCGAATATTACTCATTGGCGACGGTGTTTTCTGAATACGAAACGCATTACTCTCAATGTTACTGTCATAATAAGAAATGTCTTTTCTTCTACATCCCCTCTAACTAGTTCAAAAGAAAGTCACTTCACTCCACACCGCAGTCGCATATTCCTAAGATTCTCCAATAACTCTACATTAACATTACATCCAACTTCTTGAACTTTTCCAGTGTCCACGCTTCCCTTCAATACAATCTGACCTCCATTCATACGGCTTAAACTTCCGGAATTCATTGTTCGAGAACAAAAGATCCTTCCTCGCGTAAAATTGCTTTTGTTTATGCAATCCTCCCCCTCACGACTCATTTTCTGCGAGACGAAGATGTCAAAAGATCAATTGTATCACGTCTAATCTTTTTGTCTCCTTTCATTTAAAGCCACTCCCCAGCACATTGTCAGTCGGATCACACACAACTTCAGTTCCAAAACATTTCAACAGTTTCCTTTACAAAAGACGACATTATTTCATAAAGACATTCAAGTGAATTAAATCAATTACAAATCAAGATTAGTTTCTGAGATGTTTCATATTAAACATCATATGCATTCAGTTAGCGTGAAACATGACACTCTACAATTACGTCTAGATAATTCAATTTCTTTGATACTTTACTTCGGTATTATCTGTGAATTTAGGTTAATATCCTTGCACTGTTTTATTTAATATTCAATACCTTTGTTTTCACAAGCCTGATGAGGGTACGTACGCATTAAGATCGAAACATGTAGTTTTTAATTAATTCAAGTTTTATTTATTCGATATATATGTGTGTGGGCGCGCGCGCGTCTGTGTAAGAGAGAGAATTCAAGGGTTATATATAATAATTCTTTGAGACACCAGTAACAAGATCATTTTTTTAAATAAATTTGAATAAAAATGGAAAATTTTGTTAATTTTTGTATTCTTTTGATTGTAGTTCCATTCGTATTTGAAAAAAAATTCGTCACACCAAACTATCTGTACGTAATTATTTTATACGTCATCGACTTTAATGCATTCAAATTAACTAAGCTAGTATGATTACTATTCGTACATAGATTCCGTAATTTCTGTCGGTTAACATGCAGCATATTTGTATTTTCCTTCTATTTTTTACTGTCCGAAGAACAGTTGATTCCAAGCTCTCTTTGACCTCATCCTTCATAGTCGACGGAAGTAATTGTTTCCCAGGTAGAGAATTAGTAAAATTATATTTCTTCAAGGAAGTCATTATTCAGCTCGAGAAACTTATCACTTCTGACCTTTGAATTCGTATTACTGTCCGTTTGAAGCACAGGATTTTGTATTACTAAAATATTTATTGCTGTTGAATGTTCGAGAATCGGGTAGAAGAAAAATTCGACGCAGGTGTAAAGTAGATTAAGAATCGCGTGAAACCAGTTACACATATTGCTGACGACATAAAATGTATGAATTATGGCCTAGTTAGTATATTTATTTAAGTGCTTAGTAAATTTCTTGTTGAGGGCCAGTTCTCTTTATTGTCCGAGGGTACCCAATGAGATTCACGTTCTTCCGGAAGGAATTCGAAACAGGAACCCTACAGCAGCGCGCATCCGTCTTGCAGAAACTGATATATGAGTATGTCCGCAGCTACACCAACAACATTATCTGTAAAGTCGTTTCAATTGGAACTGCAAATGCGGCACACGGCATAAGGCACATAAATTACGTAGCATTTCCCCGGCCCCCTTCCCCTCCTTCCCGCAGTCCCGCGAACGCACAATTTTTCCAACGCAAAAAAAAAAGGTACGTTTATCATATTGTGTGGTCGGTAAAAACGATACATAAATTATCAATACGCCAGTGACACGGCGGACGCGTAACCCGTGCATAAATCATTGTAAGTGAGCCGTCTCGTTGCTTACGAACGCCGGACCCCGAATTTTATGCGAGTTGACATGGTGTCGCGTCTAGGTGGCAATTGGAAATTGCGTCTGGCAGGCCGCATCTGGCGAGAATATAGAAATACATATGCACAATGCTGCGGCTGCTTCCCAGTTGAATAACGTCCGTTTAAATTCTGCATAGAATTTAGGCTTTTGGCCTACGAAGTGGCCAACAATTTATCAAACCTCGTTATGCGGAACGTAATTGTAGTTTCGCATTTCTTTAATTCTACGTGCTTGATTGTCGTTTCTCCTCAACAACATATTGTCTGAATAATCAACGGCATTGAAATTAATGTGTTTTGGATTTATCTTCAAGAAGTCTCAAGGAGTTTTTTAATATTATTTTTGTCTCATCAACAGCTATGATCATTAGCGACTTGCACACATTTTGCATTTCACAAGTCGGGAACTAATTTTGTCGGAGGATTTCGTTATGGGAAGACACATAACACAATATCCATGCCCCCGCGTCGTAATTCGAACCCGGAACTTCTGTGAAGCGAGGCAGTGACGCCCCAGGAGGTCTGAAGGATTGTTATGAAAATAATTATGCATAATTAAAAAATACACACATTAGAAATATAGTATCAACGTTGATACAGTAAGAAACCCATACGTGTAACACAAACGAGTAATAAACTAATTTTCCTTACAATTGATGTACGATTGAAGTTCTACATACACCAGGTGAATCTAAAGTTTTTTTTAATGATCTAAACAATTCTAATTCGAGGATTCTATGAGCTAACAAAAATTCGAATTTATTATATTTCATTATTATTCATGCGAGACTTATTCATGAACATCTAGTCAAAATACTATCTTGAAAAATTGGAGACGTTATTGTTTTTTATAGATTAAACAGTTACCTCACTACTAGCAAAAAGTGCGTTATAATAATATATATTGTAATGATCAAAATAAATTATAGTAAAATATCGCCACGTTTGAGGGGCAAAATATATGGTAAACTCTTACACCTACTATTTTCTAATTACATGTACTTAAATTTAATCAAAATCAATTACTATTATTTCCACGGCTACTTGAGTTATTACGATCAGGGTCGCCTACGAGCCTCCAATAAAATATAGGAATTTACAAAATGAAAACTATAGAACGTTTTACAATGTTTATTAGAGAAAGCTAACGATTAATTATTATTCACAACTAAAACGAAATAAATACCTTGGAACGTCAAAAGCGGTTCTCTAGTGACCCAGCACACCTCAACTTCGTAGTTTGTTAATGCTCGCAACAAACTGCGGGGATCTGGGAATTGATTGAATCAATCCGAATGAATCGGCTACGCGTCAAGCAAAATGTAGCTCAACTCGCTTAGTTTTTAATAACCAATCTCACAACCTTAAAATTAAATACCCTTTTCCACTTTTCTACAGCCAGAGCCACCATAGGAGGTGTGGAGAGAGGATTTTTTGGCAGAGCTATCATAGATAGACGGCATTCCACAAGATTACCATCTTCCGTGGCCTTTTACCAACCTTTGGCAAGTTCATCTAACCCTAGACTGAGATTCGTTATACTAACTCCGCATGCAAATACAACGTCCTTCAAATTTACAAGTGTATCCAGTATAACGCAGAAAATTGCTTATGATCAGAATGATTTGCACTCAGATAAAAACAGCGACCAAAAACCAACGACGCACATGGACGGAATGTCTGACTCTAGTCCACTCGGCCCAAGACCAGTCACTCAACTTAGCATTCTCAGACAAAACGTAAACATCACCCACACCCACTCGACTGACTGCCCTACTGCCCTCGCTGGCGCTCGACTGCTCAACTGATTTGTGTGTTTACTTCTCAAGGCTTTTATACCTTTACCTCGGGACACATTTTGACCCAGGGTTAGATGTTTGTTAACATTGGGCGTCACCTGTATTGCCGAACTGAAGACCGAAAATCTTAAATAAAATAAATTTCTTAGTAATCTCTACAATATATATATATATTCATAGCAATTTGAACTGAAAATGTTCTATTGCGTTCCAAATATGATCATTTTTCATGGTTTCTGGCAGTGCGAAATTTTTTTAAAAACTGATCTTGTATATACAAATCATTGAGTACATACAAACAAAGACTTGCTACTAAATGTTTCAAATTACTACTAATAGTCTGAAAGCATACATTATATTCAAATTTCAGTTGTTCACGAACGACATCATTAAACGGTTCCTTTTTTTATAGCATGAATTTTCAAATATGTTAAAATCCAATATAAATTTCGGTTGGCGAGCGTATGACACAATGAAACTCCACCTGCGACTTTGAAGTCAATTAGTGAGCGGGTAATTATTCTTCATCTCCCACTTCCTAATGTCTACGTAGTGGCAACGCATCAATACTTTGGCGCCTAAATGCGAAGGGGAATAAGTGAGTGATATCACTTTATCGTTGCTCGGAATACTTCATTATTAGTACTAACACACTTGTGTTACTTCTAAATAAACTTTTTTATATATATACGTGATCAATCATCTGTACGAAACTTAAGTAGATTTTTACTTAACTGGTATTTTGGGGTCCCACATATCGAACAAGACTTGGCTTGACTTACCTAGAGTAATACGAAGTATATATGCTCAATTTTTCAGTTTTGGTTCAGCTAGGAATTTATCAAGGATCGGGTTTATATAAGCCTGAAAGTAGGTTGAAATATTGTTGAACGATTACTCTAATTTTTCATCACAAAGCACAACAATAGTGAAAAAATTCAATTATAATTTAAGAAGGATATTTATTTAAATCTTTGTGCACAAAATATGGAGAACGTAACTGACTTCTTACGTTCTCGCATACAATTACCTCAGCGAACGAGAGTGACGACGCATTTGTACAAATATAAAAAAAAACATTTCATCAATGTCGCTAAACTGTATACACAAAACGAAGGTGAGGCATAATATTATTACATATGACGAATTTTATGTTTATAAGTGTTTAATTTTAAATTCATATCAACCGTTCACGGACAATACGAATCCATCATATTGTGATACGGATTTATGGCTTCGCTGGCGTAAATACAAGACGATTTATTTCAAATCAATGATTAACCAAATATCTGCTAACTTTGCTCACCAACACGGAAAATTGTGGCGTAAATAAAATACGTTATGATTACCGTAGCGGCTGCAATGATGTCAGAGCGCGCACAGGAGAGGGATCCTGTTTCAATTCTTTCAGTGAAACAAGTTATATAATTAAATACGGTTTGCGCGAAAAATACCCGTACACAAAAAATGGTGATAGTAACAGATAACTACATTGTTGTTATAATGATAATAATAGTAACAATGATTTTCTTTATTTATTGATATTCACATGTCTCGTCACGGGATTCAAGAATATGCACAAATATTACCAAATCCCTAGTAAATAAATGTTTAAATTGTATTCAAATATTTTTTAAGAACAACTTCAAGATGAAAATAAATTCACCCTACGCATTAATTAATTGGTTAATAATATTAATTGTACGTTCAAAAATTCCACAAAAATACGTGACATTAAACTCTTTGATTAGCTATTTTAAACACAATTCTGTCCATATGAAACGTCCCCAAATAAATTTGATTCATCTTTCGTTATTCATATCTCTTACTGTATCTTCCCCATGGCATGGGCCTTAAATGTTGTTTATGATTTCCATAACCGTTACCAGGTAAAAACTATCACTGATTATTTTTACAAATATTGAAAATGACGTACAGCATAGTTTAATATGAACATGTTTAACTAAAGGATAAAGTCGTAAACATCACAGACTCGCGATGCGCCACGATAGAATATTTTCTAAAATTTTCCGGGATCGTAGCGATACACGGTGGTTTATGGATTGTTGATTTGTTACCGCGTGGAATTACGATTACTGCACATTAAACCACACGTGGTGGCAATAACACTTTGGTAAATCAGCCTAGTTAATTTTAAGCGAAGTTGAAATCCAGTAAAATATGATGATGTAAAAATATCTGACATTCACAATAATATAAATAATAAGATAAAACGGCCAAATTCAGACGAAAGAAGTGATGATATAAATAACACACAAAGTTTCCGGAAACCCTAAGAAAACTCTCAACACAAGAGCCTAGAGCGACACAACGGCCCCATTTATATTGACAATGGAATAAGGTTAGACGTAATTAATCATTTTAATAATACAAATAAAGACATAAATGACCTTATGTCGGAAAATTATAGTTACTAACAAAACATTACATAAACGCCTCTTTCAGTGCCTCTTTAGGTTTAATAATTTTGTATATAAATCATGCAATTCAATTTAGTTGTCATGGACAGGAAATACAGCAAAACCTTACCTGTGAATTGTTTTATATGATTTATTTACAAAATTATTGAACTTGAAGAGGGTCAAAAGCGGACGAAACGTCGTTTATTTAATGTTTGTTAGTAATTATAATTTTTTAACAAAAAGCCAGTAAAATCTGTTCCTTTATTTTTACGAATATCTTATAACATTTTCATAGCCTAATTGTGGGTAAGCCAAGTTATTAATTGTTTGGGTGGCCGCTGGACCTGTGTAAATTTCTTATTTCGCGGTGGAGTTCCGAGAATTATGTTTTACATATGAATCGTTAACGAAAGAACACGCATTGTAATTATAATAATATGAGAAAATGCTAGTACCGCGCATACCAAAACAGAAGTACTAGTAATTTTTATTAGTTTCTTATTAAGGATATTTATTGGTAACAGTATGTATGAATGAACTCTTTTCGGCCGCAGCCCTGACGCTGAGGGCAGATACACGCACATGTGTTAAATAATAGAACGGCCTGAACAAATTCAAGCTGCAAAGACTAAAGCTGTGAAGATAATGGTAATGTACAGGGATGAGTTTGTGTCGGCAGTTGCAGCTGTCGCGTAACCTGTTACACACGCTGGTGTATCGGAAGTAACGCTCGCAGCACCAACAATGGGAGGGGCGCGGAAGTGTCTGCTGCCAACACAACAGGTAATTGTTGGCACGCTTCCCCTACACCTGTTCGTCGTCTCTTGGCCTCCGGTTTTCAACTTCGGTAACTCCAAACAGAGCCTCCTCTATGATGTATTACGAGCAAATGCGGGAACCGCGAGTACTAAAGCGGGAAAGTGCTCTTCCCTTCTCATCGCACACTGTACGCAAATTCCTCGCGTGAAAGCAGAACAGTTTGACGCCATTTGCCTGCTGAGAATATTCCGATTGCCTAGTAAAAGAAAATCGATTCTACAATTTTACTTGCATTTCTCAACTTCGAATTGGAGGAATAACCTATTTACAGTACTTAATTACAATGGAGTGTAGAAGAGTTGGTTATTTGTCTTCCAGGATCGACTGACACGTCTAAATAATATTTACAGAAAACCTACACGACTGTGGAAACGAACAGGAACGTGTTTGATCCACGTGTGATCCCAATTATGACAAACGCCGAGCAAAACCTGGCCTATAAAATCGCTGAGTTGACACGAAAGGGTAATTAAAAGACCAGTTTTTTAATCATATGTGTTTATATAACTAAAAATTAAGTTGGTGAATAAGAACCTCCATAGGTCGAGCACAAATTAAGAGTACTGGAACGTTGACGCAGAATAGAGCCAAAGAGAGAGAGAGAGACACGGTGATATTTCAAAAAGTGCAATAGAGAAATGGGAAAGGTTTAATAAATTGTAATTAACAGAAGTTTGTCATAATTAAAAATGAATGGAGGAACATGAAAATGAGGTATTGAAAACCATAGTAGTACCCAAAAGTGGATGGATAAACTTTGTATAATAATTATAAATACCAAAAATTATATACGTACATTTAATTTTTCAACTATCGTTCCAAAGTTGTCTTTCTTACTTAACCTATTAGACCTAACTTTATAAACAACTAACCCAATTTTTCGGATCATTTCGCTCTCCCTCCCTCTACTTATATAACCAAGTAATTAGTATTTATTATGTTGTTGTCAGTAAATGAATTATTCATATTTCCTCTGTAGCAGCACCTACAGAAGAAATTTTATCGTTTAACACGCAGACTGCTTGATAAATATGTTGGCGAATACCAGAATCTTCCCGCGAAACACCATTCCACAAATATCGAGGCACTGAGTGGAAATTTAAAAATGATCTATTATTTCAGAGAAAATATATAGTTAACTGGAAACAAAACCACGTTGTCTATTAGAGAAAATATTCTGTGATTACGAAACGTCATGGCTTCGTCGTCGTTGGACAATGTTAAAATGCTGAATGATAAAGATAGCCAATATAGACAAAAAAGGTAATATAACTACCACACAACGTTTCTGGGATCCTTGTTCCTTAAGTCAGGTGCTAAGAAGCGCCTAAAGAAACACAACCGTTGTGTGGTATTTATATTACCTTTTTTTTGTCTGTATTGGCTATATTTCTTATTCATTATTTTCGAACAGAGGTAAATTTTTTCATTATAATGTTTAAATGTTTATTGGAAGTTTCCGGCGCTAATGTTCGAGAGGTTTTTTTTCCGAGGATCAGTGTCAAATCACTAAAGCCGAAGTCTCTTCAGGATCTCACTCACTGATGTGAATGATCACTGAAGATACTGTACGTACGATGAAAATTTTGTTTCTGGATGTCTGCAGTGATCAAGTCACAGTCAGCAATGTAATTTACCTTACGGAGGACTGTAGTAGATTATTATAGACGTGTAGTTCAGTGGAATTCGTCAAGACTTTTGCTTCGTTAAATTGGCGAAATTAATTAATATGTGTAAATAAAGTTGCCGAAAAAACTATTTTATTATTAAATCAGAAACTTTCAGCAGAGGTCGGCCATTATCAACTGTAATAAGAGTGAAGTAAATTAAAAACATGTTTAACAATCTCAGTCATTGTAATCAAGTTTAAATAAACACACGTCGCATCGAGACGTATATTTAATTTCTAACTTTTCAACCATCGTTCCAATGTTTAGTCTTTCTTACTTAACCTATTAGACATGACTATATAAACAACTAACCAAATTTTTCTGCTCATCCGCTCTCTCTCTCTCTTTCTACTTATATAACCAAGTAATTAGTATTCATTATGTTGATGTCAATAAATGAATTATTCATATTTCCTCTGTAGCAGCACCTACAGAAGAAATTGTAACATTTAACACGCAGACTGCTTGATAAATAAGTTGGCGAATACCATAATCTTCCCGCGAAACACCATTCCACAAATATCGAGGCACTGAGTGGAAATTTAAAAATGATCTATTATTTCAGAGAAAATATATATTTAACTGGATACAAAACCACGTTGTCTATTAGATAAAATATCCTGTGATTACGAAACGTCCTGACTTGGTCGTCGTTGGACAATATTTAATGTTTATGAGAAGTTTCCGGCACTAATGTTCGAGAGGTTTTCCCCTGGATCAGTGTCAAATCATTAAAGCCGACGTCTCTTCAGGATCTCACTCGCTGATGTGAATGATCACTGTACGTACGATGAAAATTTTGTTTTTTGACATCTGCAGTGATCAAGTCACAGTCAGCAATGTAATTTACCTTAACGGACGTTGGTAGATTTTCAGAGACGTGTAGCTCAGTGGAATTCGTTAAATTGGCGAAATTAATTAATATGTGCAGATGAAGCAATTCCTTATAAAGTTGTCGAAAAAACTATTTTATTATTAAATCAGAAGCTTTCGGCAGAGGTCGGCCATTATCAACTGTAATAAAAGCGAAGTATATTAAAAACATTTTTAACAATCTTAGTCATTGTAATCAAGTTTAAATAAACACACGTCGCATCGAGACATACCTGTGATTCTCTCCGATGATAATGGCCGTTCTCTGTCGAAAGATCCTGATATTTTTTTCAACAATTTTATAATGATTTGGTTTATTTACACATATTCAGTAAGGCAGCGGAAAAGAAGAAAAATTGAAGAGTATGTTTCGTCTTGATTTCGTTAAAGGTGTCATATTCGGGAGTTGATATTTTGTGAGGTGGCATCTGTGCGCCGGCGTCGCGTACCGTCGGTGTTTTTTGCGGGCAGCGTCTCAGCTCTGAGCTACTCCGACTGTACCTCACCCCAGAGCGACCCCACTCCACGCGAGCGAGGCGGACAATACAGCCATTATGTATGCACGCTATGGCAGCGGCGACCAAACTTTCTATACGTATTAAACCCTATTTACTTGCGAGCGCACTCACACACGCATCGGCCCGTTAATTTATTCTGGAAATCTGATTAATTTCGTTCGCTCCCGCTTCACCAGCGCGGCGCTGTTCTCCTTCCCTCTCGCTCTTAATTTACACAGATGCGTTCTATTTTTTTTATTCTGCTGCCAGCGTCCACTCTAGCGTTGGTGCTGCAGATGTCACAAAACTGCCGGCAAAGCGGGGAGGGGGAAATAGAGTTGTGGGTGGGCAGAATGGGATAGAGGGAGCAGGAAGTGGAGGAGAGGAGAGCAAGAGGGGCCGGGCTACTTGCTGGGATTAGTTGAAGCGCCGCCGATGAACGGCAGCGCGTATCTCCTTCAACCAGGAATCGCCGCAATTGTCACATACTTAACTCGGGACTCGTATATTTTCATACTCTCCCCAGATAATTCGTTATCGTACGTGTGTTGGTAGAAAGAATATGGAAAGGTGTAACGACGTCGCCTAAGTAAATATCAAATTTTATCCAGAAACACGTCGTTCACCACAACGAAATGTTCAATATAAATAAAGCGTATATATATGAAAAATTATGAATTAAAAATTATTTGATAAATAAATAAATTAAACAAGAAAAAGCATGCTACTTACGTTTGTCTCAATACTGGCCCTTTATTAACGTTGAAATGACTAAACCTAAATAAAGAATACAAAACTAACGATCAGAAATGTGGCTATGAGAGCAATAGTGGCATAAACAAACACACTGCCTAAAGGAAATAAGTAAGATTTTATTTTTACAATATTTTTATTTTTTGTTTAGCGTCTTGACACGGCGGCGAAAGTTATGGATTGAGAATGAAACGATACTAAAACTTTTTTTCTTAATTATAAAAAAGTATATTTAGAAATTAACATTTTGGAGTGAGGAAAAAAGTCACAATCTGAAGAAGGAATTTATTGACTGCAATTAAGTATACATTTGTTGGCAGCTATAATTAAATATACAATTTTATATCTAAATTTTAAATTAAATTTTAGCTATTACAAAGCAAACATTAAAAAATTATTATTTAAAAACCTTCAACTCACTCTAATAACACCACATAATTTTTATATGAGATTTGCTTTAGAATGAATGCAGCGCATTTAAACGCATTATAACTCACAGCATTTCCAAATTACATTTATTCAATTACTCAGCTTTCTTATAGAATCTTATATAGCCAGTTATTCAGTCCTTTACTATTCTTTGGTAGGGTCGCTGGTGATCTCTAAATCACTATGTACCGAAACGCTGGTATTTTTAGAAACGGAATTAATTTTGAATCAACTGTCTGTTTTTCGTCGTAACCAACATTTTTTATATTTTTAGGAAATTTAATTTCCTCTGATCGATAATAATAGGAACGGCTGTAATTTTAAGATGATTTAACCTGAAAATTTCATGAAAATGAGGAAAAAAGTGGATTAGACTACAGTTGCTCTCGTGCTCTTAAATAACAAGAAATCTTCCAAAACGAGTTAATAAGCATTAACAAGATGTCCAGTATCCAAAAGAAAGTTTGTGACGGGCAACTCTCTTTATTCCTGGTTTTTGGAAGCACATTTGGTTTGTCAATTTTAACACTGGGAACAATCCTCATATTCAGTTCTATAAATAGGTTATGTATTTGACATTTATGCAGATTGTTTATGATAGCTAAAATTTGGAATGTTGACATGTTAGTCTACGACGTCACAATAATAATTCACGACCGTAATAACAAAGCATTATCGAGTAATCTGAAGTGTGATTTATCTTTCTATTATTGATAATACGTTCGGCTGCAATTTTAAGATGCCTTAACTGAAGTGAATGGAAAAAAAAATGGGTTAGACTACAACCGCTCTAATGGTATTAAATATCATGAATTTTGGAAAACGATTCAATAAACATTAACAATAAGTTCAGTACCCAACAGGAAGGTTTATAATATGTATTACACGATTTGGAAATTCAATCGTTAGGAAGAACATAATGCAACGAATGTGTTTTAATTTAACACCCTATGATATCTCAATAGTATTTCAATACTCCGTACATTAGAATATTTTTTGTTAATTTATATTAGGAAAAGAAAAATAGAACTAATATAATACTGATATAAATTTTACATATAGTATTTTTCAGCATGAATGATATGCACCGCCGTATATTAATTTCAGGTAAGTTTTTGAACTCTATTACAGTTTCAAGGCATTGAGCGCAATCACGAAATAATATTTTACGTCAACATTTACGACCTACTACAACAAATTTTCGAAACTGCATTATTTTACAGAGCAGGTTCGTACTTTAAAATGTAGCCAATAGAACGCAAGTCTACTTTGGAGTAGAAATTGGCCCATCAAACTTTACGACCGGTCATATTCTCTGTTAATGGTAGTGTGCGATTCACAGCACGATGTGCATCAACCTTCGATCATGACAGTAAGCAATACTCATTCGCATCTGAGTAAAATGAAACCATACAGTATGACCATGTCAGGATTTTGACATTCTTTTTCATGGTATTTATCTCGATATCGTTCATCCCCCTATCTATTGATACGTAGTGGCTAAAATATACAAATAAATTTTTAAGCGAGTCAATAGTTATCTAAATTAAAATTTATTTTAAACTTCCAAGATTACATTGTTTTAGGTGAACACTAATATTTAAAATGTAAAAATCATACCGATTTTTTGAGGAATTTAATATGGACTTTGGCTTTTTGAGTCATATTGCACTTCAACGATGTGTGAAATTTTATGGTAACTAACAATTTAATGACGCAATTTGATGTAGTTACTAAAAGGTATGGGCTATTTTGAAAATTATACCGAAAAGATATAATAGAAATCAGATTGAGGAATTACACTTCTCCGGCAAAATGCATAGTAGTTTCTTTTCTTTTTTTAATTTCCATATGGCATGAAAAAAACAATTAAGTAGGCCTACATTTAATTATCAGAACTAAATCTTTCTAATAAATTGGTGTATAACGGACGAAGAAAATTATCTATTCATTTGTGGATAAATTATCATTTCCAGAGCAACAGTTCTGTAAGAGAAAATATTCAAGACAAAGATCGAATCGAACGAATGTGAGGAATTAACGGGTTCCATTAATGCAACTTAAGTCGTTTTGTAATTAGCAGAGCACGATTTGCATTTACTTTACGTCGTGTGCAGCAGCAATCCGAGACGCAGTTCGTGATAGTTTAAGGACACCCATATCTATAAATTAACGATCGTCCTTCTGGTGTTGTTAATTAGACGCAACTCCGACGGCTCTTCGATAAAAGCAGAATGACTGCAACACATAATTATCAAGCCCATGTTCGTGACACTCCCTGTGGTTTCAACATGGACTCGTGAAACACAATTGGGCAATAATTATGCTTTAGGAGTACTGAATTGAGGTACTAAAATATTTTAAAACTAAATTACTGGTAATATAACATTTTGAGATTAATCAATCGTGCCAATTAAACGTGCTACCTGGTACGAGGGTCTTGGTCTGCCAAAGAATTCATCTTGGGTTTAACATTTGTAAAGCTGTAGTTAATTTTGTGGACGTCAAAATTGTGCAAGATCCATTCGTCGTGAAGGACGTTAAGACGGATAATCCTATCTGATGCGCGACGTCGTCTGCACGTATTCTAGGACCTAATCTTTCATCAACAAAATTTCTAACACAGGGAACCAGCCATTTCGTAACGTTCTCGGATAACATTAAATACGGAACCGTACAAAGGATTCTAAGGTTATACAAACATTTCCTATTAGATGGAATTTTTCAGGATAGAAACAAATATTGAAGGGTTCCCTTGAACAGATTGGAGAGTGCGAAGTGGGAATACTATCTTCAAAAAACAATTATTTCAATGCAAATCACACAGGTTCAAACCAATGAGGTTATGGTGAAATGATAATAGGCATAGAGGAGCCTGAATATTATGTATAAACACGCATAAAATGTCCCTTAACAATGTCAACCACTTCCTTGACAACTCACTCGTTTGGGGATTATTATTGAGGAATTATAAATCGAATATTGATCCAAGATAACTCTTCTAATGGTTTTTTCCCGGCAAAATACGAATTAAGCCAGGAGACTATTTCATTGTTGACAGGGCAAATGAGGTCAAGTAGCTAACAGTAATTCGACCCGCAAAATCAACGTAAGGTTAATCGCCCCGCCACCCACACTGGCTGGTAAACAGGTAGGCAAGCGAGCCAACAGCACAGCTGCATATTCTACAGGCAGGTGAAAAAGAGAAAATAAGACGGGGGCTCCCCCTCCTGCACGCACGCCAGCTCCAATTGCCCGTTGTTCGCCACGTGGCTCAGAAACAGACGTCACTCACCATTTGCGTGACCTATCACGGAAAATAGATAACAACCCCCCTAAGACGGACAGCTAGCGGCGAGAGTTTTCCTAATTTTGTTCAATTTCAAGATTAAACGCCCCGCGAGGTGTGGCGGCGCCAAGCTTCTACATGAAACTGGCAATTCATAGACCCGGGGTTAAAATGGCCAAACGTTCTCTCAATTCAGTCGGTACGAATCGATTTTAAAACAAATTTTGGCAATGTATTTAACAAGGCATCGTGGTCCTGTCCAAAATTAATTGTACTTTAATTATACGTGAGAGCAGGTCTAATATTGTGAGATGACGTCACCTAACGTGTTCCCAATCTCTTCTCGAAACATCCAATTTGATAAATTCTCATTTATTCAGTGAATTTAATCAATAAATATTTTGTCGATATTAAACGATCCTCAAGAAATTAGACCAATCAAAAATAATATATTTTTTAAATATTTCCCGCGGTACCTTAACTACTGTTTATCATTTCAGTAACTACTATCACAGTTTTTTTCCTCCAAATATTTCTGGAATATATTTTACTGAATGGTAAATTCATATAAATCTCTTACTCACGATGCGCCACGATATTATTACTGAATTTCCGTGGCCCTACCGTTACACGATGGTTTATCGGTGTTTGTTACCACGTGCAATTACGGTTACTTTACATTACATCAGACGTTGTGGCAATAACACTGTTGGGAAAATCGACGTAGGTTCATCAATCGCGCGCTTAGTTAATTTTATGCGAAGTAGAAACCCAGTAAAATATGCTTCGATACTTAAAGGAATATCTCGTAACATTTTCAGTGGCTGATTATGGCTAAACCAACGTTATTGTACTGGGTTAGCTGCTGAGCCTGTGTAAAGTTTTATTATTGGGTGGAGTTCTCCCAAAATTGTGTTACCGTTGGATCGTTAACTTAAGAACGCGTAAGGAATTATAATAAGACGAGCAAATGCTGGTATGCAAAAGGATTAATAATTTTTATTATTAATTATTAACCTTCTCAATGATCTCTAAATAAATACACCTGACATTTCCTAAAATAAAGCCAATAAACTGTTGACTAATCTCATCACGATAAACAGTACTTTCACAATTTTCTGTTTAGCACAACTTAAGCACGCTAATAAATACAGGTCAGGGTGAAGTTGACAAATTACAAATTAGGCGTATAGGGCGGCAGTTTTGTGCCACTGCTTTAGTTAAATGAACGTTTGTATAAGAATGTTAGTAGCGTTACACCAGCTTGTCTCCAAGGATTAGTTCCCCCTTGGGAACAATACGCCTCTTCATCTTCCCCCTTCTCCTACTGCGCTATATCTCGCGACCTATTGTTATAGTATGGATAGGTGCTTTAAATACTACTACCAATAAAATACACACACACGTACTAATTTATGTATAAACACTCTTACAGCTAACAATATTCTTCGAGACAATTTTTATAGGTTTTTTTTTCACTAGTATCAAACAAAAATTACGGGATGAAGGAGATTTAACTGAAAGGCCATCGATTAGATTTATTCTCATACAGATAAAAATCCGAGAAGCTTTCTTATAGTAGAATTAAGGTCAAAAATATTAAATAAAAATACTTTCAGGAATTTATTATGTTGTACTAGTAGCGTGACATAACACTGACAAACTACAGTTTAAATTCATTGATTTCGAATCAGTTAACGTTAAATACGTTAAACAACTGCCTCAATTCTGTTATAAACAAAAAAATTCACAACATTCACCTGTTAAAAGTATGACGCTATGTATTTTCTCATCTCATGTTTTTTTATCAGACGATTGAAAATAATTGGAGGTAATGTAGGGAAAGTACCACGGCCTTAATGTTGATTTATGGTTCAAGCTTAATAAGCTAGTTTTGTATATAATGAGTCAAAGTGGAACACGTTTCCAATTATATTCGCGCAGGTTTTTAATAACACATTAAAAAGCCACATTTAAAATTTTTCTTTTTTATCTTCGGGCAGCAATGGAAATCTTATTTTATTTAGTCCTTAATACCGAAAGACAAACTAAATTTATAGATTAATACAAGGACATGACAAATTCTCAAACAATTATCAATGATGTTTAATGGGAGCCATTAATATATTACGCTTCTTCCGTTGAAAGCGAAATTTATACTCCCGTAAGATGTCCTCTTCAGTAACTTGCTAATTGCGTAAATTTTACACGAGGGAATGTTAATGTTAGGCAAAACATGAGATCATCCTTCGAAGGGACCGAAATATACCAACTGTTCTTGACGCAGAACAGTAAAGTTACTGCTAATTATCTTTTGACCTCGGCCACGCGATTAACAGCGGTACGAATCAAAACAAAACTCATTATTATTTTTTTTTGACGCGGCGCTAATGGCAACAATTCGCCGTCTCTGAATGTATAGTAACAGCCACGGTATAGTGTGATAGGAAAAATTGCAAATAAAAGAGAGCGAGAAGTAGAGACCACGTGAATGACATTCAATTAGATTACAGTAGGGAATTAGCATATGAAAAAATCAGCTGTCAGACTCCCCAATGTGTCACACAGCTGATCTAGGAAACATGCTGCGCTTCAGAAAGACACTGAAGTTAAGCTGGACATCTGCCACGCATCATTCCACCGAGGCATTTGCCAATGACATATGCGGGATTTTAGTAATATTATTGCCCGAATACACTAAATGAGATAAAATATAAAAAAAATGGCAAATTATGAAATTTATAATATAAGGTATAAAAATTTTGGGCACGCAGATAACACCTATTTTACGAAGATTGTGTCGATTTTCTTTCCCAACGGGTTAACTCTACCTGATAATGAATGACCGTATAGCAGTAGAAACGCTACAAGGAAAAATAATTCGAGAGCAGAAAATCCTTTGTTGCTATTATCTCACAGAAGCTTTAAGAAATGTCTTGTCGGTAATTTGAACTCTGTTTAATTATAGTTGACTCCTCACTTCTTTAAAAAGCATACAAGTAATTTTAGTGGATGGATCTGGAGTTCATCATCCAAAACCTAATTTTGATAACTGCCTGATACCTCACGACTTTCTTACAGCACTTTCTTATACCGGTTTAGATATCAGCGAACTGAATAAGGTATAGGGTATAGGGTAATCCATAGTGGCCATTCCCCTCATAGTAAGGAAAGGGACTGAAAGGGAGGATGCGGAAAGGTAGAGCAAAATAGCCAGGGTTAACTAGAGCCCTCGGGCTGTTCTAAGGATCCTATCCGGCAATTCTCCTAAAATGATGATGGGAAAACCCTGAATTAGATACGTTGTACATTTGGTACTTGTTCCATGGCGGGAGATAATTTACTGAGGGGTCGCAGCAATACCTTCTCCGCACCTCGACCGGTTTAGGAGGCAGCTGGCCGACTATTCCAATAGGAATAGCAGACAACTCTTACCGTATGCCCATGTTCAGTGACCCCGAAACTCATTCACATGAAATACATAGTTAGCCTATTAAACGATCACGATATAATCACGAACAATAATTTACAATTATATTATGCCTTCGGAGATACGATGAGGCTTCGCGTAGTGGCCGAAGTTGTACCTCATACACGTGTTTGAACTACTCACGATACATCAATTTCTTTGAGTGATTACTGATGACGTACTTAGTATGGTTTTCTAGAAAATATTAGTTGACTGACTTAACACGAATTTTTCTCTTTTGGAGAAACAGCATTTCCTAATTGATGTCGTCCTAATATTGAATTAGTATAACAGAAGAAATTAAAAATACAGGGCCGACCTCCTGTGGTGGTCAGCATCACTGACTCGTAACACAGAGGTCCCGCGTTCGAATCCCGGCAAGGGCCCATACTGAGAAAAACTCCCACAAATTAATTAAATGAAACAGTGTAAACAGTCGCTAATGACCGTAGGATTTTATGCGATTATAAATTTCACTAAATAGACGAATGCCCAAGAGGATATTAAACAGTACATCAATTGACGTCGGTTATCCCGGAGCTGGAATTGTTCTCGGATTTCGAACCAGGTGGCGTTTACTAACCACGACGTTTCGACGACTAGCACCGTCGACATAATCTATAAGACGAAACGTCGTGCTTAGTAAACGTCACCCGCTTGAAAACATGAACAATTCAAGCAAAACAATACATGTTATAAAAATCCACCAGTAAAAATTAGCCACAAGTTACGATTTAATAAGGAACGCCTAAAGGAAGACTGGAAAATAAATGATGACTAAGTAATGAAGATATTTTTAAATGCATGTTTTAAAAATATTCCTTTTGGCAAAGTTTTTCAAGACTTACGATTAGATCAGTCGAAGAAATCATTTGTTTGCATTTGTGACAATGATTTATAAATATTTAAACATAAATTCTTTTACTATACATAAGCGCGATAGCTTGATAAATTTTAATTATGAAGTAAGATGGAAAAAACTCCGCGGAACCGGGTTATTATTATTTGTAAATGATAAAATAGCCCTTAACGAACCTGCACGAAGTCAATCGGATGTCGGTATAACTCGCCGGATTTAGAGAAGTTTTCTGGAAAGTATTTTGATATATAGTGCTAACATCCGCAAATAAAAATAAACAATTGAAAAGAATAGGAAGAAAATGTTGTGTCGGCTCGATAAGTTGTGGTGCGTTCTGAATTACGTGGAACTAGTAATTCCAGTTCTGTTACAGTGACAAAGTGGACTACAAATGAAATGTGTAATAAAGTTATGGCTTTGGGGGAAAGATCAAGATAAGGCTTCGTGAGAATGTTGCAAAGCGAAAAACCGCATAGATACGAGAGTAAAGAGGGGGGAGGGGGAGGAATAAAGAACGCTTAGAAATTTATCTCTACGTGTGATCAGATGCTTGGTTTGGTGGACAAAGACTGCGGCAGTTTTCTTTCGTTTTACTTGAAACTGTTAAGACTAAGAGATGGGCCTGAGACGGAAGAATACTACTTAATGGTTGAAATTTTCACAATGAATTTGATTAAAATGTCTATAATGTTAATGCGTTTTAAATGAATAAGTCAGCCAAATGTATTGGAAATATATTTTATTGAAATAAAATATGAGAACCTATTTTTTCGTCTGCATACACTTTCAGAAATTTTTTCCACAAAATATTAATTATGTATTGATATTGTGGTATTGTTTTTATTTCTATAAAGAGACGATTCGTCGTGTCAAGTTTGATTTTATTAATACTATATATATTTTTATATTTAATTAAAATATATAAAATTTGGCTGGTGTTTTAATTTATATTCCAATGAAGACGAATATTGTGTCCGTTTTACAACTATCGTGTATGAATTACGAGTATGTCCTTCAGGTTTCACTTCAATACGTCAGCGGCAATTTTTGGATGTTTACGATATTCACTTAATTTCGAATCAGGAACGTAAAACGACCCATTACATCATGTCAGTATTGTGTTAGAAACGCCTACATCGGTCTATTTGGTGAAGACATGCAGTATGTAGCACAAAACTAGCTTTAGGGAGCCTTTGCAATGGTACAAATCGTGTTTGCGTTCCAGCATATAAAATTATGCACATTTAAATAACTAAAACAGTATTTTTGTCTGTATATTACTTAGAATCAAATTATTTTTAACATATCTTTACGTTTCACACATTAGGGAATCCCAAACCCATTTTGCAGCCCTGTGTGCCTCGCCGAATTCGTTCACTTGTAACAAAAAAACGGTTGGACCGATTTCAATGAAACGTTGCACCGTTGTTATAAAGACCTGTGGGAAGGTTCTTATTGAGACTAAATAACGAAAGTTTGGCAACATTATTTCAACTGCTTGGGCTAATAATTCGTTCTATTTACAGGAAAAGAGCTGAATTATGAAATTGTAAATAACTTAATATTACTCACACCGTTTGAGTAAGTTAAAAAAACATAAAATTTTATTTTATTTTGAAAGGGGTATGTAATTAACAGGTAAACCAAAACTTTGTTAAGAATAGCCAAAAAGTAACAAGAAGTATTAAATCGAATGATTAATAATATATAATTGCCATGGCGTCAGTTAAGAATTAATTATAAACAAAAATTACTTGCGCGTAGGTAGGCCTATATTAACAAAAAAAACACTACGTTCGTTCACAATTAGTGGACCTCATCAGGTGAGTGGGGCAAATAAACTCAGTTCATTGTGAAAGAAACGTACTGCTTTAGAAGTTTTTGATAACATATAAACGTGTAAGTAATGATTGTTTATAATTAATTCTTAACTGACTACTTGGTTTTTATATATTATTAATTTTAAATGACAGTTACGAAATGTAAATCAAAAGATTTGATGTGGGAGTAGGCGGTCGAAGACGTTAAAGAAGAAACATAGACCCAATAACATACATCGTAGATAAGTATTTAATACAAAACTAACCCTAACGTTGCGAACCGTGCATATTATTTCCATCTGTGTGTGAAGGACGGGCAGCCGCTAGTTCTTACTATTATTAACAGACCTCTACTTTGTTAGGCCGGAGTATTTAATTCACAGCACACATTTGGTGTTAAATGCCGTTGTAAAATAGCTATACTTAATGCGAGTTTAATTGTCTTAATGAGTGGCCTCATTTTATTAACGATGAAGACTTAACGATACATATTTTCATTTAATAAAGAAATGTACTTCAGGCAACACATCACAATAGTTTTTCATACTCATTCCACGAAAGTCCTGCAAGACTATGCCTGTAAAAAGGACTTTAGGTTCGTTGTGAGAAGCCATCGATCTTAATGTGGTGGGTATCAAATTGAGTAGCAGCTAGTAGTTAAGAAGTTGGGAGAGTGCAGTCCCGGGTTAAATATAGCGTGAGCAGGCCTCCCACGCCACAGAAGCGACGTGACCGAACACGTGTAGCAAGCGGAAGGATGCATTGTATTCAAATGAGATTATCCCGGGAGCCGGCAGCATCTCCATAAGAATGCCGCTAGCGCACTGGACGTACGCCAGTAATTGCAAGTCAAGAAGCGGCGAAATTCCTGTCCCTGCCCCATCCCGTGGCGATCCGTGGAATTGGAATGTACTGTACATGCGAGGTTCATAACTTACTTGGCCACAGAGAAGCCCGAAGATTATCGGGACTCCTAACGGAAAGAAAAGAACTGCGTGACGGCTACGAAGTTAGTAGAAAGGAAATTGCGTTGCACGGCTTGCGACAATTTTACAAAATTGCAACGTCATACTCCACAGGTAAATTCAATCGCACATTCCTTTGCGTCATTTGAAATTCTATGAATACGGGATATTAAGGACAACGAAATAAGACTTCTGAAGTGCTTATGAAACTGTACACGGTTTGTGTGAATTTATGCGGCATTTACCCGGGGTAATGCGGAAGGCATACATACGTCAGTCTTCAATATTTCTTTATAATTAATTGCTGTTTTGTTCACTCAAATACAGGTTCGTACAATGCAACCAGATCAGTAGTTACACAATCATCATAAATACTATTTATTATTCAATATTTATAATTTGCAAATGACTTCTTTGCAGTAGAAACCTGCGGCAGTTTTTGTAAATGTGCGACACACTTTACAGTAATTAAACAGAAGATATATATATTTATATATATATACATATAAAATATTTATGAACATACGACCTTGAGTCAGAAAATTATAATTTTTATTAACAAAAATTAATTTTACATTTCGTCCTTTTTTTAGGACCTCTTCAGGTTGGACAGTTTTTAATCCACAATTTAGAAATTAATAACATAAGTATTTATAAAGTTCAGAAAGAAAAATTAATTAATCTTTACTTACAATTTTTTACGCATTGTTGCCTGTATATCTCAATAATACTATAAAGTTTTAAATGTCTTTACTATATTATTGTGTTACAAAAATGTCTAAAATATTAATTTATCACCTCACGCATCAATATTGGAAAACATATTAATTCTTCATATAAAATGATTATTTTGTCCCAATGAACATATGTGATTATGGAGGTAAATGTTTTCGGACAAAACTGAGTCATATTGTCCATTTAATTAAAAATTCTTGTATATTACATTTCAGATGTCAGGTGTTTTTTCATCATAAGTATCTATACTACAATACTGTTCAGGGAGTCGAGGCAGTGTACGAACGCAACTCTCACACTATTACACCGGAACTCAGGTTCACAAATTGACTGATTTACTAGTTTGTGTGTGTCTCTGCTCCGTCAGAGTTGACTTTTTACTTTAGCATAGTAAATTTAATGTATACTAATATACATCTTGTTAACTTTACTCCTTAAAATACATTTTATCTCGGTATTTTCTAATGAGTACTTGTCACTAGTACAGATTTATATCAATATCCACTCCAAAGTATTATGAAGTATAAAAGGACAGCACTAGAAGTTTAAATATTTAGTACTTCATAATAACGCAGATGATTTAAAGTATGTGTGAAGAAAATGAGTAGACGAGTTACTGGACACATAAAGAAGCACCCAGCACTGAAATATAGAATGGAGTGGAGGGTAAGAATATTAGGAACATCGCAGAGGTCCCGGGTTCGAATCCCGGCGAGAGCTCGGATATTTCTGTGCGTGAGAGAAACTCTCGTCAAAATTAGTTCCCCGACAAGGAAAAGCGAGTTCCCATACTGAGTCGCTATTAAGCAGAGATTTTGATTCGACTGTAAATAATAATATGAAGGTGTAGACAGACTATTTATAGGGTAATCCACATAGTGGTAACTCACCTCTTATAATGGAGGAAAGGGGGGATACGAAAAGGTAGAGCAAGGTAGCCCTGGGCTATGGTTTAAGGATCCTACCCGGAAATTCGCCTAAAAGTGATGCAGAGAAAACCCTATAAAAACCTGCAACAGGTAGGTCGGGCATTTGGTACATGTCCCCGTCCTTCCGATGGCGGGAGAGGGGTTTTTCTGTGGGGTCGCGGCTTTCCCCTCGCCAGTTTAGGAGGCAGCTGGCCGACTATTTCAATAGGAAAAGCGGACAACTCTTGCCGTATGCCCAAGGGCTGTGACCTCGGAACATACACCTCTCAAAACAGGTCGAGATGTCTCGGCATATCGAAGCCTGAGTTCAAAAAACCAGAGAGAAGAGAATGCATCCCCAAGGTAGCCTCCTCCAGATCTCTCTGGGAAGGTTCACCTGCGAGAGAATGCTCTCACAGACTTCCTTGGACTGTAGATAAATCAATATAAAAATTATGTATTAGGAGAAAACGTGTTTTATGTGAAGGAGAGGAAAAAGTCGGAACTGGTACAGAAACTCAAGTTCTAGTGACTCACTTATAAATATACAGATCTTTGTCATACGACCAAATGGGAGAGTGTACTTGAAATAAATAGTAATAATTATCTGAACAACTAATGTCACAGATATTAACCAGGGCTAAGAAATTGTTAGCGTTTAAAAATTTGGAAATAATTTAGAATTATGGAAATCTTTATTTTGGAGATATTCATTACGATTTTTACATGAAAGGGCTTTAGCGCAGAATCCGTTTCCTGTTTCGGCTTTTTTTAAAGAAATTTTTCCCGTATTAATTACCAACGGGGTAGTTACTCTCAAAGTATAGAAGCGTTTTATATATCAATTGGAAGTATAGGGTGTATAAAACAATGTAAAATTCCCACTGACGTTCACGTAACGCACAGACATAAATTTTAATTAATAAAAGTGAAGTATAAGAAACTTTATTTACAATTGAGTTACTATCAAACGGGTCATTGATTCATTAAAACACAAAGCTTCAGCGAAATTCATCTCCGCCGTCGTCAGGTGACTGGTGTGCCGATAAACCGAGAATCTTTTATTAAATCAATACACCAGGAAAGCCTACGTTATTCAATTACCATTGTCAAAAGGTACTTGAGTGAATAAAAATATTTTATTTTCAAACTTTTCACAGGCGTAAAATATATAAATACAGACTATTTAAGACTTAATATATTACATTGTTGGGAAGGTCAAAATGATGAAACACAATCGTAAAATTACAGCCGAATTTTAATTAAAAATCCGTAAGAAACATAACACGAATCATATAACACAGCACATTATTAATTTATTTCATTTTAAATAGTTCTCTATGAATAACTGTAACTCAAAATTATAAAACATTTACAATAACAATACTTTCACCCCGCATGCTGAATTTTTATAAATTCTGTTATATAATGTAAATATAATGCATTGTTCACAGATAGCAGGAAATACTTTTTGGTTCCCAGAATTAGTACGGCAACTCAATTGGGTCTATTTAATTACGGAGGGCAGCAATGTGGACAACTGTCGAATCATATAATTTGAATTTACACGGTTTAAAATTTGTTTTAAATTAAGTTCGTAATGCTTCCGCTAAACGTTAATACCCAATAAATGTATCGAAATATGAGAAATTAATTTCGCCAGTAACAAGCTGAATGGTTGTTGCAATCTGTTCGTTGCGGAAACATGCGACTGTATGCAAAGCTGAAATACTTTAATTCCATTACTGAGACGTAATGTGACAAATCCAACAAGGACAACAAATATCTGTCAAAGGTGAATGTATTTTTGCCAGGAAATAGAAACACCTCTTTTGTTATTAAATAATTAAGTCTATTATTGAACTGCTAAAACAAATAAAAATGATATTATTTAAAATTCTGAATATTTGCACGTTACCTGATTTTAGAGAATAATATGTGGAGTAATTAAAAATTGATTTATCATAATAGGAACAACACACATCATATAAACTTATTTATATCTATGCTTTGAGGGGGAAAAACCTTCGTATACGTATAGGTAAGTCGGAATGACTGTATATATATATATATATATATATATATATATATATATATATATATAAACGAAAATTTTAAGTTCGAAGTTTATTTGATATTCGAAACTAAATAGGAATATAAATTAGAAATATTTAATAATTTAAAAAACGTTTTGTAAAAAATAATTATTTCTCCCGAAACATGTACTTTGTTAATATAACTGACAAGGGAGATATTTTATAGTCAGAAAGCAGTCCGGAATTCCCTCTTGCCAAATTGCTTTTCCAAAGATTTTCCTAATTACAGTGACAACTGGCTGGCTGCCCTATCATCAATGCTAAAATAGTTTCTCGGTTCTTTTATACGAGCTAATGAACAAAGATGCTGGTGAATTATTTGTAAGCCAATAAATATACTGACGTCTGCTGTGTCCTTTAGATGTTCACGCTTTTGTTCCCGCATTCTCACCTTACACCTGAGGTACTCGAGATAACAGACCTAGGAATTTCCGAAGTTCCGCTGCTTTTAACGAGTATTACATTTTGGAAGAGTTAACGGTGTCAACAGGAAGTTATTATTTCCGTGAAATGAGGAAAGCACCGTACAAAAGGGGTTTTGTTATTATAATCTCTTCTAGAGATATACATAACGTCCCTTTATTTTGATTACAATGTAAATGAGTGATTATACTTTGGCGAGGAATGACGGTGTCGCATACCTTGTATGAAGAAGCAAATGTTTTAAGTATATTTGCCACTTTATTTGTCCTGTTTCTAAAAGGAATATAATGAAAATGTTTTCCTGAGTATTTAAAGATTATATTAGCAACTTTTATGAAACTTCTATTATCGCAAAACATCATCACCGACTATAGTTCCTTATTTCGTGAACTATGTAACTCTGTGAACGAATATTTACTGAATTTATATTACAGTTATGGTGTTTTCCACCTCATTACACAACCAATGATAGCTTACTTTCTGTCATCTTCTAGGAGACTGCTTTCTAGGTAAATACTCGTAGAACAAGCAGTAATAAAATGTTATTTTCCGCTAACAGTCAATAGTTGACCAAACTGTATTAGCCAGACCTGAACTTATGTAACCGAATGTATTTTTTCTCCAGACATTGCCCTTGTAAACGTAGAAGATAAAAATAAAGACGATGGCCGAAGCACTTGGGGGGTCAGGAGTCGTTGTTCGGAGTCAGAGAAAATATAACGAGTCTGGGTTGCTGTAAAGTATGAACTATTTTCGGTTCTGTGTTGAGGGACAACCATGTCCGAATTGAACGGTGTTCTAACGCTACAACTGGATTGAACTGCTCAGTCGCAGAGGGTAATTAGTTGAATATAATTGTGTCTTTACGCTACGAAAAGTGATTAGCGCGTTAACATCAGGTTCCTCGTGTTATTACAACTTTTTTTATTTTAATGGTAACAGGCTACATGAGGGTAATCCACATGGTGGCAACTCTCCTTTAATAGCATAGGAAGGGATCTGAAAGGGGGGATGCGGAAGGGTAAGGGAAGGTAGCCAAGGGTTAACTAGGGCCCCGGGCTATATTTTAAGGATCCTACCCGGCATTCGCCTAAAGAAATGCAGGGAAAACCCTAAAAAAACTGCATCAGGTAGGTTGGGCATTGGGTACTTGTTCCACGCCCTTCCGATAGCGGGAGAGGCATCCCTAAAGGTAGCCCCTTCGTACTACAAGGTTCTACCTGCGAGAGAATAGCCCTCGCAGGCCTTCTGATTATTACAACTGACGAGACGTGGATATTTACGACGGTCCCGAAACAAGTGGCAGCGAGTGTATTGGAAAACTCCCTCGTCCAATGCTCAAGCCAATGTTTTTCGTTTTCTATGATATCGAAGGAATAATTCTGACAGAATGGGTACGCAATGGGAAAAGAGTTAACCAGCAATATTTTTAATTTGAGATATCGGAAGGAGTGATAGTGATGAACCGATCGACATTCCGTAGTCTTCGGCTGCGCTGCAGGGCTCCTGGTATTGGTAATGAATGGCAGGGCTCCTTGTATTGGTAATGAATATAAGTTTCATGAAGATAACATTCCTGATAATTATAATTGACGATAATATTGTGCGTATTTCCCACAGCGTGGTCCTACATCTGTTTGATCTGACATTAAAATTCTTCAGTAAAAGGAGGTCATTATATTCATCCTTTTGGAACACGAAGGATATTAACATTGCGACATGACGCTCAAAAGACGCAATGAGAGCTGCAATTAGTATAAATTGTGTGTATACTCGACGTCGCGCGCCGACGGGCCTCCGAAATGAATGTGCTCAGCGGGTCTTGGCTATCTGCAGCGGCCAGCGGTGCCCCGGTCGTTCGCGACAAGGTAATTATAAATACGGTAAAACCAATCGCGCTCCACTGCCGTGCTAATGATCATCGGGATCATAATAATGAGAGTATTTACAGCTATAACAGAGCGCAGTAACAGTTTGGCCGCCTGTCGCGGGGCCGATTATGGAGGGCCACAGTTGCAGCGCCCTTTCTTCTCGGCACTTTCGCTGAATAAACGTTTGTTCGCACGTGCTATTCAGTCCTGGAAAACGATTACAACAACGGCAATCATAATGCATTATAATATACACGTGAATGTATTATTTTTCCGCCTGGCAGTATTCAATATGGTGAGGAACTTCTCAAAATGTTGAGCGACAAAACTTCAGACTACCACAAACCTGATCATACATATGTGTTTGTGTGTTTCAATGCACGGATAACAGTAAATAGATAATTATAAATGTGAGAGTATATATTACGGTGATCTGAAAAATTTTCGACCTAACAAATATACATTTTTTCTTTCAAATTTATCTTAATTTTTCTATTTAGTCGCCACACTTCTCCCAGCGATGCTCCCAATCTCGTTAACCGGTCCAAAATAGTACTCGACCCTTTCCTCTGAAAAGTAATTGTTTACAAAAGTCGCTTGTGGCGAGATTTGCGGAGAGTAAAGATGGTGGTCAAGCAGTTCAAACCGTAATTCACGGATTTTCGCCATAACAACGGCTGAGGTGTGAGACGCCGGATTGCCTTGGTAAACATAATTTTTTTCTGCGAATTTGACTATTTTTCCGCAATTTGTGCCTTCAGCTTGTCAGGTAATGATACATAGAGTAATGTATCTGTAATGTTTTTATACCTTTTCGAAGATAATCGATTATCCCAAAAACAGTCATCACTTTCCCAGCCGAAAAAACAGTTTTTCCCCTTTTTTAGAGGCGATACCCACCTTTCAGTCCACTGTTTTGACTTTTTTTTGGTTCTGAGGTACAATTGCGTATCAAAGTTTCACCTACAGTAATAAATCGGCGTCAAAACTCTTGATTTATTGGGCCTAAGCTGCGGCAAAGACCTTTGGAAATGTTCATTCGAACACGTTTTTGCAAACGCGGCTCCCAACGCGCGAGTAGCTTTCTCATGATTCAAAAAGTGACAAAACACGTTATTCAGGAATATTCATAGTCTCTGCTATCTCTATAACTTTAATTCAACGGTTTCTAACACCATTTTGTGAATTTGAGCAATGTTATCGTCAGTGGTTGCAGTTGTGGGACGTCCCGAACGTTCAACGCCTCTCAAACTGGTACGGCCACGTTTAAACTCAGCTGCCCAAAATTTAACAGTGGTAAATGATGGTTCAGAGTCCCCGTATACAGCCGAGGCGTATTGACTTACAGGAGCAAATATTAACTGACAGCTCGATACTAATTTTTTTTCTATTTTTACAAAAACACATCGACTCAATCAAATGATTGCCAAACAACAACTGCTCGTCCAAAAAGGCTCAAATTTTGGAAAGTACCTTTTAAGACATGCGTAAACAGTTTCCCGTTATAAGTCCAATCATAAACATATGCTGGAAAATAGCGCGTCTAATCCTACTGTCGCCCGGTTGGAAGCATAATAATTACTCATACATAAAATATTCGCTTTTAAATTTAAAATAGTACGTTAATAAAATGAAGACACACGATGATAAGCAAATTAGTTGGACGCTTGAAAAATACGTGACAATAAATCCATAACAGCAGAGGACACGCTCCCTTAGGTCAATTCATGTTATGAAAGATTTGTCTAATATTTAGATCGCTAACACACTATTCGCGTGCTTACTTGAAGAACTTAAAATAAAATTACCGTTAAAATGTTCCAAGAATTGCTGATAACATATTAGATTTTTAAATTGTCAAACTTAACACGGTTGAAAGCGCACAGTGTGAGCTTGTCTATCGCCAGTTATCCATTAAATAGCGCTAATTGGTAAAAAAAAATGCTCACGCACTGTTTAAATTAATAATCAATTATGGATAAGGGACTTTCTTGTTTCTTCTTTAGTTAGTCAGGCACTTGTTAGGGTGACCCAAGCCAGATGGATGAAAACGTTGGGACCTTAATACACCGTAGACTTTTTCAGACTTTAATTCCCTACAACCAAATCGTAGTGTTTCGGAGAGATGAATGTAGCAGAGACAAAGCTAGTTTAAAACCAGTAAATAAAAGTTGACGATCTAATCACAGGAGGGTTAAATTAATCGTCCGTGGGACGTAGGAACCGTAAAAGATGGCTTTGGAACAAAAAGTCTCAAATATAACTTGATCTCTATAAAGAAACGTTCTGAGATAGTGGAGATAAATGGATAAACATGTAGTATGGACAGTTCCACAGATTGTGTGCTTACTATATGGGATAAAGAATTATTAATGCTCCTTCTCCGTTACAAGTTGTGAAAATTTTATGAAAGAGCTAATCAATTTAGTGAAAATTCTAACAAGGGAAAACACAACTGACTTTTACATAATCTTTTGAATAAAATTATACGTTAAGAAAATTATAAAAATTATAAAATCTGATGATAAAACTAATTAAGTTGTATATAAACTTTTTCATCTATAAACATATGCATCGGCGGTTAATAAATTTTTATTACCTTTCCATATTTTCTTTAATTTATTATCAAAGTATTTGTATATCTTAAATGTGTTTTTGAAATGTTTTATCTGGCTCAATATACGTAACTATTGAAAAGTGATGTTACGTCAGTGAATATAATTTAAGCCGTTTTATAATTTTGTATTCTATGATGTTCTAACGAATGATCGAAAAAAATACTTTAGCAAAATGGAAGCAGATTATGCGTAATTATGAAATCAATTTATTCGGCACACATATAAATAATAAATTATTTATAGACTAATATAAATCAATGTCGCCACATGACGGCAGTGTTTAACCGAGTACTAATTTAAATACGGTTTTGCATGGATGTCATTTGCAGATTACTTAAGCTGATTTATATTCCTTACGTGTTGCGTAGTCACAAATTCATACTTTGCCCAGAGTCAGTTCAAACGCAATTTTGTGTAGGCCTTTGAGATGTTTATCCTATTACCTTTTTAAGGAAATTCCGAAAGAGGAGCATTTGAGTTGTTGGTCCACACAGGAAATCTTAACCGTACTATGTGTGATGTTTTAATTTCAAGCTCACGTAAAATCAAAGCATAAGTTTGGTCCAATAATTTAAACGTCTATCTATATTTATACGGAAAGCAATTAAGTAAATTATATTTACCAAATAGCTTTGGTATTTATTCCAAAAGATTTTCAAAAATAGTCTTTGACATTTACACAGAAACCAATTAAGTAAATGATATTTACGAAATAGCTTTTGCATTTATTGTATTTAATTTGTTTGTAAAGATTTTCAAAAATTGACTTTGACTTTATTAATGAACACAATATTCAGAGAAAAATATTTTTGTGAATTTGCGCATTTAAATTTCGCCGTTACTTAACATTTAGACTGATTCTTTTATTCAAAAAATGCATGAAGTTAACGTGCAATTACAAAAATATCAGATATTTTTACCAATTCAAAATGAGACGCACAGTTACGACTTCCGTAAATATGTCAATTGCTTTGAAATTTACTTATGTTTACAGTAGAAACGTTAGAAATTGTAAAATAAGTCTCAGTTGTGTAAAATTATCAGAGAATCACAAAAGGGAACAGTAGAAGTTTTTTACACATTCCTATTCACAAATGTCCGTCTAAAATTTCGACGTGTCGTTTATTTGGCTTCAGTTTCAGGTATATTTAAGTTTGTAGGAGAATTTATTATTTTTAATTTAAATATTTAGTCAGAAGCAGATTATATTTACTCAAAAATTCTAAGATGGACTCAAACTCCAGAATCGGCACCATGAATCATTTATTTTTACTGCTCATTTTTAGTACTAATTTTATATTTGTTTATCAACGTGACCTCCCAATCAAATTTACTTGGAAACGTTTCTAACAACTTTATTGTATCGTATAAACCCTGCTGTCTGAACATTTTTACAATTATTTTAGCCGTACCATCCGATAATGCACAAATATTTAAGTCATTATTATTAAAGCCCAGTTATCGCGACAGGTCAAGCTCGTCATTAAATAAATTGTAGCTTGAAACTGGTTTAAAAGTTTGACCATGGCAATCTGGATTATGAATATAGAAATAGGAATAACCCAATTTTCAAGGCAGTCTTAAAACAATATGTAATAACTATTATTAATAACTGTAGTTACATTTTTTACAGAATTTACAGAAATTTCTGCAAAAAAAATAAGGCATTATTATACTTATGTAACCATTGGTGGCAATAAGTCGAGGTGCATGAAAATAGTTTTCACAGCTCGTTTTCCGTGTAGCTTTAACGGGCCTCCAGTATAAAGAGAGGTAAACAAGTACACGTCATTCTCGTTTATTCTCGGAGTGCCAGCCAACCTGCACTTTATTAATGCGCTTCTTCCAGCTCAGAAAACAGATCTCCAGTTTGAGGGTCCTCAGTCACATTTTTAAAGCAGAGCCCAGCAACAACAGAAAATATTTCAGCACGGAGAAAGTTGATGTGGTACAGGCACGATAAAGCATTTACACAATAATTTACACGGAGACACAGAGCAAGTAACTCTGTACAGAAAACACCCGAGTTAAATTTTTTTTATAGGAAATATGGATTGATTTCATAATTTTTTAGAAAAATTAAATTGCATTAATGGACAGTTGAATTACTTTACCGAGCACGGCTTGCCACAAATTAAAATTTTCGGACACGGTCCGCAGATCTGGTGTGTCACTTTCACAGCTACAGGGAAGTGAGAACTGTCCAAGCCAAGTAATTATATATAGTGGTGATGGCATATGTTCACTGGCTGCAGAGGAAACTTGCCTGATCAAACATAGAAGACATGTTTTGACACGCTTGGATTTCGTCACGGCTATTTTTGACACTCCACGAGAAGGTACTTATGAGAATATTCATATTACTCGACAACGATGTAATGCGTTTCTAAATATTCTCAACCAATGTTACACAATACGCTACCTGGAATACGGCCCATCATCAACCTGAAAAAATAACGCAAAAATTTTCTTATATCGATATGCAGTCCCCATATATGAATTTGAATCATTAACTCTTGTAATGAACACATTATAAAAATTTTACTATCCAAATTAGTAAGTGAAACAGGAAATTATTCATGTGTAGGCGGATATTAGAGGCGCCGGTGTGTGTCTGACGAAGGAAATTAAATCATAGAAAGTTGTAGTCAGGAAATGCAAGCAATTCAGCAGGGGGTTCAAAAGGAAATGAAAGAAGGGCGACTGCACCACAGAGACAATGTAGTGAATGCTGCTCTTGAGTGGGGGGGTAAATAGGATAAACACGACCTGGAGCCATGCCGGATTGTGTTCCCAATTTAAAATTATAATGTGCTTATCTGAATTACAGCTGGTTGCCGACGCAATCACTAGAAGAATGGGATTATTAAGTTCGTTAAAGCTTGCAGATCTCAATTCAAATAGCCCGGGAGGTAAAAATAAACACGTAAAAAAAAAAACTGCCCATGAACTAAATAAGTGCTCGTCTGGTGTTCCCATTTATATTTCACGTCCGCAGTGTACTGGTTTACTAACAACATTGTAAAACACCTTTAATGAGAATGAGTCGGAAACGCTACGAATAATTCATTTGGGAAATCCCGAAAAAGTGTTGCTCCTGAGTAACTTTATATCTTTCAGGACTGACCTCTACGACGGCTAACTTCGCACAATTTGTCTTACTCCGGTTTGACGAAAAACAAAACTCTCAACTTGGCCGATAAATGGAATTAGCAGGCACTACAACTGATTAACCGACACACTGTAGAGATTACTGGTTTGTCGGCTCATTGAAAACTTTCCCAATTTTCTCGTAGTTTTAACAGAACTCTTGCAATCATGACTAAAATTTGAGTGGAAAAATTTCAGTAATCAGCTTCTACAATGCCCTACCCACCTGATGCAGGTTTTCTAGGATTTGTCCTGCATCACTTTTAGACGAATGCCGGGTCGGATCCTTAATCTACAGCCCGGGCGCCCTAGTTAACCCTTGGCTACCTTCCTCTACCCTTCCGCATCCCCCCTTTCAAAACCCTTCCTATGCTATTAAAGTGAAGTTGCCACTATGTGGATTACCCTCATGTAGCCTGTTACCCTAAAAATAAAAAAATAAAAATAAAATGAATAATTTTAACAGTCATCTACCTCGGTTACTTACATATAGACGTTAGGTGAAAATGTCATAATGTAAAATACAATTTTTTATATTTCGGAAAAAATATTTAATTTATTGCATATAAAATTTAAAGTTAGAACTAAGATTCCCTTAAATCATTCTGAAATTCTGTACGTGAATCACTAAAACAATTTTTGCGTTAAATAATTTGCAGCACTATTTATTTCAAAGCATACAAACTCCTGTATCCTTTTGCCTGGATTTATTATATTCTGACCACATTTCAAATTAAAAATCTCCTTTTCATATTATCCTTAGGGTGTATATACAAACATTTGCGTGAAGGAATTACCCCCAGTAATTTCTATAAAAATTAACTGCATCTTTAATCTTGAGCCTAGTGTACGAAATTTAATTTTCGTTTAGAAAACTCTTTTGTTTAAACTATTTTCTTGCCACAGGTAGAAAATGTCTTCTTTCCTACACGGCATCTATAAAAAATTTATGAACAGTCAAAATTTACTTTTTTTCTGCCAATTAGGCTAATATTTATACAAGTTTATTCTTCTCAGTGTAGTTCTATTTTCTTCGTTGTTTGCATTATTCCCTTAAGCATTACTCTAAAATGTCACGCTTTTTATTTATTTTATTAATTGTCTTTTGTACATATCAGGATAAGATAAAAATATTATTAAAAAATAATAGGCAGCATACATGTTTTTGACTGAATTATAAGAACAAATTCGATATATTATAAACGGTGCAGAAGTGGGATAATGTATTAAGATATTAAAAGAGAACTGTACATATATATCGATACGAGTCGTGAATTTGGTTTATATATCCCCAGCGTTTAATGACCGTTCCTTCATTTTATAGTTAGCAATATAAGCGAGAAGGAATGCAACTGCGAAGCTAAGAATACGATTCCAAACGCAGACCACTTACACCTCAAAGAGGCGAGGAGTGCGATTTGTAGAGAAGGGACAGAAATAGGCACAACAGTTTCTACCATCAACTCAGGTTTCAACGTACACATCTTGCCTGCACTACATATTTACCATGTTGGACAACTTACTACCTTTACGCACCAAGAGAAACCAAAAAGGATCATATAAGGATCAATTATTAACTTAGAATGATCGAGAAGAGAAGAACAAGTTTTTCCGCTTTTTGTATTAACGGCCAATTTTAATTCAACGTCGTGTTTTAATAATATTGACAATAGTAAAACGGCGCCTAAAAATCACGTAAGAATCATAAAGGGGAAAATATTGATGCTTGATGGGTTGTTAAAACTCTACTTCAAATATATATACAATTCATAGTTATATTCCACACAACTTTCAGATTGATTAAAGTGTAAGATATTCAAACTGTCAGCTGCGACATTATTATAGACGCTGAACCACATTCACGGTATTTTCGTAATGTAAAAGCGACATAGTTCTTAAACGCAACAACAACTAAAACTGTAAGACATGATAAATAATATTTGCATTGCACTGAAATGCGTTACTTGAACATAAAAAATAAGATCTTACCTAACTACAGTAATCAAATTAATTAATAATTAATTACGATTGGGAGTCGTAGTAGAACTGTACCAAATATTACGAAGTAATCACCATTTTGTTTTTCTATTCATGATACTGTAATATACTTGATAAATCAGAGTAAAGAATTAATTTAACTCATATTATACATTGATTTTTATGTGTTTCTTGCGAATCCATTTTTTTGGCATAATTGAAACTCATTCATTAGCACGTATCTTCGGACAGTAGCAAATAGTTGCCATACCATATAACGGCTTATTTTCTAGTTCTGACTGAACTATTACTTACAGACACAAATTGAAGAATTTGAGGAATGTTCTACTTTTTTTTTTAAGATTGGAGGCTTTCCCGGCAAATAGAATTAGAAAATGATTCCATCCGGACAGCAACGTTGCCGCACGAGTAAACTTTTACTTGTTCTACTTATAACATAAACCCAAGGAAAGCCTTTGAGAGCTGTTCTCTCGCAGACAGAACCTTTCTGGAGAGACGGAGAGGCCTAACTTTGGAGGATGCATTTCCGTCTCACCAGTTTTTGAACTAAGGTTCCCACAAGCTGAGGCACCTCGGTCTGTTTCGAGAGGTGTATGTTCCCAGGTAGCCGACCTTTGGCATACGGTAAGAGTTGACGGCTGTTCCCATTGGAACAGTCGGCCAGCTGACTCCTAAACTGGTCGAGGCACGAAAAACGGAATGCTGCGTCGTCACAGCAAACCTTTCTCGCGCCATCGGACAAGTACCCGATGCCCGACCTACCTGATGTAAGTTTTCTAGGGTTTGTCCTGCATTACTTTTAGGCGAATGAGATGTAAGATCCTTAAACTATAGCCCGGGGTCCCTAGTTAACCCCCTTGGCTACCTCCCTCTACCCTACCACATCCCCCATTTCAAATCCTTTCCTATGCTAGTAAACGGGAGTTGCCACCATATGGATTACTCTCATGTAGCGTGTTATTCTAAAAAAACGTTGAATTATATATATATATATATATATATATATATATATTGTAATGATTAGTCTTGATTACCATATATATATATATAACTACATAAAAAATTGATTGGGCGCCAGCAGATATATATAGTCTGCAAAAAATTAACAATAATTAGCTCCGGCTTTGTTAATACTCCGTCTCTACAAGATAATGTGGGCGGCTGGGTAGCTACTCATTAACAGAGCTTAGTTCCGTACTGTGTAAAAAAAAATTTAACTTCTGAAGGCACTTAACATTAATGGTGACCCTTACTTCAACTTGTGGCGTCAGCCGACTTGCAGCGGATCACTGGTCTTGTAGCAGCCCACGATCTCGTTCTTCGGCCTCCCGCGATGGACGTCTCTCCAAAACTTTTGTTCCTTCCAGCTCGCCAAATTTTCCACCCTCTCGCCTCTCTCACTCCACTTTCAGTCCCTCTTTCTGTCTGTCCACTTTCACCCGGGTTCGGAGTATATATTCTTACTCCGGCCCCCCAAACGATGCAAAAAAAAGGGACGCGTACTCTCGGCTTCTTGGGGCCTCTCGGGCACACGTGCACGTTTAATTAATTCCTTCTCAGGCCCGCGGACAAAGGGCGGCCACTTACCTATGTTATTCACTACAATATATATATATATATATATATATATATATATATATATATATACATATATATATATATATTAAAGGAGGCCGAAACCCACATAAACTTATTCAAAAACCGATATTCAAAACTGATGGTTTTTTTCGAGAATAGGGCACTGTAGGATTGGTTAGATTTATCCTCCGTCCCATACGTTGTTATTGTTAAGTGTATCAAGGTCATCGCTGACAAAGTGGATTTAATTCGCAGATGAGAGCTGAAAATGTCGTTGCTGATTTGTATCTAATTTGCTAAACTCGAGTTCTAAAAAAGAACAGCGAGTAAGTGAAGCTAAATGTGAGATATAGATGTAAAAGAATAAATAAGAGATCGACTTGGCTCAGAACTTAGTACCCTCATTTCTCACGCTTTCCCGTCATTTGTTATTGTGATTAATAGCGTCCAGTGCTTAAGTCATTTTTACAAAATTGTCAGCCCCATATCCCCGAGACACTCGGCCTCAATTACTGTAAATTGATGGAAACAGCAGGTCGTTAATACAATAACATAAGTTACTTAAAGAGCAATAGATCTGGCGCCGCGATCTTGGCAATAATCGCCCGACAATAATTAACAAGGCGCAATGGTAACAAGCTAATGGACACGTTGAGAACGGACAATAAACTTTATTGATACTCGCAGAACAATGGTGGCCACCATTAGTGGAGTCCAGTAATGGTTGAGAATTAAGACTTATTACTGCGTCAAGGGAAGATGTAATCTGTTTGCATGCGCAGACGCAGTCTCTGGGGGCCCGAGGAGTATTTGCTCAAAGGCGGCGGGCCTCTTATCTTCCCTTGTACGCGACCATTGCCACCGATGTGATGAATTAGCGAATGATAGATTACAAGCTTGATAGACTAGCGTGTGTTGTTGCTCGTACATTCCTTCGTGTTGCCGTCTTTTTAATTTTTTTTCTCTCTCTCTCTCTCTCTGTCTGCAGTACCTCCAGGCACAAATTGGTTTACCGAAATAATTAAATCATTCGTAATGTACTGCGCGTCTAATGACCTCGCGAACAATCAATAACGGACGCAAACAACGCGTTAGCATCTTTCAAATGGCCACAAATTAGAGCGTTATCGGGACTAGTTAACAGTGTGTAGTTTCCTTGACGTCATTGACCGGCTAAATTTCACTTATTATTATATTACAAAAATATTTTTCTTAATACTTCCCGACAATAAATTGGAATAAATATATTGATAAACTAAATTTAACTGTAATGGACATTGATTTTGATAAGCGTATTGAAACTGAATGGGATTCTTGGACAAATTATATCCAAATTTGTGATGACTGAGATTCTCGACAGCTCCACTAGTAGTAAGTGTAACCAGGACCTGGCTAGATATGCGTAGAGAGGATGACAGTGGCGTACGGAAGTAGAGAGAGAGAGACAGAGAGAGAAGAATAACGAAGAAAAAGTTTCCTAGTGAAAGCAGAAGAGGACTACATATTTATAAACAAACCGTTAACATATGTTACACCATATTTCATTAAAGGATCTGGATGGAAAAAACTCGACCGGACCTCAACTTGGTACGTGGTCGCTCTACCATCTTAGCTATCCTAGTCGACTCCCCGTCGGGTACGATTCTTCTCCATCCATGGTCTACATGGTTGAGCTTCGTTAGCAGGCACATTTTCTGTTCGTGAAATATATTACACTTTAATAAAATGTTATTCATTTCCCACTTTCTGCTAAAAATTCATCAGTCTGCATAGATACAATTTTAAAAAATCATAAATGTTAAAGAACAAAATACATATAAATAAATTACGATCCTTTATGTAAAAGGCACATAATATAATCGATTTTATTAAACTATCATCCTGAAATGTGACTGCAAAGCAAGAAGAAATGAAATAATAATGATTTCAAATTTTAAAATTACTAAATAAATTAAAATATCCCAATCTGACCTCAATTTTCGTTTCAATTGTCACAATTTACCACCACGTCGGCATATTTCAGCGACGAGTAAAGATTTATTATGCATTAGTTAAAAATAAAATATTTTAGTTTTCACAAACTAGTTGATAATTCTATAATTATATTTAATGACACACTAAACGACGATTAAGATAAAAGAAGTAAAAATACTTAGGTTTCTTTAATCCGTAGAGACCTCAAGAAATGATCAATCTTTTTCCCATAACGTTCGACATGTTTAAAGTATACAAGGGTTTGATTTACATTTACTCTGCCTGTGTTTCACATTTCACTCAATGAAGCGAGGGACATTATGACTGATCTGCAGCCGATTTCAAAATTAAATAGCTCGTGAAAGCAAAATAAATACGTAAATCCTTCACATACATATTTGAACGTAATGACATTGTACGCCGATTGTTAAATAAATACCTCATTAGGTTTATTGAATTCTGTGTACACAGAAGGAGAAACACGCAGAGACAATACACGTTGAAAGCAAACATTATCTGTATCAAAGATTAATAATGTTGCGTTGTTTATGGAAGCATTTGTTATTTTTAACAAAAGTGAATCTCGCACAAGAGAATGATAGCCCAGCTTTTACGTGTGTTACACAATCATACAACATAAGGTGTGTCTAATTTCTAGATCACGAAAGCGCGAGTGTACTGGGTCACAAAGCGCTCGTGTCGTCGTGCAGTACATTACATTAACAGTCTCATAATTATTTATTCCTTCGTCCTGTTTACATAATAAACTGACTCGACTTATTGCGGTCTCGAGACGAATACATAAGTGATTACCCAGACAAATTCGACTGAGATTTACGTTGGAAGAGTACAAGTTATTCGTTCTCGTTAACAAATATTACACTCTTTATAAATAACACTTTGAAATCTAGTAGGTACAAGCACCTGTCGCATTACAAATACATGATTATTGTTTGATTGATTAATTGTTCCCGGATTAATATTCGGGGGGGTGGGGGGGGGGAGAGAACCACACAGTGTAAATAATTAGAGTAGGCAGAAGCCTTCCGGCGTGTATACGATTTTTTAAATGAGTAACCCTCAGATTAAAATAACCTGACATTAACACTATGTGACTGAGTACTCCCCGCCCCCAAACATACATGATTTTTATAAAATATCGATTTTATTATTATTTACGATATATGCATGCTGATGTTATTTCTTTTGTCAATTACCACTGGTTCAATTTAAAGGACTAAACCATTAGTCTTTCGAATGTGGTTTGCCCGCCTTGAAATTTAGGGAGCATTATGGAAGGAAACAATAAAATTTTATTGTAAGAGAAAGATGACGTTGCGCGAATTCACCGCGTTTGCCTAAGCTTGACTAAAATCGCGAAGGTTGAAATTACTTAGCATTCCTATAAACCTCAGGCAACGATGAATAACTGCTGCACTACATTGCATCAAAATAAATTGTGGAAATCCAGCTACGTGCCATACAATTGTCTGTTTCACCATTTGGGTTAAAGTCGGCGAATTCATCTCTTGAATTTTAGTAGTGTTCGGAATTTCTCGGTTTGCGCGGGATAAACAAATCACAATCACAGAGTTTCTGTGAGGCCTTACATATAACACATTGACAGTATAGTGACGTATAAATGCAGACTGTCTAGTAGTGAACAACAATTATTTGCCGAAACATTCATTTGAGGCGGATGACCTTCTTGACACAAGTGTCCCGGGGATCCGATCATTTCGGACTCTGAAATTTTTCATGCTAAGTAAAAGAATAGTTGTAATATTTGTACAACTTGATAACGGACCTGAAAGGAAAGATAGTCATCGTCAATTTAACATTGCCGATTATTATTTATTAGCAAATAAAGAACGCTGATCGATAAAGTATTTGTAAATTCGTTAATATATGTAGAAAAATAACCACTGCATTAATCCTGTGCTGAAGCTTCACAGGTTCCTCTTACGACTTTGATTACTGGTCAAGTAATGTCGACAAAAATCTATGTTTCTTGATAAAAACTTTGAAATTATGTTGAAATTTAGTCTTACCCACATTACATTATTTTCTACAGGAATTGAAGTACATAACACTTATACAACGTATAACGATCTCAGTTATTTGATTTTAACATTGCTTAAATAAATGAGTATTTCAAAAACATTTTTAATTGTATGTGCACTTGACGCGTGATTAAAAAAATGTAATCAAGACAAACAAATGATATTTTTCGTTAAAAACACATTATTAAACCAATTTCAATTTTTTTTGACCGGCGGAATCATAAAATCACCACATTCTATCAGAGGGTAGTAAGACCGATTTTTACTGAATGTACGTGGTTGTGCACGATGTAAACGATTTATACGTCCTTTTCAGACACAATGCCGCTTGATATGTGGCCTATTCTCTGTATGATATCTTTTTTATGGACATTTATCTTTAACAGAGGTTACTACATGACAAATCAAGAGGATTTCTATAAGTAAAAATGACATCACATAATGCAGCGGTCATTCTGTGTTATTTTAATTCTAGAGACTGCGGCTATCATTGAAGTATATCAGTTAATTAATTCTGTTATGTAATGGATTCATGGCTAAACAATATTGTTAATTTAATGTATGTCACTGTGAAATATCTGTTTTTCATGCATCACCTTTGTAAAGATATCTGAAGGCGTCTCGTATCTTTTTTCTTTATTCGGAATAAAGCGTTCAGTGGAAATTTGGGACTGTTCTTTAATCTATAAAATAAAAAAAGGTTGTATATTTGTATGTATGCTTTTACGTTAATTTCGATACAAATTTAAACTCGTGGACAGATTGCAACAAAAATTGGTACACACATTCTTCAAACGACGAGAAACCTGTAGCATAAAGATGTAAAGAATTATAATTTAAAAGAGTGTTAATTTTGTGTTAAATTACTGCGTGTCAAGAAATAATGACGTCACAGAACACGCGAGATAAACGTTACTACTCGACTATACTGCACAACAAAGTAAATAGTTCCTTTTTTCGTAATGAAATAAAGCAGAAATATTTTGGTTGAATAAAAAGTATAGTTTTATACATCAATACTTCATCGAATGATAAAAAAAAAGTACGATCTAATTTTCTTTAAAATAAATTGACTTTTAAATGACTGACATGGCATAAATATGGAACGTACCATGATTTTGTCCAATTTTGTATGTACTGGAGGACAGACAGAATGATGGTAAAATAAATACTTAATATTTGTTAATCATTATAATTTAATAATATTTAATGAGCTAAAACTGACAAATTATTTCAAGTGAGATTCTTGAAAAATAATGGTTACATAATTATATATATATTGTAATAATTAAATATAATATGAATATAATATGAATGTGGCGTTTCTAAATGAAAGAACTTAAGTGAAAACTATTAAACAAGATTTATTAACAATTTTAAATCAAGTATAACAGACACAAAATATTTGGGATCTCAGGGTCTTGAACTGGGTTTGATAAATGGCAGAATGTGTATAATCAAAATTACATTTACTTTTTATGGAAATCAATGCGTCTGAACATAGACGAAATTTGTTGCGGAAGAAATAATACTAAAGATTGAATTTAAACAATTTTAATTTTATCAAGAATTAAGGATGTCATTTTATCGATAATTAAATAATTAAAGAACGATCTGACTTTTATCTTTTAAACACGGTTTACAAATGATTTTAAAGTTTTTCTCTACTTACGGCCGCCCAGGTCTCTTTTTAGCTTTTCGTGCACAATTTTGGGGACATCACTGATTCTAAGTACTCACAGACTCTAAATGTTCACAGGCTCTAATTGGCGTTGTTTGTTAGTTGGTTTAGCACAAATTGGTTGGTTCTCGATGCCTGGATTTGTAGATCTCATGACTTTAGTTGAAAATGGACTTCATTGGTTCGTCTATGGCCAGCATGATGAATCTACGCTCGACCACCGAATACACACTAGTTGCTCTGTCTCCTTCCCGACTGAATATTTCTTTACTTTTTAATATTTGAAAGCATGTTTGTGACTGGACCACATTCTTTCGTTCTGACTGCCGACTGTAAAACTTTTTGTCTGATCTATTCGCTGTCTGCTGCCCGACTGAACTGTTGGTCTCGTAAATTTTGAGCGCGTAAAAATCCTCTCGACCGATCAACAATGTTTTCTTTGCCTTGCCGGTTTGTTGCGGCGTCCGCTCTATATCCACTAATAATGAGTCCTCTACAATTCAACTTTTCAATTAGAACAATGCCTTAATTACCAATTACTACAATATATTGTAAATGTGTAAAGAATGAGTACCCGTGCAAAGCTGGGCACCCAGCTAGTTAATAATATGAAACATCATATTACTCTTAATGGAATAATACTGTCCCAAAATCGTTTGGCCTCAAAAATATGGGTATCATCTGAAAACTGTCACCTTCATTTTTTTTATTATATAACATGCAAAGCGTGTAGTTACTCGTTAACATATTTTCCTACCTAGGTTAGCTTGTACCCAAGTTTGAGATGTATAGTGCATTGGATCAATGACCAAGTCATTTCCGGCAAGATTTCCTTCATATACAGAGGTTACGACAGGTTCGACCAGTGTGGCTTTACACATGAACACATCTCAACGGACGCGACGACTGTAACTCAATTGTTCATCGAAAATTTATGGGAGCACGAGCTTGAATAGCTGTAATATTAAAGTTAGGTGGCGTTTAGGAAGCGAGCTGAGCCTGCTTGAGAAACACTACAAAGGCAGAAAGCTTATTACGCCGATAAATGATGCGACCCCCGCCGCCTCCGCAGCCGCGCTGCCCTCTCGATGACTCACGAAAGGCGAGTCCGGGCGAACAATTAAGTATGCTCAACTCAGACGTAATTAACAAAAGTACTCTTAGAGTGATGATGACGCATAAAGAGACGAGACTTTTCATCAACCCCCCGCAGAGCGACCAACTCCATCCAGTACCAACTGGGCGCAAACAAACTTCCCCGCGTACGTTTCCTGTGTGTCTAGTACAGCCTTGTCTGTAAAAGACAAAGAATATTGACTGATAATATGATGACATGACGGAACGTGTGTTTTTATGAAAAAGGGAGTAAAGATGTTCAGAAGTCTCTTACATTTTCCATTATAGCAATTCATAAAAAATAAACGTATTAATATATCGGCGACTGTTTCAACCACGAGATGAACGGCGATTTAATTCAGTCTCAAATTATAACTGACTTTTAATCCCGCTTCATATTGTAATAAATAAATGGAATTAGGCGGAAAGTTTTTGGAATACCAAGTGAAAACAAGAAAAACAGAATCATGAAGCAAAATGAAAAATATAGTGAAATTCTACAGTTCCATAAATAAAGTTATTTCTCATCAGCTAAAAATTATGAAAATATTGTTACATTCTCCTACACCCCAAAAAAAATGAAAGAAACTTGGTTGGAATGATTGACTAGACTAATATCTGTTTTGATTAAAGTATTGAAAATAACCAGAAATAAGTTTTCATCTCTAATTTCTTATATTTATTGAACTCTGAAACTTATAAACAATCAAAATACAGCCAATTATTGAATGGAATGAACATTCACGAACTAATAACAATGGAGTTTGAGATGAATGAAAATAGTGTAAAACTTATGTTTCGCAGAATTTTTTAATAATTATTTAACTGCCTCATTCTCTAAGAACAGAATTTTCAAACGTTCCTTTGGTCTTTATAACAAGTTTGAAGACATGCAGGACCCATTTTTGAAAATTATTTTATTTATAGCAGCAGTATGGAGCCATAGTCGGGATCCGAACGAGGGACCTCTGTGTTGCGAGATTTTCACGCTGACTCCTACACCACAGGAGGTCGGCATGTTTTTTTTGTAAGTTAAAAAATGGTAATTTAAAATAAAGGAAGAATCGAATAATACCGAGTAACAAAGTAATTCGTGAAATAACGTATAAGTATAATCAACATAAACAAATGGGTATGAAACAATACAAATCTGTATTCTGTAAAAAAATATGAGGAACAAGATTTACACGTATATCGTATATCCTGTAGTGATTTCTGACTTTACTTGGGAAATTATGGTAAGCAAAAAAAGAATTCCAGCATACTTTTAACCATACATGAAAAACATCGGCCTGTGTAGCTATTAATTAGGTGAAAAATTATGAGGAATTAATGCAAAATGGCGATTATCAGCCACAGTCACTCGCGATAATTTCAGTGTACAATATTTATGGATCGAGAAATCATGAAAGCAACCCAAAAGGTGATAAATGGGGACAACAGAGATAAATGCGTAGCTCTTCCGGTACAAGTTATTTATTTGACTGCGTCGCTAAAACCTAGACATTCGGCATTTCGCAATTTAACACGAAAGGACGCGGCGGCATTATTAAATGCAGTGAAAATAATTTCGTAGTCAATTTGAGCGATTAAAACATCTGCGAGCAGCGATAATCGTCCATTTGATAAAACGTGACGTCGGATTAATGTTCCGCTGTCTGTCGGGACCGGATAATTTATATGACAATATTCAGTTGGCGGCGGTTCCCAGAAATAATTACAGTCATTACATGAAGTCATCAGAGCGCTTGTAGGGGGAGGAGATGGGCAACGAAACCAACATAAAATAAGATAATACTTGAACAAAAAATTTCTCGGGGCGTCTCGGGAACTGCGGAAAGCCAGAGCGGCCACAGTTCAAATGTGCATAAAGACGGATGATTATGGGAAGTTGACAGCATCGACTCTTTGTAATGGCGTGAAAGACATACCGGGAAGACAGGAACTGCGGGAGAAGTCGGTTAGTTTTGTACAATGCAATTCGTCAGCCGCTTGGTATGAGGAATGTCGTTTTTATTCTAACGTTTCTATTTCAATCTTTTGTCGAAGACATGAAATGGCTTTTGAGGTTTGCACTTGGTAAGTTTCTTTTAGGTGTATCGATCTCACGACAAGGGGCACGCGACTTGGTGTCAATACGGCAATATTAGATTCCTTGAAATTTTGACATATGAAAAGGAAAATCTAGTTATCCTACTTCAAGTACAAAATATGGCCGCATGTTAAATTATGAAACATAAAATACATTATTTTTCTCGTAATACGGGAATAGCGGTTTCCTAGGTCTGAATGTTAGTAATTGTCGAGGATTGCTAGTGAGAAACATACCTATCAGTATTACATGAATACCGTATTCGACTTCAGAAACCCATGAAGTTAATATTTGACTATAAAAAAATACGAAGCATCAAATATTTCGAAGAAGTATATAGAATGTGTGTATGTGTCGATCAATAGTGATAATATAATAAATATTCAAGAACAGAAGAAATGCTTCAAATGAAGATCAGTGATAAAGGCTATGAAACTGAAGTACAGGATCTTGACGAAAAAATCTCGACCGGACCGTAAACCGAACCCGTTTGTCATAGAAGTTCTAAATTTAGACAACGAATAAAGTGATTTAGTAAATTTTAGGCGAGTATGTGTTCAGGTCTATACAAGAAAGATCGCAACTGACGGGGAGTCGACCGGGGTAGTTCAGATGGATACATCACCACTTCCCGATTCCCGGACCGGAAGAAATTCTTCCTTTAATGATAAATATTTAAATAATACTTCATAAAGGAAATTACCGAAAGCTACGACAAAATTCATATTTAAGAAATACTTTTTGAAATTTTTTATTTATTAAAGTTTTAATTTTAGAAATTGGCGACTGATGGGAGAAAGGATATATAAGCCTGATTTCCGTTATCCTGATTTTTATTTTTATAGTCTTAAGTTTATTTAACCTTCCAAATGTAACAGTATAATAACAAATTACCTATTAAACTTTCAGTCTGTGGGAAATGGTATGGAGATTATTAAACAAAAACAATGAATCAGACTCGACAAAAAGCTTCCCGAAATCTTAAGATGCTCTTAACCTGTAATCTAACTGTTCTTTTATGGAAATGTTTAATTTCTCCTCCTTTAAAAATATAGCACTTTTATTTACAGATCCGTAATGTTATTGTTAATATAATTATTAAGGTAACATTTCAATAAAACGTAATATCTTCAAGAAAAAATTGATTTTACTGTTTTTATGAAAAATATTTAGTATTTAGGTTATATTTCAGTGTGGTTTTTGTATTTTATAAATTTTTATCCCTTGAGCAAGGCATGTTTGAGAAGATACGCGACAAGAAAGCTGAATTTCTTTAAATAGCGCACTTTTCTGATGCACACAAGTAGCAGCGTAATGAAGTAATGAGGGAGAGGGCGCGCTGTAATGACGCTGCAGGAGCCGTGAGACGCAGAAGAAAAGGGCGCCGACCAAAACTTTGTGCGTCGCGACAACCCTGTGATAAGAAGAGGGGCGCAAGACAAGAGGAGACAGACGCCTTTAATCAAAGCCGGGCCCCGACGCCGTCACTAGGCAGTGTCCGAGTTGTTTAGTTAGCGGCGGCCGAGCTCTGCAGTGCGAGGCAGCGTGAAATTACATGTGCGGGCGTCGGCTCTCCCCGGGGGTCCTGATGGACGGCCGGAGTTAAGGAGAATACATTACGGCGACCTCCTCCTCAAACAATGGCCGTGCGAAGACGAAGCCCACACGCACTCGGCGTTTCGATCTCCGACTCGGAAGCCATTTTCACGGGAACTCCATAGCGACGGCCATTCAGACCCAGGGAGCCGAGGCAGGCGTCGCTCCGTGGCTGGGCCGTGGGATCTCATTACTTTCTCGTCACGGATGCGTCTGCTCCTTGAAGGGGTTCAGTTTCTAAATTCTCCGTGCATTACACTTTCTTTTCTCATCTGTAGCACCTCCACCAAACTCCCTAATTTATCAATTATTTTCCAGTGGTTTGTTTGCGCACATTTTGAAAGTTATTCCAAAAAACACTGAAGGGTCCACCACAAGTGTCTCGAACCATCGCCCTAACTGCCATCTACTAATACTCTCAAAACTATAAGAAAAGGCATTACATACCAGAATTTCTAACTTCATTTTTTCTCGATTTCATTGAAACTAAATCTAGCCACCACAGCTTCGTATGACTGTACATGGTGCGCTGGACGTTACACTAAAAGTGGATCGAATATTTGTGTTTTGCTTACTACGTCAAATCGACTTACTTTAAAAACTAGAATTTTACTGAATTAGAAAAACTGCTCTCATTAATGCGTTCTTACTTGGAAAACGGACGGAAAAAGGGCGCCGTAGAAAACGCGCGCGTAAATTTACAATTGCTGGGATGGGAATCTATAACTTGCGGAGTTTCACAGGCTTCGTTTGCTTATAAATAAAAAAAAAATCACTAGCTACTTATTTAAATCCGTGAAACTCGGTTCGTTACGCTGATGACCCCAATTTAGTCAAATGTTAAGTGTTAAAATGCTTCTGAACCACATGAATATGTGAGGTACTGTAAACAGACCGTGCCATAATCTACAGATAACTTAAATATAAAACATTTATATTTTATATAAAGGTAACTCCTAGTCAATAATTTTTTTACAATATATGCCTTTTCTCGCTATGGATGATAAATTGAAATTCGGCCAACTTATTAATAAACCTTCAGTCAAACTTTGCTTATTCTACGGCACGTTACGAGTATTGGAGCAGGAGAACGATGTAAATATAGGAACGATATCCCACGCTTATTTTAATTCGTTTTAGAAAACTGGGGCTCCTTAGTCATGTTTTGTAAATATTTACACAAATAAAAAAAAACGAGCCGTGAGAATAGCAGTCTCCGGGGATTTATGGGCGAAAGCTAGCCTAGTACCTAAGTTCGTTTCTTTTTTACATGAGGGTAATACACGTGGTGGCAACATTCATTTAATATCATAAGACGGGATTTGCAATTTACGTCATAAATCATTCGTACGACACAACACATCGTTCCCAGCTACGACTTAAGTGTCTCTGAAACATGAATCCGCTGTTCCGGTATAAATTCATTTAACGGTCTTATAAAAGATATAAGAAAAGAGATTTATTCGTAAAATATCGTAATTACTTGTCGACTAATGGACACATGAAACTGGAAGTGTTGAGTAAAAACAACATAGAAACTTCTTTTTTTTCTGGAATCACGCTGCATGGAAGCCAAGAACGGAACCTGCGTGATCCGTTTAAGAAAACAAGGGTTGTGTTATCCATTGTACTTTGATTTTGTGTTAAGTGTTAAGCTTAGAAAAAAATAATTATTTATCAATGATGAAATAATATATGACTATTTTACGACGTTTCGTCCTCTTTTAGGACCTCTTCCATTTGAAGAGTTTTTAATAATTTTGTGTACAATTCATGCAAGAAATTCAGAGACAAGGTTCTTCTGCATCGTCCGAAATGTATTTAGTGCTTTTTTGTGTTCAAGAGGAATTGTTGATCTTTATATTCCATTATATTGTCTATTTTAATGTATATATATAGTACTACAAATTTATTACCATGTACGGATCTACAGTATAATATTAATTAAGTTTATAATAGGATTAATGAAAATAAATTTTCCTCAAAACATTTTAATTTAATATGATTTACAGTAATATTTATACACCAGGTTTTTGATCAGTCAATAATATATATTTGTTAATAAATTTCTTAAGTACATGTCTTAATTTAGGATTTGGTTGTATCCTTCTGCAAATACCATATTAAACTGTATTGAAGAACATAAATATTTATAATTTGAATCGAAACATTTATGTAATCTAATTTAACAACTATTTTAAACTTTCTATTCTAGCATCACCAATGACAAATAAATAATTCAATACAAGCCTTCAAATTGTTACATAGATGGTTTTAATTAATTTATATTTCTCTGTAAAAAAACTCCTACGTTTAATACGTTCGTTTCTATCATCATATTCAGTTGAGTTTCCATTGCGGTTTTGTGAAGACAGTGAAATACAAAAGAATGAGCAGTATTTCTACAGAATAATGAATATTCGGAAAAGCCTTAGAAATGAACTGAAAAACTGTCGGAGGAGGAGTTAAGTATATTAAACATAAATTTTAGAATCTGAATTTATAATTATTAGTAAAGAATACACTAAATTGTAAATTTGGTTTCAAGTGATGGGAGGAAATTAAACAGCGATATTTGGAGGAAGGATGTTTAGATCAAGATATAAAAAGTGGGTCAGAAAGCATTCTTCAATCTGAGAAACGTACTGTTACTAACACTTAATAAATGTTACGAAAGAGGTTTCTAGATCTGGACGGATAGAGCGTATATTATATTAATGTAAAAGATGAATGTTTGAAAAAAACAAAAAAATAAAAGACTAGATACTGTGCTTGATGACTACCAATAATACAAATAATAAATAAGTGGCTCAAACAAAAGAAAATCTACATAATATTATGCAATTATATCTTCAGACACAATAGCTCACTTAATTCTTAAAGCCGAAGACACTAACTCTAGGATTTTATGACATTTTAAGTATCAAATTAAAAACATTCATATTACTCCTTCAACTTATTTAATATAAATTAATGACCCTTATTGAAACACGGTTATACTTTTTTGCTATAAGTTTCGCTCTATTATTATTTATCCGGTCCAACTGTTCGCGAAGAAGTGAAACGCAACACTACTTCAAAGCGGGCACAATAAATCCAAGAGCTGGAAAGATTTTCCCATTTGTGAGGAATATTTCCGAGTAATCCGCGAGGGAAACTGTCATGTAAACCTCGGATTTGGTATTGGGCTTTAAGCTCAAATAACAGGAGCCGGAAATGACTACAGGATTAAATTTGGGGATATATATATTTTTTGAAATAAACGATATTTAAGTCTTTTTATTTCTGTATAAAATTGTTGAGAGAAACAGAATGAGATTGAGAATTGGAGTACAGAGATATTGTATGAGTAATTGTTGGTAAGGATTGTTCTTCAACGTAATTTCAATTACACCACACGTAGTTGTAAAATAAAATGCCATTGCGCTACAGAAATATTATACACGTCATTTAAATATCACATACACTTAGTATTAGAAATATAAAAATTATTGTAATGAAAATTTAATGATATTTTCGTAGAGGATGGACCAGGTTTTGAAGAAGTTTGTCGATTCGAGACTTCGAACGCATGTCTACATTTTATTTGAAAGTGTTAAATAGATGAGACGATATAAACTGGTAATCAAAACAGTTGTCCTCAGAACAGAACTATAATCATCGTCGGGTATTCGTTATAGACCACTTCAAAAAACGTGAACGCTAACACAAACACATCACGAGTACAAAAAATGCAAAACTCGGTTGTAATTCCGTCATCCAGATTAGGATTTTCCTACACTTGGAATTATTTCGTCAATTGCTGCCTAAGACATGAGGTTCGCCCCCCAATTTCCCAAAAAGTAGGCATGGAAAACAGAATAGGGTTCAAGAATTTTCCACACTGGTCACGTGCTCATCCAAAACACGAATGGGTACTATAAGATGTCAAATTACCGACCGGGTAGTTATCTATTTAGAATTTCAATAAGTAAATAAACGACTTTGAGTCAGAAAAGGGATTATAATTGTCATTACAAAAAATTATGAACATGACGTTTCGTCCTCTTTTGGAACCTCATCAGGTTTGACAGTTTTCAATAATTTTGTATACAGTTCATGACTAACTTGTAGATCTAAGGTTCTGCTCCCTTGCCTTTTAACTTTTTTTCAAGCAAAGTTCTGCTGCCACGTCTCTAAATTTTACTCATGAATTATATACACAATTATTAACAACTGTCAAATCTGATGAGGGTCCAAACGAGGACGAAACATCTTGAAATTAATATTTTTCTATAATAAACATTATAATTACTTTTCTGACGTTTATTTATTTATTTTATTGTAATATACTCAGATATCTTCAACTATTTAGAATTAATAAACTAACTGACCCGTGCGAAAATTCCGCAGTTCAGAAATATGATAGTAATATGGCGCCTGGTTAAAGGAATGTCAATATAAAAACATTAGAAAAAAGTTTTTTTTGTAGCTCAACTCGTTGTAAAGTTCTGGAAAAATCATGCAAAAATTGATACAGAACATTAGTTTTTTGAATAATTTTGACCAAGGTGTGGATAGAAAACAACAACAAAATTTAAAACAGAATGTCGTAAGGCTGCAGTCATGGCCACGGCTAGTTGGATGTTATAAAAAGACTCAATTATTTTCACTTAGACTTTATTTACTATACGGAAGACAGCGCACATATCGTCAGAATGTGACGGAATTTTTTTTTCCTGTAGACTTATAATTACTGACTGTTAATCCAAGTTTATTAGTTGTGAGGAAATGTATAATCACGGAGGCAGCAACACTGGAAAATTATCTATATCCTAGATAGCACATAAAGTGGAGTAAGTTCTCTTTGGCGTTTCAAAAAACTTATACAACGTCTTCTTGAGCCAAGAGAAATAATATCTATGACATAATTAAAACAATTCTAACTGTACCAATCCAAAACATTGTTTTAAAGAAGTAATTATATTTATCGTAGTGAATAGTGATAAAAACAAGTTCCAAGTCGACTGTATTATTGGTTCCAAGGCAATGATGCACCGAGGGGAATCGCAGTAACATGCGATAAGCCAAAGAGAAATTGTCGAAAAATGTTAGAAAATGAACGGAATGGTAAATGGAACATTTTTTTTAGACTTTCATCTAAGTCAGAGTATTTATATGAATGAAATATTTATATATCTATCATTAACTACGTTAAGATTAAATTTTTCATAATTTTTCTTCATCTTATTAAAAATCGCATTGGAGATTACTTTGAGTTAATGATAAGAAAGATTGCGAATACAGACCTAATACGTGATTATATAAACAACATTTTGTTTGATTACTTGAAATATATAAGCCATTGTAAAATATAAATTAAAGAATAAACATATTGTGTCAGTATTTGGATGCTGGGAGACTACGTTCCTTTGGTCAAAGATGTTATATAATGAAAAATAAAAGTCGGGATAACTGAAATTATTTCACCTATATCTGGGGAGGATAAATACAGAAGGCCATTTCGCGCCATTTTAATCTTCCGCGATTAGAGACCACGCCCTGACTCGATAATACAGGAGCTCTTCGATATTGTGTGTCTTAAAGGCAACTTCAGAGAAGAAATATAGTTGGGATCTGTGATTTCTGATTACCAAGTGTTCATATCGCCCATGCACTGTAACAGTTTCCTCATTCATCAACAGAGCACAAATTTCGCGTGGATTTCCCTAGTACGACGTAAGATATGTTAACAGAACTTAACGCTCGAGTTGTCTTAATTATGTTTTTGGTGGACTTTGATACGGTTTGTTTGCCGAGCTGCCTTAAGAAGCGCCTCTCCTCTTTCCCTGGGAGAGTGTGAAGGCAAACACAGGAGCGGACTGCGGACAGTCCGGTCCCTCGGCGCTGGGCAAACGTCGTTATGGTCTGCGCAAATACGCGAATTAAGCGTCTCCCGCAAAAATAAGACATGGTCACCGTCTCTCTGGGGGGCGAGATATCCGCTTCTTGCAAAGTCGCTCGTTCAACAATATCTTCACGGCCAGTGCAAACACGCTATTAGCAGAACGCACAAACCAGAGAGTTATGGACGTACTAAGCTTCGTGACTTGGAGGGGAATAGGACGGGTCTTAAAAGAAATCTGCCGTAACAATTTTAGCGACAAAACTGTGCAACTGATTCTGGTAGGGTAAATAGAGAAAATTATAAAACCTAAATTCTTAGAATAAATATCTGAAATAGTAGGATGACCATTACAAAAAGACATTGCAGTTATAAAACAAAACTGTTAAAATTCTAAATAACAAAGTTTAACGTAAGTTAAAAACATTAATCTTGTGTACAGATCTGAAGTGTTTATAGGCTTTCGATATATTCGATTCGTTACTAAGAATAAACTATATTATTAATTTTATTGGTACCGATTTCAGAATGCGAATTGCCTTCAAGAGTAACATCCCATGTTTATGCAGACATAACATAATTATTTTATAATTATTCTGATTCACAAAGATGTCTAGCTCGCGCGATTCGAAATTTTTATTATTTAGTAATGCTTGTTTGGATAGATTCTAATATTTATTTTTCATTTGACTTAAAATTCTTTATTTATATTTTCAAAATTAATTAATTTTTTTTCATAATTAATTTATCCCGATAAAAAGGTTCGCTTTAACTTGCAACAATCCTGTCTACTAAAACATCTGAATCTGATTATTAGATCTTTTTGTTCCGTTTTTGGATTGCATAGGCGACAGTTCCATAATCTCGAGCGGCCATTATCACTAATAAGCAAGAATCATATATAATTATTATTATAAACTTCAGCCTGGACATTAAGTTTTTTCTAAATTTGGGGAACGTTTTCCCCTTGCCAATCGTGTTTGTTTCTCACAAACCTTACAATCTAGACGACCTTAAACCCACCTTACAAGGTAACCGAAAGGGGAGGTTATAAAATAAAATGAAAGTTTGATAGTTTCAACAGATTCTGTCTTTGGAGAGTATCAGCAAATGAGAATCAGTTATTTACATCAATGGGCCAAAATTTTTGTTCAGTAACAACTTAATATTTGTTCATGATTTACAATGGTTAATTTTACCAACCTGAAGTTTACGTAAGAAATTAAACGTTATTTACGACATATATTCTAACCAGAAAACTTAGCAATTGAGAACGCTAACCAATATTTGCTTTATTTTTTTATTAATAATAATTACATGATTAAAGTGTATCAACAAGATAATCTGTAATTTAGCTCGATTCTTGCAAACGCAATGACGAAGATAATATGCGCATAAGTAGGTAATCATATTCCTCACAATAAAGCTAAAATATTTCCTCATATTTTATTCAAATGCACTAGGAAAAATTTACACAGTAATTTATGAGATTGGTTGTAAGTATTTATAATTATACAAAATTCAAATACCAATAAGAGTCTCAATTTAATAATAATCATTAATTGGAGCTTTCGACTTATAAAGTCATATTTTTATTTTTTACATCTCAATTGTATATTTAAACGCATTCTAAAACCAATCACGGCTAACAATGACTTTCTTAATAAAACAAATATATAGGCAATATTTAAAATATCGATAACAAATATAAATTACTAACAAGAGACGTATCGAGGTCACAAATAAGTACGAGAGTTCCCAGATTTGAACTAGAAAGCAACCTTCAGTTCTTAACAGTTGTAGTTACATTTTAATTGTTCAAAAATGTTTATTTAATTTGTGTCTTTTTATTACATATGGTTAACCATATCGACATTGAGCAGAGGCCAATCAACGAGCAGCTGTCACATAAAAACGCATTCAATACGGTGCTCATAAAATTTCATTACATTAAACAAAAATTACATAACAAGGGTAAATTAATTGAATAATGCTTGTGCCATCAGTTAGCCAATGTGTAGCTGCAGTCGTGGCATCCAGAGTTAATTGCACGGTTAATAGCATTACATCTGTTTAAATGAGAGGCTTTTATGGCTATTAAATTCAAAGGTTCTAGTTTTTTTTATTTCACAACCAGTTCTTGCTCACGAAAAGTTGGCTAGAGCGAGGACACACACAAGGCAAACTGAGTTACTGCAACTTTGTGTTCACAAGAAAGGGATTCTCCCCGAAAAAAGTTTCCGTCCTTAGAAAACACCCTTCTTTACCTAAGTTAGCTAACTCGAGAATGTATGTGAAGAAATATTACCTGTAAGAATAGAAATAAAGCAACGATAGAAATGCTGGTTGCTTACCTTATTCAATGTTGTACTCCTTTAGTGAGGTGATACGATGTCTGATAGGCTGTAACGAAAACTGGTAGAATTTACCTATATTTTCAATTCCAAAATTTGAAGTCCGTGATTAAGGTCTTCTCTCTTACTTCCTCCAACGTCAGGATTGAAGTCCAACTTTTCTCCAAACGTATACGTAAATTAGAAAACGTCAAATCCATGGAAACCACACGCGTTATACTTAGTTATAGAGTAATTATTGCCGTAACTGATATAAAATTACCATGGTAACGTTTGCTAATACTTCAGACGATTACAATAGGTTCCATATTTTATGCATTATGATGTATAAGGAATTGTATCTGTCCAAATGGGATTCCGAAGAGGAGCCAGAAAAAACTAAGAAAAATTATTTTCATAGTAAATTTGACTGCATTATTAAATACTATTATAAAATTATAAAAAATAATCTCTCACGGCTCTAAAAAAATTTTATTGCATATATATATATATATATATATATATATATATATATCAAAATTGAGCTTTCGGTCTGTGTAGTTTTCCCTGCATCACTTTTAGGTGAATTGCCGGGTATGATCCTTAAACCATAACCCGGGGGCTCTAGTTAACCCTTCGTTACCGTGCTCTACCTTTCTGCATCCCCCCTTTCAAATCCATTTTCTATGCTATAAGAAGGGAGTTGCCATTATGTGGATTACCCTATACATAGCCTGTTTACACCTTCTTCTTTCGGCCTTTGAGAGCATTCTTTCTCAGGTGAATCTTCCCAGAGAGCTATGGAAGAGGCTACCTTTGGTGATGCCTTCCTTTCTCTCTGCTTTTCTGAACTAAGGTTCACACAGGCACCTCGGCATGTTTTGAGAGGTGTATGTCCGGGGTCGCAGACATTGGACATACGGTAAGAGTTGTTCGCTATTCCTAATGGAATAGTCGGCCAGCTGCCTCCAAAAGTGGTCAAGGCACGGAGAGGGAAAAGCTGCGACTCCACAGGAAACCCCTCTCCCGCCATCGAAAGGGCGTGGGACAAGTACTAAATGCACGACCTACCCGATGCAGGTTTTTATAGGGTTTTCCCTGCATTACTTTTCGGCGAATTTCCGGGTAGAATCCATAAACCATAGTCCGATGGCCTTAACCCTTGGCTACCTTGTTCTACCTTCACGCTTCCCTCTTCTCAGTCTCTTTCCTAAGCTATAAGAGGAGAGACGCCATTTTGTGGATTACTCTATTTATAGCGTGTCTACACCTTCTTCAGCCTAGTCATAAGCATCTCTAAGTTGACCTTTTATTTCGTTAACACACCTTGTCAACACAATACGTCCATTCAGAACTGTGAGAGGTTATTTTTATATTTAAGAATAATTATTCAAAAGCAGTAAGGACACCCTCGAAACGAAGCTCAGGCATATAAGCCATGAAATGAATATAAAACATGTGTTTAAAAGTATAATAATTAGATAAAGCAGCCAAATGACAGACAAAATTTAGTGATGATAAAAACACCACACCGTTGTTCAGTTAACTTTGTTAAACACAAGATCCAGCAGTGACACATGCGCACAATCCAGATTACAAACTCTAAATCTTTTTTTGAGTTTGCCATCTGGATTGTGCGGTTGCGTCAGTCCTAGTGAGGGTTTTAATCACCTGACGAAAGGAACAAAGTTTCCAGAAACGTCGTGTGGTATTTATATCATCACTTAATTTTGACTGTCATTTCATATAATTAACAGAAGCCATGATACTTAATTTAAGGATCAGGATTGAACAATATCGACTGAACCGGGAATCGGACCCCGAGTTTACTTTTAAAATATGTATATTAATTTACAAAAGATTATGATTATAATTGTATTGCATTTGGGAAAGAAGTTGAAGTGGAATCGAATGAGTACTTTTCACCTCTATTAATACGTACTTCTAGTTATCAACGTACGCAAATTAGACCCCGGAATATTAAGTAAATGTTAATTAGTGTCTTTACAAAGCAATTTATATGAGATTACAGAGATTAATTTCTGAAATGCGTGAGGTAAGCAGAATCTTGTCAAAAACACTTTGCCATCACGTCGATTAAACCACAGGTGTTCACGCCTCATCGTTTAGTATAGATTTCGTAAAGCACATCGGTTATGTAGTTTGTTTTGTAAGCAAAAATCTGCCCAGATCTCATAATTCTGCATAAACTTTTGTGTGTTTTCAGAGCAAAAAAAAAACGAGGGAAGGGGCAGCAATGTAGCTTGAATAAAATTAAAGCTATAATAGCATTCGTAATTACGAGACTTTCCTGGATCGAGTCAACACGCAGCAATTCACTCGCATTTACATAATGTTTATTACGGACTCTTTCAAAACCGACAGAACCAACATACACACTGCACTTCGTAATTTAATGAGATAATGTTTATGAAAAAAAAAAGGTGTACTGAAACAATAGAAACAACAGTTACTGGAATAAGCAAGTAAACGAAGGCAAGTTAATCGCTGTTTCTGATTGTGAGTTAAATGAAATAAAACTTATTCAATTTTAAATTCGTGTTTTTCGGCAGTAAAACATATTTTACAGCGAATGCTCCCGACAAAAACAAGACTACGTTTCCTATTGTCCACAAAACACGATCTTCGGTTTTCGGAATACAGTTGAGTGCATTGGGATACTTAATAATAATTAATTAACTGCTAAAAGTATGCATTGGAAATAGCATAGAAGCTTTTCTCGAATATCGTGGTTAGGTGAATAGAGGAAGGATTGTCCGCTAACTGCTAGAAATTGGTAAGACTGTTTGACCTTCTGTCATTAGTGGAACCCGGTGGGTAGAAGTTAATATTTACGTGATTATCATGTAACACAACTTGTAAAATATGGGTTGACGTAAATGTTCTACAGCACTCTCCGAGCCACGCAATCAGTGGGGAATGTAATACGTCGCTCGTATAATGAGAATATTTCCTTTTATCGTTGGTAAATGCAGAAATTCTGTTGGTCCGAGAAACCTAACTTTTTGAGTAGAATTCTTAGAATTCTAAGTTTTTTTCTAGATTTGACACCACTCAAGCCCAACATTTCATTAACTCTGTCTCATAAAAAAAACTAGTTAATGACTTGCAGGTACTGCGCAAAATAAATTAATGAGGTTACCTTCGACTTTAATGGCAGTTTCTTATAGTTTTGTATTATTATCCCCCTTTCATTGAACAGTCTGATGAAATCAGACAATAAGTTCGTTTATCGACAGTTTACATTTTTTGGCTTCCAGGGGGAAATTATACGAATGCTCTCTTTATATATATTTTTATTTATTATCCCACTTTTCTCATATACAATTTTAGTGATAATACCACGTATTTTTAATCTGTGCCTCAATTTAAACGTCTTAATTATTCTGCTGGGTTCATTAAACTGTTCACTAAGTTATTTTTGTGTGCTTACAATCGGTCTCTATAATTTAATATTTAAAATAGTCTGACAATTATAACTTAATTAATAAAAACACGACCAATTTGCCAGAAAAAGTGTGCATTAATTAATTAAAACAAAAAAAATCTATACGAGGTTTCGTCCACAATTTTGGTGCTCCACCAGGTAATATACCTAAATAAGCAAAATTTATACGATAAATGACATATTTTTAGCTAAATTTACATATTTTTTGTTTCATGGCTAATATTAATACCTTGGTAATGAAGAAGAAGTATTTTTCCTATGAACTAGAGGATTGTTTGTGCTGTAAATACTACGTCAAAAAATAGAAATAATACATAGAGCTCGGAAAAGTAATTCATCACTGGAAAGAACACAGAAGTAGTAAGGTTGTAAAGAAAGAAACCAGTATGGCCACGTCGTCTCATTTCAAAAAGCAATCCGATTAAAAATATTTGAAAGTAGATGACTTTAAAACAGTTTTTGACTGAATATTTTATACAAGACGAAAACTAAGTGGTAGAAATGTTCACTTGTCTACAATCTTGTACGCGTTTATTGAGAACACAGGGAGAAAAAGAACATGTAATTTTGATAAACGGCTGGTGAACCTTCCCAGAGAGCTCTGGCAGAGGCTACGTTTGGGGATACCTTCACATCTCTCTGGTTTTTCGAACCAAGGTTCCCACATGCCGGGGCACTTCGGGATGTTTTGAGAGGTCGCAGACCTTGGGCATACGGTAAGAGTTGTCCGCTATTCGTATTGGAATAGTCGGCCAGCTGCCTCCTAAACCGGTCAAGGGGAACCCCTCTCCCGCCATCGGAAGGGCGTGGGAAAAGTACCAAATACCCGACCTACCTGTTGCAGGTTTTTCTAGGGGTTTCGCTGCATCACTTTTAGGCGAATTGCCGGGTAGGATCCTTAAACCATAGCCCGGGGGCCCTAGTTAACCCTTGGCTACCTTCCTCTACCCTTCCGCATCCCCCCTTTCAAATCCCTTCCTATGCTATTAAAGGGGAGTTGCCACTATGTGGATTACCCTCATGTAGCCTGTTACCCCCCCCCCCGGAAATAATAATTGATAAACGGCATAATTTTACTTACCAGGAAGAAACCAAAATATTGATATCGACTTGAAGGCTGGAAATAATAGCAAATTAAATTCCGTTTGACAATATGTCCAAATAGTCAATAATAGTTCTGGTGTTCAATGTGCAATTTGGTGTGTTGAAAAAGTAAAACATGCCAGTTTCATTTAAAAACCTCTGAAATGTACGTGCTTAAATATTTTAAGTTTGATTTTCATATTAGTATTTACGTACACGGGGGGAAAAGTCCAATGGCAGTCCAGCATGATTATATTTTAACAATTCAATTGTTTTAACCGTTTATATATTTTTAAAATAGTTCTAGACTAAGGTGCAGAATATCTATAAAGATGATTTCGTTTCTCTTTTGTGTAGCGAGCATCACTCGATAGTCCGTTCCCGCACGCGCCGCGCAAATGGCTCCCCCTCTTTGTGCACGGACATTTCAAACCTCCCCTTTCACGCTGTGAATTGTTGCGGTATGAATACGTAAGACTGACGCAATAAGAACAGGTTACATCGGGAATGCAGTTCCCTTAGTAAGGGAAGGGGAGGAAGCAACAAGTGCGTGCACGCACATGCAGCCATCGGAGAATCCCCTGCAACTTTCTAACGATATTCGTGGCTTAGTCATGGGAATCGAGCGTCCCACTTAGCGGGTGAAAGTACTCTTCGTGCTCGATGCGAAATAAGGTGAATGATAAATTGTGGATAGGCTTCTGGTTATTCAACAAGTTTTCCATGCTACGAGCCGTAATCTATAATACTATTTATTCAGGTTGGCGGTCGGCTAAGTTCGGATTAGTAACGAAGTCTTAAATATTTATTTGTAATAAACAGCTGTTTTGATCACTCAAATAGAATCCTGTACAACTTGACCAGATTAATAGTAGAATTTGTTAGGTTATGCCGAACCCAACTCCGTGATGTTGGATGACGTCATCTCACACTCAGATCCCGGTTCACGTACGCAAATTAATTCATTGTTCCTCGACGTTCCAAGCTCAAGCGTGCGTTCTTTTAGTATTAATATTTTACTTCACGATACATAGTAATCATAAAGAATACTAATATATAAATAAGTAAACATTTCAACCGATATGTCAGATAATTTATTAATTATTTAAACAAAAAAAATCAGTTCATACGACGTTTCGTTCACAATTTTGGGACTTCTCCAGGTAAACAGGTAATCTTCAGTTTTCAATGTAATCATATATATTTTCAAAATTAGAACAAATATTAATTTAGCGTCCTATGGCGGTTACAACCGTCATATATATATATATATATATATATATATATATATATATATATATATATATATGCATACACTCAAAACTGCACATTTACTGTTTACCTGAAGATCTCCCAAAATTGTGGACAGAACGCCGTAAGAACTGATATTTTGGTTTAATTAATTAATAAATTATTCTGACATATCAGAAATATCATATAATTACTTATCAAATGATAATTGTCAGTTTATATTAAATATACTAATATATATTTGCCCTGGGTAATATTATGAATTAGCAGACGGCTTTTAACATACAGTTTGAACTTTATTAAACGCTAATTGGGCTAGCTTAATGCTCCAAACGCAATTTAACTATTAATATACGTAGGAAAATGGAATGTTTATGTCCCGTATTATCTTTGACGAGACGAGAAAAGCAGTGCAGGGGTGTGGGCTTGAGTGACAAGAGCGGCCAAACACGGACGGGCCACATCTTCAACGCAGTGGAAAGTTTTACCAAGTGTGGGGACAGACACGCGAGGACATCTGGGTGGCAGGTTCTTTAACAGTAACTGACGACTGTCCGTTGGTAACGGACGAAATATAATTACAAATAATCGACAGCTTGAATGAATTCAAACCACTTAATACGCAGTTATAAGAAACTGCGGTGTTGATGTTAATAAATGTAGTGTATAGTGTTTTTTTTATTAATATAGAGTGAAGTGTTTTTTAAGAAGTTCAAGCGGAAATTGTAGGAACAATATTATCGAGAAGAATTCCAAAGGTGAACAAAGTTTACCGCAAAAATGGTGTTACGCGGATTATAAAATGAATTTCTACAACTACACTATGGACAATAAAAGATAAGAGAAAATTCGATAAGGTTTAGCTTACAATTTTGATTATACCACAAAGTTTAATTTTTGTCATTAGTTTCTCCTCTCGGTAACTTATCCAGCGAGAAAGGTCCGTGTAATTTTATTTATGGTTTTAAAATTGAGAAAGTAAATTTGTACTTTGTACTAACATGATTTAATTTTTAATTAAATATATCGTATAATAATTAAGATAACTCCCAAGAAACCATTTTTTTCTCTTAAATGGCGCTCAACGTGATTGATAAATAATTAAAAATAATAAGAATTAATAATAAATTAAACTTCCTCTCGCAAGAAATACGTCTGAAATAAAATAAATTACAGGCATTATTGATCGAAAATCCTGATAATTTTGTCACCCGGAGACTTACCGTGACAGAGCACACGTATTTGTAGGTTTCAGTGAAATATCATTGTTTGAAACCAAGTCTTCAAAATATTATGTATTCATATCGGTGAATATGCTTTGGTTTACTTTCACGTGACGTTTGTTCTATTCCAAGTCGAGGAACTTCGCATAAATTGGCACCTAACGACTTATCTATATTAATAACAAGTAATTCGAGGTTCGAGAGCCTGACACCAACTGCAGTGCCGTGCTAATAATAGAGTACACATACCTCATCCGCATCTGTGACCGCTTTGCGTGTGTAATTGAGGATTATGCGGCATAAATGAGTCGTGTTTGCTAGCGAATACAATCAAATACATTGCTTTGCATATCGATATAACGCTGTGGCCGGTCTATAAATTAACCATCGCCTTAATCGGTCAGGAGGCCCGTATTAAATACGTGGAGTGAAAGTATTCCTGGGATCATGACTTTCGAAACACTCGACAACTAATATTTGTGTCAGCTTACTAAATGGAGCATTAACACGTTTAACGATGTGATGCCAATCGTTCTTTCTGAAATACCAAAATTCCCTTCATATTTAACACTGCATTTCCTTCTCGTGACTTCGAAACGTCAATTGAACTGTAATGGTTCCGCGGTTAACAAATTGTCTTACCGTAATCGTAAATTACACGGAAATTTTTTTTGGTGTAACTTATTAATTATTACTATTAATTTATTTTATATGTAATTTATCTATTGTACATTTGTGACGAATCCTATTTCCTCATTAGAGGGCTAATGGAGAATAAATCTATCTATCTATGTATCAAATGTACAAATAGTATCTGTGTTTATTTGAACGGAGAAATACCTTATAAATCTCTCAGGTCAGTTCGGAAAGATACTGGTGTAACCTCGTTGAGCGAATGATGGAATAATTAAATTAGCATTTCCACAGTGTAAGAAAAGTTTTCTCTATGGACCTGTCGTTCATAATAATAACTAAAATAGTGTAAATTATCGCTTAATCATGAGAATATTTGATGAACAGGGAAATATAGATTATTTTTACTATTAATAGAGGTACGGTGAATGGAGAAGCCCAGCCAAAGACTCCCGAGAAACCAAAATAAAACACCTAGTAACAGAAAAATAAACAAAGAAGTGTCTCGTAAATAAAGCTGATTCGTCGGTTGTGGTTTGTGAGTAAAATTGATGCTTTCATGACCAATGTCTATGGAATTGTTCATCGTGTTAACGATTCTGCTTCCGTTGGAAATTCCTAAGCTGTTTCGTAAAAGAAAAATAACGAACACATATTACTTACTAATATCGAGTACAGAAGGTAAAAAACTAAAATATTATTCTGCCATGCGTTGTAGGTGAACCCAGGTCTATTAGTGTGAGATGACGTCACATAACGTTACTACGTTACGTCCCAATTCTTCTAAAGTCTCGCCGTATTCATCACCTCAGCACCCTAAATTGCATATTACTACTGTTTCTTCCCGAGCTTATATAAGTCTGGCAAACCCTTAGTTCGAGGACTGGGAAAAAGTTTTTGTTTTCAATTATTCTGGAATTTTAGCGGTAATATTAACTTCACTAATAATGCAGTTACGAAGAATGCTTGTTTATAGAGCACAATATTATATGTGGTTTTTTTTGTACAGAAAACCCGTAGCTGCTAAACAAATTCAAAATGTAATGGTAACTTAATCTGGGAAAGATTTCCACCACACATACAAATACATTTCCGCAATAAAGCCCCTGATGAAAATTGTTTCCAGAAAGGAACTTCATTAAATGTGAGATTCTGAGAAGTCTTCTGACTTAACAGATTGTGAATGATTTCATAGATCCTTTCTCACAGCGTTTTGGTTGAGTTGTGAAAAGGGACATACAAAAGTTAATTGCGACTCCCTTGGAAGAGAGAACAAGTGCTAGCTAGGCTTTGCGCGTTACATAACGCTTGCGTTGGTGAGCCCTAGGGCCTGGGAGGAAATTAAATATTGTATAAGGGTCTCTCCGTATTCCTGAAAACGTGGCGACACTTGTAAAATTAAGTTGAAGTCTCACATACGAAACATGGGACAATTTAATTTCAAGATTTACAATTAACTTGATTTTTCTAGGAGTTACAGAGGTAGAAGCATCGTATGCAACTATAGAACACCAAGAGGTTCGATTAAAAGCAGAAACCTAAGAGAGAGAAGTTGTCAGACCATGCGCAAAAAGTTGTTACACAAAATATGCGGATGAACCAAATCTGTGAAATAAAGGAATATTTTACAAGAATAAGATTACGAGGAAAGCGAAATTACTGTTAAGGTTTGCTGACGTCAGAGATGTAGAAAAATTGAGAAAACTGGATTAAAATGAAAATAGTAAAAACAAAATTTGTGATAACACGAAATTATATTATTCGTATCTAAAGTAGAATTTGATTCTATTAGGCCGAAGAGTGCCGCGGAAGACAAAGTAAGAGGACATTTATATTAAGAAAGAGAAAACTATTAAACGTCAATAATTAAGAGTTTGAAAGTTACTCGAATGTGTTAAACAAATTCGTGGAAGTGAGAGTAGGTTAATTGGGGTGTGTAAATAAGAATACTTGAGCGCAGGAAATAATCATATAAAATTATGGACCATTTAAATGAATAATTTTCTTAGACGCAGGACATATCAGTTGTGGTCGATATTTAAGTGCAATGGAATGAGTTTATTTAATAAATTTTCCTTAGTTCATTATAAAAGTTCTCAATTATATTTTTACACCTACTTATTATGTTTTTAGAACTTATATATGATTATTTACAATGTAAATAAATTGTATGGATTTGCTTCCTGAAAAGTTTAATTAATTTCGTATGTATCCTTCTTAATCTTCTTGTTAACCCTGTCTGCAAGTGTCGTAATCAAGGTTTCTTCATACCTGTTCTACTATGAATGGATCTATAAAATCATCCAGTAAATACAATTTTAATTTCTTCACAGTTACGCCAAAAGGGGATTTATAGAAGATAAAATGGGAAGGTGAAAGTGGGTTAAAAAAGTGAATTGCCCATGGAAGGACCATCCATCAGACCACTAACATGACTCATTTTTTGACCTTATGTATTTTTTTGGAGGAATGAGTAATATTTCGACCATACAAAACGTTATGATCCAGGATGTCGAAGATTGAATAAATAATATGGACGGAATAGGAAACTTTTATGTATGAATTTTTTAATATATATATATATATATATATATATATATAGTTATCTACGGAGGTATCAAACGAATGAAATTAATTGGGTAAGGTATACATAATTCAATAATTCAAAACCCGGTTGAACTCCGAGAACAATATATTGAACAACTGCACCGGGAAAGGCTTCAATCTTTGAAGGTATACATAATATTTCTTCCATATTTGCATTTATATATGTTACCAAAGGTTATCTTGGTACGATACAGGCGCTACATGTCAAATAATAATTATGATAAAAAATAAAGTTATGCCGCACTACAATTCAATTGAACTGAGACCCATCACTTATTTCCTCATTAAAATTTAGCTGTTGGAAATATTTGTACATTGAAATTAATAAAAATATTTAAAAAATTGAATTTTAGCAGCTGTTTACTTGTTATTGGGATTTTTTAAATTTTTACTTCGTATCAGCACCCTCACAGTTTTACCAAAACAATCTTTATTTGTTTTATTCTGCCCTCAGTTTTTGGTTTCTGGAACTCTCCCTTAACCAATAGTGAAAATGAAAAAGAAAACTTAAATTTTTAGGTAGTTTAGCTTACCTCGGTCTTGAGCTCCCTCTTCACCACGGGCGGTGCCGCGGCCAACATGACGTCACCGCTGTCTTCCTCGGGGCCGCCCTCAGCCATGTCTGCCTCGCATCCCGACTCGTCTGCAACACCAAACAGGAAGATCTCAAACGTGGAAAACCGAAACGAATAAAAACACACAAAACACATTAAAAAAAACACGATAGAGCAACTACACTTCCACGACGGTAAAATAAAAACACGAAACATATTTGCAATGTACTGTAATAATTGTTATCTTTTCTGATTAAATACATATAAAAATTAATTTCCAGATGCAACACTCTCATAAGCAAACCTACACCAATTCTTCCGAGAATGATTCACACAAATCAATTACTTGTAATGCGGGATACTATAAACTAGCCGAATGTTAGGTAAACATGTAATGTGTTCCGTTGTGTGTAATAGAGGAAAGTGTGTGAACCTCCTGTGGTGTAGAGGTCAGTGAATGCCTCGCATCGCAGAGGTCCCGGGTTCGAATCCCGGCGATGGCATGGATGTTTGTGTGCGTGAGAGAAACCCATCAATTAGTCCCCCGACAAGGCAGAATGTTTACCCATAAAGAGTCGTTAATGACCTGAGATGTCGATGCGACTGTAAATAAATCACTTAAAAAAAAGTGTGAGAGAGTGAAAGAAAGATGCCAACGTTTCGAACAATGTCCGTCAGCGGAATATTATCACACGACCTTCTCTATCAAATAAAAACGGAAGAAACTTGGCGCTATTATTAGTATTCCATGCTATAAATTTAACAGAGCAGTCTGAGAAGCAAAAGAAACCACGAATAAGCATGAACGGAGCTGATTCAAATCTCAATTCCTTTAGGAATCCAAGACGTAATTTTTGGATGAGCTTAAATTACAAATTACATCACAGAAAACAATAAAGTTTTCAATAATTACTTCCCTGAAAGGTATGAAAAGATCTAAAATAATTAATTGTTTCAATTTCGTCGAGAGAGTGAAACACAAATCAGCAGGTTGATTACTTTTCCAAATATTCAATACAGAGTTAAAATTACAACTTAGATATGAAGATCATATTAAATTATAACTTTAACTTCGTTTAAAAATTGCAAAAATAAATGTAGTATTTATTTGAGCAACTTCTGGAAATCATACCGTGGAAATCGTAATGAGATTCAGAATTTATATAACTGTATGTCATTACACTAATAAGTTTGCAGTCACGATTCATCGTAAGACGGATAAGAATCAGCATAATCTCCTTTGCGAAAACTTTGAATAAACTGTATGCAAATTCATAAATTCGAATAATATAATATAAAAAGGTAATACTTATTTTGATCTATTTGATATAACGAAAAGTTAATTAATTCAAGCATATTTTGTAAAAAAAAGCAGTTATTTGTCGTCAAAAATCAAATTAAAATTCCCCTTTATGTTTTTACTGTAAATTTAATACAACTGTAATTTATTTTCGTATAGATTTAGGTAGCTTGATTGTTTTAGTGCTTCTTCGTTGAAATAAAGCGAGTTCTGAAAGAATTGAGTTTTTGTTATTTTGTTCTATTGGTACATAAATTAAGAAGGATGGTTCTAATACTCTTATTATGATTAAATAATAAGAGTGTTAGAACCATGACAATTTAAATAAATTTTACTTCTAGTAATTTACTTGAATCAGATATGTCCAAGTGCGACCAGAATTAAGAAATTAGTCTTTTTTTTACAAATGTACGAGCACTGATAAATTAGTAATACACTCGTTTACGTGTATTAGAGTTATTTAACAAAATTCTTAAACATCTCAGGAAAATATTATGCTAAAATTACAATCTTATTCAGCTTCTTAAAAAATTGATTTTCTACAAAGTTTATGACTCCTACTCTTCCATGAGGAAAAATCAATTGAAACAGCAGGTTTTTTTTGTATTTTTTTATGAACCACACTAATAATGATCGGTGCTAAAACGAATTCAAGAATTGAAAAAGAATGTCTATCCTAAGAATCGGGTAACTTACCTGACAATTTATACAGTGAATTCATCGAAGCTCGATAAATACTCATGTCTTCTCCGTTCAGTTATGCGTGAATATGAAGGGAGCATAAGCTAGTTTCAACCAAACGTTGTCGAGTTTTGTCCAATTATGTGATTGGTCTTGGGGAAATATATGAGTATAAACTTCAAGCGGTACTGATTTTTAAGTCTGAAATTCTAAAGATTTTAAAGCACTATTGAGCAGTTCCAAACGATCGTCTAACAGGCCCCTCATTAAATTTTATTCCGGCACCACGTAAAACTATAGCATTTATTCAAAATTTATTAACGCTCCCCGAAGTAAAACAGTATAGATACTGAGAGAGAGCTGCACTTAAATTCAAATGCCAAGACAATTATCGATACAGTATTAAAAGTGGAGCCTCGTGATAATTTTTAAAGACTAGGCAGATCATTACAAAGAGAATTCCTTGCTGGATAGGCGTATGATTAAAAAAAATAATAACACATTGTAGAAATGTCCTGAAATCAAAAAAAAAATTCACACATCTTCTGTCATAACTATTGTCAGAATAAATTTTATTATCACTTTTATTAGGCGAGGATTGTAAAACCACGGTGTGAATAGAAAACGTTTTGAACAAAGTGAAACGTTCGGAAATAATTTGATATATATTATCAATTGTAGAGTACCTGTAACTATATTCTCTAAAGTTCTCTATTATTAATAATTTTTCTGTATTATTTTAATGTCTATTTTTAATAATTCTGTAGTTGAAAAATAATAGTAGGAGATTGATTTTTATTATATATTTTTTAGTATAGCAAATATTATAGTTTTTTAAAATATGTAAATTTCTTTAAAAATGCGGAACAGCATTATAGATGATATATAGTTAACGTCAGGTGTCAAATTGTAAAAATACTGACTCACAAACTAAAATATATTGATAATATTGTGTTTCGATTCGATATTTCTTAGACCTTCTCATAACACTTGTTAAAGACAAACTTTTTGCTGAAAACAAACTGTTTGAGAAAGCGCCCACAAACTCGTCAAAACGTAAAGCAATTTAAGGAACAAAAAATTATCAATATATAGTCTGTAGTCAAGGTAGAATATATTTAAGAGTTAAGGTACACTGTGAACGAAACGTTCTTTTTCTTTGCTGAAAACATAATATTTTTCATGCTATTGCAGTTATTCTAATCAAAAATCTTTTGACGATAGAACAATTACGAATATGAGTTCATATCGACATAATTTTCTGGAAATTTAATGTATAAAAACAGTAAATAATGTGAAATGTATTGGCACATGTATATGTGGCTAGTTTGCTAAACCCAACAAAAATGAATATTCGAGTAAAATGTATGTTAACTTGATATTAGGTCGATTATATCCTTATCTCATAGACGGCATTACGGTAATTACTTTGAAATGTAATTCTCTTGACCATTGCCACGTGTGTGGGTGGTGGTGGGGAGGTTTGCTGAAAAACAAAGCAGATATTACGAGGAGGGGAGTGTTTTAATGTGGTACAAAATTACACCACACTATATACAGCCCGTTATTAATTAAGATCAGTGACTTCATTACGAAAATGCCTCCCCCTCTAATGTCATTCGATAATATAAGGCATCAATTTTCGCAAATTTAAGCAGGGCAGAAAAACGGTTTCCATGGACGCAATATGAACCTTGTTTCCTGGCCGAAACTACATTTCCTATGGCAACGTTGGACGCTGTAAAAATACGCAACTCAGTCGTAATTACACGGGGATTTTCTAGGCACGACATTTCGCAATACTTTCACAGTTATCTTTACTACCACCGAGTAATGAATTAAGTCATAACTGCAATTCGCGTTTTCTTTTACTTCCCTAATTTCAAGCTTTTGTAAATATAATTTCAGTAAAAAAATCTTCGTGTGTGGTAGTTTGACTAATATGCATTGAAACGGAAATATCAATCCGAAACGTATTGCAATGTTCAGAGCGAGAACGTGTGTCCAAATACTTGTAGACGAGTAATAAATATTTTGTAGACTAGATAAAACAGTGGGTGACGGAGACGTATTTATTTGGATTGTAGTTCGTACTACATATTTATGTAATTTCTGTCATGAGACTTGTTTTTTATACCGATCCGTTTTTCTTTTTTTTCCCCACTTGTAATAAGAATATTGTTATTAATGTGAGTTATTACAATCAGTGCGTCATTACTTGTAAAATTATAAAACTATATCAAGTAATCATTATTGATTAATTCTGGGGAAAACACAGAAAAAGCTGATTAAGTTCAAAAGTCATCGACAGGACATTTTCCGGCGTATTATTAAAATATTCACAGGTTGATAAAGAGTTATTAAGCTGCAGAATATTTACCTGTAATTGTAACCACCGAATTCGATGCAGTGACCGTTCGGCAGTTGGGAACGAGACCACCTCGACGCTTGTGGGATCAATTTATTTTAGAAATAAATTTTAATTCGATGGGTTATTTTATGCATCCCGGGTCCGGAGGCTTTAGCTGACTCAAAAGTGCGCTAGAAGCAGCGTGAGTTATTGTTTGTTCTAATTTGATTGGAAAAAGTAGCCCTGACTACGACCAGTATTTCATTATGCCAATCGCCGTCGGCAACGAACCATGCTCCAACGCTAAATAACTTTTATTGTAAAGAAATGTTGTTTTACGGCGGCTTTTTATTTTAAATGATATACTTAGAATGCCTGGGGGAATAAGAGTTACATTATTTCAACATGACGAGGTTTAATTTGAAAATTAATCCAGCTAAGTGATTGGAAATTGCGTCTGTAAGGATTGCCGTGTAATTGCTTCTCTACTGTTTTTCTTTCGTGATGTTAAAACAGCGCGCTTTTACATTTGCAACTGATTTTTTCCAACGAGAGAACCAGTGCTGATGTACCTGTCGACGATTTACTGTCAGTAAACTTGTAAGTAAATAGGAAAAAACTTATTTCGCTCAGGTAACGATGTCAGTTCCATTTCCAACGTCAAAATAACTTCATTCTAAATGTTTAAACACGGTCTGACAACTAGTACAATACGTAAAAGTTATTTACATAAATATAATGGAGCTTGAAATACAAAAGATAAAACGATACATAATGCTTTTCGTAATACTACTTAAACAATTCTTCAGAGTATTAGTTTCTACGAACGTCGGCTTTACCAAATAACTTACTTTTTTCAGAGAATAGTTGAAGTAGCAAATTTTCTACCCGTTCTTCAATACAGAAATAAAAAATCCAGCACTCTTCTTAATTTTTCAAACGGTGTGGCATGTTTTCTTCGGTAAGACTTCGTTTTCTACTCATATGTTCCCTTTTACAACGTTATTCCAGCCTGACACCAAAATTAATTAGAAATTTTCAGCACATTTTTATTTAATCGCCTATTTTGTTTCGAAGTCCACCTTCAAAACATTTCTCGGTCCACATTTTCTACAAATTAATCATACGTTTTACATCATATGTACAAAATCTACGTTGCGATGGGAAGCAAAATTTCTTTACGGTTGAGAGCGACTTAATCTATCACCAATACCGCTCCTTAACTGTCATTTGTATCGTCGAGCTTCAAGAACAGAAGTTGCTTTTTCATATCCAAAAATAATTTAATAGTTTTATATTTATTTAGTACTCTACCAAAGTAATTTGTTTTTCGTCAAGAATTTGATATGTAATGCCGTAATGATTGTTTCTTTGGTGTCCTTGAGATGTACCCAAAAGAAACTGACATAGCGGAGGATCTTGAGATGCGTCGAGACCACTGAAGAGTAAGAAAAGAGGGCGAGACACCTGTAAGTCGGCCTCCACCGTAGGCATTTAACGCCGTCAGCCCGTTTCTGCAAGCCAACGCCCAACCCTCCACGACGAGATCCAGATTAGTAAGACTCACGCAAAAAAAAGGTTACGGTTTGAGGCTTGCAATATATATTCTTGAATTGAAAAAATATATTTGAAGATATATAACTTTGCGAGTATAAGCAAGTGTTTTCAATTGGAATTTTCCACTGTTCTTGACTCTTGTAGCTCAAATAAATTCCCAAATAGATTCCAAAATCACTGATTTATGTGCACGTTGGTAGTCATACAACAGTGTTGTTTTAACACTATTTGTTGCACGATTTTGTCCTCCGATTCTTGGAATTTCTGATCGTTTGTTTCTCAGTATTAGCACCTCGGCTAGTCCCGACAGTGGTTTCCATACACCAGAACAATTGTATGTTCACACATCACGTAGCTGGATGTTCTAACTCCGAAAACTCAATTCACGTATTCCTTTCTAAATGTTTGGCCAAGCACTAGATTTCTCCAAACCCACCCGTTTTGTTAACCTCGCCCAACCAGTATTGTACCCATTCAGATTTCCGAAGCAGTTCAGTTACTTTGAGGTATGAAGAACAGGTGGCAGTGATTTGCGAATAATAGTCGCAGTCTTGATCCCCGCTGACCGCGGCTAATGCAGTCTCCTCTCCGAGGGAGCACTCCAAGGGCCTCTGGAGAGCAACACGTCAATACCACGCGCCTGACTAAGTGCTCGTTAATCACCTCCACAACCAATACATGTTAAAGAGAAATGTGAAGCCTGCCCACTGTCACCTGAGATTCTTTGTATCTCATACGAGCCCAAAGAGACTAACATGCTTGTAGTGTCCTAAAATTCAACGTCGTCCTCTAGTACTCCCCTCTTCTTTCCCTACTGACTCGTAAATTTTTTGGGTGAGTGGGAGGGTTGTAGAAAGATGAAGTACTGACTCAAATGTTTTTAGAATTCACCTTCTCAAACACGTATTTGGTACATTTTTTTAAAACATATACTGTACTGCAATATGATTATCGCAGATTTGTTCTGTCAACGATTCGAAATCTGAAAGAATGTATTAGATATTAATCAGGCAATTTTGAACTCGTGTAACAGTGAAAGAGTCTCATTAACACTCTTACGGTCCACGTACAAATTTCGCTGCCAAAGAGATCAAACGGAATAATCGATTAATTGGCATAAGTTATACCTTTCTTTGATGGGTCCATGTCATTAATTTCGCAAAAATATCTATATCTTGAGTATATCTATAATTACTTCCAGAATGAGGTCTCCAGTTATGAACTGAAACAGGAATATTGGTCCCCCATTTTGTGCAACTCCTATATTGGAAGTTCTTCCTGATTCATAAATAATTGAGTGGATATTTCGTTTTAAAATTTTCTTATTTTCTAAGGAAAGTAGTAAAATTTAAGAACCGAAGAAAGATTTCAATCGAAACGCAGCTATAAAGAATGTGAAACTAAATTCTCGAAAAATCTCGACCGGACTGTGGAAACAAATCCTTGGTTCGATTCCCGAATCCGGCTGAGATTTTTGCATCCTGTTCCTTTAATAAGTAAAGTTGTAATTTCAACATATGTTTGTAAAGGAAAAAAAATAATTATATATTATAAAGGCGGGTGATTTTCTTCAAAAAAGATGACATTACGGTCATCTGTACCACATCCGCGTTACGACATGGAAATGAGGCGACAACAGTTGTTACGTGTATGAAAATGTTGTTAAAAATGCAAATAAAGGCTAGCAGGAACATATTTGGAATAAAAATAAAATATATTTACCAGGACATTTTACACCAACTTCTAACTATTTATAAGGTAATTATAATCATATTGAGAAATAAGTAGAAACTATCGGTAAGGACTAATTTATTATAGTAAGATTCCTGATTTATATTAATTAAATTAGACTATGCTTTAAGCTGCGTACGTTATATGTAAAATATTTAGACCAAGGTTTAAAAATATATGACATCATATTGTATTGTAGATAAAATGTACTTGGCTAAAAAATATTAAATATTTTAAAAGATTATATAATGCATTTTACAAACCATACCTGGATAATGCAGACATACCATGATTTGGAATTATTAAATAATTTTAAAAACTTTGCAAGGAAATAAAATTATCATCATCATTTACAAAAATTAAATGCGGTTAATTACTGGACATCAGAGGATTAGATAAATTTAAATCTATCAGTTTTTAAAATATTATTGTTATTATTGAGCCATTTTATGAATAATTATTATCTTCAGAAAATCAGCACAGGTATCATTAAATTTATAATATAAGTGACACCAATCAAAAATGGGGTAAATTATTGTTTCCCGGTTCATATAGAAAGCTAGACTACTCTCTCTTGGAAAATTGTCAAATGTGGAAAAAACGTTTCGTCACGTCCTATCAAGAGAAGTATATATGAGGCAAAACTTTCCAGTTCTGAAAGATATTGCCCGAGGTCTCAGCCCATTACTTTGGAACACTGTAAACATTTTAGATGTTAATTTATCGAATTTTTCTTTGGGTCGTTATCCATTTTACTTCAATAAGTTTCGCATTCTGAAATTGCAATAATTTTTTATTATTTTGCTGTATAATTATAAACGATTTAAAAGAATTTTAAAATAAAATTTCATATAAATTTTATGGGCGCAGGCAATAATCATTAAATTGACGAGAAGAGTTTTAATGAATAAAAAGTCTCTTTCGCATGAGTAACTTGGAAAGTTAGCTACTTTCGGTTTATAACCTATTTAAATTTATGTATAATGAACTATATTTATGACCGAGTTAAAGTGATAAGATCGTGCTAAGCCGCGGGCTTTCTATGGCTTAAATGGCCGAGGAACATATAAGCAGTTTATTCATTAGCAGAGCGCAGAAACATACACATAGTATGAAATCCAGAATTTCATCATACTTCGCTAAATGTATCAACAACTCTGTCTCAATTCTTCCCACTCTTCAGTCGTTCCTAAATACACACTCGTTTGCTTTCCTCTGCGTGTGCATTTTGTGGGTCTTGATATTTCGACTGACAGATCTAGTGGTATATTTTCGATCACTTTTATTCAAATGTGGTCGGCCTAGCAACAAAGGTAATAAAATAGAAACAGTGCCATGGTCATACGTCTCGGAAATAGGTTGAATTAACGTTATTGAAATGAATAGCAGATACAATGAAAATGTAATTAATTTGTATACAATAGCATTGTTCCCACGATACATGAAACGCCTATTTAACCTATGTGAAGATTCCTGAACAATTGTTCCTTTCCACGAATGATTTGTGCCATGTTCAACTAAAAACAATCGCAATAAACCTACCACAAAATAACCGGAAAAGAATAATTCTCCAGCTAATGATAGTACGGAAATATTTGCGTTCTGAAAAGAATATGGGACGAATTATTATTAAAAGAAATCGAACGGACGAAAATGGTTCAATATTATCAACAAAGAGTGTATGTGGAAAATGAATATGAACACCTTCAACCCGATTTTAAAACAAAGAAAAATATGATAGTATATTACTCACAAGAACACAAAGGAGTTTTTATCCAAATGTTTACCGGGTGTTTGAAAGTAATTAGTTTGATGATTTTAAAACCATTAGAAAGCGTGACGGGGAAAAGTAATAGTCAAACTTACGAACTGTAGAAAAATCGTAAAAATACTGGATGAAGTAAAACAAATATTTTAATGTTAGAGAATTTGGTGTGAAAGAACGTGTGCAGTTTTACGAAATCAAAATGCAAGTCTTTACCATTTCTCATAAACCACTAAATAAACCTTAATCTTAAAAGTAAAAATGTTCAAATCCGAAGTAAATGATAAGAAACGCTAAAAATTAGTCCTGGAATAAGAAATTAATAAATCATGCATTCAGGTTTCGACTATGTTTTGCTTTAATAAATATTTTTGCTCCATATTAACCGAGTTTCGTTACAGTACGCCTTCACCCAGCAGTATCTAGCAAACTTCCAAATTGAGAGACTTTGTAATCACCTAAAACGTTAGAAAAAAAAAGAATAACCTACTGTAAATCGAATGTAATTTCGCATATCTTGGGATTCATATCTGTGTTTGTATTAATTAAAAGAGTTTAGCACAGTATATTTTTGCACGCTGAGTGGTAATTAACTTTCTGTTCCATTTCCACGAGGAGTTGCTTTAATTTATTGCGAGAACTTTTGAATGACAGGGTCAGTATGTATGACTTTTTAATTTAACGAGAGCCGAAATTGTTCTCAATCTTTGATGTTTACAGAGGGCACGAGAAAAACTTTCAAAGTAAATATATATGGAGGGAAAGTATCAGTTCGCGAGTGCTGCTGCAGATTTATTAATAATAGTAGGGTTTGTGAAAGGAAACTGTTCAATTTAGTTTACAATTTTCATCAGACAAGCGGTCATTTAATTCCTTCAGAACGTGAAACCCAATCGAAATAATATTTATTTATTTTAAAATTAAATAGTGTGCTTCTATTGAACACGTCTACGTTATTTTCACGTTTCTAATAAGACCAGTTTGTGTTAGTCAGTGAAATAAGAAGTTGTTGTATTCTGAATCATGACTGAAAATAATTAATAGAACCTGTACAAATTCACTTTAAAATGCCTGTAAAACATATTGAAATAGGTTTGTCTTCAATATATACTGAGGAGGAAATCCTAATAAGATTGAAGAAGTCAACAGGTTATACACCGTCTGCTGAGTATTTGAAAACCTAATAGCAGCTGTTATGGAGCTGTACTTGACCAGTTTTGTATTGTCAATGATTTCCTTCTTTGGAGGCTTTAAAGCGTATGTAATCAATCTCCACGACCGACTTTGTTAAGCTCCCCCCACCCGGTCCAAAAAACATTTGAACCGTGTTTGCGTGTTATTTCTAAATTGCTATTAGTCAATACTATCTAAGATTTTTTTCCTTTGTAACTGATTTTATTTACTCTTTTCTCATATGAAATATTTTCTTAAATTCTAGTTCCAGGTTACTTCCACACAGGTTCATTTGCCTTTGGGCCACACATAACAATAGTGTAGGGTCTCATATGAGGTTACGTTAATCAGTTACAATTTGGTTTGCATTTTTTGGAGGAGATTCACTAGAACAACTGAAATTCACTTCTTTGAAGCTCAGCCAACCATGTTAACACATTTATCCAGATTTTTGGTTGTAATCTTGGAGGCGCCGCGAACAGGAAGGACAGTCATGGGAAATTGAACTTAGGAGAAGTGCTTGCTGTTTGACTGTGGGGTTCTGATACCCCACAGCGCAGGTCCAGATACATGAGAAAAAGTCACCAAGGGGAGTCATTGCTAGTATGTGATCATGAAGAACGGCGGAAAAATTGTTAAATCATTATCATATGTAACAATAAAATAAATTGAAAAAACTGTAATGAAGAAGTGACTCCCATTTGCAGGATTTATCAGTTGCAGATAAAAAATTATCATATATTTCTGACCCTCTACGTTAATTTTGTTTTCTACTTCCTTTATACCTCGACGTATTCATGGATTGCCCTAAGAACCTATTTCATAAGTGCGTTTAGGTCTAGGTTCCTCACTGTTTAGGATCCCTAATTAACATGCTTCCCTACGTTACGCCTAGATGCATATTATTACAGTGTAAAATAATATTTCCATTACAATTATTCACAATTATGCATAATTTATTTAAAGTGTCTGTCAGGTATACATGTTTGTCGTTTTTTTCCATTGTGGATCCTTGTTTCTGAAGGAGTTACATACCGGACGACCGACCGCCTTTTACTTCTACAAACGTCAGTTTGTCCCTAATGGACACCATACCTCACCGGAAGAATCATATACTTGCTCGGCGATCTCGTTAGCATCCGGACACACACACACCTTAGATTGTGTTATTGTTATTTAAACTACGTGGAAAGTGAAGCTGTGCTCGTTGTAAGCTAACAAGGCAATTAACTAGCTAATGCATGTCCACCAAGTTAATAAAAATGTGCCTACTCCCATTAAAGTAATTACTGTCCAACGCACCAAAACAGCTGTGCCTTTTCGTGTTCAGGTAAGTGGCGTGTTGGTTCAAAACCTGGTCCCCGATTTCAAAAATCAGTCCTGAGAGGCGGAGAGACCTCTAACTACAATCACTAAACGCCATTTTCTCTGTTAACGCACCAACGGAAGACTGCAGAATTTGTAATGAATTTGTTTATATCTCAAGAACTTAAAACGCCATACTTCAACTCTTCCCATTATCCGTTTACAATTAAGGAAAACAAGCACTCTCAATATCAAATTTTCAATTTGTTCAATATGGGCACTCTAATTAATGGAATTGTCTTTTGTAGCCCAATTGAAACTGTTACTACCAAATGTAACGTTACAACTTGCTGACTTCAATTGGGCTCGATGACGTTTCATAATTGCGAACGGTAAGCGTGTTCACAATCTGAACCAGCTCTCAATCCTGATTCGTATTGATATCAAATATTATTCCTTTCTTGAAGAATAAATATTTCGAAAAATATAAGTAAGTACTTGTTATAGTCACAAATTTGTTCCCCCTTCAGTTTTCCGTTCGATTCCAAATTTTTGAACATTCATTCTTACAGTTTCTAATGTACAGTGACCAAGGATTGTCTTAGTACTGTAGGGCAAACAAAAAGTGTGTTTTTTAAAAGAAAACTACAGCTACAACTTTCTCCTCATAATTACTAAAACACAAAATATATTTTATCCATATTTCTGTTTACTCAAAAATTTGCACATGAGACCAACGTGTCCTGAAATAATTCTTATCAGATCTATTAAAAACTAATAATTTATTATACTATTTATTTGAAAACGTATAAACACCCATTAACCAATTTTTCATACATTAATTAGTTTCATTTAATTTCACGTTATCCATAAATACCTCTGTAACTGTTGTGCAGTTTTGGATTTAATTGTTTCATGTGTCACGTGACGATGGCCCTAGAACAAGAACTCAAACATGTAATGAAAAATTTAAACTTCAAAATGTTTATATTATATCATGAATAATAAATACAATTATTTTTCAAAAATTCATTTACAGAGTGGCCGCGCATAAATTTTTTGAGCTCACTTTTGAACGCATCTGAAGTGCTTCTTAATTCTTTAATGCTATCAAGGAGTTTGATAAAAATTTATATTCCGTTTTTGTCCAATTGACAGAGACATAAATAACTCTTAAGTAAATTATTTTATTACATGAATGCATATCCGAGTTGGTACTAAATTCATCCTAATTATTTATTACAAGTACCATCAATGAGTAAGTACATTGACCATAGAGAGTAAGTATGCGTAATTTATTCGATAGTTCTCTGAAGGATGTCCTAGAATTTACCTGACATTTATTAATTACACGCTTTTTGGTGGAGTAACCCTAAATGTAATTCCGTATGCCGTTAAGGAATGGAAGTAAGTCATATATACTAGCTTTGCAGTTGTATCGCTGTAATTTGGCAATAACTATGACTACATATGTTGCTCAGCTGAGATTATTAATTACTATATTAACATGTTATTTGCATTGAAGTGTTTTACTTAGTGAAATGCCTAGGAATCTTGTACTTTAAACTTAATTAATCATATACCTTTCTAATATAAATGAGGAAATACAAAATCGCGTGTGTAAGGTGTAGGATTTTTTAACCAGGTGCAAGCCACGAGCTTATTGCAACATGTGTGTTACTCATATTTACTCCGTTAAGCTTGGAAATGTATTAGCGGCAATTAGGGCCGCGCTAAATTAGTGCAGCATTATTGAAGTCGTAGAAAAGTAAGTGGTTCAATGTTCTTCTTTGTCTGCAAAGTGTTGCGCAAGACGACGTGTTAGATTGACCGAAAGTTGTTTGAGCGAAACACGGAACTAATTAAGAAACTTAAAGCCCAGTGTTATTATCGAAGTGAGTGTGACGCACGGCGCTATATTCGTTGCCATGCTGAGCATGTGCACCAACTCTCCGCCAGATGCCAGCCAAGACAGTGTGGCGTCACAGCACATTGGACTTGCTTGCCCAACTTCGGGTTAATTAGTGCTGATTAATCCGAATTAACGATTGCGCAATCAATTATGTGGCCTAATGCGCCCGGTTGTTGTGCAAACAAACGACACGAACTAATTGCACTACGAATCTAATTATGCCTAATTATGGATAGTTCATTATTGTAATGACGCCTCGCTGAACTAGCATCTTATCTCTCCCATCACTGCCAACAACTTCAGCTCAAAACGTGGAGGGAAAAACTGATTAACCTCACCAGAATGATGGCAATGAGGGCCGATTAAGGGCGCATAAATAAGTGTGTGTACACACAAATGTTTAATGTAACCTCTTGAAAGCAATAGACTTGTTACAGATCGAGAAAGTCATCAGCGTTTCGTGAAAAGTTACCACAGAAAAGTTTTCAACAATAGACGGCATAAATAATTCAGTTAACAAATGAAAAGACTCACAGCAGACAGACGAATTAACTATCACATTAGAAACATGCAAACAGACGGAATTCGATATTGCAATTAAGTAGAAGTAGATACGAGCATTCTGAATTGGAGTCAGACCACACACGCACAAAAAGAAACAAACCCACAAAAAAACTCTTCCAATATTCCACGGCAACCTCTTCATAGCGTCCATACATTCAATTAAAAAATAAATGCGTGTTCTATTGAGTGGAAGGATTGGACAATCGCCAACTATTAATCGAATTATAGCGAGCGGTGAAGATGATCGTGAGTTTTGCTCTCTGTAGTAGAGTAATGAAAAATCATTCTGCGCCTTATCCCATTGCTTGCGATAACTAATTATAAATATCCTTAACTGTATTTGGTTCTGGTGTGCGAATCATACTAATTTACTGGTAATGAGCTATAATTCATCACCTTTTTTTAGTATTAATTTGGACTTTTTCGTTTATTAAACTCTTAAAACCTTTCGGGACGCCCAAAAGTCCCAGTTTTCAATTTTTTCTATTATGCATGCTTTTTAAGCTAAAAGTTCAAGATGTAATCTTTTCACTTGAGAGTATATTAGTGGAAAAATCGGAAGGTTAATTTTTTTTCTATCCAAGGTAAATCGACGTGAGAAAAAATACAAAGAAAATAGAATAATTTCAAGATGGCAAATTAACTTTCAAATTTGTCGTTTTTATTTTATATAATATCAATTAATAATTAAATAGAAGCTAAATGGCATCCCAAACAATCCAAAAAAAATTAAGTGGTCGAATTTTTTTTTTTTCGGGTGGGTGTTCCGGTTCGCCTTGCAAGAAATCTGGCAACCATATATTTAACTGAACATCTGTTATAAAATATTAATTTAAGAATTGTATATCTTCAAAATTAATTACGATAAGTTAACTGGAAGAAATCAAAATACGCAACTAAATCGCATAATAAAGAAACAGCTTATAATCGAAAAATTATAAATATATATATATAATATATATATATTTATATGAAACTAACTAAAATTCAAGCAAGCGAAGTAGCGAGCAATAGTTAATAAAAATTTCAGAAGTTGAAAACTAACACTTATTGTTGACAAGATTAGATATAACGGTTATAAGAGACTCGTTAAATTAACGTAGAAAAAAAAGGAAATTCAAGTTTGAAGAATTGATCAGGAGACGAAAGAAACTCCCACGGTGAAAGTCCCGAATAGTGACATATAATTCAGAGTACGTATTTAGGAACTCATTCGAAGATGACAATAAGGTGAGAATGGTTTTATTTACAAGAACGTGAAAATTCTAAAAATATTAACACTTACTGTTATTTAAGACTTTTTGAATCGTTTTAATTAGCACTCTATTTCATTCTTCATCTTAAACGTATTTGGCTTACATCTAAATGTAATATTTCAGGATTATATTTTCATAAATATACTATATTTAGCAAGACTTCAATTGATTATGTTTATGATTACAAAACTCATAATTGGCATTACGAATTAATAATATTGATGTTGTTAAATCAAAATTAGCAAACTTAAAACATTCTATACTCGTGTTGTCTCATTAAATTCCTCTTGTTAGATTCCAATTATTTATGGTACATTTTAAATAAATGCAATTAATTAGTACGTGCATCGCTTTAAAGCTCCTGAAATATTAAATTTTGTATATGAACCAAGTTCGTTTAAAATGACTACCGTGAAATAAAGCGTATATTCGAAGAACAAAAAAATGTTTCCTAATTAAGTTTTCTCATAGCATGGTTATGGATAACGGAATTGAAGTTATAAATTCGATGGTATAAGTACAAAGAGTTTAATGAGTGTTTGAAAACATAAATGTTGCTAAAATGGCGGTCCTTGAGCAGTTACAATAAAGTATGTTAAATGTTTGTGGATAGACTGATGTAATTTATAGCCGTCAGAGCAAGTCTGACTGTACCAAAAATACTACTAAGAAAAAGAAATACATATTTCAAGGAATAGACGCGGTTGGCTAATAGTCAAGTCAGACGTAATGAAGCAAGTAATTTATGGCCATTGCAGAGATGCCGTAGACCTAAAACAAAAGTGTCTTAATGATGTCTGCATTGTTGATACGGGGCGGTCCCTTTATTTTAAATTAGGGGGCAATCGTCTCGAGCGAAATATTTCGGGTGCCGATGTCGAGCCGGTCGGAACGTTCGTTCTCATAGAAAGAGAAAGAGTGCAGTGGAGAGAGAAAGAGAGGAGAGAGAAACTAGATAAACTATAACAGCGGTTAATATATCAGTATACAAGAGAAGGTCGGCATTGAAGTTTTTTTTCTCTTTCATTTTTCAGGGTTTCAGGAATAGTTCTTGATTTAATTATTTTCCGGAAACAAAAATTTAAACATTGAAATCGTTTAGAGGATGTATTAGGTCAATATATATCAGCAGTTCAAATTTTAGAAGAAGAAAACGAATAACGTCTTTTATTGTTTTTAAAGAATCTCACAGTCAATGCCTTAATGGTTTATGTTAACTTTTATTTATTCCTTCAAACATCTGTACAAAAAAAATAATACGGATATGCTAAAATGATATGTTTAAGCAAAATAATAAAGTATATAATCCCGATTAATTTATCGAGAATAGACTTAAAATATCGAAGATATAATATTAATTATAACATTAATGATCCATAACTATGCGGTACAGTAAGTTTCTAAATCGCGATCTATGAGAAGTTAAACCGACGACTACCTCAGCGCGTTGTTTTAATAATTGTAAAATTTTCCTTGTCACGAAGAATAACATTTTGCAGCATATATCAATCGGGACATAAACGGAATATTTTAAAGTTGGCGAATAAAATAAATCGTGTCCTATTATAATTTTGTTAATATCCTTCCAAGAATATTTCAGAATAAAACTACGCTATTATTGAAAATGGATTTAAAGACTTCCGATTCTTAGGAACAACTTTTAAGTGCATAAAAATATTACAAAACTATACACCGTGTATGAGACGATAAATGTTTTTCGGCGCAACATGTGGGCAATCCGCAGGTTTAGAAATTTATGTCAACTTAATTTTTTTTCTATAATTGTAACATCTATACATTTGTAAAGGTCCGAAAAATTGTATTTAAAATAAGAATATTAAAAAAAATCTTATTAAAAGATAAATTATTTATTATTAATATTTATTAAATATTTTTAAATATTAAGTCAGACAGTTATAATTGTTATAATGTTAATATTCTGTTGATGTAACCGATGTTATACTATAAAAACTTAACTTAGTACACTACAAACGTTTTGTGATAAAGCATATACATATATATGAGTATAATTACATTACGTAATCGTACATCACATACTGCTAGAACTTTTTCCTTTCAATAACACAGAGAATTCTCACATCGCTATAGTTAACGTGGTATAACGGGACATGAATAAATAGGCACGATTGATCGATGTAACAAGTCCTCATTTCTTAGAACAGATTCGCTATATGTGGAAGCGATGTATCGTATAGATCAATAAGAGGAAAGTTAGAAACAGAAGATAGTTTACGACGGAAAAAATTTAAGCGGTATTCAGCAATTTCAACTGTAAACCTGAAGTAAGAGTCCCCACAGGAGCGTAATTCTTAATTATTTTTAACAGTAACGAGTAAAGAGTGTATTTTTAACATGCTGTGAGGGCTACATCATGCAGTGATACAAAGATGCGAAATAAAAATATACAATTTCTTTTAATCGAATAATAGTTTTGTTGCGTCGAAGATTGCGACAGTCAAATAATATTGGGGACAAGTACACGATACTTCACGTGAGAGAGACGGTCATCGGAAGCCGTTTCACACCTATTGGAATAATGTTAAATTGAGAAGGTGTTTTTTAGCGAGGAAATAATAAGACTGGAGCTAAAGTGAAGACATTTTCTCATGTTACGTAAAGGGGAACGGCGCTTGCTTGTTTCGCAGTCTGTGGTAATTGCGGAATACGGAAATTAGTCGACCCCTAAGTCCTTCGGCGTACTTTAAGCCTCGCCAGAAAGCGGCAATAATTATGAAACAGCGGGCAAATATTTTAATGAGAAGGCCAATCAAACAAAGTCTGGCCAGTCGAGATTACTCTTTTTCATAATGGGTCTGGAAACTTCTCTCGTTGGCCGGCGCACATATCGCTGTTGTAAATTTCCCTTCAGAGACCAGCAAGTCCTGTGAAACGAGATTGAGTTTACTTCAGTGGAATAATCCGACTGCGGTCACGCGGTTATTAAAACTTTTATGTGGTGTTATCATTATAAAGTATAACATTACTCCCCTAAATACCACGTCTAATTTAAACGAGCGGTCGTATGTGTTAGTGCGCATCGTGCGTGCCACATGCTCCCTTAATTGTAAGCATTCGCTGTGTTAATTAGCACGCAGCTGTTCCCTTCCACTGCTGCCAACTGCACCATCTCGCCGTAGGTATTTTAATAAGTTACATTCTTCAAGGATTGTCTTCTTCTCTGTTATCTATTCATGTTATGTCCTCCCAAGTCGAGTTCAATCCGGCTGCGCATTCGCTTCGAGCCGATCCGAAGGTGCACTACAAAGTGACTACACAAAACACCCACGCTTCCATTCTTACGTAATACTATAAAATTAGCTCCCAACCTTTTACGTACGCCTGATATTGGAACTTATGTACACATAACTGTAGCTTTCTGGGACACATACGATCCTTGATGAAAGAGAAGTGCGAGAGCAGCGTTTAAGTAGCATTTGAAAATATTTTGCCACTAAAATTAAGAGTCACTCATTTCACAAGTCCCAGAACTGACATGAATCAGGACCATAAATTTCAAAATTGCGCTCAAAACTGATGTTCCACAAGTAAATCATGTAGTCATAGTAGGAATGCCTGTAATGAAAGAAATGACTTTTGTAGACATGGTAGTAGACATACATATAAGAAAACTGAATTAGCTGTAGGCAGAACATGTCGTAAAGAGAAGAGTGAAAATGACCTAAGTGAAACCGTCTGGGTCATGGTTAACAGAATATGGCAGAAAGTATGCGGTCGAAGTTAACCTAATATAGAGAACAGTGGAGGAAAATGTGTCTTATAAAGGCCTGTACTACGAATGGTTATATTTAAATGGAAAAGTAACCATATTAAAGATTAGTTTTGATTTGGGTTCTAGTAGCCTTTTATCTTTGTGGAGTTCTGTTGCCAATTTAGTACTTACGCAGTTCTGTTATTTACTTTCGGAAGTTAATCTGTCATATAGTAAACAATTTTAAGAACTACGCCTTTCCTCAATGGATTCCATGTAAATATTTTAATTATCAAATTATTCGCCTTGACAGAAATCAAATTGCGTTTCGGAATCACGTTTCAACTATTCATTGTATTTAATTCTTTTTCATTGACGAATGGGTTTTTCTTAATTAAATGAGAAATGTTTATGCAAATAAGAGAAGTCGTTTGCGTAACTGGTACGTCTATGGAATCCCAAATCTATACGCCCATTGTTTTGCATTTGGACAATGACTGCACGTATTACAGACTCTACAAAATAGATAATACAACGTGCGTGGAATTCTTAATGGCAAATGATTCTCGTCAGTATTTATAGAAACGTGGATAAGTTTTTGTTCACTGTCACTTAGAGTACTACATTAAACATTTTGCTTTACGAAAAGACTATTTGACTGTTTATTTTAAATTACTACAGAAACCAGAAAAATAATTTTGGCCTATATTGAGTAGTAGAATATATAACATATGCCATAATTTGAGAAAGAAATTACTATATTCACATTTACAAATATAATTTCTGATTTGCCAAACATCTGATCAATAAAATGTCTATTTGAATGTCGGAATATACGAAATTAAATAATATTTAGCCTATGAAAATGTGATTGTTAAGTTTGCGGTGTTACATAATTTATAATTTCATAATTTGACTAACAGAAGTTTCAATAATTTTATTAAAATAATTACATTTAATAATATCAATAATAATACACAAGTGTTTTAATGGAAATAAATTGATACCGAATTATTAAACACTTTCATTAGCACACATTCATAAATAAGAGATAAATATTAAAAGAATTTAACGTAATTAATTCAATAAACTGGAGTTATTTAAGCATGCTAGGAGAAAGAGATCAACTACGGTTACTCGGATGCATAAGTGTGAACTTTAAAGCTTAAGACTGTCATATGGTGGTGTGTTATCCATTTGTGGCACATTACGAGATGATGTGGAGCACTGGCACTGGTCAGGTGCTGGTATGGGTAGGAGCTGCTGTGACATCAATGGTAGCACAGTTTCGCCCGGGTAGATGTATAGTAGATCTCACTCCTTCCTTGAACTGTCAGCTATACGTATGAATTTCAGTTTACAAGTCTTTATCACTCCCAACTGTCAATCTTATTTGATTCTATCTGGCACCTACCTCACCTGACAACTCTTATTTCCCCGATTAAACGTTTCAAGGACCAACTCGGCTTCCCTTCTTGGATTCGGCTACACTCTTGGACAGCTACAGAGAATCGGAATCAACAACCCTGAAAATATGTTTTCTGCCACCTGGCGTTTTAGCTGAACGCTAAATAAAACATTATTACCTCTACCAGCACTTTAGACGCTCTCTACTTGGTTCCTAAAACCATCTACACGCGACACATTACCTCTACCAATATCTTCCCCAATTTATATCTTTATAATAAACGTAATTACAGAAATGATATAATTTAACTAATAATGATACATGATATGGTAAAGAAGCATAACGATATTCATGAGGAAATTAACACTGCTTTGGGCAAACTTACGTGGGTTGTTTGTGACGAACAGAAGTGGGAAGTAAACAAGCTGCCCTCAAATTTAAAAATGGTAAGTAGCAAATGTTATTATCATACCCAATTCTGTGAATCGCTTGTTTACACTTTATGAAGTCATACATGTGTTAGATCAAAGCTTACGTTTCCCTCCATTCCTCGAATCAAACTATCCTGGCTACAGCACTTCTAGATTTGGCACTCATCCATAAATACATCCTCAACACGTGACGCTTGTGATCTCGTGAAGACCAATCGAGAGTTCTATTTGCTCACCTATTGTCTCATCTTCTCATACGATCCCTATGCTAATGTACTTGATGGATTTATTTGCTACGCTACATTCCGACCTACATTTAGACGTCCCTATGTATTATCTTTGACCCATTGTTTGCATTTTACCTCATATTAATTATACATGTGCTAGTTGTGCAACTGCTTCCTATTGCACGACATGTTAGAAGACTAGGTGTCAAATTATATCTTGACAAATAAAAATTAATTATTTTTTCAATTAAATTCCTTAAAACAGTAAAAGTTAATCACACTTTGAGGAAGTCTTCCTTAAAATACGGATAACATTCAACACGGCATTACTAAAGCCTGGGAATATCTGTTTGGAAGTTTGAGATTGACAGACTAGTTTTCCTCTTGTGAGAGTGTGTGTAATGGCTAAGTCCCCTCGCGTTTGCTCAACAGTTGACAGAATCACGAGCGCGGATGTTTGTGTTATATTTAATCAACGCTTGGACGGCCAGTACCCATTCGCCAGTTGTAGATGGAGTATGCATTGAAACATGAAACCAGAATTACTTCAGTCCTCCATTATAATACTTCGACTTCACTGCTCCGGTTAACAATTGATTTAATTTAGTTACACGTCTCGAATTATTTCAAAGTTCTGAAAATAGGTTTATTATCAATTAAGATTAAATATATCATAGCATTAAAATACAACGTCTTTGAAAATGGTAATTGCAGTTACGCCTGTTTAGATTCTGAAATATGCGAGACCTTCGTAACTGAAAGAAATTATTCAAATCTAGAGGGTTTAATAAAAAAAACTCATAAATGATAGAAAAGAATGGTACTTGACTTCCTGAAGCCTTTATGACACTACAGACTGTGGTTTCTCTTAATTCTTCGCCATGAAGGCCAACTTTAGCTGTGCAGCACGTATACAATTATTTCCTTTTTTGTCTTCGTTTTACACTTCTCATGCTAATATTTCGTCACAATTTCCAGCTCCATTTCAATTTCCAAATTGATAACGGAAAGACCTTTTAACTGCTTTCTATCTGTATCCGTATCTGACTCAGAAAGACTTCATTTCTGAATGTGTTGGGAACCTTGGATACTTCATCAGTCTTCATTTAACATACCCTATCAATTATAACGCCAAGGTTTCATGAATCTATCAAAAACTTTCAGTGGTATTCAAATTAGCTTCTTAAAATATTTACAAAATAATTTGGAAAAAAAATTATTTAGTGAGCGCTTCAAAGACTCACAGCGGATGGAAGGAACAATGTTATGAGTTGACCCGTATGCTTAAATTGAGATTTTCAAATCGTCAGGTTCAAAACATCGCTACGTTCTATATCCCATTTCTTCCCTTCATTCCTAAACTTAATTTTAAGCGGCCTTTCACAAAATAAAGCGTGTGTAATATAGTGACCCAATTTTCCTTACCAACGTTACGATTTTTCCTCCGAAAATTATCACTCTAGTATTGTTTCTTCACTTAACGAGGCGTCCGGCGATGCTGGATCCAATTAAAAGATGAAGAGTCCACAGCTAGTGCATAAGTACATTCTTGACGAGGCTGCAGAGTACTTCCTGGAGAGTAAGGATATTATGAAGATGCGCCTGCGGACATTACCCTCTGAGGGTCGCACCTGGTTGCAGTGCGGTTTGCAGGTTTCCGAATATTTTAATAGTAACCCCGATAGACGGGGTATCTACATTAACTTGAGCTGTGTCGTTCATCGCTTTATTATTACTTTAGACTGCATCAACTTCTATCTTATCTTCAAAGTTTGACTTCAGTTAAGGGTGTTCCACTCCAGTTTCCGCTAGCTGGAACCCATATCACCGACTTTTCCAACATATCATTTTTTTCCTTCTTCTCCTTCATTACGACAATAGTGATTAATAAAAAGAGCGATAGAAATCTGACAACACCGAATTGATCGGTAACAACCACGTTACATGGGTGTAGTTGATCGTCAACGTAATTGCGTTTCACAAACAGAGATTCTTGGAACATGATTGTAAATGTTCCGTGGTCTTAGCTGCATTCAAATGACTTTCAGATATATATATATAACTTCGAGAAGATAACGTATAACTTCGATCCGAAAGAGTCAGTTCATTCCACCAGACATGGTATACAGGGTGAATCGCCTTAAAACTTGCACTACAAAAAGAAGCCGACGTCTTCATGATGTATAAAGAATGTAGGAATAAAGCTGTATACGCGGAAATATATCGGAATGGACGTCAACCGTCTCGACAAATTTTTGTGAACCTCTTTAGCCAATTTCGTGAAAAAGGCAGTGGTAAATACGGTCTTCCACACACATCTCTGGAACAATCACAAAATAAGTGACAAGAAAGTCGCAAAGCAATCAGTATACAGATATCACACTGCAAAAAAATAGAACAACTTCATAGCCTCGTAAATCTCAATGAAACAGCTGCATCGTGGTGACAAAATACGATTTCTCGTTAACTACTTTCCACTGGACGCCAAGCAAAAAAATAAATAAATTCTAATACGTTTATTTTTTAATCTCAAAGCGCATTGCTTCATTTAAAAATTATTTTTTTTTTAAAAAAAAACACTTTCTAATAATAATTAAAACCTGTGTATTGGCAGAATTGTCTAAAATTCAATTATCTGAAAACCACACATCAATGACACCTTCCAATTGCGGAGCAGGTTTTAGGTGATTCACCCCCCACAATAGCTTTATTTCTACCCCTGACTGTTATAACAGCTTCTTTCATTGTAGAGAGTTTACTTGATTTTAAAGCAAAATATTAATTACGAAAACGAATTAATCTTGTCTAATTTATATTTTAACCTGTGACGAAGTACTATAAATTTTATTGTATATATTCACCAAAACAAGTGTTCCCAAACAAAAAATATGTTACGGCAACACTCTTCTATAAAAATTAAATGCTGGCAGACATTTTTATATTTCTTTATTAAAATAGACGTTAATCGTAAGTTGTTACTCTGCACATAAATATTCAGGACTCTCCAGAAGAATGATTAATTCGACGATTTAAATTACAAACAAGTTCCTTATTAACGACAGGACCTTTGTAAGAAAATGGAAGTAAAATCTCACACCAGACTTAAAAATAAAATTAAGCGCACATAAACCGCTAAACCATTGGATTACGATCTTATTATTCTATGGAGATAAAATATTCATTGAACCGCTCTCGACTTATAATATACACAAGCCCAGGCGCAGAGGGGGCAGTTCCGACTAAAGGAAAGGTTAGGTAACTGAGAAACTTATTCCCTATTTGCTAATAGCGTCTTAAGCACCTTAGAGCGGCGTAATTATAACCTGTTCAAAGAGACTTGCAGATTGGCCTTTCGCGGAACTCTGACACCCTGCCTGCCGCAACAACCTGCTTTATATTCAAATCAGCGCAATAAAGACCGTATATCGTGCCAGTATCCTAGTATCTCTATTTCGTGCACTCATGACTTTTTTTTATTCGTGAAAATCACTTGTATACATTTAAAAGCTTGAGTTTTCGGTGGGAAACGGGAGGCTTTGTGGGTTCGATACTTCGTGGTGCCGAGTGCTCAAGTTGATTATCGCGATCAAGATAATTAAAAATAGCAGTTAAATGTTATGAAAAATGTTTGTTAATGTAGCATAATATAGCATTATATTTATATAATGTTGATTCAATACATCTAACTACTATCTAAAATTATCTTGAACGCGATAATCAATGTTCTACTGATATAGTTTGATTTTTCATTCATGATAATTGATAGCTTTTTGCTATTATGTAAACTCCTCACTTCATTCTAAAATAAACAAGAATCTTGAAACTGCTACACTACAGAAAACCCATGACATCTATTCGTAGCTGTCGACAGGAGATAAATGCCAGGAACTGATTTAGTGTTGAGACAGTGCATATTTATAGTCATGAGACGAACAAAACGTTTCTAGTGCTTTTGTGATGCGATCATTTTTTTAAATATCTGTCACTGTAAATATTAGTTAGTGTTAAATATTTAGTTACTCAGCGTAAGCAATAAGGATAATTTATGTTGTATTTCATTTTACGTACATAACAACTGTGGATTGTATCCCTAAACTTAATAACTAATTATGTAATCACTTATATAAAATCCGATTTCCACATAAGAGGGCTAACGCAGAATAAATCTATCTATCAATAACGATTACATATTCAGAAGAAGAATGATACCAGACCTTCAGAAGAATATAAAATGGGTTACAACAGAACGAAACACGTGTTTAATAAAAAGAGACCCTTCTCCTACATTTCTTGCTGATGAAAATAATCTCTTGCTTCACTTTAAAATTATAGTACTATTTTCCGAATAACAATTGAAGCAAAGTTTTTTTTCTCTCTCAAAGGGCTACAGACGTGGCGCCGTATTTTGAGCGGCCGTACCGTGAGCGGACAACAGTCCCTTCCTCAATTCTGACCGCAGGTATAAAGCTTTCCGAAGAGCAACTTTATCAGTCTTTAACAATGATTATAAATTATCATTTTTGTACACTCTTCCTTTGTTGGAATTTTTAGGAACACAGATTTTGAAATTAGATCATTTAATTAACTTTACAACTCCTAAAGAGGTCCTAATAAATTAGAGATTAAATTTTGACAATTATTTTCTATTATAATGTTTAAAAATTTAAATTAATAATAAATTTATAACTAAACAGGTTGATGTTTTCATTAATTTAAGGATGTCAAATAAATATAACCGTTAAAAGATTTGTATCTTAATTGATCATTTCTATGCATATTTATTAAACGAATCACTACTACTCAGAGATAGAAATTATAAATCCAGATAAGTTTGAGAAATGTTATACATTAAACTTGTATTACATTCACTTACTGTGACTGATAAAGTTGCTCTTCGGAAAACTTTATACCTACTCACTCAGCGGTCAGGATTGAGGAAGGGACGATTAAGGAAGGGACTGTTGTCCGCTCGGGGCACGGCCGCTCAAAATACGACACCACAGACGTGGACTGAATTTCACATAATTTTCAGCGTAACTAATGAGTTATTAAACATAAAGAAATAAATAGAAGGCAATTCGCATTTTCGAGGAACAAGCGATTTGTTCCCTGTAAGGAAAACACTCCCCAATGTTACACAACATACTAGATGTAACAATGTCCGATGACTGGACATCATCTACTAACTTTTCCGGCCGCTATTCTCAAAATTTTCAATTTTCAACTTCTCTCCGTGTTACTTAAAAATTGCGTCTTCTGTTTAAATAAAGTTGGCAACACGCCTTTAGATGTGAATACTGTTTTAAATAGTAATCGCAATGTATATAATTTTTTATATAAATAATATTTTTATTTTCGTCTGTATATATTATAAATTAACGACATTTTCAGACAATTTAAAATATTTGATTCAACACTTTAACGACGTTTCAGTACGCTTTTGGAGATTAATTGATTTTAATTTAAATATTATAATAGAGGAATAAGAAGAACTATATACTGTTAATCTGTGATTAGAAAGATTGCATAAAAAATTGTTACGGTAAAACATGACAACTTTATTAAAACCTGAGGAAAGTACAAAAACGCACTGAAACGTCGTAAAGTGTTAAATAAAATATTTCAAATTCTTTAATATATGTTTTTAATGGATTTTAATGTATTTAACGCTATGAGAAAAACACTTCACAGATAAAAGCATAACATGAATATGATATATGTCTAAAGCTTCCGATGAAATTAACCGAATGTAGAGACTATATGTGGTTTTTAAAACAGTCTAATTAAATCAAATAAAAATTATATATTAACTTATGGAAATAATAGGGTAGTGTCCTTTACTTTTGATCCTGCCACGCTTCCCGTAACAGTCAGCCTAATTTATTTAAACAAGTGGAAACAAACGAAGCTGTCTTCTTCGGTGTCGTTGCAATGATCCAACAAGAAAATACTAATTATTTTTCGAAGTTGAACAAATCAAGCTCGCAAACACGAAAAAATTGTCATCATTCTGCGGTTCCACAAGTAACAAATGATCCTTACTCTCCGAAGAATAAATCTCGTGGGTGGATAGGCAAAATTGTGGTAGATTTACGACGCCCTTCACCGCGTTATTGCGTAATTCTTATAAAAATACAGTTATTCCCGTTTAGAACTATTGAAAGACCCTACAAGCAAATAAAAATAGTTAACGAAGTTATTCGGCGTTCGTTAGTGATCGTAAATATTATAAAATAGTCTGGAAACACTGCAAACTAACGCTCTAAAACATTTCTCATATACAGTGATTGAGAAGATCTTAATCATCAAGTCAAAGAGTCAGTAACGTTATATCAATACAAATGTTTTAATATCTCACACACGGTGTTCGAAATTAATATTTGAAAGACAACGTACCTGGATTTAATCGACATACTAACTGGAAACAGATGAATTTGTAAGCGCCATTTCTTTCATTTTTGTAGCATGAAAAGCAGTGTAATATAAGCTTCACATTAATTGGTACCTTTATATGAGGAGTTACAATTTTCGATTTCTGAGAGCAGTGGAGAGGATGATAATTCAAACGTAATAAAGATAACACCAATAACGAGGTGGAATAAAAATTTTCTGCAGTTTGCAACAATGAATAACTCAAGTATCTCTTCGTCTTTATACATATGATTCACAGGGAAAACTTCAATATCTCATAAGATATAAGTTCATTTTCTTGCGGTACGTAGGACCGTGGTAAAAAGAGACTACTGAAAATAATCGGGATCCACGGAAAACGTTTCCAATTTGGGCAGTTGAAACATTTTCTCTTAGAATCTATACAATATTATTTTACGAACAAAGACATGACCGCCAGATTTCCAAACGAACCAAATACTTTGAAAAATCATAAAATTCATAATAACTAATATCTGTGAATTATAATATTTCTAATAAACTTATCCGAATCTCCTTTGCTATTTTACTTAACTTATACTGCGGATTAAATACTACGTCGTGAAAATATGGAGGACCAATAAGAACCGAAGTGACTTAGGACATTATACTGAATGGCAACGATGGTAATCCAGGGATGTAATTTTTTTAGTTCCATAGGGTGATGAGACACAGGACTCAGTAATACCTTAGCTGGACTTCGGAAATTTTACTCCGTATTGACAAAAATGCATCATTTAAAATTATTAATCATAATTTTTCAAGTAATTTTGCACTATGTTAGTCTACTGTATTTATAATTATAAATGATTTTTTCCACAATAATATGTTTATAATGCACATATCTCTGTATTTACTTCGCCTGAAGAGAGTCCACGCCAGAACTGAAACATGTCGCAATTTAGCAATTAATTAACAAAACAGTTTCTTCAACTGTGTTATTGACTGTTAGTTATCAAATTTTTTCTACTCAGACGTAACACTTAAGATACTTTTAAACTGCATTAAATTTTCTTCAAATTTCCTATATCATATCTGTATCCGTTTAGATGATGCATTTAGTCCATCTCCGATAAGTAGTTGTCAATAAAATGCAGAAGCCGACTGGATATGTCTCTGAAGTTTGATTTGATGTTAGGAACCCAGAGATTTCTGTGCCGTGAATATTTGAAGCATTTAAGAAATAATTCAGAAAATGTGTCGACGTGAACCCACTTTGCGCTGTGTTAGATGGTTTTTATTAAATACGCCGTCCGCAAACATCGGACAAGAATGTGTCCGCCTACCATATGTTCGTCTGGTATCGCATTGTTAGAGGATTGCTGTAGGGCAGGCAATTACAGCTGCGTCCTTGCAACGTCGCGTCGCGACGCCGCGCCGAGCAGTGCGAATGGCTTCGTATCGACAGACAGACGCGGAGGCTCCGTCATTAGAGGGGGGCCATTCCTCATCCGGCCCCCGTAATAAGATTACAGCTAATTACTGCTCCTGATGTAGCATTAAGCATAATTAACGGTGATGGAGTCCGAAAATTCCAGCACAGCCGTAACTCGGCGGGCAATTATCTCCCAGAAGGCAGACGTGGTTTCTTTTATTGCGGTACCGGGCGTTCCACAACTCGACGCGCGGGAAGCGATCTTAGCCTCAAAAACTAGACTCGCACAAACGAACTATTAATTTATTTCACTCAAAAAGCATCCGAGCAGTATCCTGTTGAAGAACACTTTTTTTTAACCACTCCAAAAAACAACAGGTTCTTCACATACAGTCACTGCAATTTCGTTTGTTTCCCCCCTAGTCAGGACAATTTCACCTGACAACGAAGTCACTTCTAATTCCTTAGCGTAGGTTTTCAATGCTATATTATTATATATTTTTTATTCGCATAGAATTACTGTCGTAATTACTTTCAGGCTCCGCAATACGCCTTGTGAACGACTTTATTTCCTGTTGTGATCTCTAGCTAATCGTTCAAATTTATCCACAAAGAAAAAAAATAATTTCAAAATTCGTTGAGGCAATAATTTTGTGGGCAAAAGTTATTTGAGAATATAATTAAATAATATTGTTTTCTTTGTTATCTTCCTAAAAGTGGACATAAATTTCAAGATCAAATTAACGAACGATCATCTAACATTCTTGATATTTCCTCCTTTAATTTCTAGCATTGATGACCTTCTTCGAAATATTATTTTTAGGTGCAGTATCAATCACTATAAGTGTCCATAAACAAGGAATTCAATTATTTGACTCAAAGATATGTTCCAGCAGAAAAATAAATATTGTTATTTAAGACAGCATTTCAGCATCCTCAGAAATTATTTTTCCCTTTTTTGTTACTTAGACACATTAAGTCTAATTTCAAGAATTTTTTCACCTTTACCTTTTGCATTAATGTCTGCGCCTTTTTGTAGAAATAATTCTAGAACCTTTTTTTATTGAAGTTTTAGGTCACATCAACAAAAATCTTGTCATTAGCGACCTAGTTACCGTTATTTTGTGCTACTTACTTAAATGATATTACATCATTTATGTGCTACACGGTACGTTATTTAAATAAGGTTGGATAGCTGCTTCTGCTATAAATTTTATGGGTTAGTTATTACCTTCCTATTTTTGCAGAAGTCGAGTCTTGAGAGTGTGGGCCACGATTTTTTCTCCTGATTTCAAGTTATTATTTTGTAGGAATAAAAATCTTTTACAGTCTCCAGTAATATTTATTTCTTTAGTTTCAAAGCTTTCGAAATCTGTTTCATACTCATTCCGCGATTTTGAATTACATAGGAAACGATATTTAATTCTCGGGCTTCTAACCCAGTGAAAAATAGTATGCGCGACGTTTCGGTGACGATCACTGTCATCGTTTTATTCATTCTTTACACCGAGAAAGACTGCATTATATAGTGTGAATCAATAGATGTGCTGTTACAGTTTTTAAATGCGCGATATTTCTACATACCTTAGATAGTCAAGATATTCTTAAAAAAATTAATTCTCAAGTTCCAAAAACTAAGAATTTATTAATCCTTTTTTCATTATTGAGGCCGATACACATACACACTATAAGCAGACCTATGGTCAGTCTGTACTCAATATCTTAAACTGTGCAGTTTACAAATATTTAGTAAAAATGCCAGATAAATTAGTTTTCCGAAAATTTCTATTTATTGTGACTAATTTATTGTTGCGTTTTTTTAATTATTGTGTTTTTTCATTTCATTTTATATTACTTGTATATTATTTTATGTTATTAGTATTAAGTTAAGAGGAATGTACAAATTTACTGATTCTGTTACGTAGCTAATTTTTGCTAAATAAAATTATTTATTATCCAGAAAATCAATATTGTAATATATATGTTATTATCCTAATCATGTTTCTAATATAAAAATCTACAAATTGAGACTGCAACGGCAGATTTTTTTAGTGAGACTGATAATTATAAAACCGCATGAAATGGGCAAAGAGTTTTGGTGAAGATAAAATTTGATTATTCAGGTCTTATTTCAAAAAACAATTCATTTATATAAAATATTAATAGAGCTATTGTTCGACTCTGAAATCTGTAAAAACAAAAGGAAAAGATAAATATTCAAGTTTTCGTTAAATGAACAGGAATATACTGTGTGTGAAGTATATAATTCAATTTTTGAGCTTATTAGGAATCAATTTCCCCAGTTTTGCGTCTTTGAAGGCCAACGAGCGGGAAGTCATTACCCTTAGACGCAACGGTGCGCAGATTTGCTTTTTGCTACCTGATTGCTGTGGTTAACAATACTTCCTCATTCCGTCGAGACACTTGCTTGAACACTGCTTTCGCTGCAACTATTACAAATATAGGAAAAGAACGTTGGATTCTTTTTACAAGCAATTAGGCTCCGATTTGGAAATTAATCGGGTGGACATAAAGACATGACAGCGGCCGTCTGTGCGACAAGTCCTTGTGAAGAGGACCACGGACATTATTTGTGATCCAAAGAGAAAGCAAAAAGTAGTTTCTTAAGTTTATTTCTAGTACGTTATGTCACCCGGAATTGCATTTTAAAATCTTCAGGGTAAAAAAGAAAATTATGTAACGAAGCTCGGCCAATAAAATAACAAATAATCAGGTTAATTTGAGAAAATATTGAAAAAGCCTGTTGAGATTATGTAAGATTACTTTCTAATGTCTGTATTAACGTTTTATGTTGCTAACAATTAACACATATTATACCAAAATGTGAAATTAATTATTATATCAATATCTGAAACAAATCTGTTTATTTAAAAGAAGAATCTTCGTCAAAAAATTAATGGATAGTTAAACAGTCAGATGTAATAGGAAAATTAGCTAATCATAGTCCAATTAGAATAAAAATTCATTCAAATATCTGGCAGCGTCAAAATAAGTTATAATTGACCGTTATCAAAACTAAATGTTGTAAATGTCACCAGGAAAGATTCAAAATTTTAATTTGTGAATGCAAGGTTGATGATGAAACTTTGGTCTCCGTTTATTAGTTATTAGAATTAATTATCTCCAGTCATGCTGAGAAATGTATCGGAAAACTTTAGTTTAAAAACTAACTTTTATGGCTGCATATACTGGATAGTTTTCAAAAGTCTTTAAAACCACAATTTATAATTGTACTGTTCGTTCCCTGTCTGAATATTGTTCTCCTGCCTTATTTATCTTCACAAGATTACGAAAGCGCCGAGATTGAATCTAAGGAAACAAAATGGAGCCCACATGTTAATAGTAGATGTTTAAAATATGCATGAGATTATTTGATTTAAAAGTACCTTTATTTTTACGTTACTAAACAATTTGTTAATTGGACATTGAGACTATAGTATTAATAATATAAGCGATATTCATAATTAAGGTGTTAAAGGTAGGATTCCTTCTATGTATCGAGATTTAATTTTAAAGCAAATTGAGCTTATTTAGAGTTATACCTGGCTTATCTAGTCCGTGTTATCTAGTCTATGTTAAAAACTAAAAGTTATTTGTAAAACCTGTAGCACGAATTATAAATTAATCTTTATTATAATTATAATTTGGTAAATTACATAGAATAACTGTTTTCAACAATTTTGAGCACAACCATAACGTTTTATTTGTTTCTTACGGTCTTTTGCTCATTTTACTGTAACAAAATAGTCCCACAAAATTATACAATTTAAAATAAAATTACAATATATAATTAATTTTTTCATAATCATCCGTAAATCAAAATCTTATCTTTAAGCAACATTAATAATTCAGAAAGTTTTTAATCAAATAAATCAATATTAAAAGCATTTAAAAAAGTTGACATTCCCATTATGGGATTGTTTAAAGCATAATAAGCTGTATAATGGTTTACCACAATTATATATTTCAGTCTAGAGATTCTAGAACTAACTCTAAATTTCAATTGATCAAATAAATCGACGCAATCAATTTCATTATTAACTTTTTTAAAAATAAATTTTAAATACCGAGAACAGCGTTCAAATTACAGAGAAGGAATTCATAGAGCTGTAGCAATATTTTATAATTATATTTTGTAAGTGGTTCTGGCAAATTCATTTGATAAGACATGATTCTATAAAACACCTGGCATTCAATTTCAACTTTCTTGATAATTTTTTTTCTGAAGGGTTCGGAAACTACAGATCCAAACATTAACGTGTCTTTCACCAACGATGCATATAACAGTTTAATAGCTATTGGGGAATGGAATAATTCACATTTTTGTCTAACAAAACCCCTAAAATTGGCATAGCTTATTAATAAGTGTATTTTTATGTGCTTCAAATGTCATTTTTGAACCAAATATTATTCCCAAGTCTTTAATTACATTAAATCTTTCCAATGCACAATCATCAGCATGATAAAATATATAATTTAAACAAATACTAATTTTATACTTTATTAAGTTATTAGTCTTATTTTATAATGCATTTTACTGATGCCTGTATTGCCGTTCCGTGCCGTCTGTAACCAAGGTATCTCGATACCTTTCAAACAAATGTTCTTCAGTAAGTAATATATCCGCTAGTTTTTACGTGTTCTCGTGAACAATCCCTCGTTTATTTCCAGAAATTCATTTCACGTCGTCGGGTTTTGGTATGACGACCTGAAGATGTTTTCCAGGCGACATAATTGTTGGATGTGGATACAATTGAATGCAAATCTGATCCGTCGATTTCTCATTTCAAAGGCAGCTCGACCGAATAATTTCAAAATAGATAAATTTTAAAATGGCTTGTAGGTTTAATTAAATAATTCTTCAAACTTTAATAGCCTAAAAAACTGGGGTGCCACGAATCCGATTTAAGGGATAAAAATTTTAATATTACCATGGTTGAGTAAAATTTAATTTCACCTGGTCTTCTGTTATTTTAAGATTTTTCTTGTAAGGTTTCAAAGCGGAATGAAACGTTTTTAATTCAATATTTTCGGATTAGACACCCGTACGGAATCAAAGTATTCCTCCCCGAAATTGACACTGATAACTAACAAGTTACGGGCCTATCCTTGAAATTATTGCCTACGAAAGAGGAGATGTTTCCGCTGTAGGTAGTAATTTGAGGATTGCGCAGCTACGAAGAATTACGGACGGCTGATTCACCGCGCAGTGTAGCAGCTTGATGAGACTCGCTTAACACTGATGACACACGGAATTTTTTTTAAAAGGCTTTGGATGAGACAGAGGATTCGTCGGCCTTGTAAACTGCTTTGATAGGATCTACCAAAGTGTTCCGTCGTCTTACATGAATTTTTTTTACATATTTTACACCCCCCCCCCCCCACCTAACTTCATCCTAATATGCTTGTATACTGTGGTCACATTCCTCATCTTATGTTACCTACTCTTGTATGATACTTTATTATTCATTGAAATTTCATATGATTTTGTAACAATCTCGATGTTTTCAGTTTTGAATAAAAGCCCCTGATCTGACCAAACGTTATCCTCTATTCGTGATGATTCTTCACTTCAGTCAGTCTTTTCAATGCATGTGCCGAGTTAGAGAAAAGTTAATAAATCTCTGAAAGCTTCGATGCATTTCTCGAACAGAAACCGCGCTTGAATCCTTTCAGTAATACCTAACTGTACACTTTACAGGACAATTATGTAAGGAATTACACTTATCGGGAGCCAAATCTGTATCGTGATTTTGGTCAAATCAAATAACAATGGGAGGATTCCATTTATTTTGCATTCCGTTCAATTCAAGAGAACACGTAAAAAGTAGCGGATATATTACTTTCCGAATAACATTTGTTTGAAAGGTATCGAGATACCTTGGTTACAGACGGCACGTAACGGCAATACAGGCATAAGTAAAATGGATTATAAAATAAAAGAAATATTATAATAAAGTTTAAAATTAGACTTTTTAAAAGTTATATATTGTATTATGTTGATGATTGTGCCTTGGAAACATTTAATGTCATTAAAGATTTGGGAATAATATTTTGTTCAAAAATGACATTTAAAGCACGTAAAATGCACCTATTAATAATCTATGCCAATTTTAGAATTTTCTTAGACAAAAGTGTGAATTGTTCCCACATAACTACTAAACTGTTATATTTATCGTTGGTGAAAGACACATTAATAGTTGGATCTACAGTTAGGTAACCATTCACAAATAAATTTATCAAGAAAATTGAAATTGAATACCGTATTTTTTTTAGAATTATGTCTTATGGAATGAATTTGTCAGACACACTTACAAAATATAATTATAAAATCTGAACGCTGTTCTAGGTATTTAAAATTTATTTTTAAATAAGATAATAATGAAACTGATTGAGTCAATTTGATAAATTGAAATTTAAAGATCATTAATAAAATACGGTGCAATAATCACTATTCTTCAAAGACATGCCTAACTTAAAATATCAGAATTGCGCGACAATTTATTTGTAGAATGAAAATATGAAACATATGTTACAATAATTCCGATCCAATTCTTCTTCGTCTAAAACAACTCTAAAATAAATGGTTTGTAATTATAATTTAAACAGAAAAATCTACTGGTAGAGAATCCCGCTTCAATATTGTCATTTAGACAAAAAATTTCCTAAATGTATCTAAATTTATTCATTGACATATTCGTCTACCAAATTTATTAATAAATTTTCGAGCCACAATATTCGTATGTTGTGGTTTTAAAATTATTTTATAGTTAAGATGATGCGTATTATGATCTATATAAATAAAATGTTACCGTTTCTAATTGTCTGTCCATTGAAATGGGATAAATTCTAAAAGAACAGATTCGAATAAACTTTCAATTTTGCATTTTTTTCCTTTCTGCAGTCACAAGGTACTATATATACAGTTTGACGAATTTCAAGGTAAGAGTGAGGTATGTGGAGTTAAATGAAAGCCAAAATATATTTGAATTATTGGATACGGATAACCGTATTGTCTTTGGATTAATAATATTTTTTCTCAGAATATCATTGGTACTTCGTCATGGCGAGTACGCACAGCTAGTAATATCATGTAATTACAGAATTATTTAATACATTTCAATGGAAACTGCCCAGAATCATGGAAACATTATTCGGAGAAAAACGGAAGAAGAAATCGGTAATCACCGTTATAGTGTAAACGCAATGAAATGTTGAAATATAAGAATGGGTATTGTAAAGAACAATAACAACTACAACTTTTTGTTTAGCTATTACTGTTCCTTTGTTTGATGTATTGACCTGGAGTTTCGTCGTTCATTTCCGTAAAGAGGTTTGTACGTCGTTTGCGTTTCTACTTCCTCCTTCAGGTTTTGTGTTTATTCTCGCGCGTTGTGAAATTTTTTATTTAGTGGTTTAGGATAGTTGTCTAAATAATTATTTTACTTAGAGCATTTTTAATTTGTATGCATTATATAAATATTATTAAAGTAATATAACTTTTTATATTATTATACTTTATTTTTAGTTGTGTTGGGAAAATTTGTGAGTCCCAATTTTTTTTAGGTATTTTTAAGTAAGTAAATAATGAAAAGCATCACCCATATTTCACATTCTCATGATAAAATTATTTTTTCAAAAAAATTTCGAATTGATATTTATTGTAGCCTTTAATAATTATTTTGTAATTTTATGTAATGACGTTTGTTATTTACTCATTCGAGGACTAAGGGAATAAATAAATCAAATCAAATGTAGAGGTTTTTACCGGTGTAGAATGTGGATGAAATATTTTCGGGATTCCAGCCGACTAAGCGCGTCGAAAACAAGCCAGAAGTTGATGACGTGGACAGTCAACCAAAGTTTACCCGGCTGAAAACCAGAGAATGGTATGGTCTGAAGAAAACGTAATAAAATGCATGTAATAATAGGGTGTAATAAATGAACACAAGAAAGATTTTCCATTACGACTTGAGTTTATTTTAATATAAAGGTGAGATAGTTAACATCGGTAAAAATAAAAAAAACAAAGCTGTGACGTGCCTAATGATTTTACCGTGCATCTGAATAAAATGCTGTCGGTATTATTCGCGTCACTTAAAAGGAAACGATTGAAATGGCTGGTGCTGGACCAGTCTCGGGAGTAGAACAAGGCGTTTCGAATCTCGATTTCCTCTCGCGTCCTTGTGAGCGGTCTTATAACGCAATTGAGTGGGCGAGGTTGCAGTCCATTTCCAACGGGATGTGCGGGATAGAGGGGGAAGTCAGCTGTTGAGGCGATGTCATCCCCCTAGCGGAAACTCGACGTTCAAGCTCCCGGCCCGGAAACACACTGATCCATATCCGACTCGTGTCGTGTGCCCCTCTCTTACGACAGACACCCGAGAAAACTGGAGGGCGGCGCACAAACCTGCCGTTTGGCGGAATCGCACAATTAAGCAGCTTCGCCAATATGAACATAATGAAAATAATCGGGAGTCAAATAGTGATTACGAATTTTGCAGCAGATATGGAAACCATTTCCCGGGGCGAAAAATTGCAAACATATAACAATTACTTAATATGCAAACTAGGGTGACACGAATACGTAAATGCTGGTTCTATCAAAGCTCCAAAAAAATCGTAATAATATACATGAACGGAAAAATCCAAACAACATGGTAATTTGTATTTAATGAAACCGTTACTAGACAAAAAACAGTGAAGACAAATCGGGGGTAGATTACATGTTTCGGGAGCTCTTATATCATTCCCAATTAACCTACAGACATGACAAAATAAATCGGGAAAAATTATTTAATGCATATAACCCTTACTGGACGACGTTAATTATCGACAAAAGCATTTTAATCGACTTAATTTTAAGTAAAACGTAGGACGAATAAGAACTTTAAATTCAAGATAATCCCAACAATATAGAGGTTTATCTAGTATTATATAAACAATCGCATATGCTGACTTGTTCTTTTAGTGTTCGCTTCTTTTTCAAATTTCGAAATCTTTCTGGTCCGTACCAATAATGTTGAATACACAGATAAATATACAGGAACATTATTATTTAAAAAGTATAAAAAAATTAAACGTGTATAATAATAAAATTAATTCATAGAATTGGTTTATTACCAATTTCATTAAAATTGAGGACTTACGACAGTATAAAAGTTTGACTACTCATACAAATGCGAATAGAGCTATAAAGAAATATATATTTGAAAGAATACATAAATATCACTAATGAATGACTGAAAAAAATTGCACACGGATCGGAAGTGTTTATTAAATAAAAAAGATAATGAATGCGCAAGTTTGATATACATTTTTTTAAAAAACTAGCACATATATGAGAAGCGTTTATGCGTCAAAATGCACACAAGAGTTAAAAATAATAATTAAATTTATAATTTAAGAAAAAGTATCCTGCATTAATTTAATATATTAATAAGAAAAATTAAATGAAGTGTCAAGGTAATTCAATTAGTCACATGTGAAACATTTCAAGTAGTGATGTACTCGTAACCAATTCTGTTAAAAACGGAATAACATATAGAGTAATATTTACACATAAAATAATATATTTCTTCCGTCACTATCTAGTATATCGCCCCGTTGTTTGAAAATTACATTACTCTATTTTGTGGAAAGAGCTCTTAATACGCTAAAAGTGCAATTCTGCTGGGCATGTTTCATTATTTTTGTTGAAATATATAATTTAGCATTGATTTAACAAATAAAATGTGATTTTTAGTCGATGTCACAATAAATTGACGCAAAATATTTAGAATAGTGTAATCCTTTAGTTTTCCGTTACTCATTATTAGATTTAAAAATACGAGTCTCGGGAATTCGAAAGTTGAAATTAATTTACTTATTTTAAAATGTGACTAATATACTTTCACCTTTGTATGTCGGGACGTAAATAGTGTAACGCGTGAATCTACGGGACATTAAATTTTTGTCAGTATCGAAAGTAAATGATAAAGAAAAAAACCTTATTACTGTTAATCAGACAACCCTATCTTTAATTTAAACTAGAACAAGCGGCTCTTTTAATTCATTTTCACTTTTCTAATAGTAATTTATAAAACGTAAATCGGAACAGAACTGGAATGCTATTTGCTTACTGTGTTTCTTAAAATATCTTATTCTCTTTCACAAAAAAAATAAAAAAATAACGGTATTAGGGTTTCTTAGTTATGTCCCAGAAATTAAGTTAGATGCTTCATGAATATTTACAGCATCAAGTATAGTATAAAGGGAATTCAGGGCAGGGTTGCGATACAGTTACACCAATGGCCGTTCAGAGCCAATGTTACAGATTTGTGTTACCATACATGGTCATTATCTACAGGGTTCAATGTTTATTGCTCCTAATTATTAGCAAAGATTGCAGACATATGGCAATGATTATTTTCCGTATTGTTTCTGCGTAGAGTTGAGTCTCCTCATAAAATGACAATTTTCACAGTTTAAGTTGATGTATTTCAGGGTTCTTGGAATTCTTCCCAACTGGTTTCAGGAAACCAAAGTGAATTTTCCTAGCCTTTGTCGGTAATGGGAAACACTTCCTCAAGTGGGTAATTATTTAGATATTAACTTTAATATTCTTGTAACAGCTCTAGTATCAGATCTTTGTTGTAATCTAGACAGAGTAATACTTCCGATTCATGTAAAACAGGTAGAGGCGTGCGCTTTCTTTAGCGATAGTGCACGAGCAGAGGTCGGCTTTCACTTTCAACCAACGTTACCGATACTTTCTCGCGTAACCACATCCACTTAGCGGACATTGAGGCCAGAATCGGTTAATAACAAGACAAAATAAAGTATTACCGGTTTTTCCCTTGACTGGGAGTTTAATTGTCTCATTTCCTGTAACGAACCTTGCGTCCATATTTCAAAAAGACTGACTTCACTGGCGAATATTAATTTGAATACGCACAGACAGTGTAAAACCTAATTCAATATTAATTATTTCTTCCTATTAATATTCAGAAAAAAATATTAAAATTGATATATATATATATATATAATATTCATTATCAATCAGAAAAATACGACAATGGTCATGTTTAAGCTACCGGTTTGAATGTTTATTGCTCCTAATTATTAGCAAACATTGCAGACATCACAAAAAGAAAAACGGGTACGTTTCTTCCACAGATTTTTATTTTTGTGAGGTCTGTTATATATTACGATTAGGAACACTATGGCCAAAAAATAAACCTCACAAAAATAAAAACGGGTACAACGTTTCTTCTCAGATTTGAGGATACACATACCGAATTATAAGACACCTAATGGCAAGAATTTTGTGGTTACGAAACACATATATGTAAAACAACACAATATAAACTGGAGAAAACTTAAGATCCTTGACGTTATCAAGGAAAAAATCTGAAATAGTTCACATCAAAATTCACAAACAAAATGCTCTTAATATTCAATGTAAAACCGACTCTTTCAGCAAAATCTACGAACTATATGTACCAGCACTTCGCAGTTTCCTGGTTTCCTGTTCGTGTACTTGAGAGAAGGACCACAAATCTGTGGAAGAAACGTTGTACCCGTTTTTATTTTTGTGAGGTCCGATTTTCGGCCATATTGTTCCTAATTCCAAAAAAAGTATAATTAGTACATCTAAGCATTACTATGAGCGTTCAAAGGTTTTTCATACCCTTTTAAAGAACATTTTCTATAATTTTTCGGTACCATTCCAAGATCGATTATTCTCATTTTTTAGCAGAATTCATCGGCCCTTCTAATTGCTATTTAATACTTTAAATCCAAGGCAGCTGTATAGCACCTTATCGTCGAAGGTTATTTTATCAGGTGTGGGTTGAGTAGCAGTAGGTTCTTTTGTAAGCTCTGAATGGGAGGATATAGTAGGCAGGGATTGCGTGCATGTGCGTGCGAAGACGGCTTGCGCTGGTTTAACGACTTCCGCTGTAAAACCTTGATTATTTCTGGGATACAATACGCAGGCTGTATATCGCGCCTTTCATATTCCAACGGAGAAACGTTCGTTTTTATTTCGTCCTCTGGGAATTGCTACACCAATAAATCTTCTATGTTCATATATTTACTTTGACTTCGGGTTTGTGAATATTTATCTCTTCCAATACCGAACGAGTTGAGCTGAGAAAAAATAAGTGGAACAATTTTTTGGGCATACACATCCTATAAAAATATAAACGCATTCAACTGAGTAATCATGCGTGAATCATTGGAACATTTACGTGATGTCCCGAAACTAAGTACCTATTTATTTTATATCGGACACTATTTTAAAAGTTTATCAAGTATTAAACTTCCTAAAAGTGTACTATATATTATATTTTACGGTACAGAATGTCCAAAAAACTTTATTATCATATATTTATATTTATATTTTAGTAGATTAAATTCCAAAAAAATTGGTATATAAATATCGTACATCGTTGTAAAAGTGATACAACTTTTAAGTTGAATAGTATTTATTATAATCAACCAAATTATTTAACTGATATTTTTATTATTAAAATTTCAAATCGTAAATTCTCATATTAAATATTTCCCGTTACAATAACTTTGAACTTCGTGTAATTCTTCTAAATTATAATAAAATGCAGTCGTAACTTAATTTTCAACGAATTAATCAAATGTATTGAAGTTCAAATTGGTATTAAAAATATTTAATTAACTTTTGAAAGACTAGCGGCTAAAATGAGGTTTTTTTTAAAAGCGTCAAGAGTTAGAATGTTTTCAATAATATAGATCGCATTTCGTTTAGATGGGGAATTATGTTTTCTTAAATTTTTTAAATTAGACATAGTCGTAATGGTCTAAACAATCGTTTCCCAATAATTGTAAAAGAATTTATGTTTCAGAGTCGTGCAATGTGACGCGCTTCAAGATTAATGAGAATTAGGGCTTATCAATTTATGGATCCAGGATAATCTAAATTTTTAATAAGTAAACAGTAAATACTTGATTTTATTTAACTCAAGATTGGAAACGTAACTTACGCCTATGTCTGTTTTTAAAATATGAACAAATATGTTAGAGAAGTAGATAATTTATAATTTAAGAGTTGTTTTACACAGACTTCTAAATGGGGACTGTCAATTTATTCCTTATTGCATAGTGAATAAAATTGTTTGTCTAAAGAAATGGCCTGAAACCAGAACCAGAGCCCTTAAGACACAAGGAGCAAGTTACCATAAACAAGCAAAACATGATGAAATATAAAACTCATTTTAAATTAAAAAATCTTGCAGCTCTACATTCTTCAAAGGTAATGTCCTTAAAATGTCACATAATCGTAAAAGTTTATAAGTGGCTAATAAACGATTTGCCATTTCCAACCTTTTTTTTCATCACAATTGCACAAGTAAAGTTGATGGAATTCAGCTAATGAAACTTCTTTTGCTTCTGCCAAGAATTTAACATGAATATCAGCTACTTACCAACAACATTTTTCGAGTTCTTTTATAATTTATTAATTGATATATAGCTATCGGAAACTGATATATTCACGGTGATAAATGTATTATTTTCCCTGTCATGCAAAAATATTTAATCACTTCCAAGAATTTGTTATGTAACGAGAAAATATTTTTAATATTGTTGAAAGTTTTCAATAAATTATAATTTTATGGCTTTTAATGGTTTATCTGGTGAGAAACTACTGGTAGAGTTTATGGGCAGTCAAAAATTATAATAGTACGCAATGAGTGTGTAACGAATTGTGATTAAGAATTAAAATTAAACAATGATTACAATTGCGATTATCGTAAACACAAATAGTATTTGTATATCACAACAAATAACCGTTACTTACTTATACCGATTCAATTTCTAGAAAACCAATCTGTCGTTATAGATAAAAAAGAGAAAGTTCAAGCATCGCAAATGAAATTTGTTGATTACTTCGAACACGGATGTGGGTTTATCTGAAAGTAACGCGCTTTTTATGGTAAACTTGTAAACGAACGGTAACGTTATTTACGAGATACAACTAAATTGCTTTCTGAAGTGCGAAATATCAAACATTTTCTGACGAATTTAAATTGTCCTCCAAGTTTATTTTAAATTTTCTGTCACAGTGATTTTATTTATCTTGATATCCCAATAACCATTATCAAACAACTAGCATCGAATTGTTTATATGTAAGAAAAATTCACTGTATGACATTTTATCGATGAAAGACCTATCTGAAGGTGCCGTACTAATCTTTCAAGATTGTTTATTGTGTTAAGGTGTCCTAGAAATTTTATGAGAAATATTGGAAAGCATTACGAAATTAATTAGCATTGAGACCTTAGTTACAGCAGTGAAACTATTTCTCAGGCCAAGCCTGAATAATTTCCAAATAACATTCTCTGACATCTGTTCTTGTAACTTACTGCGGATTTATTTATCTGACTTCAATAAATTTATAAATGTATGAATGCAGCAAAATCAGTCAGAAATAATTTATTAGCAGAATAACAAATAAAAAATTAACACAACGTTTCGAACTAGGACTTCAAACAGGTGTGTACATTGGAGTAAGTCTAAAATTCAAATAAAATTTATATTTAAAGAACTGTTGTCTAAAACAAATTAAGCATAAAAATTATAAGGAATAGATTTAACTTACAATTTTCATACATTGGCAAAAATCTTCTATAAATATAAGCCAAATATTGATGTAGTGTAAATAAATTTTGCTTATAATTTCCAAGGCATCGTCTGTCTGCAATATAAGATCAAATAATTCCGCTATTAATCTGAAGAATGATACCAATAATATAAATAAAATTTATTCTACTTTATTGATGAAAGTTATATTATTAAATAATTCTTTTATAGTTTTCACTATTAATACCTACAACAATATTTATGTATTTATTCATGCCTTTGAAATTCTATGTAAATTTTTTATAAAAACAATTTATATATATTAGAGAAAGATTGATGAATAAAAATAGAAGAATTTTGGCAATGTATGAAAATTTTAAAGTAAATCTATATCAAGTAATTTTTAAACTAAAAAAAATTTGACAACAGTTGTTTGAATATAAATTTTATTTGGAGTTTTAGATTTACTCCAACGTACACCTGATGAAATCCTAGTTTGAGGACGAATCGTTTAGTTAATTTTTTCTTTGTTAATAAATTATTTTTGATTGATGACTGTATTCATACACATGCAATTTTTATTTTGAATTAAATTTTAGCATAATTTTTCAACGCTCTTAGTACGAGCTTACTGCGTTTAAATAATAATCATAATTCCCATGATTATCTTGCGACATGTCGTGTGTGATACAAAATAAAAATACTGTAATGTAAACTGAAGTATTATGAAAAAGAGAGACAGCAAGAAGAAAGTTCTTGTGTTTTCTTCGCTGTGAAATTTATAATAATTCTCTACATTTTCACACTTTTACCTATTCCACTTATGTAATTCTAGTCACAGATTTTCTTAAAAAGTTTTAAAGGATCGTCTAAGATTATGTTATTTAAATATATTAATATGAAAATAAAAAAATCTATCAACGTATTTCGTATTGTTATTGGTCATATTGGATTTAAATGGAATCCGAAACTTTTATCTACAATCGTATATTTTGTTAATTAATGTGAAATACAAAAAAATATTTGAATTAACATTCTGTCCACTTTGCAAATCATCACTGAACCTGAAATCTCAGAAGATCAAAACTGAGGCAGACGAGTCACTCGTGGGAGAGAAAACGTAACCTCTCAAAACCTCAAAGAGATTTCTCTCTGAAAAGACTTCCCCTTGTGGCGAAGACAAGGCTATTAAAGGCCACACGTGGTTTCCCCTTGGAAGGGTGCCCAACAGCGCCAGATTATTGCTGTTCTTCCCCGAAAGATGACATGAAACTGCGCCAATACGTAACCGCATCAATTTAACAATGCCTTCGTGCTCTTCCCTCTTCTCTTCTGGTAATTTACGTATTTGTGATAAGGAAAACTCATCACGGGTATTGGAAACCCTAAAGGTGAAAGCTATCAAATTTCATTAAAAAACCACGGAGATATTAGAGAAACCAAAATATTTTTGAAAGCGTAATCGTCTCTTAAAGGTTATGACAGATAATTATAATGCAAAAGAAAATTGGGATTTGCTTTCAGGATGATTACCATTGGGTGGAAACATTTTTAAGATAATGTGTTAGAGATTGTAAATGTCTAGCAAATAATAGAATGAAGTGCACAGGGGCGTGTTAACGTGTCTGAAGGGGAGGGAATTATTGAAACGCTTTTTACAGTACCATTTCTTGTCGGTCAGTTTTTAGGTTACCGTCAGACGTGTTTTACCGGGTTTCAGTTGATGTATTATTCCGAGAGTCCTCAAAATTAATACTACATTATACGTTAAAACAAAAGTATTTCTTGAACATGAAATATATTTCGATTTTCTACATACTAATTGACATAGCCATTAAGTTATCTCGAATCTTACATTTGACTGGCTTGAATGCAAAAAATTTTGGATTTTAAAATTTGCCAATTTTTTTTTACTACATTTACAAATTCGTGAAATTAGGCTGATTAGTCTATATGCTTCACTACTAACGTAATTTTCTGTTTAGTTAACTTCAAATGTAATTCTGTTATTGATTTTAAATATAATTATTATTTTCTGTAGATGGAGTACCGGAGGATTATAAAAATGTCTGAATTAATTTATGAGTATTAATTACTTACTTAATACACTCACGTTTGTGGTGTTCAAATTTGACCGGTAATAATTCTCTAAATTATAGATGTACTATGATGAACTCGTTATATTATTACGCAGAAACGTTAAGAAAATTTATAATTTTTTTAGAAACTTGTTGCCATATCCTGTGACAAGTCAAGTTTACTACTTACTCACTGATAAATACTTGCATTAATTTACACAGTTTTGGCTGGAAATATGAGCGCAGAAAAAGTCTTGTTAGTCAAAATGGACGGGGTTCGATTTGTAAGTCTATTCCAAAAAGACTGGTTCTGGGAAATCCTGCATAGAAGCTTGTTTTATTGCCCGCTAAATAACCTTAGTACAGGGAGGCCATGTTTTAAATTTAAAGTAGTATTTTACTCCTGTAAATTTGTAGTCTACATTCCGAAGGATATTATGAAAAGAACTATCGTCACATTCAGGGAAAAATAACATAGATATAAATACACTTAGATTAACAAAATTATAGAGCTTTCCTCGCTCCTTAAATCTGGTAATATTCAGTACAAGTATGTACCAATATTCTTTATTTTTTCCTACAGTTAAATTATGACAAATATGACTGTTAACCGTTCCCACAAAACGCATGGAGTTTAATTTTACCAAGGGCCGATGAAAACGATCAGCACAGAGGTTATTGGTGTAGGAATTTCTTCTTAAATGAGGCTGAATCCATAATAATCATTCGACTAGATATTGTGACTACAACCAGTGCTTTTATACACGTTGAATGTAAGTGTTCTGTTAAAATTATAGAAATTTTTACTCACCACTTAACATTTCATTAGTGTATTTTGCAACCTATTTTCAATTATTTGCGTGTCTTGAGTATATTTCAGACACTTTCTTATTAGTTCATCGAGGGTTACAGAAAATAAATAGATTGAAGTTAAAAGGATATTCGTTCAATGATCTGTTGAAGTTCAAATATCCGGGTCCAGGCTCAGGAGAAAATTACAATTAAGGAAACCTACGGCCGGAGAGTGGAAAATTAGAATTAAATCGTCAGGAAAACCGGCGAATCATTATTTGATTAAAGTTAGTACCAGTTGGAATTTGCGAAGTGAAATGGGCGGGAGGGTGTGTCGTGTAATGAAAACGTCGTATGTGAGTAATGTGGCAGGTGTTATGAACAATACAATTTTTACAAATAATCACCTTCTATGAACTGCCTGGTGCAAGGAAAAAATCCCATTAGTAGACTTCAAGCGAGCACCATTAATTATAAGACAGAAGTAAATTCATTATGAATATAAGAAATTCTATAGTTATTATAGATTATTATATTTACTTCATATTAGTAATTATATTTATCTGAATTCAAAATAATTATAAAGTTATGAAAATAGCCAAATTTGTCATAAATGATTTATTAACTAAAACTTAAAAATTAACACAACGTTTCGAAGTAATTTCCATGCATTGCCAAAATTCTTCTTTAATATTGGCTTAATATTAATATTGTATGAATAAATTCTAAGCAATACTTTTTTTACAACACCAATTCGGCTACTAATTATAGAAAAAATTATTTACTCCACCCCACCCACCTTGATAAGGGACGTAATTTTGTGCTTAGTTTTATGATTTCTTTAAAAAAAATCTGACTAATTTGACTGTGGTAATACGTTTATGAATATGATATTATATGCCAACTTCAGACCCAAATATAACAAATAAAATAAATAGAAATATTGCATATTGCTACTGACAAGGAGAGCGGAAAGGAAATGTGGATCCCTTAATTGTGAGACGGAATAAAACTAGAGTTAACGAATACCCAAATAGACTAAATGACACTGTTATATATTTAAAATGGATGCATATGAAGTAAGTTGTATCACGGAAATATGTATCGAGAAAAATAGCTTTTCAAATATGATAGAATTTTATGAAACAGATATTTATGAAATAGATTACATCAGACATACTTAAAATCATATATGCGCCAGATATATGAAAATAATTTACCAGTTACTCAAAATTAAATAAATTGAGGACCTTGCACTTTACTACGTTCACGCTTCCGTTGTTTGTGAAATATCATAGGTCCGTCATCACAGGAACAATCCGTACTGACGCAAATGATGCACAGAAGAACTGAAATAGACAATGAGGAACGGCAGGATGAGGAACAATTGCGCTTGTGTAAAGTAGGAGTTCAAGGAAAAAACTATTAATTTACGATTAGTAATGGAAGGTTTCATCTCCAAGACATTGGTAAAGTTGTGGAAGTTATGGATAACGAAAATGGCTTTGATTATGATATTTAAATAATATTCTTTAAATTTCACAATCAAAGCAATTTTCCGCTTTGTAGGAAATGTGACTGAAGTCCAGAGAATAGACCACAAAGTATTTCGTTTTAAAACAGCAGATGTAAAAATTGTTTTTCTTTTCCCATAAAGAGAAATTGAATAAATAAAAGTTTGAAAAAAGAATTAAAATGTAAAGATACAGAATACCATTTGTAGGGCTCGCAGACTACATTTGATACCTTTGCGAAAAAAAACCCCCTTACAATGAGTGAATTTATCAGTATACAAGAATTTTTTCAAATATGAACGAATTAAGAACTATATTTATTGACAGCAGCTAAAATGCCAATGGATTAATTGGATTCGGTGAAATGTAGCAAATTTGTGAAACATTTTTAGATGATCAAAGAACTATCCCACACAAAGGAGACATTAAAAATAGTACTGCTCAAGAAAGCTTGATTCAAGAGTAGCCTACTTTTAGGGGTGTAGAAAACTGTTGGCGATTATATGGACAGATAAAATATGGAATGAAGAAATTTTAGTAAATGTCGCAAGATGTGGTAGTATGAATGGCATAACTCTAGGGCAAGTGAACACTGTAACATTGGGTAAAATGAATGGCAAGCGTAAAAAGGCAAAGCATAAAGTACTGACGATTTTTAAGAATCGCGTCTCGCGAAGATCAACTTCATTAATCAAGCAAAAATGTGGAATTGAATTTACGAGAAATTCTGAGGCATAGGCAGATGTTATTTACTATGAACAATTCGTGTAATAGTGTAAGTCAAACTTTATTAGATAGATTTATTCACCATTAGCCCTCTAATGAAGAAATGTACAGTAGATAAATTATATATAAAATAATATTAATAGTAATAATTAATAAGTTACACACAAACACATAAAGTTCATATCTGTTCACATTTGTCCAGTCACTACATTCATACCCACTATTTACATAATTATTCAATGACTGAAAATATTAAAATATTTCTTAATATTCCACTCAGTGTGTGAAATAATTAAGAGTCCAATGACAGTTTGGAAAATTATATTAATTCCATGAAAACATTTAATTGCGTTTAAAATTATAAATAATCAACAATTCCTGCGAAAATATTTCGGAAATAAATATAAATTAGGGAAGTTTCCTATCGGAATAATTTTGAACAATTATGAACACAGCGATCAGTTTGGTGTTATTTAACCGTTTCTCTTACTCCATGAAGAAGTTGGACTATCTACAATTTCAACTTGAAAAACATGACTTTATTCACTCGCTAGCATTTACGTATCATTAGGATGTTTTGATATTGAAAAGATAACTCTAAATTAAATAATTTACCAAATTATTAATATAATGTTCATATGAAATTAATTATCATGGATATCGAAAAAATGGTTAATTTAATTGTTATCTATGAACCAATAACCTGGAGTAATTTTTTACTTAGAGTTTACATTTTCATTGAGAGAAAGGAAACTGAAGGGTGAAAAAAAAATTGATAATAGAAAATAAATTTATTTCCCACTAATATTGAGATAGATGAAAATTAGCAAAATTCGGCAGCTCTTGAATTTTATGAATTGAAATTACTTTTTATTTTATTATTTTGTTTATTACATGAATAACACTAACCACACTAAATAACGATTTTTCATCTCCATGGAATATTAATTTATTATGAAATAAAACTTTTAAGGGAAGTTATGGGTGTCTTTATGTCGAATCACAGAACTCATTATTAACCAAGAAACTTATCAACCACAATTTTGTTAAAACTGAGACTTTTCTTTGAAAAATTATATTTGACTCATCGTAAAGTCTAATAAAACCTAATCCTGGAAATGTAATTTGTAATTAGTATTGTTACTAATTGCTATTTTATTCGTAAATTTACATTTTTCTTAAATTATAAAGAATTTATCGCTTTATCCCAGAATAAAATCGTAAATCGTAGAGAATAATATCCAATTACAAACGTGAATTATTATATGAGAATAAAATAATTTTATCTGTACAAAATTATTAAAAACACAGTATGAGTGAACAAAGTTTTAACGATTGCTTCTAGTTCCCTCTCATTACAATGAATATTATTTTTGTACGTCAACAACGACAAAGTGGGAGTCGTGAAGAACGAAAATGACTTCTGGTAATTTATGTTCGAGCGTGCGGCAGAAAATTATTTCTTTGCGTCTCTAAATCCTAGAAAGAAATTTCGCCAAGAAAATGAAATTCTTCGACGATATGAGTTTGGCCGCTTCAAATATTACGTTAATTTCCTACCGAGACTGTGTCGAATTGCTTTGTTTCTGTATAAGGAATACGTGGTTGAACCAGAATCGAAGGTACTAAAAATTCATAAACAAGCATAATATTATGTGACCATATTTTTAAATTTTAAGGGCCAGAGGAAATTGAAATTTAACTGTAAAGGGGTTGAAATAATTTACGTGAATTGATTACGACGACTATTTTTGAAAACATACATTAATCATAATAATTGTGTGAATAGTTGAAGTGGCTATTCATAGTTGTATTTTTTTGTACTTTCAATTAGTTAATAGGAGGAGACGAAAAGAGTAGTGTCGTCCTTATGGTATTTCAAAATTTATTCTTTATCGTGGAAGCATTTTCATTCATACGGTATTGTGATTGTTCCTGATAATAGTCACAGTCGTGATTATACCCAACTGAAAGTAATAATAATAACGGTAAAATAATATCAACGTTAATTACGTGTAGATTAATCTAATTCAACCTAATTTCTCAGTAAGCTGAACTTGAAAGTAATATTCTTAGAAACAAATTATACAGATGAAAAAACGAATCTAATAACTAAAAATCTATTCTGATTACTGTAATTTGTTTATCTGCCTATCGCGGCAAATTATTTATTCGAAATACAGCAAAATGAACTTCGCAATTTCGCCTTGAAAATGAATGCAATTATCTCGAATGGGGGAACGTTTCTCCTTGATGAATGCGTGTATGTGAATTAAATGTCAGATTATGTGAATGTTGATGATCGCCCCCTAGTGAGTCACGCTGAAATAAAGGCTTCCCTCGACCCACCCTACTTGCACTCTTTACGCCCGCATTACTAATGCCAGCCGCTACAATTACGTGCATTACAATGGCGTTCTGAGTCACCACTTCGCCAGTCGTGTGAGAGCTAATCTGGAAAATTAAGCACTGTGCTACTTTCTACATGCGACGTTACGCAAACCGTCTTGTTCCCTTGTTCCGAGCGTAAAATTGATACCTTACGTCTCTCGCCGTGTACAGGGGAATTATCTCAAGGCGCAGTAGCGAGCACCCGCCATTGCAACACCACGTGAAAAATCCCTGTTCGGACACTACAAGGAATGTGTTCTTATTACCCACGACGCCTACGCCCCTTCGTTTCCCCGAGTACTGTTACTTAACGCATGAAAGTGAATTTACCGAACCCATACCAACATTCTGCATGAAAGTGTTGGTTCCCCTGATTCATAACATAAAACAATTTGGAAATTAAAACGCTGAAACTATTTCTAACAGCAACCTGTTTGCTTCTTACCGTAGAAGTGTCTATTTTGTGTTGATAAGACGTTTGGACACCGTTTTTATTAATCCGGGATATAATAAATAGGAATATTCCTTTATCCAATCGACTCCATCATTTTTCCGTCACCTTCACATACTTCATTATTGTTAATATTAGACACCATTTGTTTCCTCAATAGTTTGGTTTCGCTCTCTTTATTCTGGAAATAATAGTTTTATTAGGAGTCTCTTCATTAAATAAAAAACGATAGAACGAAACAATTTACGTTTCAACTCTTATTGTTGCTAGTTTTCCGTACTTCTCGACGCATTTTTAAAAATTCCCGTCAGGGTATCCGAGGAATGACTGGAAAGTACTTCTGAAGTACTGGAACTAATTTATCTCCAGTAATAAATTACTCTCTTTACAGACAAATTTATTACGCCCAAGTGGAATTATAACCTGATGTAATTATAATTTTTTTTAAGAACATTGACCTTGATTACAGACTAAACAAGGCTGCGTTCATAATTTTTTGATACTAAAACGTTGCGTTTCGTTTCGACCTGTCTGCAGTTCTTTATCAAACACTTGTTGAAGACTAGCAAAAGCTAATCTGATATATATCTGATATATATTAAATATATAATCATTTCTAAAATTATTTTGTTCTTATTTACGATTAAGCCAGTATAATGCGAGAGTTCAGCTCAATAGAAAAAATATTACGCGTATAGCGCAACAAATATTCTGAAAAATTGTATCCCGAAATTTTTTGTTGAAAAAAAAAAATTATAGGCTAGCGAAGTAAGTTCACTCCTTATTTTCAGTTATCAGTAGGAGGTAATAAGAAACTGATGTTTACTGTTTACGTCCGTTTTAAAAACAACTTGTGAAATGCCGCCATTTTCCCAGCTTTGACGTATTCCTTTTTCTGAATCAATCAATCCGTAATTAATAGAAAACTGTTCAGCATATTTAAAATTTTACAAATTAAAATTCTGCTGTATGTTTGTAGAGATTCACGACACCTCTGCTAATTGATGACTTCAAAACAATTAATTCCAGACGCACTTCTGATCGTATTTCTTTTCGTCCTTCGTTGTCTTTGTGTTCGAGGACAAACGGAGAAGAAATTGTGAGTGAGGAAGAAGTGACGGGTACTTCTTGCTCGTGTGTAGAATATAATGAACAGAACATATGTAAATCACGTTTTAAAAATTGTTGCTGACCTTAAAAGCTTTTCCGACACACCCGTTTCTAATTCCGTTACGTTCACCGCATACGTGTACCGTCTTTGAATTGAGTTTCTGTAATTGCTGGAGTTTTAAAATCAGACGAAATTATGCAATTTCTTTTGAAAGGCAATGTATAGCAAAAAAATCTCCTCCTCTTTTACTTTCAAGCCTATATGAAATTATACTTTTGTGAGAAACAGATTAGTTTACCATACGAACGTTTCCATAATAAGAAAAAAAAATGACGTATCGTTTCTGGATTTTCAGATGTTAACGAATTCTTTTCTCGATTCTCTTTTGATGTTTATTTTGAAAATTAATTACAATCTTCGGATTTTTTTTTGTAGTTATTGATTTTTGCGCTAATCAAATACCATGATTTCCGAGTAAAAAATATAAGTCGATCTTCCTATTATTACTTATAATATTTTTTTCTGCATTTCGATCTGTTTACGTTGTCAATATTGGTGCTGCAAACAATTTTACAAATGTACAATATCAGTATTTTTGAAAATCGAGAAATAAAAGAGCTTTTAACAACATTTGGAATGTGATAAATAGAGATAAATCGGGCAAGTGAAACTAAAATTTACGTTAATAAATTAGAAAAACTACGTAAAATGCACATACATACAGTTCATGCAATATTTCGTCTAGTGCTAGTAAAAACATGCGGGGTGGCTGTGAGAGCGGTGATATTTCTCCTGAAGACCGGCGAACAGTGTCTGGGTAGATTCAGAAGCTCTTTGCCAAGTCGTGCATTATAATTCTTTCAGAGGTACAAAAATAAGTAACGGGGCAATAACAGAGCCGCTAATAGGAACGCCGGCAATTTAACTGTCAGACGGAGAACGGAGCCATCCAAATGATATTATTCTTGTCATTATAGTAGCACAAATACGTTATTATAGGCGAATACCCCATTAAGCTCCTCCGGACTTTCTCGAGCTCCCACGAACTCAATTTCAGATCGGAAGGAGGAAAAAATACCCGAACCAAGGACCTCCAATAAATGATTAAAAATACAATCAGCGGGCGGATCGCATACAATATTTACTACCCAAAATAGGCTAAATTTAATTCTGGCTCGTTATTAAAATTGCCGCGCTTCCCCCGCCACATCAAATGACGCCACTTTACCGTCATCGCCGTAAAATAACGCGGAACCCGGTTAAATTATTAACCAAGTTATCAAACATTCTAAATTCTGTTTAAATTTAAAATAAAATATTCATTCCGATGCAAATATGCCGCATTTATCGTATGTAATCTGTATAAAGCCCCTATACATTTTATTAACTTCATTACTATGAACAATGAACAAAAGTCAAATCTCCTAATTTTGACGTTATCAAATTTTTAACGCAATTAACGGCACGGGTGGCGGTGAAAATTGGGTGAGGTGGACAATAAAAAAAAATATATTTGAAATTCGGCACTGCGAGCAGCGTCGCGATCGGTGAGCGGGCGACGCTTTAAGACGGAGCGGCGCCGGGCCAAGTTTTCCAGCGACGCTAGGCGTTTAAAGAAGTTTTTCGTCCCTGACGGGCATGCGCCCCGCTGACCTGCTCAAGAAGACAGAGAGGGGAGGGGGGAGGCGGGGGAGGCGTAAGGACGGCCTTGGCGTAGACGCCGGCAGACGGCGCTGCTCGGCGCATCTGGGCGCCGTCGTCGTCTTCCCGGCGACGCTCTTCTCCTGTGCGCGGACGACGAAGTGCCGAGTGCGAACGAACACGTGTGCGGACAATTCTCGTTTGAGGAGCAGAATATTTATAACGTTGTTTTCCATGAATTTCACAGAATAAAATTACAAGTGGGAGCCGCTGGAAGAAGTCTGTAAAAAGTGACAGGGTTGGAAAACATCTAGGTCGCGGTGAATCGGAAACGATGTAAAAAGGGGGGTGAGAATAATACAGGTCCGTGTCAGTACGAAAGGCTGTATTAGTTATTTGGAGCGTTTTGAGGCGCTCTATAGGAAATCTTACAGATGACGCGGTAAGAAGCTTGTATGATAAAACGTCTCCAGAAGACACCTGCGGCATGAGACCAAACAAATTTCCCCCAGTTGTATCCATCCATTCGTCGGTGATAACTGCCCCGCCTCCGGATCTCCTGGTCGTAACGATCCGATCACTTATTATAATCGGCCTCGTGGTCGGGAAACATTAATTAGTTTTTCATATTGATTTGTGACCGAATGTGCCGTCTGACAGTTGTATATAATTCAAGTCGCATTGCTTCTTCCTTGTCGGGCTCGTTACGGCCCCGGCGGTCCGTATAAATTTCTCTCGCTTAATTCAGGAATGTAATGTCATTATAATATTTAAAAGCGATGTAATTTAGTTCCGTTCGAGAAATGAAACACGTCAATTAAGAGCGGGTATAAGGGAGAGGAAGGCTGCTTTGTCGAGGGTATAGGGAATTCTTCAGTGACAAGTACACGGGTTCGAATAAATGTGAAACACGAAAAATGCTTTGGTTCACGTGTAATCGCCTAATTGAGACGAACTCGATCTCTGTGAAATTCGTTACGAATAGAACAAGAATTAGTTTGAAATAGTCTATGACCCAATCTGCTCACATGTCAAACTATGGATTATTTTTAGGTATGCCAGAGCTTACAGTGAGCCAAGAAGACGCTGAGCTGTCTAAGAGTGAGCCTCAATTAAGGAATGCTGCTGCTTAAGGGAACAAACATCCATTAGGTAATACGGTTTGTTTGTTAACACAATTTACAAGAGGAGTCAGGCGCTTCTCGGAGCAACGTAAACACAAGGAGGAGGCACAGTGCAGCAAAAGCGATATTGTAACATGCAGCTTATAAATCTAGAAGAAAAAGTGGTGTTTCCAGACAAAGATTTACGCCAATCTCGTTTCTTACGGCAATCTACAGGGTACATGCGAGTAAAAAAGGAACACGACGGTATTTACAAGGGAAGGGAAACCTTCATCTTTCAGACCATCAACGGACAAAATATATACGCGCACATAATTCGCAATTAGCGGGAGTAGCAATTTGAGCACACTAAATTGTTCCCGACTAAATCCATTATCGTGTTAACTTTCATCTGTAAATCGCAGCTTCGAGTGGAAACCGAGCAGCCCACGTAAGGGAGAGAGGTACGAGGAAAAAACGAAAGAAGAACAGAAGAAACCTGTTTCTAGAACTGGAGGATAATTACAGGCTGTGTATCTTGTCTAAACGAATTACATTCACTGCGGCAATTGCGAAGGCATATATCTGGCCGAGTCATTTCTCCGGCCCGGATAGCCGCGCCAAAGCAATTAACATTCATTTGGCTTTCTTTCTTATAGGTCACAGCTGACCGTTTGGCGAAGTATGACTTAGCAATCAGAGTGGAATGGGCGATCGGGAGATCTCCTCGATAGCAATTCTCCCACGGATCAGCCGTTCTAAATCAGGCGCGGGCAAACGTACGGCTCGTAATAAGTACTATTAGGGCAGAGCGAGTTTATCACCCGTCTTGGTAACTCACGCGGTGCGCGCCGCCCCCGCCCCCGCCACCGCCACACCGAGCAGAAAACACCATCCGCCGTGTGGACAATTAATCAAACGCCGTAAATCGTTTTAGCGTATGAATTTCATCATTACATAAAAGTCAATATTGTTATTCGTATTACGCGCGGGGGTTTAATCAGTGTCATACAAAACGCGAGAGGCAACTGCTCCACCGGGCCGGCTATTATTACGTTTAATTACTTCTGTAATGCAATCAGCAATATATAGCGCGGCAACGGCGGATAATTGAAAATGCGCCATTTACGCTACTTGAATAGCGCGATAAATTACGGTAATAGAACTAACACCGTCGGCGTGTCTTCTCCTGTCACTCGACGGATTTACTTAATCTCCCTGACAGCCGCAAGCAGGAAAAAATAAGCACACACTCTCACCCACACACACGTAAACACATAAAGGTTGAAGAGTTGTCTGGAAATATGTAAATATTTACCTGACGTATTGAATGTTTGCGAGTCCAGCTCAGAAAGTGAAGGTCGGCGTATGCGGCGAGGATTCCGTTGCCGTCTTCTTCGAGCGCTCAGTTCGAAGGGGTTGGCGGTAGAACGAGAATCTAGTCGGAGAACTGTCACCGAGTGTACGTGAGTGCGTAACTGACGTTTCACAAGCCACGGGAAGGAGTGTCAGCGAGGGTGCGAGCACATGTGGGTCGCGTCGTCGCACATGCCAGACACGTGGTCCCCGTCTTCTGCAGGCTGGTGCACACGGTGTCTCCCCAAGGCGGCGTGCGTTACGCAGCTATCGCTTCGCACAACTGAGTGCGCTCGACCACGCGACTAAGACAGAGCCATCTAGCAGTCGAGCGCAGAACGCCTCCCCCGCGCTGGGGCTTCCCCTCCGCGCTCCGTGAAGCGGCGTGATGAATATCCCCTCCCCCCAGCGCTCCCCCCCCCCTACCCCGCTCCTCGCACTCGCTCCTCGGCCAACCCTCTTTCTGTACAACACACAAACGGGGTCGCGTTTGCGCATGACCGAGAATTATAATTAGATTCGTAATGTCCAGTTATTATTCTTCGGCTCTACTAGCCGCGCAGAAAACATGCGCCCGTCAAGATGGGTGACTCGTGTGTTCCATCAGAGGGCTTCCCGCTTTTCTCGGAGGTGAATGACTCAACCTTTTCTTCGGAGCTCATTACTACAGGGAATTAACCGTGGCGAAACCAACACGCTCGCGGTTTGCCACAAAGTAATTAACATTCGCTTTTCAGTGGGAACTTGAAAATAGTTTTCGACGAAAAAAAAGTACGTCAATTCATAATTTGTTTAACTTGAAAATACTTTTCATGTGTCACAAACCTAGACAAAACTTCAGGCTCAGCATATTAATTTTTTATCAGAAAAAAAATCGTTTTTCAAACCGATCTATAATCTTGTATACGTTTTTATCACAAAAAAAATTCGTTTTACGAACAGAATTATAGTCTCGAAACCAAACACATTGTTACCGGAGTGAGTAGGTGCATGTGGAAGCTGATTGAACAAATAATACGAATATGAAACTAATAAATCAGTTAACCTTTTACAGATACTTTATTTATTTTCGTTTCGATACGCGTTCGTATCTTCTTCGGATAAAATCCTAATTATTATCACAAACTAGTACTGCAAACAATTACAATATCGATAAATTCACCAAGTTTTAAAAACGGGTTCGACAGCACAGAATTCACTTTACACCAACGAGATTGTAGCAAGACTGGGAAATAAAGTGTCTATAAAAGGTCAACTGATTTATTAATTCAAAAACAGACGTAAAATAAAAAACTTTCAAATATTAAAATAATTTATAAGCTCTGAAAGGATGAATAAATTGGTAAAGGTGTGAAATAAACAACTAAAAAAATAGAAAAGGAGACTAAAAAGAGACCATTTAAAGCATCAACATAGATTTTCCACTGTACACCAATTTAAAATATTAAAACACGTGTATTAAATTAAAATTGACAAATACGTTATAAAAAGCCAATAAACAGACATAATTAAGTTATAAAATAAATTTCAGAAACCTTGTTTCTCTCGTCAGGTGTTGAAAAATCGTAAGAGCTTTTATAATAACACGCGACACAAACGAAGCGACGTACTCCAACGTAAGTATTTATTTTCTCTCTTAATTTTGCCTGTTAAATGACTACTTCATTATCTATTTGTTAATGCACAAACTACTTTGACGGTCACTTGTTTAAAATCAATATATTTGTTCGGTAACTTTCGGCAACAAACGTGCCGTAATCGTCCTTCAAAATACAACGATAAGTTAGCATGGGAAATCTCTTGGTTGAGTAATATGTAAAAATAATAATATAAATGTTATACATTTTTACGTACCTAAGATATTTAAAGTAGGACACCTAAAAACAATTTAAAAATAATCCGTAATGTGTACTTCGTAGTAACAAAAAAAACTCAAGTGCTCTACAACACGTCGTCTGGTCAACTGCTACACTAGTCTTAACGTCATGTAACATCGATATACTTTATCGATAGTACGTGATTGCATAAAAATAAAATGTTAATACTCAATCACATATATGCATATAGTCTTGCATAAATATTCTTACAAATATATATACACATACCCACTCATATGTATATATACGTTCATATATATATATATATATATATATATATATAAGGTTACAAATAATTCATTTACAATTAAATATGAATATCGATTTATGGTACGTAAAACATATTATTATTTTTAAATTTCATTAAATCAAGTGATTTCCCATGCTGACTTATCGTTGTATTTTGAAGAACTATTATGGCACGTTTGTTGCCGAAAGCTACCGAACAAATATATTGATTTTAAACAAAATAGGTTTTATTTTTACTTCCATCTGTCAACATTTAACGGTCAACCAACTCAATTAACAAACTTAGTTCAATTTTGGCGCTGCAGCTGAAACTGTCCACAGAAACCTATATAAATATATTTAAATTTTTTCACACGTATAATGTTCAAGTTTTTTTTTTTTTAAAAAAAGTAAAATTCTCCTTCTTGTTGCAAAGATTTCCGAAACGACTATTTTCCAGTACGTTGCGCATACCAGCAACAGGAGCAACATTTTCCGTTCATATTTCCGACATCACACGAATTATTGCCTATACTTGGAAATGAATTGGGAATCAATTTTCAGTTGTAACACCTTGATATATGAATAGTAATGAAACTGTTTAATGGTTCTATAGCTACAAAGATATATAGCATTACATCGGTGACAGTGTTAAGAACGACGACATTCATTGTATTCAGCAGAAATTATACTGAAAATCACTGATATCAGTGAATAGTAAAACCGTTCCCGGTTTCGAATTAAACCTTCCAGACTTCACAGTAATTTCCTGAAATTTGAATTGAATATTCCGACGGAATATATCATTTGTGTTATTTGAAAGATAAAAAGAACGTATGTATTTGTTCGATTCCTGGTCCGACCGTGATTTTTACAACCCGATACTTTAAATCTAGTGTGTATTAATTTAAATTATCAAGTAGATAATGAAGTAGCCAATAAACAAATTTTACTGCACAATGGCTGCTTCATTTATATATTTATATGAATTTCTGTAATTTTATAAACCACTTTCGACTGAATTAAATTCACTTCACTCGTTAACCCATACATGACAGAACTAAACTCTTCCCCTCCATTCTTTATCTGTTTTGTGATGATCATAACAATTGAAAGAAATGACGCTCTACGTTAGAAAATTTCTATGGTTATAAAATCAGCACTTTCATTACAATCTGATTTTTAGATTCAATTAACTCAAGTTACTATTAACTGAATATTGTAATTCTTTCTCATTGTGCATCGATAACATTCGAAATATCGGAAAGATCAATGAGGCCGTGCTACAAATTATTTAATGAAAATTGAGCGGCAGATAACAATGTTTATAGTAGAAATTGAAACTGGTTAAAACTACTTTGTAGGTGGAAATTTCACAAGTTGAATGTTAAAATAAAATAGTATAAAGGCGGTATGCTAATATTAATGAAAACATTACCTATGAGAAAAATTGAAATAGAAAATAAAGTAAGGGTTCCTGAGGCCTCACTAGAATTACTAATACTATCTCCCGTAATAAATTATCTAAGTGATAATTATCTAATCTTTAACTAGTTAAAATGAATAAATCTGGCCTTTCATCCTAATCGTTATGATGAATGGAAAACATTACATATGAGGAATACCACAAAATTTAAATCGTAATTAAAATAAAAACGTGTGTGTTGAAAGTAAAATAATTAGACATAGAAGTAGGCAAATAACAGACAAGATTTTTTCTAAATAAATGACGCACGGCGCTTCTGCAATCCTTGTTACCGTCAGGTGATTCAAATAAACGAAGAGTCGTAATAACGACACTCTACACAAACCCGATTTGTTGCTTGTTATTTATTTAGCTCTAATTTTGCCTGTTATTTGGCTATTATATATCTGAAAATAAGATAGGTTTCAATCCAGAATTAAGTGTTATGTTTTTCTTAATATAAACTGTGAAACCTCGACAAGACACTAGAACTTTCAGTACTATCTCACATAATAAATTATAGCAAGGTACTGACAGAGACTTCAGTATTGTGAATTTTCTTTTATTGCAATTAACGACAAATTTATTTGCCAATACAAAAATAATTAAAATAAATTACGTTTGAAACGAATAAATAATTCGTCGGGGTTTGCTCGTATTTCGTCTTGTTGAAACTCGGACAGTTTCGCAAATTCTTCACCGCTCACTACACTTTTAGTTTAAAATATAAGTGACAATGACGTGTTAAGTACGGAGAACTCCTAAAAGTTTTCGCAGATTGAGGTCGAGTAGCAAAACCGGAGTAAGCAACAGCCTGAATTGGATTCACTTTTCGAGCGAAATTGAATTATTTGGTGATGTTTCGTGGGGTCGACGATCGAAACAATTCGTCACGTACCGATCTAATCAATATATAGTGATTTAGTAAGCCTGAACAATTTGTCACTAATGTGTATTGACCTTATTTCGATTCGATTGATTTCACCTACACTTCTCCACTTCTTCTGAGACTGTTAAAAATTTATTGCTATACAAGAAACTATGAACCAGATTTAATATAATCAATTTGGCCAATTATTAATAAGGAATATATTAATTATTAAATTGAAAAAATCAGTTCATACGACGTTCATAATCTTGTGAATTCTTCAAGTAAAAAGGTAGTGTCAGTTTTGAATGTATATATATATATATGTATATGTATATGTATATGTATATGTATATGTATATGTATATGTATATGTATATGTATATGTATATGTATATGTATATGTATATGTATATGTATATGTATATGTATATGTATATGTATATGAATATGTATATGTATATGTATATGTATATGTATATGTATATATATATATTGTAATAATTAAACATAAATGATTAATTAAACTGAAATGAATAACAAAATGATTACGATAAAAAAAATTTGCCATTGATTATTTCAACGGGTGTTCATTTAGTTTTACAAATGATTTGCCCTAGGTTGGCCCGCCGAATTCAATAATTTCAAAATTTACAAAACAAATATTTTTATTTTATAATTTGTGGCGTTCAAGGTAAAATACAATCTTTTATGTTTCACAAACAATCAAATTTAATAACTCTTCTTCCCAGGGTCTTTAACTGGGTTTGATAAGTAAGAACAATCAAAATAATAAATTAAATAATTAACAATTCAACCAAATTGAAACGAACGGAATACGAAATCTAACAAAATGAAAAGAACAGAAATCTGACTATACCCTTAATTACTGTTTACAGAATTTAATTATTTTGGATTGTACTTACAACTGTCCTGCTGGTACCAGACTTAGTTTTGGAGCTTGGGGACTCAATTCATTAAAAGGCCATTAATCACTGATTCTACACTTGATCAAAGGACACGGTTGTAGTTCTTTTATTATTCCTCCGGTCAACAGTCGGACGTATTATTTCAATGCATTTCTGCGGAAATGTTATTTCGGAACGCCTATGTACCTGAACGTGGCGCTAAACGTTTTGTTTCAGTTTTGTAGGTTTTTTTATAACTTGTCCCTCCGTCCAGACCTTTTTACTTAGATTTTAAATCATATAAGTCTCTCAGTTGAATTTCTATGCTTGGACCACGCTGTTCGTACTCTTAAATTCTACCATAAGATTAGCCAGACTGCTTTCAGACCCGCGCTAGCAACTCAAACAAAGCCGCCGACACATTGTCGTCTGTTGAAGAATTTGTACCGCTAACAATCCAATTTATTTAAACAATTAATGGCCTCCTTAATTAGTATTACAATATATATATATATATATATATATGCGCATATATATAACAGTTGTAACCGTAAACAGGACGCATTCCATGACTCTAAATTCATGTCTCTTCTAATTTATCACACATTCAAAACGGCGCATTACCTGAATGTATCCCAAAATTGTGGACGAATCGTCGTAGGAACTATTAATTTTTGTTGTTGTTTAGTAAAGTAATATTTATGAGTCAGATTCTTATAAAATACAATGCGTTAATAAATTCCAATTTCCAGGACGAAAATAGTTTATTTTCCCATGGATATGATAGAAATTTGCAAATATACATCGTATACGTTCCTAGAATTGCTTCGAGGATAATGTTAGCTGGTATTATAAACGGCTAAAAAAATTAATTCCAAACGAAAATGAATTAGTGTTTTTATTTTTAGTAGACATCCCCCGTTGCCTGAAAATTACAGTAATAAGCACAGTCAGGTTAAAGTCAGATGACAGCTAATTGTATGCTACTAAATGGATAATTTCCTGAACACGTCAGCGCCATTCACTTAAATACAGATGGCTTCAAAACGCATAACTCAGATCCACGTGTTTCTGTTTTTAACGTTTCATCGAACAATTCCTTTTGGAACAACATTATTGTGGTGAATGGAACAAGGATCCGCGTGGCAGTAAATGAGCTGGAAGTTTCTCGGAACTGATATTAAGTACGTTTAACGGGTATCATCAAAAATGTCGGTTTTCTTGGGTTTGAACTAGAAATCAGTACAACTCTTCAATGGAAACGTGCGCATTTTGTTATAGCCTCTGTGGAATCTTTTACAGCCAGAAATTCGTAAAATGATTATTAGACGCGGAGTAAATTGCTGATAAAATATTTAAGGCGCACACTTCTTCAACTCAAAATCATTCTCAGGGAGCAATTTTCAAATGGATAACAGGTTATTGACTAAAGAATGCAATCTTAAAATCATTTCACGAGCAACAAACTATGTTTACTGAGCGACTTTGCATTTAGATAGAGCAGGCGGCATCATTAGAATGTCCTTATTAAAACGATTTATGTGATGATAATACAAAAATAAGCGGTTCTCTAATGAAACAGTTTGCACTATTACATTGTTAGTTCATAATGAGTTCATTAAAAGACGATAAAAGTCGAATTATTATGGCAAATATCTAAGTTAAGTGCTTTATTAACGTTTGCCTCTATATAAATCTAGTTTAGCTATGCTGATAATTTTTATAGCATGCTCTTTGTCTGTGGAACAAAAGTTACTCAACTGTTGCTAAGGTTTTTTTCATTTCTTCATTTTCATTGCTAAAATTGTACTGATACCTGGCACTGTAAATTAATTCAATTACAAACAGAAACACGATGAATGATAATTTTGCCGTACATTCCTTTAAAATATAGAAAAAATCTAGTCTCCTATAATTACTGATCATGTCCAACATAACAACAAAAATTATGTTAACCAAATAATATTAGTTTTGAAAATTAATCGTTTGTTATTCCGTGCAGAAGAATAAATATATTTCCCGTGTTTCAAGCATAAAACAGATTTTTTTCTGTTATTATATCCAGGAAAAAATTCAGAACAAAGGCCAATACTTAAATCAAATACTTATACATTGTTTTACTAATTTAGTCCATTCCGTTAATTAAATGTTCTGTAGTAGGAACAGTCAAAATATTAACTCATTTCTGTCTCAAAATTAATAAAGCATCTTCTACCTTGTTTCTCTGACATTTAAATAATCGTGGTCAATGCGTTTTCAAAATAATACTTCAATAGATCGTTTGGATATAATTCAGAAAACAAAGCCTGACATTTTATATTCATACGTTAATGTAATTTATAGCATCAACATCTTGATAGAATTTAACAGTTTCGTTGAACAATTTCACGTAAATAAAGAATGTAGTCTTTCTCGGTGTAGAGAATGAATAAATTCTTCTCGGGCCTTTAACCGAGTAAACAATTGTATTCGCGACGTTTTGACGACGTTCGCTGTTGTTTATTATTATTAACGTTTTGATGACGTTCACTGCCATCGTCTTTTAGCAATAGTGTTAGTCCGGTGTTATCTAGCCTGTATTTATAGATGTAGCGTAAGTTAACCCCACCTCCTTGTCACAGTCCGCCATCAGGTGACTTTTAGTCACTCAGCGCTAGCGCGTGCTAGAAGACTATGGCAGTTGAACGCCATCGAAACGTCGCTAATACAATTGTTTACTCGGTTAGAAGTCCGAGAAGACTTTATTCCATTTCACCTAAATGTTTAAAACACGTGCTTATATATATAAAGAAAGTGCAAATTCATGCGCCGAAAAGCTGAAAAAAAGTCGATAGTTTGTATACGAAGAAGTGTAACAGATAATTACAGCGTAGTCAAGTAAAGAATAATAACGTTGGAAAGGTATCAGGTTAGCTTTAGAAAACGAAAAAAGTATTGAGAGCATTGGGCCTGTGTTTCGGAGTAATATGAATTGAAAGATGAAAATTGCATTTCGTAATGAAGAGACATTGACTGCTCTTTCTATATTCTTTCAACCTTTGAATTTCTGGAACGGAGATATTCAGTAAGGCTAATAGCGTAGCTTTACGCACTTACATGAATATCGACTATTTAAATTGTAGAAATATATATTTAGGTAAGCTACCGCGATGCAAAGATCATGCGTTCCGTTTGTTTCCAAAATAGATTCACGTGAAAGCGCTAAACGAAACTGCAATTTACAGTTTGAAAGACGAGTGAGATGAAATCGAGTTCATTTAATGTATATATTGACTTTCACATGAACTACGTATAAAACAAGGCTGGAGTAGGCCTATAAGAAAATATATTGGAGCCAACCAGGCATAAATTTTATTTGACTAAAGTAATGGATGCCCTTCTTCACTTGGTTGGCACCACTGCAATGTGAAGCCTTCTGTTTTCGTTATTCAATTGATTTTCTTCTGTTTGGAGTTTGATTTTTACGAAACTTCTAATTTTGACCATTTTCAAGGATTATGAGTGTGAAGCTTCAAGTAAAAAAAAACACTTCCGACTTTTTTGGTGCAGAGTAACAGGTTAATAGCATAGGAACGGACTTGAAGGGAGGGTCGCCGAAGGGTAGAGGAACGTAGCCAAGGATTAACTAGAGCTCCCGGGCTATAGATTAAGGATTCATCCCGGCATTCGCCGGTGATGCAGGAAAAAACTAGAAAACCTGCATCAGGTAGGTCCGGCATTTGGTACTTGTCCCACGCCATTACAATGGCGGGAGAAGGGTTTTCTGTAGGGACGCAGTTTTCCCTTCTCCGTGCTTCGAGCAGTTTAGGAGGCAGCTGGCCGACTTCGAGTTTAATCGAGGATCTTGTGCTGCAGAAGCCACGAGAAGAATCTGTGCTGTGTACAGGAGGAAAGGATTTGATTATAGGACGGCACAGAAATGGTTTATCGGCGTTTCCCAGAAGGAAAATTCGAATTGTGTGATGAACCACATTCTGGAAGACCTTCCCTAAATAAGATGATTCACAATAATCTTCGCCAAACTACCCAGGAAGTGGAACAAATTATGGAATGTGATCACACAACCATTTTGCGCCATTTTCATTCCTTGGGTAAGGTGCAAAAATTGGGTACCAAATGTGGCACAAGCCATTCCTTGTGAACATTGTTACATGCGACTAGCAATGCCTGTATTTAAACTTAAAAAAGAGGAAACAATGTCTTAGACCATCGAAAAAACAACACCACGAGTGAAGGACGATGCTCACCTTCAAAAATTATGTTGAGCGTTTGGTGCAACCATTAATTTGCAATGAATAAATGAAACGGTAACAGCTGATGCGTGTACTGAACAGCTAAGACGACTCGATGTTGTCATTAAAAACAAATCATCAGTTAATCCTGCGTTGTTACACCATATACTCCTGTGACATGACATTTTCCGCCAGTCACAAGATGGTTAAAATGTGTAAAGTAGTTTATTTCGTAGTCAACAGAAGGGTCAAAGACGATCACGTCTGATCGGTAATTTATCTTTGCATGCAACGCGGGATTTTAACAATTTCGATTTTTTTATAAACTATAAATTAATTAAATAGCATTAACATCACTCACTTGGACACTTTTAAAAATAGGCTTTTGTGTTTTGTATGTTTATCCGATGATATGATGAGTCAAGACTTTCTGTTTTTCGTTTTTGGCGAAAGAGAATGTCTCGAAGAATTTTATGGAGGTCCTTTAAACGTTGATATGTCATTTGAGAAATCAATATGGTCTGCATGTTGATTAAATTATGTTAAGGAGATTTTGTGAGAGTGATTGAATGGGTCATTTTTTGAAAGAATCGTAAGTTTTTATGTTGGTGTATTATTAATAAGTATTAAAAATCGATTATTCATTAAAATTAATTAGGTTTTTCTTTTATGTTCAATTATATGTTTACCCTGCCTACGTGTCATGCGGAAGATTGTCCGTCAGCTGATGACGTCAGAGTGATGATAGTTGGAAATTTGACTAGCATCCCAGGCGAAATCTCCTGAGATCAACCACGAATCCGTGAGTCCTGTAGTATCTGGGTCTCGTTAAGCAAAATGAAAAACAATTAATTAGAGATTTACATCAAATATTAGTGTGTGATGAATTTGGCGGGGTATTCGTTAACTGAAGACGTAACTAACGGTAAATAATACTGTATATTGATATTGTTGTATAAACAATCGAATGGATATTATTCTCGAGACAACAAATAATTATTTATTTCGCCACATTCCGCGTACGGTCAGGATCACCACAGATACCATTGCTGAACTTCTTCACCCTCCATATTAATCAGACTTTAGACCCTTCAGATTATCATCCTTCCCGGTCTCTCTCAAATTACAGTCACGGACAAGTGTTTCATGGTAAACCATCTCTTAGCAACTGTCTTACAGATACCTATAACGCAAAACAACAGTTCTACAGGACAGTCTTAGAACTCGTACCACGCTGGCGGGCGGTCTTTGACACATCACTACATCACTGATTGAATTGTGAGAGTGATTTATGATTTCTGTATCAGTATTGTTTTGTAATGTAATGTAGTGTATTTTATACTAATAAATCGGTATGGATTTATTACGACGAAATACAAAAATTTGGTAATTAATCTTGATACAATTAAATTAAATTAATTCAATAACGTTTGGTACGAAGTACGTATAATTTTCTTTTCCGATGTTTACATAATTATTATCACTGGCGAAAATGTGATCGCTGGCAAAAGAGTTTGTTGAAGGGGATTTTTCGCTAGATTGTTGGCCCGAAGGATCGTTTTGTTCAGTTGCTGTTTGAATTTTATATCCGAGAAAATAAATTAAACTGTGAGGATTAAGTTCCGTAGTTTTTATTCAACAACGGAGGGCCTGGACAACAGCGGAAAACGCCGGACGACAGAACGGATCACCAGGGACGACACTAGTGTGTCATAGTAAGCTGGATGTGTTCAGGGTTTTTTTTTACAGACACCATTAATTCAGTGAAACCCTATATTGATTATTATTATTTTTTAAGTGCATTGGCTATTTTAAGCATTTTGATACCCCACAATGGCCAGAGCAGAAAGACTCATATCATTAATAAATATTGTTGATAACATCATTTAAAATGAAACAGAATCATAATATGCCCCACGTTGGGCGCCAAATATGTGGTGTACATTTGATAAACAATTAATTAATAAACAGTGCCTCACGTTGAGGTCGCAAAATGTAATAATCAGAATGAAAACAATTTAAAAGTTAGCCCGCGTTGTAATATTTTAATTTTGCATTAAAATTTTATTCAATTACACAAACTCATTAATTTATTATATTAAATAATTCAAATTACAAAATAATTACTTGCCGACCTTTTACATTTATTTCATACAAACAACAAATTTTACTCGTGATCTCAGTGTCCTTTCTGGGCCTTTAAATAAATAATATTTAACTTTTTTTAAATAAAGAATATTTTACTCCATTTTCAAACAATCAAATTACAAATAAATATTATAGAGTTATTCGCTGTTCGCATTGGAACAGTCTGCCAGCTGCCTCCTAAACTGGTCGAGTTACGGAGAAGGGAATGTTGCGTCCCCACAGAAAACTCTTCTCCCGCTATCGGAAGGGCGTTGAACAAGTACCCAATGCCCGACCTACCTGATGCAGGTTTGTCTAGGGTTTACCCTGCATTACTTTTAGGCGAATGTCGGGTAGGATCCTTAAACTATAGCCCGGGGGCCCAAGTTAACTCTTGGCTATAAATATAAAATATTGTCTGATATTGGTCGAAAAATTGCATTATTTAATTAAAATTGTTATTAAGTTTGATAATTTGCCTTATTAAACAAAAAATTATCTGGCGCCTTACTAAATTGAAGAAAACAACGGAAGGACGAGAGGTCGGAGGGATAACATTTTTGTTATTAATTTTAAAAGCTTTATAATTACAAACACTAGAATGTTTATAAATACCTAGAAATACAGATAGATTCTTTAGTATAAAATCGTTGTATCACTGGAAAAATTAAAATCCTCAACTGTCGACGTCAGTAAAAGAATGACTGTCTGCCAATTATAACGTCGTTGAACATAAAAAAGTGACTGCCAAAATGTTTTTATAATTTTCAGAAATATTGTGGTCTTTTCAATGTGATAATGGTTTAGTATAATCCGCATTCCGTTTGGCTATCTTCAATTGAATCTGGGACGTAAGTACGGACTCTTACGACAGCACCAAACTATGTTGTTAAATAAGGCCAGTCTTGTAAAACGCAAGGATGTTGGAAAATGGTCTCTTTAGAGAAGATCAATTAGGGATAGGAATTATTTGCCTGTAAACGTACTAACGACTTTATCTAACAACAACAAAAGTTTTAAAGTCTGATTAGATTAATTGGTTCTAGATAGTAGAGTAGGCATTAAAAGTTGACCATTCATAGGTAGCAATCGTCGCTATGATTTTTTTAATTATTAATTTTATGTCTCAGCGAATTGTTGTGTAGTCGAGGAAATGATTTAAAAGCAATGAAATGTATAGGAATGTGTTGCTTTATTCGTAAAGTGACAGTATATGAACTATATTTGTCTTTAAGAATAATTGTCCGAGACTTGCTTAAAAATTTTATTTTTAATTGGAACTGGCGCAAAGTGTAAACTTAATTGCAGTAAAGAAATTCATTCATAAAAATTTCCTTTATGGACAACTGTTGCATTTTTGTTTAGCACTAACTTTAATCAGCTTTCATTGAACCTGCGGCTGGAAGGTCGCGGGTTCCTTCGTGAGTGAAGGAACTCCTTTTCGTTCCCTTCACGATCGGAAGTATCCTCTGGCAGATACCAATAAAGTTGAACCTAGCCTACCAGTGTTATTATCAGTTATAAGTCTTCGATGTATAGGCGTGTATTAAGCAATAAATAGCAAATAGTGATGTTTGTTGGGCGGAGCAACCAAGGTCTCTTGCGTCAGCACTTCAAGGAAATGTACACCCACAGAATCACATCCAACATACGAAATACGTTGCTTGCACCATTACCGCATAAGATTAATAACGACTAATATTGTGATACTTAAGTTTCTAATTAACAATTAGGTAACTACGCTGTTGGTTCTTCGTAGTTCGTGATGCACTTTCTGGTATTATATTGTTCTTTCTAGTTATTACCTTTCGTAATTAATGCTCAAACTGCTTTCTTGTAATGGTGTGACCTTGTCAAAGCAGTATCTTATTCTTTTCATAATACTTAGAATATGCTAATGAATACGTGTGTTGAATGTTCATTTCGTACGTAATTACTGGCTTTGAGAGAATATTTGCTTATAATACCATTTAACCGGACAAATTCGTTATGCAGCTATTTCCCGTACGTAGAAAACGTAGATAAATAGAGACATTTGTCTCAATGTTTTAATTGTGAGTAACGGTAACGAGAACAACATTTGAGATAAAAAGAAACACTTTTTCAATACATATTAAGACGTTTTAAGAATCGTTTTCCTATTCTCCGGGGGGAATATTGACGAATCGACACATTTTTAGACTACGCTAAATTTCAAGTATACTCAACAATTTTGAATAATTAATTAATAAAATAGCCAAATTTGTCAGAAATAAATTTTAATAAGTTAGAAAATCAGAACATATTCATAAAATAAAAATTAGCACGAAGTGCAATGTGTGGGTAAAATTTTATAAATTGCATCGACAAAATTTTAATCATCTATTTGTATTCTAATAAATAAATTATATTCAGACTTTATAAAAAAATTTAATTTGGCACCTGAAGAGTTTCCAGAAAGAAACGATACACGCTGCCAATTTTTATTTTATCAATCAATCTATTTATTTGTTGCTAAAAACCTCAGATTACAGCAATGTGCAAGAGTCAAGTAATTATTAATATGTTCTGATTTTTTAGTTTTTATTTCTGTTAAATTTGGCCGGTTTGTACATTAATAGTTCAATGAAGTCAGATATATATTACTACACGAATTTTGATTGAAATAATACTTTGATCAGTGTAATTTTTGATTTAATCTGGTCGTGTATAACGACAAGAGTGGTAGGTCAATGCTCTCACAGGTCTGTAGCACCAAAGAGAAGAAAAAAGGTTGTTTAAAAAAATAAAACTCCTTAAACACGTATCTTGGGCATCATTATAATTATTTGTGACATGTCCTTATAAAAGTAAACATGGCTTAGTAATTTTATAAAAAAAATCTGGTATTACGTTATATATATTACAAGAAATTATGAGTGAGTGGAAGAAAGAAGAAAAAATGGAATCCCACGTTTCGTACCGTATAAACCTCCGTTCGTCTTTAGACGAAAATATTAAGAATCGAATCCGAACACTCCTTAATCAAATATACTTACTTGATTCGGCATAAGCTGAATAATCCAGGGCGTCAGATTTCGGATTCTTCTCATCTGCGAGTTATACATTTCGAAATGTAGCTAGCATTTCTTCCTTTCTCAAATTTTCAGCACCGTTGTCTTCAAAACCATAATATATGTCAGTGAGTTGCGAGAGTTTGAAAGAACCTTGAATATAAGAAACGTTATGAAATTTAAAATACTTATGGAATAAATGTATTAAATAAATGGACACGAAAAATATTACTATTATTGCACAGAAATGTATATTGAATTTAAATAGATCCTTATACTTAACATTGAGTCAAAAAGAAACTATATATATTATTGATTGATGGGATTGTGTGAAAGTTTAATAGAACAAAACTACGTATTATGTGCCGAATGCCCTACGATAAGTGTATTCCGCTACTTTTGAGTCTCGGTGAGTTTCCATTGCAAAGAGTCGAGCCCGTTGGCCGTCAGGGGACTTGGTTTGTTATACAAACTCTGAAAAATTGCAAGAAATACACTACCTTTATAAATAATGATAATGAAATATAATTTTCTTCCATAAAACAAAATTGATCGTAATTAGGATTAATTGACACGGCACTAGTCAACGAAATGGTAAAGTAGTTTAAAAAACGCTGTTTCTGAGTGAAGTGGACGCCGTTTTCATTTGCTTCACGTAAATTTAATTTTTTTTCTGGAGTACACATGATTTTTTTTGTGAGCAGGAAGCGTTTAGATAGCCTCGGTACAATGTATCATTTTATTCAGTGCCCGTACATTTTGGGGCTGATGAAAGTACAAACATGAAACTCTGTTAGACAAAGGGATAAACTAAAACCACTTATAACCTCCGTACTAGAAATTAACAGGTACATAGCTCTGAGTGGTCGCTTACCTATGAAACTGCCGAAAGGAATACTAGATATCGTTTCTGCAATGTGTAACAAAACTCGACGGCAAAATTTCAGGAATTAATTCCTCATATTGAGAGAAGAAAAAGGTGTATTTGAACAGAAGAATTAGAAACGAATCAAGGAGTTAAATAGGGATGTAGCTTCACACCTACATTATTTAACATTTACATAGGTGATATGATACGGGAATGGAAAAGAGAGAAAACACCATCAGGTATAAATGTAGGAAGGAATAAATACATCAACACGATGCTTTTCGCTGATGATCAAGTCAGAATTCAAGATAGTGAAGACAAACTAAAAATAGCTTAACATAGACTAAATATACTAAGTCAAGGCTATAACCTGAAAATTTCCATAAAGAAAACAAAAACAATGGCATTTTTAGGCAATTATTCAGTCAGAACAAAAATAATTCTAGATAATAAACCAATTGAACAGATATCACATTTCCAATACTTAGCATGCGATATACCATATGAAAAAAATAAAGATATAAAGAGAAAAATTAACATTTTTAACATATATGTGGCACAATAAGAAGAATCCTGAATGGAAAAACAAGGAAAGAAACGCAAATAAAATTTTATAAAGTTATGGCAGTTCCCCCTTTACTATACGGGGCGGAAAGCTGGACGCTTAGAAGTAAAGTTCTAAGACAACTAGAAACATCAGAAACGAAGTTTCTAAAATCAGTTAAAGGTTACACCAGAGAAGCAAGAATCAGAAATGAAACAATAAGAGATGAACTAACCATACAATCAATAACAGTGTAGGCGATCCAACTTAAGGGAAATGGAAAGAACATGTACATCGTATGCCGCCATAAAGGATTTCCAAACAAATAATGGTATATAACCCAATAGGAAGAAGGAATGTGGGAAGACCGTGGAAGAGATGGTGAGACCGGAACAGGCCTAAGGTCTAATCGTGGATTGTTAGAAGAAGAAGAAGAAGAAGAAGTAGAACATGCGCCCGAAAATGCTTAGTGAAAGACTTATCCGAACTTCATTAACTGATCTGTTTCTATGAAGTTCAACTGAATACTTGGAGCATCAGTTAACATGAGATGAATGGTTAAAAGTGATCTCCTTTTGATTGAATTACGACAGCTGCTCTTCTTCGTATTGAGTTTCGAAAATGATCAAAAATGCCTGTTGTAGTGCGTATTGTATGATATAAGATGCCGCAATGCATGTACGAAAAGTTACTACATCATCCAGATAATTTGAACACACTAAAGACTTTATGTGTCCCCAAAGATAAAAGTCCAGGGGGTTTAAGTCGGGAGAGTGTGTTGGCCAAGCAATTGGTCCACCTCTACCAATCCAACGGCGAGGAAAATGAGCATTAAGTTACCACCAGCGTGCAGAAAGACTCGGGAGCACCATCATGCATGAAGAAGTATGTTAAGAAGTATTCAGAACAACGCCATTTTTATTTGAAACATGCCCCCTCATGTAACAATTGAAACCTCTCTCTTTCATTTTAATAAAAGTTCGGATAACTCTGTAATTATGTATTTCAGGACGTTGTAATACATTTTTTTTCTTCATTTAATATGAGGAATCCATTTCTGAAATTTTGTCTTCGAGTTTTTTTACAACCTGTATAAAAGGTTTGAGCGTATTGGAAATTCGGGAAGTCACAGGAACATGAAGACATCAGTGACTCAAAATATTGATTAACAATAGAGAATCCAAATGTCAGTGGTTCTGAGCGGTAACCGTTGAATGGACAACCAGGGTGATGCCAATTAGAGAAAAAATATAGTGTACAAATTAGTTATAAGTTTACAAACAGAATGAACAAATAAATCGTAAAAGCCCGAGAAGTACAGGAAGTACAAAATTGGACAAAGTACAGAGAGGTAAGATATAAACAGTTTGTAATGAGAAAAGCGGATAGTCCACCAAACGAGCCATTTACCAACTGAGCGTCCGGTTTAAACAGCCGGGAGGACTGAAACTGAATGATATGGCTAATGCTCATGGAGGGAGACTACTGCAGATCAGTATCAAAGCAACAAACCCCTAGAGCAGACGTCTGCACGTGGAACAGAAACTGTTTCAAGTTTACGCGAGTTATACAGAACGTACTGTAGCATAACCAAGGACGAAGACTGTCATTTAACATAGTATATAAAATTGTTTTATGTGAGTTGATTTATATACTATAAACAGTAAATACTCTTGATTTTTAGTACTCAGACGTAATGAAAGTACAAACTGTATTTTATTCCTTTTTCATTAATTAAACTGTGTACATTCCTGTAAATAAATTGTGTGTTACTGAAATAATTATATTATTTTTTAAATCAAATACACCATTTTGTATTTTATGAAACTCTTATCACTGTTACTCTATCTGTGATGCAGTGTGTCACCTACGCTATTCAATGTGTACATTGAACTAACAATGAAGGAAGTTAAAGAGAAATTTGGGAAATGCGTCATAATTCAAGGGGAAGAAATTATAACATCATATTCTGACGTAATTGAAATTTTATCTGAACCAGCCGAATATCTGGAAGACTTTCTAAATGGCATTAACACGGTTTTGAAAACCGAGTACAATATAAGCGTCAATAGAAACAAAACTAAATAAATGGAGTGTAGCCAAATGAAGAATGGTGATGCAGAGGGCATGATGATATCTGGGCAGTAGATTAACCATTGATGGTAGATCAATGTTGATGTATAAAGTCGGATAGAACAAGCAAGGAAAGCATTCTTAGAAAAGAGGAATTTGCTTACATCGAACATAAGTTTGGATACTAAGAAATCATTTGTTAAAAACTATCTGGAGAGTGGCGTCGTATGGGAGCGAAACTTGAACAATCGTAGTGCAGATCAAAAACGAATAGAAGCCTTTGAAAAGTTGTTTTACAGAAGAATACTGAAAGTCAGACGGGTAGATTGAGTCACAAAACAGGAACTCTTCAATAGAATGGGTGAAGAGGAAACAGTATGGTGGACGCTAACTACTGGGGGGCGGAAAGGTTTAAAGACCACATTTTGAGGCACGAAAGGTTTGTTAAATTAGTATGACACTGCGTGCGATAAAAATAGAAGAGCAAGACGAGGATTAGAATGTATTAGACAAATTATGGTGGGTGTGGCCTGCATATGGAAATAATAGCGCAAGATAGATTAGTATGGAGAGACGCATCAAACCAGTCTGTGGACTGACTACCACAACACTGCATGTAGAACTGTATATATATAAAATGTTTTATCCGAAGAGTTGTTTTTTAACAATAGGTGTTAACCACTTTGTTCCTTGAAAATGATTATTTTGCAATATTAAACCATGAATGCTACGTTTGATTAGAAAAAACCATTGAGTCCACAAATAAAACCCATAAGTCAAGTCATTTTACGAAGAAGACTTCATCTGTTGTAATTAAGCAAAATTAAATTATTAATTTTTCCTTCACGGTCTAATTTTGAGGCGTGATTCTATTTGTACCCTAATGTGGTATGAAGGAGCGCATGATTGTCGCCAGTAGTAATGAAACTCCAGACAGTTTGTGTTTTAGTGCCTTCAATGCAGGTTTATAACCATTTAAAATACATCTCTCTAACAGATTTTAGATTGGAAAAGGTACGGCGACGATTACATGCCAACTATACAATTTTTAATACTCAAACGAAACTCTACCATGGCTTTTTTTAAATCCTAACTACTAAATCTGCGGGAAACATTTCATTTTATTGTGTTTCAAAGTTTTAAATAAGGCTTTTGTATCTAAAAAACTGGATTTAGAAGTACGAGTCTTAGCATATTTCCGTAACTAATTATTTACATGGACATATTCGTAATGAAAATATTATTGAGACAATTTTTATTGGATGTCGTGCACATAGTTATCCTTAAGTTGAGAAGAAACGTGTTCGGAAAGGACAAAGTTTATTTATCATGGAATGAACGGAAAGTAACTTCTATTCATAAAAGCATTTTATTTTCCGAGTAAAGAGTTTACGAATTTTAATTCGAATCCCTCGAGTACAGAGTACAGAGTTGTTTACTTTAATAGATCTATCAGAAGCAAAAACAGCAGTTTTCAATTAGAAGCGTAGAAAATTTGAAGGTAACGTTTGAAATAAAATAAAAATTGAACAATATGCAATTAAACAACTCAAATAAAGCGTAAAGGTTATCGGATTTCGTGTCATTGTAACTGTTGTAGTTTCACTAACCAACATGGAGTGTTAAATGTAACATCAAATATTTATTATATTATTTCTGAGGGAGAAAAATCACACTGACGAAAATATTATAGCACAAACCACAATGACTTGATGCAGAAATTTGGGTTCTTTTAAATTTTTATGTAATTTATAAATTACTGTTTTTTTTCGCGTAAAGCAAAATCTGGTTTTTAGATTTTTAATTTAAGAAATGACAATCGCCCTATGCCTAAAGGAACCGAAGGATTAATGTTTTGTTTAACAGTTTCAACTGTTTCATCAGAGCATATTTGCGATTTGTAAATTCAATAAACGGTTTGGTGGGGGAAGCGGGAGAGTTATTAAGATAAATACTGCGTCGTATTGTTATAAATCCAAAGCATGCAGGTCTGCAGGTATTGATTAAATCGAGTGGAGAGGTGGAAGTACAAGTTTATACGCTCCGAATGGTAGACAGCCATAAAAAAAAATCAGTAGTCCGACGGCAAAAATTTATGGCGTTGTTTTTTAATTGCAGGTTAAAATAAAAAACTGTAACTCCTAATACTAATTTTAGTTTCTTTATGTACTCTAATTCCAGGTTTAAGAATTTAGGAAATTTTATAACGTTTAAGAATGTTTTAAATTTACAATTGGAATAATATTTTAATAACAGCGTAAATGACAATACATAAATAATATACTGAATTTAATAAATTAATGTTTTCAGATTTTTCTGTTTGAAGCAATATACATAAAAAAATCGTAAAGGACGCATTAATCAGAGGAAATTAATATTACATACTATCAAATTATCGACAAATCTAATTACTCATACAACCATAACCTTTTAGACTAAATTGTGGTCATCTAAACCTTTTATCTAGGCCATATTTTCTGCGAATTGTTCAATGTTACACGGATTTTACTTGAAGGCACAAATAATTGTAATGTTTAAGATACATTTTTAAGTATTTTTATTTTAAAACGTATATTTATATTTGGTCTTACAGCCCATTTAGGATCTTGGCATATCGAGGCGACTGTACTCTAATTCCGGGTTTAAGAATTTAGGAAATTTTATAACGTTTAAGAATGTTTTAAATTTACAATTGAGTGACCCTGGAATAATATTTTAATAACAGCGTAAATGACAATGCATAAATAATATACTGAATTTAATAAATTAATGTTTTCAGATTTTTCTGTTTGAAGCAATATACATAAAAAAATCGTAAAGGACGCATTAATCAGAGGAAATTAATATTACATAGTATCAAATTATCGACAAATCTAATTACTCATACAACCACAACCTTTTAGACTAAATTGTGGTCATCTAAACCTTTTATCTAGGCCATATTTTCTGCGGTCATCTTAGAAAAATGTTTTAATAAAACAAAAAATTAGAACGTATTAGGGACTATTGTTACATGGTTTAATTGACGGTAAAGCAACTTTCACATCAAATTAATTATTATAAAAAATAAATCAGTCATTATTACGACAGAATGTAAAACAAATGTCAGATTAATAAAGTGGTTACGTATTGCGACGCATCGTATTTCCGTAAATAGGTAAAAAATTATGTATTCACCTCACGATGGAAACAAAGAGTGTCAGATATAAAAGTGGAAATTGTGTCACTTATTCTGGAATAGAATTTCCTATTTGATGTAAGTGTCACGTAAATCTGCTGAATTACGGGCGGAGGGAGACTGAGTAAGCTGCAGTAAGTGGCAAGCGAAAATCAGGCCTCCTCCGCGTGCGAATTCTGAGAAAGTAAGAGTCAGTTAACTGCAAGAGAGCACATGCCGCCTTCTTACGCCCGATAGCATAATAATTTGAAGTTAGTGACTCTAGCTGCTGTAACTTGGCAACGCCGCAGCCCTCGATAGCTGCGAGAGCTGCTTAAGAGGCTCTCTGCGTGTTGTTAACTCCATGGGCATGGAGGCATGGGGTGAGAGGCTACAGGAAATCTGGCGCAATTACACTACATTCAACCGTCGTCAATCCGCCTGATTCCAGAGGTACTCGTAAATTGTTTCCATAAACCGAGATCTATATGCCATTACAGTGTTGCATTAATGAAAAATATCTTTTTGAATCGGGGTTAACGAGTGCACAATGGTGGAGGGAACGCCTGCAACCAGCGCAACGCTGAGGGAGGAAGACCTCCAGTTGCGTACGTCGTATTGACTCTGGAGGCAGTTATAATCGACAAGAAGTTAAATTTCATAATTTATATATTTTTTTTGTATTGCAATTTAGGACCATTGGTGACCAAGAAGACTGCCAGTCGTGAACAGTTAAAATTATAACGGGATTAATTGTGCAACTTCAGAACTATTTTCCAATTTGTTTTACGTGTTTACTGTTTTAGACCTTGAGCTGGATTCATACAAGGTTTCAAAAGTTACAACTCAATGGTCGACTCGGTTACAATTGAGAGCTGAATACAATCAGGTTCGAGGAAACGAAGGTTAACTTTTAAGCCAAGAAGACCCCTTATTCAGTCATCATAATTTCGACAAATTGAGATTTATTAATTTGTCAGTCACATACACTGGGTCGTTTGGAATATTTATTGGCTACAATGTTCAGTAAAAATCTCCTTAATGTGCGCAGGAGAAAGTGTTATTGCCTGTATTTTAATTTTTACAGATGATTAAGGGCAATAAATATGCCGAAAGCTCCTGTAGTTACGTATACCATATACGTAATTGACAAATTAATAAATCTAAATTTGTCCAAAATATGATGACTTAAAATTATACAGTCATGCTACACGGATACGAAAAGAGTATCTCGTAGAACCTCAGTTGCCTCGTTATATCTAGTGTGAGACGTGGACATTCACGTAAGAACCAGAAATAAAACAGCAAAATAAGCAGTTCTTTCCAAAGAGGAAAACTCATGTAGAAGTCCTTAGAAATTCTAATCGTTCCTTATCGTTTTTTATTGGATATGCAGAGAATCGATATGTCAGAATGGATCCTCGGTTGTTAAACAATTAACCTAAAATTTTAAAACAAATTTTGTAAAATTGCCGTGATCGTGTTAGAAAGAAGCGCCCTGAATTGTGGAAGAATTGGTGGACCTACACCAGTAGGATGCGTCTGCCGAAATTGCGCTGTCATTCAATATAGCACCAGATTCCTTGCACTTACTCCCTATTCACCCAATTAAGCGCCGTGTAATTTCTTCCTGTTCTCTAAAATCAATACGGCGCTTAAAAAACAAATTTTTCAATAGTGGAAGAGGTACAAGGTGAACGGAAAATCTACTGCAGAGTCTCACGGAAATGAAAGCGATGTAGTGATTGAGAAGTGGAATGAACGTTTACAGAAGTGTGTTGGGTCAACGGTGTCCTACTTTGAAGGCGAATACCAGTGATTTATCGTAACAGGTGAATAAACAAAGATGCAGTGTCAGTCTCGTTATTTTTAGTTCATCTACGCTCATAGACGTTTCAGATTTGATTAGGGAAGGGGCCAATACCTCGGCCATTATTTTATGAAACTGGGCTGACCTTATTTTCTGGTTAGGACTTAATACCAGATGTCTGAATGATTGGCGGAAACCAGGAAAAATCCGAGGATAACCTGAAGGGGATTCGTTGGCCAATCCTCTCCACAGTGTGTCCCGATCTTTAAGACGTCTCCTCCTCCTTGGATTAACTAAGCTTAGCGTAAATAACTTTAATTTATTCTGCCGTATTCATAATTTGTATTTTGTTATGTAACTCAAATTTAAAAACAATAGAGCTGAGATAAGCTCTGCAAGATAAAAGGTCGATGAATGGCTGAACTTTGAAGAGTTCTGAATGCTCTACCAGGTTTTAAGTAACCGAACTGAAACGGAACGTTTACTAATTTGGACAAAAATCACAGTATCATCACTATGTGATATAATAGAGCGTGAGAGGGCTCTCACAATTTAGGTTACCGACGAGTATACATCGCAAAGATATACGAACACATTTGTTCGAAAGGAAGCACAACGGGGAAGAAGGATCTGAATAGCTGGTAGAAACCACCGCTTAAAATAAGAGAACCACTAAGGCATTCATCGTTGTATAAAAATCGTTTGTTATTCATATTATGTTATGCCCTGAGACAAGCTATTTTTTAGAATACAATAATAAAAGACGAAGTAGACGATTTGAACGATAATAAAGCGGTTTTTGCGTGAACAGTTGTTAGGTTAATATTACGAATTTTTTTGACATTTATACTTTCTTGCATTTCTTCTTCTAACACATCCTCACTTTTCCCTAAATTTAACTCCTCTCTTTCAACTTTACGTTCCATTATAAAGTTTTCATTCTTATCAAATCCATCATTAATTTAATTTCTCTCTCCCATTGATTCATCAAATCTCTCATTCAATTTCTTATCAAACTAATTAAATAAATTATCCATATTCGTATTATATTAATCAAGTTTCTTATTATTTTCCTCCATAATCTCTGTCAAGATGCTCATAAACTGGCCTGTGACGCCACATTTAATTCATAAATACAATCCTCAAATTATAATCAAAGAACAGTACAGCAATATTGAAATAGTTGAAAGTGAAGTGTCATTTAGAATTTTTTTTAGATTAATGGACTCGACGAGAGAGTGATCGTACAATTTACGCTATAAAAGCTCTGACGTGCAACAAAGAAAATTGGATGACTTCAGCACTGGAAAGCTGCGTGATCGCGGTGAATGAATTTAAACAGAGTTATTCTAGGCACTTAGTTACAGACGGCCGAGCTCTATAAAATGTCTGAATGAGTAATGCATTAACTACACCAATTATGATCCGTCAATAAATACGATGCCATAATGAAATATTTCCAAAATATTTTTGGAGCTGGATGTTAAAGATGTAAATAATTTTAATCTATTCATGTAGTGGAACGCCTCGAATACTTCCATTCCCTTCTAACCCTGTTACGAATTAATATTTTTCCGTGCAGGTTTCTTGTTCCCTCTCTTTAAGTTTTTAAGTGTCACGACTTTTGTTAATCAAACTAATTTAGAATTATTGGAATGTGAAGATCCAAGGTAGATGCTTTCTGTTTACTACACCGCTTTTCAGTTGCAAGTAGTGGGTGACAATTGAATTAACATGTCAGATGCGGCATCCAGTTACATCAGCTACTCGAAGGAATCTAAACATAATTGCAAACACTGTGGTAATTTAAATTGTAAAGCAAACATGGCATCTTCTCGGAACACTTACACACACTTTGAAGATCATAGTTTTGGTAATCCTACCTGGAGTGTTCAGCTACATATAAGAAAAATTTCATCTATGCATGTCAGGGACTAAACACCAAACAAAATGAGGAGAACTCAGAATAAAAGGGAATTTGTATTTATTTCATATTTCATTTTTGTTCAACAGAAAAATTTAGTCTCACCTGTCCCGAGTCTGGAGACAGGATGACGTGCGAAACTTTCAAGTTTGGAGGAATTTGCTGTTGTACAAAATAAAATCACTCCACATCGCCACGATATAATTTGGTTATTTAATTCAATGATTTCTGTGTTTTCATGTACATGGTCGTCGGGGATTCTTCCACGTTTATAAACAATTTATACTTCGTGAGAAAGTATCTTAACCGCCTTAAACAGCTTGATCTTATAAATGGATTCCTTATCTCGGGAGCCACATAGTTGCCAGAGATACGTTGGTAGTGGGAAGAAACAAAAGGAGAATCAGCAGGCTTCATATCACTCATCTCAAACTTGAGTTACGTGAACCTATTACAAAATTAAATAGTGACAGAATAGAGGACTACGCGTAACAAATTAGAAAATACATCTATTTCACTGTGACACATTTGAAACGATTGTAAAAAATTTAGAAAACTATACCGAGCAGAGTCTGCAACGAGTCACAAATTTCTATCAATGGCATTGATCAATTATCTGGCAGACCGTAATGCCACAATGGCCCGGCTAACCACTGATTATTCATTCACCAAAATACTGACGGTATAAATTTGTTGGGCGTTTCAAGAGAATTAGTTTGTGTACACATTCACTTCGGTTTATTATTAATTTACCGCCATTTCTGTTTCTCTTTTATTGTGGATTTCCACTATCGGTACATTTTAAACTGTCATTAATTGATTACCTATCAGATGAAATATTTTGTTAATTGACACATCACATACTTTTTCTTAGGCCCTTTTAGAGATTCCAATTACATTTCTTATCTCTAGTATTTTAATCGTAAAATTAGAGTTTATGATTAAGAACTACCTGGTTCAACTTGCACTGATAATGCGTTATATAGTTATTTAGCGTGGACGTGACATTATCGAAATAAAAATACTTCACTACTTCGAAGCTATTTACAGAGAATAAAATAGATTTTTTTTAAAATAACTTAAGACGATTAAAATTAGGAGTCGACATATCAAAATATAAGTATATACCTAGGATAAAATTATTTCATGTAACAGCAAAGAGCCATCTTGTAATAACAGATGCCAGTATAATCGAAAATATAAAAACAATGAGGAAAATGGTAACAGTACACTTGTGGAAATGAAAATTATCGTCGAAAAATAAAAATGTGGTATTTTCAATATATGTTAGAATAAGTAGGCTTTAAAAACTTTCAGGAAATAATAATTTATGACAATTGTAAAATAATGTAATCAAACATGTATGTACTAGAAAATATTAAGTCGATTATCGTAAATGAAATAGAATGATAAGTTTGAAGTATGGGAAATTGAGTAACCAGATGCAGGGATAGACGTAAATATATACGATGCTACGAACGAGGAAAAAATTGACGTAATGCACTTGATAAAAGTCATTGAAGACATTTTACGTTAGATGACAGGTATGAAATCTATAATGAAAATGTATTGTAAAAAATGAAACAATTTACGGCTGATTGAAAATAATGAATAATAAAGTTAGCCAATTCAGACAAAGAAGTGATAATGTATTGTGATGTAATGTAAAAAATAATAATTATATGTTGTAAGATTAATGATTTCTAAAAAACAGATGATTATGGCAAAGGCGCCGAAATCTCCTGTCCTTTAAATATCAAAGAAAATAAAGATACGACGAGAACTTATATGTGGTTTGATACATAACAAACAGATATTATATTTTTCTTGGATTTCGAAAACAATGTGACACCTTGAAATAATTTAACAGAAGAGAGTGCTTTGTAAAAGATGAGGGTATTGTATTTCTGTGAACAGTTGTGGCTGATACAGAAATATTGAGCCCCGATCGAGTATCCATGTTTGAATAAATCCTTTAAGGCTTACGATACAGCATCTGCTAAACTTTCTGTATTGTGTTCAAAGATAGGCACGTTCTATCGTTGTCATTCAGCTTTAACGGGCTTCGATTACAGACAAAGACTATTCAAATTCACACTGAAATCTTTCCGGATATTACACTTTGAATCTGGTATATTACGAATTGAATGTTTCTTTTATTTGAAAAGGTGTATTGGAGTATTCATAAATAGTAGAATTAATGTAAAGCTCCGGAAATGCCGTGTCTCTTTTCGCGTCAAACAAAGGATTCGTGCGCTTCATTTCCAAGAAATTAAAATATTTTTCAGGGATATTCCTGAAGCGAAAACACAATATTCGGGTTTTTACTTACAACAAGCGTACTTTTACGTAAACATCGATTGAAATGAGAAATCGTATTATGACACATGTTACTCTCTATTTTTCAGCTGAGTTTGTATCATTGATACATCATTATTTATTATAAATATAATTATAAATTCCTTACTCCTTTGTAAGAGCAAAAGATAATCTGATGGGTGAGATTCAGTATTAAATAATGTTTCCATTAGCTCCATTGAACTTACGTTATGAGCTACTTTTCTGAAGACTTCTCTCATTCTCAAATACCCCTTTGTGGGCAACTGTAAATGCTGCATCAGTTTTTCTGGTGCCTCTAAAAATTCTTATAGAGAGTACTTCGACGATAAATGTTGAAGAAGTAAACCAAATCATTACAGGTCATATAGCTGAATTTTTACAAAAAAAATATTCCTGAAGAAAGGCTAAAAGAAATCGCAATATTTTTTAAGGTGGATAGACTTAACGGTGCTTGAGATGTTACATAACATTACGTATGTTGCAGAAAAGAATGGTTCTGCATTGTGAAAATCTGGTGAACGTATATTGGAACATAGAAAAACGAACCGATATAAATATAATTATCAGTTGGCTCAGATAGTTAAAAGCAATAAATGTCTGTAAGTAAGTTAAAATTTTTATAAGTATCGATATACGTGCGATTTTTACGAGTTAATTGTAATTAATTGCAACGAGTTTCTACTTGATAGGATGGCCTGATGAAAAAAAAAGTTTAAGTTTCATGAGATTGCCAATATTTACGGAAAAGTGTAAAAAATTAATAAGACGTAGAATCTGTGATCTTGTCCCGTTTTATTTTGTTCCAAGGACATCGCGAAGTGAAGGAACCTGGCCATAAAGAGACAATTAACCACCCACGTATCAAGACATTTTGCAAATTTTTGGAAGATATCCAAAATTCGGTTTAATAAATAACAAAATTGAGTCTGAAATCGCGCAAGGAAGACATTCATTTTCGTTCCTCCTTACGTATATTTAGGTAAATATAAGTTTCCTGTTTATAAGATTATATTTCATTGAATAAATTGTTTTTTTTTTAGAATAATAGGCTACATGAGGGTAATCCTCGTGGTCAGCACATTCTGAGCATGTAGAAAAGTCAATGCGTGCAGTAAATGTGAAGTATGCGTAGTTATAAAACAAGAACGTTGCAGGACAGCGTAAAATTTTCCATATCTCTACAACATAAACCTACTGTTATATTGCGCAAGGTTAATTCAGGTTTCGTAGCGTGTTCCTAATCGTAATATTATTCATGAAATTGTGCCAAATATTATAAATTACCAAGGATAAACATCTACGCATATAACAATAAAAATAAATGCTTTTTTCAAAACAAAATTTGTTTCTACTTGATGGATCATGATTTTTTGTCAATTTTTTAAACTTATATAAATGATTTACACAACTTGTAAGATCCGTTATAATTGCATCCCGATTCATGAAAACGATGTAATGAAATGCTTCATAATGGTTTCTTTTACTGACCTTTTAAATATCCTTTAAATGGATATTAGATTAAATGGGTGTTGTAACTAAATAAATTTTGCATGAAAAACAATTTAAATCCTTGAAATTCTACTTTCCTTTGAAATTATGGCTACGTAGATATATAAAGCTGTTTTAGACTCTCTCGATTTCTATAACTATTCCCCCGCACCTAGCAAAACGTCACCCCCTTTATCCACGTGGTTTAGACATTAATGTTGTTTTCCTTCTGCATTCCGCGAAATCCTAAACTGAGTTTGCGACGGTTTTTTTATTAATATTTTAAAATGTCAGGAGAATTTACAATGGTAGATACTTTGCATTTGCTTTTAAGTCTACTTTGTTCTTTTCGTCGGTGAAATTGTAAAAGAGGTACTTTATCGTGTCATTCTCCTATTCGTGTATCATAGAGTATTCCGCTAGATTACGCTTCGCAGAATGTACAGAGAGGTTTTGTATAACTTAGTTAATTCTCAATAGCTTTACATTGGTCCCAAAAGTTCGTCACGTTACTCGAAATCGGTATTTCCACAATGAAACATCTGTAGAAGAGGAAATTCTAGGGCGCTGACGCGAACTCGAACGTTGTTGACGGGAATTACTTCAATGACGGCCTTCCACAAGGAAGTTTCCTCTAATAATCAAAGGACCCACTGGAATCCCAGAGTTTGAGGATTTCTCGGCGTGCTGCTGGAAAACAACTTTACCATTCAGACCACGTGGATAAAGGTGGGGGAACTAAGTATAGAAAGCGAATGAGTTAAAAACAACAGCAAATATCTACGTCACATTAAATGGGACTAAAGACACGATTCATTCTCAATTGCAAATTAATTAATTGCTCCTGGTTTTCTTCAGCTTGAGAATTTATTTGCAGGACACTGATTACTTTCTAAATTGAAAACAATTGCTTTGGCGTAAAAAATTGGTTGTATTCTAAAACTAGGCTGTAAATTATTTTAATAACAACTGCATATGCTGAAACCTTAGAGCAATGTTTCCCAGCCTTTTTCTTACCATGCCCCTTAAGTAGTTTTACTGCCTTATGTAACATATAAATATTTTTTATATTCAAAAATTGAATTATTTTCGAAAGAAACCTAATTTCAACTTGTGTATCACCGGTTCTTCTATAGTAATAATTCTGTGCTCAAACAAAGTAAGAATTCTGAGATCGTCAAACCTATTCCAGCTTTTGTATGAAATTTAATTCTGATTTCATTTAACACGTGGAATTGGTGCTAAACTACATCAGACAACCACTTAGTGCATATCAGAGCAATTGTCAAATATAGTACGTACTATTCCTTCTCTAGGCATAGTAAACAATAGTCTCTGTACATCGTAGCCTGTTCAAGTGTAGCTGTAGAGAAGCACCAAAGTTACCAAATGCTTATTTCAAATTGAGATGCCAACAATTTTTCCTTTGGTATAAGTTAAATCATAGCTAGCGGATTTTATATTCTAGAAGATTTCATTTTCGAATTGCCCATCTGAACATTCCCCACGTTGGGAAAACCGCCTTAGAGTTTTAAGTTGCTTGCGTAGTTCAAAGTCTGAAGGTAAAACGGATCGTATAGATGGAAAGTCTTAAGGCTTTGGCGTCCAAATGCACTTCAGATTCAGGCTTGATATTTTTGTTCGGGAGCCTGATGCTCGCAAAAAAGTTTGAACATGTGTATGAGTCAACCAACTTCAGTTCAATCCAGCACTCAGTGTTCTGCCGGACGAGTGCTAAGATGCGTCAAATATCGAGAGTGAATTGTGTGATGTATGATGGAAGATTTTCGGAATTACTCACACAAGATTATTACTGAATTTATTTCAATATATACAGACAATGAATGTTTATGGAAAATTAAAACCAAGGATATATATATATATATATATATATATATATATATATATATTGTAATAATAAAAAGAAATTTTTAATAATAAACAGATATTTGGACTCGCGTGGTCAACGGCAGAAGGCACGCAGGGTAGACATAAGGAGATAATGATGACTTAATTGAGCGACAGATGGTAAATTAAAGGAGGGTGAGTTAAATGTGTTTACTTCCGGCTGTAGTGTCGTGTGCAGATTTTGCAGCCGATCTCTAGATGCAACCGAACTCTGGGAAAAGACCAACCCGATGCGTAGTTTGTACTAGAATTAACAGCGGCAGAAGGGGCACGAGTGGTGAACAACGACGAGGTAATGGAGGGTAATTGAGAGACAGATGGCAAATTAGTCGAGGGTGTGGGAAGAAGTTCACACGGCTTCGTTGTAAAGTGCGCAGAAGGAGGAAATATAAGGCGTCGTAAGAGGACATCAGTCATCAGTCAGTCGTCAGGAGAGATCGTTGATGGAGGTCCTCGGGGCCGGATGGTGGGCCAAGTTAGGTGGTCGAAATAAATAGGAGCTTCAATCAGTCATCAGTTGGTTAGCAACGGTCGTCGGTGTTGGCCAAGTTAGATGGCCGAGATAAATAAATCAGTCAGCAATCAGCAGGAGAGATCATCGGTGGACATTAGGCCGAGTTAGGTGGCCGAAATAAATCAGTAAATTGTTTGGAGGAGTTCTTCGTGAGAGTAAGATCATTGTGGAAGTGTAAAGTGTGAACGCGACTTGGTGCTTTTTATGGCCTGTATGAAGTGAGTGCGTGCAAGTATGCAAGTGATCCAAATTGCATGCAGTAACAGAGAGATTAAGTTCATTTTTACAGTAGTCATAGTTGTAAACTTTTAAGTAAAGTTATAATCGTCAGATTTCAGAATTCAAATTTGGTTATTGTATGTGTTTTTCTTTATTTCATTATAAAAGTTGTTTAACAAGTATTCGTTTTTTTAATATCCCAGTAAACGACCCTGAGAGAGATAAAATTTCATTGTATAATATTAATTATTAACGGTTGTAAAACTTCATTAGATTATTTGTGTAATTGTAAATTGTGTCTTAATAAATAATAATTGTTTGTTTAAACTGGTAGTATTATTTGTGATTATTACAAATTGGCGCCCAACATTTAAGTACAACAAGTAAATATTATAAATTGGCGTCCTCAACGTGTGGCCCATTTTAACCTGTTATAAATAAAAAAGGGTGGTTATTACAATATATATATATATATATATATATATAAGAAAAAGATGCAAATGCTACGAAGGGTTCGCTTATAAAAAATTAATGCTTTAAGAAGATGTTTTGGAAAAGAAAAGAAGAAAATGAGGGCGTCAGAAACATAGGTATTGTTATTTATTGGACCTATGTGTATGCGTGTATATAGATTTTTGTGATACGTATAGGTTTAAATTGGAAATATGAATTTCATTAGTGAGAGTGTTTTTAGCAACCAGGATAGGACGATGTGTACATACCAACTTTATGGTATCTTTTTAAGGGATCAGCGAACCCCACCAAGGAGTATCTCAAATATGGAAAATTAAGACGATAATGAGACCATCTTATGCGGAAGTGATATACAAGTAAGATAAGAAATGAAACATTAACAAACTCAATAAATTGAAAGCAATCCTATTGTTTATCATACACGTCATACGGAAACAACATCGCAGAGGAATTGAGAACATTGCCCAAATATCAAGCATTATTTTGTGAAAAATTAATGGATGATGCCATTTTTTAAGGCAAACTGGGAAATTTAAACAGAAGTTCAAATGTTTGGACAAAAATTAGTAGCACTGAAGAACAACTGCAACCTCTAGATATATATAATTAAACGCACCGACATCCATTACTCTGGATTTGACTCCAATCTCTGATGTATTTGCGTTATTCTCTTGTAACGCCCATCCACCCCCACCCCTAACGGTACTCCTTTCCCATGCTGTAAGGAGTTGCTGTTCCAACATGCACATCCAACCTATCAACCAACTCAGCAACTTTTTACATGGCAGTAACACATTTCAACCACTACAAGTCACAAGAATATTCCTCCACATCTCAAGAAAGTCAAGTTTGTCCTCAAGACTCTGGCTTAACTTACAATTTTTCCGCCACTAATTATTTGATTACCTTATCTGCAGAGGAAGATACCAAGTAAATGTTATAATTTTTATATTATTTACAGTAAAGTTGTTTACTTGTGAATAGTTAGTTCTAGCTTTAAATATTCCTTCTTTACCATTTGATATATTGATCTCATGTTTCTGGAATTATGGTTGAAAGAGCTTGAAGAGAGATTGTCGTTGAAATCTTCAAATTTTCGTAGCAAAAACTCAAAACGTTGTCTTTCTGTGTGATAAGCGGTGATACAAAATATGGCAGTTATAAATGCGTACCTTCATCCATCGTCAGGTAATTTTTCCAATCTGTCGGTTCCAAACTTAATTCGACTAATAATCCTCATTTCAAAAGTCATTATTTCCCTCCACTTAGACATTGGCTTACGGTAATTCTTTAAAACCAGAGCTAACCGAACCGAAATAATTAAGTCGTTTTACGACAAAGTCGACATGTTATTCACACAAGAACTGAACAAAAGTACGCACTGAGCAGTGTGCGTGTGGATACAAAATTGGTATTAAGACTTACGTTCAGACTTTAACTGAGCAGGCAAGCCGAAAGGTAAGACGCGGCGTGTGTAGTGGCCTTTACGTTACTATTTTTGTCATGTTTTCCAACTTTCGAGAAGCGGAGGTGAAACTGAACAATTTGGATATTTCGTCATTTTGGGTACATACAACAACGATAATGGAGAGGAAGGTAACAATCTGAGAAATTACCAATACAGGAAATATGAGAAACCACAGGGAAGGAATCGTTGAAGTAATATGAAAGAAATACGGAAACTTAATGCAGGGTCGAATTTTAGCTTGTGAAGTATGTGTATGGAGTAATTTTTGTATCGTCTTAACTTTTCCAACAAATCACGTGGCATGTTAGAATTTCTCGAAATTTCAAGGTTCTCGACTAGTAAGGCTCGGGAGAAAGTGGCATCGCGCAGAACAGCTATCGAAAATTTCGATAGCCCGACCGCATGTTATGTGTGGTTATTGTTTTGACTGTTTGTTTGCGGCGAAGAAAGGCCACGCTCTCGAATCTGAGTGACGGCTTTCAAGCGCAGATGAGTGACGGGCCTCCGATCGCTCTTTACGGGTTCTCTGTCGATCGTAGCTGCTGCTCTTGCAAAACGATTCGCCAACAACAAACGCGTTGCAGATAATGAATTGAGGGATTCAGTTGTTTTTCAGTTTGCGCATTGCCTTTGGCTGAAATTACCAACAACCTTTTGATATTTTTAACATGTTTATATCGTGATTTCTGTTTGAGCGACACACTGACAGATGTATTGTATGCTTAACTCGAGAGTGGGAGGCTGTGAGAGAAAAACGGAACGAGCGCCCCGAAGTCTTTATTTACAATCAAATTGCTCCGATTGTTTTTCCCCTTACAAAACTTACGGAAAGATAAAAAAAAAGCGAAACAAGTGTTCCGACACGGGTGAAAGGTCACTTCGTCAGTTTTACGCGGGTATTCAATTGAATAATTTGGATTTGAAATTATATTCTCGAATTCTTTTGTTTTTAATACCGCTGTCATTAACAGGGCAGAAATTTCCGTTATTATTGAAGTTCGTTTGATAAATTGTTTGGTGAAAAAATTGACCGTTTCATTAGTCATAGCAAATAACGACCTCAAGTGCGTATACTTGCTTAAATTAAGAAACATTCAAATACCAACGATTCAAGATTTTATTGAATTTTAATTTTGTTCCTTAATATTTTTTTATCTAAATTACAGAATAGTTAAAGAACATTTCTTCAGGAATCAAGATAAATTATTATTAAGCAACAATATTAATCTATAATTTGTTGCATTGTACTTCACTTAATGTTAAATTGAATGATTGTTGAAATTAAACTATAGCTGAAATAAGCATTATTGCATTAATGAAAAATCATCAGTCTCGTGTATTTCTTTTAATTCAATTTAATTTCCCTAAACATTTCAAATCATTTTATGACGAACCACCTGGACGTCGGTTAGATTAACTTTAGGATATTACGTCATAAATTGACTCGTAACAGAGCGATTAAATTCAAAATTCGTATTCTTGATTGAGGCGGACATCATTCGAAACGGGTTTCGTTTCCTTTGATTTGCAATGGAAGGCGACCATCTTACTTAATGTTGACAGACCTAAAGAGTATCGATGAAGTCGAATATATTAAATATTTTAAAACGGAAAAGATTTCTTAAAATCAAAGCGAACATGTTTACAGAAATGTTACTAAAATATAAGAACTTTACGGTATTCCAGTTCATACATAAACCGGTATTTATATACATAATTTTATGACATGATAATGTAAAGCTGAATCTCGATCTGTTAGAATGAATAGATTACTTCAGATATTATCTCAACTAAAATTTTTTTTTTCTGTTGTTTCCTAAAGTATTCATTAAATGTATCTCCGCCAACAGAAAAAACTTACATAATTAAACAAATATGAAGGTTCACCTCCATTCTTCCGAATGGCGAAAACTGAATGTTTGGATTCGTTTGTAAACTGGTCCAGCGATTACTCGTTTTCAACCTATCAGTGCAAATAAATATTGGCTCATTCTTGAAAGTAATACTAACTGAAGAAATGTTACTAGAAAAACTTGATTAACCACTCATCTGAATAGCAAAAAGGATAATCAAGTTCACGACAGCAATTAATATAATATCTGAATAATTCAATTGTAACATATGTAACCCCTCTACGGTCCTATCGGGGTAATGACCTTGTTGTTAAATAAAGCTATTTTAAATAAATAATGTAAACATGTCAAAAGGATAATGTATTTTAAATTAATTATAATCACTATTATATAACAAAATCTTTGGTTGTAACTGCAAACATTACAGTGCTACTCATCGTTACCGGTAAAGGAATTATTTATAGTTTAAAAACCATAGTTTTGTTATAACAATTAATTTTAGTTAATAATAATAGGCATATAAGCATTATAAAATTCATATTATGTCATTACCTCTGAACAATTAATATAATTTTTCGTAAGCGAGATAAAACCTATTATTGTCAATTAAGAGCTTCTTGTGTAAAATAAGTCTAACTAAATAGCGTTAAATAACTACGGAAATAACTTTCGCTCATTGTTTGTTTACCTTCCATATTATTTACTTTTGGAAATTGTTTCAACTCTAAGAATTAAATATAAGTAAGTATTGAATAGTTAAAAATATAATTTGAAGGTAAATGATTCGTAAAATTATTGAAAAATTTGAGTTGTGGTTTCCATTCCGTGATCCTCAGTAATCGCGAATTTCACATTCAGTGAGAAACAAGATAACTGTGAGCACTCACAATGGTATTATGATGTTAAGTAGGGACGCTCATCCATAATCGTTGCCACTTCCAACTTTGAAACGCTACGAATTATGTGGTAGATGCGACAGAATAGGAATGATAAGACTATTGTCCCACGTTGAATAACAAAAGTTTCGGCTGCTCTAGCTGACTGTGACGTATGAAAGATATTCACGAGCTGAAATGTTGGGAATCACTCTAGGAAAATGTAAGTAAGGAAAAAGTGATTGAAGTATAAAAGATTAGGGTGTGAATGGTTTGAAACATTAGTGGAAGGTAAATGACCGATAATTAAATTGTTCTAAACTAAGGTTCTAAATGTGGATCCTTTTTCATATTTCCAAGAGTAGAGTTTTAACAGTGATTCCAACTTACAAGTTTAATGAAAATGTAATAAAATGAATTTAAGATATTAAATTATTAGTCTTTTGAAATAATTTAACAATATTTATTAACTGAATTATTAATAATTTTGATAATATTAAAACTAATATTCTGAACGATTTGAAAGTGAGGAAAAATTTCCTCGGCCATTTCAACAACTCATGGTTTTTTCTTTCTAATACCAGCCTATAATTAGAGTCTCTAGGAAATTCCACTAATTTGCTGATATCATCTCGTATGGAGATCACGAGTAAAAGGATTAAGATAAATTTTTGGGAAAACAACTAACTCCACGTTAATGTCCGTAATCAGGAAATTGTTTGTACAAAAAGAGCGTTAATTATCTTCCTCTTGGTATAACTAGCTCAAAAAGTATTCCACACAGGATTTAGGAAGTACGTTTACGAGTTCATGAGCATAATTTAGTCTCGCTCTCGTTCATTATTTTCAAATCATAGGGGATAACGTTGTGGCCGGCGACGCTGAACATGTGTTTAGTGAAATTATTCACCGGCTATTTCCGGGCGCCAGAGCGTGACCGGAAGTCAACCCAAATGACGAGTGTGCACTCAGTGCACCTCTGTGGAAGTAATTAACACTTGGTACGAATGAGTTGTGTGTCACGCGACACGTAATGAAGTTGTGCAAATTATATGGCGCACTGGCAATTATGTGGCGCGTTTCTTAACGCTCGTATATTGCCAACAAATCAATCGTGGTTGATGCAATAATTGCTAATTACTGCAGATATTTCGTAAAAATGCGCAGTCGAAATGAAATATCGATTTTTGCCACGCGTAAATAATTTATGTCTCGTTTTGCCACACAGAGCTGACGTTCAAGTTAGCTGTCCAAATGAAGCGGCAAAGTTTATGGCTTTAGCTTCAACTTGGCGAATTTTACGACCTGTACGCATTTCTAAATAACTGCTTCCTTTTTTTATTTTCCCAATATTATATTATATTTATGACGAATGCAAAATTAATGTGTCCATTGTTTAATACTCGAACTCAGCCGACTTATTTTCGAAAGCATATCCAAGTTTTGGCATTAAATATTAAGGAACAATGGACGTTATGTATGTTAGAATAATATTCTTATATTTTACTGTTAATCGTCATGACTGGATGCTGAATATTTTAGTACACTTTATAAACGGGTAGAAAATGTACAAACTACTGGTTGGGTAAACATGGACTTCAAGAGACCCAAAACTACATCGATTCGGAATCGGATCATTACCAACAATTGCGTTTATTCTGCTTCTTTTTAAGAAATAAATGCAATTGGAAGAAACGATTCATTGAAATAGATAATACAGAATTAATAATAATCAATAATGTATTAATAAACTATATTATCAGTAAATGTACCATTGAGGCAACATTTAAACAGCGAATAGTGAAAGATATGTAGGAAGATATGTTCATCTTCTGAGACTTTACGTAAACTCCAAGAATTATTAATTTATTCATATTCAATGCAATGTTACAAAACTAGTTGAAACATTAATCATATATATATATATATATATATATATATATATATATATATAGCTTGACTTTTTTTTCTCAGGGTCGATTCGTCGAGGGATAATTAACATATAACATAAATTTACAAATTTCTGAGTTAATCTTTACATCGAAAGTTTCTTGTAAGATGTTCCCGTAGTCGACGGTCTCTATCTGATGGTACTGTTCCATCTGCATTCGCGTAGTAACAACAATTTAATTAAATATGTCTGACAACGACAAAAACTCTCTCTTTATAATGACTACAAACGACCCTATGAATTACTAGAAATAAATCATAAAAAAATGTAAGTCTTCTCATCTATATATACATACATACACACACACACACACACATATATATATATATATATATATATATATATATATATCGTGGTAATTTGTCTACAATGCAATTTAAAGTAGTTTTTAATTTAATTTGCCCCACGTTAAGGCGTCAATTTGTAGTAATCACTTAAGGACACTGAACGTTGGAGCAAACAATTATGTAGTAATTGGGCGTTCAATAATATGAAATGTAAAACAAGTGGTTTACACAAACAATTAAAATTTATTACGAACAAATAATTAAATTTCGAAAAGTTATTAAGGCAAATAATTTAAATAACATTACGAATTAATATTTTACAATAAAAAACATGACAATTTCTCAGGATCGATTACTGGGTCTTTAATAAAGAAATACTTGTTAAACAATCAAGTTTTATTAAGGTATCATTGGATTAATTAAATCAATAGATTATAACAATGCAAAACATAAAATATGAACTTTAAATACTTAACGAAATCGGAAATCAGTCGATAAAATCTTTACTTTCGAGTTTACAGATAGTAATATTGTGAAATTTTACCTTAATATTTATGGTATTCCAGGAAATTGGCTCGTACATACACACACTTATTACAATTTATGGACAGGCCATTTTTATACACTGAATCTAATCAACACTTTTAGTTAGCCAAAGTGATTTGATATGCTTGGTTCACTGTTCGTTTTAACAAATCTTATTAACTTGTTCCAAAGTTTGTTAACTGCTGGGTGCAGTTGCCTGGGCTCCAAAGGAATTTAAGAAAATGGTCTAATTTGAGAATATAAGTTAGATTCAGAACTCTAAATATTTAGCGTTGGATTTGCGTAGTTATCTGATCACAGACTTCGACATGAAAAATGTTCTAAATGTTTTATCTGCTGTGTTACATATATCCAGACACTTTCTGGATTTTATCCTTTCTCGTCTGTCTACTGCTATGCTCCCGAGAACACACTCCGCGTTCAGCGAACCAACCTCTACAATACACACAAGTTTGACACATTCTTGTATACGACTTGTGTGTTTTTATGCCGCCAACAATGCGAGTGCAAATTTTGTTCCGTAATTAATTATTTCCTTTTAATTACTAATATATATATATATTTAGCGTTGCCACGATTCAATCAATACTAACCGAAATTACTCGAGTCAGCCGTACAATCCAGCGCGCAGGTAACAGACAAGCCAACATTTTACGTCGCAGACATCCCTCTATGATACTTCCCTGTGCATCTACAAGCACTAAATGTTCATACTGGACAGGGGAAGTTACTTGTTACTGCGCCGTTCACTAATTACTACTGAGTAAGTTTATTGAAAAACATTGGTTAATATGGTACCAGAAAAAAACAACAACTTAATAACCCAAAAGTGTGCAGTGTTCCTAAAATAGTTACGATACTAAATATTAAATTTTGATTAAATTAAAGTAATTTTCACCAAGGATGGGGTATGTTTTTATAAAATTAATAACGTTAATAAGCAAAACTGTTTAGGTGTAAGCTTCGTTGCAATGAATAAAGCAAGGCAGAAAAAATAGTAATCCTCAACTTATTATGATTAAAAACAAAATATTTGATGATAAATATAGTATATTTATTTTACATGGGATATATTTTAATAGCAACATAATTCTGTCAGTTAACTGATTCAATAGAAGGAGTGGCTGAGTAAAAACTTGGCTAGTTCGCTTTGAATTTAATTTTACTGTCCTTTAAGGGTTTAATGTTGTATGGAAGCTTCTTAATTACCATTATAATGGACTCCTTTCTGTGTAACAAATAGTGTTTTACCGTTATTATAAAAGTCGTTCTTTAATACTGTATTGAGATTGTGCATACCTGAGATGGTTTCTGTAATTTATCACAAACAACATTAAGGAAAGTGTATATTGGCATGTAAGAATATCCAATTTCTTGAAGAGACCACTGAAAGATGTTTTTGAGGTAACTTCACAAATAAGTCTAAGAATACTTTTCTGAAGAATGAAGATATTGTATTTCCCTGAAGAGTTTCCCAAAAAATAAATCGAAATGACAATAACGAGTGAAAATATGCAAAGTAAACAAACCTTCTGATGTTCAGATCACTGAATTTTGACATTATTCTAACAAATTATGTGGCACAGCTTAATTAGGTTCCAAGTTTATTAATGGAAATTTTGCAATTTCATTTACTTGAAAAAGATAATCCTAAGAAATTAGAATACTCCGAAAAATTTGGTCATTTTAAATAGATTATACCAATGAAGCCAAGCCCAGACCAACAATATTCATGTTCAAAACAAAGGAAGCAGAACTTTGTTGATCTTCTATGGTGTATGTGTCAGCGTGATTGCCTCACATCGCAGACGTCCCGGGTTCGAATTACCATATGTGTATGTGTGAGTGAGAGAAACCTTCGTAAAATCAGGCCCCCGACAAGGAATAATGAGTTCCCATACTTAGTCGCTGATAACGACTGTAAATAAATTAATAAAAAGAACTTTGTTAAATATGGGATTATAAACCTGACAGATATTTCCACTGAAGTATTTGGACTGATAAATATGAGCGGTTACCTACTTCTCAGGTGCGAAGAAGAGCCTAGAGCGACACAACTGACCTTGTCAGTTCACAAAACTCAAAAGCTTTTGAGGCTAATTATTTTCACTCAGACGTAAATTATGCAATGAGCCTGAGCTTTCATTCCTGTGGCACGTGCCAAATTCTGCCATACGTATTGGTAGATCATTTGAAATATTACTAAAGATGGAAAAGGCACCGAAATTTTTGAAAATTTTTATAATATAATAATAAATAACAAAACATTATAACTTAAAAATGTATGCCTCAGATAAAATATATAACCATATAAATTGAAAACAATTGGTGTAGAAAATAACGAAAATATTTGACCGAATATGACGGTTTAAAAATGGCACAATGTTTTAGGATTATCTTTCTTATCTATAAAATATGAGACGAATGAAGCTGACTTTTTCTTCGTTCAGAACCTCTCATAATATCAAATATGTTATAGGTAATAAGTCACAGAGTTTTTAATATTGATTGAATGATTCGTCTGCAGGTAAGTAAAAGGAGCTGCTGGAATGATATGTCAGATAAAAAAGTGAAATTGCCGAACACCTATTTTGGTTTCATAGGGCGAAACGGTTTCAAGTTTTATATTCGATCAATGTAAATAATATTATAGATGTAATTGTCTTGAGACCCCCAAACATTCGACGATTCATAATACGTTTATTTAATAACATGGCTCACGCGTAACCTAAAATACCATTAAATTACTAATCGAAAATAAAAATATATCACGTGTGTAAATGATCAGCATCGAATTGAATGAGTGCAAAGCCATAATGACAGTATAATTATATTTATGGTGAATCTGGAAATAAATTGGGTTTATTTATTTATAAGTTGCGAATAAAAGTCGATAGAGGACATCAAACTGAATGATTAATAGAACAAAATAAACCGCACTGCTGTAATTCTAATATTAGAATTTTTTTTTGAAGGTAATGGTTCACAATTACCTGTAAAAAGTATTGCTAGGCAGGGTTACTCTTTTCGTAATGTCTTCAAAATCAATCAAGATTCGGGACAAACATTTGTTTACTACTTCTCATAAATCAGTGTCAGACCCGCACGAACCAGGTGATTTAATTCAGGCGGATATTCATTTTCCTTCACTACTTAATACCGAAAAAGTAACACTCTCATCGTTCCCGTATTTAGTTTTTAATATTCACGTTCTCATTATGTATTCAGATTGATCTAATTGCCAGTAAATCATTTTGCATATATTAACAGTAGGAGGAATATTTTATGAAGATTCCGACGAGAGGGGGGAAAGTTGCTCCTCCCGCTGAAAACGCTGTTTTTACAGCCCATTCCCTGTGATACGATGTGAGAAAATTTGAATATTATTGGTTCCTTCAGCAGGCCACGCCTCAAGAAATCAAGCAGCTCAAAATATAGCAATTAAACGGCTTGGAAAGACAGGTTCTGCATTAATTAGCGCTACCATGCTATAACAACGTTATATTTAAGCGAGAGGGATGGAGGTACGGCAGTGGAGACCATTCAGGTTCACGAGTATTACAATAATTATAATTATGGATCATTCATAATGTTCAAACAAAATCCCTATAATAAGCCCTTCTATAATACAGAATCTCCCTGAGTCTAAATAAAAATACTCAACCTGGACGCTAAAATACGTACCATCAACACAAATTGTTTAAAAATTATCAACGAAATCTTCTGCAAAATAATTGGTATCAATAATTAAGATTAATATTTCATTCTCGATGGTTATGTCCTCTGTTACCGTAACTAAAAATCCGAAATATATATCAACAGAAATAAACGAAATCCGGACAGAATCGATAAAATGAATTTATTTATGTTTGAGTGAGGTTAATACTATTAATGTATTTATGAATACATTTCAATCGCACAAAGTTGGAAGAATCCAAGCGTCATCAATGTATTTGCTTTACTGGGAAATTATTTTGCGGGGTGTAACAAGAAACATGCAGAATTCGTGAGGAATGGAGATTCATTAATCTTTTCCTCACCTTTAGTGAAGTATTTTAAGACATTTTATATATATTAAAATCATAAATATTTATTAAAAAATTCAAAACATAATGTTTCAAAATCACAATTTTTCAGCCCTAATAGGGGTTCTATGAACACAGCCTATTGACAACTTATGTAAAGATGTTAATAATTTATTTGAAACACATGTCCAACCGACGAAGCAAGTGATTGAGACGTTTTTCGTCATACGCATTACGTTGATAATAGCAAAAGAAGTTATAGTAAGGTTATATTTTACGTCAGCAAACATTACCCTCCTCCCCGCAACCTTCCGCCCCCACTTTTGTTTTTAAATGTCTTCGTCTGATATTAAAGGAGAGTTACTTCCACCTGGATCACCGTCATGTCACTTGTCACTTTTAAAAAAAGAGTCTGTGGTGATCAAACGGATCACATAAAATTTTTAAATATCTGTGGTTTCCAGTAGCACTCTTGTGTACACACAAATAATATCTTGAAGAATTGATAGGAATAATTGTTGAAATATCATAGGATCCAAATTGTTTGGATAAAGTAATCGATGCTTGTAATCAATGTCCTTTCGGCCCATTATAGTCTTTTATTAATCCTCATACATTTATTTACATCGAAGTAAATATAACGACAACGTTTGGCAGGTCGTTCTGGTTCCAGCTATCTTAATCTCTTTTAACTTGAAGACGAACGCATTGAAATAAATGTAAAATAATAAAAAATAAAATTGAAGACTTAAAAATTGGTCCTAGCAATTCAGTAAATTTCAGTTATTTAACAATAGAGTAAACGCCGTAGGGTTAATTTAATGATAACTGGGATTTTTATTATTTTTTAAAACAATCAAATGTAATTGTAAAATTTTAATACTTGGTTCTGCAGCATCTCAATCGAATAGAAAACAATTCCAGGAAATTAAATATTTGTTTGTATCAGCAACTGTGTGCCTGCCATTAAGGCTAACCATTAATTTACTTCTAAAAATCTTAAACTATATACGTAACGACTAGAGTACAACCAATACTGCCTTCCAGATTTTTCTGGTTCTGAAGGAAATAAAACATTAATTAGTGTAAAATTAACAATAGTATGTAAACCATAAAACTTTATTTAATTTAATAGACCCGTGTTACTTAAAGTTGTTACGAGTAACAAAATTGTAACTTAAGTTTCCAGGTTACCCGTAAATAATAACTGAGAAAATTCTAGGACGTAATTAAAGAATTTAACACTGGTGATGTGGAACGCAGGTCCTGGGAAAGTGCTGCGCCTCTCTCGTGCTGTGGTTCGGAATCGTTTCGTCATCGGTGGTGGACACGTAAGAATTGGTCCTTCAGGTACACACGTACGTTTGGCTGTGTATTCTTGATGTTCATCTCTCCTCGTCGCAAGGAAGTGAAAGTGTTTCGGTTTCATCCGGCTCAGTAGAAATGGAATGGTTTCTTACTTCATAATGGACGAAACTCAACCAGAAACTAACCTCGAATATTCAAACTTTGTGCAGACCAAGTTTTCCACTAATCTCAACTAGGCTCTCCTAATTTTCCAGGACAATCTTTTATAAAAGCTCTGAAGCTAAATAAATTCATTTAATTCTTTCGGTAACCCTGAATCTAACCACAACCATGAAATTTACAGAATTCAGCGAACTCCAGTGGAAATAAACACCTCTGAAAAAATATTTTTCTTTCATATTTATTGTGTGCTAGACGCTAAAACCCAGAAATAGGCATAATAAGTGCCTAATTGTTCATTAGCGACTGTAATTAGTTCCTAAAACTATACCATCACTTTAAAACAAAGGTTTTCTCTACACTGGCTTACAAAAGCCGCATTAACTTAATTATATGATTCTTCGCGGTATTTTGACTTCTAATAAAATATTTCCAATTAATATTAATAATAAGCTAAATGATATTCTGCAGAGTCATTGAAATAAAATAAATAATAACAATGAGGACTCGTTACACATTATACAAAAAATCTCACCACGGCTAATTATTTTAAATATTTAAATTTGAGCAAACAAACAAACGTTTCAAAATATTATTTGTTCGTAAATTTCCCAATGGAAGCGATTATTCAGAATTGAGGCTTCAGAAAAGATGGAACGACTAAAATAACTTTTGTTATTCTTTAGAAAAGAAAGAAGTTTTGCCAGTTATTTGGACCAGCAAACTTAAGTAAAGAGACGAGGACGCGTTGACCAACTGGGCCCTCCAGCATATTGATGGAGCTACCTACGTGTTTTTAACACAAAGAGGTCTAATCCGTGTTGTGATTGGCTCGCCAGGGGCGGTTTGACAAGCTAAGCGGACAATGCATTAGATTATTTTTTAATTATTCGTTTCAAAACCGCAAAATTGTACTACATAAAATTACTAATAAAATTAAGAGGATCACCCTGATAAACTTATTAATTTTATGCAACTCGTTACAAATTTAAATTCTGTAATTATTTGAATAATCACATGTATTTAGTTAATAGTGTGGACAATATTACTCTCTATTACGGCGGTATTAAGTTAAACTAATTTTCGGTTTCATTGGCGGTATATGAGGACGCGTTAATGTGACGATAACATGCAACACGTAATCGGGAAAATGGACTTGTTTGACGCAAAAACGATAGCCGTGTAGCTGAATATATTAAATTTTAGTCTATTAGTTATTTTGAAAATAAAACGTGTTTCTGTAAATAAATTAAGCAGTTTTTAAATAATAATATGTCCAAATGAGAAATATTACACCAAATTAGTAACTAATTACTTGATTTAAACACCAAATTATCAATAGAAGTTAACCAGACAGTCAAAATTTTTTAGAAAAATAAATGAGTAACACTAACAAACGTCGCGAATTCTAAGCCAAAATTATATAACGTTTTAATTATATTTATTAAGCATTAGCAATTTGGTATTTTGAAAAATTTCACTGTCAATAACTTTTGATACTTTTTTTTATACGCTTCTGACTAAAACATTGTTCACGGTTAACATTTTCTTGTAACTACAAGCTAGTTTCTTTTCATTTTGATCTATCTCTACTATTTATTAAGAAGATATAGCTGGAGAGAAATATAATGTGCATTATAATCCACTGATGGTAATATTTTTAAGCACAACAGTATACGATTTAAATTATGGCATTACTTCAGCTTTAAAGCTAATAAATTACTGACAAAAAGTAATGTGAATTTACGTAATTACTATTATTATTTCCCCAAGGAAAATTGGTTCCCTCGGTCATTAAACAAAGTAAAGATTGCATAAGCCAGTTACTGGAAGCTGTCGTCTCGTAAAGTTTCTGACTAATGGAAAATTTTATTTAGCTAAGGATCTTGCCAAAAAACTTAAATAAATAGTTTTAATACTAACAGTTTGATGGAATTATTAACCAGTAAATATTAAGACATTTATTTAATAAATTGTACTGGTGTTTTGCTGCTTAACAATGTCAATGTTGAAAAACGTGAGGGTAATAAATTTACTGAAAATAAAAAGATTACCTTAGTTTATTTCTATGAATATTTCAACTCATTTTCGAAATATTAAATTTGGAACAACAACGTAGAATAAAAACTATTGCGATGTTATCTTCGTTAAGTTCATGCATGATTTCAAACGTTTTTAGAAAACGTAAATATATATTTTAAAAAAGCAATTTAAGAATTTGGCAATTATTTATAATTTAATCTTCAACATCTACAGTTTTTTTTAATATGTACAGTTAAATATTAATCTCGGAGTCTCGTGGATAGCCTCGCACCAGTCGGGAACTTCTATTTTTAACATTTACCTTGCATATAATTGATGCCAGCGAAAGTTTACTATGAGGTATTATCAACAACAATATATTACAGTACACACATGAAAATTAAATCCTGACAACTACTCATTTGATTTAAAGACTGCGCACAGACAGGGAAATTTATGTTAAATGCGAACGTAGGACGTGTGACAGTCATAGCTATATGCAGTAGAGCTCCCATCTCAACGTAGACATTCAACCTAGAAGACATTTCTCTAGAAAAGGTTTAAGGACGGGCGAGACAGAATTCATTTAATTGCGACGTAATTCAGGAGTAGGCCTACTCAAGTAGTACAGTTTTTGATCACCTTGGGCTTTCACGACTATCTGAAATGGTGGGAACCTAACAAATCCATCCATTATATTAACCGTAAAATAATAATGAGATCAAGAAAGCGTGTGTTTGAATCATTTGAATATTAGAGCTTATAGAAATGTAGTCAAAAAATGGCCGATGATAAACTCTAGATACTCTACAGATACATTTAAAAAATATTCTATGATATGCTAACAAGCAAGGCATAACATAATTGTCAAAATAGACGGATATGAAATGATGCAGAAAAACTCGTGGAGACTGATCACTCAAACCAAAACGAATAGGATAATGTATAAACAGGTTATTTTAATTAAATAAAGGTAAGCGCATTTTCATCCCGAGAAACGGGTTTATATACGAGTAACTTGTATACATTACAACGCAGATTCATTATTATTATTATTCAAATTAGTTATTATTCTGTTCTCTAAATCAAATTCGGTGCCCCGTCTCTGACTTGCACTTGTTTGAAAGATAGTCGCGCCTTAACAAAACGATAACTCTATTTCTTTCGTCGATTGCCTGTCAGCCTTTATCTGTTTCCATGACTTACGCGAAAACATTGAGTAATTCTTTATTAAGGGATTGCGTTTGGTTGATTTGTAGCCATCCTGCAGGGAGCTTGGCACAGGTTTTGCACAAGGGCAGGTCGGCGATGACTCAACATCTCATTACGCGCCTGGCCGCTCATTACCGCCCTGTGTCCAGTTGGCTAATGGCGGCAAGGCCCGCCCAGCCCGTGTTTAATGAATATTACCGGCTATAAAACGAGCATTTTAGCTATCAGTGTGGTTGGCAGACATGGCAGAACTGCAGCTTGATAAGGCAGTTCACTAGGTGCTTGACCAAGAGAACTAGAAATGCGATCGTCTTAGTCAAGCTAACTGATTTTCACGTGTTCTCCGGTGAACTACAACGTTTTGTTCCCAGTAATAAACAAATTTTTTTCATGTCTTGCGAATAACGTACTAAGCACAAAATGATTTTCTGAACTAAGATCTGATGCTCATTTTGTAGTAGCCTGTTACGTTATTCGCAAAGTACGTTATTATTAGGTTATCTAAGAAATAAAATAGTGTGTGTTTGTGTATGTATTTTCCGCAAACACATCTATACACGTGGAGAAAATTTAACCAAATTTCGTACACGTTCGGCACGGAAACGCCTTTAGGGATGGGGGTGGAGGGTCGTTCCATAAAAATAACGCAAAAACAACCGAGATTGGATTTGAATCCAGGGTTATGGATGTCGATGAATGTATAATACTAACGTGTCAGTTTGTCGGTAATTTTGAACGGGATGAAATCCAAAACAGTTGAGAAGATTTCAGGGAATATATATATTTTTCCAGGTTACACATATTTCACTAAATTTTAGTAAAAACGATGCGGAATTGTGGAAAGTCAAACACCTTTGTTCAGACACCAAGGTACTTTAACCTTACCCAGTTCTTTTATACTCAAGATACTAAAGTTAGTTTGCCATAACATTAATACAATAGCAATGAGTCACAAATCATCAGCACCACGCGATGCATTGGTCCCAGCTACGAACAGAAAAACATCGCCTTAACCCACTTTGAATCCAGCATTTGTTATTCCGATATAAACTTACATAATAGTCTTCAAAATTACATCCAAATCTTAAAATTTTAGAATTTATTTATAGAACACTGAAAACATTTGTAAATTAATGGATATTTATACAGTTAACGAGTTCCTTGAAAGGCCTAATTCATAAATGCACTAATAGGTAGATGGATAGTGTAATAGTTGAGTAAATATGTATAATATTTTCACTTTAATTATTTATACTACCGTTCTATTTTCTCCTTACATACACAACGTGAATCGCCGCAAAAACTGCGGTCGAAGATCACGCTGCTGAATGACGTGTTGTGTCATATATTTGGTTTAATTTACACCTAATTATTGTCTAGTGTTTATTTATTTTTAGTATGATGAAATGTAATATTTATGTATATCTACAGCAGCGTGTCATTTTACTTTAATTTTCCAGTGTTATATATTCATTTGGACATAGAGTTTAATATTAAGCTAATCTTTTTGTATAATTTTGAATGTAATTTATTGACGCATCCTATTTCCACTTACGAGGAATTAAAAAAAGCAAATAAATGTTAAACTTATTCACAATGGATTCGTTGGTTTCGGATAACAGCATTCGTTAAGAATATCATTAGCACTTCTTCATGCAGTTCAGAGACCGTCAACGACGTGTACGCAACAGATTACAGCGATTAGATAGAGAGCTAAGAAATGAATTCGTTTAAAAGATTCACAATATAAATTGACAGCTACCGCTATGTTTCTACAAAGCTGAGAGTGCACCAAATGTGCATGTTTCATCAACAGAAGCTAACGCAGTCTCGTGAGCCGTTAATGAAAACAGAAAAGGGAACGAGGTCAAGGTAAATGCGACATCTGTACCCCAGAGTACCTTGGTAATGAAAGTATAGACACACCAGCCTTCCAAAACTGTGTGTACAAGCTAGATGAAGTGTCAAGAGTTATAACAGGTGATTCAACCATCACTATAATGGTTCTGGCTGTCAGCGAATAAGAGCAGAGAATTAGACAAACGTTGCAGCATCGTCAATAACTTTTTTTAAATAAATTTTTATTAGCAATCGGATTACATATGATCTTTAAGCTAATTTGATAACATGTACAATTTAATAAAAGTGTCTTGTACTGATGTCGTGGAGAGGTGAGGGTCCAACAACGCCACCTCAGTTTCTATTACAGTCTATTGGCCAGCATCTCTTCAGTCGTCAGTTGGTTGTAGTAACGGCTCTAGTAGTCGATTGGGATGGGTTTGAAGTTTAGTATGGTGTTTACTATTTTTATCTTTGAAGACGTCTGCTACATATGGTGTATTGAGGTCAGTATGTAAGCTGAAGTTGGATACATACCAGGGAGCATTTGTAATAGTGCGGAGGATTTTTGATTGTACTCGTTGCGTAATAGCGATGTGACACTTGGCTGCGCATCCCCAGAGTTCTATTCCGTACGTCCATACAGGTTTTATCACTGTTTTGTAAATAAGTAATTTGTTTTCCACTGATAATTTTGATTTTAGTCCAATCAGCCAGTTTAATAATTTAGTTTTTATTTCTATTTGCTCTTTCTTTTTCTTGATGTGATCCCTCCATTTCAGCTTGGTGTCTAAGTGAAGACCAAGATATTTGACTGATTTTGCTTTTGGAATTTCTTCCTGATTGAGCTTTGCTATAGGACAATGTTCCTTTTTAAGGGTAAATGTTATATGGGATGATTTCGATGCATTTACTTTTATTTTCCATCTTTTTAGCAATAATGAGTGACAACAAACTCTTACTGGAACGGCGTAGAGAATAAAGTGTGACAACATCACACGTATTTGATTCGACGGCGCAAGGAAGAGCTTCAAGGTCAAATCGTCTCATATTTGAAAAGATGTACAAATAGTTATCATCGAGTCACGAGACTCACCAAAAGAAATACAACTGGACTAAAATCAAAATATATATGAGCGAGGAGAGATAAAATCTAAGTCAAGTCAGTGTATCTCATGAATAACGAGGGAAATAAGGGCATAAGATCAATTAATACTAAAGAAGTCATTGTAAAATACTGTTATAGAAATCAAGAGAACTTAAGGATACATTCGACGAGTGTAGTAAATATATCAGGCATATTTTCTGTTATCTAATTTCCCAACTCAGAAGAAGAATGAGCAATATGAAAAATTAAGGGGAATAATTGAACTGTCACACAAAACACTTCAATGGAAACTTTTACAAAAAGACAGGACATAAGAAAGTGAATTCAAATATGGCGACGTGCAGAGCTAAATTCGCGGAGTTAAAGAACCGTTCAGAATTAGTTTATTATAGGGAACGGATATAGGATTCTATTCATCTAATTCATACTTATTCAAGCAGAATAAAATAATATCAAATTGGACAACCACGGAGAAAGATGTAAAGAAAAGCTACAGTTACGACCAAAGGGAAACACTCAGTGATAGATGTACACAACGATATAATTAAGGCTTTGATATGAAAAGATTAATGCAGAAGAGAATCACAACTGACCTGTCATACGAATGACACGCAAATACGAAATGGTTTATTGTAATGAAAGTTCATTTCCCCACAATATAACAAAAAAGACTACCATGCAACACACAATTTACCACAATGAAAGATATTTTAGATGTTCAAAATCCGACAGCAACTCCCAGTTCCGCAAAGTTCGTAATACAAATAGCAAGATTCTTCCTAATTTTAACTTTTTACTGCAAAATGTTGAGGCACCCAAATGATATTCAGTTCGCTTTTTGTCGAAATCCTACAATACCAAACGTCAAATGCAGTTATTCCATTTCGTATATCAGTTGTCCAAAAAAAACGTACTTGCCCCGGATATATTGTTACCATATTTTGTTAGGTTATATTTGTTTTGTTAAATCAATACAAAGCGAGACATTCCAATTTTTAATTTGTGTCCCTCTATTACTCCCCTTCCCTTTTTCGGCCCGAAATATTTATTGGAATGCCACGTAGCTTTGCAACTAAGTCAGTTCGAGGTAATGCAGCGCAAGCGATCCACAATTTTACCATGATAGTGGAACGAATTCCAGGGAATAATTTTTTTGCCTTCGTAACTCTGCTTTTAGTATAGACGATACATAAAAATAGTCGGTGAGCGTTTACTTATAATCATTATTATACAGTTTGGGGGTGATAACTGTGAAGTCACAGCGAGGTATTAGTTGAAAATCATCACGAAACTTAAAAGGCCATAGCCATTAAATTGGGGAAAGAAAATAATGAAAAATAAGTTTCAATGGTAAATGGTGAAGCACATTTGTGCATCATCAGAGTGGAAACCTGAAGTGCAAACGCTGAATCAACACAATTGGAATCAAAATTGATTAGTTAATTATGAAGTTAATTGAATTTAAATAAGTAAAAACTATATTATTGTATTTTCAAGTTAATACGTAATAATAGCTAAAAAAATATTTTAAATGATTAATTTACTATGTAATAATTTTTCTTATTCACCCCCGCATAAGACCTTTATGAAATTTCAATAAAGTATTGTTTATATTTGATTAGATAGACAAGTTATGGGTGTCTCAAATTGTTGTAAAATTAAGATTAATGAAGTATATTAATTTTTAAAATTATTTACCTTGGAGTTAAATGGGGTTTTTAAGTTATTTAGTAACCATTTAAGTATTAAATGATATATGGAACGTTCAATGGAATAAAAACTCCAAGAAAAAATTATCCAATACAATTGTTACTTTTTCAAATAATAAAGCTGATTAAAATCATTTGAATATAATTAATTATTATGAATTTTTATTTCTTTTTACCAAAAAAAACTTATGCCGTTATAATAACTCCATAAATACTAGGGAACTCGTTCTGACGGTCTTATAATAAAAATATCTGAAACATTTATATACATATATATTTGCAGTGCGAAAGCGATGAAACAGCTTACAGATGGGAACAATGGTACAGGAACTTTCTCACTGGTGCCGCGACATCACTTTTCAATCGGACCCTGTCGTACGGATGTCGTTACGGAATCAGCAACGACCAGTTGACGCTGTCTGTTACCTAAGGATGTCATCAGAGATATCGTAGCTGCATGTGAACACACTGTGTTACGGTATCATGGATGTCAGATCGAACGTCAGTTGCTCTATTGCAAACGACTTTGAATAACGAAGAAAAAAAAATTCAGTGAGATTTTCCGTATGTCTCGTTTTTTTTATGGCAACAGGCTACATGAGGATAATCCACGTTGGGCAACTCCCCTTTAATAGCATAGGAAGGGATTAGAAAGGGGGGATGCGGAAGGGTAGAGGAAGGTAGCCAAGGGTTACTAGGGCCCCCGGGCTATATTTTAAGGATCCTACCCGGCATTCGCCTAAATAAATGCAGGGAAAACCTTAGAAAAACCTGCATCGGGTAGGTCGGGCATTGGGTACTTGTCCCACGCCCTTCCGATAGCGGGACAGGAGTTTTCTGTGGGGACGCAGCATTTCCTTCTCCGTGCCTCGACCAGTTTAGGAATATATATATATATATATATATATATATATATATATATATATATAATACGCGAGAGAGAGAGGTAAACTACGACCCATCCGAGGAACCTGCGAAGGATATTCTCTCGCAGGTAATCTGCGAGGGATATTCTCTCGCAGGTCGAACCTTTTAGGAGAGATACGAAGGGGCTACCTTTGGGGATGCCTTTTCCTCTCCGTTTTTGAACTAAGGTTCCCACAAGCCGAGGCACCTCGGCCTGTTTTGAGAGGTGTATGTTCCGGGGTCACAGACCTTGGGCATACGGTAAGAGTTGTTCGCTATTCCCATTGGAATAGTCGGCCAGCTGCCTCCTAAACTGGTAGAGGCACGGAGAAGGGGAATGCTGCGTCCCCACAGAAAATCCCTCTCCCGCCATGGGAAGGGCGTGGGACAAGTACCAAATGTCCGAACTACCTTATGGGGGTTTTTCTATGGTTTTCCCTGCATCAATTTTAGGCGAATTGCCGGGTAGGATCCTTAATCCATAGCCCGGGAGCCCTAGTTAACGCTTGTCTGCCTTCCTCTACCCTTCCGCATGCCCCCTTTCAAATGCCTTTCATATGTTGCAAGAGGGGAGTTGCCACTATGTGGATTACCCTATACATAGCCTATCAACATTTAATATATATATATATATACCTTTTACTAAATCTATATCAATTTTCATGTCCATATAATCCATTTTCTTCTTATCCAGCAGTCATGTCTCCGGATTCTTGGGAATATGTGCATTCTGCCCCGAATATAGCCATCTCCAAGTAAGCACTCAAACTAGCCTCATACCAATTTATTGACGGATTTGTCTTTTTTTATAAAATGCGAAAAGGGTTTTTGCATACAAGAACATATTTTGTTTTATGATAACCTCTCGCTAATTCAAAGTTTTATGGCTTAGGCCATTAGCCGGGTTCCTTCTAAGGTATTTCTGCTGGCGCTCTCAAACTGTTGTCGGTTCGGGCATAATAATTCTATTACGTACATGAATTACGATTTTGAAGAGAATGTGGTTTGGCACATCTCAAACTTGTTATTCTCACTCCTTCGATTGGGGAAAGTTTAGTCACAGGCTCATCCCAAGTTTCTTTTAACTTTTTGAGTAAATAAGATTTACCACACAAGCAAGTAATAATTTATTTATAGCCGCGTTCACATATAGTAATTAAAAAACTGTTTTCATCTTGGCTCACTTAGCACTTACTTACACACAAACGTATGTTATATTGCTGTGAAACATCACCAAACACTCGATAGAAACATAATCACGACTCTGTTTCTGTCCCATTGTCAGTAAACGCGGCACTCATCTTGCGCGAAGCTTTCTCATGTCCAAATTTTCAGTCAATGTGTAATGTACAGATTTTTAAAAAATGCCATTGAAACTTTTAAGTAAATCTTAAAACAGTCCTATATAATATAAAATATGTTTGATTTGTGATTTATTATGATAGATTTTTACGTTGAATTTATATGATATATAGTATTAAATTTGAATTGTGTACTATTATTCATACTGGAACTCAGGTAACAATTTTTATGTTTATCAAGGTAATATATATATATATATATATATATATATATATATATATATATATATATATATATATTGTAATGATTAGACTTATTACCATATATGAAAAAAACTTTATTACATAAAAAATATAAAAATTACATAAAAAATTGATTGGGCGCCAGCAGATATACATATAGTCTGCAATAAATAAACAATAATTAGCTCCGGCTTGCTTAATGAAATCCTCCTTCTCTACAAGATAATGTGGGCGGTCTGTGGAAATTCATAAACAGAGCTTAGTTCCGTACTGTGTAAAAAATTCTTTAACGTCTGAAGGCACATTACATTAATGGTGACCCTTACTTTATCTCATAGCATCAGCCGACTTGCACCGGATCATTGATCTTGAAGCACCCCACGATCTCCTTCTTCGGCCTCCACGCGATGGACGTCCACACTCCAAAACTTTTTTTCGTTCTAGCTCGCCAAATTTTGCACCCTCTCGCCTCTCTGACTTCACTTTCAGTCCTCCGGTCAGTCTCCCGGGTGCGGAGTATATATCCTTACTCCGACCCCCCAAACGATGCAAAAAAAAGGACGCGTACCCTCGGCTTCTTGGGGCCTCTCCGGCACACGTGCACTTTTAATTAATTCTCTCTCCGGCCCGCGGACAAAGGGCGGCCACTTTCCGATCACTACAATATATATATATATATATATATATACTGTATAATATAAATGTAAGATTTTTGTCACTGTGTATCATTTACTGCAAAAATCATAAATTTCCTGAATATATATAAGATTGTTCTTTTAATTTGAGAATCAAAATTTGTCATAAAAAAATTAGTACATAATTTTATTAATTTATCACCGGCTGAAGTGCCAAATTCATTTGCGTCCTATGTGTTTTTAATATAGAATACACTTAATTTTTTTCTGACTTATTGGCTATTTTCTAGCTCGTACGCTTTCAGATGACGGTAATCCAATTCAATTTTGGGTATTTTCGTTACAATTTCTAGCGTGTTCGCTACCTTCAGTCAACCACTGCGTACGTACGGCCTCTTTTAAACTGTGCCACCCAATATTTTATTGTTGTAAACGAAGGAGCCGATTCCCGGAGAATGGAATATAGCTCGACTATGGTATTCGTTCGACTGGGACATTTGAAATGAAATTATTGTATCACATAACAATGGACAATTTATTACGTGTTTACAAATTCACTGAGAGCGTTAACAGGTCCCAACTTCCACCCCAACCCCCTCAGAACTACACAAACAAGGAACATAAGGGCAGGAAGGTCAATTGACCCCACACCCTCCACCTTTTTCAAGTGTCCATGTTGTATGTTTTACTCATTTTAATCAACTCAAATGGAAAACCTACGGATTAAATTTATAAGAATAAATAAATTTTAAAAAATCTGAGTGTTCACTTTTGACGGCTGTCAAGCAAATACTAAACAATATAGCGTCTTCAAACTTAAGCGTTATAAGGATTGTACTTTTGTTTTTCAAACAACAACTCGCCATCTATACGACAGGTGAGGTACTACATCGACTACCCTCGTATCATTAACAATTTACAGCACACTGAGGGTATTTATTCGAATATTATTATTTACTGCGAGGTATCTGATAAATGTACAACAACCACATTCGGTCATGACATAAAAAAATATCCAGATCATAAGTTAATTATCATTTTGGGCACGTGTTAGCCATAAATACATTTCAGTTACAGAACATATATCCAGATTATAAGCAGTCTCAATAACGGCTACTAGTTTACGTAACTATTTGTGATTGGGCGCATTAGTTTGCATACATCTTCAATGAGGTATTGTAAGGATTTAAGATATTTTATTTATTGAGGAATGAGTCTCTCCCCCGCGCGCGCTCTCTCTCTCGCTCTCGCTCACTCGCTCTCGCGCGCTCTCTCTCTCGCTCTCGCTCTCGCTCCATCTCTCTCTCGCTCTCTTTCGCTCTCCATCGCTCTCACGCTCTCTCTCTCGCTCTCTCTCCTTCGCTCTCTCTCTCTCTCCCTCCCGCGCTATCTCTCGCCCGCTCTCTCTCTCTCTCTTGCTCTCCATCGCTCTCTCGCTCTCTCTCGCACTCTCCATCGCCCTCTCTCGTTCTCTCTCGCCATCTCTCACGCCCTCTCTCGCCCGTTCTCTCGCTCTCGCTCTCTCTCTCTCGCTTCCCCTCCCTCTCGTTCTCTCGCTCGCTTTCTCTCGCTCTCTCTCTCTCACACTCCCCCTCTCTCGCTTCCCCTCCCTCTCGTTCACGCGCTCTCTCTCTCTTCAGGATGTACGTGGGGAAAACAAATCGGAATGGAAATGAACGTGCTTAATGTTCAAGTAAATTTAAAACTATTGACTTACTTGGTTATAACATTTATTCATATCCATTTTTTAATAGTCAACAACAAAGGACATTCTAAAATTGTTCACAAAAATCTAAAAACCAAAGATGCCCTTCATCCGCTTCAGAGATTCATACCCTTCATACATACATTTAAAATCACTTCATCACAGTATATCTTCATTTTAGCAATCTTGAAGCAAAATTTCAACATTCCCTGGTAATCTTGTTTAATAGGAAATTTTATGTACAAAGAAACCTATTAATTCCATTTGTGACGATTCTTCTTAGATGGAACTTGAACGATTCTGCACCTGTTATTTTTTCTATGAAATTTTACCAGCGTGTTCAGTTATTAGTTACTCCTGTATTATTCAATAACATTGCGCTCATATTTTTATTATTGAGTATTATAAATACCGTAGGATTTTTTTTCTAAAATTTGCATGTTTTATTACAAAGTACACGAATGTGGTTTTCAACTTCCGTGAAAATTCTGAGCACACGGCGAGGATAACTTCAGTAAGTATTATGCATTGAAAGACTTTGCAAAACGCTCCCTCACAAAATTACATTATATGTTTAGCTTAGAACGAATTTTTTAAAGACAACATGGTGAAATGAATCTATTGTGTTACTTGTACACCAAAACTACGTTCTGTTTTTTAAACACTTGAACATTATTTCTTTTGATACTTAAGACGCGGCATTTATTTCTGTCTTCTGGGAGAATTTCGCTGTAGTTTCCTTTCCAATTTTCGTTTCTTTAGTATTATTCTACTCTATTTGCAACCAATAAAGAGGATAAAATGCATCTTTAAATGTCTTGACTTTGCGAACTCCACATTATCGTTAAAATCACCCTTATTAAATGCAATAAAAGTTATATTTGTCCTTGACACAAAATTAATCGAGGTTCAGAATAGATTATTTTAATGCGGAAACACTGTAAGTCAGGAAACTCATTACTTTGAATGAAGAAAGTGTTACACATTTAATATTGTTATTGGTTAATATTTTCGGATTTATTAGAAGGCATTGCTCCTTATTCAAATTAATCATTATCACACAAAATCGACAGAATGGATAAAAGAGTCAGGATGATGACCCGTGCTTCTTGTTGATCGTTTAATCATGTCGGTAATTCCAGGTTTGATGTCACGTCAGCTTCTATCCCTAGCTATTGAAGCAATTTTGAATAAGGTACTTAAGAAAATGGGTATGCATAATTACCCGTACTCCGGTAAAATAAAGGCAATTACAGCGATAGAAGGATAATAATACAGTGAAAGTATTCTGATGTCCGCCTGAATTTTATTTGAGTGACATCCAGTAGAGACGACATATCAAACAACAAAACATTTCGAACCGCAGAATTTTTTTATACCTCACTTCAATTTCGTGTTTTTATAATTTACAATATTTAATTAAATAAACGTTTCACGGTTTGTTTTTATCTGCCCGCATCAAAAAGGATACTTGTTGTATTTATAAACATATTTTTAAGTAAATTCATTTTATTTTTTTGTATTTCTTCCCTTTTAATTTTATTATAAGTTCAGGATTTATTGACAGAAATTAATTAATATTCGTTAGTAAAAGGTTATTATCCTCCATATTTTTTCCTGCTTTACCTAAAGATATTTTTTTCTTAATATGCTTAGTTCTAAATTTATTATTGTAATTGAAGAGGATTCACTCGTGTTACAAATCATTTGTAACAAAATTTACATTTGTATTTTTACCAAACGTAAATTTTAATACTATAAGTCTTTCATTTGGATTTATCTGATTAATTATTTCTGGGACAAATTAGGCGTACTTACAAATTTTGCAAACTTCCTAATACATTTTACGTACGTTTATGATTTTATTAAAAAAATAAAAAAATATATGAATATTTGAGAAGTATCCTGTTTTTTCTTCTAGGACTGATGGATGAAATGTAAATCAATAAAAGTGAATCACATTTACAAATACTTATTCATGTTTCCCGCGTTGTTGTACATATTCCAAACTGAGGCAAAAGGAAGTGTCTCTAGATTCGTTACACCGAACCGGACCGGACGATCGCGTCCAAAGTTGTATTGTTCTAGAAACCCGAAAACGAGCCGAACAAAAAAAAATCGCCGGCACAAACGCTGGAGGGGACCACAAAACAGCAGGATTGATCAGACGCCGGATCTGCTTGTAGCACTTATTGCCCACCCCCTCGCCACATAGCCTCCCCCCCCCCTAAACCCCTGCGATAGCGACACTGTGCAGTACAATAACGGCGAGCGTATCTCACTGAGCGACGTGACGTCATTGGTCGTAGTGTGCTTTACGACTTGAGAACGGGTCGCGGCTTTTTTGTGTTTGTTTTCCGCCTACTTTTTTTTTGTTTTGTTTTGGCAAGTGGGGAGTTGTGGGGGGTGTGGTGGAGCGGGATGGAGAAGCGATATCACCCCAGTATCGAACATTCGAGCAGTGGCTTTTTTTTCGTTGTTTTGCAAACCAGCCATCGTAAGCGGGCGACTGTCGATATATATACACCGATGTCATTGCACAATGGGCACATAAATGTATCTATGTACGCGGCGGCGTGTGTGTGTGTGTTATTTTTGGGGGGCGAGAGAGGGTAGGAGGGTGCGGTGTGGCGGCGGAGAAATAGGGGTGGAGTGGGGGATGCGTGTTCGGCCTGAATCCTCTTCTGTTTTCCATATCTCATCCTAGCCTGTCTTTTTTAATAGCAGTAACTCATCATTCAATATCGGAGCTCGCACTCTAAGCCCTGTTAGAGCTAAAATGCCAAAAATATAGATAAAACACACACGCACATACAGACACGTGGATTTTCCCCCGTGCTCTGCGAGAGAAAGAGATAGAAAGGGAAGGGAGAGTGACCGGCAACGGGTGTGATGCGGGGGTGGGGGAGGGTCAGTGAGAGTAAGGGCGTCGAGAGTGAGGAAAAGAGAGATAGAAGGAGAGAAAGAGAGTAACAAACAGCAAAAATATATATATAGGCCGTGCATAAAGAGAGTGGGAGAAGAGTTTGGGGGCTGTTTGAAACATTATCTGGGCTTATGTGATGTACCGGCCTCGCTCAACAGTCGATACAAATTAGACAGAGGCGAGAGCCAGTTGCAGATCGGTCTGTCTTTATTGTGCTTCGCGTCGTCCAGCCGTGGGGCCTATAATGGAGACTATTAAAAATATTCATTTCCTCCGTTCAATGCTTCCCTGCTCCTCACCCCAGATCTACGGTGTGCACCTCACACGATATAAAAAATGGAGGGTTGGCCGAGGGAGGGGGAAAGCATTGTTATCGAAGCAAGCCATTCGCTTGTATGATGGCGTCCAAGATAAATATTCGCGTACAAAACACATTTTCTATTTTCGATTTGGCAGCGGTCTAGTAGCAGGTCCGATAAGAGGAACAGGTCAGCGGTCCGTTCCTGAACAATCGCTCTGCACACCGCAACGCACTGAGCTGTTCGCTTCACCGAGTCCTGATAAGGCGAGACCTGTACGAGTACTACTCCACAGTCGCCTGCTGCGCCTCTCTATACTATCTCAACTTCAATTCCTTTATAATTTTAAAGACCCTTCCGGATTGTTCTTCGATTTTTGTTGACTTCGGAGCACTTTCCTCTACAGAAGAAGAGAAACCACTTACTAGGCCTACAAGAACGAGTTAAAGGATTTCAAAAAGCATGCTTCATAAATTACAGGGTCTCTGTTTTTCTTTTCAGTGAATGAATTGATTATCTCATCACATTATTTGGTGATTAATTAAAAGTACATGCATAATATATTTTTAAAAAAGTGTAGTAAAGAAGCGAAAAAGATAAAATTAAATAAAAATAGCCATTATGCCAGAAATATGAAGAGTAATCTACATTAAAAACACGTAACACAACGTTTCATCCTGACTTAATCCGGTGATAAACTAATAAAATTATATAATACCTCTTTTGATGAACAATTTTGATTCTCAAAATAAAAAATATATATTTTTCAGGAAATTTGGAATTATAAATGATATACAATGAGAGAAAACTTTTCATTATTATTATAAAAAGATCAATATTACATACTTTCATAAACATAAAAAAATTGTTGCCTTAGTTCCAGACCGTTAGTATCCCTAAGAGTACATAATGTAAATTCAATACAATAAATTAAAAGTTACAAAAACATAATTAATTACAAATCAATTATATTTCGTATTCTACAGAATTGGTTTATATATTTTTTTAAAATTTTTTTGGCATTTTCAAATATGCTTTACGTGGTATATTGACTGAAAATTTGGACAGGAGAAAGCTGTTCGCAAGATAAGTGCCGCGTTTTCTGACAATGGAACAGAAACAGCGACGTGATTATGTTTCTGTCGAGTGCTTGGCGATGTTTCATAGCAATATAACATGCGCTTGTGTTTAAGTGCAGAAAGAGCAAATATTAATACCGTTTTTAGGTACTATATATGTACGCGGCTATAAATAAATTACTTGCTGATGTGGGAAATCTGATTTACTCACAAAGTTAAAGGCAACTTTGGATGAGCTTGAGACCAATCTTTCCACAATCGGAGTAGTGAGAATAATGAGTTTGTGTTGTGACAAACTACATTCTCTTCAAAATCAGAATTCATGTACGTAATAGATTTATTCTACCCGAACCGAAAACATTTGGGAGCGCCAGCAGAAATTCCTTAGGAGGAACCCGGCTAATGAATGGCCTAAGCTGGGGGATCATAAAACTTTGAATTTGAATATAAGAGTACACTATTCAAATTTTGTATCATGAATAACATAAATTCAGAATTGCAAAAACGCCAATAATAAAAAACAACCCAAACAAATTTCATTATATAAAGGAGAGTTTTATAATTATTTTGTTATTTTTGAATATTCTTAAAACACGCAAATAAAATATGATGCAGCATCAAAAAATACTTATATAATTTCAAATTTAGAAATTTACTATACACCTTATTCTTTAATATATTGTTCTCGGAGTTCAACCGGGTTTTGCAGAATTATATTAGAACGCAACGTTTCGACGACTAAAAACTCTGTCGTCATCATCTAGGCGAAGTTTGAACTCCGAGAACAATATATGGAACAACTGCACCGGGAAAGGCTTCAATCTTTGATCACCTTATTCTTCATTTTTTCAGATTTTTTGGATATCAAATAGGAATTATTTGTCTGTGTGTTAATATTGAAAATGGTAATTAATTGCCAAATACAGACAAGTCAATAAAATTTAAAAGCACATAGTTTCATCTGGCATGGTATATCTCATCAATTGCAATACTAATGAAAAACTATACTTATTTTCAAATAGGAGAGTATTTGACCTTGAAGCTCGTCATTGCGCCGACGAATCAAAATCGTGCGACGTTGTCACATATTATTGCCCACCCGGCTGCAGTAAGGATTTGTTGTCATTCATGATAGACAATGTGGCTACTCCTTTCATTCGATGACAGCCACAACGGCTCTCATTTTAAAAGCACTATAGAAACGAGTTAACCAGGCAGAAGCATTGAGCTGATTGTAAAGAAGTCAAGTAGAAAAGATGGAGATTTGAAAGAGTTGGTACCACTCTGGATATTGATCGTATTAATTTTTAGTTTGATGTGATCCATTTCAGAAATTAGTCTAGCTTGATATTTAGAATTACAGGAGTTAAAATTATCGTGATAATAGTGAGGTTGTTTATATAGATGAACAGTTTTTATAGATGTGATTAATTGCTCGATCACTCATTACTTTCACATACTATGTTTTGAATCCTTAGGTAGTTGTGCGGATGTGCTTTGGATGCGCAGGAGTTTGGCACATCAGGTTCTCTGCACTCGTAGTAGTTAGTCGTGAAAACACTGCCTCAGAGGCTTGTGTACGTAATATACGACTGCTTTCAATATGAGTCCTAAAAGCAAGCGCTCAATCATAATCAACTTTAAATAAGTAAATCTAGAATTATGGACTCATAATAAATTCTTTGGATAAGGTAACAGAAGAGTTTCTCTGTCTCTCTCTATCTCTTTTTTTTATATAACTATCTCTCCATATCTGTATAACTTTATTTCTATATCTGCATGTTTTCGCATACTTTTGCAGGGGCCTATATGAAATCTATTCCATGCCCATTTCCATCTATTTCTGGATCGCAGTTCTTATTCATCAATTATGGCTCCTGATAAACTGGATTACGTTCAGGTAGAACCCAACATAAGCGTTTCTAAAATGTAAATTTTGCGAAGGGTGACCATATGCTGTTTTCGCAAACAAGCACATATTTTCGTTCACGCAAAACACCACCAACCCTCGCTACTGAAAGTTTTATGACTCGCTAATTATGCCATTAGCCGGATCCCTTCTTAGGAATTTCCGCTGGCGTGGCTCAAACTGGTGTCGGCACGGGATTAATAATTCGATCACTTACATGGAATTACGGTTTACAAGAACATGTACAGCACATTACTATGTAACAAGGGTCAGCCGATCCAAAAGCAATTTATAGTGCTTAGAATGATGAAATAGTGCGAAATACTTGAGTACAAAATAATATCAGAAAGATTAATTCAGTTTGTCACTGAAATATGGTTGTATTACAACATATACAAAATTTAGGTACTTTACATGAATTTACTAACTGTAACACACAGAATTGTTATTAAATCAAAATTTTTTGAAGTAAAATAAAATATCAGTAAATTTTTTCAATGAAAAAAAAATTGAAATCGAGTATATAAAAGGTTGATCAACGTTGCACTGGGTAGGGGTTTTTTAATAAGAATAATTGTGGTGAGATTTTAGAGAGGAGCCACAAATTTTTAATACTCGGACATAGTCTCGAGCAAAACATAGTAGAATCAGAATTTTTAGAAAGTATATGTGCGAAGAAAAAATTTCTTATTAGAACCAAAACATGGGAAATAGTTGACAAGTTAGGAAAAACGACGTAAATTGGGATATATTCAAATTTAAAAAGTTTGTTTCGCGACTGGAGTAAATATGGCTTATGATTAACCAAATAGTATAAGTGAAGCTGTGCATTTGATATTTCTAATTACATGCAAACTTGTGTTTAGAAAAATAGAGCGCCCCTTCCTAGTTTCAAGAAACACCTTGGTCTGAAAATAAAAATAGCTCCAGCTCTTAGGTTTAATAAGTGATGTTCGTCCCGAAGACTACTCTAATTCAAATATTTACTTATCATTCATAGTCTTATTTTACATATATATATGAAACATAAATAACTGTAAAATGCTAAATAATGAAGACTGTAAGACAGCAAGTCTCAAGTTGGATAATTTATGAGGTGCTAATAATTCAAATCTCAGCCAACCGAGTTATTTTCAGCGTGGTTTTAGGCAACTAGTATGCCACGTCTTATTATCAGGTACTCTTCCTACAGCAGATATACACATTTTCTATTCCATGTAAAATATAGTGAAGCAAAACCATTGCAATTTTTTTCTTCAATAACTGATGTTTGGCTATAATTTAATTATGTCTATCCCCTTTTTTACATCAGTTATCAATTATTTTATGAAAGGAAAAAATTTTTAAACAGTTATCAAAATTATTTACTTTTTAATTAATCGAGAGAAATTTTCGACAATTTGCTTTATTCATCAAATACATAAAACGTACATTAAAAATTAAAACTTAAATTCATTGATTTCTGAAGTGAAATTTCAGATTTTGACGATATCAATATAAAAATGATTTGAAATACATAAGTGTTCCGGCAAGAAGTGTTTGATTATTTTGGTGGTTCTGCGAAATATATGGGTTATGTTATGTAGGATTGTGTCGTTGATATTTAATTCGTACTGTTTTATAAAGTCAGTCATTGGCTTGATATAAATCAGATTTGACCTCCTGTGGTGTACGGGATCAGCGTCACTGCCTCGCATCACAGAGGTCTCGGGTTCGAGACCCTTCGAAGGCGTGTATATTGTGTTTCCTTACTGAGAAACTGCTGTAAATTAGTTCCCCGATAAAGATAAAATGCAACTGAGTACTTTATGATTCGCTAATAACTTCATACGTTGATGGGACTGTAAATAAATAATTTTAAAAAATAGATTTAAAGATAACAAGGACCAAAATATACAACAGTTGAATAGTAGTGTCTCAGTTGGTAGCTGCAATAAGTGATCGTGTTGTTGATGAAACGTCTATAAGGTGAACGACATATGTTGACGAACTTAGACAACAGACTAGCCGAGAGCAATGGGAAAATGTGGGCAATTATTCGTTTAAGTAACTTAGGCTGCTAGTACCGCAATGTTCAAAGAGTCGGCGTTAAAGGTCAGCGCTTTATACAAGTAGATTCACAACTGCAGACTGTGTCATTAATGAGCGAGAGAGAAGCGTTTCCCACGACTTGGTCAGCGGCAGTGGCAGTGGTGTTCCTGAGGGTGCGGCCTGGAGCACTCTCCCCGCAGCCCGCAGGCAGGACCAAGGCCATTGTTTCATCCGCCGGATAAAAGAGTGCAGGTCAAGCACGCTTGAGTTGCACAATGGGTCCTTGGAGCGAGCCCCTGGCGCGGCATTGTCTGCGTCATTCAATCCTTCCTTTGTGCCGACTCCTTCTTCAACATATCATTACCAGTGTCTCCCACCGCCCTACCAGCAAGATATTTTTAGGCGAAATTGACTCTTGAGAATTTGTTTAAGAAGGCGACACATGTTCCCTTCAAAATTATCCAAAAACATACAGTTATTATAAGGCAGACACAAAAATTTAGAGCCACAAACTCTCCAAATATGTCAGGAAATTATCAACACAATCAAGCGGCTATAAAATTTCTACCAAGGTGAATTTTGATTTATTTGCATCGCGGCCTCCTACATTGTTTGTCGGAAATACATAAAGACAACATTTATTGTCAAAGATAGAAAAGGGTTATATAATATTTCATTTACAAACTAATGGTCAGGCGAGGATAGTCAAGCACGCTAAAGGTCTTGCATGGAGTTCATTTCACAACACTATCTTGACGCAAAGTCAGAGAAATTGGACGTACAGCATTTCGCGGCCACGTAAAGTCGAGTGATTTTTTAGGCTAGTTTTTAAAGAAAATGTAGACAATATAACTGAATAAAAACGATAAAGTTGCTTTACCTAGCTCGCGCGGGAATCACCTGAGTGGCATCATCTCTCATCACCCCACCAGTTTACAAATTTACCCGCTGACGACTCGGAAAGGCATGCATTACAATAATTTAGAGATTGGCCGGGGACAGGAGAAATGCCTTCTAGGTGTATTTCAATTCAGTACGATCTTTCCTGATCAGCAAAGCATAAACGCCGGACTATGGTATGGAATCTTATTGCCTCCTGTGATTAGCTGGGATCAGTGTACTAAACAACGAAGCTACAGCCCTCGCTCCTACGCGATGTTCACCCTTTTGCTAAGATCAAAGAGATTCTGTTCCCTAAAAGCTTAGAAGGTTCTGACGAGATGAAAAACAATACTCTGCAATCATACGGGTAAAAGAGGGTTTCTAATTCTAAATTGCTGGATGTGACATACCTGAATGGATGTGGATCGCTAAACTAATACTTAGTTCTGTAACGGAGATTATTTCTAAAAAGAATTAGATGTTTGGATATAAACTGTCAGTAGAATCGAGAAAATGTACATGTGCTGGGACAGTATTAAATACAAAATATCTCTTTCTCCTTCCAATCAAAATATCGGTAATTTGCCAGTACTTTCGTCTAGAATCGTTGAAACGTAAAGAGAATATGAATTTAGATCATTCTTTATTTTAGGAAAATATATTTTCTAATTCATATTCATGCATATCATGTAATGACCAATTTGAAATACCAACCGTAGACATAAAGAATATAAAAGTGAAGTTTCATAGTATTTTGAATGCGTCACTTAAACAAGTAAGTATTTTGAAATTTTTTATCTGAACAAAAAAATGTTTTTTTAAAAAAATATAAATAATTATAAACTACCTATTTACAATATTAATAACTAAAATATTAAATGTCCATACTTAAAAACATACAATTTTTGTTTATTAATTTACGTATGTCATTTCGGCCAAAACTCGTGTACAAATCGCTGCTTAAAAATTTATGTTTCACTCAATTTAACGTAATTAATTGTAGGGTATGTTGAATAATTTTTTAGTAACTGTATTATATGATTCTATTGTGTTATCATTTTTGTAATTTTTTTAAAAATTTTTACACTAGGAATTTGAAATTATGTCGTTTAAATGAATTTTACAGCACCTTAAAAGTTCCCAAAAATTAAGGTGGAAACGTCGTGTCTGTTTCAATAATTTTTATATTACAATATATCATATTTTTTATTCATAATAAATTTCTGACTTAATATACATGTTTTTTGCATTGATTTAAAGAAGTCAGAGAAATATAACTATTAATTTTGCTGATTTTTTCATCACAGTTTCGTTTTCAGTACATTTATAAACTTTTAATATGATTTATTATACCGAAATGTTGAGCACTGTCACTAAATAATTTTTTCATCAGCCTCACATTCAATTTCATGCACAGTATCATAAATATTCAATACCTTATCCAAATTTTCTTTTCAATCACTTTTTTGTTAGATATTTTAAATTATTATTAATTAAAGTAGTCCATTACGTGTAGTACCTGCTTTACCGGAAGATCTACTGTGGAAAGGGATTCAAAGTAAGGACACACGCGACTTGATTTATAATTATGTAGACGTTCTGAGGGCTTAGAAATATATATAACAGACCAAGAATTTGTTCTAATCCATCACAAATTCGCTTATTCAGTAATAATGAATTAATTGAAAATAATACTATAAGTTTCATTTTCTTCACATATATAAACTTCGCTTAGCCATTTCTATATTGAGCCTATCTACATTTTCACAGTTTTTTTTCAAATACAGTTAGATTCAAATAAATGTATGTATCTATACATATTCAGTTTACAATTAAAATATTGCGTACATGTAAGTTAAGTTTCACTTGAATCAAATTCGTCTTCATTAAGTAGGTTTCCGATTTCGTGGTGCTATAGTTCTCATAGTATTGATATTTTATACGACGTGCTATACGCATTATTTGACTATAAGAAGTCAACAAAAATATTCATAATTTTTTTAATTAATTCTGTTGGTAATCGTGTTTCAGAAAACAATACTTAGAATGCGCGTCCATTGTTTGAACATTCGGCGAATTTTCCGGTTGCCATGGAAAGTGTCATAATGAAAACAGTCTTGTCACTCTCGCAAGAATTGTCTCACAAAAAAAAGATAGTTCAGAAATAATTTATTGCAAACAGAAGACACCGAAATTACACTTACGTTTCCTGTGGAAGTTCACGTACACTACTGTGGATTCTTTTAAAATTACAATACGAATGTTTTATAACTGATGCAGACTTACGACACTTTACATCGAAAGTAGAACAAGAAATTTGAAAATGACAATTTGTTTCGCAGTTTATAACACTTACTATTTATTACACGAACCAACTTCCTCTACAATCATTTGAAGTTAATTTATTTTACGTTTCGTAATAATTTGAAAAAAAATCGGGAAATTACCGATATATATCAAATTAATTTCTAAAACCTGGCCTATACACGATTGTATTACTTCCTTTTACTTGCTTTTCCCATGCATAAAGTTTAAAGTCAGAACTTCAACACTAACGGTTTCAAGGACTACGGACTCAAGTATATGGTTCCCTTGACTGAAATAGGCTATAGAATTTTCGACACATAAAGGCGAATAAAGGTTATTGTTAACTGTCAGAATAACCGTGATACGCCAGGGTTTTACGTCAAAGAATACTAATGTAAAAATATTACATATTGCAGCGAGTAAAGATGAAAAGATGAGACAAAAATAATGAATACATAGGCCTAAGTTTGGGTCTTATTTTGAGCAAAATTTAAAAATCGACAAAGAAAGATATTACATAATATGATAATAAACAATATCATGATTCTCAGTAACCGACGGAAAGTTTGCGTGTGGCCATATTTTATTGAACCCTAGTTTTTAAAGCACGTTTGGTTTGCTGCATGAAGGACAGTAAACGAAACGTGCATTAAATTTATGCACTACCCTATCTTTATTTTATTTATTTATTCAGATAGATAAACTTAGACACATTGACGTCGCTAGGCTCTGACGTCCCTTCCATGATGGCTTTGAAACCATAGACATAACTGAATTTTCAAAAACTGAGGTATTTTTGGTCTGAAACATGTTCTTCGGCTCTTGTATTAAATTTTTTATATGTGTTTATAGAGGTATTTATTTATTAATCTGCCAAAAATCCATCATTTCATTGAATTTGATAATGGGATGCAATCTTCTTGTTGGCATAAAGAAGTAGTAAAAAACTTTACAACAGTTTCTGGTATCCTTACATATTTTATTTTACATGTAAGCTTTCGGCCTAAAGTTAGCAATATTCATTAGTATCTTCCCTAATATTTAATTTAAAAAATTACGTACTAAAAGATCTCTATAAAATAAATTATTTAAGAATACCAGTGAAATTATATAAGGTCCTTCTCTACAACATTTATCCACTAAAGTTCTGATCAACCAGTACAAATACTGTACAAAAATTCTCTTCAAATTTAAAATATACTTTCATTTATAATTATCATGAAAAAATATCTGCCTATTTATAATAATATAAATAAATGGAGAGCCTTGAGTCAGAAAACTAATTATAATGTTCATTAACAAAAAATATTAATTTCACGACGTTTTTTAGTGGGACCTTATCAGGCTGGACAGTTTTGAATAATTTTGTATACAATTCCTGAACAAAATATAGAGGCGGGCTTCAGCTGCCATGTCTGTTGTAATAGAATATATAACAAATTGTATACCAAATTATTAAAAACTTGAAAAACTGAGGATGAAATGTCGTAAATTAATATTTTTTTTGTTAATTAACATTTTAATTACTTTTCTGACTCAAGGACGTATATTTATTTATTTGTATACTTCTTGTTGTAAGTATTTATGTATTAGGGAGCATTATTTTAATTACACGTTTAGGTTTTGAAATATATAACTTCACGTTCAACGTCATAACATCAAGGTGTAGATAATTAAACATTTGCCTTAAAGTTACCCTATTTATTTGTTATCACCTGAAAATGTCTAAATTCAGGACGAATCGTCGTTTACATTATCAATTTTATAAAAATATAAAAATGTCTCTTTTTAATTAAGACTAATTAGATAAAAATAAAGGTTACTAAGAGACAACATTAGGTGATAAAATAAATAACACACAAAGATTTTGTAATCCTTGTTTTCGCCAATGATTAAAAATTGCAGGAACTGCAAGAACTTGCGATTTTGAACCACCTGGCGAAATCAGTAATAATTGAGCAAAATCTAATTTTTCATTTAACCCATTTCTCTACTTATATGGCTACTAATATTTACACCAAACTATTATAAACATAGTGTTTCTCATAATGCATAAACTTTTACCTTAAAATTTTTATTTTATAGGTATCATAGTTCCAATAAAATCTTTTTAAGAGCAGAACGACGTTTGTATAAAGGAATCAACTACGGCCGAAGAAAGAGAAGGGGTTGAAAAGTAGGAGGATTAATTTACGGCCGCGCCGGAACGATTGGCCCGTTGAGTGTGAAGATTGAGCTTACTCGTAGAAGGCGCCTTCCCCTCTTGGCAGAGGTGTTTAATGAGCTGTTAACAGGTGTCGTGCGCAACGGAAAAGGGGCAACGACGCCAAGTATTTACCTTACGAAAGGGAGCGCTCCATTAAATCGCATTATGTAACGGAGACCCGTGTGAATTTTAAAGTGAGAATGCCGCGAGCGAGCTCCCGGAATTAGAATAATATTATTTTTCTTGCTCTGATTGTGAGATTTACATAGATTCTCCAGGGGAAAGGGAGGGAGTCGAGGCGATAATTTTCGTGCAACTGCTCCTCGGGCGAGGCAGAGATTATTAGCTCTCTTTTACCAGAGATGCTTTCATTCCGAGCCCTTAGTTACAGCCTCTTTAAACCTAATTTTGCACACATTTTCTCAAGAGGTTTAAATACCTTTTCCGTGCCCATAACAAAAATTTAAGTTTTAATATCATTCAAATTCGTCTACGTTTTCATTTGTCATATCTGTAGATCTTTAACATTTAATTTAAACGCTTATAGTTGCTTAAAATTGTTCTGAATCGTAGTCATTCGACATTTAAGATAAGACTAAAGTAAAATAAATGTAGCCTATAATTTTCCAATGTATATATTTCACATCTTCTAATTTACTCGTTAAATTCAAAGACGAAGAACTTTATCTCAACCTTAATATCATTGTGTATTTTTTCTTTCCTGACATTTTTAAACATACATTGACGCTATTCTGCAATAAATTTGATTTTTTCGTGTACATTATATAAAATTAACATTTAATTTAATCCTTCTTAGTTCCTTAGCAGTTTTTCTTTCCTATTTTTAGAATTCTTAACTTAATTTCCCAGAGAATTATTTGCAATATTTACTCGCTTTTCTATATATTTATAAATTAAAAATATTTGATATTTAATAAATAGAATATAAAAATATTTGGTATGATAAATCTAAAAATGTAGAGTAAGGTTAAATAAAATTAAAATTTCATAATAAATATTGTCATTTTAAATTACGACGTTTGAGTTTCTTCAGGTAATAATATTTAGGAAACCTTGAAACTAAATATTAAATCAACTGCATTAGTGCTATCTCTTCAGTTAAATAACAATAAAAAATTAATATTTTTATAACTTTTAAATAATAATATTTAAGAAACCTTGAAAGTAAATATTAAATCAACTGAATTAGCGTTACCTCATCAGGTAAATAACAATAAAAAATTAATATTATTTTTAAAACTTCAAGACGTCCGAATCATGCGGAAGAAACATCGTAAATTATACAGTAAAACCTTGATGATAAAATTTTTAATTTGATGAAATATATACTTTATATGACTTTATGTTGACTACAATTATTTAATGTATTTAAATCGTATTTATTTTTAAAATGATGTATTGTACTATTTAACTGGAGAATCTGTGGCGAAAAGGAAGAAGCGTTGTCATATTTGTCCATCCAAAATTTCAAGATCCTCGAAATCTGTTGTGATAAATATAATCCAAATGTCTGTTCAAAAAGAAAATAATTTTTAGAAATTGCATTAAAAAATTATTAGTTTATTCAATAATTTTTAAAATGTGTGGTAATAAATTTGTGATTCCTAAGATTCTCTGTTTCATGAATTTTTTTAAAAAATTATGTGATGTGTCCATTGGACTGGTCAGGTACATAACAAATATATTGTATAGTGGGTTGTTAAGGGTTTACTTTACGTCTTCCTCTATATGTTCTTAATTTTTAACATCTTCCACTTATTCAAATTATTTATCAGAGAAATATTTGTACTAATAAATTTATGTATGAATTTATTAGCTTTCTTGTTTCATGAATAATCAAACTACTATATTGATAGCCTTATTTTCAAACTATGGTGTAAACAGAAATGAAAAAATAACTTACATCAAGGACACAACCCCGCCCCCCACCACCACCAGAACTACCAAAAGTTGTAGTTAATTAAACTACTTCACCGTGGTTTATCTCTAAAGTCACATGTACGTAATTACGTCTCCATTTAATCATTACGTTATCGAACTTACATTCACCATTTACTATTATTATTTTGGTATGCATTGGGAAGGGCAGTCATGACAAAGAAAGCTTTTACGAAGAACACCATAAATTCCTCAAATTCACTTTGATTTTTATTCTTGTAGGTTACGTAACATACAATTGTATCAAAACAATCAGAAGATTTCTACTTTAAAATACAGTCATATTCATCTGACATGAATATGGAAATTAAATAGGTATCATGAGTATGAGTATATATATATATATATATATATATATATATTGTAATAATCAACAATTATGCTTTAATTTAATAATCAAAATGATAGGCTTTATTTAAATTAAAGAATTTGCCCACGTTGTGGTGACAATTAATGTAATAATCAATTAAATAAGGATAATAAAATGAAAAAGATAATAAAAATGTTTAACAAAATATTTTATTTATTAATTTGTGGCTTCTAAAATTTAAAAACAATTACAATAAAATGAAATCTCTTAATATATTTAAGGGTCATTAATGGGTTTGATGATTTACAGTGGAAATAATTAATGATCTTTTTAACAATACAGTTTAAAATTTACTTCATAATAATGTGCTGATAAATGAAAGAAAAGCTACAAGAAAAGCGAACGAAATCTGACTTTACCCTTTTAGTTAGCGTTTACAGATTTTATTAAGGTTTTGGTTACTTACGTATTGTTCGGCTGGTACCAGCATTCTTTTAGCGCTACAAAAGTAGACTATATTGCAAAATTTTTACACAGATTCTAAACTTTTCTCACAGATTCTACACTTATGAAGTTGGAATGCGATTACTAGGCTCCCAGGAGCTCGGATGATCCTCTTAATTAGTCAGCTATCTGATGTCGTTTTCCCTCAGCACGAAAATGTTCAAGTTCTTTATAATGAAGCAAACCCTTGCTTCCGTTGGCTAATTGTTAGCACATCTACTCGGTCTAACTAACTGCTTGCTTACAGGAATCTTATGAATTGCAGATTTTTGCCTTTTACCGCATTATTTATCGGTTTGGATTGAAAACTTCTAAGTAGCTCGGTGAAGATTTACTTTTAAAATGTCTCTCTTTTCGTGGCTGACCGTAGACTTCGACTTTTCTCCTTCGCTCCTCGCTGTAGACTTAGACTAACTTTTACAATGTCTCTCCTCTCCTGGTAGACTGAAGACTGCCCATACTTTTGCGCGCGTAATCGCCATTCCTAACCCTCAATAATAGGAACAGAGCTCGCCGTTCATTGTTCCTTTGCTCGCTCATCGCTATAATTCAAACTGTTCGCTAACAATTCAAATTATTTAAAAACAATTAATGGCTTAATTAATTGGCATTAATATATATAAATATATTTGTTAGCCCAGATTCCTCCAATCATACCATACTTAATCGAGTTTTGTTAATGAATTTAGAATACTGTTAACCCTCCTTCGATTTAAATAAAAAAACATATATATATATATATATATAAAGAGAAAACAGTGTTGTTCTAATATACTGCTTTCACTCTATTTTTATATTAATGCTGTCTATTTTTTACTAATTATTTTCTATTGAACATAGTTGTATTGTAAAACCGGAAAATTCTGATTGTTTTAAACAATTTTATGTCACATGTCTTTCAAAAATAAATATTCTTGTGAAATTTGAGAACTTTTGGGTTGTATACCTACTTGTGATATTCAATTAGTTCATTTCTTCTAAGAACAGGTTTCGTTAACAGCCAAACAGACGTCGTTAAGTTTCTTTTTCAGAACATCGCCAAGACGGATTATAAACGTGGACGCTCAGGCAAATGGAAAGAAAATTCCTTCCAAGATTAGAATGATAGTATTGGATATAATATAATAAGTATAATAAATAGAGTGCGTTGCAAGGGTAATAAAGAAAATGTACTGAGAATTTTAGATAGTTTTTCGAGGAATGCGAGCTGGATAGGGCCCCCACTCCGACATGGAGTTATTGAAGGATTAATAAATATGAAGAATTGTTTATAAACTGAATGAAGGAAGACTAAGCATATCGGTTACATGATGTACTTTATTTACTCCTCGTTGAATATTTGTCTATCTGATAATCTATCTCGTTTCTTTTATGGATTTTAGATAGAGTAGTTGATCATTTCATCAAGAATACGAATATAAACACGTAAATTCATTTCTGAGCAAATATTATCTGTTTGTATTACTAGATCATAAATCTTCTACTTTTTTCTTTTGCAACTTAAATTACAATTTTTGTTAGCCCAGATTCCTCCAATCATACCATACTTAATCGAGTTTTGTTAATGAATTTAGAATACTGTTAACTCTCCTTCGATTGAAATAAAAAACATAGTTATTTAGAATATTAATTCGTTAACTTATTACTTTAGTTCCTTCTTGTGCATCACATTTCAGTTTGTGTGTGTGTGGGTTATATAACTTGTTTAGAGGTTTTAGTACCTGAAATCTAAACATCAAAGTACGAATGACAGTAAAATATTTTAGTACAATTAATTTGTATAATTTTCTCGTCACAATTTTTATGTATTTAATTTGTGAATATTTAATTAAAATAAATCGTCCCTCCTTTTAAATACAACTTTTAAATTTTAATATTAAATTTTATGTCATCGTACAATAATTCTAAGTCAGCTCAAAAACCTGCATCAATTCTATAATACGTGTACATTAAACGTAATGTCAACAGATGTATAGAATTTCTTAAACACAATCAAATTCGATAAACTTGGAAATTATGCTTTTTTTAAGGAAACTGGAACCCCATTAAAGAAGTTAAAATTCAATTACTTTAATAATAAGAAAGATAGCCAATTAAGACAAAAAAAGTGATGATATAAATTCAACATGTGGTATTGTGAATATATAAATTATTAATTTTCATAAAGGAATTGTAAAAATGAAAAATTTACGTCTGTTAAAATTAAATCGGGAAGTGAAGTTTTAGTTATTATAAATAATGGAAGGAAAACAAGAGCAAGGATATTCTCGTACTGTAGTAAATCCTGTTTATGAATTTTACAATGTCGTAAACGAGGATCAGAAACTATTAAATGCTCGGAAAATGATGTTTTGAGATTGTCAGAAATAACCCGAGTAACTGTAGATTTATAGTCTCGGGAAAATGACAGTAATTATGGTAATAAATTTTTAATCTAACGAAGGGCTCATTTCTGAAATGATTTGTTTTATCAACAATTATTTCGTTCTTATGGGAACTTGTATTTTAAATTAAATTATCTCTCACGTTAAGTAATTTCTCCGTCGTTGATAGTGCCCTCAATATAATGCCCAATAATTTATTAAATCCAAAATAGATATTTCAAGTTTCCCGATGCACGGGCCTGAATTTTTCACTGTTCAGTCTTGCATTGATGTAGAGAAAAAGTACATTTTGTGAATATGGTTTTAGGATGCAGATATCATAAAACATTATCGATAACCATGGAATCAATTTACGCTCTTTTTAAATAATTGGAATATATATTCCGCATAGACATTTATGAGCATGATTAGTGACGACGTTCTGTTTATTATCTGCAATTACAACACTGGTCGCTGTAACGAAGATTTAAACCAGGAAATTGGTGTTGTTCTCTTCCTTTTCAACTCATGACGTGGGCATCCCTTAAAATAATTGCCTCGCGTATAGTAAAAGCAGTAGCACAACATTTAAAACCTTAATAATTTTGATAAATATAATGGCTTTTACTCATAATTTTTAATTGCCCAATAACTTTAATGAAGACTCCACAATCGAACGTGCGATGCGGCAATTTATTTAAACAACTCAAGGGAGGAGAAAGAACGTAGGGAATAAAAACGAAAATAGCAACGCTTATTTCATCGCTGTCGAACAGAAACAATGCAACACGAGATCGCCGGTGACAACGCGAATTTTGTGTGTTGAAATCCGACTTCGAAAAACAAAATAATTGCTACAAAATTTGAGGTCATCATTATAATTAAATCGATGCAAGCAAATTACAGTCAATTCAAATATTTCGACGTCGGTATTGATACTGCGACTTTCACTTCCTGAAAGTCACATTTGATCCGTGTGCGAATATTGCGGAGAATTTATTTCTCTCAAACTGTGACATTATTTTGGAAAGCTCTGTAACAGTAAACGGTCCTCGATGGCTGCAATTATTCGCAAAACAAAAATAATTACAGGTACAACTTCATAAAAATTTACTTTTGTTTTAAAGAAACTGTTCGCACAACTACTAATAATGAGCTTCATCTTTTTTAACATCTCTCATGAGGCATACTTTTGCCGTAAATTTATATGCCACAACTGATTTTATGAAATTTTACAAGGACTTAAGACTAGACTCTAAATAAGCCCCTCCAATTCAGTAAATCTCTCTGAATTTTCTCTTTAATAATCATAAATTCTGTTTCTCCTTTTAATAATATAAACAGCAACTCTTCTCCCGCTATCGGAAGGGCGTGGGACAAGTACCCAGTGCCCGACCTACCTGATGCAGGTTTTTCTAGGGTTTTCCCTGCATTACTTTTAGGCGAATGCCGGGTAGGATCGTTAAACTATAGCCCGGGGGTCGTAGTTAATCCTTGGCTACCTTCCTCTACCCTTCCGCATCCCCCCTTTCAAATCCCTTCCTATTCTATTAAAGGGGAGTTGCCACCATGTGGATTACTCTCATGTAGCCTGTTACCCTAAAAATATAAAGTAATGGTTACTTAATAGGAGGTTCATACCACCACTTGAAAATAAAATCCTTATCTATAAAACAATATTGAACGCCGGGGTTACACGAGTAAGTCTAATATGGCAATAATACAAAGAAACCAATAAAAAATATTACGTATCACCCTACAATGCCCCATGGTATGTCTCTAACGACACTCTTCATAAATACTTGAAAGTATCATACGTCAAAGATGCCAAAACTGAAAAAGTATAAATGATCACATTAAACTAGTAAACTACACCAACACACTCCGGAAGCCTCTTCTGGAAACAGAAAATGTAAGAAGGCTCAAATGAAAATAGCCAAGTGGTTTAAGGAATGTATAAGGACGATGCATTTTTGCTACATAAATAGCAAATATCCTGTCTTCTACTTCCACTCTACCACATTTGAATATTTATGTGTGTTGTTAAGTATGGTCTCATAACCGAATTCTTTTACACTTTTATCAGCATAGTTTGGCTGTTGTTCACATTCAATTTAACAATAAACCACTAAATTTATGTAGTTATGTTTAAAATCATGAATTAAAGTCGAATTTATTATTATTTTCATCTAATTATTTTTCGTAAATACTTGGAAGAATGAGTAATATTTATTTTTATTTCGAATTAATTAAATTTTATAAATAATCAATATTTTATGATTTTCAATAAAACTGTAAGTTTATTGAATCCAGAATTGTTTATATATATATATATATATATATATATATATATATATATATCTTTATAACTAGTAACTAAGGAGATTCTTTTCGAGGTTAATGTTCTCTTTCTTTCAACAATGTACAGTAGTACAAATTACTTACTTATTTTAGAAACCACTGATTTGTTGATGTTTGTTAATGAATCGTAGCTCTATATTTTAACTCGCGTGAAGATATTATTTTATTTGAATGATCAGTGAATATAAAAGAGCTTTTATTATTCCGTTGATAAACATTAGGTCATCATATTTTATCAGATAGCACAACCTTGCATTATTTCATAGTAAATATGTTTGAATCAATGAAATAATATTTATTTTACAGTTTTATTTATCGTTGAGAAAATGCATCAGATTAAATGACAAGTTTCCTCCACAAAAATATTACACTACTAGTAACAACGAATTAAAAATTTAAATACAGCGAAAAAATTAAAAATAATATTAAAAAAGGTACTGCGCTCAATGACCGAAGAAGTATGTTCTTGTGGTATATTACCCGAACTACAATTTTTCTGTTATGGTTCTTCCTCGAATCAGTAGAATTAATACATACGCAGATAAACTTTGCCGTTATTTGCTTTTCACTTATTGTCAACCAGGAAATATATAAGGACACAATATACTGTTAAATATTAACGGGTTTGGGTTGATAGATGTGTAATTTGGATATGTTGTTAAGTATTTTGTATATCGTTAAGCTCTCCTTTTTGCGGCTAGACTTTTAACAATCGGGACTGCCGCGCGATAAGTATGGTTTGTGTGTTTGTAAAATAGTCCGCATATCGGCTCCGCATGGAGTGAGTCGCTGCTGAGACGGTGGCTCTCGAAACACGTGCTCGCTCGGTGCGAGGCACGGAGAGCATAAAATGTGCGTAGTACAGAAATGGTACTTTAAAGCCACATGTCGTATAGGTATCAACCACGCTCTGGAATATATGTAAACTCTCGAAGAAAAAAGTTATTGGAGTTTTTGTTAAATTTTGGTAATTTCTTCGTAGAAAATTATCTGGCGCCCTGTTATTGAGTAACTTCTAGAGAGCTAGACGAGTCGGCGAATGCCAAGCAGTATCGCTGCATATTATCACCCAAAATCGTGAGCAGAAAACCGAGCTAAGGCCAATCTTCTACAATATATCAATTTGATCGTGGTAATTGAAATTAGGTTAAATTAGTAATTACATAAAAGACTTGCTTATAAAATAAACTTATCGGTAAAATATTGTAACGCGTGTATATAGGTTTAAGTTTTTCTTTGTCTCGGAAGTGTTGTTTGCTGTGGTCTTGAGAATTCGAAACCGTGTACGTGAGTGGGGGTGGAGGAGATAAGTATTTCCATTCAAGTAAATTCGTGTCCTGTCTCGATTGTTGGCCTCAACATGACAGAATAGTTAGTCATTATTGACTGCGGAACTGCAGCTGCGTGCTATAAAACATGTGACAAGGGAAGAATCAGTCAAATGATTTCGACGAAGTTTTCTAACAATGAAAAAAGTAAAAGAATGGGAGGATATAATGGAGGGGACGGAGATAAGCTTTTGGAAACTGGACAGTTGTTCTGCGCTCACCGAAGCTGGTGGATGTGATTAAGAGAGGCTCCGCAAAGTTGTTGCCTCTGATATAGTTCGAGGCAGAATCGTCGTGAGAAAGGGGCCACAATTTGTTAGTGAAGAGTTCACAGAATAGCACCACACAATTTAGTACGACGGCTTGCCAGCATTCAATCCCGGAGGCCGACGCCTTAGCCAGTGATCAACCCCTGAGTCAACACTGCACTTAACCCGTTCTGCCGGCTGTGAGATACGGAGACGTCGGTACGAGAGCTACAGCAGGCAACACAACACAGAATAGCAGTACGCATTTGGTACGGGCAGCAGATCTCTTCTATGTAAAAACCACAGGTGGTTGAGATAAGAGTTTTCATGTTTAACTTTAATAAACTTATATAAAATTTCTTTATTGGTCAAATATTTATTTTGATTTAACGTAAAAACCCAGCCCACAAAAAATTTTCTTTACAATATGTTGAAAATTTATGAGTATAATTAATAATTCGTAGTATATTGTAATGACTTGTAAATTTTTTAGGAAAAATTTTGAATTAAAAAGAACTCAATTAGTGATGAAATTAGATTTTCGGAAATACGCTTATTATTCCCTTCACCCATACAAGATTTTGGTAGTGAATTATAATTCCGAAATCAGAGAACGTACAAGCGTAATGATAAATTTGTTACATGTGGTATCTTCCTCAAAATCATAAAAATTTCATTTACTTGTTTATATTGGCTAATCAAATAATTGTAGACTTTTGGCAGTCAAATTATAAAAATAAAATTTAATTAGAAGATTATAACTGAAATTAGACAAAATACTTTCTGCCTATCGATTATTAAGTTAAGTAAAACTTCATGTAATGAACATCCCCAATTTTTCTAATTACATTATTTAATCCAGATAAAAACATAGGATAACAGTTAAGAACGTTATCTTCAAAACGGGCAAGTGTATTTTTCCTGTTTCCCCTCCCGAGTATCAGTAGAATTTGAAAACCGCAGCAGAGTTGTGAAGTATGTTTTAGTCTCTCTGGGGAGCAGAAGGGATGGGCCGGGGAGGGAAGTGAAGGGAGTGTGCCCTAATTATGCAGCAATAACACACTCTGTCTGTCGTATCACACGCGAGTGTCGTCCGTGGGTGGACGTTTAAAGTTACTTTGGCAGTCCAAATATTACGACTTCAAATACACCATATTACTCATGAGCAGTTCTTTTTCCGTAAAAAATGGTTTTACTTCCGTCCTAATGTAACTATGTTTTCCACCCTTCAGTGGGAAAATGTAATTATAAAAAGTCGTTTTTGCAAGGAAACGAAATTAATTTTCATTTTTAAAGTTCAATAATATTTCATTGATCAATAAATTAAATTTTATTTTTGAAAAACGAAAAAATTAATTATAATTCGAAATTTTAACAGTTTAAAAGTATCTGGAAATGTTGTATTGATTCAAAACGCAGACAGTTCAAAAATTTATTTCTATTCTGTCTGGTTCACAGACATCTCTTTAACATAAATAATTTACCCGAGGCGAGGCAATCATCTTCAGTTTACCTCGTTAGCTGATGGCGAGAATTAAATTATTCTTTCTTCGGAGAGCAACGAAGCAACATATTATTGACTGAGGCAGTAGTATCACATGTACGTTATTGAATTTAATTGTCGTTGAGGAAAAAAGCACGACACACATATTTACTGAGGAGGTCGTTTAACTATTTTTCATGGATACTGTTTGAATAATAATTAGGCTGAGTTGTTGCCCAACTTTCACGGAGACGGGTGTTTAATTGTCGTTTGGGGATCGTAATTACAAGTTATCTTACTTCACGTATCTGTGTAATAAGCATCCTATTTTTCAGACTGGAACAGTTAAATTTGAGTTCTCTTATTCTTGTCTACAATTTCTGCTCGCCACCGGAGATTTTACGAAACAACGGCGGAGTAAACAACTGCCCTGTCATATATTTTCTGTTTACAAAGTGAGGGTCAATTTTTGCTTTCACCAAAAGGCTAACAATATGACTCTGAACTACGATTTGTGATTATTTTAAGTGTTTTAATAATTATACCTTTTTTAATATTTGTTCCTGTACACAAATATCTTAATAATATTACCAAATAATTTTCCTCATCACAATACAGTATAAGCAGTTCAAGGATATTATTCACGGTTTGATTCATACTTTAATTAAGATATATATTTACGTGGGTTACCGAAAACATTTTTACCTGCTATCATGAAATCTTTTCACACCTATAATTTCTTATTGAGAATTTGCTTATAAATATATTTGACTGAGAGGTTTATGGTTAAATCTGGATCGGTGTTACGATTTAATGGCCGTTGCATAATCTGCTTGTCTCTATAAAAAAATCCTCAAAACACTGTGTAACGTTCTGCTGCCTGAAAGATTATTATTTTTAAATAATATCTTTCTCAGTGATGTACCACTGTGATCAAAAAGTAATGTTAAATTATCATTTAAAACTCCCGGGTATTAGGAAGACAGGTAATTTTCTCTAGGTTAGTAGGACTGTCTATAATATTTTCCAAGCGTCTATTTGTTTAAAGGTTTAATTATCTCCGAGTTACACGTGTTTTTGTAAACAATCAAAAGTGAATTTTTCGATTTTTGCAATGGGTGATTTTGTTGAGCAAAGAACTCACATCAAATTTTGTTAGCGGAACGAATATTATTGTGCGGACACGTTAAAAATGTTGCGGAAGGCATTTTGTGATCAAACTATGGCACAAAAAAACGTTTATAAGTGGTACAACGAGTTCAAAGAGGGCCAAGAACGCGTTGAAGACGAACCGCGCTCTTGACGACCATCAACGTCTACCGATGAGGGCCACGTCCAAAATATCAAAGATTTGGTGCTTGAAAATCGTCGATGGACAAATAGAGATCTCACTGATAGTGTTGGAATATCATTTGGCTCAGCCCAAACCACTTTGAAGAATGTTTTGTGTCTCAAACGCGTCAAGTCTCGATTGGTGCCAAAATCGCTAATTTCTTTTGGAAAAACAGCGTCGCGTTGATGTGTGTGAAACTTTGCTGTCTGACTATCAGGACCACTTGAAATGCATCAATACAGTAGACGAGACTTGGATTTACGCATACGACTCTGAAACCACCGACCAATCCAGCGAATATCGTGCAAAAGGTGAAGCAAGACCGAAAAGACCACGGCAAAGTCGATCGAAAATCAAGGTCATGTTGACAGTTTTCTTTGATTATCGTGAAGTGGTGCACTATGAATTCCTTCCGCCGGGCCAAACTGTCAACAAAGAATATTATTTGAACGTTATGCGTCGTTTGCGTGAAGCTATTCGTCTGAAACGACCGGAATTATGGACGAACGACAACTCTTGGTTCCTTCAACACGATAATGCACCATGTCATACTGCATTGGTTCTTCGCGACTTTTTTGCCAAAAACTCGACTCATATCGTTCCGCAACCACCGTATTCGCCTGATTTGGCTCCGTGCGACTTCTGGCTATTCAGAAAAGTCAAAAGGCCAATGCGGGGACGCCGTTTTGACACGAGACAGGAGATAAAAACCGAATCGAAGAAGGTCTATACCGGAAAAAGACTATTCCGACTGTTTCGAGGACTGGAAAAAACGTTGGAAAAAGTGCGTTTTATCGGAGTGGGGATTACTTTGAAGGGGATGACATTGATTTGGAAGAATAAATAAATAATTTATATTTGATAAATAAATTCACCCTACTTTTTGTTCACAGTGGTAAATGAAATGAAAAAGTTTAAGTTCCGTTTAACCGGCTATAAGCAAGTATGTATTCACAAAATACAGTATTATTTTCGACAATTTGTTTTCACACCTTGCACAAACAAACGAGTGTTAAGAAGATTAAATTTACCTCTATCTGCATATTATCGTTGAAAAGGAGGAATGTTCAGAAGATTTTTTGTAATTAAGTTTACGTTTATGATTAACATAAAAATTATAATCAATAATTGAAAGGTCTCAGAAATTACATGGAACATTGTAAAGTTTCTTTAAAACGAAGTTTTTTTTTAAAAAAAAAGTCGCATCTATAAAATATTGTTTAAATTCCATCCGTTAGAGAATCTAGTGCGTTAAAAACAGGCGTTAATGATCCATTGAACGCAACCCTCGAGAAATTGTTAGCTTAATTTTAGGAACCTGTTTGTTTATTATACCCTTTAAATTAAAATTATGCAAATTGAAGATAGTCAGGAACGATGGAGCGCGTTCATAGCGGGAACACATTGCATAAGAAGTATAGTATTAATGCTCGCATCATATTGTTTGATCACGTTTAAATTACACTATCTTTTACGCAACTTTTATATTCTTTATATACATATATATACCAATATTCGCGTTAAACGACTAAACGGAATTATTAATAAGTTTAAATTTGACGCACAGAAAATTATTATGATACGAGAAATATACGTAACAGTTTTCCTGCAAAAAGTCTCTCTCTTTATTTTTATCAATTGTATTGTTCTAGCTGTTTATAAATGATATTATTCCGTAACAAGTTAATTAATTTTTATATAATGAGGCAACGCTCAGTTGTGTGTTTCAAAATGTTTTGTCTCCGTTATGAATATTAAACTGTTTGTTGTAGTGTCCCGTGTCGGATTTGGAAGTAGATATAAACAGCTTTCAGATAACTGGCAACTTAAAAGTTGATGAAAGTTGAAATGAGGTTCGCGTTCTGTTTCTTCCACTGCAAAATGATGATCAGGGCCAATTCCCAATCACTGCTCGCTGAAGTATACACAATGTAAAAAATTCATTCGAAATGAAAGAACACATCACAGGGCGAAGAATCGGAGAGGAAATGAACAAGAGAGAGATGGGAAAAAATAATTAATAGGTCCAAATTTAAATAGGTTCATGAAGGGCTTAGAGGAAATGAAAATGAACGCCCTCCTCTGCAACCCTTTCGCTCACAATATCTCGGGTGGTAGGGAGAGGGGTGCAGCACCAGCATTTGCATAAGCAATATGACATGGAAGTTTTTGCGTCTGTCAGTGTGGTAGTGGGGGTTGTTCCTACCTCAGGCTTAATTTCCTGCTTAATTACTACTTGAGCGGGGTGGCGGGCTAGAAAGAGCCGCGTAGGAATGGGAAGAGGGAGAAGGGCGTGTTTCAAACTGTTCGAAGCGGAGTTAAAGTTGAGCACAAGAAATTAATATGTAATTTATGATCCATTATGCACAATTTGTGTGTTGTTGCTCCGAGGCTGACAGTGCTGCTCGGAGCGAAATTCTGTTTTGACCCATAAAGCTAGGGGGCTTTCGAAAAATTTCATGTTTCTATAGATCCGTGGATCTTTGTCGCCCTCTCTGGGCGTTATAGGACCCTGCAGCTGTCAATAATGCTGTATCTATCCCACGATAACGGAAAATGTTTCGGAAAAAGCTCGTCCGGTATTAGTTAAGTCTTAGCATAAATGACACAGGGAACCTTGAACCGGAAAAAAACCCCGGATAGATGTGATATAACCCGAGTCAACAAACCCGTATCAGTATCCATTTCTTCATTCACAAAAAGAAATGAGAAAAAAACGACCTTGAAGTGCCTATAACTTTGTAAGCACGTGAGCTACGAATTTTTTATGACCATTATTATAGTCTGGCAGAGAGGAAAAGTAACGTGTATGTACGTCTTCTCGAAAAGAAAAAAAACCCTGGGGTGATCTAAAACTACGATAGTAATTGTAACAAATTCCTAATTACCACATCAATTCAGAAAATCAGAAAATTTGGGGGAATATTTAAGTTTACTGTTATTGTAAATTCAGAGCGTTGTGTAACGAAATATAGCGGTTTACTTTGTGGTACTAAGTAAACATAAACAGTACTTAATACATATACATTTCCGGGAATGTAAGACATTTTAAGAAACATTTCTAATATTTATTAACCTACAAATTTTTTTGTTTACGTTACATATTAGATTCGAAGTATTTTTTACACATTACGAAGTTTTTAATACTCGAGAACTGCGAGAAAATACATAGAAGTCAATGGATACTGGATGATTCATAGCTTTAGAGTATATCCTCGGGTTTTTATTGCTATCTTATACCTGTTGCTCACAGAAAATTCTTGCACATTACTCACTTTAATATTATGTCGCTTTAGCTCTATACCTACAGAGTTATACCGTTTTAAGCCATTCTTCTTGATACAATCAGTTAACCGATTGCTTTAGGCACACGGAATAATAAAATACAGAGAGAACTAAAACTGAATTTCAAAAATTTCTGAGATATAAACGTACAATAAAAACAAAAAAATTCTATTATTGGCGTGCGTAATAAATCTAAAAATATTGTCCTTGAAATATGTAATTAATGCATTAATGGAAGGCCTAACGTCGGCTTGATAATCAAGAAAAAAAAAGTTTATTTCAACAACCAAACGTCTTCGTATTACCCATCATTACAGGATACGAAATAAAAAGTAATTAAAGGAGAGATATAAAATTATGCACTTAATTCTAACATAAGGTTTCAAACCCGTAAACGAGGAAAATATTTAACGATTACAACCACATATAAATAAAATTTGTTTTAGAAGATGACGACACGCTTATATATGCCAATATCGAATATGTATTAAATATTTTGTGGTCTTAATTTCCTTTAATAAAAACAAGTTACGAAACATAGCCCCAAAGTGATATGTATTTATGATATTCGAGGATATAACTTATTGATTTGTTACCCTGGCCACGTGTCGGTCTTATTTCTAAAAACGTTAGCTTCGTTTGCGGCAGTCGACGTCATGTCGGATCATGATAATTTTACGCTGTATTATTTTTGTTGAAATATTTATTTTGATTTAGTTTAATTATCCACAGTCCTTGACAAATGTCATAAATGGCAACACAAAACTCTATGTTTATAGAAAATCGTACAGAAAATGAACAGTAAGCAAGACTTTTGATAAGTATTTTCCGACATTTCTTGATGGAAGTTATCCCCGTCTGCTCGCATGTCGTAAGTGCAAAGAGAACTAGAGCATTGCCACGCCAAAAATAAAACGCATTAGCATATGAATAGAGCGGCATAATTGAATTCAGTTGTCACTCATACTTGGGAATATAGAACTGAACTTCTGGATCTATAAGGGTTTAAGATTCAATAACCTAGTGTTTCACTCTTTTTAATATAACTCTTTCAATTTCTATTGGGAGCGTATTTAAAACGTTTCCTGCTGAGTGGGAAATTGGACGCTTTCACACAAGAATGGCAGACTGACTTCATTATTCTCAATTTACGGATAAAAGAAATGTTTTCGTGTTCATTAATAATTCATGTATATCACACGCTCAACATGTTTTCAAGTGTTATCAATCCAAAGACACGGCATTTATTTCGTTTACAAAAAGGTACCAGTGATATTCCCAAGGAAATTGTTATTAAATCACAGACAATGCATTAGCGATACAATACAAGCGTATTTTGATTTCCCTGTAACCATCCACTAGTAATATGATATTATATGTACTATACAATCAACATATTGCCTATTTCGCACCCTAATAAAGATGATATAGAAATATGTTAATTCACTGAATCTGTTACTCCGTTCTGACACGTTCGCATTTTATTTATCTGAATATCAAATGATTTTTCATTGATGTAACCGTAATATTATTTTACAGTTTTTTTGTTTTTCCATTGTCTAAGAAAAGTACAGAAGCTAAATATCGGGATAGATGTTACTGTAGGGTAGGACTGAATTTAGTAAATCTACGCTCTCATGAGTGTACGGACTCTCTTAATGTGTATCCGAATGTTTTTCTCTGTCTGACCAGTTTTCAAAACGTTGGAGTAAATTTCTACTTCTTTCCCACTCTTCTCTCCTTCTGGAGGATTTATTCCATCGCCACTGTCACCTTTTCTGGAGAAAAAACCGACCTTGTTTGGGTTTCGTTTCTTGTTTCATTCTCCTTTGCTTTGCTTGACATGTTTACTGTGGTTTTCCTGTTATGTCTTTTCACTTTCTTACTCGGACATTAGAATACCAGAAAAATCTATATAAGGATATTTTCTATGTTTAATTCTGGTCGGGAAAGCCTGCGAGGGCTATTTTATCGCAGGTGAACCTTCCCAGAGAGCTCTGGAAGAGGATACCTTTGGGGATTCCTTCTCGTCTCTCTGTTTTTTTGAACGAATCCCACAAGCCGAGGCACCTCGGACAACTTTGAGAGGTGTATGTTGTGGGTTCGTAGACCTTGGGCAAACGGTAAAAGTTGTCCGCAATTCCTATTGGAGTAGTCGTCCAGCTGCATCATAAACTGGTCGAGGCACGGAGAAGGGAATGCTGCGTCCCCACAGCAAACCCCTTTTCCGCCATCGGAAGGGCGTGGGACAAGTACAACTGCCCGACCTGCCTGATGGAGGATTTCTAGGGTTTGTCCTGCATCACCTTTAGGTGATTGTCGGGTAGGATCCTTAAAAAACAGTCCGGGGTCCCTAGTTAACCCTTGTGTACATTCCTCTACCCTTCCGCATCACCCCTTTCAAATCCCATTATTAGCTATTAAGAGGAGTTGCCATCACGAGGATTACCCTCATGTTTTACTAAAAAAAAATCGGGTATTTAGGGCCCAGTTATACGCATTTAATCTTTTTTGTTTTATAAGTTTGAATTAATAAAACAATTATACAGAGGCTTTTTATTTTTTGTTTATATTGTAACTACGTTTCGATATCTTTTTGTATCTTCTCGTGTGCCTTGGACCCTCCGTCAAAACTGTGTGAATTTAATAGCTTGTTTAATTGTGGTAGTTTATTATATTAATTTGCTAAGTTTTTTTGTTTACGTCGTTTGCCTTTGATTACTTTATACAATTATACTACAATTCTAATTGTTTGTAAATACCGCCTCTGTAGGAAAATACCTGATGAAGATACAAAAAGGAAATCCAAACATCGTTACAATATAAATAAAAAAATCTGTATATGGTCATAAATTGTTTTATTTTTTGTTTTATGCCTCCCACTGATACTTCTGGTTGTTATACGTATTAGTTTATCGACACCTTTGTTTTCCTCTAAGTTAATATTAAGTTATAACTATTAGACAAAATAGATAAATAACAGACAGAATAAAGTGATAATATAAATACCACACAACGTTTCTGAAATCCTTGTTCTTTTCTTCAGGTGATTGTACAAGTAAGAGCACAATCCAGGTGACGAACTTAAAAACAGCTCTTACTTTTATTAGCATCTGACGAACGGAAATATGATTCCAGAAATGTTGTGTAGTAATTATATTATCACTTCATTTTGTCTGTTATTTGTACATTTATAACGCAGACGTATTATATTTTAATTTCTTAAGATACAACTTAATGTATTCAGTTATTGTTTTAATTAAGTCGATGTTACCTGAGAATCTTAGGTGCATTAAGTATTCTACATCATATATATATATACTACATCTACATCAAAATCAAGCTTGAGCTCTTCACTCACCAACGGATCTTTCTACCCTATTCATTAACATCCTTGTGAATATTTAATACAATAGTGACTGCAGATGTTGATGGCATGTAATTATTAAAATCCTCTTTAATTCTTTCATTAAGGTGTAGTATTTCCGTTCCCTCGTTTCTGCTTCCATCGCTTTCTTTCCTTCAGGCCTTGTGGTTATGTTTTATTAGTAATCTGACAGTCTCTTCTCCCGCTGACTTCAGAATTTCTTCTCTAAAATTCAGAAGATTTGTTGTTTCTCATTTTCTGTCACGTTAATCCTTCTGGAACATCTCTGCGATTTTCGCCTAGGTTTTCAGTATTTGCACATTTATCTAACGCATACATTTTTGTGAATAAATCTTTGTTAATTAATATTTTTATTCCAGATAGTCTTCCCTCTGTATTTTAATAGCAGTTTGTACCAGTTCCTTTCCATTTTCCTGTATTTACAAATAACGTTCAAAGAAATAAGTGGTAATAATTATTTTATTAAACATATTTTTTATGTTTTGTAAATCGCTAAAAAAGTATTTGAATTAAAAAATATTGATGAAGACTAAATTTTTACGATTATATCAGAAGTAGATAAATATTGTAAAACACGATCTTCAGCAACACAATTTTTTTAGCTACAACAGACACGACCTGATCATACGTTTGTAAGATGGTTTTTTGAGCGGGTAACAGAAAGTCTCGATTATGACCAACAGGCTGCTATTAGATTTCTATATTTATACTGCAAATTTTATCGCCGTGCGTGGTACCTAATGAGTTGTTGAAAGTAACTAATACTCCCTTGGGAAAGCTCTTTTATTACACCATAAAGGTGAAGATATTAAACTAGACGTCTAGACAATCTCCTTACGTTAGAAAAACAATATGAAAATTTTATAATTTATGTAAACCTATGTACATATATTAATCGGCAGCTTGGAGTATCACGGGCACGTTATCAGAAATCACTCGCGTAGTTGTGATTAGCGAGATTCTGGACTGATTTCGTATGCACGGCTCATGAATATTCAATTGATATTCATCTCGTAATTCTTGTTTGCGTGATGCTTACGTGTTACCTTTGAGTGAACGATTCCTTCTCTTTTATTTGCCGACGTTTAGAGCCTGAATTTGTAGCAACCGTATTCATTGTTATGGCACTGCAAACAGTTTCATTACCGTACGTAGATTGCTTATTTCATTAGTTTAATTTAATATCTCCATGAATATCGTAAAGTCATTTTTACCGGCTATAAGATGTATAAGACCATAAAGAAGTCAAATAAATTTATTTCTCATATACGTAGAAGCTGTTCCCCGCCGTCTGTATTAAATAATTCCATTTACAGATTCATGAAAACTGTTTCATGTATGATATTTCTAAAATATTCAGTAACTGAAGATTTTTGATATTCAGTAACTGTAGGGAGAAAAATGTGAAAGAACTCCTCTCATAAATTCCCATTTTTCCCACTCCCGATGCCTTCGTCGAATTTATTTTCAATTTTTATGTTTATAACTAACCTGTGATTTCGTACCGCTTAGTTTCCCTATATTCATGCATCTAAAGTTATAAGTTTAATTAGGGCCTTTTTGCGGATAATTTAGCACATTGAGAGTAGACATTTTGTTTAATTAACCTTTTGGTCTATAGAACATGTAAGCAAGCATATTTTAAGTTTGATGTCTACAGTTGAGGTGTGAAACACATTATAAAGTATTCAACTGACTTCGCAAAGACGGAAATAAAATAGAACTGGACTGAATATTTCGGTCACTTGTTCCGCGAATTTATAAATTAACGTATAAAACGATCATCAATACATCTCTTTCTTCCGATAAAATTCAACTACATTTTACAATATGATGGTACAATATGATTAGTAATGGGTTAATTATATTGAATTTATGAAACTGGAAATCGAATTTGGAATTATTATCGTCGGAGAGTTTAAAAACTTTACTTTTCTAAATATATAGTAAATGAAGTACAATTATAATTCATATACGTGGACATGAAACGAGAGCCTTACTTGTCATGTTTAAAACGAAACAGTAAAACTCCAATTCGGTATCTGGATTGTCACAGGAATAATGAATTCGGAAAACGTGCTACAACAGTGTGAGTTGCTTCGCTTTGACAGACATGGAATCGATTGGTACTAAATAAATCTGGAGTACGAGCGATGATGGCAACTGTGTTTTTACGCATCCCCCTTCACCCTTTGCACCCTTTTCCCGTTCTTCATCTCTCTGCTCCCATTTCCCTGTTCCGCCATTCGCTTCGCCTGTTCCTGGTATCTTACCTCCACACGCGCTAACGAATCGATTTGATTCGTATTTGCACTGGATCTTACTTTATTTCATGTCCTTCGACTGGTAGATTTCACGAAATGAAAATATACAAAAATAAATACAATTATAAGTTTAATATTTTTATTAGAACTGTAAATATACTATTTTACCCTCAGTATAGTTAAAGAATTATTATTTTAGTTATTATTAATATTATTTTACTTATGTTGGACAGGGAAATTTGTGTTCCCGAATTTTAGTATTTTTATGTTAACTACTAATTATTTATAATTGTAGCATTCAATTCTTATATTATAATTTTATGTATTGACGTGTCCTAATTCCTCATACGAGGACTAATAATAAATAAATAAATAAAATCAAATAAAAATCAAATCATGTTATTCATATGATAAACTACTATGCATTTTTAAGCCATTTTGAAGCAAAACTACATCACGTGTTATGTTATCAAGTCCAAGGAAAGAAATCACCTAAACCCTGGCACAATGTGTAATCATCTCTAAACAAAACAATCCAGAAATTTCAGAAGTGTATGAAGAATAAAGTTGCTAACAAAATCAGAATATCTGTATTCGGCCAAAGAACGTACTTAACAGACAGATTTTTTAAAATTTAGAATTGGTTGAGTGAATATGTTGGTTTAACTACCACAATTATGCTGAAAAAGATTCATTACAATATAGATTAGCAACAAGGAATTCAGCAATTTATGGATAGGACGTATCACCATTTATTTATTTAATACTGTTTTTAAGAAAACAAGGTAAGTTAGGCGCAAGTTTTAATAATTAATTATTAATAATATTTTAACCTATGTCAGGTTTCATTAATCAGATAAATTAACAACCAATATAACTGATATTTTAAAGTATTATATTCAAAACAAACAGTTTTGTTCTTTCATAAGTCTATGTTATGTTTCTACGGTAAGAGAATTTTTTGTCGTAAGTCGGGTAAAGAAATATAATTTTAATTTGAAAAAATTAAGTTTCATAATTATTTATGATTGATAACATTTATTATTAAAATCTTACAAGAATGTTGAAAATTTATGATATTATTATGAATTTTATATTGTTTTAATTATGCCTTACAAAATATAAGAAGAAAATTTGAAAGGTATATTTTTACGGATGTTTATATGAAATAGGTTATGCAGTTTAGAAGTAATTACAGACAATAAACAACGTTTCTGTCCGTGTTTGTACCTTCTTCGTGAGAAAATTCAATATAAAAATTTGTTATCATAAAGGTCATGATTTTCCAGATTATGGTTAAAACAAATTATACCATTTAACTCACATAAATTGACTGAGAATCACTAAATGTTAGATGCTATTTGACAATATATTTAAAAATTTCACTAAAATTTGGAAGTTATTCCGAGGCTCTTCTTCTGGAGGAGGTACAAACACGTACCGAACCGTTGATTTTTATTTTATTATATTATCTGAAATTCGTCATAAACTATACTGCAGAAGAAGAATATACTAATTTTTCCCATAACATAAATTTGTAGAAGAAAAATATGTTATAGAAATTTATAATCTGAAATATCATATTGTTTGTTATTTACTGCACTCATGATGAAAAATTGTGTTACAGTAGGAATATAACATAAGCAACATGAGAAACGTCGTTGTGTTGAATAAAATATTTTAAAAGAACTGTAATATTGGTCGTTAATTTATTTAACGTATCTTTTTAATAATGAATTATACGTAACAAAATATTTTATGAAAAAAAACAAATATAAGAATACCTTATTTTATTATTCAAAAACAACAATTTGACTAAAACCTACGGTTTGACTGAATAATTATACCTTAGTTTCTTAAAGCACTACAAAAATATGGATAGCATTCTGCTAAAATGAAATATTTATTTTAGGGATATTCGGTGGAAATGGTTGGGGCAGTTGAGTGAATAAAAATTCCGTTATACTGCTATATTTACAGCACAGTTAGAAAAAGTACTTTTATTTTCAACAAACATTTTGAGTATGTCGGACAACTAGAAATATAAGCGAACCTTAATATTTTTTCTCATGAAGTTTTATGAATTTCGAGTTACATGTGCGAAATCAATCGCAATCGAAAGGTATTATCGTATAGTCGGTTCTGATCTCTCATTGAAATACAATGTCAGGATCATATGAGTAATTTTGGAATACTCAAAGAGGATAAGGCGGTTGGGATTTGATAACACCGAACAAGAATTTTGATCTATGAAGGGTCACAAGTTTCTCTCCTTATAATATCTTTGTAATCGGTCGCCTATGGATCATATTAACAGAGTAGGCCTTATGATGTTCTGTAGATACGTTTCTTAGTTTCATCCTCGTGCGTATCATGTTGACTGCTTTCTACAAATAAGATCTTATTCCCCTTTTCAGGTGAAATATTAATTTTGAACTCATCACCTTCTTCTATTGTTCAAAGCGTAGTATTATTTGTGCTGTTTTTGCGTAATCTATTGCTACTTTTGAAGTGAAGTTTGTATTAAAAATAAGTTTTTTTTCCTTACTTCAAATTGATGCTTTCTTACTACTGTAGTGTTCATTCATTGTAATGTCCTGAAATACAAGCAAATCTTATTTACGTGTATAGTATTGTTAATACTAGTGAAAAATATTCTTATTTATCCTATTTCATGTCTTTTCAAACTTGTACTGTTGTAATTCTTTATATTATTATTTATAAATAGTCCTAAATATTTATTGGCTTTATGTAAATTTTATTCAACTCATTTTTGTAATTAATATCAATTTGACTTGCCTTATTTCCTCCGAAGAGGACTAATGGAACTAATAAATCTAAACCAATCTATCACGGCATGAGACGGCTCGCTCATTTATTCAGATGCTCATGCCCCAATTTAATTCAGTTTCATTCATTGTCAACCTACCGAACTTTGGCGTCTTTTCATTCCAAATTTACGTTTTGGATTAAAAAATTATACTTTTCTAAAAATTGTTGATAAGATTAATTTTTACGACGTTCCGTCTGTATAATATCAAATAATTCATCGTCTATATTTTATTATTCTCATTTGATTTTTGTCGATTCATATAATCCGATCACTGACCGAGATCTTGATATGAATTTAGATATTTATGTTAACCTAGTATGTTATTTCTGGTCTTTGTCAAGGTTCAAAGTCTGAAACCCTCGGCCAATCAGTTACATTGAACGACTTTGACGCTGTTCGTTGTTAACATGAAAATTTTTTCATCACAGGAGAAGTACTTTAGTGTGCTGCAGTTTACGGTGAGGGAATCCACTGTTAAAATGGAGCGTGCATTCCATCGAAAGTTCAAAAAAGAACTTTCTCGACATAAACAGATCTACGAGTGTCATAAAATGTCGACATATACAGAGGGAAATCACTGGTTGGTCCCGCACGACAGATCAAAATGTTGAGCGGATTCCTGCAGATTTCGGACGATGTTATAATCTAAGAAACTAATAAAACAGGCAAGCCGTGAGATTTATAATTCTGTATGACATTCCCGTAAATACCATAAACATGTGTACCATAAATATGTGTATTTAGAAGTTACTTCAGAAATTGCCCTCTGGCGATCAAGGATTTTTTCTCGGTAATACTGCAGGGTTTATGAATCGACTGAAACATTTTCTCATCGAATTTTCGAATAAATCGACGTTTTATCTGTCTGGTAAAGTTCATCTCCAAAATGTCAGAATTTGGATGAGTGAATATCCTAGTTTGGCCGTCACCGAACCTGAATGTATTTTGCGCCTTTAGTGTGAGCATTCTTTTTTTGCGAATGTTTTTATGGACACGTTAAAAAAGTGGTTGTTACCAGAACTATTATAATTTTCATGCAATACTCGTACTGTTCCCCGCCTTCATTTCCACTTGAAGACGCGACATGATCTGAATGGCTCAATTCGACGACGATGGATTGCGTTCATTGTCCGTGGGCTCCCAGTTTAGATCGTAACCCTTGCAATTTTTATATCTAGGGCGTACGTATAAGATGACATACTCTTTAAGATCAGATGTCCAAAAATTATTGCAACAGTAAATTGAATAATTCAGTAACTGAGTGTGGTAGGGTATAGACTTCCATTGCGATGTCTGTCGCGTAACAAATAGTTCCTGTGTTGACTTAATACTGTTAAAATTCTGAATGTTGAATAGTGTGTAACTTCTGTCTCGCCAATTTGTGACGAAACAAACTACATAATCTGATGAATGACACTATGTGAGACGTCAACTCACAAAATACTTAAATCTGACTTCTGGAGTCTCATCGCGATCGAAAAGACTGATTTATTATTTTCAAAATTGCATAAAAAATCTTATATTCATGTCTTAAGCACAAATTACTTAAAAATATTGAAAGTAGACGTCACTCATAAGAGTCGTTGACTAAACGTAGCCGAAGAGCCAAAGTCATAACTAATTTGCTTTTGACAGACTATTACCTATTACTGTCTGAAGAGTTATACAAATATTTACCTTACATCGAGAAACTGTTTTTCCTGTCTGGAAGGAAAAACAACATTGACGGTGATTCCTAGACAGGTTTACTAATGTATACCTTTATTTATAATCCTTCGTCTACTATTCGCGTTAATTCTACTGCCACCTCCCTCCATCGATACTAAATCGTATGTGATGATTGGTTATTAGCGTTTTGTAGTGGCGATGACTTATACTTGTTTTTTTGGTTTTGCTGGTTTTTCTGGTTTTGTTGGTTCGGTTCTATAGATTCTCACCAACGAACGTCGGAAAAATTGTAGTGCCTTCAAAAAAATTACTTACAAAAATAATTGCACACATCTCTTTACCTGCACCGACGAAAATAAAAGTCTTACAGTAACAACAATTGAAACTTAATTTACCACTAACATTTCTCCGAAATTAATCCAAAGAAACGTTAAAAATACACTCGAATAAACTTGAACCCAGATGAAAAAACTGAAGTTTGACAATTTAACCTTTACGCTGAACTGGCTTATTCAATTCATATTTTATTATTTGTAATACAATACAAATGGAAGGGTGCATGGAATGTTGAAGAATTATGTTTAATAAAACAATCGCGAAGAACTACAGAGCTTTATGGTGCATTATAATAATTGAAAATTAACTAAATTTAGCTCCACGCCAACTACATAAATTTCACATTATACTCTTCATAAAGGTTTAAATATAAAAAAATAAAGTTTGAAAACGTTACAGTCTCTTCAAAGTTTTCCATAGAGAACAAATATGGTTAGCATAAACTTATCAACTCAAGGAAAGTAATTTCAGTGTTGTGTTAATGTATGGTTTAAAGTTTGTGGAGCTAAGGGTCAGTTTTCGAAGTCTGTCAATTTATTATTTAAATATTTGCGACCAAATAAAGCTTCATTCACATACGGATTAGCCGTTATTCCAAATAGAGTGCTATTCATGAAGAAGAAATTTTTCTAAACCCCAAAAAATTAGGCAATTGTATATTGCGACTGTTTATCATTAATGTGTCGTTATACTTCTAATTTTAAAGCGCATAAAATATTATGAAGATTGTGTCAGTTTAGTATTTTTCATGCAGCGGATAAATATACTTTTGCAACATATTCAAATACATAGCCGAGTCCCGCACACAAAAGAAACAATTGCGCGTGGCCAATCCGTTTGTGATTGGGAGAGGACGGTGGCAACGCGATCGCCATGCTTGATTCGCAGTAATTAATCTATAGTTCGTCCAAGAAACTCATTAATACGAAACTGGAGCTTATGGGTTTTATATTACTGTCAAAAAATTTCAGTGTATTTGTTAATCGATATCGTGCTTCACCATTATCTGCTGAATTTTCCTCGATGCAACCTGGGAATTTCGGGAAAAGCAATGTACTATTATAAATCAGGCTACGTATTTCTAAAATCTGTTTTTGCCAAAAAAAGGGGTGGCTGGTAACCTTGGAACAGATAATAATCATAATACCATAAATTACCCGTTTAGTTCAATGTTCCTTTCATTCTTGTCAAATTTTTTCGCTTCTCACAGGCAACTTTAAATGCCATGTGAATTTGGTTTTCCAAAACCGAATGATACTTCCCGACAAATTTTCTTCGATCATCCGTCACAGCAGTGGATTCAGTTGACGTAGTATAATTAGCCAGGTCAACGCATAATGACGTAAATTGTGCATGCAGCTGTTTTCCAGAGACGATGTAAGATATGTCTCGTAATTGCGAGGTAATGTTGTCTGTGGCGTGTCCCACGCTTGTCTGCGGCGGCTGGCTAAGAGCAGCTCCTTTGTCAGCCACTTGACGCCACTTGTCACGGCTAATGGCGACCACCAAGTCCGACTGGCAACTTGCTGCGTAGCACTACTTACCTGAAAAAATGTATCGCTACCTTAGAACAATCACTTCAAAATTCTTCTACGCGGAATGCTTTGTTAACGAGGGCCCATTCTCATGTCAACCCAAGCGATTCTGATGATCTTGAATTCTTCAAATAATCAGCACTCTTCGGCATATTTCCAAGTAACGGGTATTCTAACGCAATATAACGCTTTATATACAGGATCATATAACCTGTCCGTATTCTCGTTAATTCAGATGTAAGAAAAATATGGTGATATATTGACTGATTTATAAAATTGAGTGTCGTGGAAAGTTGAATGCAAAAATGTTGATCGGACCGGGAATCGGACTCGCCACCTACACTTGGTTCGAGGCGGTCTTTGCTGTCCTCTTACATGAAATTTGGCAGTCACCATTTTTTTCAATTCAAATCGTAATTGTTTCCACGCGTTAAATGAAAATTTGTAATTATAACCTGCTTGGGAAGATTATCTTAGACCGCGAGCACGTAACGTATTGTTTAAATGTTTTTAAGAAAATATTCGTTAGTAATATTAATTTACTGTCCTATTTGAATAGGCAGACTAAATATTAAATTAATGCTGTCAATTCTTAAATGGTTTAGACAATTCCTAAAAATTGGGTCACTCTTGCAAAGAGTAAACAGGAGACGTAGTTACTGTTTATGGACATTAAAAGAAGCCTTTTTGTATTTTGAGACATATAATGTTGCACAGAAGTGGACTAGGAGACGAGATTAATCTCCGAATGTATGTCTGCCCGAAAGAGGAGTGTTGAGCTGTAAAGGGGAAAGTTAAAGAAAACTTAATATATAATTATCACAAATTTTACGTGTTCGTTCTACACGCGAGAATAATTGAAAATAATTTTGAAAAATTGCCTTGTATTAAATTAACGTATATGTGATTTAACAAAAAACCCTTGAGAGGTAATTACAAGTTGAATTACGCAGTAATTGAGTAGACTTAAATTAATTGTATTATTATGTAATATAATATTGTGAGAAAAATTCTCAGAGTTATTCTATACAAGTACCTTGTACTTGGGCGTACTTTTTACTTGGGGATTGTATAATAATATTTTTATGACTTAATTTTCATAATACGCCAATATTTGGTGCTATTTTGGGTGTACTTCATGGCGTCATCTCATAATGTCACCCTTCTGTGCCAGCCGCTGAAACGACATTCCTGTCCAAACCAAAGCGAACTTTAATGCAGCAAATGATAGCCAAGTTTGACTCAATATATACATATGGCTGGTGGCAAAGGCTTATATATAAAATCGGATAACTCGTGCAATATTTCGTAAACCCACGAAAAGCCCTGAGAATTTTTATTGAAAGTTTATGGTCGCTTCAATCATAATGTTATTGGTGACCTTCTACATTATTTATCTGATAGGGTACACATTATTTTCTTTATTCTAGTACGATGATTGTGATTGAATTCAGTTTCTTCTCAAATTAGATGGTCGATTTTGGCACTGGTTAAGAAGGTAATGAAGAAATTACTTCTGGATAAATGCAGAAGTCCATTGTATTGAATTTGGTTAGTCATGTTTCGTTTTTCTTCGTAATTTTTGCAATTGAAGAGCATATGTTGAATGGTGACGGATTGGTTGCAGGGACTACATATGGGCTGGGAACTTCTGCAGAAGACGAGAGAATGCGAGAGGTTGGTATGGAGGGATCTTATCCTAGAGATTAATATCTGCTAGTTTCTGAGGAGGTTCTTGGGAAGTATTATATAATGCAAAGCAGTTGTCATATTCTAATCAGTTTATATATTATTGTATTAGAAATCGGGAACTAAAGTTAAACAACTATTCTGTATGTAAATAATAAAAATGTGCCCATATAAAGTGATCCTTATCTAAGTCTGTGTGTACAATTATTTTCGTAGACGGCAAATTGATGACAAATCCAGTTACCGTCGTATTCTGACAAATGAAGATAGATTGGGGAGAAACAACTCTGATCGAGTTTAGGGAGGAAATTCCTAATTTCAGTCTTAGCTAAGTCACGTATTGAATAGGATTTAATTTATTTAAAAATATTTAACCCCCAATGAGATTTTTTATAGTTTGCTAAACATATTAGTCAAAATAAATTTTAAAGTCACATAATTTTTTTATTAGAGTAACAGAAGAATCCACGTGGTGGTAATTCCTCATTAATAGCATAGGAAGGGATTTGAAAAGGAGGATGCAGAAGGGTAGAGGAAAGTAATATTTAATAATAAGAAAGATAGCCAAATACAGATAAAATAAGTGATAATATAAATACCAGACAACCATTCTGGAAGCCTTGTTTCTTTCTTCAGGTGCAAGAAAACGCATTGCACTACACTACACGAGTCAGTTATGTCTGTCTATGCTCTTGCGTTTTTTCTTTATTTTAGTCAAAAGGTATTGAGTTTTGTCAACTGACTCGTGCAGTTGTGTTTCTCTGTGCTGTTGCGTTTTTCTGCACCTGAAGAAAGTAACAAGGCTTCTAGAAACGTTGTGTGGTATTTATATTATCACTTGTTTTGTCTGAATTTGGCTATCTTTCTTATTATTAACTTTCAATAAGACGTAGTTTTTTTTTCATTTTAAAATTTGACAACTAGCCGTACCATTAGCGTCTTCTAATCAATTTTTACGTATTCATTATGTCTTTTCTCAATTATATCTTGCTCTTTTTCGGCTTTAATATTTATTAGAGTTTTAAAACTTGGTTGAAACTTTCGAACAAATTATATATAATATTTAATTTCATGATTCTTCTTCCAAGTGTAATTCTACTTAAATATCTGTGATGGTTACTCAAGACCATTTTTTCATTTAACATTACCCGGACAAAAGTGAATTTTTCTGAGGTTGTTTTCTTATAATTTATTCTGGCAACAACAATCCTTGATTTGTATTTTCTTTCTCCGCGAGACGTTACTACCGCTGCTTATGATTTTAAAACTTAAAATTTCTTTACACTTCTATTTGCCATAATTTTTAATATGCCTATATGCAATACGTAACTTGACTGAATTACATTAAAAAAAACTTTGTTGAACATGCTATCTTCCACCAGTTCCACACTTCCCTACGGCGAATGTCTTAATCCTTAATAACTCTCAACACAAATTGTTCCGAATTAACCAACCCCCGATAACTTCACAGACTCTTACTACCAATATCTCCTGATGACACCGAATTAAAAACTCTCTAGCCGTGGCCAACAGTTGTTTTCCTTTACCACTTCAAATAACTTTAATAACTGTGTTAGCTTCTCAGTAGAACCTAAAAAAACATCTAGTGTTGCAGCAAAGAAAGGCATTTAATCGCTTAATTCCGTTCACTACAACAATATAAAATGTATTTTTAATACAAAGGCATAAAATATGGTAAAATTCGTCTGAAACTACAGACAATGTTTTGTTAAAAAATTGTGATGAGGAAAAGGTTTGAATGTAACCAACATTATTAAAAAATTAAATACTTCGTGAGATTGAATTTTAGTGTCCCGTATTTCAAGAAATGAAAATCAGAGCAAAGTAGCAGGGTCGAGTGTCATTAACGGCCAAACATTGTTGGGTCATATGTACACAACAGCGGAAAGATTTACTAAGTTTGGGAGCAGGGTCCTGAGGACATTTGGACGCCAGATTCTTGAGGATCAGCTGCCGAGTGTCCGTCGTGAGCGAACGAAATTTAATCACAAAACGTTGAGTTCTCTGCGGAACTCCTTGGAGAGCTAAAATAGTTAGGGCAGTTTTGTGATTAGCTGGTTAGTGACCGTAGTGAGCAGACGTTCTTATGAGTTGGGTAGAGAATATAGTTACAACGGAACGAGAGTAATAGTGCGACGAATGCATGGAAATGTTAAGATATGATATTAAAAAGAAAAGTAAAAGTTCATCTTAGTGTGAGTTCTATATAGTGAAGTACAAGTGAAAATTGGATCACATCCAAATGTCACAGTGAGAAATATTCAAGACAGCGAGACGGTTTTGGAGACAATATAAACAGTCACAGAAATTAATTTTGCCAAAGTAATATTCCCACAAAACTTTACCCTGAAAGAAAGAGTCCATGATTTTAAATAGAGTAAATTTTGTATTCTTTTGTACTTGCAAGTTTTGTTTATAAAATATTTTATGCTAAACATAAAGGCTTTAAATTAAAAATTAACCCCCCACCAGAAACCTTGTTATTAGATAATTGGCACCCAACATTTCGGCTTGTAATTTAATTTAATAAGATTTTATATAAAAAAAACATCCCCAAGAAACTAGTATTAACAAAATCAAACAACAAAATGCCAGAAAATTATTTCATTTGAACGCAACATTGTCTTTAATTTGTAACATTATTATTATATTAATTCATAAGCAATATAAAATTCGTAATTATCAATCAAATTACACTGATGTTACTAATGAACTGTAACGTCTGTTTAGGAAAAGTGGAAGGTTTTCCCTTAAAGCATTTTATTGTATCCTGTTCACTGTTTTGTGTGCTTTACAATATATTGCTCTCAGGTAGTCACCATATTTTGACAACGATCGAAAGAGACTACTTCCTACTTTTCAATTATATGAGAGTAATAATTGATATGTCAAATAGCTAAATAAAGGTTCATCAATCTGAAACAAAAAAAGAGAAGACCCTAATATTAAATATTTATAGATGCCTGAACATGTGGTATAAAAGCCATTCTTTAAATTACAATTCTCCATTAATCCCTGATGACGATTTTGACCTTTATGAATCCACACATCTGCATTATTAAAAATATGTACAAATTCCACATACTTAACAACTGGACCAGAATGTATATTGCATATCACCAAATAATTCAATAATGTTTCATGTACAATTGAAAAACGGCAGAATGAATAAGACGACGTTGTAAATTTTATAATTGAAGAAATAAATATTGATGGAGACTGTGCAAAAGGATTTATTCTAACTAAATACGACTCTAACGCGAATTTCCAAATTAAAACAAAAAAGCACTGCCGTCGAATAATAAATATCAAAAAGGTGGCGATTGACAAAAACTAATAAATTTAAGTATTCACGGGATCCGACCGCGGTTTTAATCACTACAAATTAAATAATACAACTGTAAATCGAAATGAACTTGACAACACCTTGATTACTTCAATACATTACTTATAGTCATTACAGGAAATATGCCGCCCAAAGAAGAATTTGTAAGTAAACTTTTTTCTAGGGTTTACCTGCATTTCTTTAGGCGAATGCCGGGTAGGATCCTTAAACCATAGCCCGGGGGCCCTAGTAACCCTTGGCTACCTTCCTCTACCCTTCCGCATCCCCCCTTTCTAATCCCTTCCTATGCTATTAAAGAGGAGTTGCCCAATGTGGATCACCCTCATGCAGCCTGTTGCCCTAAAAAAAATAAACTTTATACAGATATGAGCTTCAGGTTCAATTTCCTAGACGTAGACGAGATAGTAGAAATAAGTCAAATTTCGAAAAGATTAGGAAAAATGGCGGCTTGCAATATATGTTGAGGTATGTTACTAAAACTAAATTGAAAGCAGCTTATGCCAAAAATCTCTGCCTCTCTCTGTCTATATATATATTTTTTTGGGTGTAGATAGGCTATGTATAGGGTAATACACATAGTGGCAACTCCCCTCTTATAGCATAGGAAAATGATTTGAAAGGGGGAATGCGGTAGGGTGTAGGAAGGTATCCAAGGGTTACTAGGGCCCCCGGGCTATATTTTAAGGATCCTACCCGGCATTCGCCTAAAAGTAATGCAGGACAAACCCTATAAAAAACCTGCATCGGGTAGGTCGGGCATTTGGTACTTGTCACACGCCCTTCAGATGACGGGAGAGGAGTTTGCTGTGGGGACGCAGCTTACCCCTCGCCATGCCTTGGCCTGTTTAGGAGGCAGCTGGCCGACTACTCCAATGGGAATAGCGGACAACTCTTACCGTATGCCCAAGGTCTGCGACCCCGGAACATACACACCTCAAAACAGGCCGAGGTGCCTCGGCTTGTGGGAACCTTAGTTCAAAAAACGGAGAGGAAAAGGCATACCCAAAGGTAGCCCCTTCGTATCTCTCCTAAAAGGTTCTGCCTGCGAGAGAAAATCCTTCGCAGGTTACCTGCGAGAGAATCCTCTCGCAGGCTGTTCCTATATATATATATATATATATATATATATATATATATATATATATAAAAGGAAGCCTGCGAGAGGATTTCTCGCAGGTGAACCTTCCCAGAGAGCTCTGGCGGGGGCTACCTTTGGGGATGCTCTCACATCTCTCTGGTTTTTTTGAACTAAGGTTCCCACATGCCGAGGCACCTTGGTCTGTTTTGAGAGGTGTATGTTCCGGGGTCGCAGACCTTGGGCATACGGCAAGAGTTGTCCGCTATTCCTATTGGAATAGTCGGCCAGCTGCCTCCTAAACAGACCAAGGCATGGCGAGGGGTAAGCTGCGTCCCCACAGCAAACTCCTCTCCCGCTATCGGAAGGGCGTGGGACAAGTACCCAATGCCCGACCTACCCGATGCAGGTTTTTCTAAGGTTTTCCCTGCATTCCTTTAGGCGAATGCCGGGTAGGATCCTTAAAATATAGTCCGGGGGCCCTAGTTAACCCTTGGCTACCTTCCTCTACCCTTCCGCATCCCCCCTTTCAAATCCCTTCCTATGCTATTAAAGGGGAGTTGCCCTAAGTGGATTACCCTCATGTAGCCTATTGCCCAAAAAAAAAAAAAAAAAAAAAAAAAAATATATATATATATATAAAGGTTAATGTTTTTTTCGAAGGAAGCCTGCGAGAGGATTTCTCGCAGGTGAACCTTCCCAGAGAGCTCTGGCGGGGGCTACCTTTGGGGATGCTCTCACATCTCTCTGGTTTTTTTGAACTAAGGTTCCCACATGCCGAGGCACCTCGGTCTGTTTTGAGAGGTGCATGTTCCGGGGTCGCAGACCTTGGGCATACGGCAAGAGTTGTCCGCTATTCCTATTGGAATAGTCGGCCAGCTGCCTCCTAAACTGGTCGAGGCACGGAGAAGGGAATGCTGCGTCCCCACAGCAAACTCCTCTCCCGCTATCGGAAGGGCGTGGGACAAGTACCTAATGCCCGACCTACCCGATGCAGGTTTTTCTAGGGTTTTCCCTGCATTTGTTTAGGCGAATGCCGGGTAGGATCCTTAAACCATAGCCCGGGGGCCCTAGTTAACCCTTGGCTACCTTCCTCTACCCTTCCGCATCCCCCCTTTCTAATCCCTTCCTATGCTATTAAAGGGGAGTTGCCCAATGTGGATCACCCTCATGTAGCCTGTTGCCCTAAAAAAAAAAAAAAAATATATAAAGGTTCCATGGCAAGGGAGAGGAAGGAAGCCTGCGAGAGAATTTCTCGCAGGTGAACCTTCCCAGAGAGCTCTGGCGGGGGCTGCCTTTAGGGATGCTCTCACATCTCTCTGTTTTTTTTTTTTTGAACTAAGGTTCCCACATGCCGAGGCACCTCGGTCTGTTTTGAGAGGTGTATGTTCCGGGGTCGCAGACCTTGGGCATACGGCAAGAGTTGTCCGCTATTCCTATTGGAATAGTCGGCCAGCTGCCTCCTAAACTGGCCAAGGCATGGCGAGGGGTAAGCTGCTTCCCCACAGCAATCTCCTCTCCCGCTATCGGAAGGGCGTGGGACAAGTACCCAATGCCCGACCTACCCGATGCAGGTTTTCCTAGGGTTTTTCCTGCATTCCTTTAGGCGAATGCCGGGTAGGATCCTTAAAATATAGCCCGGGGGCCCTAGTTAACCCTTGGCTACCTTCCTCTACCCTTCCGCATCCCCCCTTTCAAATCCCTTCCTATGCTATTAAAGGGGAGTTGCCCTAAGTGGATTACCCTCATGTAGCCTGTTGCCCTAAAAAAAAAAAATATAAAGGTTCCCACATGCCGAGGCACCTCGGTCTGTTTTGAGAGGTGTATGTTCCGGGGTCGCAGACCTTGGGCATACGGTAAGAGTTGTTCGCTATTCCCATTGGAGTAATCGGCCAGCTGCCTCCTAAACTGGTCGAGGCACGGAGAAGGGAATGCTGCGTTCCCACAGCAAACTCCTCTCCCGCTATCGGAAGGGCGTGGGACAAGTACCCAATGCCCGACCTACCCGATGCAGGTTTTTCTAGGGTTTTCCCTGCATTTCTTTAGGCGAATGCCGGGTAGGATCCTTAAACCATAGCCCGGGGGCCCTAGTTAACCCTTGGCTACCTTCCTCTACCCTTCCGCATCCCCCCTTTCTAATCCCGTCCTATGCTATTAAAGGGGAGCTGCCCAATGTGGATTACCCTCATGTAGCCTGTTGCCCGAAAAAAAAGAAAAATATATATATATAGATATAGATATAGATATTGGGTACTTGTCCTACGCGTAGGACAAGTACCCAATGCCCCACCTACCTGATGCAGGTTTTTCTAGGGTTTGTCCTGCATTTCTTTAGGCGAATGCGCGGTAGGATGCTTAAAATATTGCCCTGTGGCGCTAGTTAACCCTTGGCTACCTTCCTTTACTTTTCCGCATCCTCCCTTTCAAATCCCTTTCCTATGCTAAAAGAGGGGAGTTGTCACTATGTGAATTACCCTATACATAGCCTGTCTACACCTCAAAAAAAAAACTGGATAATAATGATACGGAAAAATATATGTGGGTGTGTATATGGAACCTTTCTCTCTCCTTTTGCTGATTTTTTAAGGAAGCGGTGCAAAAACCTGTTCATATTTGTTGAGACGTAAGTGACGAAATTGTGCAAAATTTCATCAATAATAAAGGAATTAGAAAACTGCTGTTGATATAAATACGTTGAATACAGAAGACTGATGTCTCACTACCTGACAAAGTTGAAACTCATCAGATCTCTTAGTTATATACGGACTCAACATGATTAAAAATAATTATATACAAAATCATTTTAATCCAATAAATATACGATTACAAATAAGTGCAAAACAGTTGAAGATTTAGTTTTCGATAAAACTACCAACGTCATATGTAATGAGATCAATTATGGAGTTAAATATCTAAAATATACATATTTATTTAATTGGCAGGACTCAAATTAAATAAAGTACGGTAAAGAGAGTTTTTTTTAAAAGAAAACAAATTACTATTAAGTAATAATACATTTCTTATTAAACGGTTATTTAGTAGGAGTAGAACAATTCACATATTCCTGTTCTCCTGATTTTTTTAAATCTATTGTTTATAGTCGCGTCAACATAAAAGTCATGGGCGACTTACCAAATCTACTACATGAAATTATTACAATTGGTTCATATTAACAATAAATTTTCTTCTTAGTCTGAGATTCATTGTCTATTTAGGCTAGATATTGAATGCCGGTTTCCTCGCTAAACTTTAGTAGGTTATTTATTGCCGCTGCCCTTCTGGTGTATTTCTGAATTGTGGATATTTCTTGTTAATATTTATCTAAGGAATAATTTCATCGCGATAAATTCGTTTGGTGGGTCTGTCCATGCAGAACTGTTGTTATCTACTAGGGTATCCGAAAAAGGTGTATGTATAAAAGCAGTTTAGTCACTTTACACGAATTGACGCCCTCTTAAAATTAAACAAGACTCCTCAGAGAAATGAACTTTGGCTCTAGACACGAGTAGTTTACCTTCAATATCGATTTTACAAGCCAAGACGACCTTGCCTCCTGATGACGCAACAGATGATTACTTTTAGCTTCTTTCTTTTGAACTGTTTCAACATTTAAGCTTATTTCTCTTACATTTTTGGATGCGCATATTAGGTATGTTAGCTTTACGCAAATAATAAAGCCTGGAAGGAAAACGCTCAAATCTGGAGATTCTTTAGCTATTATTCAAAGAATTATCAGTTACAATTTTGTCAGTAAATTTATAAACCAATAGTCGCTTTCGGATGTTGAAACATTTATATTTATAACACAACAGTTTTTCCTGTTCTCAATAATAATTTATATTATTGGAGATTTACAAAAATTGTAACAAGTACTCGGAGAATATCTTCTCTCTTTGTTGGTATGAATTGTTTGAAATAGGTTTACCAATACGATTTTTTTTGTTTCCTCGTAGGTTGAAATTTATAATCTAATAAATAAAGCAGAGCGTTTGTTTGTATGTATATATATTTGTATGTTCCTTATACAAATCTACAGCGGTGAAGCAAAATATTTAAACATGCTAAAACATTCGATATCTCAGTCAGATAAATATTTTTAAGGGTCAAAGATATTGATAGTATTTCTACCGATGTTATCTGAATATAATATTCAACCCCTACACCCTGGGAAAATGACACCTTTAGGGTTTGGGGTAGAGAATACAAATCTACACCGGTGGAGCAAATATCACCAAATTTCGTACACGTGTTCTTTGTGACCAGGAAACAAACACTGTCGTGGTGAGACGCGTCTACCGCCCCCAGGAGCGGGGGTGGAAATATTTAAACATGCTAAAACAGACGATATTTGAATCGCATAAATATTTTTTGGGGCTCAACGGGATGTGATATGAGTATAATTATGACATTAAATTGACCATTTAACCCCCACGGCCGGTGATGGAATTTTTCAAACATGGTCGATATTTGCCTGGAATAAATATTTGTCGGGGTCAATGACGTTGACATTATTTCTACCGATGTTGTTCAACCCTTTTTCAATTTCAACCCTTTTCATCATGGTAGGGGAGCACCCTTAGGGGTGGGGGTAGAGGGGCGTTTTATATAATTAACGCAAAAACAACCTAGATTCGAGTCAAATTTGGGGTTATGGATATACGACATCCCGGGCAACGCCGAGCACCCAACTAGTTGTAAATAAAAATGAAGCTAACATCTCAAAAGCGTTACTTATGTATCAAAATATCGCTAAACGATTTTGCCCAGTTAAGTCTCATTCTAATGGAAGAGAAATTATTCTAATACGTTGGCAATTAATGTCTTGTGTAATGGATATTGAGAAAAAAATTGAAACAAATTTCCGAAGTAACTCAAGCTGCGTTAAATTATTATTTCATGACTTATCTTCAAATTAAAAGGTTTCGTTTATTACAATCGCCATTTTTAGTTTATGTCTCTACTGTCAGATTGATTCATTAATATAACAGAAATTATTTATACGTTGGGCTTGGAATTACTGTAGAGAAATATGAAAATTTCCTATACTAGATTCGATGAATTAATACTGCTTTCTTTACAAATAAAATAATAAAAATTAAAAAACGCATTGAAATTATCACACCCGTTTCTTAATACTTGCTATGTAATGGGAACAGTTAGAAAGAGAGGAATGATACTCCACATTAAGAGAGTAAATATCAAATTTTTTGGAACTTTTAAAGGATACGTGCTGGTATAACATTTACGAGACAACTTAAACGTTGCAGAAGGATTAAAATACCCCCTTAATAAATATTACCACGGTTCCGAATTTCTGTTTTTATTATTTCCATAATTTTATAGCAAGTGCTAGAACATTTCTCTAATTAAATACGTAATTAAAACACTAGTTTGGCGATCTGGATACCCATTTAGAATCGAAAATCGCTAACGAAAAGTAGGTAAGAGGACTTATCAACCGCATTTCTTCTCATTTCGTTATAATAAAGACAATATTGTATGTACATTGCAAACTAAAAATATGTAGTGGGTAATTTTACACATTGGATATCATAAACTTTTGCATGTGTCTGTCTGAAACGTTACTAAAATATGCAAAGAATCACTTATATTTTAAATATATTTGTTGGCATTACGAAACTGTCCAGATTTCCCTCATCAAATTTAATATATTTTTAATTTACATGAACGTGCTTTTTAAGGTCACTGATTCGTACCCAATGTTTTATGTTTCAAAAATGTCAATTAGGAGCGGTTTGAGAAACGTAGGTCTTTTCTCTAAATTCTGAATTGTATATTTCTCATATTATTCCAATGTACCGTGGTAAATTGGATCTTTTCATATATTTTCATTATAAACAATAATTAGCTGCATTAGAAATTGATACTTTAAACTGATATCTAGCTGACACGTTTAGGGTGTTGAATTGTTAATGGAAGGAGGGGGCGAGGTATCTAGTATAGGCACGGACTGTTGTCGGCAACTATGAAAAGTTAATTCAGGAAGGACGGATAATCGATTCCTGGTTAATGTACGCAAGGCCTGCTGTTGTTCCTACGGAACGACGAGAAACACTCAACCTTTGGTTAATTTAATTAATTTGAATACGTTAGTTGGTAACCGAGTATTTTCCTGGTTAATTAAACCGTAAATTATTTCATATAACTAAAAATCACTGTTCGCTGTCTTTCGCAAATGTGAATGATTTAAAAATGTACATATTCACTGAATAGGATTTGAAATTACAAGTTGGTAACCTAATATTGCTACAGTGCAACAAAATATCATAACACGACCGATCATTCAGCTTAAGATGGAGTTTTACAATTTATTGCGCACTCAAAATCCCACAATCTACAACCAATAGGTATTCAGGATATTGCTTAACGTGACAGTCATTTTAGCGTAAGTCATAACAGTCTTATTATGAGTAATGCGCATCAACATTCTTCGGATCACGAAACACTTCGCGGACGATCTGAACGGTAGTGTCAAGAGCGCAACTTGTGCTCCGCCCTGTATCTGCTGTCAACGTCAACTTATTTTATACCACAGGTCGATAATAATCATTAATGAGATGTTAATTTTTCAATCTATATACGCTTGCAATTTGTGCGGCAGAGCCTGTGTGTACCTGATAATTACTGGCTCAGTCTTACACCTCTCATTACGACGGGAATTCAGAGGAATTTCGACAAAAAATGGAGGGAATTAGGAAGATGTCAAGGTGGGCCGGAACATCAGCAACATACTAAACAAATAACAGTACGTGGATTTTCGGTGATTTGCCGTAAAACTTGACTCTAACACACAATACGTATATAATAGTCCAAAGTACACGCTCAGTACACTTGATGTGCGGTTTGATGATTCAGTGTTTGATGCAACGAAATTCACGTGTTCGGATTCAGCCTCATTCACATAAGAAGGCAGGGGTAAACGTATCAGATGAGGGTAATCAAAATGTAAATTAGAAGCCCCAATGAATGGCTCTCGATGCATCAACCGTTCTGCGTGCTCTTTTCCGAAAGCAGTGGGCATATATTCTGGGCGTAGGAACTTAACATTTTTAATAGGCCTACATAATAATATAGGGCCTCGTGCAGAGAATTCCCAGGGTAATTATGAAATAGAAAGGCCGAGGAGTATGTAGATGGGGCTTCTTGAAATCTTTAGATCTTGAAGAATTATGTACTAATAGTGTCACAAAGACTACAAAAGTTTTATTCAGTTTTACACAACACAGCGACATAGTGAATTCCATAAATATTCCGTCCCCTAGTCCAAGTTCCTAAGCGACAGAAATCTAATTTTTTATGTGAAAATATTTTCAGGCGCACTATGAAGACTTTCTTTCTCTTGACGCTGAAGCCTGATGCGTCATGCACGGGAGTCAAACGTTCATTCTGGTAAACTCTGGGGCTTTCGTCATGCAGAAGTTCCATAAAATGTCAACTATTGAGACAAGGATTGCCTTAACGGACAAATATTCGGTCGAAACTAAAGACGGTCATACTCATTTAACGGATTGAGAATTAATTAAAAGCGGAGTAAATTCTTGAACCTTTACTTTTCATTTCGTATATTAATGACGATCCAGAACATATACAATCACTAAACTCAATATCTACGCCGATGAGCAAAATATAGTTATTTCAGATAAAAATTGAGATAATATTGAAAGAAGAGTAGACACACTTCTGGGGAATATTACGCTTGTTGAGTTCTCAGCTCATGCTGGCAGCAGTCCTGTAGACAAGTATTCATTGATGCATCTTTTCTTTGGATTTATGTCAAGTGCTGAGACACTTTCAGAAATTAATGCAACATTTCGACATATGCACATTAGAATACTCTCTAGTACGGAGTATAGACCTAGTTATAAAACACTACCCAATGTATGTCTTCATGAAACTTTAAATTTTGTAGAATTTATAATAATATAGATAGCCAAATACAGACAAAATAAGTGATAATATAGATACCACACAACGTTTTTGGGACCCTTGTCCCTTTATTCAGGCCTAGACGGACACAACTGCACTAGCGAGTTGACAAAACTCAAACTCAAAAGCGACGAAAAACGCAACGACAATGGGAGAGCCGAAGGGTTAGCGTAACAATAAGGGTGCAACGACAATGGAAAGCAGAAGGCTTAGAGTAATAATATGAGATCTTAGCAATTGTAGAGTTTCACAGTGCCTGTTTGTACATTCATTGCTGTGATGTTTGATTTAATGTGAAGTCTCTCTGATATGAGCCTAGAATTGAACCTGGTGTCAATGTCTAAATTCTTAGCATTTTGCTACTTGTTGATATGTTTTGAGACTACAAATAATTTATCGTTGGGAAGTTCGATATTACACATTTACCTTGATACGGGTATTCAGGGAACGTTTTGTTTGCCCTATGTAGCAGTAATTACAATTAGAGCAAGAGATTTTGTAAACAACACAATGTTTTCTGTGGGTGTCAAGTTGGTCCTTGTGGTTTTCAATCAAGTAGGAAAGAGTATTCGTAGATCTATAAATGATGGATACTTGATATTCTTTAAAAATCTGGGACGTCTTTGTGTTGTAGAAATTTGTAATAAAGGAAAATTGGCTTAAGGTGATTGGAAACGATTGACAGTAGGATATTGGATTTTTTTTCAATGTAATTTTTTGTGTTTATTAATAAAATTTAAATTAAATGTTTCGGACAATATTTAAATTGTATTATGGAACTTGGAGTTAAAAAGTAATATGGCTGTGTCTTCAAGATTGTATACTATAGCTATCTTTTGGTTTGACAATTGAAAATTGAGAACACGCCCTGAATATGTAGATTTACTGAACCAATTGATGTAAATGTAAGTATTGTGAATGGATACAGTGACATCAAGTAAATTAAGAAAACGGTTAAATTCAAGTTCATAGGTGAATTGTAAGTTAGGTTGATTTTTTTTTGAAAGTATTGACTATAAGGTTGATTTGATAAGAATTAACAATACAAAACTGTCATCTACATATCTGATGTAACAAAGAGGTTGGGCAGGAAGTAGTGCAAGACAATAATTTTCTAAATCTCTCATGACTAACTCAGCAAAAAGAGGACTAAAGGGGATTCCCATGGGAAAATCTTTGATTTGATGACAGTGAACCTGATGAAACTTGAAATAGGTGTACTTGAGGATTATATTTAAAAATGCATTAAATGTTATCAAGTGTAATTTTAGTATATTACCTGAAATTGGGCCATCATTGGGAATATAATTGAATAAGGCAGCGACAACAAGAGGAATTAAAGAGTGGTCATGAGGGACGGTGATGTGCTTGATTTTATCAATAAATTTTAACAGAATAATGGTTTTCCTCATTGAGGGCTTTAGAAAACATGTTATGAATGGAGGAGGAAATGTTGTGTAAGTGACTACCAGTATAAGCAATAATAATTCTAAAAGATAAGTCAGGTTTGTGAATTTTAGGAAGGGAATAAGCTCTGTCTAACTTTATTATTATTATTAATTTTTAGTCAGACGTAAATCTGTTTCAAACGAATAATGAATTTCACGAATATGAGAGTAGAAATCACTCATCTGACAAGCATCACCTTGCTCTCTTCCAGAAAAGTATTCGCCATACGGCGATAATTTTATATAAAAGCGTTCCTCCAGAAGTATAATAACTACAAGAGTTTTGGAATCTGTGTAAGACTATGTTGCTTTGTAAAATATTCTATATAATAAGTTATATACTTTCCGTTTAGTTTTTCTGCTCATTTCTTGTTTTGTTTCATGAACGTACTGGAGTTACCACGAAAGTTGAAATTCCTCATCGTTCAGCTACAAGACGTGACTGACGTCGTTTGTGTATCTGCTTTGCGATCCTCTGTATATAGTCTTATTTTTTCGTGTGAACTTCCAGATTTATTTTGTTCAGTTATTGTCTTATTTGTCTTTAAATAATTATTTGTTAATATATACTCTATAAATACAGTACTATAAGTAACGTTTAGTCTGTTTTCTGTGTTCCAATGATATTTCATTGCAATTAATTAAATTTAAATTATTATGCTCTATTCTTAGTTATATTGTAAAAAAAGTTAGAGTTTCAGATTACCATATCATCGTTTCTATAAACTATTTAAAATTTCACTTATGACGTATCCTACTTAAGTTATTGTATTTTTTTATAATATTAATATAATAATTTTTTTATAATAGTATCACATTCTATTATAAAATTAAATCTTTTTAGAAACCGTATAACGCCTGTGTAGTACCTACAATTAAGTAAAATAAGTAATACAGGAGTAAATAAAATCATGTAATCCATAAATGAATATTTGCTGATTTATACAAGTACTGTGCTCTCATCAATAGTAACTTATATTCCTTAACGATAATATTGAAAAGTCACCTGAACTACAAATTTGGTAATGAAGCAACTAAATGAATTTATTCAAAAAGTATCCATTAAATGTTCAAATCAAGGTTTTACATTTCCATATAGATTCCTTGATGAAACAATTTTTACAAATAGAAAAACTAACTTAGTTATTTCCTTCCAAACCATATCTTAAAAAATGTTCTACATTTTCAATAAATAATTTTTTAAGACTACTCCATCATTATAGAATTACAAAAATAAAAAAATCCACAATCGCTTTCATTCATCTCATCAACACATAAAACAAAAATTCATATTCTGTAATAATTGGTTTATCAATTTATTATATAATGTTATTCCTAGTGAAGTCATACTTTTAATTTCCCAAGGTCCTAAATTGGTATACACATAAAAAATAAACACACGAAAAATTTAATCTTATCTACCTAATTAATTTTTTTAAAAATTAATTAAATTATAATTTAATTGTATTGTTTCGGCCTTCATACTAATTTATGTGGTATGCTAGTTATCACGAGCACTTTTTTCTTTTTTAAAAATAATGGTAACATTGATTTACAAAATCAACCACAGAAATATTCTGCAGATACATATATATTGGGGTAGTCACGACCATCTATTAAGTTACGCTACTACAGGAATCACATTTCTATTAATATTTCTCAGGATAAATAATTTCTTTAAAATTTTCAGAATTTGTCACTTCTTTTAGACGTAAGGTGGTCATTGTTAATTACTACGTTCCAATTTATATTGAGAGGACGCGTTACTAGTCTTTGAGAAATAAAATTCTTGTTTTAACATTCGACGGACAAAAGAAGCAAACTACCTTAATATCTGAATTTTGGGCGTTCTGGGCATTTATATATCCAAATATTAGATAAATATGCGCCTTTGAGTTAGAAAATATTTATGAACAAAATGAAACTATAAATTAAATTAAATAATTTGTATTTTTTCTAAATAAACTTATAAACAATTGTTAATAATTTATAAATTAAACATAATCTTCTGATTCAAGGCTGTATATTTCTTTCTTTCAGTCTTTTCATCATAATTATCCCAACCTTATATTAGCCTGGAAAATAAATTAATGTTTCACTAATCTCTCCGTCACTTATTAAATAATGAATCCATTATCACTCCAAAAATATGAATTTTACACAAATATGCTACATTTTTGGTATTTCCCCATCCTCAACCCTCTTGTTCATTGAACTTAACCGATGGGTACTGAATTTCAACTTAACCGACATGACGGATGCAGTACTGAACTGAGTGTTCGGAAAAACTATTCATTCGACACGAAATTCGGTCGTTTTTTTTCCAACTATTTCCACATGCACCACGAAGAATTCTCTTCTCCCTTTCCGCGGAGATTGAAATTAGATTGAAATTGCATCCACAGTGACACAATTAATACATTTACGCACTATACAACAAATCCTTACCAATCAATCCCTTCTCATAGGAGTTTCTTACCAACTCAATTGTTTTTCATATATTTTAAATAATTTGTGTACCAAGTAGGGTTTCATGCGTTTAAGACTGTATGGGCATCATATATGCATCCATTTAATTACACACACACACACACACACACATATATATATATATATATATATACAGACCAACGTCTATTACAGTTTGGCAGATGCCGAGGATAAACTCTGTAAGAATAATAAGTTGGAAAAGGACGAAAGTTTCTTGTGTAATGACAATCAATTTGTAATATAGTTGCGAAAGATATATTTTATATAGAGGACTGGTCAATAAAGACTTTCAATTGTTTTAATTATATAATTCTTGTCTTGGATTTTTCGTCCTTTACTTTTTTATTACTTTACAGTTTGGCAGATGCCGAGGATAAACTCTGTAAGAATAATAAGTTGGAAAAGGACGAAAGTTTCTTGTGTAATGACAAGCAATTTGTAATATAGTTGCGAAAGATATATTTTATATAGAGGACTGATCAATAAAGACTTTCAATTGTTTTAATTATATAATTCTTGTCTTGGATTTTTCGTCCTTTACTTTTTTATTACTTTACCGTAAAATTATAATATTAATTTTATTTAAATTATAATTAGTTTAAAAAAACTAAAAGTTTTTATAAAGATAGTCGTTCGACAAGACAGTTAAATTATACACGGTGCAAAAATTGAGAAAAAAAACTACAGCAATAAACAAGACTACATAATTTAAGAGACAAGGAAGAAAAAGGGAAGTTATTGAAATAAACTTCATAGAAGGAAAATATTGAACTGCTAATGGGTTGACAAATAATAAGGGGGTATTGGATAGTGTCCAACAGATATCGATCTCAACAATGTTCACTAGATTTTATTTTAATGCAAGAGTTATGCAGGTCTTTGGCACTGTGGCCAAATTTTCAGAAGTACTCTCTTTCCCCCAGCCTACCATAAATACAGGAAATCAAGGAAAAAGTTAAATAAAAAATAAAAAAAATAGCAGACCAAATTTTGTGACCTTAAGTTGCTCCTAACAGGTTCGCAGACGTGTGTAAGAATCGCTGCCCTATTATAAAGTAAAATGTTTCGTCTCTCTTGTTTCAAACAAATTGAGTTACACATTATTACCTTCCGTTCTCAGGCGTGGTGTGCTTTGTCGTAATGCATATTGTAATGTGAAGATAAGTTCACGGGGAGTTTTGGCCATACTTTAGGCGAGCGATGCTATCGAAAGTTTTCTGAATCGTGAACACACACAAACAGCCCGAACAGAGATATAATTACTATGCAAAACAGTGGGCCGGCCGCTACTTCTCGCTGCCTACTTTTCCAAGTCCGCAGTCCTGCAGTTCTAGTGCAGGCTTATATGTAATTAGTGAGCGGGTGGTCCGAACTCACCCCCTTCTCTCTCCACGCCCCACCCTGCGATCGTAATTAGAAAATGCCACGTTTAATTGCTAATTGAGTTTCTGATGCGAGGTCTAATTTTAATCACCTAATTACGTTGGTCGCTACCAGACAACGCAGGGCCTGTGTACTAATTATCATTAACATATCACTCCTTTAATGCTCGTTATCTACGGGGGCGCGCGGCCTCCTAATTAGGGCAATGATCTTGGTCCCGACGCCACCGAGGCCCGGACTTTATCACTCGGCTACTGTCTTACTTGTCCCATAAAACTGTCTTGTTTCCCTCTGCAACACTCAATGATAATACCAATTGATAATACGTATGGTGAACAATATGCGGTTGTTTACCAGTTAAGGTGTAATGCGAGTGTGAAAGATTTGGCGAGCCAAACTTGTGAGAGAATCATCAAAATACAATTTTATCTGCAAAACCACTGCCGATGATATCAGATCAGGTCCTGAAAAAGGTGGTTAGGTTGTTTAATGAAACTCAAAATTCTATATAGAATTTTTTATATAGAATAATTTATTATTATTTATAGAATTACCATAATTTAATAACACTAAATGTATTTTATTGACAGATTAATGTTACAATAATAATAAACAATTCATCCGTATATATAAAATAAAACATATCTCTGGGTACAATTCGAAAGAAAATAGAATGAAAATGACAATTCAATTTTTTACAACTGTAATAAAAGACAACCCTGGAAACACCGGAGGCCAAAAATATCATATTAACAGATTCCAAGGAAGCAATACACAGAATAACTAGTACAGTGCACAAAAATGGTTGCATAAATCTAATTAGAGAGAATATATTGAAAATACAAAAAAAGGAAACCGGATCACTAAAACCTGGCTACCGGCGCATAAGGACATAGTAGGACAGATCTCCTAGCGAAGATGGAAGCTGATCATCAAGGAAGATCCAGAAACCTGCCAGTTTGCACCAGCAGGGACTGCAGAGTAGGGTTCTACAAGGAACTGGAGGAAAAGTGGAGTAGACCTGTGAAACCAGAGGAATGCGGAGTCATCCTCAGAAATGTCAGCAGCATCAGAGAAATATCGCACCCGAAAGAACTATCTCGAAGGCAACAGGTTGTTGTAACCAGAATAAGAACATTGCACTCCAGTTTCACTCATTCATTCTTGATTTCCAGATCTCCGCAGCCGGTATGCAGCTCATGCAAGGAGCCCACAACAATGCCTCATGTCCTCTTTGACTGCCCCAAATATAGCGAGATAAGAAGATCAACCATAGCCGCACATTCAATGATGAAGATTTGCATCTCATCAGCAGCAATAAACAACCTCATAGACTTTACGATGAAAACTGATTTGTTTAAAGTAATTTAAATGTTATACAAATGTAGAACTTAACAGATGTAAGTCGCTAATGGCACAAAGGTTAATGCGACGTTAAATTGTAATTAAAAAATAAAAAATAAAAAAATAAAAGAGACAACCGCGGGATTTGCTTCGTAAACTTCCAGCCAGTGTTATCAGGAAATGGCGAGCGGCGTGCCTCGCCTAGAGGAAGTCCTCATTCATAGCATATTTGATCCGAAGCTCTTGACAAACTCGATCTCCTCTTCCCCAATCGTCCAGTAAGTTTTAAGCAACAGCTTCCACTCCCGTGTATTTGAGAAGTGGCCCGTATTACAATAGATGTACACGATCACATCACAAAACATTGCTTTAAAATGATACTCAAACGACGTTGATCTCGTGAGAACTTTTTAAGATTTATTGGTTCCTAGGAGAAATAATCTTCCATTAAACATCAAGCTCATTATTGCTATACAACTTTTCAATGAAACTTAACCATAATATATTACCTGAATTTGGTGTGTGAGCTATTGTGAAGGGAAGATTGTAACATGTGGCTCTGGCCAGTATTACGATTACATGGCAACATCTATTCGCATAATTTGGGATAATCAGTATAATGTCAAATCAAGAACGGAACTAGTAGCAAACATAATCCTAATTATAGGATCCACCAACAGGACTGTACAATAGTTGAGATATCACATAAAACTGGGGAAGCTATGAAAATTTATTGTATGCTCGCTTTACAATGAAAACGTTCAACTAATTTCTTAAGGTCCTATATTCTGTCTGGGAAATGAGCATTTCCGTCGCTTACAAGTATCACTGACCCCAGGCTGTGTGTCAGAGTGATTTACGCCATGCTGTGTGTAGGTGAATCATACTTGTATAATCATTGATACTTTTTCGTATATTATACATCTAACTTCAAATGTTTTGTAACATTTCATTTCCATTTATTGCGGCCTTACGATTGTGTGGATGCTCTATTGTTCAACAACACAAACGTATTTTTTCAGAAATTAAAATATTTTAATAAAGAAACAATCTTTTTTCACTAAATTTCCTACTAGAATTTTAGAAATAAGAAATAGAATATACATCATAATATTTAAGATTGTATATAAACAACAAAATAATTGGGTAGATAAACTTGAGTGATATGTTGTCCATATTGTAACGCGTGTATTTTGGTTTATTTTTGTTTTGTCTTGGAAGTGTTGTTTGCTGTAGTTTGGAGAATTCTAAATCATGCATTGGCGGACGGATGCTGGGAGTTGTTTTCTGTGAAATGTTGGACGAGGTGTGCGTGGGGGTGGAGGAGATAAATATTTCCATCCAAGTAATTTTCGTGTCCTGTCTCGATTGTTGGCCTCAACATGTCAGAATTGTTGGCCATTGTTGACTATGGAACTGCAGCTGCGTGTTTTAACTCTTGTAACAATGGAAGAATCAGTGAAACTGACATTTAGACCAAGTTTTTTAAAAATGAAAAAGTAAAATAATGGGAGGCTATAATGGAGGGAACGGAGATAAGCTTCTGAAACTGGGGCAGTTGTTCTGCGCTCACCGCAGCTGGTGGCTGTGATTATGAGAGGCTCCGTATTGCGTTACGTGTATACGTTTTAAGTGTCACCGATCTAAAAATCTCATGAGTTCTGCTGTAAACTTTTCCAAGTTGTTGTCTCTGATATAGTCCGAGGCAGAGTCGACGTGAGAAAGGGGCCACAATTTGTTAGCGAATAGTTCATCGAAGCCACACAATATAGTACGACGGCTTGCCAGCATTCAATCCCGGAGGCCGACGCCTTAGCCAGTGGTCAACCCCTGAGTCGACGCCTTGCAATGGTCCTGACTAAAGTCATCACTGCCGTCTGTGAGATACGGAGACGTCGGTACGAGAGCTACAGCAGGCACCACAACACAGAATAGCAGTACGTATTTGGTACGGCCAACAGATCTCTTCTACGTAAAAACCACAGGTGCCTGAGATAATAGTTTTTCATGCTTAACTGTAATAAACTTATTACAAATTCTTTAATGTCAATAATTTTTTCATTTAACGTAAAAACCCAGCCCATAAAAAAATTATAATATATATATATTGAAGGTCAACGTCGCCAATCGGGACAAGAGAAATTTCTTCAAATATCTGTGGCGATCGTTGACGGGCTTATTATCGGTGGATTCCCGGTCGGACCGGCATTGATACGTATTGAACAATAAGGTGCGAAGTAAAAGAAAGAGAGAGAAGAATTTTGAGGAGTATCATTAAAATAAATTATGGCGCTAAGAGTGAGAAAAAATAAAAAAAAGCTGAATCAGGTTTATTAAGGAGAATGGCGCGTAATAAGACTTCGAGCACCGTAGAAGAGCTGAGCGGCTAGCGTTTGAGCGAAAAGCGGCTTCGGGAACGAAACAGGACGGTTAAGTGGTAACTTATTCGGTCGCCGTCATGATGGCGTGTGAAGTAGCCAAGCTCCTCGTTTTGACCGAAAGTAGAAGCTATTTATGGAAAGCTAAGAGGAAGTGCAGGGTTAATCCGATAAATTTAAAGAATTATTTAACAGGGTTTTTTAATATACGAGAATATCCCTACGAAACGTTCGATTACGTCCTACAGACTGCAGATCCTACTTATAAAACTTAAATCAATAGTAAACAGTATAATTGCATAAAAATATGAGCTATGTTTTCATAAAGAAATACAAATTATATAATTATGTAACGATTCATATGTTTGATGAATATCACACTAAAAATCTTGAGAATATTGAAATTATTTAGAAACGTAATCGGTTTATAATTTATGAATGTAAATAAAAGGCTTGTAAAAAATATTTAATTTTTATGAATTAATTTAATTTCAATTTTGTAATTTATTTACTTTCTTTTAAAAATATCAGAATTAGTGCACACACACACACACACACACACACACACACACACACATATATATATATATATATATATATATATTGTAATAATTTATAATAAATTATTATAATGGCTGAATATAACAAATGAAAAAAACACAAATTTATATTTACTTTATGTGGGAATCAAAGTTTATTAAGCCAAATTTTAAAAAAAAGTATATAATACACAAAATATTTGGGATCTCAGGGTCTTGAACTGGGTTTGATAAATGGCAGAATTTATATAATCAGAATTTACATTTACTTTATATGGGAATCAATGCGTCTGAGCATAGACGAAATTTGTTGCGGAAGAAATAATACTAAAGATTGAATTTAACAATTTCAATTTTATCAAGAATTAACAATCTCATTCTATCGATAATTAAATAATTAAAGAACGATCTGACTTTTATCTTTTAAACACGGTTCACAAATAATTTTAAAGTTTTTCTCTACTTACGGCAGCCCAGGTCTCATTTTTAGTTTTTCGTGCACAATTTTGAGGACATCACTGATTCTAAGTTCTCACAGACTCTAAATGTTCACAGGCTCTAATTGGTGTAGTTTGTTAGTTGGTTTAACACAAATTGGTTGGTTCTCGATGCTTTACTGCAACCTGAATTTGTAGATCTCGTGACTTTAGTTGAAAATGTACTTCATTGGTTCGTCTATGGCCAGCGAATTCACACTAGTTGCTCTGTCTCCTTCCCGACTGAATATTGCTTTACTTTTTTTAATATTTGAAAGTATGTTTGTGACTGGACCACATTCTTTCGTTCTGACTGCCGAATGTACTGTTCAAATTTTTATGACTTGGAATTTTGGTCTTTTCTCCTCGCTGCTTACTGCCCGACTGTACTCTTCGTCTCGTAGATTTTGAGCGCGTAAACTCTCTCAACTGATCAACAATGTTTTCTTTGCCTCGCCGGATTGTTGCGGCGTCCGCTCTATATCCACCAATAATGAGTCCTCTACAATCCAACTTTCCAATTAGAACAATGTCTTAATTACCAATTACTACAATATATATAATGTTGAAGTCGGTACTCTTCTTCATGTATCCCCGCCGGAAAACTCAGCATTATATAACTTTATCCGCTGGGCGCCAGATAATTTTTTACGAAAAATACCTAAATCCAAAGTATAGCTTTACTTTGTATGTATTCTTTAAAAGAAACATGAAACTACTTTTATTATCTCAGGCGGATAAATATTTTTTATTTATTCAGTCACAAGTAAATTACGTTAAGTGACAGGATGAATCGAAGTGAAGCCTGCGAGAGGATTCTCTCGCAGGTAACCTGCCAGGGATGTTCTCTCGCAGGCAAAACCTTGTAGCAGAGATACGAAGGGGCTACCTTTGAGGATGCCTTTTCTGACAGGCATAATCAAAGCCTGCGAGAGGATTCTTTCGCAGGTAACCTGCGAGGAATTTTCTCTCGCAGGCAGAACCTTTTAGGAGAGATACGAAGGGGCTACCTTTGGGGATGCCTTTTCCTCTCCGTTTTTGAACTAAGGTTCCCACAAGCCCTGTTTTGAGGGGTGTATGTTCCGGGGTCGCAGACATTGGGCTTACGGTAAGAGTTGTTCGCTATTCCCATTGGAATAGTCGGCCAGCTGCCTCCTAAACTGGTCGAGGCACGGAGAAGGGAATGCAGCGTCCCCACAGCAAAATCCTCTCCCGCTATCGGAAGGGCGTGGGACAAGTACCCAATGCCCGACCTACCCGATGCAGGTTTTTCTAGGGTTTTCCCTGCATTTCTTTAGGCGAATGCCGGGTAGGATCCTTAAACCATAGCCCGGGGGCCCTAGTTAACCCTTGGCTACCTTCCTCTACCCTTCCGCATCCCCCCTTTCAAATTCCTTCCTATGCTATTAAAGGGGAGTTGCCAAACGTGGATTACCCTCATATAGCCTGTTGCCCTAAAAAAACGTTAAGTGACATGCGTATCGTTTTTTAAAAAAATTCTCCCTCTCCACGTCTCCAAAGATAATAAATCTTTCCCAAAAACTGATGCTTAACAACCAACCTTACTCTTCTTCTTTTACTAATATCATATAATCATCCAAATCAATTACCAGAATTTATATATATATATATATATATATATATATAACAATATTACAATCAATATCATTCACAATATTTTAAAATATTTAGAGAAAAGTTATAGCGTAACGTGTTTTCAGACCAGTTGGTTGTGTGGACCGTATCTTAATTATCAATTATTTGCAAGTAAAACCAGTGATACTTGAGATTAAGATCTAATTAGTTTTTCCTAATATTAAAATTGTTGAGCAAAAATAGCGATTGTTTTCGAAAATTTCGACGATATTCCTTACGTGTCGTAGATCAACTTGGAGATGTATTGTCCGGAAAAGCCGTTCCCGTAAAATAAGTCTAGGAAGCAATTACATTCTGATTTGATAGTGTTGCATCATCAACCAAACCAATCCTAAAATCACATTCTGCAGCCAATATATCTAATTAAAATATCACCTTCATCTCATTACAATTTAAATTATGTAAGCTTTACGTATCACCATTAACATCAAAACGAATAAAAATATTAATGATCATGATGTTGATGGTTTTAAATTAAATTGTCCTCTAAATTTAGAATGGAACGTTATCGTTAAGTGTGAAACAGATTAAAATATATTCGTTTAACTGTCATGAAGAAAAATATAAAATATTGCGCGAAATAAATGTGTTAGAAGTTTACACAAAGTTTTGACCGGAGTTAAATCGTGGGAGGATGAACAAATTATTTTTGAATTAACATTTATTATATAATTATATAATAATGACGTTAATGTGACTCAAAATAAAATTTAAACAAAATTATATAATAGAAGAATGCAGCACTCCTAATTTTTAATGGAAACCATCACCTGAAATATAATTGGCTTATGAGGAGTGGTTGTTTCTTAATCGTAAAAAAATATCTGCCTCCAAAAAGCTTCGTCCAGATTAGGTCGCGCCATACACAATAAAAATAGTTGTAATCTAAAATCTCTCTTTGAAAAATGTCAGCTTTATTATCAATAAAACGGTATGTGGAGAATAAGAATGCTGTCACCATTAAGTGGGAACGAAATTGGTTAAAGGTTTATCCAGGCTCGCAAAGAAATTTCAATGGGCAAATAAGTCTATTTACTGAGATGAATTTATTTTTAATATGCAATTATTATGAATAAATGCAGATTTAATTGACAATATATCGTGCTGAACAAATGGATAGTATTGCAGGTTAATGTACGGGGTGAAAATTAGCTTTATTATTGATAAAAGCAAGTTTTAATTCATTTAGATGAATAATTACTAGTAGGAAATGATCGAAAATTATTGTAATGGAGAACTTAAAATCTTTGAAGTATCATCCATACATATTATATATCGTCGTATTAGACAGGATTGTGTTAATTGTACTCATTTAATTATTCGTCTAAGAGACCTTTGTGTAGTTACACTAATATCGTTATTTTTCAGGCAATTGAAATATTCATCTGTAATAACAGTGAATCAGATCCAACCAAGACCGAGTAAACTCAGAACTTGCCAACTAAGGTCGAGGAGCGATAAATATATCATTGTCCTCTACCATCACATTATGGAATCCACCGCAGGACACTAGGATGCTCTAACCACACGTCACCGAGGCTTACTCTGAGACATGATTTCCATGACACGTCTGCGAAAGGTGTTACTGATTTTGTCCATAAATAAGGAAAACTTCCCACAAATTCAGTTTCCCGCATAATAGACGTTTCACAGATTAATACTGACTATTACATTGTTCAAAAATAAAGTACTTCAGTATATCAAGCCATTGGTCTACCCTTTACCAAAACATGCAAACTGTGTAGAACTCTTATCCATCAGCAATCTGCAGCTCGCCAGTTTTATGAACCTACAAGCGTAAATGTCGAATTCCCGTACTTTCCCAAGGGGACTGCATACTCTAAATTACACGGATAAAAGATGCACCACACTGTAGAAGCACTATGGATTCATTTGTATGTTTATCTTAATATATGAACAGTTATCGTCAATCAAAATAATTGTTCAGTTTGTGGTGGCACACACAACATTCATATTTCATTGTTAATTATATATTATGTTATGTAATAAGTGTGTAACAGCAGGAAAATGTCTGGGTGGTGCGGATACGGGGACATGAATATCCGTGGTTGGGTGCTTTTTATAGATAATCAGAACCATCTTCTTAACCAGGCGATATCCGCGAAAATTTGTACACATGTCATTGATGAATCAAACAGTATTGAAACGTGGAGGAGGGAGATAGTTTAGCTTCTGAATGTTTTAACAGACGCAAAATAATTACAACATATCAATCCTGGCTCATCTAGGACAAACAACTTACCCGGTTTACGACGAGTTACCCCAGAATAAGAGCAGTCAACCCCTTGACACCCGCTGCGTGGGGAGAAGGGGGGTTGCTTAAGGAAGATCAACAGAAGAAGCTAAAAGTTAATACAGAACGTGTTAGGACCCCTGTGTTGAAAACATTTTTTAAGGCCTGCAAGGAAATAATTACTACCGGGACACCATTTCAACCCTATACCGACAGGACACCCGTAGCGAAGAGAAGGAAATCTGTTTAAGACGCGAAAATTAAGTAATAACTTCCCACTTTAAGATCCTGGAGGCGGTAAAATCCATGCCCAGTTTCTAGAGTGAAAGGGAATCTTCGACCATGGAGCGGAGACTTCGCTTGGAGAGAATTGCTGGAGATTCATCCGGGTTTATTAATTTACCAGACTTGGATCAGACCTTTTTCGAAACATTTAGATTATTAAATCACCAGACTTAGCTTCGATGACTTCATCACATCACTGATGAACACATCTGGTCCAGACTACGAAGGAATCATCGCACCAACAACCTCCGAGCTCTGTCGATCGCCCGAGCATACACCATGGTGAATTACAAAATGACTACGTTTCTCAACCACAGGCCAGGAGGTATAAAGTGTTCAAGTCGTATCTAATCCCACATGTTTTCGACAATTTTCCCACTAAAATTCCCTGAAATTGAGTGTTTATGTCCCGTTCAATTAAACAGATATCAATTCCACATTTATAATCTAATTAAATCTTGTGTTAATAGAAAATTTGAATGTTTTTATATAAATTGAACCCTCCTCCTTTTTCAATGAACCCTATATTAGTAAATTGCTCATTAATATTTTAATTAAATCCTTATTATATACGAATTAAAATCAACAAACCCCATTTTATAATTATTGCACCCAACTTTGGAACTAGATAAGTAAAATAATTCCACACTCCTCTTTTACAATTTAATTAATTATTTGAATTTTATTTATTTTAAAAATTTCAACTGTATTGTAAGTGGAAAAACGAAAAAGAATAATTCATGCGTGTCAAGGTTCTCTAAATCAATAGCAATGAAAACTATACCAATAAACCTCCAAAATTTTTCAACTATAATAATAAGTTGAAAGAAAACAACGGAATTTAGTGTTCGGACAATATTGATGAGAGTGGACATTTAAATAATCAGACAAGGAATTTACAGAAAATGGTAATCCTGCCCGAATGCAGCTCTGAGAATACTCTCAGATGTGAGGTCAGTACAAAATTTAACGTTTGTTCCAACTAAGTAAGCTACCTGATGCTTCTTCGGTCATCTTTATGTAGGGTTATGTTTGTGTTTTTTGTCCTTCCCTCGGTTTTTCATGAGGTAATAGAAATGTTTGGAGAATCTCCTGTCGGAGATTGTTATCGTTGGTCTGAAATCGTTTGGCAGATGGTTTGAAGGAAGATGTATTCCAATGATCGTTGAGATAACCTGGCTTCGGCTCATGATGTATGTAGACGAGTCTACAGAACTGACGTGAACACAGCTGGGCAAAAATTGGAGTTGAGTCAACATTTTGAGATTATTTGCCCAAAATTTATGTAGATCGTGTAACAGGATGTTTAACTTAAGAGCAGAAAAAAAACAATCGCGGGAATGAGTTTTCGTTGAGGACATCACGATTCCTTAGCAGTCCAAGTAGTGGTTTCCCAAATAGAAGTTCTCTCCAAAGAAATTATATTTAAAAAATCAGAGAATGTCCATATTTAACCTCGATGCTTAATCAGTGGGTCTGATCTGAAATCTCTAGTGTTAGTTTGGTAGTAAACTATCATGGCAGCTAATTTTAGTCTTATTACAGAAAAAAGAGGAACGTTATCTGTCGCATAATCATGATTTTATTGATTGATTGTTTAGGAAATGCCTTACCCACAACCCGAAACCTGTACGTAAACTTGAGCAGTTTTAACAGACTCGTGGAATTGGGAAATTTGGAGGCCAAGGTTGCTGATCATGGATCAGTTTAGGAATAGATCTGTCTCATCGTTGAAGGTAGACCTAAGTTACAGTTGACTGCCTTTGGTCTGTACAGATCTGGCTAGTAGACTTGTGTGTGATTTCCGACGGATTCCTGTAGCAGTCGGAGTAGTTTCCACCAACTACGACAGATGGTTAATAAACTCGCTCTTCAGCTTGGTTAACAATGGGCGTTGCGCTGACTACGCCAAACAATAACGAGTTTAGAGCAGCTATGAAATCATACTTGATGGGTCGAAGTTAGGGTAGTCAGAAATATGACTGTAATCATCGAAACCACGAGAACACATTTCCGCCTAAAATGGGAAACATGGGCGACTGAAGTGATGGAAAGAGATAGTCTGCCATACTTTCATCACCAAATGCCCATTAAGCGCTGATCCGTAGTAAGATGTTGCCAGGGATCGTGGTTCACTTAGAGTGTACTAATTTCAAGGTCTGCAAAAATATGTTCACTTTTGGAAGATGAAAATTTATACACTAATTGACCACAGGTAGAGAGTAGGGGAATATAACTTGCTCGCTTAACATAACAGAGTGATAATAGAAGTATTGAAATCAGGTTTTAATGGATTTACATTAATTGTTTTTCTAATAATTTATTGCGGCCGTTTCACATTTTTTTGACAAAATAAACATTTACAATTTATAATCAATTTTTAATCACTACTGACTCTGTGACAGTTTAGGAACTCCGTTTTAAGAGGAATATTTGGGTTGCATTATATTTGTTTGGCATTTCTTTTCGATGTTTATATTTACTGCAAAACCTTGCCTCTAAATGGTTTCGCATAATTTATATCCAAAATTATTAAACTTGAAGAGGTCCGTAAATATGACAAAATTTCTTTTATTTAATGGTTTTTTAATAAACATAATTTTCTGACCTAAGACCGTGTATTTGCTTATTTGCACCACATAAATTATTTGACTTCCCACTGTCTCGATGATCGACTGCTATGACTTTAATTCCCCCGGCTTTATTGTTAACTGATCTAGTATCATTCTCTCACTTAACTCCAGCAACTATCCATCGTTCATCTTTACTAACTAGTTCTCATCCACCAACTTCTTTCTCCTGGCCGGCGCAAATTATTTAATGAAACAACTCTCCCGATGTAAGGGATTTAAAAACAACCACTCCCTATCCAATATTTGATTGAGAAAAAAGGCCGTCATAGCAAAATAAATCCCAGGCCACTCTTCCCAGACCAAAATACTTTTACGATCCAACTGGTGTGTATCTGTTGTTAATTTTACGCCATAAGCCGTTACATACCCATAAAACCAACAACCAACCTAGTTTTAGCGAACAAATGTCGAATTTTTTATATTTTTTTAGGGTAACAGGCTACATGTGGCAACTCCCCTTTAATAGCATAGGAAGGGATCTGAAAGGGGGGACGCGGAAGGGTAGAGGAAGGTAGCCAAGGGTTAACTAGGGCCCCCGAGCTATGGTTTAAGGATCCTACCCGGCAATTCGCCTAAAAGTGATGCAGAGAAAAATCTGAATCAGGTAGGTCGGGCATTTGGTACTTAACCCACGCCCTTCCGATGGCGGGAGAGGGGTTACTTGTGGGGTCGCAGATTTCCCCTCTCCGTGCCTTGACCAGTTTCGGAGGCAACTGGCCGAGTATTCCAATAGGAATAGCGGACAGACCCTAACAAGATGCTAACGATTTACTGAACAAATTCACAGGCGAGAACCTGCTAATAATCAATCTGTCTACGAGGATTCGTTGCACAGGTTTCAATCCATTGAAAATGTTTTGACACTTGTTAGATAGCCACGGCGTCCTACAATCCCTGACAAATGACGTGTAGCGGCTCAACGAAGAGGAAACGATTTTCATAATCGACACACACAGAATAATTATCCAAAAATGAATCCGGATGATTAATCATAACGTAACAACCAGCAAGTCACTAAGTTTTGACCAACTTTTTTCACATTGTCTACTAAATTACAACATGGGAATTTTTCTTGTATCAAGCGAGAAATATTTCACCTAGCCTTAATGACAAGCAAAAACATTCGATAGAGATCCAGTTCTACTATTTTAATAAATAATGACAAATTTCAAGTTTTAAAGATAGTCACAGGGGCAGATTTTTTGGTTAAATTAAACATTTTTCCATATATAAGAAACTATAATTTGAACATAATAGTTGCCATATTATAAAGAGAATATCTGTACTATAAATAATTCAAATTCCACTTAAGACGGTCCAAGAGAAACGTTATTTAAGAGCATTGAACTAGTATGTCGTTTTCTTTCTACGAAAGAACCTCTTGCATAATTGTACGTTGCGATTGACAATGAATAGATAGAAGAATGTTGAGGGTTCATTCATGACATGACAAATTTGATTACTGTGTACACTTTATGATTATTAACATTTATCTTGTCTTAATACGTTAACTATTGAAGTTAGTTGTAACTCCTTTTTTGTGAATAAAACTAGTTGAGGTTAATCAGTAATAATTAGATTAAATATAAAGTGTGCGTACCTTATAGCTGATCAGGTTTTATTCTCCTTCGTTCAACATTAATCACTATGTCATCATCTTCATATTACTTAAAAACGTTTAAATTCTGGTCTTGTCAATTTGACCTTGGTCGTTCTGTACATGTTCAAGTTGTTTATTGACAACTGCCGTCGATAGTTCGTTATGAAATATACTACCATTCTTAAATATATTAATTTAATTCTAATTGGTATTATAAACTGCATTTGATACCAAATTGTTTATTCTGTTTAAAATATCAGCGTAATGACGTTATTATTATTACCATTATTATTAATTATTTACGTTCTATTTAAATTTGTGTGTAAGGCTTCAGTAAATTTGAGTTCGGTTCTTTAGTTATTTGCATGAAGTATTTTTACTTTATCAAACTAAAATTCGTGATTCATGAGGTTGGCACGAGTAGAAAGGGCTGTGTTACGTTTAGACTTTTGTTACAAATTATATGTGCGGTTTTGGAGTCTCGTTTTTAAGCAAGTTGTCGGACAGCCTATATAATATTTTCCACGAGTACTACAATTAATTTAATAAATCAGAATGTAATTTTCCACAATATTAAATTTGTCGTCGAGTTTTGTAAGTATTGTATGATTTGGGTTCAATCATCTTGAATCTTTGGAAGATTATTATAACATTAAAAGTAAGTCTATTTTATTTTTAATATTTAGTTTATTGTCACATCAACCGACATGGTTATTAGTGACCACGATTTACATTTATACATTTATATATCTATTTATACACGTATTTTTGACTTTACTATTTCAGTGGATCGATAGAGTTAGTATCGGTTGCTATATCTCTGATATAATATTGTTGTACCTTACTTGTACTAGTGCCAATTGGTTTAAAAAATGTATAATATTAGTTTGTGTAGTGATATCATATTCATTCATGGTACTATGTACAGGTTCTAAGCATGGTGTTTTAGTTCCAGAATTGATTGTAGAATTAAGTTTTTTACTAAAGTTAAACGCCAATAATTTATGATATTAATCGGGTAAAAACTATTTATTAAAATACGAAATATTTTTTTTTAAACCTGTCATAAAAACTTCATGTGTGATTTACAAATTAAGTTACCAAGTGATGATTGTTTGAAAACTAATTAAGGAATGTATAAGTATCAATTGGTTTTGTAAAACTAATAAATAAATAAACACCTGCCAATTTTAAGTCAGAAAAATAATTTATTAATCTAAAATTAGACACGTTCCGTCGCTTATTTGCCAGCCTGATCATCAGGTTCAAGTTTAAAACTACAAAAAGAACAAAACAATTGCAATGATTGAAATAACATTTTAAAGATCCATTTGGTAGATAATAAACAAGCAATATAAATTTTGTTGGACTTACAAAATTTTGATAGACAGGTCAGTCCATGCTGACCTCCTCCAAAATCCAAATTTTGGAAGAGGAAATGAACTACTTTTCGAGATTTATGAGTTAAATGCTTTTTATCAGATCCTATAAAACAGCTATTAATATCAAAAATGATACTAAAATATGAATAAAATTTATGAAAGTTTGTTTTTGTAATATTTAATTTATAAATTATTTCCCTTGTAAACGGCACCAATCAATGTAATTTAATTTTTCTGGTTGTTGTCGTTTCAAAATTTACATATCGATCGCGGCAGTCAGCAGAGATTGACCTGTCTATCAAAATTTTGTTAAGTCTAACAAAATTTATATTGTTTGTTTGTTATCTGCCAAATGTTTCTTAAAAATGTTATTATAATCATTGTAATATTTTTGTTCTTTTTGCGGTTTTAAACTTGAACCTGATTAGGCCGCCAAATAAGCGACGAAAAGATGTTTAATTTTACATTAATTAATTCTTTTTCTTCGACTTAAAATTGGATTATGTTTATTTATTTATTAGTTTTCTCAATAGTCAGTATATATATCTATATATATATCATTATTAAATACATGGTTTGGTAAAACTCAAGGTGCTTAACTGTTTGTCTATAATATTAATGGTCATATCTAAAACGTTTAACTTTTTCTTATGTTGAGTTTCAATACTAAACGTCATTTTAGATTTAATCATATTTAATTTATAAATAAGAATAGTAATTCGTATTAATGTTTATTAAAAAAATTAAATTCCGAATGACGTATCACTTCTGACAATTTTATTAATTTTTTATGCAATAAATGAGTAAAATTTGGTGGCGAGGTTCGTAAAATTCAATAATTCAAATTCGGTAATGGATGCGATATTTCAGGCCAAGTATCAAATTTTAATAATCTTGAAAAATACCCGACTTAATAATAATAATAATATAAATAAATAAATAAATGGAACTGAGCCAGAAGGGTAATTATGTTTATTGAAAAAATATATTAAATTCGCTACAAATGCATATCTCATCCATTACCCTCTTTGAATTTGAAGAAACTTGTCTCTAAATTATCCTGATGGATTGTATACAAAATTGTGAAATTTGTGATACTGATGAGGTACCAGAAGAGGATGAAACGGCGTTGAGAATTCTTTTTTTTTGCAATAAATATTATAATTACAAATAAATTTTATTCAAGAATCATATCATAATTCAGTTTTAATTAAGGAATATGTATGGAAAATTGTCGACCTTACCGGGAATCGAACCCAGGACCTTCCGCTTGCCGTCCATATAATGTCGAAATGGGTTGTGATTTTTTAAGTATTTTGTTTCATACATTATAGCAAGAACTGTCGTTACGATTTTACTGGAGACAATTCAAATTGTATTTTAATAATTCGTATACAATTAAAATAGTTTTACTCCTCTTAAATTAATATATGTAATCTCACTCATGCAGTTACACAATCCCGCTTAATTTTAATTTCGGTAATAACAATTTGTATATAAAGCAACCTGAGCTTTGTATGATTATTGACGAGGGATATTTTTTTAAAATTTAGTATGACGCCGAGACTTGTGATTCGTCGACTCATTCACCGAGAGACTTTCAAAACAAACAATTGTGGAATATAAGTTCATTACTATCAACTATTGACCGCTCACGATCCATGTATAATAGCCAATTTAGCAACTAACCTACAGCTAAGAAATTATGTATCATTTCAGCTTTCAATGTACTTCGAATAATTGAATAATAGAATTCAATAAAACTACTTTTGTTAGATGTTTCGTTCATTGCATGACTTTAACATTTATTCAATTCATTGCTTTTATGTAACAGAAACGGCCAATTTATTCGTTTCAGTTAACTTACACTTCAAACTCAATCAAATTGGACTGATTCAATTCTGTATTGGGAGTCAATATAATTTTCATCGCTTCATTATCGAGTTCTCCAGGAAAAACAAACACTTCAATGTGGTCTCGACAGTAAAAAAAGGTCGGCTGATAACATTCGGTTGGAAGTGCACATTGACCTTATTTCGGCTATAAGAAATATTAATTAGGCAAACCAAGAAGTTTGCATTATTTCATGGAAAATTGCCCAGAAATATATATTGTGGGTTTACGAGTATTTTATTTATGATTACTATTACTACATATTAATTATAAATAGGAATGTATTTCTTGAATCCATTAGTCTACGTATTAATATATTGACGTTCATTGCATCATACAAATCACATTAGCCGTCAAGGAGGAATACACATTTTGAAAAAATATTAATTCAAGGACAGTAAAACGAATCACGTGATGGAAAAATAAAACTTATGTAAACGCGTCAATACAAGAAGAATCCTGTCTAATTGGACGAAAGAGAACTTTCTATTACTTATAAATTGGGAAAAACACGTGGAAAACGTTAATAATGAGTTTTTTGAAAAAAATAGAAAATGTCCGGAAGAATAGTTATTAAAAAATTATTAATAGTGCTAAAAACCTAATATTAAGATACGTTTATACAATCAATTATTTTAGTTTATGCAGAAAAAATGGATTACATTAAAAAATTCAGAGAATTATGGTTTAACACTAATTTATTGTAATTTCCATTAATATGGACAGTCTCTTACTTCAAAAATAAATATAAGTTTTTAAATATATTGATTGATTAGCGAGTCATATGATAAACATGTAACATCCGGTTTTTCTAAAATTTGAAATTGTAAGAATTATAAAACATTTTTTTTAAAGAAAGGTTTTTGTGTGTAATATTATAAAAAGGGATAATTGCTACGTATAATTAATTATATTTCAGATATTTTTATTTCAGGGGTGTTCTAATAGAGAAAGTAAAAAATATTTAAAATATCTGGGTGAGGGATTAACACACGAAATTCATCCAAAAATAAGGAAATTATAAAAAACTAGTTACGTGAGAGAATGGGTGGAGGAGAAATTAAAAACTATATATTATTACAAAAAGTGAAATTTCACTAACGAAATATATGTAAAACTGGCCATGAATAAACTTTAACTTTATTGATGTTAAACTTTATTAATATGAAACCGAATAATAGAAACAAAATAAAGTTAATTTCATACAAATTACAACGAAGAACAGAATACGACGAGAAACATTCCACATGAACCTAACGGTAGAAAATTCTCATTACAGAACAAAATTATTTTCATGAATTGCATGGAATTTTCGATGCAAATCGTATAACAAGTAGCCAATTTAAGTGAAAACGTCGAAATATATTTTTTTAAAAAAATGAGCATCGTACATAAAAATATCCCCGATTTGGGAAGGTAATATTTTTACCATATTACATCAGCTTTGATTTTGAAAGTAATTTTAATGTTTCAATTCGGTTAATAACTTTTATGCGTAATGTAATTGAATTTATTGGAAAATATATCCCTACTACAGTGACACCTACGTTGATAAAAATATAAACATTTTTTATTCTCCATAATTTTTTGATAAAACACAATGGGTTTATTTTGAAAATTAAATTTAATAAATTTTTATACAAGGAGTAAAGGGGTTATTCACAGGAAAAATAAATTAATGCTTTCTGGGGCATCCAAATATGCTGTAAAAAGGTGACTTCACATTTAAAATCTCTAGAGAGATACTTTTTTTTCAGAAATGTGTACAGCATTGGGAAGTATTGAGCAGTTAAATGAAAATAAATAATAAGTAATATAATATCTAGAAAAACAACGGGTTTACGTAACTAGTCAATATTTTATAGTCGCTAATATTAATAATATGTAAGGAAAGTTGAAAATCTGAAGCAGTTTCCTAAAGGATAAAAGTCTACCGACGTTTCTTTACTAATTACAGTATGTTAAAATAAGCCTCATCTAAATACTAATGTGGCCTCTGCCAAAGAAAATAATAAATTTTAAAGGTCATAGTAAAGAATAATAAGGTATTTTTGTATTTTCTGTTCAAATAATGACTCATTTCACACCAATGAAGCCCAGATTCTGAATAGAGGCAATGTAATATGATGTAATTCTAATATGAACTCGTTTGCAATATATGAAGCATGTTGGCAGGTGAATGTGAATTGGGCGAGCAATTTCAAGCCCATATTAGATCACTTGAACGACAATATTAATGACACTGTCGTGATGGCATTTGGAAATACTCCGCCTACTGAGTTTCGGGGGTATTTTGTTCATTGCTTGTTAATTTGTAAGTTATGATATATTTCAATCAACGATGTACTCACCTAATGGTATTAATTAGTGATTGTGTGTATGAATAAGCGAGTAATGAAGGATAATTAAACATCTCACAATTAATCCCAATTATTTGCGTCAATATAATTTGATACGACTGGATTGTGGTAGTTGTTGAAACATTCCTAGTAATTCGCATCTGTAAATATATTAAATGGATGAGATTGCATTATTATTAATCTTCACTTGCGTTAATTCATTTCTATTCACACTTTATGTATTAATAAGCTAGTGTCGCGCCATGGGGAGGTAATTAATATTTTGTATAAATTGATTCCTTAGAATTAGAAATCAATTGCAATAAAATTTAACGCAATTCTATTTTTTGTCTAATTAATTAATAATTACATCAGCTAATTATTATCAGGCACTCTCGGGTATAGAGTTGTGAGCGTTCTAACATTATAATGAAGATATTTTTTAATAAATGAATTTTTATAGTTAATTATTATTTTTGTTAATATTACTATATAGTTCTTTTACTTATATTGGACAGGGAAATTTGTGTTCCCGAATTTTAGTATTTTTATGTTAAAATTGTAGCATCCAATTATTATATTGTAATTGTATGTACTGACGTATCCTATTTCCTCATACGAGGACTAATGGAATAAAATTAAAAAATCAAATCCGTACTTATAAATGCATGTGTCTTTTAGTTGTTCTGTCCATTATCATTCTGTATTAATCTTTTTTTGAACCTTTTTACAGTTTTGAAGACTTTGAATATTTTTTGTTAAACGGCTCTGACGGTGAAGTAGATTTCATAAATTTTTTGGATTGTTTCATCAGAAACTTAATAAATGACTAGATACGTACAAACGAATAATATCTTCCACTATAATATTAAAATATCTCAATAATGTTTTGCGTTCGTTAGGCAATATTTTTCAATAAATATTATTTGAAAATGGTTTGTAAATATTTTATTCCACAAGATAATACATTGGTTCGAAGGGGTGATATGTTTACGCTATATATTTATAATAAACTAGCTGGTTACCAGTCATTCATTCTGGTATAAAAACATTTAGTTTTCCGCTCAAAGATTTGTCTATGTTGTTTTGTAACGCATGTATTTTGGTTTAGTTTTGATTTGTCTCGGATGTGTTGTTTGCTGTGGTTTGGAGAATTCGAAATCGTGCACGTGCGTGGGGGTGGAGGAGATAAATATTTCCATCCAAGTAATTTTCGTGTCCTGTCTCGATTGTTGGCCCCAACATGACTGAATAGTTAGCCATTGTTTACTACGGAACTGCAGCTGCGTGCTATAACTCTTGTAACAATGGAAGAATCAATCAACTGGCATTTCGACGAAGTTTTCTAATAACGAAAAAAAGTAAAAGAATGGGAGGCTATAATGGAGGGAACGGAGATAATCTTTTGAAACTAGACAGTTGTTCTGCGCTCACCGCAGCTGGTGGATGTGATTATGAGAGGTTCTGTAAAGTTGTTGTCTCTGATATAGTCCGAGGCAGAATCGTCGTGAGAAAGGGGCCACAATTTGTTAGTGAAGAGTTCATTGAAGCCACACAATTTAGTACGACGGCTTGCCAGCAATCAATCCCGGAGGCCGACGCCTTAGCCAGTGGTCAAATCCTGAGTCGACGCTTTGCAATGGTACTGACTAAAGTCAATACAGAACTTAACCCGTTCTACCGGCCGTGAGATACGGAGACGTCGGTACGAGAGCTACAGCAGGCAACACAACACAGAATAGTAGTACGAATTTGGTACGGGCAGCAGATCTCTTCTACGTAAAAACCACAGGTGCCTGAGATAAGAGTTTTTCATGCTTAACTGTAATAAACTTATATAAAATTTGTTAATGGTCAATACTTTTTTTGATTTAACGTACTACACACTACACAGTTAAAAACTCAAAAGGCTATCACCACTTCTTTGTATTTGGCTATTTTTGGACAAAAAAGTGATAATATTCATAATAATAAAGAGTCTGGAGCGACAAAACCGCACTACACAGTTAAAAACTCAAAAGGCTATCACCACTTCTTTGTATTTGGCTATTTTTGGACAAAAAAGTGATAATATTCATAATAATAAAGATAGCCGAATGAAGACAAAAGAAGGAGAAAAAAAGTCTTTTGAGTTTTGTCAACTGACAAGTGCAGTTGTGTCGCTCTAGTCTCTTCTTCGCACTTGAGGAAAGGAACAAGGATCCGAGAACCGTTGTGTGGTATTTATATCACTTTTTGTCTAAATTGGCTATCTTTCTTATTCAGACGTTATTTTTTTTCATTTTTTATGGCTATTTTTCTTATTATTAATTTTTCCAAACGGATATGTGTTTCATTTTAACGCAATTAATTGTTGTGGAGCATTTTATTTTTACAAGAAGGAACCAGGATGTGGCCTGACTTCAACGAGAATGTTTGTGTGTGAGACACCAAAAACGTACTACTCGTTGTATGAGTAAAGAAACACACTATTTTTTTTTGTTATCAGAAATTTAATATGTGACATCCTCGCCTTGAAGGTGTAATATATTTCTCATATCTCGAACATAAAAGTTTTATCAGAAAAAAATATTATTTTGGTAATTTTATTGGTAAATTACATGGCACCCAATTATACGTATATATGCTATTCTACTGTAGTGTAGTGGTCAGACTAATTGCCTCACATCACAGAAGTTCCCGGTTGGAATCCCAGCACGGGCATCGATGTTTGTCAAGTAAACCAGGGTTAAGACTGAAGGAGAGGTGACGCAGTGACCACGTGCCACTCCAAAATAATCCAGGAAGGGTCGTCAAAGACGCACCAAATGATTTTTAAATCGTAGTAGTTTGTTTAGAAATTTTATTCGTATTTCTGCTACTACGAGTCGTCATTACATTTTACAACATATAAATAATTAATTTATTTGTATATTACTTTTTAATATAGTGATTAAATATAATTAATAACATAAAATTTGGTTTCTAAAAATTTTATGTATGCATTTATATAGTTCATAGATGTTTCTTTAACAACTGTTAACAACGTAGCATTAAATAAGAAGACAGGTTTCTCACAAAATATGATTGGCTGCATGAGGCAAAATAATGCGGTGACCTAGACCATTAAAATTTACTAGAATAGACTGGAGATATTCTAAACCTATAATTGTTTGCTTAAATACTATGCAGTACTCCTGTAGAGGTTTTAGTTGCTTCCGCTAATTAAGACGTAGCGCATACCGGCGATAATGAACCTTCGATTTATTCTGCATCGGCCTGATACGTGAAAGGTAATCATTTCAAAGTCCTAATTATCGGACGATAGACCTGTTTGACACAAGGAAATCAATGCAGCTGGTCACTCAACAGTGTCTTGCGATTAAGTTTCGATAGCCGGTAATGGTTCTTGAAATTTTTAAGTGAAAATATATTACAAATGACACAGTTGGGGTCGATTCTGTTTCTGAATGTTCAAACGTAACGTTTCTATGGAGTCAACGCAATGAATCATGAAGGATTTTCAAGAAGAATGGCATTCTGTACTCATTAGTGAACATATAGAACCCATTAAGGGAATGAGGTGGAACGACCAGTTATAAATCTACTAACAGAACGTACAAAAGTGTAGACCATTCATCAAATATGAGCACTAATGAGTTCAAAATTAAATATATACGAGTGTGCAGTCCTATATCAAAAACTTTATTTAAGGTAGTGCGTTAATAGCCGAAAGCTTTTCATATGTTTCTCCGGGAAGTTATGTTGGAGGTTGACAAATTCATGAGGACCATCAGAATCCGACATTTTAAAAATAAGCAAGTTATTAGATGTTATGGTTATATCGGGAAATTCTCTACAACTTCATATTATTCTCAGCATTTGTATGTGAATAGTGGTAAAGACCGTCTGTGTCGTACTTATCGACATAATGCACATATTTTCTTCCAAATTTACAATGCAACAGGCTTCGGAAACTTAAGTAAATGACTCACAAGTACCGTAAAAGAAACTTGATTTTCAATATGTACAATTACAGAAAAACCACCTGTATGACTGATACGAGTAAGTACGCTGAACTCTGCAAAGTTATTCCCATATATGAATTAAAAAATAAAATAAAATAACGACAACAACTTTTAAAATCTAATTGAAAATCAAGTCCGTGAAGTAGGTGCTCCTTAAACGGGCATATGGGAACTCGCACTGGAGTCACTGTAAACATCATAAAATGTGAAATCAACTCTCAACGTTATTTTGAATTACGTAGTACTTATCAGTTACTATCAGCAGAGTGTATTTACATCAGTCTGAATCGTAAATAGTCGGGCATGTTTAAAACGTAGCTTGGTAAACGTCAGTGATCCCTTACAAGGAAACTATCGTAATATTATGTTGAGAATGTTTAACGGATTCCTGTCAACATTGCTGTTTGAAATATATTTATAAATAATCGTTTTTCATACTTGCCATTTTGATAATAACGTACCTCAATGAGAAACCATGTCATCGATCACGCTATAAGAATTTGGAACGAACTTATAAATATCATCTTAATACGAATCAATTCGGCAAGGTTTAAGGTATCACTCAATATTAAAAAAAACATCGCACCTTCACTTTTGCTTTTTCTTCGAATAAGACCGATCACAATTTTTTTTTATAAACGATCAACAAATTAAATCAACGTGCATTTTAATAATTGGCTTATTTTAAACACTAGTTGAGTAAATGTATATGAAAAGTCGAATTTTTAATACAAAAAATTGACAGATATTATAAAGTCATCGTAAGTAGCGCTAATAGATTTTTTTAAAACAAAAAAGGGAGAAAGCATTTATTTTTTGAGAAGTTTGTGTGCGTGTGTGTGCGTCAGCAGTGGCTAGTACGCGGGGAATGAACCAAGGACGGCGCCCCCTCCCGCCAGGCAGTCAATTGAGAGCGATTGCGTTGTTAGTGGTGATTGAGGATCCACAACATGCATTATCCTGCTACAGCAGTCCCAACACAGCCTCACACAATCAGCACGCGGTGCAATCTGCGCGCCAGATGGGGCACCTGTACGGCCAATATCAAACCGTCTTTCCTCGTCTCTCACGGCTTTTACGCCCTATCCTTATGTTTACTCAGCTCTCTATTGTATAAAACGTATTTTTTGAAAGGTATAAAAAATATATACATATATCTTCTACAAGAAAATGTCGACGAATGGTAATTGGTCCCCTTGTTCTCATAATAATCACAATCTTCATACGTTACGAGTCCCGTCATTAATACGCTTTATAACTGCACTACATTATTTCGTCAATTAGACACATGACTATTCGGTTGTTTCTTAAGAAACCTCACTTCACGTGGAAACTTAATGAGAATAAAATAATATGCGTATGACAGCCTTAGATATCCATTTAATAGTTGACGAAATTTTAGGAAGTGAAAAAACTTTACGTCTGAAAATAATGAATAAGAAAGATAGTCAATACAGACAAAAAAGGGTAATATAAATACCACACAACGATTCTGGGATCCTCTAGGCTCTTCTCAGCACCTGACGAAAGGAACAAGGATATATATATATATATATATTGTAATGATTAAATAGAGAACTAATTAAATAGCCACACGTTGTGGTAGCCAAAATATAATGATTAAAATGGAAACTAGATTAAATAAAATTATTAATTATTAAAAATAATTATTCATTAAAGGTACAATTTATTAGCCCTACTTTGGCACGCAAAATTAAATCAAAATTTAAAAACTAATTCTTTTTATATATAATTTGTGGCATTTTAGGAAAAATACAAACTTTTATATTATAAAAACAAACAGATCTGATCTCTTCTTCTCAGAGTCTTTACTGGGTTTGATAAGTAAGAAACAATCAAGATTATAAATTAAAGAATTAACAATTTAAACAAATTGAAACTAACGGAATACGAAATGAAAAGAAACGTAATATGACTATACCCTTAACTACCGTTTACAGGAAATTTAATTACTTTAGTTTGTACTTACAACTGCCTTTCTGGTACCAGACTTAATGATTTCGAAACTTGGGACACAATTCACAAAAAGGCCATTACTCATAGACTCTACACTTGAACAACACACGGTTGTATTTCGTGGATTACTCCTCCAGGAACTCGATTATCTGCGACTCCGGTCAACAGTTGGACGTATTAAATTTCGATGCCTTTTGCAGGAAATGTTATTTCAGAGCGCGTATATATTTGAACGGGGCGCTAAACCTTTTGTTTCAGCTTTTCAGATTATTTTTGTATAACTTGTCTCTCCTTTGAAATTACTAAAATTTGGACCACTCTGTTCGTACTCTGAATTTCGCTCCCTATCTCTCACTCTCTACCAGAAGATTCGTCAGACTGCAATCAACTTTCTTATTCGCCAGACAGCCACCAACTGACTTCCGAACAATGTGCGCAGTTTACGACAAAGCAAGCCGACACAGAGCTACCGTCGATTGTTGTTCTTTGAGATCGGTACCGCTAAGCAATTCATTATAATTTAAACAATTAACGGCAACAATTAATATATATATATATATATATATATATATATATAATGTAACACGGAAAACGAGCTTGGTTGTTTACTAGTCATGGTTCGTGTATGACGTATTGTCGGTGGCGTTTCTGCGACAATTCACGCGGGAAACGCTATAAATTAATAGCAAGACAAATAGCGAAATATAACAAAAGAAGTGATGATAGAAATATCACACGACGTTTCTGGAAACCTTGTTCCATTCTTCATGCTTGAAGAAAATAAAAACACAAGAGTCTGGAGCGACATAACCACTCTACACAGTTGACAAACTCAAAAAACTATCGTCACTTCTTTAGTCTGTATATGGCTATATTTCTTATTATTAAATTTTCTAAACAGACATATTTTTCATTTTAACGCAATAAATTATTGTGGAGCAGCTATTTTATAAGAAGGGAGCAGAATGTGCCCGGTCTTCAACGATAATGGTTGTGTTTTAGACACGAAAAACGTACTACTAGTTGTATGAGTAAAGAAACACTACCACGTTTTTTTGTTTTAAAAAAGGCTTTTGAGTGTTGTCAATTGACCAGTGCAGTTATGCTTCTCTAGGCTCTTTTTAGACGAAAGGTACAAAGATCCCAGAAACGTTGTGAGGTATTTATATTACCCTTTTTTGTCTGTATTGGCTATCTTTATAATTCACGAAATTTTGGAAGTTAACCCATTTATTTTTTGATCGTTTCGTTCAAAATAAATTGAAAAATGTGAGGATGTATTCATCATGTATATTATCTTACTTAACGTCCGTTTTATTAAAAACATCAACTTAATAAATTAACGACCATTTTAAAATCTAAAATATTTTATTCAACACAAGGACGTTTTTTTGTACTTTCATCCGGTTCTTATAGTTTTACGGTAACATTTTTTTGTCATATTGTGGGTGAAAAGACCAAACAAGATTTCAAATAAATAATTTACTTAGCATTTATTTATTCTCATTCTTAAACACTAAATTCATAGAATGATATATTGCAATTAAGGAATACTGAAAATAATTTTTTTAACTTTCAACATAAAGTTTTAAAAAAATCAGTACAAAATAGTAATTTTCATTTGAAAAAAAGTAGTTTCGTAATTACTTTAAAATTAGTAACATTAAATTTGAAATTACAAGAATATTGATAATTTATAATTTGATTTTTAATGTTATATTGTTTAACATTTTAAGATAAAAGTAAAAGATAATAAATTGTTTCGTATATTTGCGATTTGTAATATTGTTTATTAAATTTACTATATATGACAAACATTTTTGCTAACGTAGAAAATAACAAGCTGATTATAGTAGAAAAAAGTACCGAAATGTCGTTTAGTCGAATAAAATATTTAAAAATGTTTTTAAAAGAAGGTTGTTAGTTTATTAAATCGATAACAACATAAGTATGCCTGAAATTTTTAAGCGAGAATCGCTCTCATTCAGGATAAGATTAAAAGAACACCTTCGCCTTCTGTCTAAACAATTCAATGACATTTTAAAGAAAGTATGTTTTGTTTAACTTTGGGCATACGGTAAGAGTTGTCCGCTATTCCCATTGGAATAGTCGGCCAGCTGCCTCCTAAACTGGTCGAGGCACGGAGAAGGGAATGCTGCGTCCCCACAGAAAACTCCTCTCCGCTATCGGAAGGGTGTGGGACAAGTACCCAAGCCCGACCTACCTGATGCAGGTTTTTCTAGGGTTTGTCCTGCATTTCTTTAGGCGAATGACGGGTAGGATCCTTAAAATATAGCTCGGGGGCCCTAGTTAACTCTTGGCTACCTTCCTCTACTGCTCCACAACCCCCTTTCAAATTCTTTCATATGCTATAAGAGGGGAGTTGCCACTATGTGGATTACCCTATTCATAACCTGTCTACACCCAAAAAAAATTAATGTAACCAAAATAAAGCTTTAACAAGAATCTTACCGGGAAATCTATTGTAATATCAGGAACAATTTTTGTCAAATTAAGGAAGACATGACAACAGTTGGAAGAAAAGTTTCTCATTCATTCAAAAGCCTATGTGTTACATAGAAACTATTTATTTTATAAATAAATGTGGCAGACGAGTGAAGTGACGCAAAGAAAAACCTTTAATTAAAAATTAAAATAAATACTAAGAGTGACTGAAAGCTTTATTTTTCACGGAACAAAAATTAAAAAATTGGCAGAATCTTTTCCTTTATGTATATTTTAATTCACACTTACGTTTAACTCGCATGCCTTATTCAAAGTTTTTACACTAATATCGTACGGAATTTATACATTTTTTAATATATATGAACCACTTATCGTATTCAACCACTCTTCAAGTTCCGTTTTACAATATTGTAACTTCAGTCTTCGAAATAATTTAATTCAATACTCGATTGTGAGCTCCACGAGTGAGAAAAGTTAAGTCACTTTGAGTGAATATTCTTTTACCTCAGATGAATGGAATTTCGACGAAACACCTTCCACCCCGCTGTTGATCCTCCCAAGTAGAGATTCTGCCGCGAATTAAGTGTATAATGTCTGTTAGAATCTTGTATTGTCGATTTCTGTCTTCACCATCTACTAATAAATTAGATGCTACTTTCCTTTCAAAATATATTATGCAAGTACTACCACTGAAATTTAAATTAAATATTATTTAGCATACTTAAGAAGGGTTATAAATATTGGTAGAATTAAATTCTAAATTATTTTAGAGTCATTTTTAGAGCTACCAATAGGTGACTTTAATAAATAAATAAAAAAGTTGATAATTTATAATGAGACTTGAAATGTTTATGTATTCATCGGCTCAGTAACGTCGTTTCACTTTTTGGCTACTTCGGTGTCCAGTCTGTTAGCTCCACCTGGTGATCGTCCTACGTCTCAGGGGTGTCCAGACAGCAGCCTTCATTGCTAACAGGCTCTAACCCCTAAACAAATTATTATTTGCTTATCCCACTTTTTTCACAAGAATTGCATTAATCTATTTCGAAGAGTAGGTATTAAAAGTAATGTTCTACACTCTTTGCGGCGCAACAGTGACAGTGACTTTATTTTCCACACAGTATAGCCCTTATATTCAAACAATGAACCTGGTTAATTTTATTTTCGTTGATATTTATACACTGAGTGATTCCAAGAGTACCTCTACCCAGTGAGGGATGGCCGGAATTTTTGTCACTATAAATTATTAATTATATTTTTAAAAAATAGGTTCAAAATTACTTTATAAATTTTAAATGTATTATTAAACTACAAGAATATTGATAATTTTGTTTAAAATATTATATTGTATTGTTTTACATTTTCATATAGAAAAATAAGATAATAAATCTTTCGTAAATTTGTGGATTGTAATACTGTTTATTCTTTTCATCATATATAACAAAATTTTGGTTACCGTAGAAATATAACTCTACCTGATTAAATTCCGTTGTGTTGAATAATTTTTTTATATTTATATATATAATGATCAGTATCCTATTCATGCCCTAACCACTTTTAGTGGACAAAACTGGCCCATTTCACTAGTTGGTCAGATCACAAGTGGTCAGATTTTATCCCTTCTCAAATCTGTTTATGGTCTTGAGACCCGTCGTTGTCGTGTCTTTTGGAAAATAATTCTCCAGCTTCAAACCGCCGATAAATAATGACGTCGTTAAAAATAAAGTTTTCTGAAAGTTGCAATGGACTGCGGATGCAGATCTACGTTGGAAAGTTCGAAACAAAGTGACTTAAAAACGGAAATAACTGCGAACAGTGAGAAGCATATCACGCGGAAAGTGTTTTCCAATAATATTAAGTGTGTTCAGACTTGTACAGCCGCCCTTAATAACTGCACAACAACTTTTTGAACACCCTGTATAATTGAACTTGCATTGCACTATTATTACAGGTCATTTGCCATATATATTTCATAAAGTTGCAATTTTTTCCAGTGTTTATTTCTTCATTTACATTATAGAATGGAACGAGTCCCATTCTAATTCCTCTATATTATATAATTATCTAACCCACGGCCCAACCATTAAAATATTAAACATTCATACGTACATAATAAATTGCAATGCATCTATGAAAATTGTTCATTATTCCTAATTTTCATAATTTCCGTCCATTATTCTTCTATAAACTGGGATAAATTTATCCTACCGTATTTTTAAACCAACTTATTAAATGGTTCCCACTTGGACGCCTACGCAATATTCTCTTTAAATGCTACGTACGATGCACAGCCCCAATAGTGAAATTATATATTTTGCAATATTCACGCTACAGATCCTGCTCCACGACGGCGATGCTTTGCGGCACTGTCTGCATCGGCAACGACGTTGGGCAAGCGTAGATCCTCTGAGGCGGAGCTCCGCAACTAGTCCAACTGCAAACATGCTAAATAATTACCGCATTGTCCTGATCCGATCATAGCGGAGAGTAATTCTCTACTGACTGATACAAACACGTATGACGTAAGCTCTAAGTCAGCAGTACCACACAAATACGGAATTTCAATGCCACGTCAAGGACTTGAGGAAATATAAACCACCAGAGTTGTAATTTTCTCCTTAAAACTCACGATATTGTTCCTCATTCAATCTCTTCGAGTTTAATTGAAGTGACAGAAAATTTACACTTTCCTAATCACCATTGTTCTATTTATGCTCCATATTGTTGACACACATGCATAGAGCATGAATTCACACATACCTGCATGGTAAGTCATACATACATATATACATAGACGTTTTTAACATTTTGAGTTTCCATTTCACTAGCTTGCTTACGTAACACTTTTCGCTTTGGTGCAACAGTATTCTGATATATTGTAACTTAATTTTTAAGTTGGGTGTGTTCTATAGAGAAATTAATTAATAAAAAATATATAATTTATTTAATTACTGGTTTTTAATTAATATATTTAAAATTTGGATTATTGGGTCGATAAGTTCATGGTAGTATAAAAAAAAGACTCAAATTACAACATTATTTCGTTTAAATCAAACGGTCATGACTCGTGGACGTCGTGAAGCAGAAATATCGTCAAACGCATCACGATGCTGAAATACAGACATACCTTATCTCTGCGGCAGGTACCTGTGTTGTAGCTCAAGTAAGATTGTCGGAATTTCAGTCCGCGTGAGCATGGATTCCTCGGGTTCCCTTCCTCCTCAGCGACACGTAGTCCCGAAGTCGGGCAATGAACTCCGGCTCATTGGTTGCGGATTTTTTTATATCTGTGACTGCATTGGGCTGCGTTCTCTCTCACAAACACTGTATCACACAGTCGCTACTGTGACGCAACTCCGACGCACCTCCGACCCACCTCATACCACCTCCGACGCAAGTCCGTCACACTGCCATACACTGTCACACACACTTTTAGTTGTATCAGCTTCATTCGGCGTTGTTGCAGCTTCTTCTCCGAAAGAGCTATACGACAAAATTTGCTCGTTTCTCTTTACGACAGGTTGTACTATACGCGTATAGCAAAACAATGCAAACACGCCAACATGTTGAAGAAGAAGAAGAAACTTCACGAGAGATTTTTCTGTCGCATTTATATATCGTTCCTCCAGCTGGTAAAAAAAGTCATTCCCATTACCCATTTGGCCAAGTCGGTAAAGTTGTTTTGACCAGGTTGCCAGTAAATTCCAAAACTATAAATTATTTCCGCTAGTCTGCACAAAATTCATCAGAAAATTTATTTTTCTTAAAAGTTATTTAAATGAGGCGGTCCGTATGGAAAGGGCCGGCAGGAACACGATAGTGAAAGTTTAAATTCAATATGTCTTACGGTTTACGAAATATTAAGAATTTATTGAAAACAAAATTTACTAAATTTCTGATAAAAGTCTGCCCAGCCTTTTATTACTAAAGCAAACCATTATTTTTAAACGGCTGGATGACTTACGATGGTGGGCACTTTGCATCTGTTTATGAGTCTACTTTTCACTTTTCGTCTGTGACATTATAATGGGGGATACTTGATCGTACACACAATTTTGATTCTTTAAAGATAAACTTGCCATTTTATTAAACGAGTAAACATTTCAGAAGCGCGTTAAAAATTTCGACACTTATTTTTAAATTATAGAATTAGATTCACTTATTTTTGGCAATATATTCTGTATATTCATTATATAGTAGCTCCATTTTTATTTATATTAGTTACTGTGGTAAGAGCGAATCAATTTAGTCTTGTGTACAGAAGGGAGATTGCCGACTGATCTAGCTCTTCAGGATAGATTCTAGGTTTGGAGACGCAAGTGATTACTTTCCTCGCCGCATGGGGACGGAACGTCGAACCGGAGCGACCAGAAAACGGAAGTCAGCAGCTGGTAGAAAGGAAGCGAGTCTAAGTTGAAGCTAGTGCCCGTGCAGGGGCTGCAATATGAGTGAAAGGGCCCCAAGCTGGTGGTCGCAGTGTGAATATTACACGGCGGAAGGCCGTAATAAAACCAGTAAGCTGTCTCGTTAAGCATCACGCGATGTGTGGACTGCGGCCCCGGGGGACGGCTCTCTGGCTTACCTCGCCGTATGTCTTTCTTCAGGCGCCCCACCTCGACATTTATGGTGGCGTGCCACTTTATAATATCATTTACGCTCAAAGCTATAAACCGTCGCGTCACGTGTAAAATGCACCAAGTTTAAAGAGTGCCCAAAATGTATTTCGTTCAATACTTGACGCATAATTGTTTCTTTAATGGTTTGCTTTGCGATGACCCTGTGCAGTGCCTTGTTTCTACCACCACTACCGGAAAGAGGAGTCAGAGTAAATACATCTCCTACAAATTATATTATTCTGTGTTTGAGTCCAGAATGAGTTCTTTTACATTAAATTAAATAGCTCGTATAATCGTCATCTTAGCCATCTTTTACACAGGAAACATAGCTTAGATTTTGTACGACATAGTTATGATCTATATATTTTAATACACATAAAATCTATTCTTTCTAATAAATAAAGAAGAGTGTTTGTTTCTATGTTTGTATATATGTAGTTTTGTTTGTATGTTCCGCATAAAATCTACACCCGTTGAGCAAAGTCCACCAAATTTCGTACACGTGTTATTTGCGACAAGGAAAAAAACACTGTCGGGATGAGACACATCTACAACCCCCAGGAGCGGGGGTGGAAATATTCAAACATGCTAAAACAGCTGATATTTGAGTCTGATGAATATTTTTAGGGATCAAAGCAATTGATAGTGTTTTTACCGATGGCATGGAAAATGAGCTACGGCATGGAAAATGAGCTCCTCTGGGAACGGGGTTGAAGGGGCGTTACAAGAAAATAACGAGATTACAGCCGAGATTAGGGTCAAATCAAGGATTATGGATTTCGCTGAGTTTAATTATGACATTCAATTGGCCATTTAACCCCCAGGAACGGAGGTAGACGGGGGAGGAAAATCAATCACGGCCGATATTATCGTTGAATAAACATTTTTCTGGGTGAATTACCTTGATAGTATTTCTACCGATGTTGTTGTGGAAAATCTTAACCCCTTCTGCAAAGAGAAATGCTCATTTTTTGTGATGGGGTGGAGGGAGAAAATAACGCAAAAACAACAGAGATTCGAGTTAAATCGTGTTTATGGGTGTCTCTGAGTTTATATGTGACAATCGTGCGGGTGTGGGCGGGCATGGGCTGGGATAGAAGTGTCAAAAAATGTTAGCCTGTCGATATTGCGTCGAATAAACTTTTTCGGGGTCAATGAGACTCGTAATATTTTTAATATATTCTGAGTATAATTACAACCCTTGTAGGCTTGGGTGTAATAATTTTGATTCGTTCATGGATAAGACGCTGGAGACATCACCTAGCAACATTAAAATAATAAAAATAAAAAAACTTGTTTCGCATCTGAAGGTGTGTCAGTACTTTGAATTATTATAGGCGCTTCAGAAGAGCCTAAGCAATTTTTTGAATCCAGAACGTTTTTTTCACAAGTATGAACATTTTATGTCGGACCTGGGCTTTGCTGAAGCGTTTCACGAAAGAAAATTTACGTCCACGGTTGAGTAAAGAAGGTGAAAATTAAAATTGTTATTATACAATATGTGTTCGTGACCCCCGGTCTAACATTGTGAGATGACGCCACAGACCGCCACTGAGTTGTGTTCGCACTCTGCTTATGTTTCACCTCCAGAAACTCGCACCCTAAACAGTATAATATTACGCATATTTGTAGGGTTCCTTCCCCACGATCCGGTAAGGATAAAATCCCCTTATTTTAGGTGAAAAGAGAATATATATTGTAGTCATTTAAAAAGGGGGAACAAAACCCTTACCTGCGAACAAGTGGAACGTATGCCGGTCAGTGGATGAATAAACTCAGTTGCAAAATCCACTTTCATCTCGATATCAGGAAAAATTAACTTCCCTCAATTTCCTCGTTTCTGAAATAATATAAAACGGGTAATGAGAATAAAATGTCCTGGAATATTCTAAAAATTCTTAAATGTTCAACACATGTGTATGTATGTGTATGTGTATGTATGTGTTTATAAAAAACGAAACACAAACAACAATAAACAATTCAATAAATAGTTCTCGGTATTCACACGGTTTTTGCATATTTATATTTAAAAGCAACGTTTCGACGTTTCGCCTAGAAGATGACGACAGAGCATTTAGTCGTCGAAACGTTGCGTTTAAATATAAATATGCAAAACCCGTGTGAATACCGAGAACTATTTATTGAACAACCACACCAGGAAATACTTCAATCCTTGAACAAAAAACAATTTACAGTTATTGTATTTATTTTCTGATGTTTTGTGAGGATTTTCTTCAAAATAAATCTATTGACCTCAAAAAAATCTGAAGCCTCAGAAAGAATTCAATATTGTACCTTTAAATATTTATGAATAATATTAAATTTATTTTAATTTTTAAATATATTTACTCCTTTTTGTGTCTAATATACGATTGGGATGAATACATACCCAGGTCACCCCCTGCAATAAAACGAGAATTTAACCCAAATACATTAGTACGAATTTTCGGATCCCATAATACAGCGACGTTGTGTGCAAAATTAAGGGTTAGTACCTAAGGAACATTGAAACATTTTATAATGTTTTAACAACCTCGAAAAAAAAGTATTAGTGGAGCACTTCTGTCATATTGTGTGCAGGTATTTACGTATTATAATAATTAATGACCAGAAATGTCAGCAAAAATATGAGGTTTAATAAAACTAAAATTTCAATTCAGTTTTATATTATGGGTCTCTACATCGGAAATTGGCTTCACTGGGAAACGTTCGTCTCCAAAATATTGTTTTCAATAAATGCACTATATCGACTAGTTTCCCGAAAATATTTATTACAATTCTCATTTGAAATTTTATAAGCATACACTGACCATTTAAACACAAATTTCAAGCATTTATTTTTAAATTTAAATTGAATAGTTTTTATTCTGTATTTATATACTATTATTATATTCTTTTGAGTAGCTTTATATCTATTCCCACGTAAACGGTCTATTCTAATAATTTTCTTTAATTCAAAATAACCCGTTTTAGCAATTTACAGCTAAATTTTATTATCATGCACGAAGGTTTTCTTATATTGTCTAATGACATGTCTCGTTTTATGTTCGAGTCATAAATCATATGACTTGTTAGGTATTGTTTTCTGTTTAGTTCGTTGCCGCTTTAATAATTTATTTCAGTTCTTTGAAATGTCTATTCGACATTAATTTCTTCAGGTATGACCGCTCATGTTCTCTTTCGTCTTGGCTTATGCTGGTCCTGATTCCCTTGGAATACTAAAATAATTTCTTCCTTCACCAAATTTGGTAAGAATTTTCCGTCTTCAATTTACCTATTGTTGAAAACTTCTCTAAAACGCTCTTAAATTTTATCACCCTTTCCTTCTTTGTATTTTACCTTTCACGTCTCTGCATCTCTACAATCAATGTTTACAGTTTCAGGAACTTGCGCTGTAATTATATTTAATTTTGGAAATTATAATGGTTTTCTCTTCTTGAAGAAAGTTTCGTTATATGGCGCTACTCAAATTTCATGCGTTATTTCTTCGAAGTTTTGTTTCGGAAATTATATTTCAGTTATTCTATTTAAATTCCGAGTGACATATAATAGGTCTAATATTAACAACAAATCGTTCATAGTCATCATAGAAGAAATTAATTAACTCAAAACATTGTTTAATTTAATAATTCGTTATCTTTAGCTGTATTTGATCATTTCATTCGCTCATTTAATAATTAATTCATTATATGATCAATAATCTATTATGCTATTTAACTATATTACAAATACAATATGTAAATATGTACGCATAACACTAATTGATCATAGAATTCATGTGATACATAGAAGCCTACAGGCCGTAACTAAATTGATTTTGATAGGGCTTACGACGAAACGATATTAATCCTTTCATGGACAGTGACAAAAGGTGTTTGTAGTTATTCGCTGCCGGTTTTGTGCGCGAGGAAGGGTTTATATATGTCATATTAAATTAAATGCGGTGAGTAAGGAAGTCTAATATATAGAAAAACAACAGACAATTACGGTAAAAGTTATTAGAATAGAGGAACCTTCCGGAAAAAATATACTTCTACATTCCTTCCCGATGAAATTTTTGCTCTTCTTCATGCCAGCGAATACCTAAAAGTATCAGCACAAATCCAGCTCGAATAAATTTTATATTGGTATTAGATCATATTGAAAACTGGGCTGCAAAGTAAAACATTAATTGTAATGAAAATGAGAATACCTTATAATAATAAATATTATAATATGTATCAAGAAAAGAATAATTGTTTGCATTGACATATTAGAGTAATGCCAAATTTATTTTTAATCTCTCCTACCACATCATAAAATGCATTACATGTTATATTCCATAGATCCTTCAAGGATATGGAACGTATAAATATGTTTATTTTATTTATTATTGTATATGTAAGTAATATAAAATTGCATCCTATTTGAATTAATTGTTGGATAACAACAAACTAGTGCTACATTTGACGCAATTATTCATTTTATATATAGTTAAAAAAAACAACACATATTCATAAATCTATGAATGTTTATGTTTTAAACTGTGTGTGTAATACATCAACATAACGTCCAAAAGTCGAAAGGTTTTTTTTAACTATGGGAAGAAAATTGTCAAATTAAATGTACTTAAGTGGAGGTGCTTTTCTCCATTATCCTCTATAATATATGGTGTAATATTGGGGATATTTGTGTCTTTAAAATCAGATGATTTTGTATAGCCAATATTAAAAAAAATATTAGATTTCATATTTAATATAATTTGACAATTATAAATTATTAACTAAATAAACAATTCAGCCAATATGTAAAAAATGATTAATTAATTAAATAAAAAAATCAGTATATAAGACTCTTCGTACGCAATTTTGGGGATTCTGAGGTATACGGTTAATGAGCAGTTTTGAATGTATATTTATTTATAACCATGGACTGCGTCGTATTATTTAGCATATAGTGTTATAATTGCACATATCCAAAACTTCACTGTACCAGTTTACACAAAATTTTGGGTGAAACGTTGAACTGATTTTTTGGTTTAATTAATAAATAATTTTTCCTGGCATATTGGCTGAATTGTTTATTTATTTATCAGAAGCTTATATAGTTACAGAACTCATGCGTAATATTAGTAATGGATTTTTCAAAAACACATGTTTAATAGTACATGCTGACTATTACATTATGTTTTTGTGTCTATCAACTCAGAATTGAAAATTAAAAATTATCTATTCTTACGAATTACCGTAGAGAATTATGCCGTATTTATAGCAGTTAAAGTATCCAAATGATTTTTTTCCCATTTTCACTTCGTATTGTTCTGATAGAATATGCAGCTCTTAGCTTTCAGTGTAAACAAATTTTTATTGTACTATTAAACCTATTATTATTGTACGATTTAACTTATTATTCGCATTTAATCTTACGATATTTAATTTTATAAATTTCATAATTTGATTAATGTTAATTATTAATTAATGTTTAATTAATTAATTCAGTGTCTCCTTTGTTATTAATACAGAATAAACAGGAAAAATACATAACAATTTACTGCATTGGCTTCATTGGCTTATCAATTAATTGTTAGAAACTTATTTAATAATGCATCATTAATCAAATTATCAAATTACACATCTAAAACGGAATTCCATATCCCGGCGTTTCGTCTACTATTTTGGGACTTCATCTGGTAATAGACAGTTTTGTCAGTATATATATATATATATATATATATATATATATATATCGTATATATCTTAAAATTAGTTTTCGAAATATAAATTTTGTGTCATGGACTGTGTTCTATGACGGTTGTTAGAATACCTTCAATTTATTCGAAGTAAATCGCATTAAATCTATATTCATATAATTCTGCGAAGTTACATTTTAATTTAATACGAGTGTATAAGGAATAATTATAATGAAACCAAAAGAAAATTTCCATTTATTTCTTCTGTTTAAAAAATGTATATTTCCTGCTTTTTATAATTCTTATTATTATGAATGTTTATTTGTAGCTGGTAAAGAGTGTGCAGAATGAGCTGGAATATTGCGAGGGAGGTGAGCGATATAGCTGATTTGCCTCCCCTCCTGGCGGTGGCTCTTGACAGCAAAGTTTCCCCCGTTCTGCCACCACCCAATCTACATTAACAACCGAGTTGTATGCTTTAAAAAGCGAGGGGTAGGCGTTCGATTGGTCGCTGCCCACCAATGTCGCTTCTCGTACTTCACCACTTTTCCTTCACTTGTTACTTTCGTGAAACCTTTTGGAGTGTGGTCGTGTTTGCGATTACCCGAAGTTCGAGAAAAGATATATTTATTTCTCTACTAACAATGTGATTAATATTTACCTTACCAAAGAAATTTGTTAGATTACAAAGTTAACATAAATAACTGCATGTATTTGTAGCAAATGAAGATTTTGATGTCATACGTTTTATCCTGTCCTATTTTGTTGCAAATTATTCAACGCTCACTAAATTGCCTTGGATTAATTTACGGTATTTTTATTAATATCCACGAATTATATTAATACTTCTAAAATTTCAATTTAATTGATTTATTTTAATAAATTAAATTATAAATTAATTAAATTATAATAATTATAAATAAATTAAATAATTATATCAGTGTTTTATTTAAATCATTTAATTTAATTTTTGTTAAAAACCTTGAACAAAGAAATTTTGATAAACTGAATGGCATATATAATAAAATGTTTAGACCGTAATACATGCTATACTGGACAAACTAACCTAGCGTTAAAAAATCCAATCAATGAACTCAAAAATAAGTTTAATGTAATGTTCAACTTATCTCCACAACTATAATTTTGATTGGCATAATATTATAATGTAATATTATACATTGTTATTGAAATTAAATAATCATAACAAACATAAATATTATTATATAATTAAAATCAGTTCCATTAATTCGTTGTTAACTTAAAACCTCGAGCAATATAAATAACTATTTATATAAATCTATTTATATATAATAAACTATTTATAAAAATCTTAAAACTCATTATTATAACTCATCACTTTTCGGCTACAACAGACACGGAAGCACGACAATGCTTTTCAAAATTAATTCAAATTTAATGTGTATAAAATTAAAGAAATTTAGGAACTTAATCATTGGAAATATTAAAAATGTATACAAACAAATTACAAATTTTAATTTGTTTTAAATAATTTAAAGAAAATATTTTATGTGCACGCTAAAAATGTTTTCATGGAATTTAAGTATCAGAATATTCAAGATCTTTGAATAAATTTTAGATTATAATACATAATATATAATTTTATTGTTCATCTCAAGAAGTCCCAGATTCATTTAATTAATAACATTGTTAATTAATAAAACATATCTGGTAGTTTGGACCTTATATGTGCTTATTTACTTTTAATATTCCTGGATTTCGCACTATATATTCCATTAAATACTCTAGTCTGCCTTCTTCAAAAGAAACTTTCGTGAAATTTGTACTTTAATTTTCACCGTTTCACCATTTTCAATAAAATAATATTTTTTCCTTTACATTCGATCAAAAATCCAAGTGTAAATATGTAACTAACGAATTGCTTCTATTTTCTTCAAACGTTTTTTTAATTTAATTTTATAAATTGCTTCCAACTTTAGCCAATTTTCTATTATCCAAATAACTTTTTTAAAATGTGATTGATCTAAACCTGGGTTTTGCATTGAATTAATATAAATTACTAGTTATCGGTCTTAATTAAAAGTAAATTATTAAATATTTAAGGAATATTATTTCAAGGTTTCTCTACAAAACAAAGTCAATTTTAACCGCCGTACAAATTCTTAGATGAAAACTTTAAGTAAATTACTCATTTTGAAATTTTTTATCTTTATCTTTTTTGATTGTCTACATGGAAGTCATTTTAGAAAAATTTACACTTCACATTTTCGGCACAAAATAAGCCATTTTAAATATGTTCTCCGTAAATACTAAGAATAGGTTTATTTATATTCTGCATAGTTTTAGAACCGAAGCTATTTAGGTAAATTTTTCATTTCCTTCATCATTAGTTTAGAATTATTCTTCAAAAACGGAAAATAAAATCTGTAGGTTGACCCTAGGCTGTGTCATAATGGGAGCGACCTCTATAAATAACAAAAGTGAGTGATAGTTCTGGCGTAAACTGAGCAGCAAAACACGATATTAGAAACATTTCCCTCAATTTCAGCACATGATTGCTTCCAAAATTCATGCTACGTTAAATTTTGGAAACAACAAGGTAAACAGAAATAATCAGAATTCATAAGGAAATATATAATTATGTGCGTAAAAAAACTCCAATTTTTCATTATTTAAGTAAGTAATTATAATTTGTAGTAATTAATAGTAATTTAACGTTTGGTTTTTAATTTTGAGTTGGAACAATTGAAAGAATCCAGGTTTGGGCTAACAAATTTTTTTTTGCTAAAGGAAAACAAAAATTGAAAATTCTGTAAAATTTATTTAAACCCCATTAGAATGATAAATTTGATTTTTCATTTAAGTTTTAAATATAGTTTAAGAGTTTAAGCATAATATATATTGAATTACCAGAGACATATTATATATATAACAGCAAACAGCAAATGATTAATATAACCGTGCCTTTCACATATATTTTCGAAGTATTTTAATTTTTACCATACCGAAATTTTCATACATAAAAAATTAATTATTACTCGGTTCGGCGCTGAGAAATAGTTTGTAATATTAAACAAAATCATTTGTGATATAATTCAACGGAGGAGGGCATGGAAACAGATTCTTCCCAACTTTCCAAATTGATTGAGGACTAGAAAGGACGTGACGGTAGAAGAGTTTGGACGTATAGTGTCCTAGAAAGTCGTTTCGAAGTCTACGAGGTCCAGAAATGAATTTTTGTTGAGTTAAGTCAGAGATGAAAATGTCATTGAGGATATATTGTCCAGTAGAGACAGAGTTTTTGAAAGTCGCAAGTAGATGTTGGAGCGTACAGCGTTTTATTTTCAGGTCTTCGGGATAAAGGATTGACATAGCACATCAATTTTCATTGCCGAAACGCAAAGACTTTCGTTTTCGTGTGTCAGACAATGCCCTATCTGAGTGAAGACACGCCCGCACGACAACGCTCGCCCCTCTACGCGGAGAACCAGTTTTGCAATAATAAAATTTATTGTATGTAATTTAAAAAAATGGAAATGGTCACAAATTTTCGCTCCGTTACTTATCATGAAGGAGAAGGTGACTCGATTTAAATATTATCGTGTAAAAGAATGAATCGATAATTAATTGGAACTATATAAATATTTGTTCTTCAAAAACTATTTATTTCAGAGTTAGATTATTTTATATTAGATTAATAAATTTAATTTGAAACAACTAAATTTATATTTTGTTTAACAACCCTTAAATTTACTATTTGAAGAGCCATTTATATTTAATATAAAATTAAATATAAACCCAACAACCCTGATTATTGATTACAATTTCATGACAGCACAAATTGTACTAGAATATATAATTCTTTCTGTCTAAAATTATATATTTAATGATACAGTAAAAATTATTAGTTAAATTGGTGACAACATGTAAAATATTGACTCAAATTACTTAATAATTAATACAAAATATATTCTTCCCGTTTACATTGTATAATTGCAATAATTAAGCACACTTGTAGCTTCAAACAAATGTTAAATTACAATAATTGCAGATACTCCGTGGCTAACTTAAAAACCGACTGCCGACTATATCTCCGTTCTGATTATGTATACGGTTTCTAGTTGACATGGGTGCAATATATGTTGTCCTTATCACATACGTTAAGGGGTCTATTGCGATTCCGACACGCACACATTCTATTAAACAATTTCGTTTCAGTCACTTAGACCACAAATTCTGACCGATAAATTGGATATAATATTCAAGAACTTAAATCCAGCTGCTTGCATCGCGTTTTCTACATAAAATTTTACGTGTAGTAATTTCTTATTAATTTAATCCCCGCAGGTTTGTTTTTGAAGGTGTAGACAGGTTATGTATAGGGTAATCCACGTAGTGGCAACTCCCCTCTTATAGCATAGGAAAGGGAAATAAAAGGGGGGTTGCGGAATGGTAGAGGAAGGTAGCCAAGGGTTAAGTAGGGCCCTCGGTCTATGGTTTAAAGATCCCACCCGGAAATTCACCTAAAAGTGATGCAGGGAAAACCCTAGAAAAATCTGCATCAGGTAGGTCGGGCATTTGATACTTGTCCCACGCCCTTCCGATGGCGGGAGAGGGGTATGTTGTGGGGTCGCAGCTTTCCCCTCGCCGAGCCTTGACCAGTTGGCCGACTATTCCAACCGAAAAACATAGCCATTAAAATGTTTTAATGTATTTTATTTAACCAAATTAGAGTCACCAAGTGTAGTTCTTCTCCTTAATTTTTATTATGGGTAACAGGAGCTTTCGGCTGTATTCTCCATTATTCTGTAACACTTCTTAGACATATGTTATTTATGTACATAAATATAACAACATACAATTAGATATATACTTTTAAATTTATTGTTTTATAAATCATAATATTACAATACAATCCTATAAGCAAATTAGTTGGCCTATGAACAAGGTAGTTCTGCTTTGCCGTGATGAGATCTTCTCCAGCGACTGGTCCTTAGATATTCCTTACATCACTTGGACATTTACCGTTAAACCTCCTTGGTTTCTGTATTTGCAGAAGACAGTTCAGGAATGTGTTGGTGTGGTTCTATAGTTCATTTTTTGTGATAATTAATCCTTCTTTCAGCTACGACATATTTCCCGTATGTTACTTTAAAAGATTTACCAAGTGTGTCATTTAGACACATCCCATGAGGCATTGGAGAACTTACGTAATATTTTTATTAGACTTGTTCATGCAACACTAAGTTCGATACCAGTTGAGGATTTTTTTATTGGTACGGAGTTTATTTTCAAGTAGTAGTTTGGACCTTATACTAATCAATCATAATTTACTTAACCTTTTATTAAGTTTTTTAATTACGTTATCCTAACGAATCCCGACGTTTATTCTACTTTTTATAACATTAATAATAACTTAACCTGTTTTGTAGATGCTGTAACAGGATTTTTTAAACAATATTTTATATTTTGAGTACATTTAATATTCTTCACATATATTTGTAATTATAAATATATTATTAGGTTCTAATTTCCATGAATGCTCGATCATTAACAAGCAAAACAGAAAAGAAACCACTGTTTGCGTGTTAGACAAAAAAAAATTATTCTTAACATCTATAAATATCTGAAAACGGGAGAATGTGGAGGCTGATCTAAAAGTATGAATAGCGCGGTCCAAGAAGTCCAACAGCGAGATCTATTAGTTTACATGAAACGCGAGTAAACAGTTTTGACGGAGAGACTCAAATAATAATCGCAAAGTTGGAAGCAAATGGTTTTGCTTCACACAGACTGAACTAAATTTCGCATAGAGGCATCAAGGAGACCTATGTCCGTGGGGCTGACTGAGGGGCGGTTGTTCCAAAGTTCCAGGTGGCAGAGAACGAGAACATCGACTGTGTGTATTAAAAATTTAATGTATAGAATCAGTGAATAATGGCCTTTTTAGTGAGTGTTGTCCTCAAGCTCCAAGAATCAGATCTGGTACCAGAAAGACATTCGTGAGTACAAAACAATTATTTAAAATATGTAAACGAGTATTAAAGGTAGAAGTCAGATTTCGTTCGTTTCTCTTTTCATTTAGTTTCTTTCATTTCGTTTATTTTCATATTGTATTAAGTTAGCTTCAATGAGTTTGAATTGTTAATGTTAGTTTATTAAATTGGATTGTTCTGACTATCAAACCCAGTAGTGACCCTCAGATAAAGAGAATTTCGACGTATTTGATTGTAAAATATAAAGTTGTATTTTTCCTAGAACGCCACGAATTGCAAAAATGAAATAAAATATTTGTTTGTTAACTTGATGAAATTCGGCGTATAAAGTAGGGATTACAATTTGTACTTTTAAAGAATAAATTTTTAAATCTTAATAATATTGTTAATTAATTCTTTTAATCAAGACCACCTTTTACTTATTATATATATATGAGATGTTTAAGAGTGATATGTTTTCTTCATATTTTGATACGAAAGGAACGAGGAATAAAATTTAGTCAAAGCCAAGAAGATTAAAAAGATTCAAACCTGTTGATCTCCCAAACCACTTCTTCTAAAGGAACTTATCTGCGCATTTAAAACTACAGCGGATGATCATTGTAACATTGCTCTTACTGATATGTATTATCAGTATATAGTATATGTATATAGCATTATTTATTATATTAAGTATCTTCATAAAATGTATTCATTTTCTGTCAAGCTGATCGATTTTACATAAGTAAGGAGTCAATAAAAAATTATTTTTGTTCTATGTGGAGAGGCAGGAGGAATACCTTCACAATTTCCTTATCTGCTGATACTTCTTAAGGCCTGCGTACATTCCATCCTTCCAGGGTTTCCAATTCTCTACATTTTGTTATCCGGTTTTCCGGTTACGTCCTACGTTTCCGGGTCTAAATTATGTATGTATTTGTATGCCGTTTAGATTAACACGTGGCCACGGGTGTTTTCGTGGGACGATGTTTACTTGTCCAGATATGTTCGATAACTTTTGAAGTATAATTATGGCGAATATATCCGAAGCTGCTGTTACTGTTATTAAAAAAAGTTAGAACATTTACATTTTGTGTCTCTGATTTCGTTATTACGTATAAATAAAATAATGCAACAGTCATATTAAAAAATAACATTTTAATAAAAATTACATGAATCCGTACTAAATGAATAAGAAAGATAGCCAATACAAATAAAAAAAGGGTAGTACAAATACCACACAACGTTTCTGGGATCCTTGTACCTTTCGTCAGGCGCTAAGAAGAGCCTACAGAAACACAACTGCAATGGTTTCTCTAGGCTCTTCTTAGCACCTGACGAAAGGCACAAGGATCCCAGAAACGTTGTGCGGTATTTATATTATCCTTTTTTGTCTGTATTGGCTATCTTTCTTATTCATTATTTTCTATCAGACGTAAATTTTTTCATTTGAATCCATATTAGTTCATTGCTTTTTGTTTGTATTACAGATGATAATGGTTGACAGCTACCAACCTTAGATAATTTTTATGGTATCAAAATAAAAATTATACTGCGGCTGTAAAATAATCGTTTTAAAACATAGAATAAAGCTACATAACCGTCCATCTATAGGTTGTATACAATTTATTAAATATTATTTGTACTGCTTTAACCACATTATATTTTAATTATTTAATTAAAGTAGACTTTAACATTTTAATCTCACTAATATTATAAAATCATTTTCATCTAATTATTACATCCGATAAGATTGTTAATCAAACCACAATGAATTACCGTAAAATTGCCGGGGGTTATAAATGCGTTCATTATTCGCGGCATTTACAAACGAAATAATGACACACAACACACGGCTCCCTATGTTCTCGTGTAGACTTCTATAGATGTGGTGAAATTGTCTCTTGCGCAATATTTTGTAAATATTTCTCCTCACGGTTGATTTGGGGCGGACTGAATTTCGTTATTATCCGCAATTGAACTAACAACCATAAAGCCATTGGGTGACACGGGCGTGCTCGCCCGCCCACGCCGCGGCCTGCGAGAGGACTTCTGCTGCTAAAAGCTACCAGATTTTACCATTCGACGGCACACACATGTTTGTGCTCTGATTGTCATGACTTGCAGCCGAGCAGATCATGTTTATTATGCTTCATTGTGAGGGCGACAGGGTAAAATTAAAACCTGATACAAAAATACGACTCGACCATAACTTTTATTTCGTTTTGTTTGCAGTTCCCAAATATGTATGAATATTTCAAATTTCGCCCCCCCCCCTCCCCCAATTCTCTCTCTCTCTGGCCCACAAATCACGGTAGAGCCGGTAGCGGCTGTAAATCACGGGGTGCAGAATTCGCACGGCTCGTTTGAGGGCGGGAATGGCGAGAGGGAGAGTTTCTTACTCTCCAGCTGTTACACGGCCCAAGCAAGCCAATACACACGTGGTCAGTGGGTCTCTAATGACGCCAGAAATATATGTTAGAAATATTATCCGTGGAATAAAAAAAAATAGCAGACGACTGAGGTAATTAGCAATCCGTATACTTTCTCTGCAACACGTCCGATCGATGTTTTCATTTAGATAGCAATCGAGTTTACTTTCAAGTCGAATATTTTCCACCGACGACTGTTAATTATCACTCTCAATATTGATAGTTGTTTTTCTTTTCAGGTAGAATTTGAACACAGTTCCCGATTTGTTTTGTGCCGGTTTATTTTTACTCTTTCCCTTTGTAGTGGTTTCCTTTCATTCTGTAGCGTCTTCTTCACATCCATGAGATGATATCGTCTAGTTCACGGGCACAATTCGCATATTTTGATTTTTGTTTCATAATTCCAGTATAGTTGTACGCTCCACACGTCTTATACTCTCGACTAAATTCCGTGGAAGTGATAGCTTATACAATATCATATGGTCTTTCATATTTATTTGGAAAACTTGAATATTAACCCAATCGTCCGGGTCCCTATCCGACTAAACCCTAATGATATATAAAAATTGAACACTACTCAATATCCTTCTAAATGCTTATTTCTATAATTTCGTTCTGAATACTGTAAAACTTAAGAAGAATTTAAATGGCATTGCAGATTCATGAACGAAATGTTCCATATTAAATTCAACAATTCGGCCATTAAAGTAAAAAATAATACGAATTATTAAAATAATTTAATATATTTAAAAAAATTAATTTAAATTGAAAAATCCTCTCAATAGTTGTGAAGATATAAGAGTATTTTCTCCTGAAATGAGTGAGAAAATCGCACTTTACAAATATACATCCTACACATTTCATTTAATTAATTTAAATAATATTCTACAAATTTTTACTTAATCATATATTATTATGATTGTAAGGTCTTGCTTTCTTTGAATTTTTATAAGTCTCAATGCTTTTGCAACATCTGAAGAGAGCCCAATAAATAAGTGATGAAAATTTGTGATTCTTATATTATATTGTTGAAAAAAATTGAATTCGTAATAAATTTCTAAATAAATACACTGATACTTTCGTTTATTTAAAGAAATCGAAAAATACAATTGATAAAATATTCGTAACTTAGTTTATCATTTCAAAGAATATTTAGAAAACCAATATCTATCAATTGGATCAGTTGCCATATTTTATATATAGATAGTAATTATAAATTCATATAACTTTCTAAAATGTTGTACAGTAAGCATGTTATTCACTTAATGTTCAAAAAACAGCAATTAAAACCAAGACAGAAAAATCAGTATTCACAATATTATAATACAGAATTAAAATATTTATTCTTTAAAAATTTATCTCCAAGTGATTGCTCAAATTATTTAATTTTGGCATGAAATTAAAATCAACTTAAATTGTTACAATCTATGATAAATGTTATTCTTATATATATTGTAATACCAATTAAACAGGCTATTAATTGTTTTTAATATAATTTCATTGTTTGCGGTACGGGTGCTTAAAGACGACAATCAAGGCGGGTTTTTCTTTGTTAACAATCGAGACTGGAAACCGCGCGCTTAGAGAACTCAGACTGCGGGCAGACGCGAAACGAAAAAGTATGCGTCGAGAACTGGGACATAGCAGTTCGGTCCACATGGAGAAATAAAAACAGTAAAAGTCTGCGGATCCAGAATTATGAATAGGAGTATCTAGGAAGTTCAACAGTGAGATATAATAGTTTACATAAAACGCATGTAAACAGTTTGACGGAGAGACTCATAAAATCGCAGTTTGGAAGCAGAAGTTTTGCTTCACAAACTGAACCAATTTTCGCATAGAGGGATTTTGAGGAGATCTACGTCCGGCAACTGGCTGAGGGTGAGCTAATCCAGGTTCGAGGATAGCAGAGATCCAGAGCAATTACCATGTGTTCAAAATCTAATGAGTAGAATCTGTGTATAATTGCCTGTTTAGAGGGTGTTGACTTCAAGATACAAGAGTCCGAATTGGTACCAGTAGCACTGTTGTGAGTACAAAACAATTATTAATGACTGTAAACGAAAATTAACGGTATAGTCAGATTTCGTTCGCGTTTTTCTTTTCATTCGTATTCTTTTACTTTTTGTATTTAATATTGTATTCCGTTAACTTCAATGAGTTTGGATTGTTAATATTTTAGTTCATTGCATTTGTTCTTTCTATCAGACCCAGTGGTGACCCTGAGATAATGAGAAATTCAACGTAATTGATTGTAAAATTAGAAAGCTATATTTTCAATGAACGCCACGAATTAATCAAATAAAATTTGAATATTTGATTGTTAAATTGATGGAATTCGGCGTGCAAAGCAATTATCAACAATAAATTTTAAATACATAATAATTTTGTTAATTATTCCTATTAATTATGACCACCTTTTTAATCATTACATAAATGGCTTCCTAAACTTTTTAATCATTACAATATATATATATATATATATATATATATATATATATATAAATGTGTGTGTGTGTGTGAGTGAGTGTGAGTGTGTATGTGTGTATAAATTAACAGTTTTGTCTTCATATGTCTGTTGAAGGTTCACATCAGAACCGAAAAGTGGTGTACTTTTATCGCCTTTTAAGAAAAAGTTACTCTTTCGAAAATTTGAACAATCTCGCTCAGTGGTCTGGAAAGGCGAAGGGGAAGTGGGCGGTCAAGTCATCTGGCCGCTCATCGCACGATATCCGTTTGTACGCTCAACGCACATCCACACATAGCACAGCTCTTATTGGAGTTTTCTAATAACTAACACAATTTGATTTTAGCCCAACATGTTCTTTCACCCAGTATATTTTCTTGGAAAGGAATATAATTAATTTAAAGAAATATTAATAACTGAAAAGTTATTAAAACTTATTTTCTCGGAACTAGTAACGAAATACGGTAGAAAAGAACAAATGAAAAAATGCTATTTAACCTGTATATATGCATAGTATGCGAATGTTTTCCGACTGATGAGATAACTGCTTATATAAAGTTCTGTAAAATGGTTCAATGGCTATGTCGATCGACAATATTACAAAAGTATGAGATAGAAAGTTACTGCGCAAATAAGTTTATAGAAAATTAACGAATACAGCCAGTTCCTTTTTTGCAGTTACCAAGAAAGCCGCAAATAAAATTATAATAAAAATAATTAATTTTATGGAATTTAACTGTCGTACACACTGAGCACAAAAAATCAAGAATATTATAGCTAAGAAATAAATTAATGACATTTATTGTGAAAAATTTCAATTAACTCAGAAAACAAGAAATGCAATACTAATATTCATAACTGGTTGTCTTTCGTTGTTATGAACATTTAATAGTCATAATTTATGCCTCAGAGGCAAAAAAAGAATTTCATCACAAATAAGAATTATCGAATGTCATAGTTACCGACTCATTTTTGGTGATTTTAGACTAAATTTGATACATGCCACTTATTAAAAAATTGTATGAATCAGAAATAAGAATGTCAATTGTTCACATTCACCCTGACCTGGCTTAGTCCATCCACTGCATTTGAGATTTGGATCTGAAATCCAAGCCAAATTAAAACAGTTGAAGATTTGGTATTGTCGAGTCTTTCGATGATAAGTAATCTAGGAGAAAGTTATCAAATGCGTTAAATGTCATAACATTTGCTCATCGAACCATTGGCATGCGTAAAATTTTCGATATAATGAGGGGCTTAACTTTTTTTTTTTACGTATACTTGAATACATCAAGTGTATTAGTGTCTGACTGACTGAAAAGTGAGCTGATTATTAGGTGCCTTTCGCAAATGAGGTATTTTCAAAGCGGGATTATTCTGCGCCAGCGTTTTCGGGCATCATTACAAACGACAAACAAGAGACGTGTATGCGAGTACCTAAGCAGCGAAAAGCGACCCAACCTTAACGTCATGACAGCTAATCGATCGGGCCCTTTTACAGCAAGGATTACTCAAAGCTGGTAAAAGACACTTTGTTACCAGAGTCTCTTTTTTTTTTTACTGCGAGTTGACTGGACCGGACTATGAATGCAATATAAAAAGTCTTTGCTGTGAAATAAATTACCCAGGCGTCCACAGGGTTTCCCTAAAAAAATCTCATTTATCGCAATGGCCACGATATTAAACATCCTCGATATTCAGTCGCTAACTCTCAAACAGCTATTTCAGAATATGATTTGTAATTCCTAGCTGCGAATCCATATACGTTATGGAAAGCTGACCAATCAAGAGCCAGCAAGCACAGAGCCCCTGCTTACGATATCCCCGGATTATTTCAACTCCCCCATCCCCTGGAAAAAAAACTCAATTTGCTTGTAGCGATTTGGAAAGAACTTTTTGATCGAATTTAGGGCGGAAGGGAGAGAGGGGATGCTGGCGAGGGAAGCATGATGGTCAAACGTATGGGACTAAGTTATCGGGACTGGCCATTCACAGTCCACAAGATGGAGAGACCGTGCATTATGTTGATAGCGACGCGAGGTACAGCAGTGGTCTCCAAAGAAGTACCTTTTCTACTGCTGTGCTTATGTGCGACGTTCAATGGAAAGTCCTATATATGCATCCCAACTCAATAATATTACAGACGCAATGTTGCGTAGTGAAACTATATGGCCGTATGCAAAATAGTTCCATATATTAGTTCGCTGTCAGTCAAACAACAAATTAAACTGCTCTAACATTTGTAGGTATTTTAAAAAACTATTATTGATTTATAGACAATTTTAATACGACGATACAAATTTAATTATTCCCCTCAAGGTAACACCGGTCGATGACCCGGTATTTGGAACGAATTTTTGTGATGTTTAAGATTTAAAATTGTTGATTGTATATATTTTAAGTGCTAATTAAACGCTATATAATATTATATCTATATATTTCCATGTGTCTTTGTAACACAAATTATTGTGAAATATCCATTACCACTCTGACGTTTACAACTTAAAATATTTGGGACGAGTATATCGAAATTAATATAATTAGCATACGACTTAATTAATGTATGATCAAAAGTGTCAAGAATATATATTTTTATTTTGCTTCTAATTAACAATATTCAACAGTTTCATTGAAATATGTAAATTATAAAAGGGTCTCAGCGTGGGTAAGGTAATGAGATTTACATGACCGAATACCAAATATCTATTAGAAATATATTCATAATCAATTAATAATTCCTCAATTTTATTACGAGAATCAAAACAAAATGTATTAAAAAAGAAATTTTTGTATTTCTAGTTTTAGTACACATTCACATAAATCTTAAGAAAAAAAATCTACAAGCATTAACTAAAATATAATTAGAGTTTCCTTCTAATTATTAATAAAATCATATAATTGGATTTATCATCATATAAGTAAGCTTAATTCAATATTATGATAGTAAATGTAAAATCGTACTACTTTAAATTAAATGGCTTATACTTACCGACTCACACAAACCTGAAGCTACCATAGGATGGGAAACATGGTTTAATATTAACTTTAATTACGAACGCAATTATTGTTAAACTACAGGAAACAAAATTTAGGTTAGCTTCTACCGATAATATCCCTACAGTTTTCCATTACGAATCTGACTCCATTCCGTTCCCGGAAACATCTGAACCATAATCATAAATTTAATATTAAAGTTACTCTGACATTTATATCGGTAATTTAGTAAGTAAACAGAAAAACTGCCCATTTGTTAGAAAAAAACTGTTTTGATTAGCTCACTGTTAAAAACTTGTCTGAGGAAATTAATTACTTCACAAGACTGGGTAGTCAACATTAAATGTTAATAATCAAGAGTTTGAAAACTATTTTCGATAAATTTGTTGTTATAAACGAATCTACTTATGTGTGTCATATTATTATTTATTTCAATTAGCCCCATGAATTTTCCCCTCATCAAAATCATTTCGGTTACAACCGTCATAGGATGCAGCCTATGGCACAAAATTTATGGTTAGACATCTAATTTGAACATATATATTAATTAAATCAAAATTGTGAGTATAATAATTTATATTCTACCATAATTAAATCAAATTTGTTAAGTTGAATAATTTATGTAATTAAATTTATTTTCATTTTAAATTTCCAATTTATTGCATGGACTTTACTTATAGTTAACGTCGTGAATAAATTTATTAACCTGGCGAAGTCCCAAATTAATGTCCGAAACGTCAACATATTCTTAGTTATTTTTAAATTTAAATAATACATTCCTGTTCAGACAAGTTGGCCGTTATGATTTTAATTATTTAATCTGCACCATCAGGTAATAAAATATTTTCTTACAAGTACTTTGTTCGCATTTATTTACGTAAATTTCACGTCCGACTTTGCCTCACAACATTCATGCGTAAAACTCGAAAATTACGGTCTTGGTATAGCCCACTGTTATTGTCGATTAAATGGTGCAAGTTAAAATATAACTTGTAAAATAATTTTCTTAGCATTGAAATAAAAATTTAATGTGACAGTTTTGTCGCCGCCAACTACACGTTCCATCTGAATTTTATTTTCGGCCAACCGCACGCACACTTCAGATGATTTTTACGATATTAATAACTGTATTTTATTAAGCGAAGTCGATTGTCTATCTGACTTTTAAAGTGACATATTATTGACCGTTGAATGCATGTCTGAAATTTTATGAGCAAGCGTCTCATAATTTCAGGTTAAAACAATACAATCAAATACAAGTTCGTATATTTCAATAAGTATAATTTTATAATTATTCCACTTAAAAGTACAAGAATGAAAACTAAGGCATTGAAAATTCTGATTTAGTAGTAAACATTATGTTAATTAATCAAAATAAACTGAACATATATAATTTAACAGGATATTACAAATTACTTGGATAAATTTTAAATCAAATATTTTGGTTCAAGAAATAATAGTATTCCTTCAGTTTTAAACACATCACAAATTAATATACACTACTGTGCTTATGTTGAGAGTATATAAGGTCTACATATATATTTTATTAGAAACTGGTGATATGTTTAATTGATAAATAAAGGTCATTAGTCGCAAACGAGTAAGTATTCAGGCGGAAATGGATAATTAATTTTAAAGAATATTGGCTGGCAATTATACCAAGCTAATTATTTGATTATGATAGGAAGCGGCGCTGCGTAATATAAAGAATGAATTTATATTAACGTTTCTGCTTTATTAAGTATTCTGCATATTCGAAGCATCTACACTCGACATTAATTTCCAATCAGTCTTAATGCTACATTTTAAACATTCCAATTTTATGGAAATATTTTAGGAGCTTCTATGAATTAAAATTAAAATTTTTGTATTTCCTCGTAATCCTCAATTACTAATATCACTAAGAGAGGTAAAATGAAAAAAATGATACCTAAAATGCCATTTAGTTTTTTTTTTGTCCGCCACGTGTTGTTTTGCTGAAACGGACGAGAAGTAATTTGGAGTTGTATATTTTACAAGTATAGGTTTTCATTTAATATCGGGCGTAGGGAAGGGAGCCGAAGAGACAGTTTAAACGCAGAATCGAATTCAACCAACTTGCTGGTGCAAAAATTCCATATTACCAAACGAAGCGTCCATTTACATTCCTGTAAGCGAATTAAGTAACAGCACGAAAAACATTACGTGGAATAGGATTGTTTATACTTTTTAATTTCTAAAGTAAATGCCAACACTCATATGAATTTGAAACTATATATTTTATGTTTTACAATAGAACATCCAGCACGTATATATGTATATGTATATATATATATATATATATATATATATATATATATATATATATATATATATTAAGCACTTATGTTTCATACATCAACATGTATAAACGTTAGAAAGTGCTAAACAATTAGAGAAAGGAGAGGAACCCAAAGTATGTAAACACGAGGGGAATTTTATTTGGATAAAAATGGACGTTTTAAGAACGGCAAAGAAAAAAAATTAGGAAAACGTCTTATTTTTAATATATAAGCATTTACAAAATCCTAGAATTCATCAACGAGAGAACACGTATGACGTCAAACGCGAATCCGAAAATTTGTACATTTGTTCCCTATCAGAAATCGCGGCACGGGTCCTCCATTTAAGTCGAGACTAATTATTTCTCACTTTACAGTCCATATCAATAATTCTTGCAATGCCTCATCATCCTTAGAAAGCGCTGTTCACAAATGCTTTTTCATTATTGGAAAGCGCTGTTAACGAATGTCTCAATGACTTCGAAAAGCGCCCCTCATTGATTCCTCAGGCCCATGGTGAAGTCGCTCAATCACTACTAATTGTTAATTAAGTCTACCTCAGAAACTATACGTTTCCGCAAAAAAAGTTATGTAACAATTCTACTTGTAAAAGGTACAAAAGTGCTTAATGGTGGGTGATATTTTCATCGTTAACATTTACCTATCTCCAATATTAGCCAGAGAAAGTTCTATTTTATTCCCAGTAGATGCTAGCGAGGTAAACAAGATCGATTTCCGTTGTTTCCATAATATCTAAGATACGTATTTTTTGATCATACATGGTTAAACCCAGTATAAGGATAATTAAAATACCAGCCTCCAGTAGAAAAGTTACTTATTTGAGAGCTTTCGACAGGTATGGCATTTTAAATCTATGGGAGATAATTATAGGTTGTGTTCGTCAAAGAATAGATAGATCAATAATATGAAAAATTTGATTGCTGTGAACACTTTCTGTAAAAAACATTTATCTTCTATTAATCATTGGAGTTAGTTGTAACCCCTTTGTTATGAATAAAACTAGCTGAGGTTAATCAGTTATAAATATACAGTGTGCGTACCTTATAGTAAATTTTTTCTTATCCCACTATGGTCGACACTGATCATTATGTCATCCTCTTGATATTAGTTCAAAACGTTCAAAACTCTGGTCACTTACTATACATATGCCAATTTGACCTTCGTCGTTCAACTGTACATATTTCAGGTCGTTCGTTGGAAGTTGTTTATCGACGTTAACTGCCGTCGATACCTCGCCGTGGAATGTATTAGAAGGTTTAAATATTTTACTTAATGGTAATTCCTATTATAAATTGTATTTGTTACCAAATTATTAATTCTGTTTAAAATGGCGTAATGCCATTAAATCTCCGATCCTTCGTTTTTATTATTAACATTTATCTATCTTATTTTATGTGTAAGGGTTCATAAATAAAGCTGAATTTAGATCTTAAGTTATTTTTTACTTTATTAAATCTAACCCATTGAGCTTGGCATGGAATCTAGGAATAAATTTAAATCTCTCTGTACTTCTAATCTGTTCCCTAGTTTCCGAGTTATCTCAACCATTGTTTTACGAAGGAAGACCTACTTGGTGGTCGAAACGTTGCACAAGTATTTAATTTTCTAATTATCTAATTGCTTATTGTCTGTAGTTATAGTCAATATCTTTCGTATGATATTTGATTATTGTGGATCTATTTTTATGTGTGAGTTTGTTGAGAGTTTTTGTTTTCGCAGTGTCGTTTCTTAAGGCGAGAGTCGCGTTCGGAGCAACAGGTTGTTCTTGATTTTGTCTCCAAGAGTTGCGGTAGACGAGCAATGTCTGGCACGGACAATAAGCAAACCTCTGTTACGACACATCATTAATTCGTCATTAGATGAACATAAATTAACTTGTTATATAATGATACTGAAAAACTGGTGATATCGTTGCAAATAAATAATTTATTATGAAACATATGGTTTGTTATCATGAGCGCGGGGAATGAGGGTTAATTTGAGTTCGCTCTCAAAGGGAGCCCAATTACAGTAAGCAGTTACATAACCTCCTTAAGGAAAGTATAGGGCAGGCAATTTTAATAAAAAAAATTCTGGTGACATCAACAAGTTGGCCTTTAGCGACTATAAATTGTCATAACATTGAGATGCATATTAATATTCGTTTACATGGATATATTATATATTTACATTATTTAAGATATTTACACTTAACATTTACGATATATACATTTTTTTCAATATTTATTTTGCTTTTTGTATTGATTAAATAGTTATTTCTATATTTCCAAACACAGATTTATCACTTTAAAGAATTAAACTACGTTCGCCAGGTAAGTTTTTTATATTGATTTATTTACAGTCGCATCAACAGTTCTGGTGCTTAGGGACTCAGTATGGAAAATAATTTTTTTTTAGTCGGGGGACTGATATGCCGAGAGTTTCTCTCACGTACCCAAACAACCATGCCCTCGCCGGGATTCGAACCCGGGACCTCTCTGATGTGGGGCAGTCACGCTGACCGCCCTACACCACAACGGGTCAGCTCGTTGATTTTCCCTTCTCCTCGGATCGAACCATTTTATAATGTGCTCGTATGTTATTTGTACTTTACATATTTCGCAAAATGTATAAATATTTGACAGCTGTAATTTCCTGTATATTGCCGCTAGAAAGCAGATACTTAATTTCAGAGAACATTGATCAAGAAACACATTACCTTTAGAAACTGATAATGATAATGTTTTTGAAGATTCATTTCAGTAGAATTATTTCATTTTTAAAAAGTACATGTCAATCATTTGGCTCCTTTGTTGTGCGTATCAGGCTAATTATAATTAAAAATTGAAGTAATCGCGTTTTATTGCCTAGTACGATTTATGCAAACGGAATTTTTAAGATGGTCTAAAAGAAAGTCAATTTTAACAGAAGCCAGTGTGGCTATTTTTGTGTTTTCCATACCATATAGGAATTTTGAAACTTCTTTTCGCGATGCAGACGCGAATCAATAATTGATTGCGCGGAGACGCTGTTTACTGCGCTGGATGATAAATTTTGTGGCAAGTCAACAGCTGTTTTACTGGCCTCGGCACGAGCACCCTCCTGGAAGTGGCAGCCAGGACGCACGTATGCCCCAAGACGTGATCTGCCCGGACCGCAGCATCCACGGTCCAGCAGAGTGGATACCGGGACAAAAATTCCGCAGCCATCCATAACAACCGGGCCGGCCCATTATACGTGCCGTGTGCGTTTATCTGCACCGACACACTACATGCCTAACAAGAAATATTGCCCGCCACGACTCTCTATTTCATAAAATGTAGATAATATTTTTTCTATATGTGTACACGGCGCCTGCTGCCCCCGCAATGTGTATGTATATGTGTATTTTTTCCGAGAGAAAAAAATATAACGCATTTAATTACTATAATGGACGTACCTTAACGCAAAAATGTGATTTTATGCCTGCGCCATCCATTCTACTTAACGATATATCAAAAACACATAAAAGTGGAGTTGGTTGGTTGGTTATGGCTGCCGGGGATGGGTAGCGATGCGAACTATCGCCAACACAAGACTAATATTTACCGTCAGTTTTACAGCGCGATATATTATCCTGCTCTCGATGTGGGAGTGCGGGGCCGAGAGAGGGAAAGAGATAGGAAGGGCGTTTTGGAGTGAGGGTGGCATCGAAGGGAGAGGGAACACAGCGGGAGACCGACGAAATGAGTGACCAGAGAGGCGCACGCTAACTTCTTCACGCCTACACGTACTGCATCCACGACTAACGCTCTTATAAGAAACCGTTGCATAAGATTCATTACTTTACGTTCATCATGACACACAGTAACAAAGGACGTGTTTGTTATAACCTTCGAGTACTAGCAAACTGACATATCAAATTACTGTTAATATTACACCATTAATTTGCAAAATTCAGAATCCCCAATAAATTGTTTTCATATTAAACAAAAACAAAAAAATGTACACCCTGATACATTCCACATTCTATACAGGATTTATGGACCATGGCAATATTATTCTTAAAAATCATTAAATATTGTTTTTAAGTTTAATTTTACTGAGGGATTACGCTCGCAACTTTGCAATTTTGTGGCGCAATATGATACTAATACTAATATATGTTTAACCAACGGGAACAAATGTCAGATTCTTGCATCTTTTTTATTTTATTAAGAGAATTCTCTCGCAGGTGAAACTTCCCAGAGAGCTCTGGCGGAGGCTACCTTTGGGGATGCCTTCACATCTCTCTGGTTTTTTGAACTAAGGTTCCCACATGCTGAAGCTCCTCGGCCTGTTTTGAGACCTTGGGCATACGGTAAGAGTTGTACGCTGTTCCCATTGGAACAGTCGGCCAGCTGCCCCATAAACTGGTCGAGGACGGAGAAACGAATTCTGCGTCCCAAAAGCAAACTCCTCTCCCGCTATCGGAAGGGCGTGGGACAAGTAACCAATGCCCGACCTACCTGATGCAGGTTTTTCTAGGGTTTGTCCTGCATTACTTTTAGGCGAATGCCGGGTAGGATCCTTAAACTATAGCCCGGGGGCCCTAGTTAACCCTTGGCTACCTTCCTCTACCCTTCCCTTTCTATGTTATTAAAGGGGAGTTGCCATCATGTGGATTACCCTCATGTAGCCTGTTACCTTAAAAAAAAAATTTAAGCAATGTCACGCCAAACAACAGATGAAGATTTCAAACATTCATGTTATGTGCACCTAAAAATGTGATGGCCCAATTACGTGTAGTTCAATTTTTAAAATATTCTCATAATTTAAAATTATTTTTGTTCCGAAATTCACGTAGTTTAACTAAATTAATTCATGTTTTATTCCGTGGCCGAGGACTTAATCGCCACTACGACTAAATTTCTCTGAAGAGAAGAAGAAGAATGTGTAAACAGACTACGTATAGGGTAATCCACATAGTGGCAACTCACCTCTTATAGCGTAGGAAAGGGACTGAAAAGAAGGATGATGAAAGGTAGAGGAAGGTAGCCGAGGGTTAACTAGACCCAGGGCTGTAGTTTAAGGATCCTACCCGGCAATTCGCCTATATGGGATGCAGTCGAAAACCGTAGAAAAACCTGCATCAGGAAGGTCGGGCAGTAGGTAATTGTCCTACGCCCTTCCGATGGTGGGACAGGGTTTTCTGTGGGATCGCAGCATTTCCTTCTCTGTGCTTGAAGTCAGGATGCGAGAAAAAGCATTTATTCTCCAACAAGATAAATCGCGACACGCATTTTGCAGATGTTTTTGAGACATAAATTTGAAACCGTAAGCCATTTACGGCTTCAGAATGTTTGAAAAAAAACTGGTCAAAGTATATAGTGCTAAAATAATATTATTCTGATCAATAAGACTGAATTAACTGAAATATTTTTTTCTATAGCGGCAGGCAGCAAAATTTTGTAACTCTTTGTAAGTTTTTTTAAACTGCCAAATTCTTTCTTAAAAATGTTATTTTAATCATTGTAATTGTTTTGTTATTTTTGTTTTTTATTGATATATATATATTTCATTTTAATATAATTAAATATTAACAAGGATTGAGAGCTTGGCAAGTTGGAATTGGACCAGGCGCCGCCAGGGCGGATAGATAATCCCTAAGGTCTGGACTTAGGCACGAAGGGTGTTGACCCTCGGAAGTTACATGGACTGTCGCACCGTGGGAAACGTCTCTCCAAAAATCCCAGAAATTGAATTAACACGTGACTGCCTCAACCAATCACATCTCTTGGTTCAGGAAAGATCGATCGAAAATTGGTTGAGAACATCGATTTTTCACATCCAGCGAAGGGGCTGTAAAGAAAGTGTAGAGAGACTCCTCGACGAACCGTCGCTAGAGACGGACGTACAGCCCCAAACTTGCAGTTTTCCAGAGGCCTCGGAGAGATCGAGGGTGCCACATGATCAACGCGAGGTAACTGCCAAGTGTCTCAATTCTTGACGCACCCGGGGGAATTACCGTAAACCATGGTTTAACTTGGGATTAAGGGATCCGATTGTTTTGCTCGGCTAGCTGAACACGCATAATTTTTATTTATTTTATTTTATTTTTCTCATGTTCAGTTAAATGATTATTAAATTCTGTAAAATATCCCTTTACTTCATCATTTAATAAACCTACCACTACATGTTGTTTTAAACTTCAAACAGATGAGGTCGCAAATTAAGCGATGAAATGTTTTTAATTTAATAAATTATTTTTTCTGACTTAAAATTAACTGTTGTTTAATTATTTATTAATTTTTTCTATTTATTTGTACTTATTGTACACTTTGTACTTATTGACACACCCACGTATGTAACAATTGTATCAGCATTAAATCTATTGTCGATGCGTTACAAAGTGATTTGTTTTACTAAGTTGTTGATCTTGTCCTTTGTCATCCAAGTATTTACAGCGTTATAATTAGCAATAATACTATTATATGCTGTAGTCAACATAGGCCTATTTAAAACGCATGAGATGTTTAGGCTATAATGGAGTTAATTATTTTTTAACCTCTTCTAATGAATTTTACGGTTTCGATTCAATTGAATTTTTTGTTTCCTATAGACAATGGTCTCAATAACACAACTCTTTTGGAAACATATTTTTTTCAGAATTAACTACACAAACTATGTTGCTCCCTTCCAATTTATATAATGTGACTGACATCAGAAAGTAGAAATATTATCAAGAGAATAATTGTTCATAGCTTTCTGGTTAACAACCGAGCTGAGTTCGTCACCAGAATAGGACACCTAGATTAGTAAATGCTAGAATGTACAGTAAGAGTAGAATAGCATGAAAATCGCTCCATACTTAAAAGATAATTCTTTAGTAATGTTTCCGATGCACAGGACTGATAATTCCAAATATCTCATACAATTTAGATTATATCTTTGGAACAAATACAATAATTTAAACAAAACCTCCTTTCCAGAAGCCACGTCCATATCATGACCCAAACTATTTTCAACATTGATCCATTACTGGGTGATTTGTCAATTTGAACGAACCTGATTTCACAGAAAACACGAGCATAACAAAGATAATGCATTAACATCGTAAATACTTGATTGAATTTTATGTTACTATATAACTGGCGTATTACATTATTTACTAGGCTTAGCACTAGCGGATTACAAATGTAAAATCTGAGCTATACAAATTTCGAATAAAAAAAATTGTTTTCGATAAATATTAAATTCGTGACAAACAACATGACTTCTCGCTGGAGTCACTGAATCACAGTTGAAGTAATAAAATATGTACCGATTTGAATTATTCCAGATCAACTTCGTACTTTATGCAACTGACTACAGAGATTAAATCATGTAAATTGTTAGTACATTGGGCAAATGCAAATATGTTGTAGACATCATGGAAGCGTATAGATTATATATGAGCTTTTGAGTATTTTAATTTCGTTTCATTGTTCAACAGATTCGTCGGAAAGGAATCGTTGCGTAGTTGTTTGAATTGATTTACTAACGCGAAATGAAGCAATATGTGACTCGAAGATTAACGGAAATCGAATCCATAAAATCAACCTATGCGCTATATCTACTTTTTTATTATTCGTTTCACTGCCTAAGTTACTTTTCTCTCAGTTTGGTAAGATAATGAGCGAGGGCGTGCGCCTGCAATCAACTAGATCATAGACTTGGGAACCGTCCAACGTTCATAAAGAAATTTGCACCAGTCAGACTAGACAGAGGATTCAAATCCTCAGGCGCTAATGAGTCTATAAGAAGAACTTCATTTAGCATAATGAGAGAATATATTGAAGATCAATGGGGAGGTCCTGAATTGCATGGTCAGACAGTATCTGAAGTGGAATATAAAATCACAAATCTGTTTTCATGACTCAGGGTAATTTCAGAAATTTATGTTCTTCTCCCGATTACAACCGCTAATACCATCTCGTACATTAATTTTCAACTATCCTTCTTTTTGTTTCTAGTATTTCATCCACAATGCTCTGCATAAAAATAGAGCGCTTTTACCTTAAAGTAAGTAAAATTACGCGTTTGGTAAGCACATGTGGACAAGAAGTACTGTGGATTTAATCCTTGACGGAGTATATTTTTATGTGTTACGTTAATGGTATGTGGGGAAACATTGTAAGATTATAAAAAATAATATTAGTTCATTGTGAATTATTTGTGACCCTATAATGACCTTTTAGTTAACCCAATAGAATGACCATACCTGTGAAGCTGATAAGGCACTGACAGGAAAAAAAATAGCAATGTGGAAAAAAAGGAAGACCATTGATGTCTACTAATATTCTCAGACGTTGAGTCCTAGACTGGACTAGTATATTCTTACATCTAAAGAAAATCAGATAACACACGAACTGTTTTGTGACCAATAAGGATGCACTCTCATTAACTAGGTTAGGACTATTAATTAAATTGTTTTGTTATTATAATTTGTTTCTAGTATAACAATTACTTCATATTCACTCGTCGTTTAGCAAGAGGAATATGAATTTTGTAATTATAATTTCGCAAAATAATTGTATTACCGGTTTACCATTAAAGGAAACATTTAAATACATATCAAATATTTGTAGTTCAAAATTTTCTTCCTGTTACGAAAAAAATTAAGAAGATATAAACTTAAAATTAATATTGTTTATGTTTATAAACAATCATTCATATTTCATCCTTATAGTCAATATTACAGCCCGTTGAGAAAATTCTCATTACAAGCATTTTTCTACCATATTATCCCCATACTAACCAATATATATAGTAATACCCAATTAAGAAGGACATAAATTTTGTTCTTATTTCATCAGATTTGTTTACCAACTCAGACTGGGGATTCTTGAGTGGTTTGTATATAAAAAAGATAATAATAAAATGATGGATAAGCGGCTATTAGAGAAGGGGAGGACTATAATTGGACGTTTAGCGGCTCTTAGAGCTAATGGATTTGACAGACATCGGGACGAAACCCTAAAGGCATAATGACAGAAGTTTTGTGGACACACAATTATATTAAAACGAAATTCTTATTTTAATTGTATTGAGTGGCTCTCGCAGCGTGAGGAAGCCAACAGTTGGTGTTTGTTTGGCGAACGTGGAAACTCAAAAACTGTGAAAATAAAGGAATATTCTGGAGAGGGGGAAGCAGATAAAAGTTAGTTGGACTGGAGACCTCAAAGGGAGATGGACGTGGAGTCGGGTGCCAGAGCGCAAGAGGGAAGGATGTTGGAGTGTGGGTGCCAGAATCTGAACGAGAAAGACATAGGAGTTGAAATGTAGACCGCAAAGGAGGAGGACGTGGAGTCGGTGATAAATATACGGTCAAATTGAATGGTGGCCGTGATTAAAAATAAAATAAACATTTTAGTCCATGCAAGCAGTCAGGAGTCGGGATATCAAAAAGGATAAAGTGAACGTGTCTGTGAAGCGTGTGTAAAAGTCTGTGCACAGAAGGGCATTGTAGATTAAAGTGCATTCCTGAAAAACCCAAATAAAATGGTAAGTAGATATTCAGTAATAAATTCTTGAAATTGTTAAATAAGGGTAATGAGTCAGATTTCGTTTTCATTTTATTTAATTGCATTGTTTAAATTGTAAATTTTAGTTTTCCGTTTCCTTATCAACCCAGTAAAGACCCTGGGGTACAGAGTCTGATTTATAAAATGTAACTGGATTATTAGTGTAATTTAATTGTTGAGGTAAAAGGATATAAAAAAATATACAGAGTTTTTTTTGAGTTGTATTCTAGATTAATAAAATTGTTTTGTTTAATTTAATTTCCTATGTTCATAATTATGTATAGTTTGGGCATTCAATGGGAGCAAATTAATTAATTTTCAAATTTCAAAATTAAAATTAAAAAAATAATTATTAATAAGAGGGTTATTACAATATATATATATACTACTTTCTAAACGCCATAGGGTCAATGAAAGCGAACTACCATTTCTGAATTAAGTATCAACTAACTATATATAAAAGGGAAAAAAAAACAGGAATTAATCTCAACTTATTTATACTTTAGTGTTGTGTAATCATATTAGACTAATTTTGGAAGCACCTCCGTAAATAATTATTTTTATATATGGTTAAAGAACACAGTTAGGAAGTGGTTTCAATAGTTAATATTTTTTGATAGCTGAAAAGGAATTAACGAAAGTAAAACTAAGACTATCTTGCATTTTAAAAATTACTATGTAGAGAAATAAAGTACTTTAATTTTATAACAAGCATCTTACTGAATCATTTTAATTTATTTCAAACAATCCAATTGATAGCGCATTTTCAACTGCGTGAGCGTTTCATGATATTTCAATCAAAAATTCAAAAAAAGAAAGTTGCAACTTTCGTAATTATGAATAATAAAACATGTCGATTTTTAGTTTACATAAACAAATAGAATCAAAAATATTTTACTTCAATATTTCCCGTTAATGTGAAAATACACTTGACTTTTACGGACAACGATTCTGCGTTATTAGATTTGTCTTGAAAATTAATAATCAGAAAAATAGCCAAATAAGGAAAAAATAATTGGTGATATATTTTTCATTTTTTCCTTGAAAAGGTCAAAAATATTTTCACGAATACATCAAAAGTGCCTTAAACCATGCAGCTACAGTAAGTTATATTGTTAAGTACGTCCAGTTAGAAAATAGAAAATCGCTACTCACTTTTGGAAATTGATGTTAACATTTTGCGGGTATATAAGACGAATATGCGTAAAATAAGAAAAAGGAACGCAAGTCAACATTCTAATTGAGAAACGACACTTTGTAATGGAAAGAGCTTTTCTTTCATAGTTAGTAATTGATAAATATACCCTCCATAAAAGTTTGTTACATTTAGTCAAGGTCAAACAATTTTTCTGTAAAATAATGCAAACGTCGTCTAAAAATCTGCCAACCATGGAGCTGATTCCACATCCGATATAAAGAAAATTATGTTTACTTATATTATTATATATTATAATATAGTAATACATTTTCTGTATCAGCTTCCGCAGAATAATATATATTTGTCTCTCAGCTAACTTGAAAAGAAAATTTAGAGAACTGAGGATTATTTGATTAGTATATCCAGATCTATGACATCTGAATTCTAATATTTCCGAAGACAGTTGGCTCCATGATTCTCAATTGTAGCACGAAAGGAAATACATATATTTCATGAATAATGATTGAGGAGCTGAGTTTTGAATCTGTATTCGAGGCATACATAGCCTGAAAATATTTGGATTCCGATTCGCCCGGTTTGGAAAAAAAAGTAACATTGTTCAGGGGAAAGCCTGGGAAAATAGGCCTTTGTTCTCTTTATAAGCGAATTATTAATATGAGATAATAGGTAATATTTGAAAATAAGTTACATAATTAACCTTTTATATAAAGAACAGTGTACTATTTGGTGTTAAAATTCTTTTTCGGAAGGAGATTTTCTATTCAAGGGTTGACTGCCCGAAATTAGAATTATTTTTAAATGATCAATATTCAATCATTTATTTTTTTAAAAAAGCTTGTTACCGTCGTGATTATTTTATGAGAATAAAGCACAAGTAGTACAGTTCAGTCACTTTAAATCGAGTCTGCAAAATTAAATTTGTACCGTTATTCCAAATTATGTAAACTCTGCACGAATATGAACTCGTTTAATAAAAAGCAGTTTATAATGCTGCCCCCTTAGCACAAGAATATTCTACAGCTTTATTTTCTAGCAATCCCAAATTAATTGCAATTATACCATCACTTTTCCCTTTATCATTAATTCAAGCGCTCCGCGTACATCTGGTCTCATTACGAATACAATTAATTTTGTAAACTTCTGTAGAAGTAACGAATGCGTGATAAATGAGTAAGTGGATAGATATTTATTAACTGGCTGATGTGTGTCGAATTGCCCAATTTTAAGAAGGCAACTGACAATGTCGTTCGCTGCCCGCGAGGCAATACTTCGCAATTACAATTCACATTTATTTGAAGGGCGTAACTAAATGCACTAATGAGCCTGTCTCGCTCTCGTACTGTTGCAAAAACCTGGCCTCCAAGCATTTACGAAATCGACGAACGCGGAATGTGCAATTGAATAAATTACAAATTCGTTACCGAATTAATAATATAAAAAAACAATAAATAACTTCAATAGGCAGAGTGTTAGTAAGAACTTTTGACCACAAAATGAAATATTAATTTTATTGTGAATTTTACGCTAATTACCAGAATTAAATAACCTGCATTTCTCCTGGGCAATGAAACATCTGTTATTGATACCTGCAATAAATAAAGTCCGCATCTGTAGCGGTCTATTATAAATTATATTTACATTGTTCTAATTTTAGTTATTCGTTCTTGTTTAGCGGGTAATGTATGAAACGTCCTCCGTGGCTTATCCATTAATGACGGTACGATTCCTTAGTGCATATATAAATTTCATACTTCTATATTCATCAAACTCTATTACGGTTCTATGAGAGTCATAATTGATTAGGACAACATTCGGAGTACCAAATACTAGTTTTGTGAAATAAATACGATAAATCATCGCGACCAGTATTACAATATTACAATATCAATTAAGTCCTTTGGCATATAACCCGTTAAACAATCAAGTACTGATGTTTATAAAAGAAAATAATAGAGATTGATACCCACCACGTAATTATTTGTGACAATACCCATAATAAAATAAAAAACACGAAATTTTCCAAATGAAGGAAGTGGCACGAGTTGTATCCATACCGTGAGATATCAGAGGTTTGACTGATGGGCGCAGTAATTACCACGATATTGATAGTGATAATGTGACAGAAGTTACTGATTTTAGTATCCCAAAAATTATACAACGAAGTCCAACCCGTGGTATATCGCATTTTCAGCTTTATATTAAATTTATAATCTCATTCAAATTATAATATTTGTAATATACCTTCCATTATGTATTACAATAAATAATTAGGGAGAATAACGACATTCTGCTAGGTAAATTATGTATTAAATTTGAAATATTAATTAAGAGCTTTTATTAAATAAACATCAGCTCTTATTAAGAATAAAATTTTTAATAATCTCTGCAATAAAAGTGAGTACGTGTAATATTTAAACTTTCGGTTAATTAAGAATTCTTAAATAGGGCTGTGAATCGCCCAATTAAAAGTTATGACAGAGACCGGTGGCTGTTTTTAATTGTAAACTTAATAGAGTTGTGAATTAGAAAATGAATTTTTCTTTCCGACTGAATGGTGATTCAAGAATCCAGCACTCAATTTCCTATTAGGTTTACTTGAGAAAATATTATATTATTACTTGTAGAGTTGTGGATCCATTGAAGTATGTCAGATTGCGGCATTTAAACATAATAACAATCGTTTAGAAAGACACCGAATCAAAAAATATTTACACAATACATTATTTTTATTTTGTGTCGAACAAAATATCTTCAGGTTTATGAAGAATAATCGACAACCTTTACAACTATACATAACGGATAAGTTGTAAACGTACCTTTTTTTGCAGATGATTAATTTTGATTTCGCGGGATTTATCGAGGCGAAACGTATTGGCAAAACTCTGAAGGAAAACTAAATATAAATTGTGGGATCATTCCTAATTACTTGAAAAATTATTTTATTTCAACAATTACCATTTAAAACTCTACTGTAGATCAAGTATTAAATTAATTCGGGAAACAAACCGTATTGCAAATCAAAAAAAAATATTTATTTCATTAATGTGGCATATGTTCCACAAAAGGTTCTTCGTATGCATGAAAAAAAGCGGAGGCCAAACGATGAGCAAACGGTTTTAGGATCCAATAACAGTCGCAATTATTCTATAAGTAGTTAGCAAAATCTTCAAATTTAAGAAAGACACGTATTTTGAGCTCTGCTTATTTCAATGGAGATCGCCGAACGTGAGGTGTGGCTTAATCGAAAGAGCAAACCTCATTAAGTCTTTGATAGGCAGTTTAGGGGTTGAGAGTTAGGATATAGGGTCCTTCCAAAAGCGGGCCAGGTTTGAATAACGTTGTATATTTTTGTTTATCGGTTGACCACATCGTTGTGTATCATTTGAGTTTTGATAAACATTGTGATTGTTTGGGTATCACCTAACCATTGATCAGTTTACTATTGCGCAGCCTGTGGTAATAGTGAAAACATTATTTGAGAACGGATAAAGTTATACAGCAACTGTGAGACGTGTTAGTGAAGCACTCAATGAATCTACAGTTCGAAAAGTTCATTTAAACAGGTTCAAAAGTGAATATTAGGACTTCTCGGCGCCATCGTTCTGGCCGATCAGTGCAAAACATTGTGACTGTTCGTGGCAGTGATGGTGTTTGTTCAGTGAAGTCGGTTCTTTGCTGTTCCCAAGAATTTGGCATAAGATATTTTTTGGTACAGAGAATTATAGGGCCTGATTTTTTTGTAGGTGTATTGGATAATCCACATAGTGGCAACTCTTATAGCATAGGAAAGGGATTTGAAAGGGGGATGCGGAAGGGTAGAGGAGGGTAGCCAAGGGTTAACTAGGGCCCCCAGGCTATGGTTTAAGAATCCTACCCGGTAAATTCACCTAAAAGTGATGCAGGGAAAACCCTAGAAAAACCTGCATCAGGTAGGTCGGACATTTGGTACTTATCCCACGCCCTTCCGATGGCCGGAGATGGGTTTACTGTAGGGTCGCAGCTTTCCTCTAGCCGTGCCTTGACCAGTTTAGGAGGCAGCCGGCTGACTATTCCACTATTCCAATAGGAATAGAGGTCAACTTTACCGTATGCCCAAGGTATGCGACCCCGGATCGTACACCTCTCAAAACAGGCCGAGGTGCCTCAGCATATGCGAACCTTAGTTGAAGAAACCAGAGAGATGTTAACGCATCCACAAAAGTAGCCTCCGCCAGAGCTCTGTGGGAAGGTTCAACTGCTTCTTTGCTAGGGCCTGATCTCCATGACCGCCCATATAGAATTTTGTTAACGCAGAATCAGAAAGAGTCGATTATGATTTGATTTGATTTATTTTATTCCATCAGTCCTCGTATGAGGAAATAAGACATAAAATTACAATATAAGAATTGAAATTCGGGAACACAAATTTCCCTGTCCAACATAAGTAAAATAATATGAATAATAAATAAATAAATAATAAATGAAATGATAATCAGCGACGTTTTGTTGACAGTTTTCTGAGAAGACGACAATTTTTCGAGGAACATCATTTTTAGTGACGAGGCGTACTTCAACTTAATTGGATATGTGAATAAAAAAGAACTGCCGTATCTGAGGGTCAGAAAATCCTTGCATGGATCAAGAGAAGGAAATTCATCCACAGGGACTGACAGTTTGGTGTTGGCATTTGGTCGGCATCATCGGCCCTTATTTTTTTGGAGATGAAGCAAGACTGTGCAAGTTAAAGAAGAACGATTCCCTTTTGAACGGACGTTCAAAAGTTGTGATTTCAGCAGGATGGTGCCGCCTGACACTCTTCGCGTGAAACAATTTACTTGCTCCATGACCAGTTTCCGTGAACCAACCTTGGCCACCAAGATCATGTGACTTAATCCCTTCTAATTGGAGGGAGTAAATGAAATCGTTTGAATGGATTAAAAAAAAACGAAACATCAGTGAGTTAAAGGAGGAAACTCGACGTGTTCTTCGCGCAATGCGAGTGGAGACTTGTCGCAGCGAATTTCACGGATAGAATTCTTGCATGCCAGCGCAGTAGAGAAGGTTGTTTGCAATACATCATTTTCCATATCTGAAATGTAAAGGTGTAATGAACAAGTTTATGTATTTTTGTTAATGTTTTTTGAAAAGATAAAGTTCATAATTCGATATATCAAAACCGACGCGCTTTTTGAAGGATCCTGTATAAGAGTCTCAATCGAAGAATTAAAAGGGAATGCCAGTTACGGTTGGTGGCAGAATTAATCAGAGAAAAGGAAAACCACAGACTGACAGAGACGAGAATATTGACAATTTGGAAAGAAAAAGTTGCCAATTTAATTGCAGCTGTCTTCAAGGAAAGACGAAATACGATATCTGATTATTTTCTTTCACGCAACTTGAGATAAACTCCGATAAACCACTACGAGCTGATCTCTGCTAAATGCTCCTATGGTCTCCCACCAACGCCGCAATGACTCCTACCACGATAAAGGCCTAACACCTGCGCTCAACATCACCAAAGGAGTGGGCAATTACAACCTTTACCAACTATTTTACTCGCACCAATTTCGGTACTAATGACTACGGACATCGTGAGTGCCAAAGGACATGTATCGCGAACCTAGCAACACGTGTTTACGGAATGATTATGTAACATTCTAAAACTATTTTCGTTTCTTTTTTTATAATAATTAAAGATCCTTATTTAATATTTTAATACTCTGTTTTATTGATTGAATTTAGTAAAATTATTAAAAATCGAAGATGGAAAATTTATTATTTGAAAATTAAACAACTACCGACCATTACATGGTTTCCTGTTAAAATAATTCTTACTCCCTGGCAGAACTTTGACGAGGACCCGTAAGAGGTAGAACTCTGAACTCCAAGGAAGCCTGTGAGAGAATTCTCTCGCAGGTGAAACTTCCCAGAGAGCTCTGGCGGAGGCTACCTTTGGGGATGCCTTCACATCTCTCTGGTTTTTTGAACTAAGGTTCCCATATACCGAGGCACCTCGGCCTGTTTTGAGAGGTGTATGTTCCGGGGCCGCAGACATTGGGCATACGGTAAGAGTTGTCCGCTATTCCTATTGGAATAGTCGGCCAGCTGCCTCCTAAATTCGTTAAGGCACGGCGAGGGGAATGCTGCGACCCCACAGATAATCCCTTTCCCGCCATGGGAAGGGCGTGGGACAAGTGCCAAATGCCCGACCTACCTGTTTCAGGTTTTTCTAGGGTTTTCCCTGCATCACTTTTAGGCGAATTGCCGGGTGGGATCCTTAAACCCTAGTTAACCCTTGGCTACCTTCCTCTACTCTTTCGCATCCCCCCTTTCAAATCCCTTTCCTATGCTATAAGAGGGGAGTTGCCACTATGTGGATTACCCTATACATAGCCTGTCTACACCTAAAAAAAAACCTCTGAACTCCGCATAAAAAAACATCACCTAAGCCGTTTTGAATCAAGCATTCGTTATTCTGGGATAAATCTATTGAATAGTCTTCCGGAAGAAATAAAAACTTTAAGTATACAAAATTTATTTGTAAAGAGTTGTAAATCTCTGTTAATTAATGGAGCATATTACTCGGTGAAAGAGTTCGTAGAAAGGAAGGACAGATTAGATTCTGTTGAATAAAATAATTTACTGGTATCCTATCAAGTTACGCTATTATTTTACGATGATAATATTCTACAACTTAAGTGCTGACTTATTTTCTTTTTCATGTTTGACGGGAATCGATTTTCTACTGGAAACTCCGCGAATGGAAATTGAAGATGAATTAAAACACTTAATTCTTTATATACCAATTACTGTGATATTAATGTCTTTAACGTAGATTTAAATCATATATTTTTTGATAAAGTACAATGTTTGTTTTTTAAACTGTGTATTTGTAATAATTATTCTTTTCATGTAATCTTATATTGTGACGTGTCCTATTTCCTCGGCCGAGGACTAATGGAATGAATAATAAAAATAAATCTAAATACTAACGCTTAATAATTTTCCATTTTACTTGACAGTAAACGTATAAACTTTTTAGCATTGAAGATTATGATCAACCTATATGAATAGTACCTTATTTATAAGAAAAAATGTTATATTTTGGGTATTTAGTCGATTGCTACTATGTTATATACGTTGATTTGAGCTAAATAGAGCCCTTCCACTGTCAGCAAGGGGCAAAAAGAGAACGATACAATTCAAGAACAGAAGAAATTCTAAATTAAAGTATTGTAACGTATAATCTCTGTTGGAAGTTTCTTTTATTATTATCTAAAAATTTTAAATTATTATTTATATGGATTTGGCATTAAATTAAAACAAACATGAGTTTTTACTATATATTACAATTAAAATGAAATACAATAACAATTCAAACATTTAAATCTAATAATGTAAAAAGAAACATGCAACTTAACCTCAGGGGCTTCGCATCGAGCAGTATATTTAATAGATTTTCGAACAATCTTCTAACCAAGAATTGGTAGCTTCGAGGCAAATTGGACATGGTTTACAAATTTTACAATATTGTAATCTGTTGTATGCTTCCGAGTTCTAGTGTTGAACCAATTTTTACTGGAAGTCACCTTTTTCAGTTGCCTCTCACTTCACTGCCAAACTTGCAATTTCAGGCACCACCAAAAATACAGTAACTTTCCTCGGTAAAAATTATTTCATGCTAAATTCCTCTCTCAGAATGACCGTCTCCAATAATCATCTGCTCTCCTTAGTGGCGGGACTCACCCCATTTACCACCGCAATATGGTGAACTGTCTGGGTTTTACGACCGTTGTCACGCAACGACGGCTCATGTCTCTTTGCCTCAAATCCGCCAAATTAACGGGTCAACCGATCGAAATCCTTTCTTCTACTCGTAATAATTACAATTGTACACATACATAAAATAATAATATTTAACGGCCCGGTGTTTTATCGCTGCAGTATCAGGATGGGAAAATGTCGACTGGACCAGGAATCGAACCTGGGATCTCCAGCCTACTGGGCGAACGCCCAACCACTGAGTGATCCCTGCGTATTCCAGATCCGGCGTGAAATTTCTCCATCCAAGAGACATGATTCAGGCTCACCTAAAAATTTTTAACAATCACATTTCTTCAGGACCTCAAATGAAGAACGGACTTTTTATGTAAATTGATCGTCGGTTTTCGAATTTTCAATATATAGATACAAAGCGTTCACCAGGCTCAAACTGTTATATTGAATTGAAGTATCTTTAATATTCTTGAATTGATAGGTAATTCTTTCAATTGAAGCTAAGCACTAAAAGTTATGGACCTGCATTAAAGGATCAGTATGGAAAAAATATCGACTTGACCGGGAACTGAACACATGTTTCACGTATGTTTTAAAATTAGACCGTGATGAATTGTAATTTAATAAATTGAAGGGGAGTCTGTTGTGGTGTGATCGTATTCTTTAATCATAATTTGGAACGTAAAATTATATATATAAATATATTGTAATACCAATTAAAGAGGCCATTAATTGTTTTAATATAATTGGATTGTTAGCGGCACGAGTTCTGATAGTAACAATCACGGCTCTTTGTCGGCTAATGTTGCCGGGAAATACGCGCGAGTAGGAAGTTAGTCTGCGGTGAGAAGCGAAACAGATCAGTCCACACGGGAACTGAAAACGGGAGAATGTGGATGCTGATCTAAAAGTATGAATAGCGCGGTTCAAGAAGTCCAATTGCAAGATCTATTAGTTTACATGAAACGCGAGTAAACAGTTTTGACGGAGAGACTCAAATAATAATCGCAAAGTTGGAAGCAAAAGGTTTGCTTCACACAGACTGAACTAAATTTCGCATAGAGGCATCAAGGAGACGTACGTCCGAGGGCTGACTGAGCGGCGGCTGGTCCAAAGTTCCAGGTGGCAGAGAACGAGAACATCGGCCGTGTGTATTAAAAATTTAATGTGTAGAATCAGTGAATAATGGCCTTTTTAGTGAGTGTTGTCCTCAAGCTCCAAGAATCAGATCTGGTACCAGAAAGACATTCGTGAGTACAAAACAATTATTTAAAATATGTTAACGAGGATTAAAGGTAGAAGTCAGATTTCGTTCGATGTCTTTTCATTTAGTTTCTTTCATTTTGTTTATTTTCATATTGTATTAAGTTAGCTTCAATGAGTTTGAATTGTTAATGTTAGTTTATTAAATTGGTTTGTTCTTACTATCTAACCCAGTAATGACCGTAAGATAAAGGGAATTTCGACGTATTTGATTGTAAAATATAAAGTTTTATTTTTCGTAGAACGCCACGAATTGAAAAATTGAAATAAAATATTTGTTTGTTAACTTGATAAAATTCAGCGTATAAATTAGGGATTTCAATTTGTACCTTTAAAGAATAATTTTTTAAATCTTAATAATTTTGTTAATTAATTCCTTTAATTAAGACCACCTTTTAATTATTACAGTATATATATATATATATATATATATGTATGTATTGTAGCGTCCGACCTTACGTTCTTCCGTTTCTCGACTCAATTTCAAATACGGGCGCCAGGTAATTTTTTGGAATGAAATTACCAAAACAGTTTTATTTGTAATTTTATTTATCGAGCCAAGAAACATTCACCATCTGCTGGGCGTGGTTATTTATGACACTTTTATATTACAACACTTGGACCTCCGTCCCCTGATGAGTCCTATGCGGAACTGCCTTGCGTCTTACAACAATACTCTACAATATGCCGCGCGGCAAACGTACACCGACAAAGGCAATAAATCGACAATGCTACAATATATAATTTGACTTCCACCACAGCATCTAGAAAGTGCGCACCAACGGAAAATAATTTTCTCGCGTAAAGAATGCTATACGCCGGGAAGCAGTAGAGACCGTATTTTTTTTTGTCTTGACAACGCTGCGAGTGGTCACTGGGCAGTGAATGGTTACCCCAGATGTTGAGAAAGGACAGTCACTGAGGGGACGGCAAGGACGTGTATGTAGAAACGAACGGGACTGACGGAGATGCGAGTTGGCGTCGCATAGAGACACTTGAGGACAACAGCAACGAAGCGGGACACGAGAAGTGGCTGGCTACGGATGCTTTTGGATAGCTGCAGAAGTAGAAGTGACGCTGCCCGCTATTTTCTGGAAGCCACCGGCATATATAAGTGAGCAAATCCCGCGATTATATTTCATTACATTTCTTTTAAACCATATCAATTTCCACTTCAATTTATAGTTTATCGATTTCCACCCCGATATTTTAAAATGAAATGTGCGCATTTTGTCTATGTCTGATGAAATGCGCAATATTTGGTATAAAATGAAATAAATACACAAAAAAAATTTATAGTAAACTAAAATTTATTTAAATGGAAATCAGGTGTCTGAATAACCGACCTTACCACACTGTGTGATGAGGTCTACATGGAGAAGCTCACTCATGACGGAAGATTCCCTGTCCGATTAACATTTTTCCATCCTGATCCTTTAAAATATTTATTCGTTGTAATTGATAATTCTTGAGTTTACATCTGGAATTACAGTTTATAGTTGAAATATTCTGTAGACGTGTACAGTGTTCAAGTTTGAAATTAATCTGAATTGTAGATTCTGTTGCCGTACGAATGGACAAATTAGATAATTTATTAAGATTGCAGAGCAGACTGCTACAATCATCTTAACTGTATGATACCGAGAAAACTGTATTTACAATTCGTTCACTGCGGTAAGCGTCGATGATTTTTTGCGCAGTTTTCGCTGGCTCGATTGGGCTCTCTTGAGTATTCTGCCAACTTGGCCGCCATCTCGATTGTTAGCGAGCTCTGCCGCGGAGATGTCATCTCTTTCATGTTGCACACGTTTTTTGTGCTACCAATTTAAGCCTTTAATTTAATTAATTCCTTTTATCATTCCATTTTAATATTGCTCTTTCAACTGCGCGATGTACCAGTGCGGGGTGCATTTTAAAAATTAATATATTGATCCGGAATTAACGGTCGGCGGCGCAGCTATTAATACGGGAAACCTCACGGAGAGGCGGGCTGCCTTCCTCTATCACAACACCTGCTGCAGGATTACCTAGGCGCCGCTACGCGACGCGACGCGCAGCGCCGGCCCGACGAGTTGTTCGCGACTAATCCAATTATTTAGAATACAGCCGCGTGTGTGTTTTTATTTAATTTTATTACCGGGAAATTGGATATATATTTTAGTCGTCAAATTTCGAATATCACGCCACGAAAATTACATTAAAAAACTTTCAGAGAAGATGGGAATTTTGAAATTGGGAATCAAGCGATACAATAAAAGTGCGTACTGTGCAAGGAGACCGGAAAATGAGTGATTACATGGGGAGTGGGGGGTGGTCATATTGACCAATAAGTCGTTAACGCGAGAAGTTGAGGTATAGGACGGAAGTTTCTTAAGAATATAAAATCGCTTTCAGTGAATATATATATATATTTAATATACACACATCGTCGAGGTTTATGTGTTGAACACCTTAAATATGTTTCAGGAGTTACTTACTCTCTGTCCTTCTATAAGTCAACTAAACAAATGTTTTCCAGAGACTCTAGTTACCCGTCTGAAAAATTGAGCGCTCCTTTCTGAATGCAACAAGCAATACACTTTTCCTACTAAGATCACATTCGATAATTATTTCCTTTGCCTAACGGCACTATGCGTTCAGTTCTCTAATTCGAATATTCAATTCCCCTTACCATCCTTAATACCCGAGAAATGTAAAATTAACCTAAAAAATAATGTAGTTTATAATAAAAAACTGATTAACGAGTATCATTGTGTATAATATATGATACGTACTTGAGTTTAAAAGTGAAACAACCTACTTTAACTACGGCAACTATCAGCCAGCCTAATCAACACAGGATCAATTATTACCGCTGAAATATCATTAGTTTCTTTATTAAACTGAAATATATTGTAGAAAAGTATTGTATTTATCAAAGAAAAGTGTGTTACAATGTTACTCAGAGAAATATTTTGGAACCTATTTGTTTACAATATAATAAACTGAAACTAATAGAAGATAAATGTCAATATGTAAATGCGTAAATAATTGAAGTGTTTTGGTAAGAAGTGTTTAATTATAAAACACAAGAAAGCTACTCGTCTTATAAACTCTTTTTCAGCCCAAGAGATACCCTCCGTACCGTGGCTCTACCTTCGTGTCTTTGATTGTATACGACTATGCTGCCTGAAGACTAACTTAATTTTCAATTTCAATCCCCAAAACCATTATTTTAGATGTAAACGTTATTATATATAAATGAAAATTTATCGAACTTTTTCCTAAATTTATATATATATATATATATATATATATATACATATACATATATATATAGATTCATCTTTCGGACGAATTTAAGGGGGGAAAAAATACAAAAATTTTTGATATGGCATATTAATTTTTGTTGCAATTTAATGTTGGTATTTTGTTTAAGTTAGTTAGAATTATGATAGTACCATCTTTAAAATTAATAAACGTCTGTATAAGATGAAAATTTATAAAAATATATTGAAGTACCTAATAAAGAGGCGAAATTATGTGATATAACAAAAGATCCTTGTTGCTTTCGTGAATAAAATTCGTAACATGTAAGAATGTCGACACACCGCACAAAGCAGGTGAGGAAGTCAAAATTCTTTAATACGTGGGATAATATTATAGCAATATTCGGTACGAACAAATAAAACGACTAAATGAAGGAAAATTTCCACATAAGTTTTAAATATAATTGTAAAATTAATAAAAAATATTATATATGGAGGTCAGTGAAGGTGAATTTGTCCATATTTCTATTTATACCCATGAATAAATAAATATTGTTGATTTTACAATAGTGCAAGTCCCTAACAGAAATATCAACCAAATGTTAAAATTTGGAGCCTATTGTATATTGCCGGAAACTAAGTCGATAATGTTTGTCAGTCAGAAAAATTATTAAAATGATTATAATACAAAGAGGTATTTCATATATTAATGATTATAAAATGTAGAAATGTAAAAAATATTCTTAAAAATTTTAAACTGTTCTTCTTGTCGGTAATACGTAAGTAAGCCCCGTCTGGACAAGATTTATAAAAATACTATGCACCGAAGACTGTAAAGCTCTATACGCATAGGAATCTTTACTATTCTTTACGTCTATATCTCATAATTTTTTTATTTAGGCTATTCGTTACCGAACACGGAACAAGATACCTTTTAGTAGTAAGATAACCTTTAAGAGAGCAGTGTCCATTTTTCGGGAATAAAAATTTACATCAATCTATCAGATGATATAAAAAATTTGAACAATATTGACCAGTAAAGTTTAGTGTTAATTGTGAAGTTTAATTTATTTTACAAACATATTCAGTTTACATGAACTTGCCATTTAATATGTTACTAGTATATTTTATATAATATCTCATTTATATATTTTTCATTGTCCTCAATGAATTTTTATACTTCTTTTGCTTCCTCACTAGAGAACCAAAAGATTCGATAAAGAGATCTAGTTGGCGTTATATAATAAAAGGACTGTTTTACTGGCTAAACAATGGAAATAGAATATAATCCTTGCTAAATTCAAGTGAGACAAATATAATAAATATATACCGCATACGTTTCAGAGTGATTTTTGCATAAGAGATGAAATAACCACACGTTTGAGCCCACTGTACAAGTAATCACGTTGAGTGAGAAGGGAGGGCGGAAAGTGGACGCAAATGTTTGTCGCCTTTGAATAAGAGCTCCATAATTGTCCTTATAAAGACAAAAGACACGATTACGTGATGCGTATTTATCAAATCCTACACCCACAATAAAATACACAGGAACGAGAAACTACAACTTCGCACAATAATAGACTTAAGTATTAAGCATTAAAAACTAAATTTCTGTATATTGGTATGAAAGTAAGACGTGATAGATTAAATTATAGTCTTTAACTATTGACACAAAATAGAGAGATAGAGTTACCAAGATCAAGTATTTATGAATTGTCATTTGTATTATATATGTAGATAAGTAAGTAGAATGATAGGGTTTTTATGCTGCTTAGGCAAATTTTTATCAAAAGCATCTAAAACGATGACATGTAATAGTGTTGTTCTGTATTGCATGGCGTTACAGATATAGGTATTGTTACTCTTAATAAGTAGAAAAATAAAGCGTTAAGAATTGTCTTATGTAAAAATGAAAGATATAGTGTAAACTTACGTTAAGTGAAATGAATTGGTTGTGTTTTCTAAATTTTGTACTCTTACTACGTACATATAAATTATCAACAAGTTGTTGCCATCATATTTTAATAAGGATGTAAGATATAAGTATGATAAAAACTCATACAATGTTAGAACAAAGCTAGAGATTGACACAATTAAAGTGAAATCAGATATTTTTTTTAAAAAAAAATGTATATTTGATTATGGCTTTCCATAATTTAAACACTTTCCAAAATAAATCAGGAACTGACATACAATTAGTCAATTTAAGAATAGATTTAATAGTTATTTATCTTCTTGTGGCTAAAAATTTTATACATTGTTAATAAGTAGATTTTTTCCTAAAAGAAATTATTATCATTATTATTCACATCCATTTTGGAAAACTGATAAACACATGCAAAGATTTTACTATTTCACTTAAGTTGTCCTTCTCCATTAATGACTTTCTGGAACTCGTAGGTGTAATTTACGTTCATACGTTTTGTAGGTTCAAAAATCTATTCGGTTCAAGCGTTTTCTTATCGTTCGAATTAAATTCAATACTATGTACAAACATGACACAAAATTGATATTTACCTGATATTATATGACGGACAGTGCATTCATTGTATAATCCGTTATTTACACTTTTATGAATCCAATTTCCAGCTCAACAAAATTATAAATGTATATATATGTTGTGTATTTATTTAAGCATAAATTGTACTGCCTGATGAAACGTTGTCTGTGTCTCATAGTAGTAATTTCATGAGATCCCATCCTCTAATTTTATTGTCTCAAATAAGTAATTTCTTCTGTCCTTTTTGCTTAATTCATTTACTGTCCACAGCTGCAAATGTGTTATATTTACTGTCTCAGTGATTTTCATTAATCATTTGAATAGGTTTCGTTCTTCTAACAGCCTTACTTTGTTTCTCTTTCATGATTTATTCATAACGGAACTAATAAAATTCAAACCTGAGCCGAAATTTTTGACGGAAAATTAAATTAATTTAAATATTTAATAATAAAGTTAGCCAAATACAGACAAAAAGAAGTGACAATGTAAATACCACGCAACGTTTCTGGAAGCTTTGTGCAGAAAAAATGTAAAAACCTAGAGAGACACAACCGTTGTCAAAACTCAAAATCCAGAGAAAGGGAACAAGTCATCCAGAAACGTTGTGTGGTATTTATATTATCACTTGTATTTTCTGTATTTTACTTATTTGTTATTTATTTATTTTCCATCAGACATGAATTTTAATTTAAATATTGTATTTCCTTCAATATGGCATGAAATTGTCAGTCATTTCTTATAATTTTCTGCTCGAGTTATAACTTAAATTATAATATATCTTTACGTATAAAATGTTAATTAGTTATTTTTCTTAGTTAATAATTATTATAAATAAATAATTATTTAAAAATCAAATAATTATAATTCATTAAGGAATATTAATTATCAGTTATTGTTATTGATTAGTAATTATTTATCTTTATTAAAAGAATAAATTTTAAAAATTAACTTAACTTAAAAATCTTTCGCACTTAAATTTATCGAGAAAAATATTCGCTGTTTTCGTCGTTTGACCTTTAGAATGAAATCCTAAAAGTGTCCATAATAATCTCTGAAAAATTGAGAGGAAGAAATAAATAGTACGTATATTTTCCATACATAATATTTAAACGACTTCAAAATCTATTGTTAAATCTAAATATATAATATTGATAAATTTGAAATGAAGGTCAACTTAAAAAACAACTCACAGTTTTTATTTGGTAATGCTGGTAGGATTTAACATTCTAGTTTACACCAAATTGTAGCTAACTTAATCGAAACTTAAATACACATACGGAAACAATTATTAAAATATTATTATATGAGAAACGTTTGTTGTATTTCCATTTTATTTTATGAATTTATTTCAATGGCGTTTGAATGAGAAATAACTTTACCTCTGACCTGAGATCGTAGTTACTAATGTACAATAGCATGAATTATTTATCTCTACTCCCCCGCGTAGTTGTTTCTGTTTTGGTATGAGCGCGTGATTGTTTGTAACATAATAAGGAAATTGTCTGATAACAATACCTTGTTTTCTGATGGAACATTTAATTAGGCATACGTGAAACGTGCAACTAAGCATTTATTTCACATTGTTAATAATTTTCCAATATTTCCCATATAAATATTTACTGTCGCTACACTGTCAGTAATCCATAATAAATCAAAATTGTTATCATTAAACATTGCTTAACTCCTTCGATTTCATTCTAATTGTCGATCTAATCTACCTATATCATAAATATTATTTCTATTAGGCCGAAGTGTTTTTATCTTTTTTTAAACACGTAAAAGACTTAACTCCCATGAAGGAGATATTTTTTAGTGTCTGCCTCGTCCATTATATATCGTCACAAATAATAAATTTTTGTTAACATTAAAAATTAGCAGGCTACAGATTACAACTTTGATCACATTCGTTAATCGTCTGCCAACTCTAGCATCCACTGAACGTCTCAACGTACGCCCGATATATTCCCTACAAAAACATAATGCTTAGCGTAAAGGAAGAAATTTACTTCTATCGCTAACAAAATCACACTGACTTTCGTAAAATCCAACTGGCCGTAGCCGTGTCTAACCGTGCGACATTCTCTTTTACGATTTTTTTAAAATTCCGCCCTCATTTTTATAACCCTTCAACTATGTTTGAATATAATATGGCAATACTAGAAAAGTTTTAATTTGAGTGCGAGTGGTAAACCTTCTCCTTAGTGAAGGTTTGAACAAACCTCAGCATTTTAAACGACGGCATAAGCTAGATTAAATCATCAACCCAAAGAAAACGGAATAATCCCAATAACCCTTTCGTTCTGAGCATTTTTTAGTCGCAAATGAAAATATTACATTAATCATTTAAATGATTTACATTTTCCAGTTATAAATAAATACTGGTCTGTACCAAGCAGAATTCAGTTGGACGCCTCGCGCAGGATGGTGAGGGTCCAACACGAATTTGACTAATTGAATGGTGTTTGTTACCAAAAAATGGGGGTTGTCTTACGAGATTAATGGGGGAAAAAATAACTAATCTTATTAATGCATTTTTGGCTTACTATGGGATTTATCATTTTCATGTCCGTGAGAAATATAATTGTTCTTTATGTATGATAATATTTTGCTTTCGAAGGCTAATAATTGCACAACAGAGTGCCGAAATTTCAAATTTATAGATGATTTAATCGAACACATTTATTTATATCTTGGTATTGAAGCGACTGTCTTTGGTGTTAAAAACATTTACTTCCATTCATTATCAAATTAACGACATGCAACACAAGAAATTTATAATTAATGATTTAGTAAAATTAGAATACATCTAAAATTTATTTTTTAAGACAGAAATCAAATACAGAAATCAAAATTGGGTTTATGAAATCTGTTTTTGAAAAACATAATGCTAATGACCAATAAGTTTATGCGACTATAAATGGTAGATAAAAAAAATCTGTTCAGTTATATTTATACCAATAAATTTAACCATTCTCGGAAGGTTCATGTAAACACTTTTAGGAAGATAATCGTTTGATTTGATCAGTTGCACATCACGGTAACGTGAATGATGTAAGTACGTAATGTCATACTATTACAACACTCATTTCATTTCCTACTGTTTACATCCCGTTTCCCTGCAATTCAAACAATCACTTGCTCTAAAAACCACATTTTGTTCGACACAGTATCTGAAAATTTAATCATATGGATTAGCTTAATGTTTATAAAAATTATCATAACAAAATAAAACTTGAATTTACTTCTGGCGAAGCCATTGTAATATGAATGAAAGGAGATGTTTGCCACGTTTTCCATAAATCCCTTTGTAAAACAAATGGAATTACCTAATTTCATTTCAATAAGGCTTCAATACAAAATCAGTATTTTAATTAATAACCGTATTGAGTAGCGCAAGGTACATTTTTAATATTACCATGTTTCACTAAAAGCCGTTTTATTAACTGGTATAAATTAAATGTGACGCTATTCCGTGCAGTATATACAGCAGGAAAAAAATGGAAACTCACGAGATATGATTAATTTAGGATTACTAAAGGGTCTTTAGAGAATACATTATATCTGTAGTATCGAAAGCTGTCTAAAACCTGTTCTAAAAATTTTAAATAAAAGTTCCATTATATAGGAATTTAACCGAAAGTATTCAATTCATCATTTGGTCAAGTATCACCATCTTAAGTTATTATCCAATATTAGATTTCAGCAAAAATTATTTACAATTAATATTTTGATTTACGTCTGTTTTATTAATAACATAAATTAAATAAATTAAGGAGCATTTAACGAACTTTTAAAAATAATTTAATCAATTACTTTTCAGTAATTTTTCAGAAATGGTACATATTAAAACAACTGTAAAAAATAAATTTATATAAGATATACCAATAATGAGTAATGTTTATAATCCATAATTTTTTATTTTATTATATATTTTTTTTAAAAATTTTATTATAAGTATTTAATTTTTAGTTAATGAAAAATAGGTTCATGTGTACTATATGATTTATAAAATTTAGTTTTAAATTACGAGAATGATGAAAATTATTGGATGCAGATTTCTCGGGATTCCAACCGGGTAGCGTAGTTAAGTAAACACAACGTTTCGAAGGATTTCACCTGAAGAAGATGGCGGTGCAAGCCATCGAAACGTTGTGTTTACTTAACTACGCTACCCGGTTGGAATCCCGAGAAACTTCATCCAGCAACTACATCGGGAAAACCTACGTTCCTTAATGAATATTATTATTAGTTTTTAAATATTAAATTGTTTAACATTCGAAGATACAAGAATAAGAAGAAATATATGTTTATAATTGTGAATTGAAATATTGTTTGTTTCACCATTTATAACAAAATAATTCTGTTACCGTAGAAACATAACAAACAACCTGCAGAAAGTACAAAAACGCACTGAAACGTTGCTATGCTGAATAACGTTTTTATCATGTCTGTAGAAAAGATCCTTAAATTATTTAATTTTAAAAGTATATTTTTCGAATGGAGTTCGCTGAAGCATGACTCTTGTAATGGCTACGAATTTAAGGAACGTAATAAACTCGGTAGCTAATGTGAGCATTTATAATGAAGTGCTGGGAAATACTTATTCATCGATCAAGAAGTCTTTATTTTGACTAAATAATTATTGTCCTTTCAAGATGCTTATTTTATTACTTTCTTCTACTATATCCTCATAATAATTGTTCACTTACGCATTAAAAACAGTAGGTTTATTTTTCAAACATCATCTGTTCTAAGACATCGAGGATTTAAAGGGTAAAAAATTATGAATAAAAAATTCTCAGGTTTCCATCAGGATTAAATATTTATTCGGAAAAGTTCCATTGTCGTCAAGTGAATTACAGTTACTGATACGACAGGTAACAATTATTTGCGTTTGCAGTTAATAAAATTTAACAATTATTTGTCGTTACTGTTATTTAATTATTGTTTAGTAAACGAATTTCAACTGAAGAAAATGGCAGAGCACGCCATGGAAACGTATTATTTCCCGGCTATTTTTTGGATCATTACTTGAACACTTTTTTTTGTCTTTGTGTAGCCTTCATTCTACTGTTGTGCCTCTGGATTTGTTTCTTACAGAATTACGGTACCATGACTTTATTCTTCTAAATAAGCTACAGCGGATACTTTCATCCTGATTTTCTTTCCGTTGTTGGAAGCATTCGTCGACCTGCTGAAGAGTCACTGGCTGTCATCACAGAGGTCCCCGGGTTCGAATCCCAGCATGTTTGTGCTCGTCATGGTTGGAAAACTGGGGTCAAGACTGAAGGAGTATCAACATACTGACCACTTGTCACTCCTAAATGCAGAATGTTTCATGTAATAAGTATGTCTGACAGTCCTCCAGTAGGTCAAGGCCATAAATGGGCTTTAGACCCAAGGAAAATGTTTGAAGACGAGGAGAAGCGACAATTTTTTTCATCAGAACTTTCAATCATCATCAGAGTTGTGCCACCTTAAAAACACTTCAAGAAAGCAACAAATAATAGTTTCCAGGATTAGATAATTACACGCCCATCTCACTCGTGACTGACTCTTCCAGAACAGATCAACCCACCTGTGAGGATCATATTCTAATGTACGAAGTATAAGGATATGAGCTGGAGGACCATAGCCAAAGACGATTTCTTCTCAGACTCCACGACGATTAAGAGTCTCCTCGAGTTCGTCTCCAAAACTCAGCTGACAATCGCAATTTGAACTCGTAGCCCATGCACTCGGATTATAAGCAGAGACACTTAACATCCATTGAAGACCATATTATATAATATCCAGTCGATGGTTGTCAATAACTTGTTAACGCGGCCATAAAATAGTAAAAAAAATGTTGGAATAATTCAGAATTCTTAGGCTTTGTACATTCCTCTTTCATACTAGTATGACAGTGATGAAACTTGTACCTCCGGTTTTTCAAAATTCAGACACTTTTCTTCTGACGTTATTTGCTAATAATATAATGAGTACTAAACGAGCCATTGTCAAATCTAGTACCGCATTGAAAATAAGCATCTCTCTACAAAACTTTGTGATTTATGGATTTTTGCTGTAAGTTTTGATTTAATAATATCAAATACAAATTTAAAAAATTCACAAAGATGAAAAATTTAGAATATGTATAAATATTTCTGTATAATGATAAAAGGCTGTTGGTTATTATTGTCTTGGAAAATATTGAGAATCGGTATCTGAAATATTTTAATCACTTCTATTGTTTTTCGTGTGGAGTAGAATTAATCGAGTTTCGCATATTAACATGTGGTCTGATTTAAAATGAAAAATGTGTACAACCAAACTGCATGAGGTTTACAGAAAATAATTTATTTACGTAACAATAAATGCCTAGCTGAGCTATTACAATAATAATAAAAATTTCCAACAAAAGAAGTTATGATATAAATACCACTCAACGTCTCAGGAAACCTTTTCCTTCCTTCAGGTGCTAAGAACCGTTTTTTATTAGGAACAAGAAAGGAACAAGGTTTCCAGAAACGTCGTGTGGTTTTTACATCGTCATTATTTTGTCTTATTTGGCTATTTTTCTTATTATTAATTTTGAGAGCTGTTATTATAACCAGAAAAAAACATTTATGTGGGAAAAATAAATCAGATGGGATAGTTTTTCTGTGTGTGTGGTTCACGACAAGTCGTTCCTAGTCCCGCCTTCTACAAGTCTTGTATGTCCACGTAAAAAATATTAAAACAAAGTACTTTCACACAACAATTGGAATACTGCAATGAAATATTATTAATGGGGCAAAATATTTAGTTATACTAGAGCGTTTTAATTAAAAGCAATACGTAGTCTCAAGCTATTACTTGATTTTCAAAAACTGTATACCAGTCCATCAAGTCTAATTCTGATAAAAATATATAGTATTTTTACTTGCTACAGATTAAAGAACTAATGTAACAAAACTTCGATCTCGGCTCACTCTAATTGTTGAAATTAATCAAACATTTCATTTTCCTATGAACAGAGAATAGTTTTATATTTACGGAATTAGGAAAATATCTATGAATATTTTATCAAGAATTTAAGTATTGCGATACGAATTGCAGTTTGAATAATACGAGGACTCTTTCGCTGCTTTCCTCTGAAGGATTCAAATACTTGACAGTGGGAATCAGCAGACTTTTTTTGTGAATAAAGTTGTGATACAGAAATCAGCAAATCTCTAACCTTCATCTTGTGCCTTCTGACTTATATACACTTAAAATGATTGAAATTTTACCATTTAGATAAGGACTTACATATTTTAACAGCGTGGCAAGGAAGGGTTGTTTCTTTAAACGACAGGAAATGTTTAAATACATACCAAGCGAAAAAGTATTATTAGCTAATAAATCAAAGAAACCGAAATGTATTGACAAAGAATATTAGTTATTAAGAAATATTCTTGGTTGTACTCAACTTTGGCACAGAAGACGAACACTCATCTGTTTCTTTTGATGAACATGATCGCTATCTTAGTAAAAGGTTAAGAATAATTTAATAAATCTGAGCTTTCTCGTGACTTGTATGTTCACAATCAGTATTTACAGAATTTTACGCAAAAGTAAAGACTAAATATTTTGTCTTGACAATAATATTAGAGTATTGGTTTTCAATACAAGCATTAAACGAAAGTAAACGGATGATTTTCTAATTTTTAGGATATATTATATAAAGTATTTCAAAGCTTTTATAGACTTTACCTTAAGAAAACTTACGTGAATGGCATACCGGTTCAATTTTTACAATACAAATAAATTCATGCTCTACAAGACAAAGTATTGGTCCATGGAAGAAAATATCACGCTACTTAAGAAAAACCAAACTTGTAACTCAAATTGTAAAATAATTCCAATTCATATTTTCAATTGTTTAAAAGTTGCCTAAAGTATCTATCAAAAACCAAATCTTAAAATTATTTTTTGTGTGTGAGGACATACGATATAATTGAGTGTAGAGGAGCCGATAAAAATTATTTGAAGCTGCTAAGAAATTTCAAAAGAAATTTATTAAATTGATATCCTATGAATATATGAAGATAAAATAATTAATATTAAAAATGCTATACAAATCTGAACTCTTCAAACTGGACATCCCGAAGTATTCTAATACGTAAATTACGCCTAACTCAAGGGCAAGTTTTATACCACTACCTATTTTTAATAAAGAAATTTGTAGAAAAATTAAGTATTTGTACGTTATAGAGATTTTAATTTTATGAATCCAGGCTTAAAGAACAAAATTAGAATTATAAGCTGGGTAATAAATTGAGATGTCGTTTAGAGCACCAGATAATATTTTTATATTCCTATATATTTCGTACTATTTATGCGAATCAAATGTGATTATCCAATGAGATGTACCTTTGACCGTAATCTAAAGTTGATCTCTTTTTCTTTTCATAGTTTTGTAATTTTTCAATATTATTATAAAATATATAACAAAATGACTACCATTATTCTATTAGTATTAGAAATTTAGCAAAAATTGAGGTTCAGCGATTATTCCACACATGTACTATATATGTAAATTTATTATCAGTACTTTCAACTGTCTTAATAATTACAATTGTACAGCATCACTGAACCTGTTAACAATATTTAGTCATTCCAAGAGTGGAAACCATTCATGTTACTTTAAACGATTTGAAGCTTTGTATTGCACTTTGGCAAAACCTGAAACATTTTCCAAAATAAAAAGCGTATAGTTTGAAAATACAGGAGACGAATATTTTAAAATTAAATGTATTTTCTTTCGAACTGTGAAATTATTAATAGTAGTTTAAAGAAATTGGTAAGTGTTAACAGGGGAATATAATTCTTTCTATGTTTGATTGCTACATTTGGAATTATCGACAGCCGCTGCCAACTATCTTTAGCTGTACAATCGAACGTGTCCTCTAAAGCACACTTCTCCTAAATATTTTACCGAGCCAAGTCCATTCCATCACGCGAGTGTCTGCATTGCTAGACAGAAGCGATTTTTTTTCCACCTCCAACATTCAGTCCCCCCCCCCCCCACCGCCCACAACCGACCACGTTACCACCCTCGGTGCCAACACGAACAATTCCTAAAAAAGGAGAGGACAAACAAAATAAAGCAAAAGCGAACCTGTCTCATCCGCGAAATACAACGACGAGACCGAAAAGCTCATTACAATAATTAATCGTGATTAATGTTTACGTGTGTTTGGATGAATGCTTGCGTCCCCGCCGTCAAACCACTGTCAAAGATTTGTTAATTTTGAAAAATCGGTTATCCCAGCGGGGTAATGCTGAATGAAGATTGGTCGTTGTTGTTGTTACGCGGAACACGGGAATGTGTTAGTGCTTAAAACGGACGCCGACACAAGTTTCGAAACAACCTGACAAATGGCTTCCAAATGCAACTGCTACCGTTGCCCATATTTGTTATTGTCTTTTCAAATTAGAGTTATGAGGGATACATATATAAATATAGCACGGCTCTTGTTTTATATCTGCCAGAGGTAGAAAGGGTTTTGTTACGCTTCGGAGGGACGTGCTCTGTCGAAGGGAGGGGCTTCGAGGGGATCGGAGGTGGGGAACTATGGATAGGAACGTCCACACTCATATATATTGGGCTAAGTAATTTAGGAGGACACATTACATGCAAACTACACTGAACATTCATTTTTATTTGCACTGATAAAATGTTTTGTCACGGTACTTAGTACTAATGCGTGTTTCTGTTATCCTTGTTTTCGGAGCGTTGCAAAATGGACCACTTGAAGTACTAAGTGCTGGGACATGTTTTATACGGCAGTGAAGAAGGGGCTCGTATGTTAATATTACTGTTCGACCGAAATGCAGGGTAGCGGAAGTCGTTAAATCGAAAATTGTTCGGCGACATTTTCTAAACTTTATGATCTTCATATTTAATAGTTTGGGACTCAAATATTCCGGTTAGAATTATTGTCTATTAATACTGGTTACTTTTAGAATTGAAACGTGATAGCTATTACGTTTATGGAAATAGAAACGAAGAGCCGATACAGACAGTACTTTGTGAAGCACTTATTTTCTATTATGAATTTGAATTGCTTGAAAATGGTGTGGAAACGGATGATAGACATTTTATTTGGAGTAATGAGAAATTAATCTTCGGTACTACAACCTGACCGAAGAAACCCGACCACAACTCTGAGAGTTCCAACTCTGCTCTACAGTCAGTTATATCTAATAACATGAAAATAAGTTCTTGGACACTTATTAAACTTGTGCTGAACTTGAACTTGCTAAGTTGAAGAAAAAAGTGGATTCGATTAGCAATTGAAAATTTTTACTTTGTTCCCGAAATGACAAATTTTCTGAATTAATTCCCTTTGTCGTGCATGTGTTATTTCTCCTCTTTTTTACAGTGGTTTATCATACACACCAACGGTGAATTAAAAGATTCCATTAAATTTCAAGATTTCCTTCAATTATAATTAACTACAAAATTTTAAGTCACGTAAGTTTTATCGTTAAGACGCCTGGACGTTTAATTCCTAACTTATCATCACAAGTTATTTTTTAAATTTTAATTTAGTTACAGTCGCATCAATATTCATTACTGACTAATTAGGTATTCAGTTACATTTTTACCGGACTAATTTACAGGAGTTTCCCCCAAGTATGGAAACACGCACGGGATTCGAACCCCGGACCTCTGTGATGCGAGGCAGTAACTCTGACCCCTACACAATATGTCGGTAAGTGATTTATTTTGACATTTGGCAAATTTGTTAAAGATCATATAAATTTGATAGGTGAAATGTATTAAGAAACTCTGAAAGATTAAGAGGTGCCTGATATTTCTCAATAACTTAAAAGAACTTTCACTAAATAAATATTAACAAATTTATTTCTTAAATAAACAGATTAACGGTCAATTTGTCAGAAATATTTGAGTTGTGTAACCAAAACAAAAACTAATTACGATATTACGACGTTTCGTCCACTATTTTGGGACTTCATCAGGTAATAGACGTATGCAAGCAAAATTTATACAATAAACTTAAATTTATAAAAAAACTTACAATTTCATACTTCAATAAATTATTAAAATTTACAGATTTGAATTAATTTGGTTAAAATATCAATTATTCCGACATTTATACATGTAAGGCGCCACGTCGTGGAGCCTGAACAATGAAATCAGCACAGCGCAGATAGTAAAAATCCCGTGGTTGGAAACACGGAGGTAGGTGGCAAGTGGAAAAAGTGTATACAATGTCAGTGAAAGTCCAATTAAGTGTACGTCTGTATTATTTATATTTTCACCAAATTAATTAAAATCTGTGCATATGAATAATTTATTAATCAATGTTATTGTCAATTTTACATTTGTAATTTATTATATAAATTACATAGATATATTAGGTTATGAGGTTCTAAAATTGTGGACGAGACTTCTATTATTGTATTAGTTAAATAATACACTTTTTTAAATTTTTTTATTAAATGATAATTTACATTTTAAGTTAAATATTAAAGCTATTTATTGTTTTCCATAGTGAATTAATCCATTGGAAACATTAAACCAGCAAGTGTCATTCATTATCAAAACATTTTTATCACGTAGGCAAAAATGAATTTGTTTCGAACCAGGCAGTAAGTTCGAGCAAAGATTTTCCCATGCATGCGATCATTGAGGCACTTTCGAAAACAGCCACTAATTCCGTCCAAACTCGGAAACTCACTTCAACACACGGTTGTCTCCGCTCCGAAACGTTCCCGAAAACACCAACAGCATTTCGAATAAATTAAAGTCTAAATAAATGATTATTCCTTACAGATGGCAGCAAAGTAATTAGTCAGTTCCATGTGTGAGTGATTGTAAGAGGAAAGTGCACTTTCAACGGAATGAAAATTAAATGAATGTTACTTGAGCTAAATATAAAATTGGAAAATAGTCAACGTTTTTCCTTCCAAAATTAATTTCATAATACTCCTTAGAGGTAACAATCATTTTGAAACGCCTGTCGTTTCACTTCACCCAGACCAAGCATCAAACCCAAACTTCTTCACGTACAACCGCACATTCGTAATTCCTTGAAGTACCGTTTGAATATTAGTTGTAAAACCGTTTTAATGGTCTTGATAAAATTGAGATAAACTATATTTCTCCTGAAAACTGTCTTATAATGTTCCACCTTCAAGACGAACTGAACGGTCTCAGACTTTCCTCTGTTTTCATTGTTTCCCAACTGAAAATTATCGGTATTAGTTTCTAAGCTATCTTTCCGCTCCTTACGTAGCTAACATCTGCAATTCTATTAATTTACCTCATTTATGCAGTATGCAATGAAAACGACCATTAATAAATCTCCAAATGTGCGTCACATTGTAATTACTAATTTTAAAAAGTCGAAAATATAATAATACGAAGAAGCTTTTAGCAATAATTTAATCTCGAGGTGAAACACAAATTTAAACGTTTGAAGTGGCTAAAAGTTAAGATGAATGTAGTAGAGGTTGGTTTGGTTAATTTTCCATGACATAACAGAATGCAGGTCGTCAAATAAGAGTTTATGAAACATGTAGGACTTTATGACATTTGTATTATTTAGCGATATGGAAAATAATAATAATATGCAAGCAGCCATTTATTAACGAATTTTTTAAATATACAGGAAAATATTTTCTACACTGATCATTCATTATACATCAAGAAAAATAGGGGAAGCGAGAGTTTGGAGAAAACATAAATTTTGAAAAGCTACGAATGTATGTATTTAAATGTAGCTGCAATTTAAAGATTGACGGATAAACAAATAATTTAATTTTCACTCAGTATTATAAAAAACGACTGTATGTGTTATTAATGGTCGATATTAAACTTGAAACAAAACTGATGTAAATTATTTTTATATTTTTTTTATAGTAACAGGTTACATGAGGGTAATCCATGTGTTAGCAACTTCCCTTTAATAACATAGAAAGGGATTTGAAAGGGGGGATGCGTAAGGGTAGAGCAAGGTAGCCAAGGGTTAACTAGGGCCCCAGGGCATAAGCTTAAGGATCCTACCCTGCATTCGCCTGAAAGTTAAGCAGGACAAACCCTAGAAAACCTGTATCAGGTAGCTAGGGGATTTGCTACTTAGATGAATATGGCTAAATTAGCCGAAAGCTTCCAAAATTGACTGACAGGATATTGGATTTGTCAATAAATAAATTCTATAAAATTAAGTAAATGTTTTATTTCAAGTTTAATATTAATGGTTTTAGAAACATCATTAAATTTTATACATGTTTCAGTCCTAATTTGGACTCACCCTGAGCATAAGTTTAATTATAAGGATCGTAATATCAGATAATAACAAAGATATGAGTTTCAGTAGTCAAGGTTTTGTTCAGTAATCATTTTATGACAGAAACTATGACGATGTTAGACATGAAAAATTGTAAAATTTTAAATATGCGTTTATCTTAAAACTAACTTTCCATGATTAAAAGAAAACTGCATTGTTTCAACTCCAAATAAGGCGTTTATGAAAGAGATAATCTATTAGACCAAAAATAGGTAAAAGTTGAACTATATTAGTAAATTTCTGTCAAGATTGTGGCTCTCTTCAGATGTTAGAATCATTAAAAAATTCGCAATTTCAATCCAACATACAAAATAAATATTTAACGTGCCACTGCCTTACAATTTGAGAAATATTAAGTTACAGTTAAAGGATACTTATGTTTCATCTGTACATAAACTAGAATTGAGTTGACTAAAAAATTATGAATTATGATAAATAACAAGAAAAATCCTATTGTAACGTGAACTAATTAATAAATGAATGTTTCAATTTTTATGTATAAAACCTTAGATGTGCTTAAAGGACAATATCAACCTAAGTGACTAGCAGACTGTCAAGTTATTATGTCACTTTCTGGATTTCTGTGGAAGTCTAAGAGTTATCCTCGGAATTTTCTCTACAGTTTTATGGGAAATAGACCCTTTCCGTACATCATTTAACTTCAACCTAACATTTTCATGCGAGTATTTGAATTAGTCTCACAATTACAATTTAATAAATAAACAGAGAAACATTCAATTTGTAAGGAAAAAATGTATTATTCAAATGAAATAAAAATACTTTCAATGGTTTGTCGTTTCGTCCTCAATTTTGGAACCTCATCAGGTCACAAACAATTTTGAATGTATGCTTATGTTAAAATTACAAGTCCAAATGTAACTTAACTGCTATGAACCGAGTGTTCTATGACTGTTGTACCCGGAATTTGTGCAGATAATTTTAATATTTAGGCCTACATATATGCATACATCTAAAACAATCACTTACGTGATGACGTCCCAATATTGTGGCAATATAGTGTTATATTCTTTAGTTGAATAATCCATTTCTTATGACAAATTAGACTTTTTTTTAAAATATATTTTAATGAATTACTGTAACAAGAGTGGCCTTACTTCGGTGCCGCTTCCAGCGTTTTACACACCATTAAGTCAAGGAAAGAGAAATCATTGTTCAGCATCCTCATTGTGCTCCACTTCTCTTACTCATCTTCTATTAATGCTGGCAAAACACTTGTGTACATTGTAATCAGAGAGACATTGTGGTCGTTCTAACACTAACAAATCGTGATTTTGAAGTGGGAATGATTCTTTTTTTAATATTTAGTTTATTGTTACATCAACCCACGTGGTTATTAGTGTCCACGATTCACTTTACAAATTACTACTACATTTTTTTTTATATTGTGTTTTCATTAGTTACAGGATGTTGGCTGCGCCTTAGGTACAATATGGTTTACAGTATTTGATATTACAGCTTGTATAGGAAAATCTAGTATGGTTAAATTAGATGGCATCAATCACGTTTAGGTCCCTAAGATACTATAAATTACACAAATAATTTACTCTGGGTTCACTTATTTAAGTAAATAGAATATAACGAAATTTATTTATGTAGTGTCTTAAAACAATAACAGTGGGAAATTTCCCATGATAGCAGCTAGTGATTTCATAGAATAGTTATTTTTGTAAAAATATTTGCGAAAATGAAATGAGTCAATCTGCGGCTGGCTCGTTTTGGTAAGCAGATTTTAACTTAAACCGTTTTACAATTTTATTTTACATATTTATTACTTTACGAACAGTTTGGCTCGTTGTCAGCTATATTAACAGTTTACGTATTTAAATGTAGTTGCTGTTTACTTTTCATTTCAGTTTAATTCAGTCCAATTAAATGTAATAAATATTAACCTTGTATAAATTTGTGACGAATCCTATTTCCTCATTAGTTCACTAAGCCAAAAAAAACAACTAAAACTTTGAATCTGAATTATTTGTTTTAATATTGTTTTATTGTTATATATCACAGTTCGCTCCAAAATCACAATTTACGTTTTAACGATAATTTCCTTTGTGCCGCTTTATTAATAAAGGAGTGTAAAATGTGCGTGATCGCTGTTGAACAGCGCCTGTTCTGCCCCACGAATACGCCATTCCTTCCTTCTGCACCCCCTAACCCCCTTTCTCTCTCTCTCGACAAATACAATGGGCTGCCCTTATAAAACCCACAATAACCTGACCCCTCTTAATCATTGACGATATTTTTAATTAAGAGAACAATTTCAATTCAAATGAGTTTTATGTTAATTCTCTTTCGAATACCCCGTTCTTTTCTCCGCGCACCCACCATGGTTTTTTGTCAACTCTTACTCCTCTTTCTTTCAAGCAGAAAAAGGGTTTTAAGAGCCGACTACGCGGGTCGCTTGTTTAAACACAAGAGAAGGGGGACATGAATTGGATGCATGCAACTTCGGAAAGTGAACAGCTTCCCATCATTATCATCCTGATCGATTTTCACACATTAGGAAAAATGTCGATATACGATTTTTCTTAGTTTTGTTTTAATGTATATAAAATTTAAAAAAATTTGAATTTAGGTAAATAAACATCAAGATTATACCTCAAAAGGTATAGCAAATATATAGTGTTATTTCTATTCTCTCTATAATACATAAAATAGTATGACACTATTACCAGAATAATTACAAATAGTATGCGAATACACTAATACAATTACTGAAACAATAAATTTCCCTGATCTCTGAAAAGATGTAAAGCTAAGGCCATGCTCAAATCCCTAACAGTATAAAAATAAATGTACTGGGAAACATGTTTTGTTATTATTAAAAACTTGTTTGAACTGCTTAAGAATTTCCTCAGTTTTTCTTGCTTGGAATTAATTTTTTCCTCTGGCAAATATTCCTCTCATAAATATTAATGAAATAAATAACGAGATTTACAATCTAAAATGTTGGGACGAATTCATGGTCCACCATCAATTATTTTAATATGTAAAATTATAAGTCTGTAACATTTTTAAAGCAAAGTGCACGTAAACTATTGTACAAGATTTGTACAGAAAACATGTGTTATGAGAACACATCTACTTTGTACGCCGCATTTTTGTAGTCTTTATTCTTTAATTCTAAACTGCGTGAATCATACAATTGGTCACCTAAATAGATCATTCAAATTCATTAAATACCGTTTATTTCTACCATCTTTGAGGTTTTCATCAGGTGTATGTTAAAAAACGATTGCTAACGAATAGTGCAATAAAAAATTAAAGAGATTAATAAATTGTCAAAAATATTATTAAGCTAATATATATCAGAAATTGCTGATAAAGCATTATTATTTCAAATTACATGTACCAAAACGAGAATATTAAAAATGTTTAAATTATTTTAACTAATAAGTCTTACCTATTAAACTTTAGAAATGAAAATACATAAAACTAATTAATAACATAATACTAAATTTAAGAAGAAGAAAACTAATGAAAATAAAAATAAGCAAGCTAAGAATGTACTTAAATAACTTGGTGAACATTTAAAAATATAATAACATATTTTAATTTTAAGAGTATTTAGAAAATTAATAACAAATTTAAAATTATAAAGTTAAAGTTAGAAAAGAAAAAACAATGTTCTATATAAAATTAATTATGGTCCACATAATAGTGGAAACTGTTACATAGGGCAAACTAATAATGCTGTTGAAAGTATATCACAAAACTTTAATTCATAATATTTGTAATCCATTGAGATACATATTTCTTAAATTTTAAAAATATATGTTTGGTTTAAATTTATAATTTTACTTTTAATAAATTTTTAGGTCGTTAAGTTATTACTTTATGATGGATAACATTTATAAGTAATTACAATAAGTAAAAATTTATGACTTTATTTTAAATATTATATTGTTTTACATTTCATAATTCCTTACATCCTTTAAGATAGAAGCATATTGTAGTTTTTCCAATTGAATAATTTTTTTTAGGAGAAGGAAAATGTTATATAAATTTGTGATTTTAAATATTATATTGTTCGTCCTTACACTACTTATGACAAAAAATTCTGTTACCGTTAAACCATAACATATACTGCCCGATGAAAGGACAAATATGTACAGCTGTTGTTGTGTTGAATAAAACATTTTAACTGTCTGCTATAACTGTTGTTAATTTATTTGACTTAAATTATTAAGCTTATACATTGATTTCATTTTATTCCAATTTAATTACAAACATTTATCAATTAGTTTTGAATAAAATTAAGTTCTACATTTGAACGAGTTATTTTATTGTTTAGCAATAAGACCACATAACAAGCATTGCAATTTATTCAAGAAATTTTAAATATCACTATTTTCTTTTGTAGAATTTATAATGTGGGATTTTTATATTTGATTTACTTAGGAACAGAATCGTATGATTTGTAAATAAATTCAACATGGTTGTCTTCGAATATGTTCTAAACCATTTAGTGTAGTAAATGCAAAACTACTTTTTCATTGTTAACATGTGAATTTTAGATTACGACAGTATTTGTTAAAGGTATTAACTTCTTCATCAATTTTAGTTGATTAAACAATGTTTGTTTTATCATAAAACGCACAGAAAGTTACAATGAAGCTGAGTGTGAAGACGTAAAAGGTAAATTACAAAACTCTCGTAACAATTTAAAGACAGTGAGCTCGGTTGACTGCCCATACGAAAACTAACTTGGTGATAGTTATTTAAAATACTTTTAAAAAGAAACAGTAATTTAAAATCTGAGTTATGAAAAATTTCAAACTATAATATTTTCATCATATTAACAAACCATTATATCAAAACACATTATGAATTTGAGCCACAGCTTTGATTGCCAGAATTTTAATAAATACATTTATTTCTTACAGAATCAGAAATTCTAAATCTAAACCAAAATATACACACCATAAACTATCTATTATTATTCCAATTCTGGAAATATTACATTATAAATTAAATCATAGTTTCAAATAATATCATATTATAATTATCTACACGCAAATAATTTCACTTTATTACTTGATCAAAAATTATGTCCACTTATTACTTTGATCAATTGTTTCTGTAAATTTCAAAATTATATCCCCAATAATATATTCGACAAGCACTGTAAACTATATAAATGTTATTGTTCTAATTATAATGCATGTTATATGTTCTAAACAATAAAAAATCTTGATTACTGTAATGTTGAAATCTTAAGTAGAACCTAATTATCATTATACATTAAAATATATAATGTTTTTACATAAATTAAACAATAAGGAAATCAAGGTAAAATCTTTGATAATTTTTATTATTTTTTCATTGACTCCATTAAATTTTTTATTGCATTGTCTTTATTCAGTAGGAATGATTATTGTACAACTGATGAAAATCACAAAGGTTACTTTGGGTAATAAACTTGTGTTTATCATTTGTAATTTTAACTATAACTGGATAACTTAACAAGTAATATGAATAAAACGAGAGGTGAAAAAGTTATAAATTTCACTAGACACGTTTTAAATCCCCATATAACTATTTCTATTATTTTCATAATTCTCTGTTTATTATAATTATCTTAATTTCTGACGTATATTAAATATCTTTATTTTCACTACTTTAACTTATTCCGTAAACATTATTTAATTCATATTTCAGTAATCCGCGGAACTAAATTATAAATATTTATTTTCATATGTTCTGGACGAAAACTTTAAATTGTTACACTCTCCTCTAACGAATGAATAAAGTTAAAATATCAGTCGTCAGTCAGAATAATTTTGAATAAGCAAGATAACCAATTTAGACAAAACAAGTGATTATATATACTACACAACGTTTCTGATATCCTTGTCCCTTTCCTCAGGTGCGAAGAAGAACCTAGAGCGACACAACTGCACTCTTCGCATCTGAGGAAAGGGACAAGAATTACAGAAACGTTGTGTGGTATTTATATTATCACTTTTTTGTCTGAATTGGCTATTTTGCTTATTAATTATTTTCAATACGATGTAATTTTTTCATTCAGAATAATTTTTACTTATGAATATCGAGTATCGGCAAATATTCCTAAAAGATGTCACGCAGTTTAATTTTATTTACTCAAATGTTTTATTTGGTAGTCTACCATATTCATATATTAAAAATTAGATAAATAATTCTTAATCGATTAAATTCCAGTTTATTCATTCGTTTGTACAGTAAACATTTATTTTTAAGAATTTCGGTGATCGTAAGACATAGACTTCAGATATTTGATACCTATATAACAATTTTTAATTACTTATTTCGTTTAGTTTACTCCTTCTACCTAGTACTTCGTAATCATAGTTTTTCTATTGACACCCTATTATAAATCCAATGAGGAGGATATTACAAATAGTCTTAATTTTTGTGACCTGTAACTGTTGGTAATCACGACTTTATTTGATATGCTCTAATAAACGAACTGAGTTATCAGTCGGTTTGACGGATCAATATTCGATATAATGGGCAAAATGGAATCAAAATCCTTTGATTTTAAAGGCACAGAATATTCGGTAAACTATAATAAATAATCCGTAAACAATTCAAATAAAACTAAAAATTCGGTAAAGCATTTTGATGCTTGTTGGAAAATAAATTGCTTAAATTAAATACGAAGAGTCAGAACTATTAATTTCATTAAAACCTAATAACTGCTTACATATTGAATATGCGAGTAATTTGGAAGTAATTAATATATCACACTTTAAAGTGCCTTTAGCTATAAGAAGTCTTACATTGGTTGTATGCCGACCATGGCGAAAACGGTTTGCAAATCTAGCTCCAGAAAATGTGATTGCAAGGGAGCATCATTTTTCAACAGGACGCACCCTCCACATCGCAAGCAATTCTTCAACACGGCATATCCCGGCCATTGGACGGGATATTGGGATTCCAGATGCACTCCCACTTAGTTACTTAACTAGTACCATAAATACTGTTTTGAAAAAACCGCCAAGTGATAAATGTAATAACAGATGAACTGTAAGACCTTAGTATTCTTCTATTGCCCTATCGCTAGTACGCTAGTGACAGAGGAAAGGAAAAGCCTCAAGTACGTAGAGGAAATTTTAGGACATCCAAACACTCTAGCTATTGCCCACTAATTTCTTTATTTCATTCGATAAATAACAATTAATTAAGTCATTGCATTTCACAGCAAAAAGACATGCATCTTCTTACAACCATGCATGAATAAGAACATAGTACGGAATTTTTAGTTGAGTCACCGTGAAAAACGTTTGTCACGTTTCACTATGATGTCATCTGTGCCAGGAATTATGGAAGAAGCGGTGGTAATGTTATTACTTCATCGCCTGGAGTTTAATTCGATAACAGTGTTTCTCCTCCAACTGAAGTAAATTAGTAAGTGTGTTATACGTTGTCTACATTTTTAATTATATTATCACATTTTGTATAAAAGTCTATGAAATGATTTTTAAAGCAGAACCTTAGAAACCATAGCAATGAGTCATATATCTTATATATGAAAACTATTTCTTTTTATGAAATATTCTATAATTCTCTCATCCCTGGTTTATTAGTAAAATTAAACGTGTTACCATGTGACTTTTATTTTTTAATTAAATTTAAAACCATGTAAATCAGATCAATAATTGTTATATATGAGATTTTATATATTTAACTATATAGTTGGTATTTCAATCTTGGTTTCCGCATAAAAAATTTAATTTGATCAATATCCAGAATGAATATAGCTTACGTCAACATTTAGGCCTACTTAATTTTGAATAAATACTAGCAATAATATTTTTACAATTTCCGACTAATCAACTTGGGTAGAATAATCACAGTAAAGTAAATAAAATAAACAGTTCTAATAAACAATTCTAAAATGTAAAGAAGTATAAATTATTTTCCGCCAATCCTTTCAGGATTTTAATTGTTTGACAAGAGGTAAATGTGACATATCGTCTCTAATATTATGTACATAATAAATTAATTAAAAATAATAGCAAAAGAATTTTTTTCTGGAAGGAATTGACGATACATAGTAAATTATGGGACGGTTGGTTTAAAATATGAAAGAAGAAATTTTATTGTTTGCCGATATGATATTAGCGTGAATTCATAACATTTTCTGAAACGTTTGGCATGCGTAATGTGTGTAGATTAAAACTATAAATAAAATACAAGGCCTTTCCTACCAAAATTTATTTATGTATATGCCGGTATTTTATTTATTTAAAATTATTGTAATTTCAATATAGTTCCAGATAAAAAGTTTCTTGTACATTTTATACATTAGTGTTGTAATGATTATTGTGGAGAAAATATTTATACCTTTAAAATAAATTTAATTGCAATATTTTAGAAAGCAAAGCGTCCATAAAATCTTAATTAATTAAATATTGATATTACTGTCCAGTGGTACAAAAGAAATGCTATAATCAGTGGAGGTTCTTTTTCGATTCCATATTAATTATTTTAATAAAGAATATTTTCAACGTGATGAGAAATTTCACATTAAAAAATTAACCATCAGTATATCTGTTATATTTCGTCTATGTCATTTATAAATGTAGTGGCCTTGTGATCAAAAAGGATAAATAAATGTTAGTTACTGAGAAATGCATATTTTATTGCATTTGGAGCATATTTGTAACAGAATACTAATAAAAGGGGCAATAAATTAGTGATATATATATATATATATATATAAATTATAAAAAGCTTGTTCCAAGAATATTCAATTTCATGGGTGGGGAAAAAGGCTCCAACGTTTAGTCGTACAGATGTACAGGATAGCAATAATTCACGCTGAAGAACTGCTAGGAAATGAATGGCATTCTTGTCGCTGTAAAATAACTAACATAAATATGAGAATCTTCCAAAAAGTATGAAAAATCAACTGTTAGTCTTTATTCTGATATCAGGATTAATAATTAATTTAAGATTTATTTTGGTTTCTATTACTAATTAAACCTACAAGTCCTTTCATGCTTAAACAAATTGACCTAACTTCCTTTTAAACAGTTTACTCGTTTTCGCATAAGGAAAAACTGTAAAAATAAACATTTCACAATACTAAAGCACCGTAGTTCAACAGTACGAGCTGTCGTAGTTTCCAGTAGTACGGAGACATATATTTTGAAACATGCAATATTTATTTGGTATGACATATCTCGCAAATGGTAATAAATTTGTAAGTTTGCATAGTAAAACACAAAAAATATTTCTTATTCAGAACTTCTGTATCTCGTAGGAGACTAGAATTTTTTTTTAACTCGCCTTTTACCAGATTTGGAAAACGCTCATTTATGGAAAGAAAAATAATGTCGAAAAATTTCCTAATGCAATATCTGCTTACATAGGAACGCAACTCTACGTTTCCTCCTGGTTTTAAATAACTCAAGATTAAAATACTAATCATTTTTCTTAATACTTTAATTTAAAGTTTTGAATTTAAATGTAATTTTAACATCAAGAATGTGATTGGCTTGCAGTCAATCATTAAATCGGCCGTATACTTTAGGCACACGATGTGAAAAAGAAAAAGACGAAGATTTAGACAGGCTATATAAGTTTAATCGACATAGTGGTCACGCCCTTCTTATAGTATAGGAAAGACTGAAAGGGGGGATGCGGAAAAGTACAGAAAGGTAGCCAAAGGTTAAATAGGGCCCCCGGGCAACTAAAACAATTTTTTACGTATATTAAAACCGTAAAACGTATTCAAAAAGTTCCTGCAAATGTCGTTCTCCTCAATTAGAAATTCTGTAAATATTAGTAGGAAGATAAGTGTTAAGATGTGCTGTCTAAGAACACAATGGAACTACTACTATTGAAGAAATCTCTGTAACTTTACCCTCCGCGATTTGTTTCAGTCTTTAAACATCAATCGAACATATCGATTTTCTGAAAAATGAAAAAAAAAATAGTTAATGTTGACTCCTCCCGATTTCGATAATGAGGGAAGAACAGATAAATAATAAATTGGGAACTTCTTGAAGTAATTATTCTTGTCAGAAACACCGAGGAACCACTAGCCTTACATAAAATATTTGTATGTAACCCACTTCATCCGGACCCGTCTTTTGAAAAATGAAAACGTATTTAAGTGTATTCAACGTCTGTCGTTCTAAGAGTATTGCCATTTCCGTATTGTGACATTTTCAGTAAAAGTACATTTACATACGAAATCGCTGCAAGGCATGAAAAGACAAAATGTACTCTGCGAATATATGTCTCTAAAATATATGATTTTACATGCCTGTCGTTCTAAGAGAAGAAAACAAAAATTATTTTTTAAGATCATAGGTGTCGTCTTTTACTGGCGTATGATACATTCATCAATTTGAGACGATAAACTGCCAGGTTAAGGAATAAACAGAAAAATGTTATGATACTGCTCAGTCACTCTGTATTAAGATTATGTAGAACTAAGAAATTATACTTGTCTGATAGTATGCAAAATTTTTGTCAGCTACTTTTGTCGAACTACTTTTATATAATTGAATTAAATTATTTGTAGATTATCGTTGTAGTTCAAACAGCCTGAACGGAAAATACTAAGTATCAAGATTTAACACACAAGTAATTAAATTAATTTGAGATATACACAAGTTCAACATTTTTTTATCAATTTACTAAGACTGTTATTGTGGACATTTCTATATTGTACAGACCCATATTTTTATCAGTCACTTAAAAAAATAACAAGTTAAATTTTTTCTAACCATGTATTTAAATGCTGAAATGCTCTAGGCGTTCGCCATCAACAATATCATATTCCAAAACATTTTTGTTTATTCTTCATGTTATAAAAATATTAAATTTAGCTCATATTTAATCTAATTATTAATTTAAAATTATTAAGTTACTTCCGAGGTGACGATTTAACATAAACGTGTGTAAAACGACATTATAATTTCGGACTGCAATCAATATCAAAAACGTTCGGTATTAAAACAATTTGTGAAAATAAAAATTATTCAAATGTTTGATTCGTATAATTAAATGCGTCACATTTTAAAAACATATTGTCTTACTAACAAAAATATTCGTATTAAATGTTAATTATTTTCTTAGACGTTTGAGGGTAGGTGCGACGTTCGTCGACTTGCTGGACGTCAGCATGATACAGATTCATCTTAGGAGCAGCGCCAGCCGGCACTGCAACGCATCTCATCTAGATCTGGAAATTGGATAAGCCTGCTGGTCAGCCAGTCGAAATATAAAAAGGGCGTTGTATACGTAATATGTATTATTTTTTGTTTGCGGGCGATGGTTGACTATTGGTCGAGGATTCGTGACGTATAGAATATGGAGCCGAGAGGTGGGAGAAGTGGCGGCGGGGGCGACGGAGTGAGGGGGGCGGTCGGCGGCGGAGGGGGTGGAATTGGATGGGAATACCATTAGATTGCAAAGCTGCCCCCAAGCCCCTGCCATTGCTTGGCCGACTGGAAAACACAGAAGCGAGAGGAGGGTGTGCAAATTTTTTTTACTGTTAAAATATAAAAAATAGCCCCACACACACACACACACACTCGTATACATGCAAAAATAAAAATAGATGCGGAGAAGGCGGGGAGTGAGAGCTGTGAGATGGACTTTGAATTATGTATAGGAAGAATTCTGATCTTCATACATACATATGTAATGCGGGACGGCGGGGGCAATATGAATGCATTTGTGCACTTAGTTCCGACAGGGCGGTTCATTGTTGGATGTCAAGGCCCCCGCAGGCGTCTTTCACCCCCTCTGTTATGTCGCTGTTTATATGATTGCCGAAACCGGTTCATTAGCTCCTTGCCTTTTGAGCCGGCAAACAAATGCCCACGATTGTCGGCGACACGCCTTAAGGAAAACTTCTCCGCCCGCGGACTATAAAATGTGAAGTTCAGCGTGTGCCATACTTATCACAGAAAAAGATAATATTACCTCGGGATAGAATAATAATTTTAAATAAATCCTTTGTTTTCTTCTTAATGTCATTTATTTGTAATAAAACAAGTTCCTCCATACTTTGACTGAAACAACAATACTTGTATCGCATTACTATTTGGTAGACACTTACAACGCAATTATTAAAGTTAATATCAACTATAACATCTTACATTTGCCGCAGACATTACCTTAAAATGTTAATACCAATAAATATTTTAAAATTGTCCATAAATAAGAACTGGTTTCCCAATAACGTGACACCAAATACGCAAAATATTGAAAATTTTTGATCACGTTTTGATACCAACACTGTTGTGAACATGAAATTATAAAACCCGTAATTTTGTACTCCCTAATGAAATGAAAATATAACACGTCTGTTTGAAAATTAATAATAAGATATAATAGCAAAATACAGACAAAATAAGTGGTGGCATAAGTACCACGCAACGTTTCTGGAAACCTTGTTCCTCTCGTCAGGTGTCAAGGAAACACAAGAACCAAGAGCGACACAACCCCAGAATGCAGTTGACAAATAATTCACTTCCTTTGTCTGTATTTTGCTATTATATCTTATTATTGAATTCACCTTGAGTTGGCGTCCCCCTTGCGAGATCTAGTACGTTTCCAAGCGTAACATGGGACGGGGGGGGGGGGGGGGGGGGAATTATCGCCGGCGAGTAGAGTTAACTATTACAATTTTTCAATGTATAAATAATACCGACAAATAACAGATTTAAAGGATATTAAGGATAATTAAGGAAGCGATGGTTTTCGCTGATCAAATAATTCTCAAGCTTTAGACCGGGTTGTCTTTTTAAAACCTGAAGATGACGTCGAAACGTCGATGCCTGCATCCTCCCTGGTTTGAAATTATAGAATAATCTGTCAAAGATACGTTTAATATGGAACGGTACAATTAATCAAAGGACGGAGTACTTTTTGTTGATTAATATTTCAACAAATTGTGGTTTAAATTATGGACTTTTTAATTTATGTTGCATGATATTACATGCAGGTCTGTAAGGAATACACACTTTCAAGACTCCAATAATAAGCGGCTGAAATTCTAGCTCGGTGACTTCTGTTTCATGCATATTCTTTTTGGCATTCAATTACTGTATTAACCCTCTTTGGAACTAAAAAGCCGATCAACGACAGTGAATTGCAATTGTAATAATACCCAATTATTATGTAGAAACGATTTCACCAAAGTTAATATTCCGACTGTGGCTGTGAATAGTTTAAACGATGCTGAATGACTCCTTTATCGATCTTCTTGAAGATTTACGACCTTCGTTACTCCCCTGAACAATATTCTTCGTCCCCCTCCCCTCATGCCCTTTTTTTTGTCTTTCACTAAATAGATATAAATCACAATGAATCTAATTTATACAATTATAATTTTGAGATTAATTTCGTTTTTTATTTTTAATGCGCTGTATATCACATTCATGGTAATGATACATTAAAATGGTTTTTGCTTGACTCAAAGTCTACACCTAAGTAAAAACATCCAAGAAGTTATATGTTGCTAGTATTTATGATCGTCTCCATAGAAAATGTGAACTTTTTCTAAAATGAAGGTGCTAATTTGTTATAAATACCAAAATGTCAAAGCAATATTTAAAACATATTTTGAGAAGCAAACCGAAATTATTTGTAGGTGCATTTGAAAGAATTGTTAACCTTATAAAACAATTACACATTTGCCATTAAGTAACAATATATTTTTCTTTAAACTTTATTTCACTAAAATTAGTAATTAAATAATAGATTTGGTTCGGTCTTTATAGAAAATGAGAAATGTCAAGAAACGTGACTAATAATAAGAGTATATTTTATTAAGTTCATGGAAGACTACGCACCAGTGTAGTTAAAACTCGTGTATTAAAAATGAATTCCTTTTAACGAGCCGTTTAAAAGTGCTTGATATGCACGTTGACTTTACCCGAAATTGAAAGATAAATTCAACCATACCATTTCATTTGAAAAGTCACACCTGATACAATAAACTAATTTATTTGGTAACGTTCCTTGCTTAATACCAATGAGCTGTTTCATCGGCGCCACGCTTTCGTAATTGATAAACGTTACCTCCATAATAATTCCTTGTTTCCATGATTATCTTTATTTTTATGATACTCATTTTGATAATTCATGACATCTATTAACAATGTTGAGAAAAGGCCCTCGCGACTATGCGTTTGAATTAAATCTAAGCGTTTGGAATGTATCTAATAAATAGTATTGAAATTATTGATGATTTCCACGATGCAATGGCCACTGATATTTGAATAAATTTTGAACGAATTTACGATTTATGTAATAATAAGCAGGATTTGGAATATTACAGCTGTCAGTTTTATATAAATTTGTACGAATATTTGAAAACAATAACTTTAGACTGTTAACAGTTACCGAATTCAATTCAATAAATAATTGTCTGGTTATATGGAAATGAAATATTCTCTATATTTGTGTAGAGGAGCTGAAAGTTTAAGAAAATTGCTATTATGAAACATTATGATTATTAAGTAACTAATAAATCCCTATAATTCTGTACATCTGTTTTTTATTAATAATGTAAATTAAATAAAGTAACGACCTTTTTTCAGACGTTTTTTTAATATTTTGATCCACACAGCGACCTTTCAGTACCTTTTTGTACTTTCATCAGTACAGAAACTTCTGTGTATTGAATAAAACATTAATCATAATAAAAACCTTTTATACACCCATAGATTTATTTTAAATAAATTTAAAGCTGTCCACGTTATATCATAATCATTCTGCAGATTGAAACACATGTGAGCACAGAAATGATACAATATATGAGGTAATTACAATCATTAGATTTGTACATACCTTTAAAACAGAGTTGCTTGAATTAAGTTACATCTTGAAATGCTTTTATATAAAAACAAGGTCATAAGATAATACATTAGAGCCGATTTAGGCATTCGTCCGGTTCAACATGTAAAAGTGCCTTCTTAGAAATATCTGTTACTGTGTTTACATAGGAAGAGTAGCGGAAATGAAATGGAATACAATATAATGAATCACTAGAAAGTTTCCAAAAATATAAATCACTTAAAATAAATGTCGAAGATTTGTAATCAAAATTGGTCAGTTTATTTATTGTAACGGCGAAATGCAATTCTATTTCTGAAACTTCGTTTATATAATTTATTATCTTAGATCTATGTAAAGTGCCTCAGTGAACATAAGTTTTGATCTTGTTGTACTTTTGTTTTGTCAAATTTAAAAATACGGTTTCAAGTTTTAACATCGAGGGAAAGTGCTGTATTACATTTGGAACTGGGTATTTAAACTTAATTTATGATATAACCTGGTCTTTAGGCAATTTGTGGTAAAGCCACAATTGTCACAGACAATCTTACAGACTTGGTTAAAGTTGACATTTAAATTAATTTTATCTTTCAGATTTGTTAATAAATTTTTTGTATGGTTGATAAGTTTGGTAGAAAATTTAATGTCATTAATATTAAATTTATAGAATTTATTTTATAATTTTAGGCGAAAGGCCTTTAATGATGGTGATACTGCCAAATGATTTATTCAAATTAATAGTAGAGTTAATTTGAGTGTTATTTATCAGACACGTTTTTAGTTTCGTCATGAACTACTACTGTAGGGTTATTAATCGGTTTAAAGAAATGTAAAATATTCTGTTGGTTTGGAGGTTTGGTTATCTTAATTCAAAGAACTCTGTTTTAAAGGTATGTACAAGTCTAATTGTGAAAATTGCCTCATCGGATGTATAATTTCTCTGCACTTGTGTTTTCCAATCTACAGGATAATTATGGCCTAATGTAGAAAGCCTTCTGAAGTTTTTAAAATATATCTGAGAAAGGTTTTTATTATTGATATATTAAAAACAGTCCAATATTTTCAAATGTCTGTAAAAAAAATGGTCGTTAAACTATTTAATTTAACCGTTTAGTGCATATTGTAGCATATAACATGCCTGTCCTAGCTTTCTCTGAGTCAACCCCTCAAGACAGATTTTTCTAACCGCCGGACAACTGCAGAATATTTATTTTCTGTGGTTTTTATATTTTTTTCAAAAAAGAAAATTTAAGCGACATTCTCAGTGTATTGTAATTGCACTAAAATAATAATTATTCAATTGAAGAGAATTATTGATAAATCAGACCTGATAATATTAATGTTGAATATGTGCAACAGCATAAGCCAAATTGATTTCGGTCACGTTATATTTTTTGATGGTTATTTTTCCGTATTGTATTCACAAAAATACACCTTAAAAATTTAGTTTGAAAAAATACCAAAAATCATGCACTTTTAATAAGAGACGGTATTCGTAATAATTATCGAAGTTATATTTTATAATTGTTTAAAGAATTGACCAAGTTCACCATTTGAATTCCCGCTGCGTCTACGACTTCATTAATTCATTTAGTGTGTTGAAACGGAATTTGAGCGTGACGCAACTGAAGGTGATTGCTCCTTGTGCGTTGGCCTACTTGTATTTTCCCCGACCTGTGAGTTCCTTCCCCTTTTACGTCGTATTGAGAGCCTTATGAATGGGGCGGTCCAACGTGAGGGAACGTTTAAAGTGAGATGGTTTGCAAGCCTGGGGCGTATTGTGGGCTTTCTCCCGTAATTCAGGCCTAAGTGCTGCGCCCTAAAGATTATATAGGCTCTATTGGAGGGAACGTCTTCATTACAGCCTGCCCCTGACAGTTACAACTACAAAGAACAATGGCCATGTGCGACAGGAAATTATTTCGATGCTTGTGGAGTTAAGAGCGCCGCTTTAGTAAGATGGAATGCGAGGGAAAACAGATTCGCGATAACAACCTACGGCGCCAGGGGGTTTCCTCTGAATAAAAACGAAAGCACGCCCTGAACTTGCCAAACTGCTTTTTCTTCAAAATTGTAAAATCAATTGTAACCATAGAGTGAAAACATTGTAGTCTCTCATTGTGTCCTTCCATGAAAAGTAGCTTCTAGTTAATTCAGTTATAAAATTAAAGTAATTTAAATCCAAATAATTGTTTTGCATTAACGATCAATGAAGAGACGAATGAGAAAGATTTAATTTTTTTTCCAAACAATGATGATAACTTAATTTCACTAATGTCTGACTGGAACATCTGTCGCACTCTAACTTACAACTCCTTTATAATTTATATATTGTAATCGCGCGTCGAGCCAAAAGCGATTCCACCCTCTTATTTTTATATAATGTACATACTAACTACTATTATAATAATTTTAGTAAATTTTCTCCATTGACACAATTGTACCCCCTATAGTATAACCAATCAAAATTATTACAAATCCTACTCTGCTTCAAATAAACAGGTATTTAGGAAATCTCAACATTGTATTCGCTATATTTGTTTTTATCCGTTTCCCCACTTTATTTGTCGCAATAAATTTTTTTCAAAACTTGAACAAATCACCAATGAGACATATATAAAATCTCATTTAAAGATGATGTGGTCCCGGGCTCGATTCCGGATCGGGTCGAGATTTTTTCCATCCAGATACTTTCATACAATTAAATTCATGGCGTATATTTCATGGCTTTTGATAGCTTTCTCTCCATTTATGAAATGAAAATTTTAAAACCCTTGATCAATTTACATATTAAAATCCGTTCTTCATAAGGTTCTAAAATTTATGCCATCCGATGTTGATTTTTTGTAAAAAAATGTAGGTTAGCCTGCATTAGGGTTAATTTCTAACCCGATCTGGAATCGACGCGGGTAGTTCATGTTGGTAGAGCTTTCGACGGTAAGCGAAGGTCACGAGTTCGATTCCTGGTCCGGTCGAGATTTTACCATCCTTATACTTTAAAAAAAAACTATATTAAAAAATTGTAATATTATTTAGACACTAAATTAGTAATTGTGGTACACTGATTATCTAAAGATAAAAAAGTTGAAAATGACGGAATAGGTCCAAAGTTTCCTACTAATAAAATTTTCATACTGTGTATGTGTGTCTGTTTGTGTGTGTGTGTGTGTGTTTTCTTGTGAACAGTCTATATCAAATCCTATATTTATATGTTAGTTTTTTATTCATTTCCTCATTTTATCTCTCTGAAAGTATGTTTAACGATTAAACTAAACACTAATTACATATATAAAATATCTCATTAACAGATCGTGTGGTAATTTTACAGATTTCAGGATAGAGAAGTAGCCATCTAATGAAATCCTCTAATACGAAACTTTTCAATTTTCCAGTTTGATGCCGTCCCCTAAAGCATCATTTTATCTGTGACACTCTTCATCTTTACTTACCGTTATCACTGTTCTCTCTACTACGAACATTTTTTATCCTTCACTGTCCATTCAATTATGAAGTCCACCACTTTCGGTCGCCGCAAATTATGGCATCGTAACTTGTATCCTAATCTGATTAAACTTCTCTAAGCTCGCCTTCCCCTCATGAATCTAATGCGTATTTTGCCCGGCCACTTAAGTGTCAACATTCTACTACAACTCCATATTTCAAGTAGAACTAATATTGTATTTTCGTTCATTCCAACAATCCACACTTCACTTCCACGCATATAACTTCAGAAAAAAAATTCCACATCACGAATTCCCTTTTCGAGCCGAGGTGATTTTGAATTCAAGAAATCAACGTTGCTCTTAAAATGTCCAATTAACATTTTTACCATAACCGAAAGGAGTTTCTTGCTTATGTACGCCGATTATTAAATTCATCAATCAAGGAATCTACGAAGTGGTAAAAAATTACCTAAATAAAAAGACAAAATAAGGCAATAAAATAAATACTCCACAACGTTTCTGCGGAACATAAAATAACAAGGTTTGCAGAAACATTGAGGGTATTTATTTTAACCCCTTATTTTATATTTTTACTTGGCTACTTTCTTATATTTTTGTTCAATAGTGACACTTTTATATTTTCAAAAATGTTAATGTATTAAAAAATGTAAGTGATTTGTTTCAATTTAATTTTTAGAATTAGTGTATTATTCACTTAACTATTATTGTGTGTTAAACAGGAGTTGAAGAATAACATGTTTCCTAATTTAGTAGCACTTGACACAGTGAAATTAAAATAAAATAATTTATATCAGATAATCTCCTACGGGAGGACGTTAATAATATCTGAAGAGTACCATTCCTGCAGATCCTCAAACTGTATTTTGGCAAAATTGTTTGCAATATATTTTATTATGTAATCAATTAAGTGATAAATACGAAAGTGCGGTTCGTTGCGGAAATTATATCACCAAATTCTCTATCTCTAAGTTATATTTTCGTTCTGATATTAAATGATTAGTGTCTTAATAATTCTCAATAAGACCACTTCATTAACCATGTTAAAAATAAAGTTGGTTGAAAATTATCAACAGTCGGGGTATTTAATTGTAATTTAAAGTTTCATATATTACCTAAAATACATCCTGACGTTCCTTCCCTGTAATTAGAGACCTCTTAAGACGTATATTATTAAATAAACAATTAAAAAAAATTTAAATTTTTAAATTTGAATAAATGAATTTAAGTAAAAATACTTAGATCTCCTCTTGCAACTTCCATTGCCGAAATGAGAAGAGGTCCTAATTAAATATATGCAGATTTTAATGTTTTAAAAATTATTGTGACTGTTTTTCCTCTAATTATATTTCATATATCAGATACAGTTTCAAATTTTAATTATAACTCTGTTCAAAAATGTAATATAATATATAATTTCAAATGATTACTAAATAAGAAGATGCATGTTTTGGGTATTATTGTATATTATTGTATTCACCATTTCTATACTATACTCATTCAGCGAATATTCTCAAGTTTTAGGTAATGTCCAAAATATTTTTGTTTAAAAAGGTCTGTTAAGACATTTGGGCTAATATATATTTAATTATTAATAACTGATTTTTTTAAATAATCACTTTTGACTATATTTTATAAGAATTATTTGAGATGTTGCTTTTTCTAGCCAAATTCTATCAGATTTTCCTTTTAAGGTAAACGACAATAATGTTATTAATCTTTGAAATTTGTGACACCTTACGAAATTCAGAGGGATAAGTGAAAGTGTTATTTTTGTTATAATGTGATTTAAATGAGAATGACACTGCTATTTAATTTAGAGTCATGAAGTATAATGTTTTAGTTCTCATGTGTGTCATTGTGATGGATGTATAAAAAATTCAAAATATTGGAAGACAAAATAACTTTCTTGTGGTAAATTTGCATTGACACATTTTTACTCTCATTTATAGTTGACATTACTAAAACAAATCATGTTGCGTTCTCAATACATTACAGTAAAGCACTACAGGGTGTGTAGTTAGCCGATTATTTATAGACAAACAGTAAATAACACAACAATTGTACATATCGAGTTTTAAAAACGTGTAGATATACCAAACATTTTCTACGTATGTCCACAAATAATTTTAGTCACTACGCTAATCATATTTACCCACCCTGTACTATAGTATTCTTCAAAGTAGTGTTTGTAAAGATTTAAAGTTTTCAAAATATTGGCACTCGTTAGAAATTATTACGATAATAAGGATTAATTGTACGACTTCGTGTCCATTATTACATTGATAAGTAAGAGTTTATTAACTACCTGAAACTTAAAAAAACAGTATACGTAATAAGCAAATATTTCGCAAATATTTCTTTCTTGACGGAAGACAAATGAGTGGGATGTGATATTTAGTAAAATATTTATTTTTATGGCATAGTAACTTATAGTAAAATTTCGTTGTTTTCACTGTTACCTTTGAAACACTCGGCCAGCTGCCTCCTAAACTGGTCGAGGCACTGAGAAGGGAATGCTGCGACCCCACAGAAAGCCCCTCTCCCGCCATCGGGACAGAACCCAATTCCAGGTTTTCTAGGGATTTTCCTGCTAATTTTTAGGCGAATGTCGGACAGAATCCTTAAACTATAGCCCGGGGGCCATAGTTAACCCTTGGCTACCTTCCTCTACCCTTCCGCATGACCCCTTTCAAATCTCTTCATATGCTATTAAAGCGGAGTATCAACTATGTGGATTACCCTCACGTAGCCTGTTATTCTAAAAATAAATTCAATACACATGGACGTAACACAAGGAAAACACTTGACCAATACCTTGGTTCAAATGTCCAACCAATTAATCTGATTTTCGGTTTCGCTGGCGGTCTTAAATCATTCAAGAAAATGCTTGGATGGATGATATCATTTCATGATTAATTAATTTGGATGGTTTTTTCAAAATCGACATAGTAAGACCGATGTAAGACAGGAAAATCGGGCGCACTGTCAACGTCGTCTCCGGACCTGATATCATCTACACCATTTGTGCTACTGCTGATGTATTTTTTAGGTGTGTTAATAATTCCGCACGTGAACAAGGAAGTGTAACATGAGCCCTGTACAATCTGGAGGCGAGGGTAGACATCCAAAATAGATATTGACTCGCAACGGTGTGATCGATCATTCCTGGATGAGAAGTTCAGCAATGTTCGACGTAACCGGTCGTGAAAGAAAACTTCCTTCGCTCAAATTATACGTTTGCTGGAAATTTAGTTTCTGAAAGAAACAGTCAGCAGCTACGACAAAGCGAAGCATGGCAATTCGATACCTGTTGCGAGATGTTTGAAGATTGAAAGTATTTTATAACCATTTTAACAGACAACGTTGCAAATGAAATTTTAGCATTACTAAATTCAACGAAATCCTAACTGTAGAATTTGCGAATCTAAATATAAGAAACCATAAAAAAAGATTGTATATTCTGATAAATTATTTTTCACTGTGTTGTTGGTTATGATTTGACATCAGTTATACCATTTGGATAGTCACGTAGTTGTAAGACTGTTTATTTTTTATACATTGGAAATTGTTTATATAGTCGCATCAACTGCCAAGGGACATTGTACACTGTTGAGGTTGACTTTGAAAGTGAAATTATTTCTTGGAGTTTCACAGTATGGAACCTTCACAGTAAGGATTCGAACCCCGGACTTCTGTGACGCGAGTCAGTCACGCTGACATAGAGAGCTACATTGAAATGTTTTAAGATAGAATACTATGGAATAACTTTTGTAATTCTTAAATTATTCAGACATGATTACATTCGAGTACATAAACTTTTTCCTTTCTCAAGAATTATTTTATCTGCAATAAACGATTAAGATTTCATAAGTAAACTCAAAATAATAAGTCAAAATTTAGTGATTCAATTCATTTTTTTGTGAATTTTAAATACTTTAATTAAATTAATAATAGTGAAAGATGGAATTAAAATTTATATCAGGCATGGAAAAAAATTATACTTTTCATTGCTTAAATGAAGGTATTAAACACTTCTTTAAAACTGAAGGTATTTCCTTTCAATTACAACGGATTTACAAAGAAATTGATTACAGTAGGTATTAAAATCACTTTTATTCTAATTCTTGCTTTTTTACAGAAAACTTAGATTCAAAACATACAGTGTATTCTTGTTTCCTGTTTTCGCGATTTTTTTTGAGACGTGCAACTGACAACATGAAGATATTACAATATATTACAAAATATTATTTTTTTCATTCACTCATTTGCGACATAAGTCTTTTTCAGCTTCCCAAACATATTTGTTTGCAGAACTCGATTAAAATTGGCTCGTATTAGAGGGTCCTTACGCTGACATCTACACCACTTGATGTCACCACGTACAATATTATTATCTCGTAACAGAAGAAATTTAGCTGCATATGATAGAAGATTTCATTTTTCAATTTCGTTTGAAGGCTTGCAGAAGACAATGGTAAGCTTAGTTACGCACTGTATTCTGTACTACCCATGTATATCTATAATTCATTCAATTTTATTATTTCCAGAACAATGTATCAATTTTTATATGACTTTGCGCAAATATCGATTCTGCTCCGAAAAAATTTATTCCATCGGAATTTTAAAAAGGAAATTTCCAGCTGCATATTTAATCAATTATTTAGAGTTTTTTCATATTCATTATCCTAACAAAATCGTCTTACTTTTATATTTAAAGACTTCCTGGGTGCCCGTCGTTCCCTGGTATTTATTTATATAAGCCCGAAAAAAGTATTTAATTTTATATTAATCTACTAGCCTTGAAGTGATTTTTCATCAGAACCTTACTCCACATGTGCCTTTAGAGATGCATAAATACTCCCGATAACAAATATAAAAAATACTCTTTAGTACTATAATGGCGGAAAAATTGCTCCCGGTGCCGGGGGGGGGGGGTCAAAAATATTCTGTGTACCCTAACTTTTTTAAAAATACTTGGTACCCTAGTACGGTAAAAAAACATCCACGCACTTTTAAGCCTGTCAGAAATACTCCCGGTTCCATTGAGAGTAAAAAATACTCCCGTTACCTTAAGAGAATAAAAATTCTATCGCAGCGAATCAAAGTTTTTTCATTTACCTTGAGAGTCCCAAATCGTGCGATTTAAAAGAAACATGTCTACAAAATTTGGTCTAAATTTCTCCATCTCTGTAATATTGTACGCGTAACTTTGTTTCCTCATTCCTAGGGGTTGAAGTAAAATTTAACAGGCAAGTTGAATGTCATAATTAAACTCAGCGACATCCATAATCCCGGATTCGACTCCTATTTCGTTGTTTTTTTCGTGTTATTTTTATGTAACGCCACCCATAAGGCGTGCTCGCATCCATGACCGAATGGGGTTGAAATTATGCACAAAAAAAATCGGGAGAAACACTACCTCATCCACACAGAAAAATATTTATTCGACGCAAACATCGGCCGTTTTAGCACTTTCGAAAATTTGTACCCGCGATTCTAGGGGTGGTAGTCGTTACTTACCCTCACAGTGTTTGTTTCCGGTTTGAAAGGAACACGTGTTTTCTACACGTGTTCTCTTTTTTTGAACACGGTTGCAGATTTGTATGCAGAACATACATACATTGTTTCCCCTTCCACCCCCTCTCATAGGGGTAGAAGTACAACTTAACTGGCAAGTGGAATGATATAAGTAATCTGAGCGGTATCTATAACACCGGATTCGACTCCAATACCGGATGGTTACTCAAAACAAAAGAGTCAGTTTTATTTCTTAGAAGATTAATTAAATCTAAAGGATTGTTCTCACGGAAAATCTTGTAATCGATCCATAACTACAAGTCTGTAGTCAAAATCATTACTTAAAATAATTCGTCAGTATAAAATAACTAAACTCTTACTTCAGCTGAATTCATTTTGCTTCAATGCGCATTTTGTCTTTCCCCTGGATAAATTCATTGTATTTTTTAATTTTAATTTCATTGCCATGAATTTTAACATTGTGTTAACAATTCTTGTAAATTTCTCATAAATATGTTGAGATGGTTCTTACTTGAAATAATAGTTACGCTATTTACAATTATAAACTAATTCACCCTTTCTCAGGAACATAGTTTCCTTGGCACAACCATAAAAATATGTACTATTGATTGATAAATTATACTAGATGCCACTTTAATCTATAATCGAATTTATTTCAGATTGCAGACCCGAGAATAAAGAAATAGAAATAAATCATAAATACTGATTTTGATCTGATAATCTTAGGCACTGTTTCACAGCGTTGATGTATTTTTAAAGTTGGCTTTATTTTGTTTCATATGTTACTACTTCCTCGTTCACGGTTCTTTATTTACATATATTAGCAATTTCCATTATTCACTTGATGTCTTACTATCACGAGTCTGGCTTCGCACTACCGCGACGTTACTCTCAGTTCCACTAACGCAAACGAGATACAGGAAAACAACAATCACATCTCCTTTGCTTAATTTCTGATCGCTCTTATTTCTCCCAGTTTCGTCATCAAGTAAGGGATGCCCGCCGCGCCTCCAAGATTACAACTATTTCTTTCTCGCGTAGAATTAAATTTATATGTATGCTTCACTTTTGTAACAGACTACGTATGAGAAAGAATAATTGAATGTTACATTAGGATTGGGTTTACGACAAGTAAAACGCTATATCCGAATATATTGTAACTCCTTAGAAATCCGGAATTGCAGCTATACCAGATAAGACGAAATGACTGATAGGTACACATAATTACAAAATAGACCATGCGAATAATAAATTACATATATTAATGGTAAACTGTTAGTAATGTAGGTTATATTCCGCTAATGAGGCTAAATAATTGTTCTACAAAATTTAACCATTTTGTTAAGATTGTTAATCGTAGTCTTGACAGATAATATATTATTTCATAGCCAATGCTGTTTATTTATCAAATTAATTTAAATGAAATTTTATGGAACGATTATAATTAAATATAGTTTATTATTATTTCAAATTTACAGATTGAGCTATTACTTTGCTTCCAAAATTGTTACTTTGGAATCTTTATAGATTCGCGTTTGGATACACAGTGATTATTGTTAACTAATTCATTACATTAATGTACTTTCCGATCGTGAAATGCTCATAGCTCTGTTTCCCCTTTTATTTTTGGTTCAAGTAACTTCGAAAAACATTTAATAAAAAATAATTGAAGTCAAAAAAAATCCCCGCGCATCAGAGTGTTATTTGTTTGTTAATTCTGTGAACCTTAAAATATATCCCGTATTTACTAAGCAAACATTGTACTTGTTCAGCGAAATACGCACTTACTTATCAATGCAATAAAATGACAGGAACATTTCAACCGTCCAGACGCCAAGTGCGTTCATAATGCTGATGAAAATTTAATTCGAAATTCTATTGGCCGACCGAGAGGAGGTCAAGTTGAAGAGTATTTCCAATTTACTTTTGTAAACAACAACAGAAACCAATGACTGATTTCATTAAAATAATAAAACCAATCTGTTGATGAAAATGATACGTTTTAGACGCACTGGTGATGTGAAGTGGGTAATAACTAACTTTTCAATTATACCCCATTGTACGGGAGAAATTCCTTCGATTTCTAATGAAGCATCTATCTTTGTTAAATTAAAATGCATGAAATACGGCCGCTTTATTTGAACCGCGCTTATTATAAATTGGTATATTTGTTAATAAATTAGACTCAAATAGCATTTAAAATTCTTTTATTTTCTAACATTCATATAAATTATATTAATCCTTGTCATCAAGATAGTTGCAAAGTTCAGTAATTATTACTGACATTTATTATATTTTATTAATGCTAGGCCTAGATCGGTGACGAATTTTAATAAATAATTGGTATTTTTTCAAAAAGGGGATTTCACGTTCTGGCCCGTTAACGTCCTTGCTAACGAAAAGTACTCGTATGAAGATATTATTTTTCATTTGTTCAAAATATTACTGACGATTCAGGAACGAATGAATAAAGAAATGAAGGTCCTCAACACTCAATGTCAATCGTAATTAATTATTATTAATTTCAATCAATATTACAGTATAGATAAGTGATATTATAACATTTCCGAAAAAGTAATTAAAAGGATAAATATTTCGGGAACTATTGAAAAAGTTAACAATTATTACTAAACGAATTAATATTTTAAATAAATAATCCATTTTTTTAGTCAAAAAAAATTAATATTCAAATTTTAAGCAGAAAGTTTCGTCCTTGATTGGGACCTCTTCAGGTATACGGATGATACAAATATAAAAAAATTATAACGTGCGGATTGTCCACACGTTGCGGCTGAAATGACTAATTGGCCCAACTGTTACCAGTATTTTGAAATTTAAAGATAACAATCGAAATACAAATGTATATAATGCAACACTCAGATCACAATAATTTTATTTAAGTTAATTGTTATTTTTACCTTTAATGGCCAAAACATTAGATCTAATAGGTAATTATTCCAGATTGATGAGTAAATGTTTTTACATTCTTCGTCTAAAATATTTACAGTGTGACAGCTATGTTTTTTTAAATAAATATGTTTGGACACAACTGAATAATTTTTTACGTTAAATTGCGTCTTATTTTTATGTTCATTGATTCTAGTTTTTAGACATTGTTTCGTTTCACCGATATAAAAATAATTAAATCTAAATAATTAATTTTTAAATAACATTATGTTTATCTGAAGTGTTAATATTGTTCTTGATATTATTAACACCATTTAAATTATTTTAAAAATAATCCCAATGGCATAATTATTAAACAAGTTAATAAGTTGATATTATATATTTACAAAAAAGACTAGTACGTTAAACATTTTATCTTAGGCTTATTAATTGGTAAATTTTTATTATCGTACTTGATATTAACGAATATAATTTTGATATATTATTTATATTTTATTATTATATTAGGTGATTCAATGATGTTATAAAATGTCCTGAACAGTAATGTTGAAACATTTGTGTTTTATTTCCAGAAAAAAAATAATAGGGGATTTCAGGAATTCATAATTGGTGTAGATAAGTACGAGAAATCGAAGTCGCTTAACAATATTTACCACTTAATTCGACAAGCAACATGGGGCCATTGAAACTAAGCAAATAAGAACAAAAACTATTTTTATACAGTTGAATGTAATTTTTACCTTAAATGAGCTGATTTTTTTAAAATAATCATTGACAATAAATTGTTAAAAAGTATCCTCCATAGAGCACAACAGTATTTTTTTCATTATATTTCTATAATCTTTAATAATCATTATTCTAAAGATTGTTTTTATTTTTACACGAATAGTTAATAGAATGACAAAGTAATTTTGCAAATTTTATGATTTCCTATACGACGATGAAATAAGCAGTAACCTATGTCGAGTTATATTCACAGCAAGCAAAGTCATTCGACATTTTGAAACGCCAATACAACGTACGTCACTCGTGTCAAGTCAGGCAAAAGACATCCGCCACTAAGACTGTCACGAATGTGTGCTTAAAAAGGATTTTGACACACAAAAGCTTTATTCACCTACCAGAGAAACCAACTTACAGTTGCCCTAAACAAAGTTACCATAAACACATTTAGGTTTTTAACAAGGTATTGCCCAATTGTTAACCATAATTTAACAATAAAATTCCTCCAGACGTTTAATCGCGTGTGAAAACGAGCATCATTTTAACTGATCGATGCCTAGAAATAAGATTGACTATGTGATCGAATTCGTCCTCTAAATGAAATATCTTCAAATCAAAACCCATTACTTGATACAATGTAACAGGATAAAAATGCTGTAAAGCGATATACATCCTCAAGATTTCAATTACAGACTTCTTCAAGCGGCACATTCGAAGGAGGTAATTGGGAACATTAGAAAATGAATACAGAACCCTGTTGATTGATTTTAGTTTGTTAGTTTGTTGACAGTTGTATTGAAAAAGTTCGTAAATATATTATAGGGTGTTCCGTAATGTATAGTAGAAAAATTATGAGAGGATGGAAGAAATATAGAAGCGACGGTCTCGAATTTAGTAGGTTTATTTAGTTACGGAGTCTTCAAACTTTTTTAACCCTCTGATTCCTAACCCTTCTCGCTGAAGAAGACCAGAGATTTATGGTGTTTGAAACGTAGGATAATTTCGTGTTTCAGCCTCTCAAAAAATTTTTACACTAGTCAATGGGGCACCTGTTGGTTTATTCTCATTAGCAACATATGTATATATATATATATATATATATATATATATATATGCAAATATTAGTATGTGAAAATGTAACGTGTACTCTTTCGAAAATTTAAACATGCTTTTCTCACCTTAAATGTGCTGCTATCTATATAATAAAAAAGTATAATTTTATCCAGCTATACTACATCGAATGATAATAAAAACAATATGAAATACTTAACGATCCTTGCGGAAAATGAAAGTTAATTTTCGTGTCATATTAGTGACTCGAATAAGGCGACCATTTGTTTACATTGAGAATGTAGCTAACAATTTCATTTAATCTATCGTAATGTAATGTATTAAGACTGAGGGTCAATTATATGCTACAGTACTCAAGGAGTATATTTAACTATTCTATACGTTAAGAAATTCGAAGGTAAGTTTGTTGGCATTGATGTAATAAAATTCAATTCACCCAGCTAGTTGTTAATAAACATTTACAATTAATTGTTAAAAAATTCTCCATAACTTTAAATATTTAAAAAAATACGTATGACAAGAAAAAATATGTTGTCATTATTTTAAAATAATGTTGAGCTTCATTAATACATCTGAAGTCATTTTTTCATAAATTAAATACTTTGTGGGCACTTTATACATACAGTACATATGTATTTATTCTATTCGTGCATTTTTTTAAGTCTTTGTTTGATCCATTTTCATATTACGTACCCGCACGGGTTAGGTGGCTTTCGTTTGTTAATAATGAATGGCTGTAGAATAAAAGACGACGCTCTCCGTCAGACATGTTCAATTGCATTATCAACTATCGATTACGAAATCTTAAATTATTTCTAGTAATGATTGTTCCAAAAATTGTTATTCTTTTTACACCAACAATTAATCGTTCGAAGTTGAAATAAACTCATTAAGACGGTCACATGTTTTAAACCCTTTCGCATCCCCCTTCTCAAATCCCTTCCTACGCTACTAAAAGGGAGTTTCCACCACGTGGATTACCCTCATGTAGCCTGTTAATCTAAAAAAAATAATATATATACACTGTCCGGATTATATTCAAAATATTTCTATTGTTCTAATTTAAATTTTCTAGGTACGTAAAAATTTAAAACATTATATTATTTATTTTACGTATTACTTATTTAAGAGATTCGTCATGCTAATTTATAGTAGTATTTTTTTAGAATAATTTTTGCAAGAATAAATATATTGAAATTAAAACAAGTCACCGTCTTAATAGGTTTTATTTCTACTTCAAACTATCAACATCTGACGATCAACCAACCCAATGCAACCAATAATTAATATCATGCAAAGTCTATAATTTTATTTATGACGGCGAAATAAATCATAGCAGATGTTGAGTTATATTTACAGAAACTCAGTCAGTCGAAGGTTTGAAACGCCGGCTGATTTTGAGATATACACACGGGGTCGTTTGCAAATTTTCATCAATATTGGAACATTAATTTCTTGGGAACGAAACAGAAATATCTTGATACTATGGCTCTATCCATGTATGTTCCCGGATATTTTTGGGAAACAGTAAATCACAAACAGGATGTCTGCACGGAGAATCGAACTGTGATTTTCCAAAACGCCCTCGTGTAATTTAGTAATCCGCGTTCTGCTTGGTTAATGATTCAGACAGTTGATTCTGTCCTTGTAGGAAAGCTTCGATCCAACTCGGTCGGAGTCTCTGGCTCAATCAAACTCTTTCGCTAAGTAGGAACATGAATAATCAGTCATCGAATAATGTAGGAGGAGCAATGCTCTACTCAACGAGATCGTATTTTTAGAGACTACTGCATTTACCAGAATTATTTGATACACTCCGACGACTGTTTTACTATAAACAACGTTACGTCGGCGTAGTTGTTCAAAAACCTCAACTAATATTAACACATGTAGAGAACATCAACGTTGGTAGAAACTTTGTTTCATCACCTGATTTTGCCTGTTTATTGGCCAATTCATTATCATTTTGTTTTTAACAGTAAATAATAATGAGTTATTTTTGAAAAAATTTTAACACGACTTACGCCGAGAAAGTACTTTTATAAAAAAAACGGACGTATATTAGGAATATTTTTCCGGAACGTGGTCTATATCTCATGTTTTAATTTCGAACTTACTATAATTTCTTTAGTTAAATAACCCTTGTTTAGTATTTATAGGTTATTAGATACATGAAGCTGCATGAAGATCTACCAATGATATTCCTACCGAAAGTGTTACTAAACCAAATACAATGAAATTCTCCTTAGTCATTAAATCCTTAAATAAAATGAAATTGATTTTCCTCACTCTTAACTTCAAATATATAAAACTATTAACCCTACGTTGTATCCTAAAAAAGAGTAGGAATACAATCATAAAATTTTTGTATATTATGACATCTAAATTTATTTTAATTTTTAGGTGCGATGGGTATTTTTAATTTTGCTATTAAGTATCAATATTGATTTTAAACTGTTAATTTTTATTATGCAATTGTTTTGAATGATTTCTAACATGTTTTCCAAAACAATGGTGTTCGGGAATATCTAATTTATAAATGAAGTTTCTAAAATTAAATTTATTCTTTTTTTTTCTATTGATCGTGGCCTTTTAAAATCACCTCGTCTAGATTTCAATTCGCTTGAAAACAACCATATCGGTATTCACCCACGTAATTTTCAAGTCCTGTTCTGAAGTTTTATTTTATTTCGATTGTAACTTCCAACAACAACGGTGATAAAAAAAATATTGGCGGATTTCATCGTCCAGGAAATCAGGCTACAGATTTACTCTAAGCAGCAGGTGCAGCTCCTAATATACAAGATAATAAGGGAAAACGCCATTATACCTTGCTGCTGCCATGGGTCATTATGATAATGCAAACCCTCTTCTCTACAATGTAGCTAACTCTAATATACTATATAGAAAGTGAAAAACTGCATAACGAATAGAAAATGATAAATTCTACTATGATCTTGAATAGTTATTTTTATTCATTCCATTAAACTGTTTGGTTTCTAAAAACCGGAATTTTTTTCCTACTACGCTTAGTGCCAGTGAAGTTTACAATATAATCTGACAATTATCTATTAATAAATAAAGATGAATTTAGAGTCTTTGGCTGCCGAAACACATTACGGCTACAACCGTCATAGAACATAGTTTGTAGCTCTTTCTTCTAATATATATATATATATATATATATATATATATATATATGCATACATTCAAAATTGTGTTTCAACTGATTACCTGAAGAAGTCCCCAAATTGTGGACGAAACGTAGTATTCAAACGAATTTTTGGTTTAATTCATTAATAACTTTTTCTGGAATATTGTCCGTAATGCTTATTTATTTGGAGAATATTGCCTGATTGCTATAAGATGAGGTTATTAGTCTTATACTTGAAATTACATATGTATGTGGGTGTCTATTATATATATGTGTGTGTGTGACTGTATCCATAATGTTTAATTACTTTTGACATAAGCATCTCCACTGAAAATTCTTTTGATAAATTCTTACCCTGTATCAGAACCTTGTACTGTAATTTAATGTAAAATTTCATATAATTAACTTTCTCAAGTAAATTAATACTAATGGCATTGCTGACATAAGGCTTTTATATAGTATTATTACTCTCCTTTCCTTCGGCTTAAAATATTTTTTGAGGTTCAACAAGCTCCCGATTATCTACGTTAAACAACAATTATTTTATGTATGTACGATAACTAGCAAAATACATAACATTTAATTAGACATTTGCGCTTGAATCGTGCATAAACGAATTACGGTAAGTATGCAAATAGGTGCTATATTTTGCTCGAATTCGCTTTATCATATTAGTGTAAAATTAATTACGACAAACACAGACACCAATTAGCTTATGATATGGCACAGTAAATATTATTTGATCTCTTATTGGAGTTTTGCAGTGAAAAACAGCAACTGCAATTCTGGCCGTTCCAGTCCCTTGCACAAATTATTGCCCCCAATTACCAAAGCGATAATTATCCCGACAATGTGTCGCGTAAGTTGTTTACCTTTACACGACCGCTGCTCGTTACAGAGCAGTATTATCTCCAGAAGATACAATTAAGATACATAAATTTTCCCGTTTTACATTGTATACGTCTATAGGGGTTGCGGGGTTTCCATTATACTTCCATTCTTGTAAGAGAAAATAGTTCTGTTAGATATGAGCCTTTCCTTTTGAGCATCTAAATTCTTCGAATCGTCTTATACGTTACCCAACTATATTATAATTAGAACTCGTTTAATTCTCTTACAGTATACCGTGGACACTGAAGTTTTCTCGTGTTGATAAGTTACCAGGATCTAATACGAGTCTAGTATTATTATTATTTTTATCTATAGTCGCATCAATAGCGAATATGTACTCTGTTGCATTTATCTTTGACGGGGAACTAACGAGTGGGATTTTCTAAGTATGGAAACAGACACACACAACATCCATGCCCTCGTCGGGATTCGAACCCGTGACCTCTGTGATGCGAGACACTCACGCTGACGCCTACACCACAGGAGGTCGACGAGTCTAAAATTGAATCGCATATTCTTTCTGTATTTCTCTTCTCCCCAATGCAGCAGCATATTGATTAATGTGACTGATAGGATCCAGGTTTGGTTAAAGCTGACAACGGAACTTATTGTTTTAGGATCCATGGTTAAGTCTACAGAAAATAGAATTGAGTCTCTTTTATTATATCGCATGCTTAATCGCAAGGATTTAAATAAATAATTTTTTATATTTACACTCCGTGTAACAATTACAAGGGATATTGTTTCATATAAAAAAACTGTTATACTGTAGCGTACGAGTCCTCTTTTGAAGAATCTTGGATATATACGTTTACAATTATCTATATTTATGGTAAGAGTAGACATTGGACAGCGAAAAAACGTTTTCACTCATATTATAAATTTTTTTATGTAAATATGAGGTTTTTGCAGAGTTAAAACTTCTTCTTCTATGTCTGAGAATTAGTTTTGTTCGACGTCTCACGACGTGTCTAGTCTTGCATTGATTTATTCATACTTTCGTCTACTGATAAAAATAATTTTCTCAAGGTATTTGGGTTTAAGCGGTTGTGAGGGAGGAGGACAAGAGTAGAGCAGCGGTAGTGTTTTTTTTTCAGACATTTCTTGGTAGTTTCCACCTTTTTCGAACGTTTGCAGAAAGTAGAACTGCAAATTTCCAAAATGGTGTGCCCTGTGACGGTCGGCGAGGTGTCATGGCTGAGGATGCTGGGAGGAAGAGCGCCACGACGTCCACCTCGAAGCCCGGACCGTGGCCAGCGGAGGAGTGAGGGCCTTGTCTTGTGCGAGGGCCGGCTTTGGTGGGGGTGCGCGGTCGAAGATCATTATGTGTGGTTCCCATAGCAACCAGGGGGGGTTTGCTGATTGAAGCGCGCCTGTAATTTGGTCCACGGGTAGCGGGGTGGGGGCGGGGAGCTGGGGGCGAAGAGGGGTAAGCCGAGTGACCGGCCCCGTGTTCTTGCGTCCGACACGTCCAGTGCCGCCAACACAAATCAATAAATTACAATTGCCCGCGCGCATTCCCGGTCTCTCGGCCGGCAACCTTTTAACTCCCGCGGCGCAGACGCCGTTTCCCTGTTCCCGGCTTCCCTTCCCTTCCAAACGAATAACACCCTTTTTCGCCCCGAAGCTGTACCGAAAGATATTCGAGTAGCTACACCATTCTCTTTCAGTGAGTCGTAATTCTGCGAAGAATTCCCGAGGCGATCGTAATGTAAGAGATGCACTACCTTGTCTATAACCATCTTACAAAAAAAAAAAAAAAATCTCACGCGCGGAAACTCTGACATATATAATATCTGTTTCACGCCATTTTTTTCTTCTTAGGTAACAAATCCTTAGTGCGAAATCAGAACTTCTTTTACTATTTGGAAAGCAAATTTTTGTTGAGTTTGCTACATTGCGCCTTGAATCGCAAATGACTCCGTATCGTTCGTGGTTGATCGTAAAAAATTTAGAAAATGTTAGTAGTGTTCTTATGGCAAAAGCTTTCGTCGACAGTATTTAAGGAATGGTTACTTATAGTTTTGTAGTTTCCTGTTTCTCCCTCTCTCACTTCCAAAATTCATAACATCCCCGCTGTGTAACCGAAGAATCGTTTCCTGAAATCGCATTCCATTTAAGAATTAGGGTGGTCAACGTAACTTTGCGAAATCCCAGTATTAAATTTTCTCCCAAAATTTTTACGAAACGAATGGATTTACGGACACTTTTTTTTTCATAATATCTCATAAATCTATGTTAGAATTAATAATAAGATAAATAGCCAAATACAGACGAAAGAAGTGATAATAAAAATACCACTGGAAACTGTTTGCTAACCGTATTGTGCGGTTGTGTCCCTCTAGGCTCTTGTATTTTTAGTGTTCGTTACGAACAAAGGTTTCCAGGAACGTTGTGTGGTATTTATATTATCACTTCTTTCGTCTGTATTTGGCTATTTTATCTTATTATTCATTTTCAAAACAGACGTATATTTTTCATTTTAATCTGTGTAGACACTGAATTAATTGTTCTTAGAAATAATATGACACAGTATTGATTGAATATTTTTGTCACTCATTTTATTTATTAATCCGGTAAAGTTTTTCACAGAAAATGGTATATATTTCCAAAAATTCGATTCCTCGCGTATTACTTTTTTTTTCAGTTAATGGTAACGTTAACAACTTGGTCATTGGCGACCCATAAATAAATTGCAAATAGTGCTTATTTACATAAGTATATAGCGATTCACATTCATTCCAATAATATATATACAATTGAACAGAAATTACAATTTGAATGCAATTCCGAGCCGAGTAGTGAGACTTAGATTCGTTTCAAGAATTGAATGATTGAAGCCCGGCCAGTACCTCTATTACATAGAGCAGAAACGAAATATATCGATACTGGTACGGTTAACTTCTTTGTACTTCTTGCTGTGAGTCGTAAATGGTCAAATAACTCGCCGGGTAACAAAAGTACTCCAATTGCTTTCACGTAATCATTTTTAGAAAATAAAACCCTTTACCCGTCGCTGTTGTCAAAAGTAAACGTAACGTGAGGAATGTAGTGTCCTCGAAATTTCTGGAATCGAATTCGGCGAATTTACTGCTTCCCACCATTTATCATTCCCCAAATGTGTCTCCGCCCGTATCGATCGATGTCGCAAAGAGATAATTGTGTTACAAGTGCGGAATACGAGCCACCTAGACGTGGTCATTTACAGTATTGAAAACACAAGGAAAAACCCTGCTCGAATAAGTGTGAGTTACGACTCGGATTCGTTTACAAATCGTCTGACGTTTGTTGACATATCAATAACAATGACAATGAAAATTGTTATTAAATCGGTATCGCTACCTTGCCGGGCATTTCGGATAAGAACAAAGCGTCGAGCATTGAAGTTCTGGAACACGTGTTTTCTTAAGCGCCGATAGAAGTTCTTAGTTCTTGCTTTAACAATTTTTAGGGCATTTCCAACACAGAATTCCTTGCAATTTGTGTCTGTATGACTATGAATAAATGGGATCTCCGTCACGCTCACTAAATAATATTCATGCGCGAAATAGATTTTATCAGCTATTTCAAACCATTTTCACAAAGAAATATTCTGCATTACCGAGAATCAGATCCAACCACTCGGATTTAACTCACTCGTACCTTTTCTCTAACTACAATCCCCCCCCCCCCCTCCCCAATGTGAATGTGGTGAAGCACAACTTTCAATTATGCATTTAGTAACCTAAAGCAAGATATTTGACTCTCAACGGCTCTCCGTCGTCGAGAACGCAAACATAGAAGAATTAAACAATTCATGCGATGTGGAAAAAAACCTAATACGTTATTTCAAAGTCATTAATTTATTTCTTAAACTATGAGCAGCTATTATATATATCAACTTAACCAGGTACTAGTTTGTAAGGAAAAAACATTGTATAAGTAACCTTCACTTAACCAGGTAGTCGTTAATTAACACTGTAGTAGATGCGACTTAAAATAAAGATAATATATTAAAAAATAAAGACCGCTTGTCTTACTTATGTATGATCCTGTTCGTTCCTTTTAAAAATCTCGTCCTCCGACAGCAGTTTTTATTCTTTCTCACTGTCATACCCGATTTACTATATTATGCACATTACGCCCGCAATTCAAGCAGTTCAGGATGGGATGACTTCTTGTTCTGGATTTTCCTCATCCGGGCTTTAAACCAGGGATTGAAAATGAGGTTCCCATAAGCCGTGACACCTACTGCGGATTTGAGCAGTGAATGTCGCACACGTTGGGCATACGGTAGAGTTGTTCCTTGATGTTATTGGGCCTGTCGGCCAGCTGCCCTCCAAATCCCGTCGATGCATGGAGTTTGGCATGCTGCGTCTCCACAGTGGACCCAGGATCCGACAAGGGTCAAGCACCAAGAGCCTGACCTACGTGATTCAGATTTCTCTAGGGTTTCTTCTACATCATTTTAGGATAATTCTGTGTAGGATCCTTAAAATGCAGTCCTGAGGCCCCAGTCACCCCTTCGCTACCTTTTATACCTTCCGATCCCAGTTTCTCCGCTCCTCTCTATGTAATTAAAGGGGACAATCATCAAAGCGGATAACCCTCATGTAGTCCGTCGCTCCTTCTTCAATGAGCGTTATTACTCGCTATTAAAGCCAACTTAATTTTCAGTGTCTATGGAGTATCACTTTATCTATTTTTTTACTTATTTCTACTTTGATTTATGCTGCTTTTCGTTCAGAATATATTTCATTTTCACACCAAGGAACGGTCCAAAATATTTTTGAATAGCACATATAATGAAGAACCTGCCACAAATATTATATCCCTGCGTAAGACATTGATCGAAGCTAATTTCGTAAATGTACTTCTTTCAACTGAACTACTTTAAGTTTGCTCTAGATATTGGTTGACAATCAACTCTGTCGTCACAAAGTTTCTTACCGAATTCCTATAGGGTAATCGTATACTGTATAGATTTTCTGTGGAATTCTAAATGATAATTTCTACAGTGATAATTTTTATCATTATATTACCTCCTTCGATTTTAATATCTTAGATCCTAGGAACATGTCGGATGTTTTTCAGTCACATTCCATACAATTCTGACCCATGCATATACGATAAATATGCCTATTTGTTTATAATTGTATGTACAAATAGATAAGAGCGTTTGTGTTTCGTCGTTACAAACGTAATACGTTACCGCAATCTGTTCCTATCTCGAATTGTTCGTAAACCTAAATCTATTTTTCTCCTTCAATGAGATATAACCACAACTAATCTGTTTCAGTCCCACAAACACGGAAAATGTTTTGGTCGTTCAGTGTATTTTATTGAATAACATATGTACAATGAAATATTAATTTTTTTATCATTTTCCACTGATATTTTTAGCTGGGTCTTACCGGACCAAAAAAGCAATACGAGGATAATTATCTCTGTTAATTTGCAAAATTTTCTTGAAATGTGGATAACACTGTAATTCAAAGTGTTATCGCTCTATTTAATACAAATTTGTTAGGGTGGTGTTTCCAAAACTGTCCTGTACCTCACTCTAACTACATATCCTGCACCACATATTCATCCTCTGATAAATGCTCTACTTTTAGGTCCTTTATTTCCTCATTCTGAAACTAAATACGTTCTTCAGTGGTGAGTTCATCAATGGATGACAGATCCAGACCGTAACCCGATCATAACAAGTTATAAAAAAGCTTTGTCTGTGAGAGGCGGAGGAGGAAGAAGCGGGGCTAAAAGTTGGCAGTAATTTAAGAACAGAGTTAGCAGCTTGCGTTCATACGTTGAATTTGCGTTCGTAACACGAGGGAGGATTTGTTTCCAAAAATTGTTCGTAGCTTGAGGGTCCACTATCTATATAATGATCCAGAGAATAGAAACAACAATGGCGAAAGATTCTGAGTATCAATTATGATAGTATAATGGACCACGAAATATATTATTAATTGGGTACGATGACTGTATAACATGCGATTAACCTTGAAAAACGACAATCTTATACTGTCCGAACGTTACAAACGATGAGAGAACTGGCTCAAATTTATGAACGTGGAAAATCGGACCGAGCTTCTTGTTGTTAAAAACGACTCGAGTCTTACTGGCTCTGTATAATAAAAACAGGATGACATTAAAATTTATCTTGGCGAACACGGTTCCACGTACGTGGGAAGGAATAAAAATCCCCCGCTTTCACAAACGGAAGTCAGTTGTTGGCTGAGAGGGGAATATGATAGTCAACAGATAGTTGTAGAGACAGAAGTAATGATTTAGTCATATAGAGAAGAGGGCAGATCATGGTAGAGAGAAAAAGACGGGAAAGCTTTTTTACAGTAAATATAAGAGAGTAAATAAATGGTGAGGAGAATCAAGTTGAAAGTGCGGAAGGTGATCCAAGCGTGTCCAGAATTGTGGGACCATCTAAGTGTGGAGTATGGCCGCCCAACCCGACACGACAATAACAGACAATAACAGTATTCTCAGGAATACTGTCTACAAATAGCTACAAATAAATTAAACGAATCTACAAGAATTGCTGATGTTCATATTGTACAGGGTCACAATCAATTAGTGATTAGATTAATATTAAACTCAGAGTCAAACTAAAGCAATGAGTATTAGCAACTCAAGGACCCACACAATACGGAAATAGTTGTGATGATGTGCAAGCAGTGACATAATTAGATACTCAGAATTACCAAGGATTGAGGAACCAAGAAAATAATAAAAGAAGGATATTACAGGATAAATGAGCATTTTCCAATGATAAAACTCTATTAGTCTCCAACATTGAAATTGGATTTCAGCTCCAGATTCTCAAATCGTGAAGTAGACGATGGTATCGATTGGAAAAGGGACAATTGTAAAACTTTAAAGAGGCATATTGGAATATTTTGAATTATGGCTGTACAAATACTCTTTGTTAAGCAAAGTAACTAGAAATTTTGAGAAAAAGAGAAACCTTTACATCGCATTAACAATTGGTGGAGTGGAAAAATATTAGGTGAATGCCGAGATCACAGAGTATAGATAAAATAATTTCAAGAATCAGATGATGGAAAATGCTAATATCTGAAGAGACAGGCCTAGGAATAGACAACAGACCAGTCACTAAACTGATTAAAATTCAATTACAAAGACACACCAATAGGATACAACGAAATTTAAACGAAAATAAATTAACGATACACATTTAAGATCTAAAAAAATTGTTATGAAACCTGCCTATAAGGACATTAATTAGCCATTTGTGTTCTTTTAAATCAAGTTAAGCCATTAGCATAATTTGTAAATGTATTAGGAAGCATTAAAAATAATTCCGACACCTAAAATTTATTTAGGTGTGTATATTTCATTTTAATTTTTCGCGGGTATTCAAAACACTGCTGTTTAGGTGGTTCACGAGAAAAGAACTCCAATAACTGGATTTGCAGAGTTCAATTTATGATTAGACTTTAATACATTTTTTGATGATTTTTTTACTGGTCTAAAAACACCAAAATTCGAGAGAAAGTGAACATGTTTGTACGATTTTTTGTACATGTAAATCACATAAGCAGAGAGCTACGCCTGCTTCCAGAAGACTAATTTCTGTTTTTGTAACACTTTTTTTTCAGGTGGGATGATACTGCTATTGTATATAAATATTGCACCTTAACCTTGGAGGAACCGCGTGCTGTTATGTCTCATAAAGCAGTTGCTGTAAATTTTTTGAGGATATGCAACCAATCAGACACTACGACCAGTTCAGTTTTGACGATTGACTTGGAAAAATTCATAGGATCCATAAATTAAACATTTGGCGACATTCCTGATCGACATAAGCTGTGACGACATTTACAACGTAGGACCACTGGACGACGTCCCAAAATGTAGAAATACTTCTATCACAACAGTTTAACTAAATTCAGTATTGTCAATAAAATTCTTTATAACTTTTTAATAATCCAAACCACAAGTTTTATTATTTAATAACTGTTAGACAATGATTTACCAATATCACATTCAGGATGAAGCACTTCAGAAAATTAAATATCACGTTATTGAAGAAAATGTAAGAACGGTATTTGAGTAACCTGTGTGGCCGCAATTAGAGACAGAACATTTAAAAGAAATGATGTATGTGTCATACAAGTATAAATCAGGAACCAATTTGTCTGTAAAACAGAGGATCCCGAATTTAATAAGGATGTGTGTCAATCTTGTAACGGTGATTGAAGGCTTCCGGGATGTAACCCGTATTTTAAGTTTTCTTTTTTGCCCAGTCAGATTGTTGGCAGCGTGAACATACTAAGTGGTGAGGTCGAAGCTGAAAATTACAGGTAAAGAAAATCAACCCGTAAGTTTAAATGAGACGAGTCCTGTGGTTAGCCTTCAGCTACGATGTAATTGCTGCGGAATCTGAATGCTCGTTGTAGGTTAACCGCAGGCCGCATTTTTAGCGATTGTTTCACACAAAATCATGCAGGTAACATCTTAAACGTAAGTTATGAACAACTGTTTTCGTGACTTGTGAGTAGAGTGTCCTTCTGCAGGTAGAATCTTTCAGCTATTATTTAACGGGCGCGATTAATGCAGGTGACTGTAATATCGCAGCCACATTACGAAGCACAATGCAGCGCTGCGGGACAATGTGATACAATATGCTGGCTATGCAATTGCCCCCTCCCCCGCCTCTCCCACAGCCATCATTAGCCGCCGCGTTGTCCCGCTATTTATTTGATTAGTATTTTGTTTGACATTCATTTGTCAACTCTTTTCACACGGCGCATCCCCACGTTCGTACAGCTATTGCCAGCCAACGATTTCCCCTTCATCCCGACTGCTGCCTATCTAGAAGCTGCGATTTATTCCCCACGGTGTTGACAAATTAAGTTGGTTTGTTAGCTTCCATAAATAACGTAAAGAAAGAGCTGAGTTTGCTTAACCCCTCCCTTTCACTTCTTTCCCGCTTCTGCGGAACCCTTTGCCTCGGCTTCCCCCAACTTCCCTCTCATCGCCGCAACGCCATCTTCCCCGTGATTCTAAAGCTCACACTCCAACTTTACGCGAAGGAGCAAATAAAATAAAAGACAGGCGCTGCTCTTACTTTTAAATTGGCCGTTATCTTGTTAACAGAGATGTCTCAAGTTGTCGGCGTTCTACTGCTCTGCCTGAAAACATCTATTCCGTGCGGATCGTATTGCGTTCGGGGGATACTCCAAAAATGTAACTATCACTTAACTGTGTGCAAAGAAATATAATACCATAATAAGCAAAATTATGATGTATTTTTTATAATAAAGTGAACAACACTTCAACTGATTTATAAACGTTACAGTCAATAAAATAAATAATAATTTACACTAGGATGTAAAATATTTTCTTCTATTTCCCAATTTAAGTGTTAGTTCTATAACGTTGTATTAGACGCTTTAAACGTTCAATTAATGAATAGTAATTTCATATAGTTATATCTCAAAACCCCTCTTCGTAGTGTCTCAAAAATTTAAAATTTATTGTAATTAAGATCATACTATTTGTCGACAAATAATTGTGGTAAACTATAAATATACGTCCCGTTTGAAAATTAATAATAATAAAAATAGGCAAATACAGGCAAAAGGCGGTAGGTGGTAAAGCTTGTTCCTCTCTCTCTCTCTCTCTTTTTTTTTTTGGGGGGGGGGGGTAACAGGCTACATGAGGGTAATCCACATAGTGGCAACTCCCCTTTAATAGCATAGGAAGGGATTTGAAAGGTGGGATGCGGAAGGGTAGTGGAAGGTAGCCAAGGGTTAACTAGGGCCCCCAGGCTATATTTTAAGGATCCTACCCGGCATTCGCCTAAAGAAATGCAGGGAAAGCCCTAGAAAAACCTGCATCAGGTAGGTTGGGCATTGGGTACTTGTCCCACGCCCTTCCGATAGCGGGAGAAGATTTCTTCACGTGCTAATAAAACTAAAAACACAAAAGCCGAGAGCGCGACAACCGCACAATATTGTTGATTCAGGGCTTCCAAAACGTTGTGAAGTATTTATATCATCACTTCGTTTGTCTGTCTGTGGCAAATTATCAGTTATGGTAAAAACCGTTAATAGGCTAAAGTTTTTATTTTCAATCGTCGATTTAAATAAAATATTTAATTTTATTATACAATTGTACCAATGTTTGAACCATTAACTACTTCGGACTACTATCCAATAGTATCAGTTTATTATAATAATAATAATTATTAATCGGTCCGCATGGCTTTTCACTTAATTCTTTAGTTATTTGCTACAGATTCTGAGATTTTTGAAGCACTCTTCTAAACGTGAATCGTAGAACATGTTATTCGGTGATTTCGCTTTTGTTGCGAGTGATATATTCTTCTATGATTCGTGTAACCTCCCTTATCTTTTAAGTCCTCGCAGTTGTATCTATGTCCCCATTTTCACTTCATTTCGAATGGAATTGATTATGAAAAGATAGTTGACTAAAGCAGTAGCCGCGAACGATGGCAGTTGACGCAGATTGAGGAGGGGAGGCAGCGCTGAATAAACACATAAACCACAAAGATCTAATGCGGTCAACTTCTTTCATCTTAGTGAATCTGATTGTCTGCGCACGGGAAGCGGTTAAAGCCTGTACTGAGTCGCCATCATTTCTGCCGCGAGCTATAGTAGTAATTATTTCTGGAATACTACACACATACATTATCTGAATGCTGAGAGCCAGAGGAGTGGGGGGGGGCAACGAAAGGACTTCTTTTGAGAATGATATGTCGGGGGAAGTGTAGTTTAAAAGAAAGAAATTATCACCCTTTATAGGTATCTGGAACACATATTGTAGCACTGCTGAAAGCGTTATTTACGTGATTCAAACGAGGTTCATTAGTATTCCTTAGTTGTCAATAATGGAGGAACAATGCGTCTTCCTCCATCTTTTCCTGAATTACTTAGACATTTATAGATGCTGTACAACTCTTGTAGCACTGAAGTATAGTTCTTGAGTCGTCTACACCCTCCGCTTCGAATTTTCATACTTTTCTGCTAAGGAACGTTTTATTGCAAGTATTTAATAATTTTCTTCTATGCAACTATATTACACGTATGTTCAAGAATATGATATTATTCAAAGTTTTCTCTATAGGTTTGTAGGAACGAAAATATTCATTTCTTTCTGGCAAATTGCATATTATCGTGAAAACATCTATTACACTTATCGATTCGCAGTTACGTTTTTTAAATTTTTTTTCATTACTAATCTAGTAAAGTCATTGTACGTATTTTTTAATATTAATTGCTCTAATACGATGAACATTAAAAGTTAATGTATTTTTTATTCTTCCAGCATTATAAGGAATTTTTCATCTAGGAAATATGAGGAGTCTACCGTGTATCTTTTTGAGGAGACAACGTTCCCATCACAATAAGATTTAGATACGTAGTAGGAGGACATTTCCCCCCCCCCACAAAAAAAGTTCACAAGACGCCGGTTCAAGAAAAAAACGCACCAAAAAAGGCTACAAACAGAAGTGGTACATGTAGTGAATCATTATCTGGAACGATTTGAACCTTTCCACGTTGAATTTTTTTATAAAAAGCACATTTTAAATTAATTCTATTTTATTAGTCAAGAAAATTTATATGTAAAATAAGTATTTTACATATCAGTAATGGTTAAGGCATACTTTAGTAAGGAATGTAAAGGTAGTTCATATTTTAGTATTATTGAAACCCTATTGTGAAAGATTTTCATATATAATATTTGTGCCAGTGATATTTACAGATAATTATCTTTATACGATTCTAAATGAGCACTGTTACATAAGATTTTTTTATTTTTTATTTAATAGCAATTAGAATCACATTCTACGGACTATTTTTGTTGGCTTAGAATTCATTTGCATAATTGAATTCATTACTGTCCTGATGGGGTCCTCTCCAATGATTGGTACCCGGTTACCACGTTTTCAGAACAATTCGCCAGCAATTCTACAGTCTTATATTGATTCTGTGTAATGGGTGTATAAGTGGGTTCGTATGTGTTTCTAGTCTTTGATGGTGTTTAATTTCTCTGTCTTGATGTATGGTATTCGTAGATCATGATATAGAGTTAGGTGAGTTAGGTTACTATCATACCAAGGAGTATCAATTATGGCCCTGGGGATTCTTGACTGCGATTTTTTGTATCTTCATCGTATTATTTTTGCTCGCATGTCCTATAGTTCAGTGCCGAAGGTCCAAATCGGTTGGTAATGGTTATTTTATTTTCCAGAGGTAGATTTGACCTTCTCCCAATCAGGTTGTCTGTACAACGTGTGTCTATTTGTTTCTTCTTATTTTTAAAAAAAATTTATTTATGGTCGCGTAAACCTGTTGGTTATTGGCGACCCTCTAAAAGTATTTACATAATTAAGTTACTGCAGGTTAGAAAATTTCCAATTGTGAACAACGTTTCAAGTAGCGGAAGTCAGTTTTGCGTCGGAGACGAACTCCAGAAGGCTCTTGATCGCCGTGGTGTGTATGTAGAAGTCTTCTCCAGAGAACTCGGCTAAAGTCCTCCTGCATATATCCTCATATTTTGTGCATTCAAATAGAATATGCTGGATGGTGATGGCTTGATCACACACATCACAGGTGGGCTGATCTGTTCTGGAAAAAAGATATTCGTGAGTGAGTTTGGAGTGCAAAGTTCTAATTCTGGAGATTATTATTTGTTGTTTTCTTGATATGTTGTTGAGGTGGCACAGATTTTCTGATGTTTGCTGGTTCTGGTGGAAGAAGCCCTTATTCCCTCCTCTCCTCGTGTCCTGCCAGCTACTCTCCACTTTTCCTGTACATTCGTTTAGTATGTCCGAGGCAGTACAGGTTGGGGCTTCGTACAATCGTATAGTGACCGCCAGTGCGTCCACCCCTTCGTTTACCTGCGATGCCCGCATGAGCCGGGATCCAGACAAGCTGCACGGATTTCCCTCGTGAACTGCTGAGATGTAGGTTAGCTCTGATGGCGTTGATTGTGCCATTCCTTATTTTAGGGTCTCGTAAGTACTTTATTGATTGCAAAGAGTCTGTTAGGATCATAATTCTGTTGATTGAAGATTCCTGGCAGTATTCAAATGCCATTGCTATGGCGAATGTTTCAGCGGTGGTGCTAGAAGCAGAATTATGGATGGCTACTTTCCTGCTGAAGTTGGGAAGAATCACCGCACAGGTAGTGCCTACTTCCGTTTTTGAGGCATCTGTTTAAACCAATGTAGGGTTTCCATGCTTCTTTATAAGCGCATCGAGGTGAGGTGTAGCACTTGCCCTAAGGATGTCCTTGGGAATCAAGGTCAATGAGGTATCTATTTGTAGGTCGATAAACTTCCATGGAGGGAGATTAGATGTAGTATTGTGATCTATGTTGGGGATGGTGAACTGGAGACTGCGAAATATTTTGGCTGATGCATTATGAAAAGGAAGGGGACGTTTGAGGTTGAACACGTAATTTTCTATATGTACCTTCCAACTTAGTTTCGAATCGAGATATTTCACATGTGCCGATACTGGTAATTGTTGGTTGTTCATGGTTTCTGGAGAGCATTGTTGTTTACGAAGAGTAAATGTTACCTGTACTGATTTTAAGTGGTTAACTTTAATTCTCCATGTATCCATCCATTCCTTGAGTAGATTAATGTGGTTTGTAAATTCCTGCTTGCTGGTATGTGATATTCATTTATGGCCATGATAACTGTATCATCAGCAAATGTTCCTGTAATTGTAGTTCTAGGTAGATCGCAAGTATATATCAAGTACAGGAGAGGTCCAAGGATACTTGTGGAACGCCTGCTTTGATTTGGTGGAAGCTGGAAATTTCACCGTTTACTCTTGTCGATTATCGAGGCATGATTGTATTAGCTTAAAGTGAGGCTCCGACAATAGCTGTTTGATCTTGTATAAGAGTCCTGCGTGCGAGACACTGTCGAATGCCTGACTGACATCAAAGAATGCCGCTGTACAGTACTTTTTGTAATCTAGAGATACTTGTGTAGCATTAACTATGCGATGACGCTGTTGGGTTGTAGAGTGCTGCCCGAAGCGATGTGATACGATGGAGAACTAACCGTTCTAATAATTTTGCTATCGTTGAAAGAAGACTTATTGGTCTATACGACGTTACATTCTTTATGTCTTTTCCAGGCTTGACAATTTCAGTTCTTCTCGCCAGTGTGTAAATCTGATTTCGGCGTTAAAAATATACCACATAAAATAAAAAAATGAATTTATTTATAAAATATAAATTCTTTATTTATTCTTTAAAATCAATTTCATCCCCTTGAAAGTAATACCCGTCCGATAAAACTCACTTTTTCCAACGCTTTTTCCAGTCCCCGAAACAGTCGGAATAGTCTTTTCCGGTATAGCCTTCAATACCTTCTTCGATTCGGTTTTTATCTCCTCAATCGCGTCAAAACAGCGTCCCCGCATTGGCCTTTTGAGTTTTCTGATTAGCCAGAATTCGCTCGGAGCCAAATCAGGCGTATACGGTGGTTGCGGAACGATATGAGTCGAGTTTTTGGCAAAAACGTCGCGAAGAACCAATACAGTATGACATGGTGCATTATCGTGATGGAGGAACCAAGAGTTGTTCGCCCATAATTCCGGCCGTTTCAGACGAATAACTTCACGCAAACGACGCATAACGCTCAAATAATATTCTTTGTTAACAGTTTGACCCGGCGGAAGGAATTCATAGTGCACCACACCACGATAATCAAAGAAAACTGTCAACATGACCTTGATTTTCGATCGACTTTTTCGTGGTCTTTTCGGTCTTGCGTCACCATTTGCACGATATTCGCTGGATTGGTCGGTGGTTTCAGGGTCATATGCGTAAATCCAAGTCTCGTCTCCAGTAATGATGCATTTCAAGTGGTCCTGATAGTCAGACAGCAAAGTTTCACACACATCAACGCGACGCTTTTTTTCCAAAAAATTGAGCGATTTTGGCACCAATCGAGACTTTATGCGTTTCAGACACAAAACATTCTTCAAAATGGTTTGGGCTGAGCCAAATGATATTCCAACACTATCAGCATCAAATCTTTGATTTTTTGGACGTGGCCCTCGTCGGTAGACGTTGATGGTCGTCCAGAGCGCGGTTCGTCTTCAACGCGTTCTCGGCCCTCTTTGAACTCGTTGTATCACTTATAAACGTTTTTTTCTGCCATAGTTTGATCACCAAAGGCCTTCCGCAACATTTTCTACGTATCCACACAAGAATATTTGTTCCGCAAACAAAATTTGATGCAAGTTCTTTGCTCAACAAAATGACCCATTGCAAAAATCGAAAAACTCACCTTTGGTTGTTTACAAAAACACGTGTAACTCGGAAATAATTAAACCTTTTAACAAACAGATGCTTGGCAAATATTATAAACAGTCCTACCAACCTAGGGAAAAAAATGTACCTGCCTTCCTAATACCCGGGAGTTTTAAATGACAATTTCACCTTACTTTTTGATCACAGTGGTATGTTAGCATAAACAATTCTTTCTTGGGAAGCTCTTTGAGCATTTTTGGAGTAATTTAGTCTATTCCTGGAGCTTTCTTGTTGTTTAGGAGAGGTATTTCTTTACGTATTTCATTGGTGGTGAAGTATTGTATAGTATTCTCAGGTGTATTCGCGGTGTTCCCATTTAAGAAGTCAAAAATGGCTGCGTCTGGTATATCATTATTTGGAGTAAATACAGTTGTCAGATGTTCTGCAAAGAGAACTTCTTTTTGTTTGTTACATTTAGCCTATATGAGTGATAGCATTGATTTTTATTGTGTTGTTGGCCATGCGTTATGTAGAATATTGTTCATCGTCTACTACATCCCGTTGTTTAACATTCCTGGAAAATTAGCAACTCCATATATAAGTATGGACGGAGGTTTGGGGATTTTTTCGCCGTATATTCATTATTGGCGCCCATGGCCTCATTTTCGTTATCGTTATTCAGGACGTTGTATCTATTGTACAGTTTGGTTTCTACTGCTGAATTTATTTTAGTAAAAACATTTATTAAAAAGAATGATAGCCAATTCAGACAAAAAAGAGAAAATTTAAATACCACACACCGTTTCTGGGATCCTTGTCCCTTTCGTCAGCTGCTGCGAAGAGCATAGAGCGACACAACTGCACTTGTCAGTTGGCAAAACTTAAAAGCGACGAGAACTGCGACGTCAATGGGAGAGCCGAAGGGTTAGCGTAACAATACGGGAGTAACGATAATGGGAAAGCAGAAGGTTTAGCTTAATAATAATTATATCAAAATGAAAAAAATTACGTCTTATTGAAAACAATAAATAAGAAAAATAGCCCATTTAGACAAAAAAGGGTAATATAAATACCACACAACGTTTCTAAATTCCTCATGACTATCTCAGCAAAAAATGGACTAAGGGGGTTTCCCATGGAAGAACCTTTGATTTGATGATAGTGAACCTGATTAAACTTGAAATAAGCGGAATTGAGGATTCGATTTATAATGCACTAAATTTCAAGAAGTGGAATCTTAGTATATTGACTAATCTGTTTTTTAACTGCTAATGACTAAATCATGGGTAAGAGAGAATAAGACTGGTCATGAAGGACGACGATGTATTCAAAGAATATCAAATATCCATGATTTACAGATCCACTAATTTTTACATATCATCAATTCAAAGCATATATTTGATTGGCAAAATGCTAAAATTTTAGACATTGACAACAGGTACAATTCCAGACTCATTTCAGATATGCTTCCCATTAAATCAAACATTGTACTAATGTACAAACAGACACTGAAACTCAATAATTGCTATGATCCCTTATTGTTACGCTAACCCTTGGGCTCTCCCATTGTCGTTGCGTTCTCGTCGCTTTTGAGTTTTGTCAACTGATGAGTGCAGTTGTGTTGCTCCAGGCTCTTCTTCGAACCGAATACTAATTAGTATATTTTAAATGAAAAATGTACGTCTGATTTAAAATAATTAATAAGAAAGATAACCAATTCAGACAAAAGAAGTGATAATTCCACACAACGTTCCGTGATCCTTGTCGCTTTCATCAGGTGCGAAGAAGAGCCTAGAGTGACACAACTGCACTCGTCTTGTCAACTTCGCACCTGATGAAAGGGACAAGGATCCCAGAAACGTTGTGTGGTATTTATATTATCACTTGTTTGTCTGAATTGCCTATCTTTCTTGTTAATTATTTTCAATCCGACGTAATTTTTTTCATTTTAAAAACTTTTCTTCTTTCAACAGTCTTAAACATTTGCCACGGACTATTTTCTATTTGTATTTCTTCATCACTTGTTAAATTCATTCCTGAGAATTGGCCAGAGGTATGTGCTTGTTTCATTAATTGTCCAAGTTGTTCTGGATTTGGTGGAAATGGTAGTGTGAATTGATTATTTATTGACTTACCTGGATACTGCTGCGATTGGTGCAACACGGATTGGTGAAACTGCATTCGTTGAGATGAAACAGTGGCTATTTCCATCTGTGAAATTGGTTGTTGATTGTTTAACTTTTGTCAATTTGTTGGTTGTACGTTGTTTGCGTGTCCTATAATGTTCCCGGAAGGGAATTAAATCTCTAGTTTGCTTCTTCGATGCACTAAAACACTTGGTTTCCTTCGCGGCAGCCACTTAGGTGCAGCGTGGTTGCAATTTAACGGATACTCCGAAGCAGGAAAACAAAGTCTAACTCACGAAAACACGACCGTACTCGACGGAGGTACGAGCTCAACTACATAAGATTTAACACATAATTTCATAGAAATTTTTTTCAACTAAAAAAAACACATCGAAAAAAGTAATAGTTTTAATTATCTATAATTATATTAACAAGATTTTTCAAACCATAAATAATTTGGCATAATTGCCTACATGGTAACCAGAGTGAGAGAGCAAGGAGAGTGAAATAAGCAAGTTATTATTTGTGCCAAAGCATAAGCACGCATAGTAGATGCTCCCTTATTGTTACGCTATTCAACTCTATTCCCAATGATTTAGTCTTCAACAGTTTCAAAAACAGATGGCCCATTTTCAGTCAATTTAATAAAATTCCACTTTATGAAATTTTATGCATTATAAATCTAATCCTCAACTCCACTTATTTCAAGTTTAATCAGGTTCACTATCATCAAATCAAAGATTCTCCCATGGTCTTAGTCCATTTTTTGCTGAGATAGTCATGAGACATTTAGAAAATTCTTGTCTTTCTCTACTTCCTGTCCAACCTCTTTGCTACATCAGATATGTAGATGACATTTTTTGTAGTGTTAATACCTCTCAAATCAACCTTATAGTCAATACTTTCAATAATTATCATCCGAACTTACAATTCTATTAATTTTTGATGTCACTGTATCCATTCACAATACTTCCATTCTCACCACTTGGTTCAGAAAACCTCAATTATTTTTCTGATCATCCACTAAACCAAAATCGATCTATGATATACAATCTTATAGACAGAGCTATGGCATACAATCTTATAGACAGAGTTATATTACTTTCTAACTCCTAGTTCCATCAACACAACTTAAATATTGTCCGGAACATTTTAATCTCAAATGAGTACCCATTAAATTTTATTATTAATCACATAAATAGCAGACTGAACAAAATCCAATATCCTACTGCCAATCGTCCTCAAACACCTCAAACCATTTTTTTCTCGTTACTCCCTTATTACAAATTTCTACATCACAAATTTATCCAAATATTCAAAGAATATCAAATATCCATCATTTACAGATCCACTAATACACTTTTCCACATGATTAAAAACCACAATGACCCACTTGACACCTACAGGAAACATTGTGTTGTTTACAAAATCTCTTACTATAAATATAATTCCTGCTACATAAGACAAACAAAACGTTCCCTTAATACACGTATCAAAGAACATACGTTTGGATTCTACAGATTGTTTATCAATAGGAAGTTTGATATAAGACATATCATAAATTCTAAACATGCATTTGATTGACAAAAAGCTAAGATTTTAGACATTGACACCAGGTACAATTCCAGACTCATTTCAGAGATGCTTCACATTAAATCAAACATCACAGCTATTAATGTACAGACACTATAAAACACAATAATTGCTATGATCGCTTATTATTACACTAAACCTTCTGCTTTCCCATTATCGTTGCTCCCTTATTGTTACACTAACCCTTCGGCTCTCCCATTGACGTTGCGTTTTCGTCGCTTTTGAGTTTTGTCAACTGACAAGTGACGTTGTGTCTCTCTAGGTTCTTCTTAGTACCTGACGAAAGGAACAAGGATCACCGAAACGTTATGTGGTATTTATATTACCTTTTTTTTGTCTTAATTGGCTATCTTTCTTATTCAAAAGCACATCATCTTATGGAAACTATGAAGTAACATTACTGGAGTCACACAAGAACTCAAAACTCTTACAGCTAATTTTTTTTTAATGGGTATGCACACAATGAATTTAGAACTATTTAAGTCTCTTAAATATTTTTTTATTTTATGACTCTCCCCTCCTAACACACTCGCTCTACCGGTTGCCAAAGTAAGTTTCTATATTATGAAGGTTCCCACTATTCGGTTATCGTAAGTATGTGGACTGCATTTAGATATAGTAAACTGAATCCGCTTCCCATCTCTGTGATTTTTGGGAACGGAGAGTTTCCCCGCGGCAAACTGTCTGTTGAGAATGTTTGTTTAAATATTTAGGCATAGTAAATTCGGGTTTTGGACGAGAGTTTTGATGGCGTGGCCATGTGGAATGGGTGGGTGCAGATCGGGCAGCTGATAGGCAACCCATTAGCGCACACAATACATCAGCGGCGCCGTAAAAATGAGCAACGATTTAATGAGATTTTTCTTACTAATGAATAAAGTTTTAGTGTCATTTTTACAAAATACTAATTGTGATTAATGGTAATCAAACTGTCATTATCATCGATTATTAACTTTAATTACAGCCTTAAGTTAATTACGACTGCGTGGCCGCTCGCTTCGCACAACACAAACGTAGATAGCGCAACCAAACACACAAAAAAAAATATACTTAATCTCGTTTATAATTAGGCGAGTGGCGCAAAAATAAAAATAAGAGAGATGGGTGGCGCTTGCTGGGTAATTAGGTACATTCTGCAGGAAGTGTGAATGCTCGCTTAAACTAGAACCTTGAGATCTAGGTCGTGGCAAGGTTCATTCCTAAGCAGAAGCTCGTTGCTCATATTCCGCTCTAAAAGTGGGGAAAATTGTGGATACACTTAGCATGTCATTTGCATCACATGGAACAATTTAACTCCATGAGTGTTAGGAGCAAGTTCTCTAACGGAAAGAAAATTTAGAATCAAAATGAAATCTGTCTAGTCAACACTAGTTAGTGAATTGTAGTGAAGTGAGGTTTTTTTGTCTGAAGAAACGGAACAAATCATTTAAACAACACTAGAAATATTTCTCAACTCCGCATTGAAAAACATCGCCTAAGTATTTACAATAGACTTCCAGACGAAATAAAAACTTTAACTATACAAAAAAATTTACAAAGAGATGTAAATATTTGTTAATTAATGAAGGTGAAAGAGTTCGTAGATAGGAAGGTCAGATTAAATACTCTTTAATAAAATAGTTTGCTGGTATCGAATCAAGTTATGCTATTATTTTACAATTATAATCTTGTAGAAGATAAAATTCTCGGGTCTCAACCCGTGCCAATTGTTCGTTAACCTGATGACGATGGCGGAGATTGCAGTCGAAACGTCGTTATTCAACGAAAAATTGGCCCGGGTTGAGACCCGAGAATTTTATCTAGAACAGATTCACAGGGAAAGCCGTCGCTCTCTAATCTTGTAGAATTTAACTGCCGACTTATTTTTTTTTTCACGTTCGACGGGATTTAAAGTAAGACTGCGTCGAATGAAAATTGAAGATTAATATACTCATACTCTTCACTGTTTAATCACTGTTATATTAACTAATATTTAATGTCCCTTTATTTTATACGATCTTTTGTAAAGTACAATGATTGCTTTTTGAACTTTGTAATTGTAATTATTTTTGTAATCTTATATTATGACGTATCGTATATCTTCAACCGAGGTCTAATGGACTGAATAATAAATCTAAATCTAAATAGTTCTTAGTAAAATAAATAATATTCAAAATACATAAACAATCAAATAAGTGAGAATATAGTTTGTCCCACATAGTTAATCAACGTATATTTTCAGATATAATTCGATAGTTTCCGTTTCTTGGCCATATCAATATTAATATTTTAAATTTATAAATATTTTAAAATTAATAATCTATTACAACTATTTATTATATACATTTTTATAACTGAAATACTGTCCTACAATTTAGTTTATTTATATAAAATATTAATACTTATTTATTATAATTTCAGTTATTATAATATCGTGTATCTGCTACCGGGAAAACTGATTATTTGTAGATTAAATAAATAAAACAAACATTGCATTATATCCTATTTCTGATTTTAGTACATGACGGATCTCTTTTAAGAGACAATGACTTCAAGCGGCCCAATAATAATGTGTAAATCATATGAGGTGCTGACCCGGCGTTCTACATCGATCTCACTAGATACCTACTTTATAAAAACTCCAATTATCAATAGAAGCGAGTATTTCAAGCCATCTGCATTGATGAAATCTATTTTTAAATTCTCGTTCAGTAGAATAAAGATAAAACTGCAGGAATGTTATCCTTTTCCACTAGACTGCTTTCGTTATCAATATGCAGCTGAGTATTTTTCAACATATTTTCACTCTTTGTTATTTAATGTTTACGCTACGTATAGCAAAGTTACAAGTTGTATAACTGCCTCTGTTAATTTTATAATTCAGTTATTACAGTGACAGATTGTGTATTGTGAAAATTTTCGATTTATACGATGCAATGTCTGAGCCTAAAAGAATAATGAGGTGATATGCATAAGAAAATTATTAAAAGGCAAAGGTTTGCTGGAAGAGGACAAACAGACTGGTACAGACTATAGTTGTCATGAGAAATGTATGGTTGGCTTCAGTCTAACAGATAAATTAAGTATTAATAATACTTTATACTATGGATGCAAAGAAATTAAATAGAAAAAATAATGGACTGACGAAAACACACACGTTGCTAAACTTCGTCCAAAACTTCTAAATATTTTGTAATGAAAGGCTTTGTCACGTTGTAGTTGGTCCATAAAATACAGTTCCATATTTAATAAATCTTCGCGAAGGTAATCCCGTCTCATATTAACTTAAGAAAAAATCACTAAAGCCGTGGAATTACTCTTGAAGCAAAAGAAAATATATGAAAAATAGATAACCACCATATCTTATTTACCATGAAAGAATACCACTATTTTTGCTTCCTGTTACTTCCTTAGACTCAAACATTAAAAATTCGTAAAATGCTCGAACATTTCATTTACAAACATATGGAACCGAAGGATATTCTGAAATAAACGAGTAATTTAAAATATTTCTGTAATATATTATTCAAGATGAAGAGAGTCATCTAAAAGAGAGATTCACAACGGCGTCTTGGTGTTCCAGGGGTCTCTAATAACTTCTACTATTTTAAAATTATATATAATTGTTGAAATACACACATTTGTGTAACCTCAAATGATAATTGGGAATCATTTTAATACCCGTTATAATTTATTATATATTTTATAGTATTTGAACATACATTTTGTTTAATTTAATACTATCTGGCAAACGGTTTTGCCCGGGTATTTATTAATATAATCTCTAAAAAGTATTTAATTCCACATTAATCTATTCATTGGGTGAAACATTTTCTATCTTATTGACAACAAGAAATATTTATTCGAGGCAAATATCGGCCGTTTTAGGATGTTTCAAATATTCCACCCCCGCTACTGGTGGCAGTAGTCGTATTTTACTCTCACAGAGTTTGTTTCCAAAATTTGGAAAAGTTTGCTCCACGGATTTTCATGCGGAACGTACACACACACACACACACACACACAAACAAACAAACAAACAAACGAACAGTGAATTTTATTTATTAGATGAATGTAGTGGAGGAATATTTAATGACCAATCAACCTCATTTTATCACCAGATTAAGACTCGTGGAATTTTCCTATTATTCATTGGAGACTTAAATAATATGCTAACATGGAGAAGGAATATTTCGTCCATTTCGGCAGTCACTATGAAAACTTAGAAGAATTATGAAGGAGAGCTAAAACCGCACCAAATTTTTATGGAACGTAATTTTGGTATAATAAGACCAGTATTTAATAAGTATAAATGTAATTTAATTACCATAGGTCGGTGTGATCCACGCATCTAAAGCGGAATGTCATATATCTTTTGTATACGCGCCGAATGTCAACGTGTTATGCCAAATTTTTAAATTGTAAGGATATTCCATTGTAAGAATATCCCATTATATTAACCAATATTTCTTGGTTAAGTCAGGAGATATTAACGTTAACAATTTATTAAGAGAAACTAGAATTAGCACATTCGGTGATTTACGAATACTATTAATTAATTTTAACATAATCTAAAACGTGTTATGGAAAAGTATCGAATTTGGCGTTAAATGTTTTAGAAGTATATTATAATTACATGTCAGTAGATTGAATAATTGTTTAATAAAATATATTGTTATTTGTTATGTCAGTTACTGGATTGTTCCTTCAACTGAAACTTGATATTTGGTGCTATTTATTCGTTATAATAAAAAAAAATTAAAACATATGTAAGTAATATAAGAAGAAATAATGTTAGGAATCGTCGGTCTAAAATAAATTGTTATTACTTAAATTCTTGTTGCAAGTATTAGTAAAACCTACTTTTTCACTATTTTACTAATTTATAAAGTTATGAGGTGAAAAGGGATAATATTTCAACATAGTAATAATTAAATGCGAGGTAATGAAGCACATTTTTACTTATATATTAATGGTCTTAACAACTTACTATTAGAAATTTAATTGTGTAATATTATCTTCCCAATTATAATTTGGGCAGTAATAATTATGCTTATTTAAAAAATAATATAGTTATTCCTATATTGAATGTTAACGTCCTACCACTTATTCAGTTTTATTGTGTTCAATTAGAAACTACATAATTAAAAAATCTGGAACTTGTCTATTTAAAAATACTAAATTCCTGTTTATGTAAAATTACAATTTTGGTAGTCTTTTTTGTAATTTGAAATGTCAATAGAAGTTAGAAAAACGTAATGGGGTAGGAGTAATGTGAATAAAGTGAACAATTGCTAGATCGTAGTTTCTTGTGCTACAAATTCAAATTATTTATTATAATAATGACGCTAAAGTAATTAATTTAAAAAACTAATTCAACGAGCCAAAACTTTATCAGCATTAGTGTCAACAAATGTTCATTTAAAATGTTATATTAAACGAGTGTTCAGTATACTTAGTCTAATTCATGAACATCGGCGAAATGTATAATAATAAATATTTGAAATTATGTTCCAAAAAGAATTGTTAACAGTTTAGCTACGATATGTCAAAAAGGGGAATAATTATAAAATGTTTGGAGCAACATGTCGGTTAGTTTGTTTTTTTTAAAAAAAATTATTACGTGCAGAATTTACTTTACGTCATTAATAACTGCGAGAAACTGCGTAATTATGACATATAATTCACTATGATTTACTTTTCCAATATATTACAAAATGTTTAGGCTCCTTTGACATATTCTATAAGTCTATAATATAATATAAGGATATAATAAAACGAATATTTAAAATCAAGATGCTACGAAATGTACAATTATTTCATAAAAATTCTTGCTTATACCTATGCATCATGTTATTGTAGATGCATTGATTTTACGATGACGAGCTACCGACAGATCTCAATTCAAATTAAATAGTAATTATTAACACTTAGGCCCTGAAAAAACAGGTATATGTACTAAATCTGTGATATGAGCTCCAGTACAGAATGTAATTATAATATTTACTTCAACGAATTTAGTAGAAAATTTATTAGTTCAAGCACAATAAATCGAGTCAGTTGAACAAATGAGACGCCATCCTTATTTGAATCAGTTTTGAGTTATAAACGCAATGCAAATATTATTTTCCTATTTTTAAATCCGTAGTAATTTTATTCAGATGATTAGTATTGAATACCACATTTAAAAGTAAATAATAATGCAAATAGTACAAATATTGTTGCTGCGTCTTCCTTGATTGAGAAAATGAAAAGGGGAGCCTAATATGTAGAGGGATTAAAAAAAATATTACTCAAATATTATAACTACGAATTTTTATATTTAAGATAGATATGCCCTATAATATGCGTTTATTTATATAACTGGTATTGTCAGGAAAGAGAGACAGACTAAATGTATTTCCTGTGTCTCCAGGCTGGACAGTAAACATTTCATGCGTTTTCCTCCTCTTTCACGATAGATTCGCCCTTCGTGATGGTCGCTCACACCCATATATAAATTATATTTCATCAATTCACTTTTAAGTCAACAATTTAAATTCTAGGAGAAAGATAACGATAAATAACTCAACACCAAATGTTCGTTATTAGGACAATTAAGAAACTGTGTTAAGCTCTTAACAACTTTAACTCAGCACTCAATTACAATATTCTTCTTGAAGAATGGTCATCAGGAACGGATCTCCTAATCAACACACGAGTCGATTAATTCATTGAATTCCGTACACGGATAATAAAACAATCAAAATTACTGGAGTAAAAGTTGTGCTGATATGCGAATACACTCGTTCTGATCTATTGTATGTAATTACGTCTAATTACTTTCAGAGTGTTTAATAAATTCTCCATCAGAGCAAAAACCTGGTTTTTATCGTACTTGACTAGATTGGCCGGTAGGTATTTATTTATATTAGTTAAAAAATGAATTAATTCTACAGCTATCTCTTGGTCATTCCGAATATTTTATAATGAATTCCTTTTCACGTCGATGCATATCGATTGGGTCGGAACCATTAACTTAACGAGGATCCAGGCGGTCACAATTCATCTCAACGGTACCAAAAAACTATGAATTTTACAGTAATACGGGCTATTTTGAGCACTTTTTCCCATTCTCATCTTCAAATCCACAAATTTTCCGTACGTAACTGCAACTTAATCGACAAAGTGAATCTCATAATTGAACAGAGCGATCTGCACAATGGAGGATTCGACACCAAACTCAGCATTATTTTTACTCCAACCAACCTCTACGGTTCTCCCCTCTCATCGCGTTAGAGATTGAATTTATACTTTAACCCTTTAGTGCATAGTGTAGCATATATGCAACACAACTTTTAGTATCGACCCAGACGTGTCTGTTGGTTTCTAAGAGAGCTAATTCGTTATGCAGATATGAAACAATATGCACATTAAGGAATCTGAAATTTGTGTTAAAACATGCCTGTCCTAGCTTTCTGTGAGTTATCCCTTGAGCCAAATTTTTCTACCGGTCAACTTCAGTATATTTATTTTCTGTGGTTTTTTATGTTTCTTTCAAGGAAGAAAATTTAAGCGTCATTATCAGGTTATTCTAATTGTGCTAAAATAATAATTACCCAATTAAAGTAAATTATTGATAAATCAGATCTTATTATTTTTATGTTGAATATGTAAAACATTAAAACCCAAATTGACTTCGTTAACGTTTTATATTTTGTGGGTTTTTTTCCGTATTGTATTTACAAAAATAGATCTTAAAAATAATGCGCTAAAGGGTTAACTACATAGAGAGTGACACTGTTAATCTCAGCGATCCCAAAAACTATTTATTCGACACTAATATATGTCTTAACGCATTATTTTAAATGCCACACTCTTTCACCCCCACTCCTTCTTACTCCCTAGTTTTGAAGTGATATGTGTAGCAAAATTGGTTTAAATTCCTCCATGCGTTTAAGATTTAAGTGGAGCATAGACAACCATTTTTATTTATTACATGAGACGTTATACAAGTTTACTTTCGATCAATGGATACTATTTGCGTAATGATAAACTCGTAGATCAAAGTAGAAAGCGGTTTATAATGTCATATTAGTCATAGTCAGATGCTAAAAAATACATCAGAAATTAATTTAAAAGTAATAATATATACACTAATGTTACGTCAAAATGCGAAGACTTTTGAAAAGAGGTTTACAAGCTTCAATACAGTCTTCCCCGTGCAATTTCTTAGAGAATATTTCAGCACTAAGATCTCATTTCCCATAAATAGTTACTGGATTATAGAAATTTCCGTGACAGAAAACAGAAGAAGTTGTATTTTATGTGAATATAAATGTTTATGGAGTAGGAAGCGGAATAAATAGAAGATGTATAATATAAATTGGACAACCTGATAAGGATTTTGATAATTAAAACCCCAAAACTCGATACTGTAAAAGATTGAAAACAAGGAAAATTATTGTTCTACTAACACTTATGCTTTCCCATTGTCGTTGCGTTTTCTTCACTTTAGAGTTTTGTCAACTGAACCGTGCAGTTGTGTCGCTCTAAGCTCTTGTGTTTTTTATTTTTCTTAGCACATGAAGAATGGAACAAGGTTTCCAGAAACTTCATGTGGTATTTCTATCATCACGTCTTGTCTCTTTATTCGGCTATCTTTATTATTATGAAAACTTAAGAAAGTTAAATTCTTTGGTATAAACATTCAATAATTTATTTTTTCTTCCGTAATATTAACATTAATAACAGGTGGTATAAATCAATATTTAAAGTTTATTGTTCTCGTTTTTGAGACATTAAGAAGTTATGTAAAGAGAATTGAAAGAAGAGAATTGTAAAGAGAATTATAATAATGGAGAACATCGTCTCATTTAAATATTAATATTGACAACATTGAGCTGAAAAATCAGACGCGTTTGGTCGCATATTTAAATATTTTAATATTTGAAAGGAGGTTAGCTTCTGATTTTCTCTTTGAATACTTTCACCGTAGAAGACAAGAACTGTTCTGAGAAAAATATAAGTCTATCACCTTTCCCGAGTTCCCGTCGCAAAGTACAGTTCGCGTGACAAATAGCTCAATTCGCTACGTCGAATCGGAACCCATTTCTAAACTCTCGCCTCCCAACTCTTGTCCCTTTTTCTCTAATTTTTTTTCCCCCACTTCGCGTGGCCGTAGCGAAAAGCGTTTGACGAAGGGAGAGGATAATAAAAAAAACAGTCGAAGGAGGCATCGTGGGAGAGAAGTAACACGGGTGATAATACTTTCAAAACGTGTAGTAACATCTCGGCTCATTTCAATTACAAATGCGGCAGCTCCCTCTCCTTGTTCTTCGCGGCGGGGGCGGGGGCGTGGGGCGGAGGCAGTGGGGGCGGAGGGGAGCAGATTTTAATCTCATAAGCGGATCGAGACATTGACACTGCAGGTGCGAGGGCGAAGAGTTCTCGTGCGTCCTGCACCATTAATTCCTTCAATTATTCCGCTGTTTACCAACTCAATCATTCATCTTTTCCTCAGTTATTTATCCGCATCTGCTTATTTATGTATTTTCCCACTTATTTATACATCGAGTGTACATTTATTTATTTACAGTATTGTCGTGCGGTGTACGTTGTTGGCTTTGTCACCTTTCATCTGTTGTTCATTAGTTACGGACGGAACTACTCAATTATTCTCGTCATAGGCGAATAAATTATTTTTAACTTTACTTAACACGTACTGAAAACATGCACGCTGTAATAAGTAAATAAAAAACAAGGTAAAAATCTTCAATTCGTATTTTTTTACGACTATGACGTAATAAATGTTGTAATTTATTTAATATGAGTTCAGCATATTATCTGTATAAATAATATTGACCAGTAAAATATTCCGTATGTTAGAAAATAAATCATAAGCACATTTTTGAAATTCTAATTTCAAGTATTCCAACAATTATCGTTAAGGGAATTAATTACTATAGGTAATGAATATATAAATAGTCTGTAAACGAATATTTTTTTGTAGATTTAGAAATCTGCTGACCGTAGTATTAACAGAGGTCACAGACGTTACATAGATATTACAGACAGATTTTTAATGTCATTCCTTTCGTGTCGTATGCAGAACCACGTACGGTTAATACGCTTTCATAAAGTTTTTACGTATATGGTTTTAAAAAGAAATTTAATTTAAATAAAAAATGCAAACCGATTTTTTCATTAAGTAGAGTTGGAACTTTTTGTTCTGTCAATAATATTCTCAGCAGTTAAAGCCAGGAGTTCATTAGTTTCGCCTGACAGTTATACTACTCTACTCTCGATAAAGTCGTACAAGTAGACTACATTCTCCTGCCAAACTAGTCACCACAAAGCTTATACCATGAAATACCTATAATACGTGTGACTTTTATTTTTACTATTTCAAGAACATGAGTCACTGATATAATTTTGCACTTTTATTCACAGATTTTGCAAGGTACACTTTGACAGCCATGTCGACTACTCGTTGCCTTTGAGACGGTTCAAAATCTTTGGAGTGACTTTTCAAAGGGCAGCTGATATCATCATAATTTCTCGTAAACACATTGAAAATCATATTTTAAAACTAGTGTAAGTTGAATGAAAAATATAATTTTATCTTGCTTGATTATATGAATATGGATTGACCTTAGGAAAAATATGACATAGGTTCGTTGTAAATATGCCCGAAAGAAAAAACTGTCTCCACAAGCTGCAAGAAGGAAAAGATAGCGTCCCATAGTTTAATTTTGTCATTAAAATGAGTCGTCTGCACAATTTCCAACATTTTTTGGAGTAACAGGCTATGTGAGGGTAATCCACATTGTAGAAATTCCCCTTGATACGATTGGATTTAAAAGGGGGGATGCGGAAGGATTGAGGAAGGTAGTCAAGGGTTAACTAGGGCCCCCGGGCTATAGTTTAAGGATCCTACTCGGCATTCGCCTTAAAGTGATGCAGGGAAAAACCTGCACTTAAATATAATTTTACGTTTGAAGCATTAAGAGATTAAAATCTGAATCATCTAAATTAAAATAAATTAATTCAGTCAAGATGGTTTTGTTCAGTCACAAGAATCTTGGTCGAACAGATTTCAATTATACTCTTCGTCATTGTTAGTATTTAGCAATATCAAACTTCCACCACAATTTTTAGCCTAAATGGCAGGCTTCCATCGTATTTAACAACAAAACGGTTGATTTTGTTCTTTGCTATACACCATCGCGAAAAATATTTTAGTGATATTATTCTACCATCAGACATTTAACAGTTTGGACAGTTTCCTGTGCTGGAAACGGCTGAACTGGTTCTGTCTGAAGCGATCAATAACTGTAAAGATATTTTGAATTGTCATGCAATATGTGAATAAATTAAAACTTAAAATTCAGAATTTCAAGTTACTTTCCATTTTTTAAGTGACTCATTGGAGGGAAAACAAAATATTTTATGTCAAGAAAAAGCCAGAATATAGTCTTAAGAATATTCAACAATTAACACGAACTATTTAATCAAAAACTCTCCGTCTAATAACACGTTAAAGAAAAACATTGGTCAAATTCCTATACGATAATAGTTTACCTCAGGGCGCTTTACCGGGCCTCTAAAAATCAATTGAATTAAATCAGGTTTTTAGTATATTACCAATTCAATACAATAAATATGGAAATACAAAGAAGATTTCAAACTCAATTTGAGAATATTGTGAACTTTATATAATATCTCCAATTAATAGAATAAAATATGAAATTTGACGGCAAAATAATACGTAATAATTTACAATTGGCTTCTTATCAATTTTTTACAGAAACTTTGCATATCATTCCGCGATTAATATTTTTTTTACTTAAATTTTATGCCTTCCTTTACTCACGTCACTCGATTCCCACATTTTTTTCTGTATAACCAATGCAATATTTAAAAACCCTTGTTTTTAAAAATACCATAATGTACACGTAGTTGCACAATTCTCACGCCATTTCTGCCAGCACAACCAACGAAATCTTTTACGTCCTCCATACAACTACGCTTTTTCAGGATCCAGCCTACTGGCCCCAAGATGCTTCGCCCGTGCGCTCCAGTTCCAAAACTGAAGCAACCAATCGTGTTGGCGTTTTCTAACTTCTATGAAGTTTTCTAACTTCTATGAAGACAAAAACCCTAGTATGCTGTCTTGTCGCCATATATACTACACTGTGGTTTATAATACTGGTTACGAGGCTCTCAGCCTGGACACGTCATTCCGATCCCGAATCCGCCGCTGAACCGAATTTTTACTTGTAATTGTATTTTCCGTATCTATCTCTCAGCGTCAGTCAAGGTTGCCTATCCGGATGTGAATTTTATAGAATTGACTTTTCCACGAAAACGCTTATGTCCTAATTGGACACGTGCATATTTATATTATCTTATCATCCCTTCAAGCTGCAAAGTTATGTCTGGGAAGCCGGAAATATAAATTTTCTCACTCTATATGCAGGCATTACCAGCATCCTTCAAATCACTTGGCATTAATTTTAGGAAATATTTTTTATAATTACGTACTTTTCAAATAGTTCAACATTGGTGCATACTACAATAGATATACATCTGATATTGCGGTACATTCTAATGTCAGTGACAATATGAACATTACATAAAGAAGTATAAAGTAATCACGTGATATTTCTATATTAACTGAAGTATCTCTGTTAAGTTTTATAAATTAATCATGTACCCTAAATACGGAAACAGAGTTAATGGAGTTTTGTACGATGTATTTAAATAATGTGGAATAATTGATTCTCTTTAAAGATATACAAAGTTGAAAGAAATATTATTTTCTTCCATTTGCACGATTCTCTTCCTCCATGCAGAGTTCACGTATTGTTCGAAACTGTTCTTCAACAAACATGAATTTTAGAAGGAAATTTAAGGCGATGATCAAAGAGAATTTTAATCGGCTTCGATAATCTGCTCTTCGAAAGTTCAGTCGGTTGTTTCACATACGTACTGCTCGTGTACTTTTTACAAGTATGTCTCGCTCTTGGAATGAGTGTCAATGATACCTCCTTTGGTTTGTAAATTACGCTCTAATAATTTTGTCGGGATAAGCGGTACGCAGCTGCGGCTACAAGACCACAGCCCCGAAACCACTGCATTTAGTGCACACCATGTCAGACTAAATAGACCCCGCCGCTCTCCGGCGTTTATCCTTTCATTTCGACCGCTTCGACTTTCACGGAATTGCGGTTTTATTTCTCATTTATTAAAAAAATTTCATTTCTATCTATGTACAATTATTTTGCAGCCAGTCTTATTTTATTCTGTTTACCTTTATTTCGCCTTGATTAAATATCATTCCTGCGTTACTGAAAGTTGATTGCATTCGTAAAAAAAAGTAATCAACTGGACACTCGAAGAGAATTTTTACTAATTATTAATTTAAAAACCCATTAAGAGAGGTTAGTATTGATGCGAGCAGATAATGCCCTGGAATACAAAAGTGATATTTGCTGATTTATTTCCTGTGCGGAATATTAATCCAGCCGTGCGTTGTTTAAGGAGCGAAGCGTAATGCGCGCGCGGTTGGCTGTGGAGCCAATAACCGCGGGCCCGCAGGGGGAGGGGGCAGGGGGGGGGACAGGGGGAGCGGGGGCACAGCCCACAACTCGGTCTTAGGAACACAGGCCACGAATAATAAAAAAAATTTCAATTAAATATTTCTTTGTAAAATGTAAAGTTCTTTTTTTTTGCGTAAAATATAATTTTGACTTTTTTGTTGCGGAGTCCCGTATCAAAGCTTTACACTTCATCCTAACAACAATTTGGTATCTACCAGGCCGAATTGGATTTTATTACTCTTTCATGTGGTTTTACTGGCTTTAATGAACTCACACGTGACGAAGTCGTAACGGTTCAGGACAATGTTCGTTAGTTCTCAATTGAGGGAAAGGGGTCACTGCTAAAGTCGTAGTTAAAATTTTTATAATGTGGCTTGAATATAACTATGCAGTGCTGACCTAATGCGTGGAAAATATCTCGAATCTTTGTAATAAGTACAAAATATCTGCCTCTCGCTGAGACTTGGTCGCGTCTGAAACATAAGATTTCATGGATCATTTCTGCGTAACTACTCAGTAAAATTGGCGTGATTCCACTTAAGTGCACTTGAGGTGCATTGTACTTTGAGAAATACTGGATCTTGATTTTAATGTATTCTAATGCACACTTGTGCCGACCTTCTGTAGTGTAGTGATCATTCTCATTGCTGTTCGAATCCCGACACGAGCATGGATGCTCGTGGTCATGCAGACTGGGGTAATACTTAAGGATAACCGAAACGCAAGCCACGTGCAACTACAGAATGTGTCATAGACGATAACAGTCTGACAGTTGTCTCGGTTTGGTTAATCCTGTATTGAGAAGGTTGTCGAGTTAAAAAAGAACTTAAAAAAAATTACACATAATTACTACTACATAGCGACTGTTACCCGGTGTCAGTTTCATAAATTAAGTAATAGACGCGTTATTTAAGCCATTTACAGTTTCTTCATGTCAGAGAATGATTTAGATGCCCCTAGAGCTTTTTCAGTTCCATTTTGTACCACTTTAAGTATACCTAGTCCCTTTCATGAATAGTTTCTACGATCAATCTAATATTTTAATTAAACACCTTTGACTTGTTCGTTAATGTCTCTAATACCTATTTAGGCAAATAATTCTAATCTCTTATTGACCTATTCATGACGAAATATTTCACCTTATACGTTCTTTAATCCAATTAGTTTATTCTGTGAGCATGATGAGTTTTAGATAAAAATTAGTTTCCTTTATATGATCTTTTATCTCTCTCCGACTCGGTTCCGTTACGTATATTTTATAAAGTGCAGAAACGATAGTATTTTCCGCTATTCCAATTGAAATAGTCGGCCAATTGCCTCCTAAACTGGTCGAGACATGGAGAAGGGAATACTGCGACCCCTCTCTCGATATCGGAAGGGCGTGGGCAGTGTTTCAGGTTTTCTAGGCTTTTACCTGCATCACTTTTAGGCGAATTGCCGGGCAAGATCCTTAAAACTGCAGCCAGGGGTTCCTTGTTAATCCTGGGGTACCTTCCTCTACCTTTTCGCATCGACCCTTTCAGTCCCTTTAGGGTGCTATAAGAGGGGAGTGGCCAGATCGTGGATTATCCTATCAAAAGGACAAGTAAGCCTGTCGGAGCTGTTCTCAAGTCTCACAAGTGGAACGTTCTAGAACAGTCGGACTGGGGTACCTTCGCAGATGTATTATATTCTATTCTTGTTTTGAACTAAGATTCCCACAAACCGAGGTACCTCAATAAGTTTTGAGTGGTGTATGTTCTGGGGTCACAGAATAAGGGCATACGGTAAGAACTATCAGTTGTTCCTATTGGAACAGTCGGCCAGCTGCCTCATTAACTGGTCAGGACATGGAGAAGGGAAAGCTGCGTCCCCTCAGCAAATCCCACTCCAATCATCGGAAGGATGTGTTCCCAGGGCTCGACCTACCTAGTGCAGATTTTTTAGAGTTTTCCCTGCATCACTTTTAAGAAAATTCCATGTAGGATCCTTAGAGTACTGCCCAGGGTCCCTAGGTAATCATTGAGTATCCCTCCTTTTAAATCCCTTCCTATGCTATTAGAGGGGATTTTCCATCACGAGAATTACCCAATTGTAGCGTGTTTCCGTATAAAAAAAATCTTTATATATATATATATATATGTAAATATATATATTCTGACTATTTAAATTATAAATAAAACAAAATAAATTATAAATAAAACGACAGCCGATTGAAGACAGAAAAAATATTTAATAGAAATTACGCTACGTTTCGTCGCTAATTTTTGACCTCTTCAGGTATGACATTTTACAAAATTTTGATATATTTCGGCCATAGCAGTCATCGGATATGAAATTAACTCAACGCTAATGCGACCTTAAATAAAGTCATCAAAAATAATTCGTCTGTGTATTTACTGAGAAAGGTCTGTTAAACTATTGTAAAATAATATTAGTCGGATTTATTTAGTAGTAGCCTGGTGGATGGAGTTGAAGTTTTCCTTCAGGATTTTGAAAATTCAGAAAAATATTACATGACTTCTCCGGTTTAGGATAAGTAAATTTTCAAGAATGCACTAACTCATCATAATGTTACTTTAGAATGAAATTGACGTTGTTCATCTGGTTGTGCAGTATTAATAAATTAACTTTTGCAGTGATTTGCTATAAACTTTTGTTAAAATAAATGTTTCTTAGTCATAAAAATTTATTAACGTGTGATATTAATTTTGTAAAATAATCTTGATTGCGGTTAATTGATAATTAACCAATCAATGTACAAATCACTGTCAGGTGAAACATTGCAACGTAAATTCTCAAGTTCCGAAATTTATATCCTCTTTCAGATATATATTTTAGCAGATCTACCGATATTCGTCCTTTTTGTGTCTTTTTAAATACGGATGCGGGAATAAATCCGATTTTTGTTAACAAAGGAATAAATAATCAGAATACAGACGCAACATTTGAATAAAATTCTCTATGGTGAAACATCCATATTTATATATGTTGGTAAACAAAAAAAGAAATAAACGTACTTTACATAGATACACACGGAAACATATTTTTATATTGTTCAACATGTTTCATTAGGAAAAAAAATATCTGGCGTAATAGAATCTATCCGAGGGCGTTTAAAGGTAACGATGATTAGTTAGATATATTTCCTGAAGAAATTAGTACATCTCAAACATATGTTAATCGTAAACTGAAATAAATATCCAATTAATTGCATTGAGCCTTTAAACTAAACCACGAACTTCTGTCGCAGAATCTTGTCTTAAATAGTGAACTATTCAACACGAAGGATGAAATAAAATTATATTTATAAAAAAAATTGTGCAGTGTGTTTTTAAATAGTATTTAACATGAAGGATATATTGTGTAACAAAATTTACATTATGTACTATCTTATTTAAGGCATCACCAATTTAATGAAATAAGTTATGAAGATGCTTCTCATTTCAGCGTAAATTAAAGATAAATAATAATTCTTCAGATTACTTCATTTTTTTCTTTAATTAATTATTTATAAATGTTTTTGTGACAAAACGAACTATTTAATCAGATTATATACGAATATATACGTAGGACTAGTACCCAATGCCCGACCTACCTGATGCAGGTTTTTCTAGGACTTTCCCTGCGTTACTTTTAGGCAAATGCCGGTTAGGATCCTTAACATATAGCCCGGGGGCCCTAGTTACCCCTGGCTATCTTCCTCTACCCTTCCGCATCCCCACTTTCAAATCCCTTCCAATACTATTAAAGGAGAGTTGCCCAACATGGATTACCCTCATGTAGCCTGTTGCCCTAAAAAAAGGCATACGGTAAGAGTTGTCCGCTATTCCTATCGGAATAGTCGGCCAGCTGCCTCCTAAATTGGTCAAGACACGACGAGGGGAAAGCTGCGACCCCACAGCAAACCCTTTCCCGCCATCAGAAGGGCGAGGGACATATACCAAATGCCCGACCTACCTGATGCAGGTTTTTCTAGGGTTTTCCCTAGATTACTTTTTCCGAATTGCCAGGTAGGATCCCTAAACCATATCCCTGGGGCCCTAGTTAACGCTTGGCTACCTTACTCTACCTTTCCGTTTCAATCCCTTTCACTCCCTTTCCTATTCTATAAGAGGGGAGTTGTCACTAGGTGGATTACCCTATACATAGCCTGTCTACGACTTCTTCTTCCTGGTTAGTTTTATTTTTATTGACACATATATAGATTTTATTATTTCCACAAGTCCTCAGTACGATATGTCATGAATTACAAATAGTTCCTACAATCTATATTTTGTGCGCCGACCTCCCGTGGTGTACGGGTCAGGGAGACTGTCTTACATCACGGAGGTCCCGCCGTAGAGTCCCGGCGAGGACATGAATGCGTGATAAAAACCTTCGGAAAATCAATCCATACCGAGTCGTTAATAACCAGAGCTGTTGATGCGACTGTCAAAAAATCAATATAATATATTTTCCATACCGAGTCGTTAATAACCAGAGCTGTTGATGCGACTGTCAAAAAATCAACATAATATCTTGTAATGCCAATTAATTAGGACATTAATTGTTTGAACATAAAATTTTAAATTGTTTGAGAAATCTATTATTGCGGCAGGAGCTTCTATAGCGACAATGTAGTCCAGCTCTGTTCCTTTGTCGGAAGGTCCGAAAATGGCGTATGAGCGCTAAAACGCAAGACTAGAGTTCAGTTCGCGGAAAGACTTCGTCGAGGTATAACTGTTAGTTGGTGACGAGAATTCAACAGAGTTGTTGATCACAATTTAACAGAGTTGGTTGGTGCTTGGACATTTCTGAGGACGGGGCAAGTGATACCCGTCGTTTATTGTATTACTATTAAACAAAGTTGTGAGTTGAGGACGAAGTAAAGCATTCACGAAAGCATCGAGGCTTGCTAAGTAGAAGCAGTTTTGCGTCCATAGCCGGCCAGAAATAGTAAAATTGCAGTTTGAGTCCAAAGCAGTAAAGACAAGAAAATCTACAAACCGCCGAATTCACCTAAGGCAAGCAGAATTCACCTAAGGCAAGCAGTCAAAAGATAACTGGCAAAAAGGGAAGGATCATCCGAGTTCCTGACATCCTATAAATTTTGACAAGAATCAGTGTAAAATCTGTGAATTTTAGAATCAGTGTAAAATCTTGCAATAGAGTTTTTTATATATAACGAAAGGTATGCTGTAACCAACTGGACAGATGTAACAAATTACAAAATAATTAATTATGTAAACGTAATTAAAATATAGAAGTCAGATTTCCTTCTCCTCTTAAATTGTTAATCAGAGTAAATCTTTTTACTTTTTAATTTATTTCTATTTTAATTGTCAAGTCATTTTCTTTTCTTTTAGTCGACGTATTGTTTAGGTAAATGTGATTTGTTGTTAATAAGATTTTAAATATAATTGATGTGTCCATTATCAAACCCAGTGAAGACCCTGAGATTTAATATTTTAAATTTGTAATTGTTTTTAAATTATTGCCACTAAATAAATAAATATTGTTTGTAAATTTTATTAATTATTTTATTTAAATAACGCCTTCCATTTAATTATTACATTAATAGCTTCAACGAGAGGCAAATTCTTCAAATTTCATTTAATTAAGGTAATAATTGTGTATATTACAATAAATATATATATATATATAGTGAATCTAATCTAGTAATGTTTCTAATTACAAAATAATATTAGTCTTAAATAAAATTAAATAATAATGAAACAGAAAATTGAATTAATATCAGTAAGAGTACAGTTTAATATTTATAGAAAATGCTTTCAGATAATATTCTTTGTTAATATTGTAAGCATTTATATAGTACGCAATACTTCAACACTTAAAATAAATATTAATAAATCGAATCCTCTCGTTATTTGTAAAGTTTGCTTCGTCCAATATTGCTAATCTGTATGTGAAGCATATTTCTTGCGTACGTTTTGTTTCCCCTACAGCACACCCGCATAAAAATTCCTATTAACTTATTTTATTAACAGATGGGAACGCCCGCACCCAAATCACACATCTCTGAGGGACGGAACAAGGGTTTTTGTACTCAGCCAATATGCTTGTAGGGACAATGAATATTTAAATGTTTTAATTCAATTTTTCGCGTCCGGATGACTTTGTTTCTCGACTGAGATGCCCCGGGTGTGATGCCGTTGTTTCTGCTATTTGCTTGGTAGGAGCGGTCCTAACATTGACTTGTGTCGTGCGCGTATTAACTCAGTGAATCGACAGCTGCTCTCGCACGGAACACAGAGCAGAATTTACTCATATGAAGGTACACGACTGTATCCGGTCGGCGTAGGGGTCCTGTCCTGCGGAAAACGGGGGGGCGAGTCTGCCCAGGAACCAAATAGATGCTTTATTGCAGCTCCACGGAAGTACTGTTTTTAAATACCGTGCTGGGGTAGAATTTGTCTTTCAGCAACGGTGAATCGCATTTCCATTTTTCGGTAAATATTAATTCTCGGACCTTTACTATGAATTACAACTACGTTTCTCCGTTAGTGGATTGGTGCAAACAGCCGTTGATATTCAAACATTCGTAAATAAGATACATGATTTCTGTTGCCAGTAAATATTCAGAGCAATCGTGAAAGTCTGCTTAAAAAATATATTTCAATGTGAAGAATTCAAATTTCTCACTAAATAAATATTTGAACCAACTATCATGTCCATTTATGAATATTTCTCCCATTTCTACTTCTCCTTTAGTGTTCTGCCCCTCAGGAAGTCCTCCAAGTCACACTCTCCTGTTCTCATCTTCATTCCGACATAGACTTCAACCTGTGGCTTCAGTTCATTTAGGTGGTCCAAAATATAGGGATGAAAAAGTTGTGTATTTTATTATTAAAAAAACGTTGTAAGTTTTATATTGATAAAAGTAACATTCAACCCATTATTTAACAAAAAAATTTCTTACAGAATTAAAGTATCAGGAAGGAAAAATGTCTAACAGTAATCGAACTCGTCATCTCGCGAATACTGAGCGAAAGCTGTACCATTCGATCTATCCCTGTCAACTCCAATTCCGTGCGAAATTCCTCCATCCATTAGACCTACTACTTTTTACTAAATCACAATTCTTACGTGGCCTAAATTTTAGGACCTCAATTGAAGAATGGGTTTCCATGAGTAAATTGATAAAGGGTTTTAGAATTTTCAATTCAAGGCGTATAGCTTGAGCTTGTGTAAGATTTTCTCTGCACCCTTCAATTGATTTCTACTGGATTAGCCACGCGTAATCTTATTAATCTTTAGTCTTCTTCAAACCTCGTTGAATCTTCCATCCATCGTTATTTCAATTGTTGTTTTCACTTTTCATTCACGCCTAACGAAATGGCTAGCACAGTTCTTTTTTCAGTTTTAAATTATACTTATAATCCTTCTCTCCCGCTATAATAAATACTTTCGTTCCAAAGGAATTGCCTGGAATCATAAATGGAATAAATTACATTGTACTATAACAATGGCAGAATCATTAATAAAATGTAGCAAATAAATTTTTTTTTTTAAAATATAATAAATGGAATACATTACATTGTGCTATGACAATGGCAGAATCATTAATAATATGTAGCAAATAAATTAAATTTTTTTAAATATAATAAAGCTGATTGGAAACAGTTTTAAGAAGAAGTCAAACATTACTACGTCCTAATTATAATAGGAAATATATTTTTTTGCTATATTCACATAATTATGATGCTATGTACCAAAACTCGAAGCTTTAGTATAAATTCCCTCTCCAAAGGATGGTGGTATCAGACGGATGCAAAACATCTTAAAATAATAAATAATAAATTCATCAGTAATAATAGGAACCAGTCTCGATATCAATTTCAAGAAATATATTATTATCATCGAACTTGGCACTCGCTATAAATACCTGGACTATGATTTCCCAGTCACTAGAATATAGGATTTGATATTAAAAAAAACGACTGACGATGCTCATTTTGATGTGATTAATTTCTTATGTTTTCATGGGTAAGTTCGGCGGAATTTCGTGGCCCAAAAAATTCTCAATATCGCTATGATTATTAGCCACCAATGCGCACAGTAATATTACAAATAAATGTAGAATTGAGTCATTTCAATATGAATATTGTTTTCAGAAATTGGAAAAATTCGTCATGTTACTAAAAAGAGTTACACTCATACAAGAATTTGGACTTGGAAAAGAAGGCACCAACAACTTTTATAAATAAAAGGAAAGCATATTTGGATTGAAAATGCCGACTAAAATCTAAATTAACTATTTATTTATTTCCTAACTACACAACGTCTATTTCTTAGAAATATTAAGAAATTTTAATATAGAAAAAAATATATTCATTATTTCAAGTTAGCTACACTGTGATTTAATTTATGAGTGGTCTAAAAGAATAACAATTGTTTAATAGGAGTTTAATTATTTAATCTATAAATTATAATTTAGGGCTGTTTGAAAGTTCTCACGAGAATTATTTCAGTAAATATTTTCGAACCTTTTATTATTGTTATTGTCCATTATGTTGAAATAACGATAATATTTATTAATATTTACTTGTACACGATACACTGGGATCCATGAATCTTCCCAAAATAAAAGCAATTCAATTATCTAGCCAGGTTGAATGCACACACATATTACTATACTGGAAATATTTCCTATCAAATTTAAAATATATTTTTTAATTTTAATGTAATTTAGAATGTTTGACACGATAGTGGGTTCATTAAAGATATACAAGAAACCCGGAGCCATCATCTCGTAGAGGGTGGACCCAGGACATGACGGCCACAATACACTTAGCCTTGGCAAAATGTCAGAATGGGGCCAAATTTTGAGCTTTTTTTTTCGTAAATAAAGTTAACCGACACCGGTAGAAAATTCTATAATCCCAGAGAAAGGTCCGTCCAAGCGCCAATTACGGCATCAATGAGGTGAAACCTGAATTAAAATGATTGGAGATCGTAAGCCCCTTAACGCTCCTTGACGCTCCAGAAGGCGGGGTGAAAGCTGTGATCGGGGCAAGGATTTCTGGGAAGAGCAGAGCCTAAAATTTCAGGAGAGTGGAGGATTAGAATTGAGGAATAATTGAAACAGAAATAGAGTAACGAGAAAGCATAATTTTAGTTTGAGGACGAGACGAATTGAGGTGAAATTCTTTGAACCCCTAGCGTCAACCACACGTCACGACTCCTCCAATCAGCCACCAGCATGTTCCCGAACTAAGCTCTCCGGAAAATACCAATTAATTGTGATGAAAATATGTACCAACCGGAAGTAAATTACTGTGCTTCATGGACAAACACTGAGAAATTTTCCCCTTTCCTTTTTTGTCCCATAATGTTCAATTAATGTATTTACCTACAGAAAAGACACTTAATCAAGCTTTCAATAAAATAATATTTCCTACAACGTCTCGTCAACAATTACTAGAACACTCTATCATAAAGGTATCTCATACTTCACGGTCCAGTGAGAATAATTGTCCAAAGTCAGTCAAGCTTGGAAAATACATTTAAATCTAAATTAGAGTCCCGTCCATTTATTTCTTTTAATTCATAAAAAAATGACACTAATTGAATAAAACTTTATTTAATTTATAAAATTAAATTAAATCCTCACTAATATCCTTTCAAACTATACACACTTATTTGCTTCAATTTGGGAGCTGTGCAGTACAGACGTAAACTCTTCATAAAGTGGAAAATGGTCAAGGAAGTACATTCACCAACTACTTCTCATTTAGTTAATAAGAAAGATAGCCAATTCAGACAAAATAAGTGATAATATAAATATAAATACCACACAACGTTTCTGGGATTTTTGACCCTTTCGTCAAGTGAGAAGAAGAGCCTAAACGACTCAACTGCACTCTTCAGTTGACAAAACTCAAAAGTATTTTTTACTTCTCATTTAGGTCTAGAACTCTGCGTGGTCTGCGAAACAGGTAACTTTTTTCATGCCACCCGCCAAGAAGGATTATAGGATTAACCTTTAATGAGAACCGCCCGATCGGTCAAAAATTCAGCTCGATGCAGGATAAAAAAAAACAAGAACAATGAAAAAAATGAATGAAAGAGATGAAGAGTTCGATTTGATTAGCTTTGGAGTTTTAACTGAATTCATTATTATTCACTATATGCTACTTTTAAAGGGAAGAGAAATGAAACAATATTGATTTCGAAGTTACATTTACATAGATTTGGTAGAATCTCAGACCTGTTGCTTTCTCTATTTTCAGATCTATGAACCTGGGTAACTTTAACCACTAATTTAGTTAGTAAAGTAACAATTTTTCTGTAATATATTTTAACGTTTCTTTGTGCTGTTTTATTTGTACTAATCCTTAAGCATAACTATTCATGTTATCTGGGCAAATAACTCCATAGAAAATTATTTAATAAATGTAAATTAACTGTATATGTCTGTTGTTCGTTTAGACCATTTTAGTTATAAGGAACGTTGCCTAATAGCATGTAAACAAACAATGTATTATGAAATAATTCAGATCGCACCATCCTCAGATACCATTTTTTTTAAATAAGCTTTTCTGTTGAATATTTGTGGGAAATTACTGGGATTCTGAAAACTTGATTCTTGCTTGTCTATGTTTTCACTGAAACAGAGTTTTAAAATATTAAATACTATGCACTACGATGAAGTTAAACAGAGGTCATTTCTTCGAATGATCGAATAATTTCGAATAACTCGCTTTGAATTTGTTTATCATTTACTTATAAAAAACATTTATTTTAAATATACTATTCATAAGAAACAACTTTCAGTGTCGACTTCTCAACTATATTATTGCATTTTAAATCTGCGGATTGAATTGTAATTTAAATTAATAATTATGATACTTAGCCGATTTATTGAATAATTTCAGAATTTCTGGATTTAACTATTTATCTTTCTAGTATGATTAATAAATGTAACATTGAATGATCTAATTTAAAATTTTGTGAAGAAATGTAGTAAAAGATTAGAATTTAAAATCCGAGTTATGTCCTATATTTTTATTATGTTTCCTATGATACATTATATTTCTTCTAATATATATTTATATGTAGGTATGTATTAACGACAAATTTGAATGTCTCGCTTTCCGGTTATGAATTACCTCATAGGTTCTCACTAAAACCGGCTTTCCGTAATTTTGAAATGGAGTGGATAAGGTTAATTAATAACAGGTTAAATTAAATTAAATGTTAAAGAATAGTTTTTGATAGTGTTTTTTATAATGACCAATTGGTGCTTAATTCTAAGTAATATTAAGTTTTGTCTGTAACTTGGACATTATTTAATCAAAAAATAACAAATTATCGAAAACAACCAAGAATGGCTTTGATCCCATAACTGATTAGTTAAACGGAAGTTTAGTCAACCATACCTCTGTAGAACCTTCTGGAAGACTATGTGCTAATAAGATGCGGGGTAGTGAAATAGAAGTATGTTTCTTATGAGCAAACAGAGAGGTTAAGACATTTTTTTTTTCTCTATTCGCACGAATCTCCCTTTTAACTTCAACGGATTGCAATTTCCAGTGAAAGTGGCATTATTGGTTTCCACCAATCCAAAGAGACATTCTGTTAACTATAGTCTAGTAGGTTTCAAAACGCCACGTTCGTCCCATAAACAACTGTATGTTCTTTTCTCAATGCTGTCTTAACCAAAAAAAATATTTGTTCTGACTCTTGGAGTAGAAACTAAAAAATAGTATTTACAATCAAGTATGGAGGTTAATTAACATTATAGTGAAAATACTTCATAATTTTTGTAAACAGTACTTAAACCTCCAAATATTTGTAAATAAGTTTACTTCTATTTTACACTAGCAATAGAAATTATTCAAGTTGTGTATTAGTATGCCGTCTAATAGAAGATTGGGGTAAATAAATGCTAGCGCCGGGCCACCATCTAATTTTTTTATTGACATTTATTTTCAATTTGTTGTGATGATAACTAAAAGGAAATAAGATTCAAGGTAATAACAATTACAGTGGAAATTTACATGTGGAGTAAACGCCAATTGTATTTTATTCTTATGAGTTTTCTTATAGTTAATGCATAAATTTGGCATTGATGACGTTAAAATCGGTGAGGAAGGTGCAGTGATTTAAAGCATTTCTGTCCAGGCACTTGGTCAGCGTTGCCAAGCAGAGTCAATGCTAGAGGGTTGGGATGCTAAAGATATGTGTGTGTGCAGTTCACTATTTTCTTTAAGCATTTTTACATTTAAATCAAGGGAGTTTTTTATGAGCATTCATCTATACTTCTGACCTGCCAACTACAAACAATACAACTATTGCAACATTCGCGGATTATACTGCCTTGATATCAGTAGATTCTGACATAGCTGTGGTGTAGTCGTGTCCCTTGTTTTTAATTTTTGAAGGATAAAGGTTCCACATTGGCATTAACACCAGATACAAAGTGCGCACATGGAACAAGAATTTACTTCTGTAAAAAACAGAACGCCGGGAAAGTGGATTTGGAGGGACAGTTTATTGTCTCGACCACGCAGCGGGTGGTCAGAGGAGCTGAAAAGGGTCAACGCATAAGGGGCAGTTTTGCATGGGAACATCAAGGAAGCTGTTGTTAAAACGGACCTGACGGTCGGGGAGAGAGGATCGATCTTGAGGAATGTGCGTCTGGATGCAGACAAAATATGTAGTAACGTTCATCCAAATGATTGAGGATTGCAGAGCTTCAGATCAAATACCTTCCGAATACAACTAATTACAACGAGACTGAACGTCATGAAATTGTGTGGCTAAAACTGACTGCGGATTTTCTGAAGAGACAAAAGGAGAAGGGACACGTATAACAACGGCTGAACTTTACGTATGAAAATTCCGCGGTTGTCTTTTATTACATTTCTAAAGTAATTTCCATTCTATTTTGTTTCGCATTCCACCCTGGGATATTTCTTACATTACAGTGCGCACTTTGTATATGTGGATGAATTGTATATTTTGGTATCAATAATTAGTCGATCAAGTAATTTTTGTGTTATTATATTGACGTTAATTATGTCAACCATAATTAACAAGAAATTAGAGTATTTAATTACCACACAGCAATTACATGAAAAAATCTTCGAAATAACCTTATTCTGTTGTTTAACTTAATCGATAAATTGAAAATCAAGATAAACGAGATTAAATCAGTGCAAGTTACGTTCGCCACAAGAAGAGTTGTGTGCCCTGCAGTTTTTTTGAACAATATTCAAATTCAAATAAAAAATACGTTAACTACTTAAAATTACACCAGGACCAGAAAATTAGCAGTAAAAAACATGTAAAAATGAAATTCCAATAAAGTAACTTAAAATTCAGTGAGATGACTTGTTTAATGTGAAGGAGATCACTGGACAATAAATTACTGTTATTTAAATGTATTACGAAACCAATACGAAGTGACGACATACAATTATGTGGTTGCACAAAACCCTCAAATCAATAAATTATTCAAAGATTGCAATCTAAAATACTACGCTTACAACACTGACGCACCATGGTTTGTGTCGAAGTTCATCCTGCACAATGATTTCAACATACCATTCATTACCGAGGAAATGAAGAGAATTTCAGAACTCTACTTCAAACGTATCGAAGGGCTCGATGATGTATTAGGAGGAGAAGTAATCCTCCAGAGGTAGAGAGAAGACTCAGAACAATGTGGCACAACACGAACTAAACAAACTAAACCTAACAGTGCTGTACTGGGGAATGTTCAATGAACGATTACCCGCTTCATGCTGAGACTGTATATAAAAATTACTTATTATAATGAAACTTGTAGATTGTAAATTAGTGGAAAAATAAATAAATTGTCTCCTCCAATTCAGTTTGCGTCTCGGGCATAGGCTTGGCCGTACCATACCTCAGATGTCCCTTCGGGAGCATATCGCAATTTTCTATTTGAAAGGAGGACTGAAATCATATTCATTGTAGAATCCAACGTTAAAATAGCCGTGGAAATTTTTTAGTCCTGTTAAAATAGTATGCAAATTATTTGTTATATGTCACGTGTTTGACCAAAAAAGAATATAATATATTTTGTGTTGCACGTGTTACAAAATTAACTTCTCTCACAAATATTCAAAGGTTAAAATTAGTTAACGTGTCCTCAATCGTGTTCAGAATGTCAAGAAGGATTCCAAATACAGTCACTCGGAAGATACACACACTATTACAATATTTAATGGATTAATTAAAAAACTCATAAATTACATCGAGTCTCCTGCTTCATATTGCAGACATAAGTTTAAGTTTATTGATGGTTCTAATTTAAAGATACGCAGATTCATCAATTATTCTTCAGAGAGTGAATGGAATATTCATTAGAAACACTCCGTACTTCCCTAAGTGTTTCGGTTGCTGGGAGCGAATTCCATTTGAGATTAATTGTAAGCCAGCCGGACGCGAGATCTTCATAGCCGTCTCACTCACTTTATTTCAGTGACATACTCGTTCACATTGCCATGCACTTCAAGAGCCTTCATTTACCACGAACAAAATTTACATTTTAAAACATTATAAGGGGGAGGAATTTTGTTGAATAATGTCATTTTATTATTTATAACGTATCCCGTGAGGAAATTTTTATGCATTTTATTTATATGCTAATTCGACCATTCATTAATCATTTCCCCCATTATTAGATACTTGTAGGCAAAGCGTTAATTATTATGCGCGCTTCGTGGGGGCATTTTCTCATCGCGCAAGATTTAAATGCAAAGTTTTCGGCCACGACAGAGCACTGACAGCCATTAGCGGCCTCCGCTCATTTACTGTGTAATGACAGAGCCTGTGTTAATTGCGACGGCTCTCTCCTGGCCACGCCCGCCTCCGTCCCGGCGCTGGGCGTCCTGCCTCAGACAAATACCAAAACGCCCGCTTTAAATATAATATGAATAACAGATAAACCTAATACGTTACTCACATCGTTCCGACAACAAGGATTAACGATATATTGAAGAGACCTTTTCCACTTGGATGTTTTCCTTCTACTTGGATGTATATTTCTCGGGTTATTTCTGACCTGAAAAACAGCGACCCCTGACGACGGTGGCGGAGATAACTGTCGAAACGCTGTGTTTCACTCAAGATATAACCCGGATAGAAAGCCGAGAAATCTTCAATCATCAAATACGCCGGGAAAATCTACATTCAATCAACTTTTACTTTAAGCAAACGACATCTTAGACTTTTCATACGTAACCTCGCTGTCTTAAGGTGTTGTTTTACCGAAAATCAGGATTCTTATTTCTCTCGGATACAGTAATATGTGATATAGGGTTGTCTATTACAGACATTTCTCCAAGATTCTGCAATTTAGTGCGCTTCCGGTTTCCTAATAGTTAAATTTCACGGTCATACATCCCCATTATCTCTAATTATTTTCAACAACAAACCTTTACCATTTACCATAAATTTCCATTGTAATTATTATTCATACATTTCGTCATTTCACACGAGCTATTTTTTTTAAAAAATTAACATTTAACGGAATTTGTCACTCCGAACGATGATTTCCTTATTTTTTGGACAACAAAATTTTTTCTCTAACTCCGCATGCAATTGTAGATGCAGTGTTGTTAAACACAATTTTTTTCCTCTTCAACAATAATCCTCGATTCTACGTAAATACTTCTCATTACAGATGTGTTCCTCCCACTTAAATGTAGACATTTCTTTGAAGCCGCAATTCAAATATTTCCTCTCTTCGAACTTTTCATTAGTCTATTCATCTGGAGCATAATACTTGGTCGAGTCGTAATGAATCTTAATCTGGCACTTAGAAACGTCTAAGAGCCACGCTTCTGTAGAATTCCGTTTCAAATGCTTCTCGTATTTCCAAGGTCCTGATCGTAACAAAGTTTTGTTTAAAATAAAAAAATTACGTCGATTGAAAATTAATAATGAGAAATATAGCCAAATACAGACAAAAGAAGTGATAATATAAATACCACACAATCCTTGTTCCTATCTTCAGGCGGAGAAAAAAAAACCGAAAGAGTCTACAGAGATTACGTTTTATTTAGTTTCTACAAGTCAAATAACACAGAGAAATAAAAAAATAAATTTTACTTATGATTTTCTATGCCCCTATCGACACACTCCTTAAAGACCTGAAATTTGGAATTGAAAATTTTTAGCAACGTTATGGAATCATTAGTAGATTTTGTCGGGTATTCCATTGCCTAGATTGGTTTCGAGAAAATGTATGCAATTTCATGCCTATGCAGTGTGCAGTGAATGCATTATGTCGTGAAGAACAGAGTTTGATTACTGCTCGAGACGTTGGTTCCCTAATACTATACCCTTTTTGTTTTATTGTTACATTTATTTTGTTTCGTAATTATTATTCTTATATATTCGCCCTAGACCTGTCTCGTCCGTTTTATCTATTCATAACCTGCATTTTTCAAAACCGAATTAGGTCATGGAAAACTTCACAATATCTACTAAAGACCTGAAAGTGCCATACGTTACCCAAAGGTAGCATAACTGGAAAAAGAACACACACTCGAACCTTCTTCTGTAAATACAAAATATAGGAGGTTTAAAAGAAATTGGCCAAGCGATATAAAGAATATCTCAGGACTCGTCACTGGAGATAACCTCATCATGCCAAAGAAGAAGTTCTTAGGCCAACTCGTCAGCTTATAGAAAATTTCTATTGTAATATTCTGATTGCTAACACAAGAATATAATTTTAAAAGAATTAGATACTTGGAATGTATGACGTCGATTTAACGTGGCTTAATCAATTGCTCATGTAGTTATGACTCGTAAGATCATGTTGTCGTGATTATCTGTGTTATTACATCCCAACTTCTTCAAGTACTTATAAAATCTAACATCTTTCATAGTTAGCCCGTCATCTGCTTCTGAAGCATCTATCATCTTTTTAACCAATCTTCAGTGATGTAATGTACACCACAATGGCCTGTGTCCTTCGGTCAGATTCATCCAAAGTCTCCATACACCGCATTTTTTTAAAAAAAAAAACTCCACCCAGTGTCATTATAACAAGGAAAAAACCAATTCCAGTATGCAGTAGTGTGTTCATTTCTGTTACAAACCATTACATATAGTAATAATGAATATTAAAGGGACGAGGGGTTAATATCAATAAAGAGTGAAATAGAAGTATAGATTCCGCGTCTACAGCGCTCCGCAGACGTGAGAGGAATTGATTAACGTCCTGGAAGGCTACATTCCAATGATATAAGTTTAAAATACTGTCTGAAAATATGACTAATGATTCATTTTGAAACGGAGAAAGGGGACGTGTGGGAGTTTTACTGTTACATAATAATACTCGTTTTCACATGTATAAATATAATAGATTTCCATAGGGTGATGTGATCCTCGCATCTAAAGCCGAATGGCATGTAGCTTTCGTATATGGGCCGAATGTCGTCGTAGGGAGAGTTCGGAAATTAAAATCAATGTTCAAACAATTGTTTTTGCCTTATTTGTATTCGTAAATATATTCGTAAAAATTTGTAAAATTAACCAATATCACCGAACCACTATTTTTAGCTTTTGTTAGGTTTTACTTGTCAGAGGCAAGATTTTGTAACGTAAAAAATTTATTAAGAAAAATTAGAAATCATTAAATATTATACAAGGCGGTGATTCACAACTACCATTAACTAATTTAACATCTAATTTAGAAAGCATTGTGCAAAACCACAACGGATGCATTAATTTTTAAATGTTACGTTCAAAGTGCATGTCAGCTATAAGAAAAAAAATTGTTTAATAAAAATATATCTTTCTATTTGTTATGTTAGTTACTGGATTATCCTTACAGCACCTAGTCGATGCGGTTTTTAAAAAATTATGAGTTTTAGAAATAATTTAGGGGATTTATATTGGTATAGAAAAAAGGATGGGAATCCCTCCTCTATACCGACCATTTGTCGATTTACCGATTTCATCATTTATTCTCAATGAAGATTATTCTAAAAAAAGATTATTCAAATAAGGGAAATATGGTGGAATATCCAATTAATAACTTTCATTCGTTCATTATTCGAGAATATCTATCGCCACAAAACCTCAATTTTACTGCCTTAAAACCGAGTGAATAGCCTGTATGAATCTTAATCTGGAACGACAGTGAAAATACAAACTGGGCACATATCCCCTCCGTCAAATCATTAGGGGTAGTTGCCCTTGTGACAAGAGCTTTGACATTTCCTTAGCTTCACATTATCGGGGAGGAGTCACTTGTTGCGAGGGTTTCGCAGAGGGTAACTCCCTTTCTGGTTGTTACGGGGTTCTAGGAAGTGAGAAATTAAAGAGCTGGGACTTTTCCGAGAAGATTTACCCCTATTAACTTATGCAGTATAATCGTTGCAAATTTGAAAAGAAATTGTAAGTTGTTCTTATCTCAAATATGACATACTTTTTCCTAGTATTCCATTTGCTTGTTCAAGTGTGTAGGCCTATATGATATTAAATAATGACGTCTTACACCCGCCGATAGATTTCAAATAACTCTTCTTTTGAAAAGTGACACATCCGTGATCAAATTCTTGTAAATGTCTATCTTTGTCTGACAGTCATATTTTTTTCAATTTTTGTGCAGACCATCCACTAAAATGCAGAATGCCAGAATACTCGATTCAATAGAGTATAATTTTGAAATATTTTAACTATAAACATGTCCCAGTTGGTGGAAGTTGACATTGCGCATTGAATTTGTTTGACTACTGTAAATATTAAGTAACGTCAAAAATATTATTTTTATTATTATTACTATTTATTACTTTTAGTTGTGTTGGAAAGGGAAATTTTTGTTCCCGATTTTTATTTATGTTCATGTTAACCTCTAATTGTTATTAATTGTAGCAGCCAATCTTATGTAATGACGCATCCTAGTTCCTCATACGAGGACTAATGGAATAAATAAATCTTATCAAGCAATCTTCACTACAAAATGAAGGTTAATTTTAAACAGGACTGTTCAGATTGAATCATAGAGAACGCTTTCAATTTTCTGAACACGTTATATTATTATTTTCTTACTTGATCCTGGTTATCTGCTGATAACAGTCATGATAATAAAATACCAGCAGATTTGCGTTAAAACATAAGTACAAATTTTATTCAATAATTATATTAAAGATCATATAAATGAGTAGAAAATGGCTAAGAATCAAGAATTTAAAACATTAAAAGTTAAATATTATTTGAAATTCCCCGTAACGTTTCTTTCCTTTGTGAAGGAATCTCTTCAAGAGATATATTATTAAACAGACCATTTGTATGTCTTAAATGTTTAAATTTGATTGGACTATTTGAGAGAAAAATTTAGACATGGGCGGATACATTTCGGTGTAATTGGAAAGACACGAAGGTCAACTCCACTATTTTGTGTGATGCAATACTTTTTTAGATTTATTTTGCATATGTACAATGTCTACTCTTATTTGAAATTGAGTAATAAGTAAATTTTATATCTTTGGATACATGAAATGATAGGATCTACCCATCGCTATTCTCACGAATAATACATCAGCTTTGATTAGATTGTCAAACGAGGCCCTGTGGCCAATTTCGCTTGAGTCTTCTTGGGACTAGTTTGGCAGTTGATTTACAATATCGTTTTCGTAATCTTCTAACTTCGTTGGTTACGTATGGAATTTCTAGTTTTCTGTGCAGAGTATCGTTCCTGACGTACCATGATTCATCCGCTAGCAAGCGCAAGGTCTTCGATTGAAATCTCTGCAGTATCTTGGTGTGACATGCCTTTGTACATCCCCACAGTTGGATCCCGTAAATATTGGCTTCAATATTATTTTGTATAACAGTATCTGATTTGATAATAATAGTTTGAATGTTTTTCCCGATTAGCTAATACAATTGTTTGAGTTTTAAGTCAAGTTGTTTCATCTTGGCTTTAGGTAAGTTTTTCATCAAGATTCTTTCCGAGTTGTTTAGTTTCTGACTTCATTGATATGAAGGTATTATTGAATCTAGTTTCTGGGAACACAGATCGTTTGTTTATGAATGTAGTTTGAGTAGATATTTGAATGTTGACTGTTATTCTCCATTTGTTTGGCCATTCTTGGACTATCGCAGGGTGTTTTTGAAGATGCTCTGCTTCCATCGGTGGTGTTTCACTGATTGCCAAAAAGGTCGTATCGTCCGCGAAGGTAGCAATTATAGTATTTTCTGTAGTTGGTCAGTCAGAGGTATATAGTAGTGATCCCAATACACTGCCTTGCGGTACCGTGAGAAAGTTCTAGATCCAGCAACGACGGTATAATAAAGGTAAAAATTTCCCCATAATTTATTTAAGTTAGTAGTTGTTTGAGGTCTATAAAGGGGCAGATGAGAGAACTGGTGAGCGTTAGATGTGCAAAGTGGCACCATTATATTTGGTCGATAGTAAGATTAGTAACTGTGGTTAGTCGAGACAAGGCTTATTGCATGTGTGAGGTTATCGTGTGTTGGTATATGTGCATCCCAGGTGAGAATGACTCAAAGTGCGTTCAGCCTGAGACAGGTAAATCTTTGGAGTTGTTGATATCCTGCTCCTAATGTGTTGCCCAGCCCTCATGGTATCTGGTCATACTATGAACATCCTGGTTGATGGTTCTGGACATTGTAGCAGCCAAGCCGACAAAATGAGAATTATTAATTTTTGTACAATTATTGCATCATATTCACTATTACTGCCAGATATAGTTTTTCTCTCAGGCAATTCAAAATTGTCTACTAACATAAATTTAATTTTCGTGTTTATCGGTGGCACACAATGTACTAAGAGAAAGTATCATGTTCTATGTTAATTCGTAAAAATTCATTTTGTTCGCATAAAATAAGCTGATCATTTCATGAATGTGTATTGCATCATGTTGTAAATTCCCTGAATGTTAATAGTGTATTAATCTTAAACGTCACTTGTTTAGCTGAACCCCAACCATAATCAAAGAATAATAAACAAGTTTAAATAAATTCTCGGCACTACGTGAGACTGTCAAATAATATAGCAAAATTTTTAAAACATTTAAAAAGTGTTCTTTACACCTGATGTGTGAATTCTCTTTCATTGCCTTTCGAGCTGAGAATTTCTTCTGTTCTTGAACAACACTAAACCTAATACCAAAACTAATGCTGCATTTCACGACACCAATTATAACATAAAAACTCGCAATTATTTATGCCAATGTAAAAATCCTACAAAAGCAACCACATGACCTTAAAAAATCTTAGTGGAAAAATGTTTATTTTAAAATAAAAAAAGGAACGAATTTGAAGGAGAAAGTGCTTAAATAGCAAAACACTACGCAAAAATATTGGAACGGGAATTTCTTTAAATGGTCAATAGTTCATGGCTAATTTAGTCAGAAAATATAAAATAATTAATAAAAAATTATATCCAATAATATTTTAGTTATTCAACAATTTAATCGAAAAAATTCATCGTTTCGTCTCTCGACAGGTGTATAAAAAAGGAGACAATATTTTTTCAGAACACTGAAGCCGTTCAGATATATTCTAAAATACAATAGGTCCAAAACTACTGCCAACTTTCATAGTTAACCACAGATAAGTAAATGAAAATATAATGTACATTAATTAGGTGCTTCTTATAAAACGTACATTGCTGAAAAAAACTCACCTTCCTTCTTTTACATTTATTCAGCTTAGTTCCACATTGTCGTAGAAACTTTCCAGACTTCATTGTTGTAAGCAGTTGCAGCATAAATCAAAACACGCAGTATTTGTTCAACCAACAGATCTAGTTATAATTAGTCTATAATTATAAGAGAAAACAAATTATAATACGAATGCTGTACATCACATTAAGTTTCCATATTGATTCTAAAAACCCTCAAATCGTCTAAAATGAACCGGTATAATCATTATTTAGATACAATAAGCTAGAGCTATTACTCTTGTGAAGAAACAGTTGATATGCAGACTATACAAAGAATATTACCTACAGACTCATTACGTCACTTTCGATAGAAGGACAGGAAAGTAATAAATAAATAATTCTTCATGAAACACTGACGTTACAGTTTACATAGATTGTTGTCCCATGCTATTATTACAGACAGGTTTAGGAATATACAAAAGTGGGATGGAAACCACGTGTAACCTAGGTTTATTTTATACCTGAATTGCCAAAATTGATTAATTGGCTTAAAAAATCGGTAGAAAAATTTTCTAAAAGCTCTCTTTCGGATAAATTGACTTATCTTAAAGCAGGATGCAATACAATTACCTTGTAAGTGGTATTTCACCACCCCTTTCGAACAGTCTGGACAACATTGAACCCTTCACTTATTTCCGCCTCACAGTAGTTTCATCAGGGCAGAAATAATTTCGCTCGGTCCCAGAAGTCAGTTTGTTTTTCTTTACTACTTTACTGAAATGTTATATCTAATTAAATAATTATATAAAGGGACAAGTAAGTAAAAAAGTTTTTATTTTAATACAATTTTACATAAACGCTAGACGTGAACACAAAAATTACAACTGTCCCTGTACGAGCAAGAAAATGATACCTCGGCATTTGTTTGCAACTCCCCACTGAAACGAGAAAACTACTATCCACGTGGAGTCAAGGTAGCGCGCAGAAATAGTTGGTAACGACCACAAAGCTAACTCAGAGTCTAGTCTGGCCGTCTGAAACTAAGCCTGCTGAATGTCTAAATCGTTCAATCACTAAAATCAGGACAAATAGCTGAGATTTTCGATTTAGTGTTTCTCTTTCTGCAAGCCAATTAAATCTATTTAAGTACATATTCGACTCCCACAGTCAAAATCACGTTTCTTCGCGCCCTAAAAACGGCATTTGAAACTCCAATCTCCATTGAAGTTAGGCAACAACATAGCCAAACTAATATTCAAACTGAATCGAAGAATATTTAAACGAATCCCTCAGCCTACTCCTGTATCGTGCTAACTCTCCAACCGAAAAATAATATAAATCTTGGCATCGGCTGACGAGCTAAACCAAAGATAACAATGCGTCGACTCGGAAGAATTATCTCTATCAAGGAGATATTGAAATGGAGACAATTTATAATTGTTTTAAAGGTCCCGAGTTTGAGTGGTTGTTGGGGCAGGTTCGGTTATTCAACAAAGCTACAAGTGGAAGTAGAACTAGGAATTCTTGAAATTAAGAAGCATCTGCCTGTTGCTTTGTCTCCGAGAGATACCACTTCCTGGTAAAATAGAAGTGTGTTTGAGAGATGGACGAGGGATGCAAGGTTTCGAAAATGGAATCTCGAAATGGAGAGGGAATTGTGTTTTCACTTCGTGAGAGAGAAGTTGAGCTTGGACATTGAGAGAGAATTGTGTTTTTGCCTCGTGTGAGAGGATTTCGAGTGTGTCAGTTTTTTTAAGCTGAGGTAGAAATATGGGTGTTGAATATTGAGAGAAGCGTTGGCTATGGAGTCTGTGAGAGTATGAGAGGAGGTACCCACGTCCGACGTCGAGCAGCAGAACCATAGGGAGTCCACACATAGTAAAATCGCTTTAGAACCTCCCCACAGATGTTAGAAAAAAACCAAGTAAGAAATAGGAAGTGCAGTACCAAGCTGTAATAACAAATTTGTCAAATATGTTCATATCATTTCCCAGCCCACTAATCCATGAAGAATAGGAATCTCGCTAATATCCTAAGCATTCTTTTAATTTTATAAATCCACATTTAATTGCTGTATTCATACATTTTTGTTTTCATTTCATTTCCTCGCTACGTCAAATAAATATTTAATAGTTTTTAATAAAACTTGAAAATGTTCATTTCCTATATAATTAGTTTTCAACGCGTTTTCTAAAATATTATACGTGTAAACCTTTCGTATATTGTCCAACTTCAAGAGAATATTTAATTTTAAGAGAAAATGAAAGTAACAGTTACTATATATCTATGTCTCCAAATAAATAGAAACAAAATTCGTAAATTTCTTTCTTATTTATACTATATATATATATGTAGTGTTGACTGAAAACAGTGGCAGGACTTAAAAACGTAATGAAAACGAAACGTAATAATGATTTTTATCAACCAAATTATTTCAATTAATTTAATTTATGAAACTACTTAAAATTCACTTAATCAGAAAATATTCTTCCCCAAACTATGGATGGATCTCCTACCACTCAAAAACCCAGTTCGTTAAGTCACAACGTATATTATGATCGCATCATTCATTTATTGTGTAAGTTGCATTTTATACACCAATACAAAATCCTCCACGTCGTCTTCTGGGAAAGTCCAAGTGTTTCCTACTTGGAAAAATGTAGTACTGCTTCTGAGAACGGATCAATAGTGAACAATACTGTATACTTGTCAAGTTTTGGTGGATTGATCGCACTTAAAACATTAAAATCATCACTATTCTACACAATCAAGTTTAGATTTGATTTATTTTATTCCAGTAGTCCTCCAAAGAGGAATAGGATACGTCGTTACATAAAATTACAATATAATAATTGGATGCTACAATTATAAACAATTAAAAGTTAACATAAAAATACTAAAAATCTGGAAACCAAATTTCCCTGTCAAACATAAGTAAAAGAATATATAGTAATAATAAAAATAATATTTCTTTAACTATAACTAGGGTATAATATAATATTTACAGTTAAAAAAATCAATACGCACTAGTAAAAAATTAATGATTAGAGAATTAACTATTATAAAATATACAATTACACATCACAAAAGAATAAACACAAAACCTGGGAGGAAACACAAACACTTCACGAAACAGAGGGACGAGAAATCTGCCCTTCCGCAGAAACTCCAGGCCGTACATGCAACAAACAAAAGAGCAGAAAAAAGCAACACAGACAAAGAAAGTTATGAAATAAGTAGTTTTATGAGAAACATTCAACACTTTTGCAGTATAACAAAAATTAATTAATTATTATGGGAACAATCAAGAATCTCCTGTACTGAGTAAAAGAACAGCGCCTTTCAGTAGAATATTTTTACACTGAATCCCAAAACTCTTGTAGTTAATATCGTTCTTTATGTCTGGAGGAAAACTATTGTATAAAACTATCCCTGAAAGATCAATAGTTCTCTGGTAGAGAGAAAGGCGATGCTTGTCCGATCTTAGACCTGAGCGATTTCACGTGAGACTCGCCATTCGTTTGAAAAAGATTCATGTTACGCTTAACGAATTTAAAAATTTCGTGAATAAACACACTGTGAAGGGTTAATATTCGCAGACTTTTGAAAAACGGTTTACAACTAGATTTATTAGAATGTATTCTGCATGCTGTACTGCCACAATAGGAAGTGTAGAGATAGGATTGTCTGGTAGAGAGCTACATACATACATACATACATACACACACCATGGCGTTACAGTCCTTGTAGGGCTAGAGCCTGCCTCACTAGTATGGCTTTCTGAACGAGATTCTTTTTATGGTGTACGGTTGTACATACGACTAACCCCCAACCTGGAGGAGCGGGTAATTTTTAATCAGGGTTTTCTTCCCCTAGCCTTTGTAGATCCAACTACCTATGCTACAAGGCAGCATCAGCTGGTTTTGGTCTGCCCCAAGTATTTTATTTCCCCGGTATCTGACATATCTGGTGAGCGTTCCTCTATCCGCCACCTGAGGAGGCACCTGATGTAAGACCAGCAACTTCACACAGACCAGCAACTTCACACACAGACCAGCAACTTCACACAGACCAGCAACTCCACACAGTTGGTAGAGAGCTATCTTAGATAAATTGCTATGGCAGGGTTTTAGTCGCGAACATATATGGATTTCTGCGGCGTGTAGTAGACTTTGACTTGTTAACCATAAAGATTCGCTGAACTAAATTCGAAGATCACCTTCCCCGCAGTGGCGTTCTAGTTGGATACTTGCACACAATTGCTTAGGATCATTCGCCTTGCCCTACAGAAGCAGACAAGCGAATAAAAGCCTTACGACAGAGCGTCTAACTGAAGCACAGTAGTGAAGTGCTCAGTTCAAAGCATAACATTCAACTGAGCTGATGGAACTAGTACGACGAAGCAATGTAAACAAAACCAACAGTCATACGGACACAACATGCAGAATACGGAATAATGAATGCAGCTAAACTGTTTACAGCGCAGCAGCGAAGGCCAATTTACTCGACTACGGTACTCAAATGCGAGGCCCGTCTCGTAGCTCGTGGAAGATCCGTGTTTACCACTCGATCCACACCACCAGTTTGGTGCGATAGCAAACACCGAGTTTTTGGGAACGTGCGACACAGAGATAAAGATCGTTAAGTAAACTCCTGCTTACAGCATCGATGTTCTCAGCTGAACGGTCAGTGTGTAGGCTCACAGATTTCTCAACCAGCCGATGAACTGAACGTCGAACGACATGATTATGCTGACCGTAAAAAATGCGCAGCCCATGAAATGTCTGTCGAACGGATCATGCTTTCTGATAATACTGTTTTATGATTTCCATCCGTTGTTGAAAAAACTAATGAGCAAAGCGCCAAAGTTTGCAGATATGCTTAAACGTGGCCGTTTAAATTTCTGATAATGTTATTGGTAGGATGTTAATATATAAAGTAATAGAATAGAAATATAATTTTAAACCAATACTTTCATATAATGTATGTCATTTATTCCTATTATTATACATGTTTACAATTCAGTCTCAGCAAATTTGTCAATATTAATTTTTCGGTCGAACGTTATATTGAATTCACCGACAATTGTCCATTCAGTCTTGAAGATTTCTGCTACTCAGCCAGGGCAAAATTGCCTTGCCTTATAATATTTCGTAGATTGCATGTATAATTCCTTTTCCAGTGAGATTAATTTGCCCAATGTATTTTTTTATTAAATGAAAATAAAAATTAAGCTCTGCAGCTTGCTCTTTTAAAATATTTTCATATTTGCTTCAAATCGTCTGTGCGCTGAGTTTTTTTTTATTCGAGGTACTATATAATTAAAATTTCTTTGGACAATAATGTCATGTTTCAAGAAGTTCATCTCAGAAAGTTTTGTCGTTCATTTTGTTTGCCCATGTTGCAAATCTGTATTTTGCAATATTCCACATGAGGCACATGATCAATTTCAAGGACCGCAAAGATCACTTTTCTTTTCTAAAGAAAGTTATTATTAAATCAATCGGATTTTCTCGTAGTTTATAGTAAACTCTCGTAGTTTATAGTAAACTAGTTCACTGAGGTAAATATATACTTAAGCAGTTTTTTCGATTTCAGGGTTCTAATTATTTCACTTCGTACGAACAAATTTGACTAATAGCAGATACAGTCACTTGTTTGTTTTTTTCTCAGAAGTATAATAGTTGTTTCTCGAACTTCCTCGATACACCTTCCTTTAATCGACAAAACTGATAGTTTACCAATTCACTTTCGATGACTCTCAGTCATTGCAACATATGACTTTCCTATGATACAAAAATAAATTAGAGGAGAAATTTTCAAAAGTAAAGTTCTTTATGATATTTTGAAAGTGAATTTTTTACGTATGACCTATCATTAATCACATCGTCAGTCGACAGTCTTACCAAGAGTTTTTTTTTCTATGTATTCCTTGCACGAACTTCTTGGGCTTTCAGATCATAACCGAAATTTTTTCTATTGTTTTGTAGTACTAAGAATTCTGCTGCCTGTCGTAGGTATAAATAGTGATCTCACTTTTCTAATGTAATGACTTCAATATCAGCATATCCGTTCTCTAGAAGTGTTCGTTGAACTTAATGTTTGTTTCCATTACGTCATTTCTTAGCAGCCTTGTTTATAATACTCCATTTATGTTTAATATTTCTAATTTCTTAGTATTTTCAGACGATATTCCTATGTATTCGGTGAAATGTATTCCACTAAATGTTTAAACGACTTCGTTTTCCTCATTTAAGTTTTCAAAATACTTCCTCGATTGCTGTCGGTACGATTTTTTTTCTCTAGAGTCTTCCTCGATTCCAGTTGTAAATAAACTACAAGCAGCTTTGACATTTCAATTAATTTCAAATGTTACACTTTGTGTGCCGCCTTCGTCAATTGCTTTTCTTTTAGAATTTTCTGTTGTCCTTTCCCCTTCCGTATTTCTTTATGCATCTGAATTTTACCTCTATCTAGAAGAAATTGAATATATTATATATCTTATTAATTGAATGAGCTTATAATTATGTAAAATTATACTTTAATAACTTTACTATTGTTAATAGTTCAATTGTTGATGTCTTGAAGTAAAACATATTTGATTGTTTTTTTTAGGGCAACAGGCTACATGAGGGTAATCCACTTTGGGCAACTCCCCTTTAATAGCATAGGAAGTGATTTGAAAGGGGCGATGCGGAAGGGTAGAGGAAGGTAGCCAAGGGTTAACTAGGGCCCCCGGGCTATATTTTAAGGATCCTACCTGGCATTCGCCTAAAGAAATGCAGGTAAAACCCTAGAAAAACCTGCATCAGGTAGGTCGGGCATTGGGTACTTGTCCCACGCCCTTCCGATAACGGGAGAGGAGTTTGCTGTGGGGACGCATCATTCCCTTCTCCGTGCCTCGACCAGTTTAGGAGGCAGCTGGCCGACTATTCCAATGTTCTATTATTTCCAACTCAAGATCATGTCAGTGTCCTTTTGGTTCTACAGTTACAGGTTCCAACCAGTGCGTGGCTTATTATCGTGTATTGTCCTGGTATTCATCACGTTTTATTTTGTATGTTCCCTATCCACAAGGAATATTTATTTCTATTAGACGAACAGGGAAGGACCATTGGACGATTTTTGCGACACAAAATGTTGACTGTCTGTCTGGTGCGGGGTCGATATTTAGAGTGAGCAAATTTTGTTGTACTATTGAAATAGAGTGAAGGGTTTTAAAATAGATATGTAATGGACTAGAGGAGGGGAAACACTTTCTTTAATTTCTTTCCTTGCAGGAACGTCGATCTTTATTTGTTAAAAAAGGCAATAATTCCACGAGGTAAGAGTGATTATGTCGTATAGATGCGAAATTGAGAAGGAGTTAAGAGGAGACAATAAGAATGCTTCAATAAATTGTGAAGCACCTACAACAGATAACGAAGCTCTCAAATAGCGACGACATGATCGAACACTGCGTATCAGATAAGAGTTTACAACGTAAAGTTAACAGAAATTTGTAAATATATACCATTTCGTGTATCAGTAAAACACCCTCAGAGTCGAGAATTGGAATTTTTAATATGTTTAACTTTTTTAAAAAATATTTAAAATGTAAATAAAGGAATAATCATTTTATAAATAATATACATAAGTACCCAAGGAGGTCAATAAAACCTTACAAATATTATAATTTAAGGCGTTTCTATAGGTGGTTGTACCTGACCGTTGGTCAACTACGAATTGGAAACTGGTCTCGAGTCGTCGTTAATGACTATGCGTTTTCTTAAACTCTTTGCTGGAATTGGCAGACAAAGATCAGGTCAGCGTCATGACCAGGGACAGCACGATAACACGACTCGAACTGGCTGTCTCATTTACAATTTCACTGGCAAAAGCAGATACAAAGTGCCCACCATCGTAAATCCTCCAGACATTTTAAAATAATTGTTTGCTTTCAAGATTTCAAAGATTATGCCGACTCGCCGAGAAATACTGAGTTGCGGTTCTTTCGGCAATCTGGTAAACACAGTTTGACTGTTGGTAAAGGGCATGACCGTTTTTCGCAGGTTTGGGAACGATGCAATAAACGTGAGAGAACAAGGCTGCTGGGCTTTTTATTCTTGGACATGCTGATATGAGAATATCATTATGCCTGCACGTATAGACAAAGAAGGACAAAAGTTTATGTCACCTAGCTCTTTCAGAGAGAGGCAGCAACAAGGAAACTGCGACGACATTGCGATCATGCCGTTAACTATTTTCCTGAAGGCGCCAATCACCGGTAGGAAAATAGTAAACGGATTCTTTTGGGATTCCACAGGAATTCTGTGGTTATGTAAGGAATACCCGACATTTATTTGTTCACTAGCTGGGTGCCGGCGTTGCCCGGATTGTCATAATTAATCTCAGCGATATCCGGATGCGACTCCAATCTCGGTTGTTTTTGCATTATTTCCTTGTAACGCCCCTCCACTCCAGCTTCTAAGGAGGTTCCCCTCCGATGCCGAAAGGCATCAATCAATAAATCTCATTGACCCCGAAAAATTATTTATTTGACCCAAATATCGGCGATTTTAGCGTGTTTGAAAGTTTCTACCCCGGTCCACCACCATCCTTGGAGGTGGTTTTTTCCTGTTCGCAAAGAACACGTATACCAAATTTCATCAAATTTGCTCCAAGGTTGTAGATTTTTGAATACTATACATACATATATACAAAAACACAAACTGACAAACAAATACTCTATTTTATTTATTAGAACAAAAATACATTTGTAATTAAACGTAATTCCAGTTGCGTTTTTAAATAAATATTTTTCATCGTTTAACGATGGCTCGCACTTTCCATAAATAAATAAAAATGTGTAAATTAATTTAAGTAATTTTTAATTGTAAATTAAAATATTTTGTAATAAATATAATTCATTTTATATAATTTAAATCTCATTTATACAAACCATACTCAGTCGCCCCCCCCCCCCATCCCCTCACATGCTTTAAGTTTACTTTACTTCCACCTCCATTGGACATCTCGTTTAATATCGTAGCCTTACACAAGCTATCGCATTTCCAGCAAATCACGTACACTCACAAAATTGAAATTTGTTAACACCAACACAAATAGAAGTAGAATAAACATAAAGTTCATCAAGTAAGGAAATGAAATTTATATAATTATAAGTATCCGCCTGTACGATTTACTTAATATTATACGCTCAGAATTAATAAAGCGCACTAAATTCTATAACTCGAATAGACTGCAAGTGTAGGAATGTTATTTGCATGTAATTGGCCTCAAACAGGAACTAAACAGAAAATTAATGCAATGTTTCTTCTACCAACTGGCAGACCTTTTCAGGCACTGAACGTGAACAATGTGGCAGTTTGTTTACGTTCAGTGCTTGAGAAAGTCTGCCAATTGGTAGAAGAAACATTGCATTAATTTTCTGTTAAGTTGCCTGTTTGTGGCCAATTACATGCAGATAATTCTTGTTACAGACGTTAATCTCGTCGGAATGTTAATTAATGATTAAATCAGGAGAACAATAGATGATAAATTGAGTGTTAAATATTCAAATATGGGAGATTGTGTTATTATAATTTCTGAGTGTTTGAAAATGCTTAACGTGAAGAGAGAACATATTCTTCTAATTATAACATTATTTTCTTCCTTGTTGCTCGTTTATTTGTTTGTGGAGATAGGTCGAGATGTACAGTACTGCATTGAACTATTATTGGGGAGATATTAATTTTTCTGTGCACCTTGGAGAGGAGTGAGAGTAGTCGGATAAAGAAATGCAGTGAATTAATTTCTTTCCCAGAAGTGAGAGGTTTATCTGCAAGGATCAATTTAATTGGCGGGAATACACTTCGCCTCCATTACAAGACAATGGTGAAGCCCAGCGGAATGGAGCTGAATTGAGGAATTCCATCAAACAGTTTCAGTACTGACAACCAAACAATCAAACACATGCGACTGGTTCAGGAAATGAAGAATCGAAGAAGTAGTGGAGAATACTTACATCGCTCACGATTCCTGAATACGTTGCTGTATTCTGTGGTATTATCTGGTAATTTGAAATATTGGTCCAGAAATTGAATACCCCAAAGTTGTTGACAGACCAAATATTAGATTGGAGAAGACTTAACTCTTTACTTCATAGTGAAGCATATATGCAACACAACTTTTAGCGTCACCCCAGAGGCGTCTGTTGGTGTCTAAGAGAGCTAATTTGTAATGTAGAAATGAAACAAAATGCACTTAAAGTAAGTGAAATTTTTGGCATCCGTGGACATGTTAAAACATGCATGTCCGTGCTTTCTGCGAGTCAAACCCTCAAGCCAGATTTTTGTACCCGCTCGTCAACTTCAGAATATGTATTATTTGTGTTTTTTTTTGTATTTTCAAGATAAAAAATTTAAGTGTCTTTCGCAGGGTATTCCAATAGCAAATAAAAATTATCAAATTAATGTGAATTATTGATAAATCACACATAATTATATTTATGTTTAATATTTGCAACATCATGATCCAAATTGACTCTGGTTACGTTCGATATGTTTTTGGTTATATCACATTAAACTATTTGTCTGGAAGTTTTTAAAATTAGGTTGTTAATAAATTGTATTTTTTCCGTATAGTATTCACGAAAATACATCTTAAAAATTTAAATTAAAATATACAAAAACATCTTTCACGAAACGGTTAAGTAATGCTCATCGAGGATGCAAGAAATGTGGTAGATTTCACAGGTTCCGTAATATAAAAGCAGACAGAAGAAAGTAGTCTATTTGGATGATATTGGAATCGACTACAGCTTTAGAAATGGATGGTATTCGATCAATGTATACAACAGACATTATTCTATTGCATACAAAGAAGTAACGAGCCATATTAAGCAAGAATATTCCTTGAGGAATAATGTCATTAGAAAAGGACAATGATTGGAATCGAATAGATTTAACTGGTCCATCAAAACAGCGTCTAAGTGTGGAGCAGAGACTTTAAGGGCGAATGGTAAATGGTAAATGGTAAATATTGAGGAGGAAGTATAATTTCTGCATGTGAAAAGTCTCCGTCTCTGCGAAGGGAATGTTTTATGCGTAACCAGCGACGTCTTCCCGATCTTCTCCAAATTATTGATCCAAATTGGTTCAAGTTTAATGACGTCATTCTGTTTAATATCAATTATTTTATTGGGCTACTGAGCCGGAAAATTTCATTAATATTTCGTAAAACGTTGTCATGTATGAAATATCTGCGTCACCATCGCGTCTGCTTTTATATTCAATTATGAGACAATTTGAGCAATAAAGCTAAGTTCTTTAGTGTGTTTACGCATTGAGGAGAGCTTTGATTCGCCAATGACAGCGGGCACAAAAGATGTCTGTTCCCCACAAAACGAGGCCTGTGTGCTGCCCGTAGCTTGATTTGATTAGCGTGCGGCCTTGAAGTCGCGTCGCTGAGTCAGAAGCCCGGACCACGGCCATCTGTTGCGCCTGGCGCCTGCCGCCCCCACCTCCCTTGCCGCTCCCCTACAGTCGCACGTCTTAATAGTTTCACGGATCACGGTAAATAGCCCATCCTGGCTAACATCGAGATTTTCACTCTGGCCGGATCCCGTTATTTCCATGAAGAAATTTGAGGCTCGTGTCGCGTGTCTCATGTGTCGACGAAATCGCAAGCTGAAAAGAACGGTGGGACAAGGCTCATTTTGCACTTCTTACCTTTAGATAGGCCTGAATTCTTTAAGAAAATTAAAATTGAAGTGGTACAGTGTTCCTTTTCTGTGAGACTTTTTGTTTAATATTTTAAGGCAATTATTTTCTTTTCACTCGCGCATAAATATTAAATCAGCTGAGTATGTTATATATGATAACGGTGGTTGGTTTTTAAAATCGTTTCTCATCAAATATAATCTGAGTTTTATCTAAATCGTTATAATTGGCACGGCCGTAACATCTCCCTTTCGTCAGGGGTAGCGTCGATTATCGACCAGAATTAGTTTAAGACGTCTGTAATGAAGAAATAGAATTGTGTCAATGATTGCATCAGGATCGCTTGGGGGTGCAACAGATTGAATCAGAAACAAATTTAATTAAGAATCCAATCATTATTGTACATCATCTTACGTCAAATTCCCTCGCGTCACATAAAAGAAGTGAACAGAAAAAAATATAAACAGTTTAATTTTTTAATTCCAGGGGAACCGTACTTTCTAGCAAACAAGAACATCTTATAATCCTCTGTAGCGCCTTCCGCGTCATCAAAGTACACTACGGAACACGGGCGCCAAACGGCAATAATCACGGCCATAATAACAATAATCGTAACAATGAAAGGAACAACTGCCGTGGCGCGGACAAAGAGAGGAACGTGCCACAGAGAGAAAAGAAACAACTACACTCTTATTCATTTATAATGAAATGCTAAATCTTTGAATATACATGCACAGTCTCTCCATTTTCCTATTTTAAATCTTGTTTGCATATTGATGACGCGAGGGCGGGGGAGGGGAGAGGTAGGGGGTGCACTAAATATTCAGCATTACAGTTCTGCATAAATTCATTTCATTAAAGCACCAAATATTGCCTGGAACTCATGAATATGTATAAAGTCATTATATAAAAGCCCAGCACCCTCCCCCTCCCCGTACCCCTTCCTCTTTCCCACCCCTGGCCAACACCGTACGCCTTCCCTCCTCTTTTCAATGTATAATTTACTTTATGTGACTCATTCGATTCTCACTCACATGGGGCAGCACTTTCGCGTGAGCATGCAACAAAAATGGAATTATAGTGGCACAGAGAGGGACAGAGGAAGCGGAACAAGGAAAGGAAATGGGTGAATGCGTGCGGCAAAGCGGGGTTTAGCGCTGCGTCAAAGGACAAACGCTTCTCGCCGATCGAAAATCGCAAGTACGCTGGACAGCTCCGGCCATGACTGAAAGAGATGGCCACTCCTGCAACCCAATCAATTGCGATAATTTGCAATTAAATGCTCTGATAAAAGGCATGAAATCTGCACGTTTGAATCTCTACATTGAAGTGAACGGTAATTTATAATTAGAATCACCGCTATGAAGAGAAACATCAGTTTCCAACATTCGTTTATAGATTTCCTGGTTTAACTTCCGCGACGACGTTTAATCACCCACTGCTGTCGATAAGAGAAGCGAATGACCTCGGACACAGTAGGAATGGGGAGAAGAAAATTGAATAGTGAGCGAGATTGTTCCATGTCTGGTTACTGGAGGCCATAAATTATTATTAATTTTATTAGCAAGTCGTAAAACATTTATCATAAATGAGCTCGATAAAAATCAGGGTTGAACGGCATGAGTCCCGAGACCCAAACAGTTCATTCCCTTGCAGCAAAAGCGTTTCTCAGATTGTTAGATCAAATTGCCTCACGAATCTGTTTCATTTTATTGGCAACCAATAACAATAAACAAACAGAAAAAATTAACTGAGATTTTTGTTGAAAGGTATTTATCTATCTTTCAAAATAAACGATACAGGTTTCTGTTATAAATTGCAAAAAGAACTTAAAGTTTTAATTGATTAACAACCCATCGAAAGATTAATAATTAGAAAGGTAGCCAATACAGACATAACAAGTGATAATATAAATACCACACAACGTTTCTTTTTCCCTTTCTTCAAGGATTCCAGAAACGTTGTGTGGTATTTATAATATATCTTCTTTTGTCTGTATTTGGCTGTCTTCCTTATTATTAATTTTCAATCAGACGTCAATTTCTCATTTTTACACATTGAACACACAAAGCTGTACATATATAACTATCATTTAAACGAAATCTGTTTGAGATACCTTCTGATGTTCCTTGTATATGTAAAACTGTTATTAGATACATTTGTGTTTAGTGTATCAACAATAAAGAAAATCAGTGACTGATTTATGAGACGATAATACTGGTACAACATTCTTTGCCTTTGTTTGTCTCCAACAAAATGCGTACAGGTAACACATATATTTTAACACAGTGGCTTGTTTCTCAACGACAAAGCATCATACATAGCACGGTAACAGAATTGTTTGCCTTATTAGCTATCATAAATACCAACTACATTCGATTTTAGATAGATAAATAAATATCCAAGTAACAGACAAAATTAAGTAATAATATAATGAATAGAACAACAGCTCATAATTTGGCTTTTGAGTTCTTCTTTGTGCGGTCGTGTCGTTCTCCCGGCCCTTGCGTTTTTTAATCACCTGACGAAAGCAACAAGGAACACATAAACTTTTTGTAGTGTTTTTATTATCACTTAATTTTATCTGTTATTTGGCCATTTATTTATCTAATTTGTTTACCTTTATTATATTCGAAATTCTACATTGGTTTTGTTTATGTTTTATCCGTCGGTCACCTCCTCGAAACAGCCCACATATTTTCTGCGTACTGCAGTTGTAAAATGACCGATAACCGATATGGAACTTGTAAATCCTCGTGCTGCAGCGCTGGTAGTCTCGGTCTCAAGATCAAAATTATCGGGGAGACTCCTCTTGGACTGAATACTTCCGTCGGTATTTCATGATTTAGGTGACGACGATTAATCCTTCTATACATTGTAAAATCGTGTGACCTTATATTATTTTTGATGAATGAGAATTATATGTATAAAGAGTTCTCGGGTTTCCGGTCGGGTAACGTAATTAGTTAAACACTAAATTTTGAGGTCAGTTGCACATCACTCGTACATTCAACTGTAGAGCCTGAATTAATTAAAAGTCTTGAGGCTCATTAATGAATATTGTAACGCATGATTTTGGTTCATTGTTAATTTTAATGGTTTATCTTATGATTTTAAATTTTTTAATTTCATTGCGTGTGCAAGTTTGGGTCAATGATATGGCAGATGAACGTGGTTGTGAAATAATTCTCAAAAGGGGATTAGTGAAACCAATTGGTTCCAAGCACTTAAATCTAATGTTAATAGACTGCTCACTAAATTAAAAAATAGCCGAGTATAGTTTCTGTAAATTCCACATTGATCCTCACGAGGTTCTTTTGATAAGTAACTGATAGCATTTTAGAAGCGGATTACACACCAACCCCACTTCTTCCAAGAACGAGTTGTTTAGAAATTTATTGTGGTACAGATTATACACTTCATTGGGCCAATACTGTAGCACTTCTTGGTGTAATGTAGTATTAAGGAAGTAGTATTAAGTATGCGAGGAATTTGGAGTAAGCAGTCGCAACTGCTGACGCTTGCTTTTACTGATTCGCGAACTACACATTCCTCAGCTGTGGAATATGGGTCATGCCCAGATGTAATAAAACCTGAGGCACGACTCCTATAACTTAGTTCATGTAATCTACTCAGACAAAGTGGTTGGCTGATTCATGTTCTCAATCTTTGTATCTTCAATTTATTATTGATATTGACTGTCTAATCAATAATAAATCATCATTTCTACTTAAACTGGAGTTGAAGTCTGTCTCCCTGCAGCCAGTACTTCCTCGCAGTCCTGAAAGTTGGACTTAGCTCCAACACGACTCCATATCCCGGAGAACCTTCTTTCCTATCTTCTTTCCTATCGTCAATCCTTGACAAAATATCCTTCTTGGAGGTGAACACGGCTCTACTGGATCTTCAAGTTCATCGCAGCACCGCAGTTCCGGCGAACTTCACCTCCTACTTTCATTGTAATAAGAACAGCTACCGAGCTTATTATTACATTGGCATTGACTCCACGACCTGTTGAAACGTGATGCGAGGAAACTAACACTATGCCCGATAAACAACTGTGTCCTGTTGTGTTAGAATTAATGGTTGCGCATTCAGTGGATCTTTAATTCCGTCTCACAAGTGCTCAATTGGTTTGATATTTGGTGATTGTGGACGTCGCCTAAACAAGATAAAGTCTGCTTCTGTTCCTGAATTTTCCACAATATGAAAACCATGATATGACGTACTGTTTTGAAGACTCTTCCACGCCATCAGCAGGATGGGATGAAATTGATCAGCATCAATACTTAAGTGTTTTGTGCTATACAGATGGTATTCCACTCGAATTAAAGGGTCCAATTTACGTCAGGGAAACATGGCCATACCATAAAACTATCACAACCAGCTTGTGTTTATTGGCTTATTTCTCACTGTGTCATCGGCAAGATTGCAACTGGAAATGTCGAATCCTTGTGTTCCTATGTGCATTGGATACGTTTTCTCTTGCAGACTGCAAAGGTGTTGGAACAGGCCTCCGGCTCCGACATCATATGCGATGAAATGAAAGGCAAACAGCGTGTTAAGAGAACAATTATGAAGATCCCTAATTATAATCAGCATTAATTTGATACACTGTCGGCCTTCTGTTGTCATACCAGTGTTGCCACTCTCCGTTCTGCCCGGGAATTGACAACTCGCATGTTCAGACGCAGCTTTGAGGCTGACTCACAAGTATTTAAACACTTTAACAACAGCTGCTCCTGCATATTTATTTAACGAATGTTGCTGTTTCACTGATAGTGAGTCCGTTGCTCCGAGCGCAGTCAACCCACTTTTAAATGCTGTTAAATCGCCTCATTTTCTTCTACTGTGTACGGTCGTTGTAAACAACCTAATTCCCCTTATCTGCTTGGTCCTCTAGCGTCTTCAGTGCGATACCGTAAATAATTTGCCTAAAAACGACAGACGGCCACAATAATCTGTACAATTAGTGTGTTGTAGTAGAATTGAACAACTAGTGTGACAGGATTTGATAATAGTGCTTGGGACGATCACTATCATATTAACGTTTTTGTAATAGTGAACATAACATAGCTCTTCGAAATAATTCATAAACATATTATCGTCTGAGAAAGTCAGCCATGATATATTCTAAAATAAACTTGGGTGGGGGAGGAGGTTAAATATTTATAATAAATATATATAATTGATTGGTTTTAAATTTAATTTAATTTAATCTAGGGTTCACAAAATTAAACAGGGTCCTTTTAATTATATTTAAATAATTTCAATTTACTCACTCATGAGTTTAAATTTAAGATAATTTACTTTAACTAACTACATTCAAGGCTCACACAAATTACTAATGCGTTAAAGGGGCAAACCTCTGGGCTATTTCATGAGACTCTGAACATAAGAAAAGGGTCGTATGAGTGGGCATACAAGTGCGGCGGAAATCTCAATTGGTTACTTCCCAGTCAGTAGCACAATTGTTTGTCATTGCAGTCGGTTAGAAGCTTCCCCATGCAGGTAAATTGGTCGAGCCGCCGGAAATACTTATAGGAAATCTCTTAATCCGTAGGCCGCTTCATCCGTCTCTAGTCGACCTAATTATTCTCAGCATCTGCAATGTTTAGCTGTCTTCATCTTCTCCTCCTCCGTCAATCGGGCCTTTTTTCCTTCAAGTAATTGTTTTGAACTTAACATTTCTCTCTCTTTCCTTCCTCTCCAATAGGTATATCATTTCTCTCACCTCCTCTCTTCCCAGAGTTACTCCTTCTCCAAGTAGTATATGCGAACTCTTACATTTCACACCAACTATTTTTCCCTTCCCAGACTTCCTCCTCCTCGAAGTTGTAAATGCGAACTGCTACATTTCGTGCTACACTTCATCCCTTTCAGACTTTCTCCTTCTCCAAGTTGTAAATGTGAACTACCTTTTTCGTCGCGTGACCTTCCAGACATTCCATTCTTCGTTCTTCACCAGAGAGTGGAAACAACTTCACGTGGTTTTTCTCAGCCAATCTGCGCCGGTCTTACAATTTTGCGGGATTACTCTAACCTGTTGGAGGGTTTGACCTTAGGGAATTTTAGTGAGGTATTTGGCTCCTGATGGGGGGGAGTGGGGGGGGAGTCGCCCATAATCCGCTGCCTTTGTCTGAAGGCACGATTTCTTCTGGACGCCTTCGTCACCCCGGCGCCGTATTTTCCCAGACACATAGATGTTTTTACTCAAATCGCATAAAAATTCTTCAATTAATTTGGGGTGGGAGGGGTTCTTCTGCGCTACAATATTTTACTCACAAATGAAATGTCATCGCAGACTAATTGTAATGTAATCAATAAGTTGTGGATATTTTGTGGTAGATAATTTTAATATAAAGTAGAATGGCTCGAATACGACGTGGCAAATATAGTTGAAATTGGTCAATGAAAAACAGTCTGCGTAAGTGTAAGAAGAAATTTATCCTTAAAATTATCAATTCATGATTTTTTTATCATCTGAAGTTACGAATTTAGGGACGAGACGTTGTGACTGATTTTCAATTTTGATAATACATAAGTAACTAACTAATAAAATGTTTCGTATAATCTTTAAACGTAATAGAAGGCATACAGATTGTCAGATGATTAAGGCTTTGGAAAACGGTACACACTTCATCGATTTATTTTCAGTGCGCAATAGTCTTTACTAAAAAAACTAAAAATACTTTTCACTTATAAACTAAAATAAAGACAATAGTTTGGTTAAAACATTGTTAAGACGCTCTTTTGTTGGTGTAAAATGACAAAAAGTCCTGCTTATTTCAGAACGTTTAATCCTAAGTAAAAAAATCCTCCTATTAACTTAAGGTTATCAGACAAGGATCGGTATGAAAATTACTACTTACTAATGCGATTGAAAACGAATGAAACCAAAATTACATGTCAGAGACCGTTAAATTATCAAAATGTGAAATAATTGTCAAAGGGCTATAATATTTGAATGCATTTATTGATTCTGCAATTCATTTTCCATTGGTAGCAGTTACAAACAACAATAAAAAATAATAAATAAATAAAGATCATATTCACAGACTTAGAAATGAGTTCCTGAAAAAAGATTTAAAAATATCCAGTGTTTGATTAGTTTGTTGTTGTACTGCACGTTCACTAAACTAACACGTACACTGCCTTATTCTTCCCTGGAAAACTTTAAGATTACGAGGAACAGTTTCAGAAACTTCCCCAAGTAAATTGTTCCAATACTTATAGCTCTGATTAAAAACGAAAATTTTCCGACGTCGGTTTTAAAGTTGCCCATCCCTATTTTAAAACTCTGATTCCCTCTACTTCTACCAACCTTGATCCAATATCCTCCTAGGATTTTTGGCTTAAAAACGTTTTAAAAAGAGCACCGAGACTTGAATTTTGCCGTCGTTTTTCTAATTTGATTAATGATTAGGCTACATTTTCTGAGGGTGTTATTTTGATGTCCTGCGTCATAACTATAACACGCTCCACTAGTGTTATTTGTTTTACAGCCTCACGTACTTTTACTTGTTCGGTCGTGGGAAACGGAAATTTGTCCTGCTTTCGAAGAATTGGTGATGTTTTCGTTTTAAAGTAATAGGGAGAAAGCCTGACATTTACTTCAGTATTTGCTCATTGACGGAAATCCAAGCTGAATGGAATGGATTTTAGTGGAAACTCCAATCCCGCAAATTCTGAGAATCAGAAATCTTTCAAGGAGCCATTTACATTTCTTCTTTAATGTTTCAAGCTGCCATTATTTAAAATATATATAAATCCGCATTTCACTTCTGATAACTAATCAAAGATAATATACTGAAGTGTCTCCATTTCATAATAATAATAACAGTAAAAATAATTAAGTAACTTGGAAATAAATTAATGAGTTTTCTCTCAAAGAATCATCAAAAGGAAGTACTGTTGTGTCTGTGGCTTTTATAGGTCTTACAAATCGACAGTGCTGCTTGTTCTGCAGGGTGCTGTAATATAACTGCGGGAGAGTATTAATGTTGCCCATTATTTTTCCATTTATGACTACTTATATGGGTCATGTTCTTTTTATTTCCTTTTCCTGACCGCAAAAGGCGATTAGTTTTCTCTCATGACTTCTCATACTCTTCACGTTGCTATTGCTTGCTGCCAGACTTCAATTTCCTTCCTACAAAAACATTGCTATAATTAACTTTCGGGGTCGTTAACATTTCCGGATGGAGATGTCGTTAGAATGTTAATCTGGAAGCTGCGTGTACGATATTATATATAGCATGTAAAAGACGCTCTTTTTTCAAATATTTAACTAGCAAAATTTCCAAGTATTACATAACCAATCTATTATTATCTATTATTATCATTATCTAAATATAATGATATATAAAAATTTATTATATTCGTAATTGAGGCTAACAACTCAATATAACTCTAAGAATATTATTCTCTGTAGTAGATAATTAAAAAATAGAACGGTCATGAATTTTTGAGACGTTAAAATATTGAATTACATTAAATTTAATTAAACAAATTAACGACCATTTCAAACATCTTAAAATATTTTATTAAACACTTAACAACGTTTAAGTACGTTTATGTACTTTAATCAGGTTGTTATGTTACTACGCTAACAATTTTGTGTCATACAACTTTTAAAAACAGAAATTTATTCTACTAATTTAAAACTTAAAAACATATAAATTTTCTACAGTCTTGTAATTTAATAATAACTGTTATCAAACATAAAGTAAATATGAATATTTTTCAAATTAAAATGACATATTTATACCATCTTTTATAAATTGGTATCAACTATGAAAAATTAATTAATGTAAATATAACTTAATTTTATGTGAATTTAGTGGGTTAAAGGTAGTTTAAATGTTCAGCACTTCTGATGAAAATTTTGTTCAATGCCTAAAATTTTCTTCTTATTTTTATAATATAATATTTATATTAGAATCAGAATGTTTCAACATTCTTGCAATTTATTAAAAAAAATGCTATCAATTGGAAAGTAAATGTGAACCTATTTTGTTCCAATAACAAGTACATATTTATACTAAATTTTTTATAACATTCTATCAAAAGTTCATAAATTAATGTTTTTTGTTACTTAATTTTAAGGAATTTAATGAGGTAAAAGTTGTTTTAATATACAGCATTTCTGATTATTAGAATTTTAAAAAGTTTTGTGCAATGTCTAAAATATTCACACAATTCTTACCAAATTCTTGGTTTTCTATAAAAAAACCTAGAAGAAATACATGAATTTGATTTGAATTATGTGGAATGTTGTTTAACTTTTGATATAATCTTATAAAAAATTAATATAAATATGTACTTTTAATTGGAACAAATTTAAGTTCATATTTACTTTGTAACGTGTAACAGATAATAATATATTGCAAGAATGTTCAAAATTTCTGATTTGTATATATATATATATATACATATATATATATATATATATATATATATATATATATATATATATATATATATTGTAGTAATTGGTAATTAAGGCATTGTTCTAATTGAAAAGTTGAATTGTAGAGGACTCATTATTAGTGGATATAGAGCGGACGCCGCAACAAACCGGCAACGCAAAGAAAGCATTGTTGATCGGTCGAGAGGGTTTTTACGCGCTCAAAAATTTACGAGACGAACAGTTCAGTCGGGCAGCAGACAGCGAATAGATCAGACGAAAAGTTTTACAGTCGGCAGTCAGAACGAAATAATGTGGTCCAGTCACAAACATGCTTTCAAATATTAAAAAGTAAAGCAATATTCAGTCGAGAAGGAGACAGAGCAACTAGTGTGTATTCGGAGGTCGAGCGTAGATTCATCATGCTGGCCATAGACAAACCAATGAAGTCCATTTTCAACTAAAGTCACGAGATCTACAAATCCAGGTTGCAGTAAAGCATCGAGAACCAACCAATTTGTGTTAAACCAACTAACAAACAACGCCAATTAGAGCCTGTGAACATTTAGAGTCTGTGAGTACTTAGAATCAGTGATGTCCCCAAAATTGTGCACGAAAAGCTAAAAAGAGACCTGGGCGGCAGTAAGTAGAGAAAAACTTTAAAATCATTTGTAAACCGTGTTTAAAAGATAAAAGTCAGATCGTTCTTTAATTATTTAATTATCGATAAAATGAGATCCTTAATTCTTGATAAAATTAAAATTGTTTAAATTCAATCTTTAGTATTATTTCTTCCGCAACAAATTTTGTCTATGTTCAGACGCATTGATTTCCATAAAAAAGTAAATGTAATTTTGATTATATAAATTCTGCCATTTATCAAACCCAGTTCAAGACCCTGAGATCCCAAATATTTTGTGTATTTTATAGTTGTTTTAAAATTGTTAATAAATCTTGTTTAATAGTTTTCACTTAAGTTCTTTCATTTAGAAACGCCACATTCATTTTATATTTAATTATTACAATATATTAGAAGAATAAGAATAAATATATACTTTTAATTTGTGATTTGAAATCTTGTATGACACAAAATTTTTAGCGTAGTAACATAACAACGTTATTGAAACCTGATGGAAATAAAAAAAAAGTACTGACGCGTCATTAAACTGTTAAATAAAATATTATCTAATGACTGAAAAGGTCGTAAATGTCTTTAATTTATAATATTATTAAAACAGATGAAAAAAAAATATTACCTTAAATTAACACTACATGTTTTTATTCTAATTTGAAAGTGATTCAACTGTTTTACAATAAAAAAAACTACAATGATATTATTATAAAATATAAAAGATATATGTTTCTAATAACACCATAAAATTTGAATTCTCAAAGAAGGAAAGACTGCAGGTGCAACATGGAGGAAATATTATGCGATCTCCGATAATGATAGAAACCAGAATAATCAACATGCAAAGTATAATGGTTGCAATATCTCACAACTTAAACTATTATTTTTTTATAGTTTTGTTATGAAATGTACATAATTAAAACTCAAATCAGTGAATGCATATAAAAGACGTTTATTCTGTCTGTAAAGTTGATTGATAAGCATTAAGAGAAAGCAATGAAATACTCAGGAAGTGTTAATTAACGATTGAGCCTCAGTTCAAGTCAATCTATTGAACAATAACATCTTCGATAGTGAACAACAGATGAGATTATCTTCATTCGCCATATTAGAATCCTTAATAGTTTAAGTGACAGAATTTCATTTAAATCATATGGAAAAAGATATGATATATGTAATGTAGTTATTACATTCTAAGATTTTTGTTATGTTGTTGGCTATTGCTGACTCACTTGTAATATGGTAAGGTTATTTAATGAGACTCTCAATTTCATAAATAATATATAAATAATTATATCTATCAAAATTAATAATAAATTAATTTAATAACACAAAATTTATTTGATTGACAAATTTATGATACCAAAATATTACACACTTCATCCATATAGTTCAATAGAAGCAATGTAAAATGAGAAGAATCTCAGGGTTCGTTTCGAAACGAACTAACATGAAATTGAGAATAGAAATTGTTTTAGAAATGTATAAGAGACAACCGTGAGATTTGCGTACGTAAACTTCAACCGTTGTCATCGGAAAATGACGAGCGGCGTCCAAGTCCTTATTCAGAGAATTTTTTTATCTCCATCTCTTTCCCAAGCGTCCAGTCCATTTTAGCCAAACAGCTTTCTATACAGTCTCGTTGTCCAAATAGAGCTTATTTTATCTGTAACTCTGCAATCCTCACATCTGGATGAACATAACAGCATCTTTTGTCAGCATCATATCTTGTAGGCTCCAACACAACATCCAGTCACACCTTGCCAAACTCATCATCTCTCTCTCTCACCAGTGTTCTACAACCAGCTTATTCTGCTGCCGCCATGAAACTGCCACATCTACGCTGACCCTTTCAGCTCCTGTGACAATCCACTGCGTGGTCGAGGCAAAGAAAAACTGTCTCTTTCAAGAATCCGCTCCCCGACGAAGTGCTTTGTTTACGAAAGCAAATTCTTGTTGCCTTGGTGCGCACTTTCTATCTGCTGTTAAGGACAATATGGACAATTTTATTCACCAAAATTATAAGAGAGGTACACGATCACACACAGTAAACAATCATCCCTTCCTTCTGACTGAAAGAACAAGTGTGTGTCTACCACGAACTTCACGCGGCTGTCCTACCTATCAAATATTATTTCACATTTTTCAGAGATAAAAATATACAGAAATTTATCATCTTCATAAAATTCCATTTTAAACTGTTTGTTTTTAAGTACTCTCTAACTTTCGTCCTGGTTCTCACAAAATAATATATGACTTCTATAATTCCTTAGTATGGTCTGTTAGGTTTATAAATTCGGATTTCGCGATCATCATGCCATATTCGAGTAGATTCGCCGCATTATAGATTGATTTTGAACAATAAATGTACTGCTCCGCAGTTGTCTTAGATATGACCCAAGTCTCCAACAAGGTTTTGGTTACTTTACAAGGTCGAAAATAATCTGCCCCCGACATTTACCTCTTCCTTCGATCGTATTTTATGAATAGACACTTTTTTCAAGTAAAATACTGGGAAACAATCACACTCCTATATCAAATAAATTCGTGAGTTCCCCAAGAAAGTGTCTTAGCACCCATACACGTTGGCTTACCAACTATTAACCAAATTTTGGTAGCAAAATTTGCAACTGTACTTGCATCGTATCCAGTTGAAACATCACGACTTATTGAAGAGTGCTTAAATCACTTACAAACCTGGCTTAAACTATGGCGTATACAAAAATAAATAGTTGAATATCAATCCATGTCAATGTCACGTTAAGTGTGGAAACTTGTACAATTCAATGGTCAATAAATACCACAAGTAGATACGGGGAAATATAAACGGCTCCATTTAAGTAGGATCACATGGAAAAAAGAAAAAGAGGAAACATCTTGATTTACAATTTTGCAACATGTACTTTTTCATAGGAAGGTATTAACAACTATTAATATAATTGAAAATTCTCTTTTACCAAATCATTATCAGGTCAGTGTAGAATTAAGTAGTACAGCCTTCAACTTAAACTGGTTAAAAATTAAAATTATTTCAGTCAAAACTGCTAAAAACATTGAACAACGCGCATGGTACCTCCAAAAACAACCTTATCATCATTAGAGATCTCGGAATAAAGATTTGTTAGTGAAATAGTACATAATTTTAGTAGTCGATGTCGGCACAAAATTAGTGCACATCCAAACATACTTGTTTTTCGTAGACAATCCATGATGACTCAAAAGGTTGAAACCTTCTGACCTACCACATCGACTTATATAATACTTATGTTAAAGGATCTGGATAGAAAAAACTCGACCGAACCGGGAATCGAACTCGGTTCTCCCGCTTTGTTCAATTCATGAGGGTAATACACATGGTGACAACTTTACGAAAATAGGAAGGGATTTGAAAGCGGGGTTGCGGAAGGATAGGGGAAGGGTTAATAGGTCCCTCGGGCTATGGTTTAAGAATCCTACCCGGCAATTCGCCTAAAAGTGATGCAGGGAAAACCCTAGAAAAACCTGCATCAGGTAGGTCGGGCATTAGGTATTTGACCCACGCCCTTCCGATAGCGGGAGTAGGGGGGGAGGGAGTAGACAGGCTATGTATAGGGTAATCCACATAGTGGCAACTCCCCTCTTATAGCATAGGAAAGGGATTTGAAAGGGGGGATGCGGAAGGGTGGAGGAAGGTAGCCAAGGGTTACTAGGACCCCCGTGCTATAGTTTAAGGTTCCTACCCGGCATTCGCCTAAAAGTAATGCAGGACAAACCCTATAAAAACCTGCATCAGGTAGGTCGAGCATTTGGTACTAGTCCCACGCCCTTCCGATGGCAGGAGAGGGGTTTGATGTGGGGTCGCAGCTTACCCCTCGCCATGCCTTGGCCAGTTTAGGAGGCAGCTGACCGACTATTCCAATAGGAATAGCGGACAACTCTTACCGTATGCCCAAGGTCTGCGACCCCGGAACATACACCTCTCAAAACATACCGAGGTGCCTCGGCATGTGGGAACCTTAGTTCAAAAAACCAGCGAGTAGCATATTATTTACTATACAACAAAAAAAAATATGAAATGCCTGCAGGCGGAATGTAAATCAATTTGACAATCAAAAAATTCATCTTAGAAGTGATTGTAAACACTGTACTCTGACCTTGTTACAAATCTTGAACTCGTGTCACTCTTGCTTATGCATACATTAATATCTACGTCCTGGTTGGGAGCTCTGTTAATATATTTTAAAGATAATGTGTAACAATTAAGAATAAATTAATTCTATGTAATTAATTCTATATGCTCATTAATTGTTACTAATCCAATATGGTAGTTGGAGCAGTAATTTATTATAAATCATATTTGTTCTCTAGTGTGGTTTGATGCTAGTCTTTCAAAATCGTAATTATTGCGATTACTTGATAAGGAGAATACTTGAGTAGGAGGAATGTGACTGTATTTTAAACTCTCTTTAATCCCTGAATTATTGTCTCATACTGGGAATGTTTGTCAACTCTTAAGCTCGTTTCTTTATTTCTCGTGAGTTTTAGACTGTTTTCCCTATACATTTCAAGAGTTTCCTTGTCTCACTTCTCCCTGTGTGTTTGTGTGTATGTATACCTATCTCTCCCTAGCTTTAGAACGTGTTGGAATAACAACACGTGCAAGATACTTCCTGCTTAATTGTCTCCTATTGAAATATGACACCTTGCCGATAGTTGTCGTGATTAATTTCGTACGCAATTTCATCTGAAGCATACATTACATTTTGACGTATTATTTAAGTTTTGACGAGGACAATTACTTGATTCATCCAAATCATTAGTCGCTGCTCGCACAAGTTTTCCTTCTCCTTCCGTCTTTGTTTTCTCATAAAAAATTCTTATTGCAGTTTTAAATCCTGTCTTATATTTTTAAGTAATTTTACGTATTCAAATATCAGAATAATCTCAGGAAAATGTAGATAAATGGAGAAGAGTCTTATAAACAAACCAAGTAAGCGATTAGCGATTATGAAATCTCGCCGTTTTCGCCTCCAGAGCATAATTATGCCGGACGATCAGACGGTATCCGTTTCAGTTAGTCGTCCGGAGAATGTGCTTCAGAAGAGCATCAGTCAATTGATCATCATCAGTCCGTCAACGAGTTCGGTCGTCAGTCCGTTAATCACTCGGGCCTCCATAGAATGCACATCATGAAGTAATAGCAGGAAGCCACTGAGACAGGTCAATCTTGATGGACGTCTATCATTAGTTGGATGGCTCGGAGCCTGTCACCAACAAGGACCAGAACCATCTTCAAATTACCGGAGTGCAGCATCGCGGCAATGGACATCCGGGAGACCTGTCAACCAGTTGCGGACCAATACGCAGGGTCGCTCCTGAGCCGTGTGGCATGCAAGGGCTGCGAAACGCGTACAGTCGACTCTCAGCTGTTATACTTGTGTCTGTGCTGTAGCCATCAGTGTTGGAGTCCGTCGATTACGATTTATGGGCGTAAGGACCCCATTTAACTTATTATTATTTTTCAATTTTTATTTGCATTTAAGTCTAAATGTGCATACAGTAAGAGGATTTGTCTGTTAAAAATATCTGTGCCACAAATCAAGACGTTACCACTCAATTAAACTTCCCGAATTCTAACAAAAACGAGGGTCAATACCCCATTGGCAGAACAGAGGTGAAATAAGGGTGATAATCAGATTATGATTGAGCCATAAAAACTGGAAGACTACGATGGAATTCGTAAAACTGATACATAAATTAAAGTGATCTTTGGATACGTGGAATAGAGAAATTGGCAAGCTGGAATATAACAATAAATAAATAATTATGGAAATACCTAGTTTTTAATGTATTCTAAACAAGCGAAGTAACCACATAAAAATGGATAAAATCCTTCAATTGTCTATTTTGTTCCCATAATATTCTGTAGTGAACAGTGCTGAGCGAATTTCGTTGTAATTCTACTTGGAGTTAATGCGATTTACTACGGGATGATTAACTTGTCATTGAGCCACGTCCTGTGCTACCCAGAAGCCAACATGACTCAATGGTCCAATTGCGGTAGTAAATCGTTGCCGTTTTATCTCCTATTAGTTGATAGTCTGATTAAGCAGCAATTATTGTTCGCATACTGATTACTAGTGTTACGCTTGTAAGCAGTGATTTGTTTTTATTGTTATCAATAATACGGATGAGAGAAGTTTTTACTTTTCCTTGTTCTATGTATTACTTACTCTTTATGCAGCAGGTACCACAGCAAAACTACCTGTATTGTAGTGTATATTACGCAATCTAAACACTAACATAAGGTTTGTGACAAATATCCAGTCATCGTCCCGAAAACCCGTTGATTTATGTAATAAAAACGTATTAAAAAATTTTAAAACACTCCCTCTTATTCCAAATGTTAATAAGAAGAATATAATAATTTTTCCTGGTCCCAGTAAGTATAAAAAAATTATGACTGCGAATAAATCCGTTAGGCGCCAATAATGAATTTCATATCTACAATGTATAACATTGTAACAGAATTTCAGGCACCTTACTTCCTATATAACATAATAATTTATTATACAATTTAATTATAATTTGAAATAACGATTTTATTTAATTTTCTTAACTGACTGCAGGAGTTGTCCATCTCTTGCAATGCAAACTTGTTATATAGGTTTTCTTACCGAAGAAGTTTGGCAATCAAGTTCCCCTATCCGAAGTGTATCAATTATCTCACTCTGCGTAGCAGCGGCCGATAAATAATCCGATAAAATCTCTGCCATTTCCGTTATCTTTGTGGATGAAGGTACTTGAGTTAACAAAGCGCATTTTAATTTCCATAATACAGGATATAATATTCATCATGTTTCAAATAACTTTACACATACATACGTATATATATATATATATATATATATATACCACTGTGATCAAAAAGTAAGGTGCAATTGTCATTAAAAACTCCCGGGTATTAGGAAGGCAGATAAAGTTTTTTCCTAGGTTGGTAGGACTGTCTATAATATTTGCCAAGCGACTGTTGGTTAAAAGGTTTAATTATCTCCGAGTTACACGTGTTTTTGTAAACAACCAAAACTGAATTTTTCGATTTTTGCAATGGGTGATTTTGTTGAGCAAAGAACTTGCATCAAATGTTGTTTGCGGAACGAATATTCTTGTGCGGACACGTTGAAAATGTTGCGGAAGGCCTTTGGTGATAAAACTATGGCACAAAAAAACGTTTATAAGTGGTACAACGAGTTCAAAGAGGGCCGAGAACGCGTTGAAGACGAACAGTGCTCTGTACGACCATCAACGTCTACCAACGAGGGCCACGTTCAAAGAATCAAAGATTTGGTGCTTGAAAATCGGCGATCGACAATGAGAGAGCTCACTGATAGTGTTGGAATATCATTTGGCGCAGCCCAAACCATTTTGAAGTATTTTTTGTGTAACAAACGCGTCAAGTCTGGATTGGTGCCAAAATCGCTCAAAGCGTCGCGTTGATGTGTGTGAAACTTTGCTGTCTGACTATCAGGACCACTTGAAATGCATCATTACTGGAGACGAGACTTGGATTTACGCATACAACCCTGAAACCACCGACCAATCCAGCGAATATCGTGCAAAAGGTGAAGCAAGACCGAAAAGACCACGTCAAAGTCGATCGAAAATCAAGGTCATGTTGACAGTTTTATTTGATTATCGTGGTGTGGTGCACTATGAATTCCTTCCGCCGGGCCAAACTGTCAACAAAATATTATTTGAATGTTATACGTCGTTTGCGTGAAGCTATTTGTCTGAAACGGCCGGAATTATGGGTGAACAACTCTTGGTTCCTTCATCATGATAATGCACCATGTCATACTGCATTGGTTCTTCGCGATTTTTTTGCCAAAAACTCGACTCATATCGCAACCACCATATTCGCCTGATTTGGCTCCGTGCGACTTCTGGCTATTCAGCAAACTCAAAAGTTTGCGGGGACGCCGTTTTGACAAGATTGAGGAGATAAAAACCGAATCGAAGAAGGCCTTGAAGGCTATACCGGAGAAAGACTATGCCGACTGTTTCGAGGACTGGAAAAAGCGTTGGAAAAAGTGCGTTTTATCGGACGGAGATTACTTTGAAGGGGATGAAATTGATTTGGAAGTATAAATAAAGAATTTATATTTTATAAATAAATTCACCTTACTTTTGGTTCACAGTGGTATATATTTCAAATGTGTCAATAATACTTAGATTTACAAAAATGTATAACTGATATTAAAAGGAAATCTTACCATCTATAATACTACTAAACGAACTCTAACGTATCATATAAACTGTCCGCGTTCCAAGAAAAAACTTGAATAGTTATAAAACTGTTCTAAAACATTGTTTGCTATAATCCATCGTAACGATTAATGTATTATTATTTTCTATTCGTATATCCTCTGTTGGTATACCTTCGTATCTTTCAATTTATGAATGTTTCGATTTCTCAAAATCGGCTGCACATATTTTAATCAGTACTAAATGTCCTAATGCGTATATTTTGAAAGACATCCATTAAATAAATTGTTAAAACGTATTTAAATACATCTGTATCATGCACAATATCACAAACAAAAAAATTACTCGTTCTTCGGTATAGTAATATCAGCCATATTTTTTTTAGCTAAAAGTAATTTTATGTTTTTATATTATCACTTAAAATCAGGAATGCTCTGAGATAGAATGTATAAGTAGGATTTATCAACAAAAACTGTGCCACTTTTCATTGGAATGCAAATACATAAAAAGCGAGTCTTTCTTTTTAGAAAAATTATCGATCACTGACGGAACAACAAACTGGCATTAATGACACAACTTCCAAATACGAATATGTATATGATGATTTTAACTACCTAAAGCAGCTTACTTTGTTCCATAATACTTAAAAAATGTATGGAATATTTTGCTTTTTTCATAAAAAGCGAGACATTAAGTAAAACTGAATGAGTTTCATATCTTCTACGGAATCTGCTTTCATATACAGTATTTTAGGCTTGAATTAATTTTATTCGGTAGCAATAACCTCTTTTTAAAACACGGATCATGTAACAACTTATATTCCATAAACGAATAAATATTTTGAAGAATCACTTGGGTAAAAATTTGCTATTGCGACTGAGCAAAGTCTACTGTTCGAGCGAATAGTTTCCTTTGGCTTTTCTCGCCACTTTGTATGTAATGAGGAAGTCGCGATGTTTGGAAATTGCAGCAGTTCTTCAGAAGAATCAATACAAAGGCAATCTCCTGTGTTTCGATCAGCACAGAAATACACTTCTATAGAAACACACGAAAAACAACTTGTTTTCTGTGTTTTCTGTTTTATACGTTCTGTGGAAATGCAGAGTACTTCGAAAATGATGTGTAAAATAATGTAATAGAGACTAAATGATACAACGTAAATTAAATTACATTAATAAAACATAATTTAAGGTTTAAAGGATGGTGTTTCTTGAAGAAAATTTCTCCAAAAGCATTATACCGACAAACTGTCATTAATTAATGAGATAAATCTGCAAAGTAAACTTAAAAATACAGTTATAATTTATTTATAAAAATTCTTTAAGTTATTTGTAATAGTATTATTCTTTGGGTTCAAATAAAGTGAAAAAACATACACAGTATAAACTTATCTTATTAGCAGGTAATGGTTTCCCAACTCTAACCAGTAATCGTACAGTACACAACTGTTTCACTAATCAGCTAGTTTTTGAGAAATGTGTACAGTCCCATTATTAAATTTAAGAAAACACTGCACCATGTAAACGCTAATAAAAAATAATTGATGTTTCATGATATATTGATTAAACTTTTTGATTAAATAAAGCTGATATTTTAAAAATAGAATTACTTTGAAAAATTAAGATAAGTGTATTGAACATAATATTATTAGAAATTATATTTTGTTATGTGTGGTAAACAATAATCATTTATTTACTTCAAACGATAAAATTTTTCTACCATTTTGTTCATTAAGTGTTCATCAATAAAGACGAAATAAAGAAAGAATAAATAGTATTTTTTATAATTCATAAACAAATTGTAAAGATTGACGACACGTTCTGCTTGTAAATAGTTCATCATTTAAATATTTTTCTATGAATAATTTTATATCAAGAAATTAATCGGACAGTGTATGACCATGTATGTTTGTGAAAATTAGAATGAAAGAAAGAATTAATTTTACGATTACAAATAATATTACCGGTCAAATTTTTTAAAAAATATTTCAAAATTAAAAATACAAAATTGTATTTTTGAAATAAAAATTAAATATTTGTCTATTAATTTCAATGATATATATTATTTATTTCAAAATTTAGATAAAGATGTAAAATCTTCAGACTTTTTGTTAATTAATTATTAGGAAGTAAAATTCATTACAAGTCATTTACATTTTATATTTATTAAATCATATTCATTTTTTATTGGTTTCCTTCTTTTGTCTACTGACTATTTATCGATACACGCCAAATTTTTTATTCAGGCCAACTAATCTTCCCAGCAATGATTGTTTCGTGAAGACCATCAGATTCGGTACGTAGGGTACCTTCTTTAGTTCTTTCTTTATCACTTTCTCATAATTTTTCTACTGCAGGACACCCGATAATTGCTTACCAAACTAAACATAATTTGGAATATATAGGCGTACACTCTGGAAAACTGCATGTAGATAAGTACAAAACTCTTTCTAACACAGACCACCTTGAGAAATAAAATATCAGGAAACATACGTGACCAGAGTTACAAAGCATAAAAAATTAAATAACTTAGAACGTTTCGACTTCCGTACATGTGTCGTGGTCAAACAATGGGTCTTACTGCTAAATAATAGTTTAACTACATAATGATTTGGGGAGACTACAATATTATGAATTTGACAAAAAAATAAAACTATCAGTTGAACGAAAAATCTTATAAATGTATATAAAAATGATTGTACCCTTCCACATCCCCCCTTTCAGATCCCTTCCTATGCTATTAAAGGGGATTTGCCCAACGTGAATTACCCTCATGTAGCCTGTTGCCCTAAAAAAAATCGTTTATCATGAATTCATGCAGATTGAAATTTTAAAAAATCACCAGTGTTCGGATTATTAAATGTATTTTGATAATTAATTAATCACAAGAAAACAACAAATAATAGTCTCCACACCAAACTCACACATGAATATATTTCTTCCAGAACAGATCAGCCCACTTGTGATGCATGTGATCAAGCCCTCACCATCCAGCATATTCTGTTTTATTGTACAAAATATGATGACTAACGCAGGAGTACTTCAGCCGAATACTCAGGAGAAGACTTCTGTATACACACCACGGCGATCAAGAGCCTCCTTGATTTCGTCTCCGGAGCTAAATTATCATCCGCTATTTGAAACGTTGTTCAAAATTAGAAATTTTCTAACTTACTGTAAGTTAATTTTGTAAATACTTTTAGAGGGTCGCCAATAACCTATAGGATGACCCGACCTTAAATCAACAAATAATAATAATAATAATAAATAGTGAGTTATATGCATGCCCGTTTTATGCATTAAAGTTGTATGTACTTTGTGGTAATCAGTATTTTTTACTAAGACCTACATGGAGATCGAAACATTACAAGTATTTTATTTTTATTAATCTAATTGTTTACTGTCTGAATTAATTGTCACTTTTTTTCATATTTTTTAAATATATGTAAATTATAAATTTTGAAAGTTAAGGCATTTCGTTTTCCAATTATCTGTGAACTTTGTGTGTAGAATTTTTATTACTTCGAGGAGAAATATCCAACATAAGTGTATTATTTCATTTTTATGGATGATGTTTATCTGCAAAAAGCATTCTGAATAAATTCTCAGGAGTCAACTATGGAAGATCTGAGAAAAATAGCAGAAAAAAATTCTAATATACGTAGCAAAAACTTTAATTTCGTAAATTAAAAATTGAAAGCGTTTAATACGTGTTTCTGTAGTACTACATCTGTCTCTCTTACAATTAGGAGTCCTCATTCATGCCCTTTTCACAATTAGAAATTAACGGTAAACCTGCTAATACAGCAAAGTAGTGTTGAAAGAGTAATGTCTATTAAGAGGACATTAATTATAAATTTGTGAAACTGTTTTTCGGTTCCACCCATTTGTGTTTATTCTTGGTTCATGGCTTTTTAGTAGGAGAGGAAATATTTAAAGGGTTTCTGTAGCAGTGTTATAAACGCCTGAATCAGCTGTTGCCACTTTGGGTAATTGTCGCTCTGAACTTATACAGTTTTCAGAAACGTTAATAGTGGAAACGAACGAATTCGATTGGCGTTTCACCGCACTCCTGGTCTCCTGACAGCTACATTCGTTGTAACTCTACATTTTCCGCTCAGGGATGCTATGTAACGCAACTAACAACCGAAAGGTCTCCCATTCACAACGTTTGCATCGCTTTGTTTGTTAAAAATTTAGTTTACCTGGTTACTACATTTGGCCCCCATTATAGTATGGAGCATAATTAAACGCAATCAACTAAACTCGGGCTTTACTCCTGCCATTATCCATAATTAATTTATGAAACTTATCCATTTGCTGTTACTTCAGAGCCGAACTGTGTTACACGTAATCGATTTCTAATAGGCACTTTAAACTGTATTTTGTATGCAAATCATTTTGGATGGGTCATAAATTATTTATGTAGTAATTAAATTGTTTGTACAAAGGTCGTGTCATAAATAGGAGGTTTTACTGAAATTATTCTCGAAGAATGTGAACGTATACACGCGGCTGTCTGTTGTCCACCGAGTTAAATATTAGTTCGTATCTGTCACAAATTTATATGGGTTGATCATTTATAAATTCACCATTACTTACCATCGTGCTAATTGCTATGTTTGTTATCTTAGTTATAATCGTCATGACAGCGACAAAATTCTATATGAGTTTTCTTGTCTCAAGAGTTGTTAGTTAAATCAAAGAAAATAAAATAGTTTATGAGAAGATAAAGAAAAATGTAGAAAAATGTCATATTCTAAGTGTCTTACAGCTACGCATCAATTTTGCTATTAACGTTTTATACTTCAAATGTGATGTTAAAAAATATAGTATTGTTTCCAAGTAAATCCATCTCCTTAAACATAATTTTGATAGGCAAAATGTTAAAATCTTGGATGAGAAAAATAATTACTTCTTAAGATTTATGACTGAAATGATACACATTTGTTATAATAATTAAATGTTAAAATGGCACTTATAAATTGAAAAAAAAATTAATACCTTATTGTTATAAAGGAATTAATTTATATGTATCATATTAGTTATTTCAATTAGACCCACAAATTTTCAAATTTAACCTTAACTATTCATAATATAAATGTTACGCAACTTAACGGTTGTTCCCTCCTTAAAAACACATATCGGTTATAGACTGCAGTCCATTACGTTAAATTTATATTTGTGCTTCTAATTTAGCATATATATGCACATACATGCAAAACTGTGAAGTTTATATTTTAACTGAATTAATTGAAATATGTAAATTTGTATTATTTATTTAACTATGTTTTGCTCGATTTAAATTCATAATTTATTGTATAAAATTCCTTATTACTAGAGGAGGTCCTAAAATTGTGGACGAAACGTCATATTGTAATGATTTTTTTGTTATAATTAATTAAAACCCGTTTTCTCTGACATATTAGCAATTTTGTTTATTTATTTATATTCAGCAGATCTTATAAACAGATTTAGACTATGATGTAATTTTCACAAAACTCTGAATGAGAATCTATTCTTAGGAAACGAAGGATGTCTGTAACAGCATAAATTAATAGTGCAAAAAGATGCCTGGTAAATATTTCCTAGCTACCGGAAACGGAAACATTGATTCTGTTCATCTCTAATCCCCCAAAAAATATGTCTCAATTGAGGTTTCGCCGCAATGGCTTTTTCTTGTAAATAATCTCAAAAAGTAACTTTCGCAAAAATTCTATTACACCGCGAATTAAGATCATTCCGTCCTCTACGTCGCAAGAGCCATCAATGGTGCATTACTATGCCCAATATTTTTCTTAACTGAACATTTGTAACACGACACGGATGAAACTGAAAGATAGTGACAGCATTTTAAAAGCTTTAATTCAAATGTAAGGATTCGCGTGTTAACATATATTTCCCTGCCCAAAATATTATGCAATTCTGTTACTTTATTTTCTACAAATTAAATGCGAAACAGGCCTCAGTTCTCTAAACTTTGTGTTGAAAGCAAATTTTGTTGAGAGCGGTCATTTTATTTTGAGAGTTCGTATTTACGAACACTGAATATGTTGGAGGATTGTGGGAACTTCATGAAATATAACTTTTTAACATGTTACGCCTAGAACGCAGGATATTATACTGTATTAGGTGAAATTTTGGGGTTGTGTTGTTTTATATGAGCTTTTCACGTCCAGTGTTATGAAATTTTCATGAGCTTTATATAATTCATTTATTGTACAGCATAGTCGTCCTTACAGTTACAACGATGAGATTTACTGAAATATATCTCTAAAAATGCTAAACTTAGATGCAACATAAAACAAATCCTTAAATATATTACTGTATGAACTTATTGAGTGAAATGTTTAAATTTATCACGTTTTAGTTTGATTAAACCCAAGATAATAAATGTGATATGGCAAATATTCGGTCTGTTTTATATTAGTTTTGGAGAATCGTAACAATATAGACAATATAGGTAATTTAGAAGAAAAAGCATTTCACTTTTTCATAACTGATGACCCTCTCACCTCTTTTCCTCGTGATCGCTTAGTAAATCTTCTATCCCTCACTATTATTTTAGATATAGACGGTTTGTGTAACACAGTACTGACTTCAAAAAGGTACGTTTACAAAAGAAGCTATATAATTGGATATATTAGGTTAAACTTTCTAGTTCAAAAAATCAATTATTATTTTTCTTAATATAAATCTAACTTTGTTCGTAATAATGTAAACTTTTATTTTCATTATTATGGATATTGTTTGAGCGACTTATGTATAATGTATAATTATTAATACCGTTCCTTCTTTCATGATGAATACTCTGTAATTAAAGAAGGAAGTTTGATTAAAAATGATGCAGAAGAATGTTTAATTACAAATATCTGTATTCATAAAAGGAATTTTTCGATTAATCATATTTACATTTTAATCCCCATCTGAAACCCTAAGTATATTTGAGCTATCTGGAAACGACAGTTTTCAGCTAACAAATTAATCCTTGTGACATAAAGTTATACAACTAAGGTGTGTTTTCAAATAGTAAACATCTTCGTTATTGAAAGAGCATACATATATAGAAATAAAGAGAAATATATATGTGCATTACTACACAATTCATGAATGTAAAAGGTTATTTAAACTCGGGATTGGCTTTTATTCTTAATCATGGACGGCTTAATTTATTTGATATGTATTGTAATTGTTTGATTCCAAACAACAATTATTTTAAATTGTAAAAATGATCACGGAAATTGATTACCACGCACAAATTTGCAGGAGCATTCAATTACATTGGCAAAAACGAAGACGATGTATTGACATAACATTAAAACATTTTGATTAATATTCGTATTTAGAGCCACTATCTTTCAATATTCGAGTGCAATAAAGCTTGCATATAACGTTTTTTGAAGTTATTATGTTATTGAAGTAGAAATATAATACTTCGGTATGTTAATTAGATTAAATAATTGGCAAATAACAGGCACAATCAAGTGATAATATAAGTATCACACTGTCGTATTTATATTATCATTTTATTTTGACTTTTATTTGGCTATTTGCTGATATTAAACTACATTTCAATCCTACATAAGTTATAACATATGAGGCAAGGGTTTTGAACAACGCCCACGGTCAGTATCGACATACAGAAAAGAAAACTTAAAGACAAAACGGTTGAGAATATAGTGAGCGGTGTTAAAGATAAAGATTGTGCATGAGATCGTTGCTTCTCAAGGAATACATCTAGAGCGGTGTTTCCCAACGTGGGTCCCTCGCCCCACATGGAGGCAATTTGATTGATCAGGGGAGCAGCTCGAAAATGAGCTCGTCTAGAGTACAACCCTTTAGTGAATAGTGTAGCATATATGCAACATAACTTTTAGTATCACCCCAGAGGCATCAGTTGGTTCTAAGAGAGCTAATTTGTGATACAGATATAAAACAACATCCACTTAAGGAAATGTGATATTTTTGGCAGCTGTTGACATGTTATAGCATCCCTGTCCTAGCTTTCTGCAAGTCATCCTCAAGGCAGATTTTTCTACCGGCCCATCAACTTCAGAATTTTTATTTTCTGTGCTTTTTTATGTTTTTTTAAGAAAATTTAAGCGTCATTCTCAGGCTATTCTAATTGCACTAAAATAATAATTATCAAATTAATGAATTATTAATAAATCAGACCTAATTATATTTATGTTGAATATGTGCAACATCAAGATCAATTTGACTTGGTCACATTTGATATGTTTGTATGTATTTTTTCCGTATTGCATTCAAAAAATACACCTTAAAAAATTTACTTTAAAAATATACATAAGGCACGCATTCAAGGGTTAAAAATCGACAGCTATAATTTAATTTGTACAAATGGAAAAATCTCAATTTTAAATAATAATTTGGCAAGTTTTGTGCTTTCTATAGGGCCACACTAGATAGATTGGAGTAATAAAAATTACAATTTACGCTGAGAGTGTTGTTCACTGCGCCTAGTGAGAGAATAGTACGTACTGTACTACTATGCGCATGCGCAAACTTATCGTATTCAGTACCCAAGTGTCTCCGTCTCCGTGTGTTAAATATAATACAATAGGACCTTCAAAAGTTTGAATGTGCGTCGTGACTGTGCATTAGGATAGGTTAAAATAAATAATTACTTTGTTGATGACACAAAATTAACGACCAGTATAACGGACAAAAAAAATAAATTAATTTTTAACAATATATTATATATTATGAAAGATCGACTGTTGTGATCCTTGTTAGTACTATTACGAGACTGAATATATATAGCCAAAGTTAGAAAACTTTCGAAATAATATGAACACAACATATAAATAATCAAAGATTATCACATATACAGTTCAAATGAGAATTGTCCTGTTTAATATTTGAAGAAAATTTGTTGGTCTTAATGTGTAACATTTCAGAAATCAACCTTTAATTAAAATTCGTTTCCTTATCTAGAATAATAGTATTATCAAAATAAAAAGGATTACTGAGATCTAAACAATGTTTCGTAATCTGACAATGTTTATGAAGCGGTAATTTTACATTAATTCTAGTTAACAAAGATCGTTTGGTCTCTCTTACATAACAAAAATAAGCAATTATTGCAACTAATTTTATAAAAAAAATTATGGAAATTTAAATTCTTAAGACAATATTTGTGTTTTTAAACAGAATAAGGCAATGAATTAACAGATTTAAAATATACAGAGATGGTAACGTTTTTAAATAGCACTTTAAATATAGTAGATCAACAATCATATTAAGATAAAACAATATAAATGTTCGTATTGTTTTTTTGACAGACTACATTTTTTTATGAATATAAATGTAAATAATTCTAGGATAAATGAAGTTAACAATGAAATCAGTAAATAGGATAATAATTAGGTATTAAAATTTTAAATTCATAGTTAAGGTTTCAGAATGAAATGAAATATCAGATAATACCAATTAACAAACTTAAAAAACTTGGCCTTTTTTGATTACTTGGACGATTTGATAAAAAATTTAAAACGCTACCTGAGTAAGTAGATTTATGAATCAGTTAAAAATTAAACAATGATTTCTAAAAATCAATTTATCATTCATTAGTGAATTTAATATTTGAACAATAATTATTAAATGCATCCAATGTTAGAAGGGATCATACAAAATATGTCATCAACATACCTATAATCAGCTACATAGGTTTAAATGTAAGTTTCGCAAGACAAGAATTTTCTATGTCCCTTATTACAAGGAGGAATCCTTAATATTGGTTAATTTATACTTTGTATTCATATTCTTTGCAAAGTGTTGGCTATATCTCTTCAGTCTGTCAATAGTATTGACAAGCATCAGAACGGTCGATCGAAACGTCTACAATTTTTTTCAAATCATATTGTTCAAAATTAATTTCTATTTTTTTGTCTGTTATATTGGTCGTTAATTTATTGTGTTAATGTCTTACAGACGTTAATTTTGTTTCTATAATACTTTGTTTATCACCAGAATTATTGTTATTGAAGAACCATGGGACACAAGTTGTAATTATACTTGTTTAGTGAATAATTCAACTTATGAATATGAAAAAAATATGTAAACATCAGCCAATTTTCAGTTAGAAAAAATAATTTATTAGTTTAAAACTAAACATTTAAATTATTTATTAGTTTTCTTAATAGCTAGAATGAATATATATATATATATATATATATATATATATATATATATATATATTGTAATATTGTAATAAACACCTGATAATCAATTAATTTGCCCCACGTTGGTAAGCCATAAATGTAATGAAAAACAGGAAGGCTTTAATGAAATGAATCAATTAACAACATTTACTAAGCTTTAAAAGAAATTTATTATTGTTGATAAATTTTACAATGTACAAAACCTATTTTTCATGCCGAATTCCATCCATTTAGAACAAATACTTTGATTTTCATTTATTAATTCGTGGCATTTTTGAACATACAGATCTTGTATCATTACAATCAAATTCGTCGAATCTCTTATCTCAGGGCCATAACTGGGTTTGATAATTCGAACAAAATCAATGAATAAACTGATAATTAACAATTCAAAATATAAAAAGTTAACCTAAAACAATATGAAAATAAGTGAAAACAAAGCAGAACGAAATCTGACTATACCTTTTTAATTATCGTTTACAAAATTTGTATAAAACTATTGTTACTTACGGACCGTCTGTCTGGTACCAGATCTCTCTCTTGTATCTTGAAAACCACCACACTAAAAAGCCATTTTTACACTGACTCTACACTTCATTGAAAATTTTAATACACACGATTAAAATACTCGTCCTCTGCTATCTGGAACCTCGGATGAGCCGCCCCCTTTGGTCTGCTAGCGGTAGTCGGTCCCCTTTATGCGATAATTGTTCAATCAGCGTGAAGCCACCATTTGCTTCACCGTGTGAAAATTATTAAATAAATCCCTCCGTAAAATATTTGCTTGCTTTCATGTAGAAATACAGTATCTTGCCATTCGTACTTTGTATCTGCAAACTTTACTGTTTACTGTTGCTCTAAGTGAACTGAACTATATTATCTCCCCGTCGACTTTTAACAGTTTCATCTCTCGTACGCAGAATTTTGACTCCTTCACCTTTCAATCGCCGATTCCAGACTGGCTCTCCAAGTGCATACTGAGTTTAAGCGCGCGCGGTCTCCATTGTTGAACAAAGGAAAAACCCGCCTTCATTGTCGCCTTTACGCATTCGTACCGCTAACAATTTAATTATATTGAAAACAATTAATGGCCTGTTTAATTGGCATTATATATATTATATTATATATATATCATATGTATATATGTTACGTAGGGAGGGGTATTAGAGAAACTTAGGTGGAGCATGGTAAGAAAAAGATTGTGAAACGCGGATCTATAGAGTAACGCATTTACAGATGTCAATTGTTTTACTTTCCAGCAAGAGTCCCAAAGTTGAGTGCTACTGAAAAAGGTACAGTTCTTGAGAATCTGTGCTTGTACAAATGTGGCGCCTGAAAGATACTCACGTAGTTAGTGGAGGGCGGAGAATTAACGGCAAGGAGAAGACATTTTGCTAGCTGAGGGGTTCACGCCCACGAACAAATTAATCGCTGTTTATACTAGTGTGGCTTAGCAGACTAAGGGAGTGCTCGACACAGCTGCTCTTGTTTATGTCTGAATAGGCAGAAATAAACACTGTTTGAATATTGTCTAACAGATGGACGGATGAAGTTATATATGGCACCTAGCTCAACAAGTAAGCAGTTGAGTTGAAGAGCAAATCACAGTCACGAATCTTGTGTTGCAGTCAATGTATTGGCATACAGAATGTTCTACCTGATTACATAGACTCGTTTAGAGGTAGACGTAAACAAGAGTGGCATTAGCAAACATGAGACTTCTATCTCTGCAGCAAAAATTGACCCAGTCTTTAATCTCGTAAGTTTCAAATTACTCTGGCATAGCCAAGGTATATGTCGTTTCACCAATTAGTTGTTGTTCGAATAATTTTTTATATATATCCAGTGAATTATTTCTAAATTGAGTTTAATATTTATTTTATTATATTACAAAAATGTACGTTCAGATTAAACAAAAATAAAGATTTTAATAAATCAATTATAAAATAAATTTGACTCAGTTTATGTCCATATATCCATACAATTTAATTATTACAACAGTCATGGACGAAAGAGGAACGCTTAAGAAGAATCTGATATGAAAATTAGCTTAACACAAATTGTCAAGAGAGAATTACCAATATGTGCAGAGAATTGTGAGGTGTATTCCATAAAATGGGGCTTCTTTTTTATTTGTGTGGCAGGGATATTAGTAAAAATGAAAGGGACAAATTGGGTCAGATATGATTGGAAAAATACGTAATTCGAAATTCTTCTGTTACCTTGGTCAAATATCAGGATATTTTAATGGATATTTTATTGTCAGTAGGAAATTTCATGAAAATAATTCTAGAAATTTTAAATATATATTGTCGTCATCAATGAGTTAAATATTCACTGCTCAAGATGAAAGACACATAAAAAACTACTATGGTTGCGTTAATGTTTTCAGTTATGCAGCGCAATTAGTCCGTTTATGAATTGGTCTCTACATAGTTATATAGCGAACAAAAGTGATAAAATCGTAATTTTTAGTCCTAAATAGAAATTGTCATTGTTACATTTTCTCTTAAAAATGACAATAAAGAGCTATTAGAGAGGTCTGCTGTCACATGATACAGATGATAACAAAATTAAAAAGTTCTTAATGATAACCTAAGACTGGTAGCTAAGAATTATTTATTTCATATAAATGTTTTCTTAAAAATGTTTATTTGTTTTGCGCTTTTGCATTTATTTATTATATTTTCTTATTTATCCCTGCAACGGTAAAATAATGTGTAATTCTATTATATTGTTACAATATTGTTTCAATTATTTACTTCCTTCGAGAGATAATAAATCAATAAATTGATTTTTATAATTTAAGAAAATTATTAATGAAATGCAAATGAAAAACTCGTACAAAGTTCCTAGCATTAATAATAATGACGTTTAATTGCGTGATAATATTACGGGAAAGATTTATACAGCTATCGTGTGCGTTGGGACGAAATTAATTTCGATATTCATGTATCACTTCTTCCTTTCGTGTTAATTTTGGCAGGAAACAATTACACAATGATGAAATGATTTTGTGTATAGACAATCATAAATTCATTAATTTAGCTCGTTTTTCATGATAATGAAAAGGTAAATAGGAATATGTCATTATTTAACATTGAGGGTGGAATCAAATGTTTATAAATATTTATTAGAGTATTTAATTGGCAATCTTGGATTTTGTTTGTTGGAGTCAATGGAGTGCAGAGGCGGGTGGCTTTTCGCTGACCGTGATGCATTAATTGCAATACTGCGCGACCATTATAATGTGGTGTTCAATTGCGCCAATTGTGGGCCTAAATCGATTCCGTGTCCGTTGACACGATTACTCAAATCCATTTTGCTGCCATGCACGGCTCGACGAGCAAATACATCGACGAGCTTTGATACGGACGTCCCACCAAGACTCGCAGTCACTCCAATATTCCATGCACGTGGCTGTTTAATCCACGTGGAAGGGATTATCCCCTAAGAAGCCCCCGGCTCCAGCCACTAGTCAACAAACGAGCTTTTCTTTATAGATACGAAACTGTTGATGCTGTAATGGCGTGTATTTCATGCGACCAATAGTCACTTCGGGACTAAACATGAGTTGTATAATTACAACATTCTTTCATCCATGGAATATTTACCCCATGTTATAATTAGCATTATTTAAAATTTAAATAATTGATGCGGCGATGATTTACAATTATAACTGAATGGTCAAGTTATGTAAAATATAAAAAAAAAGAATAAAAGAGGTATAATTAAATAAATAAATAAACGGCAATCAGTCAGAAAATTGTTTCCTAAAACAATTAATATATACCGACATGTCAGGTTTAGTATTTCATATTTAAAGCTTCCAAAATAATTTGAGGCGAGTTTTTTCCACCTTTCCTGTTGCAACCGAAATTATTCTGGCAAAAAACCTTGCCTTTTTTGTTAATAAACATTTTTATGAAACCGTTCATTTACAATATTATAAAAGTCAGATATTTTTTGATCATTATTATGCTTAAGATGCATTGTAGCTAAGCAAATTTTGCGCGTTTATATCCCATTAATAACCAATAAATCTGAATTTCATGCAATACGATTTTAGTTGGAATAAGTAACATAATCCATCACGCTTTGTACCATTGTACATTTATTTGCTGTCCTAAAAAATATCTTAAATTTATCACTTTAAACTTACAGTAATTTTAAAATTATATTTTATTAAATATATTAGTCTTTAACTCGGTCAAATTTTGAGAGGTTCCGTGGACACAAACCTTGTGCATACGGTAAGCGTTGTCGTCTCTTCCCATTGGAACAGTCGGCCAGTTGCGTCCTAAACTGTTGGAGGCATGGAGAAGGGATATGGGACAAGTGCCAAGAGCCCAACCTACCTGATACCAGTTTTCTAGCATTTGTCCTGTATCATTTTTAGACGAATTCGGGGTAGGATCCTTAAACTACAGCCCTGGGCTACCTTCCTCTACCCTTCGGCATGCCCTCTTTCAAATCTTCTCCTATTCTATTAAAAGGGAGTTGCCACCATGTGGATTACCCTGTACATAGTCTGTCTACTACTACTTCTTCTTTTTTTTTCTTTCTTTGGTAAGTGTCTTGATTAGAGTTAATTAAATTGACATAGAATAATTAATTTTCCTTATTGTCTTTAATTTGGTTATTCTAGACCGGTGATCCTATTTCTGCGTTTATCTGCTGGTATTTCTGGTAAAGAAAGTAACAACATACCACTCGTTTTTCCCTCTTCTTGCTTTGCTGAAAATCGGCCCAATTCCAAACTTATAAAAATATGAAAATGACTCACATTCTTTCTCTCATGTTAAAAAATGAATTTGTTATTATCTCCGATTAAAACAGTCTTTACTATCTCAACATAAACAAAACACCATCCAAGACCGAATTACATTCAACGTTGTCATTAATAGTATTATCGTGTAATTTTAAAATCATGAAATCGCCAATTTAATTACATAAAATTTATTATCCATAATTAAAATCGCCCGAGTAAATCAATCTCCATCTGCGTTTCAATAAGACATTAACGTCCTACAGATCAAGGGCCTTTAAACACGTCCTTCAAAATCCTCAAGGGAGGAAGAGTTCTGATACTAATGTTTACATTTCATCATTAATCCCATTCAATTTCTAGAAATAATCACATCAATTATATAAAAAGTTTTCCCCTTCAACAACCGTGACAGTAAAGCCGATAAGAGGTATGAACTACGGAAATTGGTAATTTCTACAATTCTTCTAACCCAAAACAAATTAAATTCATCAACTTACCTCTATCAAAGTAAGTTTGACTTACATTCCAAGGAAATTGAAGGTTTATTATTACTTTAAAAATGTTAAACAAACATAATATAGGAATATTTAGCCTTTATGAAAAAAATTAAAATAAAAAACGCTCAGGATAAGTAGAAAATACTTCATTTTCTGAGTTGAATTTAATTATAAATACAATTAAAAAAGGGGTTAATACAGAATTTTAGTAATTCCAATGCATTAATGGTAATACCTTAGACTTGTAATTGACTAAGTAATTTAACAAAAAACAGGCACAACATTTTTTTTGTATAACTTCCATAAAGTAAATTCATATTTCGTTCAATGGAAGTGAAGCTCATCTTTTATCACCTCAAAGTTATGTTAAATTATTCGCTGAAACTAATACTCGGATGAACTCCGAATTTTTGTTTTTCCCACAAGTAATATGCTTTACTTTCCACAAGATACTCATAATTTAATTAAAATAATAAATAAAAAAAATTGAAATAACAATTGATTTTTATAATTTTTTTTAATATTCACTTTTCATTAACTTCGCATCTAAAACATCTGTTATATTAATCAGTGACACAATAGTTTAATATTTATGAGAGATAATTTACATTCTCCAACACCACAAGAATTACGGAGGTGTTAATGGAATAATTAATATTGATTGCCATGGTTTATAGAATGAAGGAGACATAATACGAATTTCATATATGGTATTTTCAACTATTTAATTTTCGCGTTTGAACATAAAATGATTTATATCAAGTTTCGATTATGAAAATTTAACTAATTCCAATGTGTGTATTAAATGCGGAATATATCGTGGTACTTTTAATTAAGTAACGTATAGACATTGGGTACTGGATTATTAGTATATTTCACAATTTGAATAGCATGTATCTTCCGTATGCCCTGCTCTGTAATTAGAATTTTTATGCTCCTCCTGCGTCAGGTGCGAATCGAGAGCGATCGTTAAGTAAACTTTCGCTAATAAAAGGGTTTTTATAACGACAATGAGCCAGTGGCATTGAATGGAGCATGACATCGCCAAATCAACCTTTATCAAAGAATGACGAACGTACTTCGATTAAAAAATTAAAAATAATTCATATAAAATATTATGGATAGATTATGCTATAAATTTATTTGAAAATATTACTAATTATTGATTAACTGGTATAAATTTCGCTTGATATCAGCTTTTTCTTCAGTTTCTGTTTTTTCTTCTCAATCTCTCAGATCATGGTCAGTGCTGATTTATGAACTAATAACGTTGCTATAATTAGCTATAATTAAAACCACAAAAAATTTGATAGGTTTTTTTAAAGATGTGTGATAAAAGTGTTTCAATGCGTACTTTTCATTTTATTAATAACGTAACTTTGATCTCTTTTTACAACCAATTAATTTACTTAATAATTTGTGCCTCACCATTAATGTATGTATTTATTTAATCCTCAAATGGACAGATTTCTCGGTGGCAGATATATGAAATTACAATACATAAATATAATTATTTTAGATAAATAAACTGTACGTGTGGATAGGTTTTCAATTACAAATATGTATATAAAGAATTATATTAATCCATGATCAATTTTGAAATGGACATAATATCTAAATATAAGGATAATTTTATTCTGGCCTGAAAAAGCAAAGAGTTGAATTACAGCTGAAAATAGAGATGAACCAGTGGTGGCTCGTGAATATTTTAAGTTATGTTGGAAGCAACAACTTTTATCATGATAACTATGTAAAATGTTAATAATACTGCAACAGTTATAGTGTTACAAATAATTTCGGAAAATGATCTGATCCGTATTTTTATAACTCATTGTGTCTACTTATTCAGGAACGTGTCTTATTTTTAACAGTGGAATAATTTAGCACAATATAAGGTATTTTTCCTTCGTACATATTTTAAATAAAGTTAATTTTAGGAACAATCCGCACATTCCGGCATTGTTGTATGTGCTCCCTAACCCAGAGCACAAAGAAGCTGTCTGTAGAACTGAACGGGAAGCACAGGGGGTGAAACGGAATACTCTGCATGCTCATTTCCCACTCTAGAGAGAGATCCTGTACAGAGTTGGGTGTAGCATAGAGATAACTGCTTGGTTGCATTAGCGAGAGCGAGTACATTGCAAGGAGGTCAGTTTTAAAGTCTTAGAAATCGATGCTAATATTCACATTAAAACTCAATTATAATAACGATTCTCAAAGTTAAGAAAATTAATTCTTCCTAAATTATTTTTTGTTCTGTAGCACATGAACACATATGTACCAGCCGCAAGTGAGATTAACTAAGGAAACAACTATATTAACACTCCACTTAATTTTATTGTTCATGTTTTATGAATCTGAATTAAACTTGTAAACGGAATACCAAATATAAAGTTTGCACAGCGTGACTGGCAGAGTTTTGAATTGATCTTCGACCTCTGTAAATGATATAATATTTTGGATTTTTACGCCGTAGGGGTTTTCTTACGAAATTGAGGTGTTTTAGTAGAGAGTCAAGTATGAGACTGTCTGGGGTTAGTTTCAATTAAGAATTTCTGTTTCTTTAGGACAGTTCAGATTCAAAATTTGGAGTGCTGTACTCATTATTTCTTCCTCCGTTCCCACTACGTCTCAATGCACCTTCCAGAAATTGGGATCACATATAAATTATAGAAACCAGTGTAAGAAACCTTTAAAATTAATTTCTTCCTCCTTAATATCGTACTAAGTAATGACGCTAAATTATGACAGCAATTTCTAAAATTTTCAGCCACGGCAGTCAGCATAAGTTTTTTTAAAACTTGAACCTGATGAGGTCGCAAATTAAGCGATGAAACGTTGTTTATTTAATAAATTCTTTTTCTGACTTAAAATTAGCTGATGTTTATTTAGTTATTAATTCCTAAAACAATATAATAATATGAGCAAAAAAGAAAATATAAATCAAGACTGCCAAATAAAAATGAATAATTACTGGACTGCTAAAATTGTTTTGAACACCTTTATTAATCTGGAATAGAAATGAAAACTAATATAGTGTCATACTCATCATCTAGAAAATCTTACATGATCACTGATAAAGTATTCTATATACACAAATGGAAGTTTCATTACAATATATTTTAAATGTAACATTTAATAAATATCTTTACGCAGAAAAATTAAGTAACTTATGTTTTAAATAGAATGGAAAAATAATTTATGGGTGAGCTATTCACAGCATATATGGTTGAATTTATACACCATACAATTAAGACGTATATTATTGTCGTAATTGAAGTTTGAATGTTGAACATTCATTTTTCTTATCGAATTTAAGGCATATGGCTTTTGATGTATCTCCACTCTTGATTTTATTTCAGTTTAATCAACAGTGGTGTTAAAGGCTTTCCTTATTTAATCAATGCAAAGCAACAAGGAGTACGCGGACCGTAAACAACAGTTGACAAATTTCTCATCAGCTAGCGGACGTGACTCGGCCGCTACACGACTCTAGCATTACGTTCTCCAGACTGTGCAAGTTGGTGGCTTGGAGGGCATAAATCTATCGTGCAGCTCATTAAGCAGCCACGACTGCATGTTCGACTTGTCCCAATCAATCTAATTACCAGTGGGGCGGGGTGAGCCTAGCACTGCACGTGCCATGCCGCCGACGGAAACCATTGTCTCTGCCCATGCAAACTCTTGTACCTGTGTTCTGCATTATTAGTCTGCTTCCATAAATACCAATCACGGTAATGAGGCAACCTCTGTATTCTGTTCCTCGAAAGTGTCAGGTTCCGTCAAGTGAGCGAAGGCACCTTGCCATCAGTTGGACAAAATGACTGGTACCTAGGCGTCACAGAAAATAAAACGTAAATTTACTCAGTCATGCAACGTGGTACGAACATCATATCATATTCATTGCGTCTTATATCCTGTGTATGCTTCTAATCTTAAATGATTGAATTATTAGATATGGCATCAAACAAATACAGTTGTGGCCGAAAGTTAATATTCTCATATATATAACTTTATATTTAAGGTAATAGGCGGGGTAATTTAATAATTGGAAGGATATTTGAAAATGGAATGATTTTTTCTTTATTCTCGGATACCCTTTTGAATAAGGAAAAATATTCAGACTCAATCAGTTTCATATTCCGTTTCGTATATATACTTAACTGTGTATACAATAAAGGACAAATCATTGGGTTTTTCAATAGTCAACTATTCAATGAATGAAATTCCACTCCCAGCGAATGTTCCTGGATCATTGAAATGTTCAAGTTGCAAAAGAGTGCTATTAGAATACTTTCAATATGAATAATAAATCCAGTTGTAAACCATTTTTCAAAAATCTGCTAATATTAATTCCGCCCAGCGTGTTTATTAACAAAATTTTAAAGTTTGTTAAGCGGAACATGAATCTTTTTTAAACTAAAGGCGAGTCTCACGATTATGAGACTAGAAATCGCTCAGGTCTAACATCGGACAAGCATCGCCTTGTTCTCTACCAGAGAAGTGATCACCACTCAGTTTTATGCAATAGTCTTCCTGCAGATGTTAAGAAGAATAATAACTACAAGAGTTTTGGGAAGCCGAGGCACCTCGGCCTGTTCTGAGAGGTGTATGTTCCGGGGTCACAGACCTTGGGCATACGGTAAGAGTTGTCCGTTATTCCCATTGGAATAGTCGGCCAGCTGCCTCCGAAACTGGTCGAGGCACGGAGAAGGGAATGCTGCGTCCCCACAGCAAACTCCTCTTCCGCTATCGGAAGGGCGTGGGACAAGTACCCAATGCCCGACCTATGCAGGTTTTTCTAGGGCGAATGCCGGGTATGATCCTTAAAATATAGCCCGGGGGCCCTAGTTAACCCTTGGCTACCTTCCTCTACCCTTCCGCATCCCCCCTTTCAAATCCCTTCCTATGCTATTAAAGGGGAGTTGCCCAACGTGGATTACCCTCATGTAGCCTGTTGCCCTAAAAAAAAATTAAAAAATCTATTGACGAATCCTATTTCCTCATACGAGGACTAATGGAATAAAATAAAAATAAATTTAATCAAAAATTCAACATTGCTCATATAAACGGGATATTAAGACCATGGAGTAAATTCGCTGTTCCTTGAGAACTAAAATAGTTCCATTGGACTCCTGCAGCTGGCATCCAAACAATGTGATTTTTCTGGCTGGTTCCTTGCTGAGGAAGCCATTATAAAATCAATATTTTCCATAGCCATAACTAAGTCCAAGATTAAGCGCTATTTCATTGCATATTTAATCCTGATTTAAGAGAATTTTTTTAATTTTATTGTATTATTCATGTATATTTTGTGTAAGTAAGCTGTTTTGTAGACAATATATACTAATTCATGTTTTCTACATACATTTTTAATCAATTTATCTGTACTGAAACTTCCAAATGATGCGAAGATTTTATACCTAAGAAAATACGTAGCAATACAAAAGTCATTATCAAAAAAGTGGTATTGGAGTCGAAAAAAATATTTTTAGGAACACACATCTCAGAATTTGAATGCAAAGCGTTCATTCACCATAAGTTGTAACAAAACAATAGGAAATCACATTTTGTGTTGATCCGTTTGTATTTCTCATATTAATTCAACTCGGCACACTTCCATCAACGTCTCTCCAACTTTTTTATACTAGTTCTTATTTACAGACGCATGAACCATCAAGGCCATGAGCGACCCCTTCTGTTACCCTATTTACATCTTAACAGCTTAACGTCATTCTCTTTGATCATACAATTTTTCTGAATTATTTTTTTTGCAGTTCATTATATAAACCAGTTATTCCCATGAACTTCAGCTGCTGCCTTTTAGCGTCCTCGGATGAGCAGAAATCTTCGATGGAGTTGCAGTCTATTGTGGCTTCCCTTTCCTTCTTAAATGTAGGACAATATAAAAAAGGCTTGCTGCGACCTCACAGCAAACTCTTCTCCCCCTATCGGAAGGGCATGGGACAAATACCCAATGCCGGACCGATAGAGGCCTGCCATTTAGGAAGTTTGATATTGCTAAATACCAACAATGACGAAGAGTATAATTGAAATCTGTTCGACCAATATTCTTGTGAAATGTGAACAAAACCATCTTGACTGAATTAATTTAATTTTAATTTAGATAATTCAGATTTTACATTCCTTAATGTTTCAAACGTAAAGCTATATTTAAGTTCAGGTTTTTCCCTGCATCACTTTAAGGCGAATGCCTAGTAGGATCCTTAAACTATAGCCCGAGGGTCCTAGTTAACCCTTGGCTACCATCCTCTACCCTTCTGCATCCCCGTTTTCAAATCCCTTCCTATGCTATTAAAGGGGAGTTGCCACCATGTGGATTACCCTCATGTAGCCTGTTACCCTAAAAAAAGGCTCCGGGGCCATATCTGTCGATACGTTTTATTATATTAATCATTTATTTCTTATCCTTTTTCTAAATATTCGATGTGGATAATTCTGCGTACTGTCGCCTTCTCGGAACGTTTCGCAGTCTTCAACTTCTTCGGAGGGGAATTCGCGTGTACTAAGCCACTGTTTCGGCTGTTATTCTGTCTGTGGACTGTACTGGTGGATCTGCGATTCATCAACGGTTAATCAGCGACATAAAAACTGACCAGAATTGCTACTGAAATGCCCAAAATCACACGATTGCGTTCATTCTGCATTGAGAGCACGCTTCACGCATTTTGCTGATACTTCTTGAAACATTTTTTCGCAAAATATTGGAACATACCGGAGACTCGGAAAAATCGGACAATTTGATTCGTCGAATACTCAGTACCATATCGTGGATATTGTCGTTCATCTCCAAAATCGGCCCACACGATGAGATAATTATCGCTTCCAGATGTCAAACCTCATTCAATCAATTACAAAAACAGTTTTAAGTCATGAGCTTCTTCAAACTCGCACCTCGGCTTTGATTCCTTTAGGAAGATTAAAATGGAAGGGTTTAATTACTACCCGAAACTCATTCAGTTTACATTTTAATTAACACTTAATAAAAAATAAAATCGCGGAAAGAATTTATTGAAAATTTGACAGCAGATTATAGAAAAATGGTACTTCTTAGAAACGAACCTGCTCTGTGAACTACTCGTGTCACTAAATTGAATTTTATTTTTCCGTAAAGGATGTTCACAAACACTTAGTATTAAAATTTACGCATTACATTAATCGATTTGATGTTTTCCTTTCACCAGAAATTCTGAACTCGAACTTAATGAGAATTTTACCATCGGGCATAGATTTTCGAAATTAGATATGAGCGTTATTTCCTATCTGCTTTATGTAGCAATTATATTGTGATCAAAAAGTAAGGTGAAATTGTCATTCAAAACTCCCGGGTATTAGGAAGACAGGTAAACTTTTTTCCTAGGTTGGTAGGACTGTCTATAATATTTGCCAAGCGTCTGTTTGTTAAAAGGTTTAATTATCTCCGAGTTACACGTGTTTTTGTAAACAACCAAAAGTGAATTTTTCGATTTTTGCAACGGGTGATTTTGTTGGGCAAAGAACTTGCATCAAATATTGTTTGCGGAACGAATATTCTTGTGCGGATATGTTGAAAATGTTGCGGAAGGCCTTTGGTGATAAAACTATGGCACAAAAAAACGTTTATAAGTGGTACCACGAGTTCAAAGAGGGCCGAAAACGCGTTGAAGACGAACCGCGCTCTGGACGACCATCAACGTCTACCGACGAGGGCTACGTCCAAAATATCAAAGATTTGGTGCTTGAAAATCGTCGATGGACAATTAGAGATCTCGCTGATAGTGTTGGAAAATCATTTGGCTGAGCCCAAACCATTTTGAAGTATGTTTTGTGTCACAAACGCGTCAAGTGTCGATTGGTGCCAAAATCGCGTTGATGTGTGTGAGTTTTTGCTGTCTATCAGGACCACTTGAAATGCATCATTACTGGAGACGAGACTTGGATTCACGCATACGACCCTGAAATCACCGACCAATCCAGCGAATATCGTGCAAAAGGTTAAGCAAGACCGAAAAGACCACGGCAAAGTCGATCAAGATCATGTTGACAGTTTTCTTTGATTATCGTGGTGTGGTGCACTATGAATTCCTTCCGCCGGGTCAAACTGTCAACAAAGAATATTATTTGAGCGTTATGCGTCGTTTGCGTGAAGCTATTCGGCTGAAACGGCCGGAATTATGGGCGAACAACTGTTGGTTCCTTCATCACGATAATGCACCATGTCATACTGCATTGGTTCTACGCGACTTTTTTGCCCAAAACTCGACTCATATCGTTCCGCAACCACCGTATTCGCTTGATTTGGCTCCGTGCGACTTCTGCCTCTTCAGCAAACTCAAAAGGCCAATACGGGGACGCCGTTTTGACACGATTGAGGAGATAAAAACCAAATCGAAGAAGGTCTTGAAGGCTATACCGGAAAAAAGACTATTCCGACTGTTTCGAGGACTGGAAAAAGCGTTGGAAAAAGTGCGTTTTATCGGACGGGGATTACTTTGAAGGGGATGAAATTGATTTGGAAGAATAAATAAAGAATTTATATTTTATAAATAAATTCACCTTACTTTTTGTTCACAGTGGTATTAAAGGAAAATTATAAATTTTACCTTGCTGAAGCTCCAATGTACAAGACAGTGCAGATTTATTAAATAAAATGTTGCCGTTGTGTGTGGGAATAAGACATAAGAGATGAGAAACATCACTAAGTTCAAGAATTTTGTCTAAAACATGAAAATCTTATCGCTGAAGCGAATATATGTAATGAAAACTTTTGGCGTGGTAATGGTTCAATAGTCCAGTAGATTCTTGTACTTGAAACTTCGTCAAAGTTGGCGTTAAGGGAATTGTAATAGGGTTCCAAATACGATCGCTATTGGCTGACGAAAATTTGAAGGTCTGATAAACCATATGAAAAATAGGAGACTGGAGGCATTAAAAAGATATTGCATATGTTCGTTCTATAGTGGCTAATATCCTGAATTTTGATGGTGTCTCCCTTAGACTTCTCAAAAGTTTTCGAATATTCGACGATGGGTACAAATAGATTTTACAACTTAAAAGAGATTCCACGGGAAATAGAGTTCTGGTAAACTCACTACCATCCCACTACAAAATAGAAGTTCCCATTTTCAATACGGAAGAAAAACACTACCAGCAACTTTCAAGCAAAACAAGAGTTATCTATCGCTTTAATTGAGATTTTTAGTAATATAATAACCATTTATTGTCAGAGAAGAAAAAACTGAAACAGTATTTTAATTTTGATTAAGTTGTTCAATGTAAAATTGATATCAAGTCATCTCTCCGTTCTGAATGATATTTAAATTGTCTTGAACCTCTCCCGTATCGGTTGTACACGAACGCCTTCTGCTTCTCGAAAGTGGATATTTATCTTCGATAAGGGCGTGACAGAGAAAGTGAAGTAGATAAGTTAGAACGGAAGTGTAGTACTAGAAACCAGCATAATGAGTACATGAATAATTAAGCAACTCAAATGTCTTAACCTCAAGCAGACATATTCATTGTATATTTTATGGGGACATTTAGAATATAATGACGCAAGATTAACTATCTCAATTCGACAATTCGCAACGGACCTGTGCAATGTAAAGTGTTTGCTTCACGGAAAAAAAATCGATGACACTATCAGAAAACAATAAATTAGTTTTAATAATTAACAATTACTAATTATTTAAAGTCAGGAGACATCAGTAACATTTTATTCCGCTTATCTTATTCTATAACTATAAAGTATATTGTAATAAACAGATACAAATTACAAATGATGGCTGAATAAAAAAACTATTACGTGAAACAATTAAACAAAATTTATTAAGGTTTTAAAATACAATATAAAATTACACAATAATATTTGGAATCTCAGGGTCTTTATCTGGGTTTGATAAATGGGTGAATTTTATACAATCATCATAATTACATTTAGCTTTTTATTGAAGTTAATTCGTCTGAACCTCGACGAATTTTGTTGCGGACGAAAATAAGATTAAAGATTGAATTTAAATTAAATAACTAAACAATTAAAGAAGTAAATAATTAACGAAGTGAATAATTAAAGAAAACGAAATAATTAAAAAAACGAAATAATTAAAGAACGATCTGACGTATCTTTTAAAAAGTGGTTTACAATAAATTTTAGAGTTTTCTACTTACGGCCGCCCAGGTCTCGTTTTTGGGTTTTCTGTGCACACGATTTGGGGATATCACTGATTCTACTCATCAAAATTTGAACACACGGTAGCTTCTCTGGATCTCTGCTATTCTGGAACCTCGATCATCTCATCAGCTAGTTTCCGGACGTCGGTCTCCTGGAAGTCTCTCGATGTTAAAAATTAGTTCAGTTTGTGAAGCAAACTTCTGCTTCCAAACTGCGATTTTATAAGTCTCTCTGTCAAACTGTTTACTTGCGTTTTATTTAAACTATTATATCTCGCTGTTGGACTCTACCGTTTCGCTTCTCGCCGTTGACTGCCAAAACTTTTTATACTGCAAATTTTCTGAATGGATATCTGCCTGCATCTGTGTCTGCCGTCCAACTTTATACTGCAATTTTTCTGAATGGATATCTGCCTGCATCTGTGTCTGCCGTCCAACTAACTGTTTCGCTTCTCGCCGTTGACTGACTGTTCGTCTCGTAGATTTTGACCGCGTACCGCTTTCTCAACAATGTTTCTTTGTCTGGCGTGCCGCCTTGTTGCGGTGTATGCTTTATATACTCTAATAATGAGTCCTTTACTTTCCAATTATAATAATGGATTAATTACTAATTACTACAATATATATGTATATATATATAAAGTATATATATATATATATATATATATATATAGTTATGTATAAGTTTGTAATTAACAATTAAATAATATAAAGGCCAAAAACAGACTAAGACTTGATATGTTTTTGCGCATTCTTTAATTTTATTACTTATACTTGGAGATTAGTATTTTTTTAGGTAACAGGCTACATGAGGTTAATCCACATGGTGACAACTCCTCTTTAATAGCATAGGAAGGGATTTGAAAGGGGGGATGCGGAAGGATAGAGGTAGGTAGCCATGGGTTAACTAGGGCCCCCAGCTATATTTTAAGGATCCTACCCGGCATTTGCCTAAAAGTAATGCAGGACAAACCCTAGAAAAACCTGCAACAGGTAGGTCGGGCATTAGGTACTTGTCCCACGACTTTCCGATAGCGAGAGAGGAGTTTGCTGCGGGGACGCAGAATTCCATTCTCCGTGCCTCGACCTGGCAGTTGGCCGACTGTTCCAATGGGAACAGAGAACAAGTCTTACCGTATGCCCAAGGTCTGTGACCCCGGAACATACACCTCTCAAAACAGGCCCAGTTGCCTCGGCTTGTGGGAACCTTAGTGTAGTGGATTCTGTCCCTTGGAAAAATAGAACGTTATTCCATCTGTGAGAATTAGAACTGAAGAGGATTTTAGTATTGAAATCAATGATGTAGTGCAGTTATCGATTTATTTCCGATGTGATGAACACACTCTCACGAAACCATTAAATGTGAAGTTTTCACAATATTGGATTCCGTACTTAAAATAATTGAGTTACCGTTTCATATGGTCAACGAGAAAATATTTTAAAGGTTAACGACTGCCCACAGAAATATACACATAAAAATCTGTACTTAGGACGTTTTAATTAATAATTAATTAATTAATAGAATTTCATGGCTTTAAAGGTAGAATTAATATTTATAATTGTGAACTTAGTTCATGAATTATTTTAAAAATCACGGTTAAAACGTTCAGTAATTTCATTTTTGCGATTTAAATATTTATTTACATAATAATTAATAAATAACCGTTGAAATTAGTAATTTGTTGGAGGTAACACATTATACTGCATTTTTATTTCCTGCAGCGGAATTCGTACTGATCCTTTCTTACGTAGGGAGATATGTTTTTCCTTGTGAACAAGAGTCAAAATAAATTCTTATTAAAAATTTTCTCACTTTTATTGTGGTAGTGGAAAATACGACTTAAGTCTATTGAACTGACATAAGGCACCACAATTCGTATAATTTCATATTACTAATCAACAATTTGTATAAGTATTAATAATATATCGCACTAAAAATTATTGATTTATCAAATAATTGATGTTTACAGGAATAAAAAATCAAACTTTTATTTCAAACTTTAGGGGCTAAATTCTAATTTGATATTATTATTTTGAGAATTTTGATAATATTTACGTATCACACATCAGATTAAGTTGGAAACTCCTTAAGTTCCCTCATACTTTCACGAGAAGTATTTCATCTTGTAAATAAACGTGTAACAAAATCCAGTATTCTATTTTGTACGACGAGAAGTATTATCTTCTGTGCTACGAAAGAAATCCAGCCAGCCGCATGATTTCGAGCTATTCGGGTTTTACGATTACAAAATTTTAACATTTATCTTCAATATGAGAACTTAGATTGTCCTGTAATACTAATGTTGAATAAGGTTACGAGAGTATTAAAGTATTTATTTTAACAAGGAAGTGAAACGAAATTGGTTTCTTCACAGACCTTTTTTTTTATAAAAGGAGAGAATTTGGAGAAATATCCAAGCCCAATAAATATTTGGTAATGAATCTACATAGAATTTTCTGTAGAAATTTCCAATATCAAGTAATCTAACCATGAAAGTTATATTTTGTAAGAGAAATTTTTGTTGAAGTTTAGGTTTGCTAATATGTTCTACTTTTTCTTCGAAAATTTAGTGAATGGTTGCTTTAAAATTATATATTCAGATTTAGACTTGTTTTCTGTTTTAAAATAGTAGCATTTCACACTGTATCAAATTAAATCATGTAGATACCAGGGTTCAACCAGTCTCGTTAAATGGAAATATATAAGATTATATATAAATATTGTTGAAAATGCTTAATATTTGGGTTATAGAGTAAAATGTTGTTTCATTTTATGGAAAATTAAAAACTATATTTATTATTTCCTAAAATTGATGACTTTTACAGTGGGCGATAAATTTCTCGACTATAAGTCTGAATTATATACATTTATTTTGCGTATTTATTGGTAAATTGAAATATTATTGTAGTAATAATTATTAAAAAATGGTGAAAAATTATTTAAATGCAATGTATAATGATGATTTTCGTTTTTATATTTAAAATTATTAATGAGACTAAAAGAGACAATAAAATTATAATTTAATTTATTTTTTCAACAATATGTTTCTTTCCTAATCTCGACCCTCATCAGGTAGATAATAAACATATTAAATTATAGATATAATTTACAGAGATATTAGTTTAGTCAAAAATTATAAAGGAGATGAAATAACTTGGATAAAGAGTATAAATATACCATACAGGGTTATTCTACGGTCAACCTTTGCAAGGTGGTACAGCTTACTAAACCATACTTTTTTGTATGGGAATGTATGAAATGCCAGGCATTTCGCGCACGTATTCTGTCGCAAATCCTCACTTGAGTCAACTGCAGTCTCGTAAATGATGGCCTTCAGAATATGTCGCCATAAGAAGTAAGCGATTATGGATAAATATGGTTATCGGGTTAAATAAAAAAACAATGTTTTTCTTTTCATGTCTCATTTTTTGTCTTCCTGCCTCATCGCGTTCCTTCCTACCATACGTTCCTATACAAAAAAATGTATGTTTTAGTGAGCTGTAAAGTCGCAAGTTTGCCTCTGTATATCTTTATCATCTATGTTATTTAATATCGTTACTGTAAGCCTGATGAGAGTCAACAAATAAACTGAAACCTGCTGATGAATTAAATTAATAGAATCATAATTTTTTTTTGACGTCATTATTAATGTAATGAAAAATATAATATAAATGTAATTAATATATCATGGTCATAATTTAGAATTTATTAATTAAAATTTTATTCTTTATATTTATTTTGCATTATATATTTATTATTGCAATATATATTTATTTTTCATTCTATTCAGTTTGAGATACAACTGAAGACATCTCTGAACATAGGAAAGAGACGTTTTGTTTATTGTATAAATGTCTATTTTAATTAATAAATTCTGACTAGCAGCTATGATACATTAATTATATTTATTTTAATACAAGTCAGATTAATTTTCCAATTTGAAATTACTCGTTAAAATCAACACCGAAATATTAATTATTTAAATACAATTTTTCCTTTAATAAGGAATAACTTATCCGGGTTTTCTGATTGATAGCGGTTGTACTTTTTTGCCCTGAGACAATAATTTGTTGATTTTTCTTATGGAAAAAAAATCTTGGAAAAAAGAAACGTTACAGATCAAACCTGTATCGTTTCTAAAGAAAATATTATTTCAAGGAGTACCAAGACTTAAGAATATTGAGAAGGTAATGTTAAAGATATACATCTGGATGTATAAGAACTCAGAATATCGTGTAATACACACATTTATGCAGTAGTATTCTAAGAACACTTGTGTAATATTTGTCAAGTAAATTTTCCCTCGTAAAGTAATGAGTTTTTTTTGTTTGTTTGAAAAATACTCGTGACAGATGAAAATACTTGGAGGCAACAAATTAATTTACAGAGCATGATGGCAGAATAATATTTTTTATCGAAAAATACCGTCGTGAAGAATGTTTTGCAAATGTCACTCCGACTTTTCAGCGCATTGTAGCGTATTGGTGGAGTTATATTGTGCTTGGGTAAATATTCAAAATTTTACTGCAAGGCATAAGGTCGAACGACTGATTTGGTCTCTCCACGCGGTGCGCTCAAACACGAAACAAAAAAAAAACTTAACAGAAAACATGTAGCCGGCGGTGATACTTCTCCTGCCAGCTTTTTAAATAACTGATACGTGTATTTTTGTTTTTGTGCGCTGCGGTTTACAATTCATAAGGGTAGTTTGTTATTATAAACCAATTGAAAGACCAGTAAAAGGGGAGGAAATGTTAGCGAAATTAACTGCATACCTGACAGGTGAAGCGACGTTGATCCATTTTCAATAAAAAGCAAATTGCTAACGTTGGCCGTTCGTGGAAACGACGCAGCTGGAGTTTAGAGTGCGCCAATTGCGAAACAAGGGCAAAACATGCGGTTACGTGTGGCAGCAGCGCCAGGGGCGTAGCCATGTCGATTACAGAAGACAGCACCAAGCTAACTGTCGCAAGCGGATAATACAGTAGTGCAGCCACTGAAGACCACCGAGGGCGTGTGGTTAATATACTGTAATATTCGTTACATGAGGTCCTTATTCAGAATTTCTCTAATAAGCTGTTCATTTTACAATAAAGTGAAATTAAATTCTTCAGAAAAGGTGTTCCCTATGACGTTTTTCTTAGGACACATTATTTTAACAGCCGAGCAATGACTCGGTTCGATATCCACTCATTCTCAGTACACTTTCAGGCCTAACATCGTATACGAAATTGATTCAATGTTATGTAGCTTTTGGTTTGTGTAATATTTACTGTTTTTATGAAGTCCTTGAAGCCTCAAAGAATACACTATGCCCGCCTTGGATCGTAGCAACAAACTACTGTAATGAAATTTGCGTAGCATGTATTTAAAAGTCTGGTTGTGTGTAAGAACGTTGAAAGAAGCGAATGAAACAGCAGTAAAACGGGATTAATTACGAGCTCTGAATCGAAATTCACTTCAGTAAAGAACAAAGATTTCCAGACGTTCGATACAACGGTCCTATTTCTCTTAAAATTATTTCTCAATAATTTAATACTAGTGGGAAAATATAACTAAATTTTCAATTATTTATTGATAACATTTTATTCAATTAATTCCCAAAAACTCCAAATTTTTATTTTTTTTAAAAAACATAGAATTTAATGAAAGATGCAAAAAACTGTATTTAATACAGTGATAAGATCAAAATGGCACTAATCAAAAATGTTTAGACAACACCATGCATCAGTTTATAGACCTAAATTGGAGTGTGCTACGGCCCCGAAGTATATATATAACAATTAGTTAAATTAAATATTAATAAATATCCGTTTTTGAAAACTTTCCTATCTAATACAGAATTTAGTGAAGAATAGCCAGACTAGTCCAATTCTTGCACAAGTCTTGGAAGATGTAAATGAATTATTTTAAATAAATAGCAGAATTATAATAGTGGTAAAAGTTATACGTTTGCCTACTACTTATAGTAGGAATAGTAAAATTAAATTATTATAATATTCACACCATTATAAATTTTTCTGCGGTTATTAAAAACATTTGAATGAAATGCCTACTTCATGAAATACTGTATACGTAATAATTATAATTATTACACTAAATAATAAAAAAACTGGCTATAAGTCAGAGAAATGTAACAATTGACAAATCAATTAATAAAAATATAATTTCGCGACGTTTCGTCCGTAATTTATTATTTTATCAATTTGATATTGTACTAATTTAAGACTTTGACTATTATAAATAATTTGTATACAGTGCGAAATTCTCCCATTAATATATGCCAAAAATTGATATCTATATATATATATATATATATATATATATAAATTCAAATAAATTTCTGCCTTGCCTGTTGTAACCGATAAATATTCTTAATATTCTGAAACGAAGTTTTACTTTACTCTTTCACACTCTACAAATTCTATTAAGAACAATTATTAATCCTACTTATCTATCTATGCATACTTTGATGCAAGTCGGATAATTTTCACCGACTGTTTTATCTACAAAATATTTCTTATCAATTAATTACCTAAATAATAATTTGCTATATCCCTCAATTTCAGGAACACCTAATTGTTGCAAGGGTGTTTACAATATTATTGTCAGTTATAGAAAATTAACATAAAATCAAAAATTAATTTAAATTATATTGATTTGAGTTTTGTGTCCTACAGAGTTTTGGTGACAAATTGGTTTAAATCTTTGTTTCCTAGCAACTAAGGTAAAAAATTATTTTATGGTTGTTTTTCCCATCGTTATATAACGATCATACTTAATTCGTTAAGTCACTTTGAACTCATACAGATAACAAGATATATGGCATTAAATGGGAGATTTCGATTGCCGAATCCTAGTAAAAGTAATAATATGAATATAAAATTTTCTAGAATCCATAATCCAAGGTTCCTATTACATTCATGTTGTTGGAAGAGAAATTATGAATAATAAAGTAGTAATTCAATGAGTCTTAAATTTTCAATGAGTTAGAAAGAAAAGTTGAAATTTTATATTGGACTTCAATATGATAGGAAGTTGTGATTTTTCTATGAAGGATGCTCGGTTCTCGTATTTATGATATGAATATCGCAGTCACTGAATGTTTCATGAATTATATGATGAAATGTTGCATTATTAGTTAGCACGTATATGGAACATTGTAATCTGTCAGATATTTTACTATCGGTAAAGTATCAATTTACTATACGGTAGAGGTTTTATTAGCATGAAAATGGTTTGAAATAATACGAAAATAACGTAATTAGAAAAAATGTGTTGCAATAAAATGATAATCATATAGAAATTACGTCCTGTCGAACTATACAACCCGTCATACTTTTTATCTCAAATTCACAAATATACCCGTATTAAAGCTTCAAAATATGTATGCTAGCTGATGAAAGAAATATGGTCAGAGAAATTAAATACAAACGATGACACAAGTAAATGCGAATATCATTTTCAAGTCAATAATTTTATATAACAAATACGGTGAACTTCAAAATAAATGAATTAAGTATCAAATTTCACAAAGACCGTACGGGGGTTCGTTGTTAAAGCAGTGCGAACGGTGCATTGCCTAATAACTCTCAATTAATGCAGCAACGATATTATGAAACAATCCTGTAATACAGGAATAAACGAGTGACAATATCAATTTTCTAGTGAAAAGGTTTTCTCGTTTTGACGTGTTTGGAACATGTAGATAACAATATGCGTGCATGGTGTGTCGCGACTAAAATGTTTACAGCGCGTAAAATTACTTAATAGCCAAGATAATTAATGCACAGGGCTGTTTTAAGATACCACGTTCTATTTAAGATGGACATTTTGGCAAGGCTCACACACACATGAATGGCGAAACACTAGCAACCTTAGAAATTCAAAACAACTATTAAAATGCAAAATCATGAAATACCAAATAAATTTCCTATGTCAATAGGCGAATTTATATTGCTCAAGACAAAATTTTTAAAAAAATTAAATAATTACCAACGGTAGTTACATAATATAAAATTAATTCATAAAAATGATTTCATTTTCATATAAAAATATTAAATTACTTATGTAAGTAAATAATATTTTAATTTTCTTCTGTATATCAATAGTATAAATCAAATAAATTAACGACCTTTTCATACTTTTCAAAATATTTTATTTAACAGTTTAACGACGTTTCAGTACGTTTTTGTACATTAATCAGGTTATGTTACTACGGTCACAATCTTTTGACATACAGTATTTCACATCACAAATTTAAAGTATATAATTCTTCTTAATCTAGTAATATACAACTTGAAAACAAAACATAAATTTTCAAAAGTCTTGTAATTTAATAATAATTGTTACAATCATAAAGTAAATATTAACCCAAATATTTTTTAAATTAAAATTACATACTTATACTAATTTTCATAAATCGGTATAAAAACTTAAATAATAATTAATGTAAGTATTAATTAATTTTATGTGAATTTAGTGGGTTAAAATTAGTTTAATTATCCTCCATCACTTCGGAAAAATTACGTTTTAATAAATTTTGTTCAATGTCTAACGTTTCCAATCAAATTAATGGTTTTATTCTAATATTAGATTATACAGAATTGTAACCGTAGTAACATGATGAAGGGACAAAAATGAACTAAAATACCGTTAAAGTATTAAATAAATTATTTTAATATGTCGGAGTAGGTCGTTAATTTTCTTTAATTTTACTGAATAAAGCTTCCCACCAAAGCAACAAGTAAAATGTGATAATTATTTGACTAAACGACTATTGAATATTGCCGAACAAATTATTGTCGGAAATAGCAGATTCAGAGGTTATTGTTTTATTAAATCTATAGAGGTTGAAAAATTGTAAACGACGAGGCTCATTAAATTGCATATAAATAGAAACTGTATAAAATTACTGAAGCAAATAATGATATACATATAAACGAAAAAATAAAATACTTTCCACACATAAAAGAAACGAGTATCGGTTTCTTGTCGAAACTTATATTATTATATAAATGAAAAAGTAGATTCGTCTATATTTGGGTAATCAACGGAAATTTTTAATTTCATGCATTATGGGTTCCGAAAACGACGTCATCTACTGTCCGTCTGCATCGTTAGTTTTTCAGAAACAGTTGATTTCGATCAAAGAAAATTTCGTTGTTAGATAGTGAGAACTTTTGCAGCGATATTAATTCGCCATCTTGTCATAAAATGGCGGACGTTCCAAAACCTTGATTTTTTAGCTTTTCATAAGAAAACGTAACCGGTTTAGATTAAAACGTCGTTAAGTCGAGCTGTGACAAGGTTTTCAGCGACAGCAAACCGCTATCTTGAAACAAATTTTTAGACATTGCAAAACCTTGACTTTGTTCTCTTTACACCTAAAAAAGACGGAACCAATTACGATTAAACTTTTTTCTTTGTTACATGAAGCTGAAAAATTGATTCTAGCAATATCAAACTACGGCCTTCCATGATAAGACAAAATTAACTTTCGATAACCTGATTGAGATGGCTGAATGGTTTTTTCTCTGAATCGTTAAATAATTTTGGGGCAAATTTAAATTATCATCAACCATTTGAAAAGTTTTAAACTTAAAATTCAGTCTGTATTTTACTTTACATGTTATTAGTAGGTAAACAAAAATATAGTCCTTATTACGCGAAAAGATAGTCGTAATAGTAAAAACAAATGATGACCTTATACAGACACTTTATTTCTTATATTATTAAATTTTTGTATCTTCTTCAGGTATTTACCAAATTAACGCAATAAACTAGCAAAACTAAACGAAGAAAGTTATTAAATTCACACAGTTTTGAAATGGGATCCGAGGCACACCAGTCACTTAACGCTAACAATATTGAAGCTAGACCGCTAGTTTATTGTATTAATTAGGTAAATATCTGAAGAAGATACAAAAACGTATCGAAACATCGTCATAATGTAAATAATAATGAGTCGGTATAAGGTCAACAATTGTTTTTATTAATTGAAAACAGTCGTTAAATTAAAACTTGTTACATAGTCTATTAGATTGAACAAAATAAGATGACTGTGCAACAATGTGATAAAAGTAACGAACTAAAAAAATTGATCGAATTTATGAATAATATACGTCGCAGACAATGTGTGTACCAAAGCTAACTCTAACGTTTCATCATTCACAATATTATCATTCCGGAATGAATGACGGTTAACCAGATAGTTAAATAATACAATAATATGGACGACTGGATATACGACGTTACTTTCACTTTCAGAAAATAATCTGATACATTACCAGATTTTATATGTTGATAACTATTTTGGTCCTTTCTTGATTTTCTCATAGCATTTCCGAAATGTCAATCTGCATTAAGGAAATATATAAAGTAGTATACCTGCTTTATTAAAATTATTATGAGTAACAAGACAGTAAAGGCAACAGATCCAGACGTAACTTCTGTCAACTCCGGGTTTTAAGAATCCTTTTTGCTGATACTTGTAATAAATCCATATAGTAGAATATACGCTGGAAATAATATATTCGTTTCTTATGGAATCTACAGGGAACAACTTTCATGAATATGTGTAATTCCATGCATAAAAGAATTATCCACATTGACTTTCTCTTATGCATTAGAAAATAGTTTTTAATAAAATAAAATAAAAGATTTATTGTTTGTCCTTCATAAAATAATTTTATAACTATAAGTTATATAGGTTATCTCAATAGAAACGTTCCTATATGGATTAGTTAAAAATGAGATTGCATTTTCTGGAACTGTAAAATTTAACGTTAATGTCCGATAATTCTTCGTTATGTAGCGAGTATTATAAGAAGTAATATAGTAAAATTGTAAGCCGTCTCGTCCGTTACTTTACATCGTAGGTATAAATGCCGACAAAGCTGAAAAAAACACTAAAAATTCTAGTTAGTAATAAGGACAGTCTTGTTGCGTGATAAAGAAAAGTAATTCTTCAGTCGTTTTAGTTGCTCGACAAAACAACTCACATGAATAACGACAGGTTCCAATTTAGAAATATTGACACACAATTTTTTTTAAAAAAAAAAACAGTTCAGTTAATAACTATTAAGAATACTCGAAATTCTTACGACTTGAAAAAGCACTACGTGCATCACAATCACAGAATTAATATAAATATTCAACTAAGCTTTTTCTATTTTTTGAAAAACGCGGCTCCTTAGCTGATCGAAATAGCAAGTAATGTGTCACGATTTCATTTTTTTTTCGCAAAATACTTAGATAATGTGCCCTGCCCAGCTTTCAGTAATTAAAATTCCGTACGCATGAAAGGCATTACCTTTAATATTAAAATTTTAATGCGACTTGTTAGTGAACTTCGTGGAATATTACACAAAAACATAATCCATATTCATGTACTGGTATTGGTATCGCCACGTCTATGTAGAATTCGTTTTATATTAATTGTTTGTACTTCCCCCACTCCTATTTATATGTATATTATAATATATCTATGAAGGAAAGCAATTTGGACAATCTCCAGTGGACTTTCAATCTAATCTCGAGAGCAGTGCAGCAGCTCATTAAAATATGCAAATGTCCCCCTCCAGCAGAAAGTGAAGCGAGTATTTACGAGCGGGTGCTATATAAGGTAAGTATAATATATTGGCTTCGTGGCATTAAATATACTGAGCGGCAGAGCGGATTGCTACTATACGGCTGTGATTGTTGTAGGAACTTGTTTTGAGTTACACCTTGGCGCTCCAGGGAAAGAAACTCGCCCAAGTCCGAGTCTTGGTCCCGATACTATTAAGCCTCGGTGTTGGCACTCAGAGACAACTTGTACAATTATTAATAGTAATAGGTTGCTATTTCAGTATTCAAACAGCTTGTACAAAAGATGAGCATAACAAAACACGTGCGTTGAAATAACAAGTATCACAATAAATTGTTGATATATATTCTTTTGTAATTAGTGTCATTATGAGACCAGTAATGAAACAATAGAACGAACACTTACTGCAGAGCTATATGTAGAAACGATTTACTAATTTTATGTACTCGCGGGGTATACAGTATTTTTCGAACACAACGTTTTGATAAATTACTATTCCGTTTCAAATGTGACGTGACAAATGTTAACCTTAGTTTCGCTATCTCCTACAAAACAGTTAAACGTGAATTTAATAAGAGTATTCAAGCGACTGGTATTAATATCTACGTTGCTTACATTAATGTCTCGATATATGTTCTCTAATAATATTCTTCATGGTTTCCTGTTTCTCTCGAAACGCAAGTATCAAGAATTTATGCAGTATAATCTATTGTTCCCGTGTCTCAGCAAATGTCAAGATACAGGAATTTATTCTCAAGCACTGGTAAGCGGTATCCGCGTTTCGTTTTATTAGTTTCATGTGGGCTTACTCGGGAATGACTCGCTGTACAATTTTTATGTGTGAGTCAAGTAGTTTGTGTTGCGATATTGTCGTAAAATTGCAGTAAGTGAGCATATGAAACCTGGTAGATCCTATGCTAGTAATAGGTGTTAAATACTCTTTATTCTGGAACCTATATGAGATTTTACAATCAATGAAGAGTTTGAACATCACACACTTTTAATTTGATTTATTATCCATTCCATTAGTCCTTGGCCGAGTAAATAGGATATGTCATAATATAAGATTACATGAAAAAATTTATTATTACAAATACAAAGTTCAAAAAGCAAACATTGTACTTCACAAAAAATATATATAATTTAAAACTACGTTAAATATATTAATATAGCAGTAAGTAGTAATTAAAGAAATGATAATTGTTTCAAATCATCTTCAAAAGCTTTTTGAGTGTTGTCAACTGTCAAGTGGCAGTTGTGTTTCTCTCGGCTCTTCTTAGCACCTGACGAAAGGCACAAGAATCCCAGAAACGTTTTGTGGTTTTTATATTACCTTTTTGTCTTAATTGTCTATCTTCCTGACTCATTATTTTCAATCAGACGTAATTTTTTTCATTTTATTATCTTCAATTTTCATTCCACGGAGTTTCCAACAGGAAATCATACTTTGATTCCCGTCAAACATGAAAAAGAAAACAAGTCAGCAGTTAAATTCTAGAATATTATAATCGTAAAATAATAGCAGAACTTGATAGGATTCCAGAAAACTATTTTATTAAAGAGGGTATAATCTGTCCTTCCTTTTTACGAACTCTTTCAGTTAGTGGTATGCTCCATTAATTAACAGAGATTTACAACTCTTTAAAAATAAATTTTGTATACTTAAAGTTTTTTTTCGTCCGTAAGACTATTGTATAGATTTATCTCGGAATAACGAATGCTTGATTCAAAAAGGCTTGGGCGATGGTTTTCTGAGAATATGAGAATCGGTATGAAGACCTCTCTGAGAACAAACATAAATGTTATCTAATTATTGTCATAATCAACAAAACCATTAATTAACATCGGAATGCCTAAAATGCCCAATTTTAAATCAGAGTCAGGAATTAAGAGCTACAGTTTCCTTTTTTAAGCTGGTCGTACACGCGGGTGTTCTGTTCACAAATACAGTTAAAACTGTGTGTACTGTGAATTCAATCCTTTCCCTTCATTTATATTTTTTTCAATTCTTCCTTACACGGCTTTCATGATTAAAAATAATCTGCATTTTCTTGTTCATGAAATATGTTAAATAAATTAACTAATTTTACTATTTTTCATAATATTTTATTGCTAAAAACAGAAATTTGTCTTATTTGACTTATATTATTGCGTATAAGGACACGATGCGATAAGTGGAGAATTGCATCTTAATTTAACTAAATTTTTTTACTTAAGCAATGTAACTTGATTAAAACTCTTTCAATTTATACTAATTGTTAACATCTAAACCCATTGCAAATTTATCATTACTGCTTCTCATTAACCTTAAATTATGGTCAGAAATTTTACAGTTAAAGTAATACATATTAAAAGATGAAATATATATATATATATTGGAGTCTCTAATCCAGAGTCCCCAGCTATTTTAGCATTTTTATTAGTAACTAATATAACCAATGGTCTGCAAAATTCCAAAAAGATATTTCCAGACAGTTATTGGATTTACGGCATCATAAATTTATGATTCCATCGACTATAAACTGATATAATAATAAAATGCACTCATGTCTACGTATACAAATATTATAAAATGTACGAATATTTTTATTAATGTTGCATATTATAGAATTATATATTAGACTTATGGGATATGTAAAATTATGGATTTTAAATATCTTTGGAAAATTAGTAAAAATAATGTAGATCCAAATCGTAGTGTTCCATCACGAACATATTTTGGACAAAGATGGTTACACAGATATTAATAATAATGATTGCATATTAAACTACTAAAATTATATTTAATTACGGAAATTATATTAACGGCTACAAATCCAGCGCTTCCAATTATTAAAACTCTTAGAAATGAAAATATTCAATGTTGGACGTAACACATACTAACCTATGATACAAAAAAAAATAATTTTAAGCGAAGCCAAAAATCTTAGAACCTGAATATGTTGTGCTGGATTTCGGCTTCGCTCGAATCGTATCTAATGCTGAACCTACATATATTTTTAAGGGTGATACTATTACAACATGTAGTTGAATACGTAGGAATCATCAGTATAAGACGTGGTAGAGCAACCATCCGTATCAACCATCGTATGATCACCGAAATTCATGTAATTTTTCTACACTGAATGGACAGTGTAAAAGATTAGACTTGCCAATGCTACTTATTACTCTAATTGCGACTTTTTAATTATTTTCCCTACGAAAGTCCCTAATTTTATTTTAATTTAATGATTTGCTATTTTACGTGAATGTATTCGCATGTATATACTTGCATCGCACCCTATTTCATAATTTAAGAACTAATCCATTATAATAATCTCCAGCAGTGATTTGTACCACTTTACCCTGAAAAAAACTTATTTATGTTGAAATTGCTTCCAAGAACTTTATATAAAATCCGAGAGTACGTCACGTTGGATTTGCGACTCCCGCATGAATTCAAATATATTAATATTTAATTGATTAGGATTGGTACTATATTTTGAGCTACCGAAATTTTAATTTTAATAATAAAATTCGGTTTTCCATGAAATTCAACTCCAAATTAACTATGGAAATACTATTTCCGTGAAATGTCTGTGAAAAAAATATTAATTATTTTAATTGATCCACAAGCTTTTACTATATTTTTTTAAAACAATTAAATAGCTGTACACATTGAAAATTACTGAATGCTTGAATTATGCTAACAAACGGACCCAGGATACAACCAAAGTATTAAAGATTTCTGACGTACCATTATTTCATCAGCGTTGAACACTATCAATTGCATTGCACGAACATGACTACAAGTAAGATATAAAAACGAGAACAACGGCTGCAGGTGTCCTAGTGTGGAGGTGTGGGGAGAATCAGAATATTTGTACATGTTGAATTCCCGAATGGGACGAGGTGCTATTGAATTACAGGTTCGAGTCCTAAATAAATCAGCTGGATAAAAATCGTGTTGAATGAGACATCATCTGGGGGATTATTAAACAGTCGATCACACGAATACATTTAATGAAATTATGTCCTCACGCATCTCTCTCTCTCTTTCTATTTTCCGAATGCATTTCCCGGTAGAGTGCTAGAAACAAAAAAAAACGTGATGGAATCAACAGTAACATCAAATGAGGAAAAATGTCAAAGTTACTCTATTGTCGGTCGATGCACATTAAAAATTAATGAATATTATATAAATAAATAAATCTTGAATTATAATTTCCAGAATACAAATATTCCTTTACGTATTCTGTAGAGGAATAAGAGCAAGCGCATTATCCGAAAGAATAAACCATTTTCAACTTGATTTAATTAGACTACACAAAAGTGACGTACTCTTCCTGAATCATATATGGGAGGAGCTGGTAAATTACGCTACAAGGCTGGCATGGAATACTTTGCACTTTTTAATGAGAACTCTCAAAAGGGGAAATGCAAATTCCAAAGAAATGGCATATATAATTAGTATGCCCACTAATGGAATATGGAGCAGCTTGATGGGATCCGTATAGGAAAAAACATATAGGATCCTTAGAAAGGGTGCAAGAAAGGGTCGCGAATTTCGTACGGATAGAACATGGTCATGGGAACTAAAATGTCAAAATACTAAGGTCGCATACGTTACAGACTAGAAGGAAAAAACTAGTACATGTTTTCTTTAAAGGCTTTGCAGGTCAAAAACCTTGACAGGGATAGAATGAAAGAAACAACAGTCAACGAGACGTCGGATCTCATTTTTAAAATAAAGAACCGGAACTTGGCAAATATTCTTTTTTCTTAGGGTAACAGGCTACATGAGGGCAACTCCTCTTTAATAGCATAGGAAGGTATCTGAAAGGGGGGGATGCGGAAGGGTAGAGGAAGGTAGCCAAGGGTTAACTAGGGTCCCCGGGCTATAGTTTAAGGATCCTACCCGGCATTCACCTAAAATTAATGCAGGGAAAACCCTAGAAAACCTGCATCAGGTAGGTCGCGCATTGGGTACTTGTCCCACGCCCTTCCGATAGCGAGAGAAGAGTTTCATTCCTAAGTAGGATAAAAAAAAACTGGAACAATTTATCTGCAAGAGTGTTTGGAGCTAATCCTCTAAAGGAAGGAAAATGTCTTCAATAAAAATTTAAACTCAATCTGAACTCTCTAGTGTACGGAAGTGAACTGCTAATGCTTCGAAAAATCAATTAGATTTACAAACCGTTAGAAATATACAAAAGGGAAGTGATACTATTATTTCCCTCCGTAGTTAATCTCTATTTGTAGATATATGTAATTACATTGTTTACCGTTTCAGGCCTTAACAATACTATTCTTATATTTATATATGCAAAATTGATCTTTATTTATTTAAAATAATTATATGTATTGTAATTTTTGTGTCTGCCATGGGGCAAACTGCCATATTTGTGGATTAAATAAATACATTTATACGTCATCAGTCGGTTGATGATAAATTAGCTAAGATGAAAATCAGAGTATAATCATTGAGCTGAAAGTTCTTAGTAGTTTCTCCAAGCCTCGTTAAACTGGTACTGATGCAACATGGTTGAGGTCTGGAGTCAGGAATACTGCCTCATTACCCGGCCTCCCGTCAGAAGGAGGACGTGGGACACGTATCGAGAGTCCGACCTACCTGATTCAGGTTTCTCTAGTGTTTTCCCTGAACCACATTTAGGCGAATTTCGAGTAGGTTCCATAAACTATAGCTACAGTGGCCCTAGTTAACACTTGACTACCTTGTTCCCCCTTACACATCACCTTTCTCTATCCCTTACAATCCTATTATAGGTAATTGAGTACACCATGAATTTCCCTCAATTATCATTTATCTAAAAAGTTGATGAACTAAATACATTTATTTTTTCTGGTATTCAATGTATCCCATTTATCTCTGATTTCATACCAATTCAATTGTTATTTAAGAAAAATTTCTAAGCTTTTATTAATTAAAAATTTAACATTGATTCAATCAACATTTAATTGTACGTTATGTAGACTCAAACTCTAAGTTTTATTTATTGCGTTATTTGTATTCTAGAATGCAAATAAGTTAAATTTAATGTAGGAATACTTTTTCTTGGTCGATATAAATATAATTTCACATTCTTATAATTTTTTTCATTTGTTTTCTTTTATTTGTCAATTTACTTTTATTGAATAATGAAAAATCATTCTACTTTATCCAAGGTCTAACTATATATTAATTGAAAATTATCCGGCAAATGATATTTTTTGACAGAATTATTGAGAACAGTGACAACGAAGTATGCAGTTGTAGTTTTATGAATTTTAGCGGGGATTCGCATAACTAGAATAATTGTAACTGGAGTCGAACGAATTAAACGTCGCAGAGCGTGTTCAGTGAATTCAACATTCTAACACATATTTTTAATACAGCAGCAGTACTCAAATAAATGAGAGATACAAGTAAGATATTGTTCTCACTTTGCAAAGTTTCAATTTCAGTATTATTCTATTTAACCTTAGTATTTAAAATAAAATAGGTTTTTTTTAAAAAAAATATATATGCCTTCTTATATAATCCATAACCGGACAGAGTTCTATTTGTTTATAAAATTGCCGTTATTTTATTATGAAAGACTGAACCAACAAAACTCGTAATATTCCATAATTAACCAGACTTTTGTTTTTAATTTAATTCTTTTCGTAATCTCGTAATTAGAAAATTCACCTAAAAGATTCAACCCCGGTATGGAAAATAATTAACAAAATTAATGTTTTCTTTTCATTACAGTATTATAATGCTTAGTTGCTGCGGCCATTCCGTAAATCAATGGAATTGAAGATTAAATGCCTTAATATGTTTATTATTCTAAATGTCAAGGGTAAAAAGCACTCAAATGAAATTATATTATAGTGAAACTTTCTGTAGATTCATTTTAGATATCTTTGGAAATATTTTCTTTATTTATCTTGAAACGGAAGCAGGCAAAATCACAATGATTTTTAATATCTTATATTTGTCATTTCGCAAAACTAAACTTTCCCTCTTGTTTACTTTTCACAATTTTAGTGGAAATTATTTATTCGTAAATTGAAAACTGGCATTGTATGGTGCATAAAAGATTATGTATACGATTAAGTCAATAAATTTATATTTTCCAAACAGTTTCCAGAGTAAAATGTTAGTTACGTTACTACTTGTTCAATTTACATCGAATAACTACGTTTCATGACACTTTAAATTTATTATAAGTTACCGTTAATTTATAATGCATAAAAATAATCTCATCTGTTCATCGATTTCTAAATTTCATTTTCATTGCAGCGGTTCTTTTGTATGTCATTACATTCAATATTAAATTACCACTAAGTCGCCTTTCATACCAGTTTAACAATAACTGTAGATGAATTCAATCAAAGATAGATCGTCTAAAATCCAAATACCGTTCGCAAGTGTTGAACAGTAAAATAAGATGTCAGTTGAGTGATTAAAGCCGTTAACAACCACAAAAAGCTTTACCTCACATTTAGTTTTGAATTTAAGTGTATTAATGAGGTTGAGAATTTGATTCTGTCGCCTTGCGAAGGAGTTGTTGTAATTTAAGCAAGAGTGGACTTAAAATTTAATTCCATAAATTATTAATAAACCTGTACATATTTCGAATAGAAAATTAATAAATTTCTCTCAATGCTTAAACAACGATTTATTAAAAAAACCTACATTTTAAAACTGCAAAATATCTTTACAATCGCAACAAAAATAATAATTGCATCTGTTCATGCTGAATTTACAAAATACAAAAGGTGTAAATAGAAACAATGGTTTACAGTATTTTTAGACTTCAGACAGATAAATTATCGTTTGAGGAAAACCTCAAACGGATGCAAATTAATGTATTTATGATTTCCTGATTCACGATTATGTTTTTTTAAAACAAATCACTTTGACTGAAATGGAGATGTGTGCCCGATTTATCAATTGATGAATATTTAAAGCTGTCCTCCGAAAAATTATTACCTGCCAAGCAACAAAACAATAAAGGTACTTGTAATGAATTAGTAGCGGATCTTTGCTCGTAAATTCTTTGACCCCTACTGACGATGTCACCCACACATGCCATAGGATCGAGGAACTGGTTCAGCAACTACTTCAGATTCTTATTAGTTTACTTTTAGGTGGTTGTTGTGGCTTCTCACGGTGCTTCATCGTGCCTTCAGAGGGGAAACGTTGTTTCCTGTATTAACACTCCAAATCAAAATTTGTCTGAATAATTAGAAAGACATGACGAAGTAACACTAAATAATGGATGGCAAAATGAGGATACTAAATACCAGGAATTGAGCACAGCAATTTTTTAGAGCATAGGTCATTATTATTTACCATTAACCGTAATTCATATGCATGATAGTAATTCGGAATATTTTGCTAAATTATCTGATAAAAATAAAACTATTGTGAACTGCGAAATTGTAATAATAGAATTCCAGTGTAACATTATTTTCTAGGCTTGCGTAGTTGATGCTGGGGTATGAAGAAATTGGAAATGGATTAAATAAATACCTACTAATTTTTATACATAATGATTATGAGATGTTTGAAACAATGTTTTAGTTTGTAGCATCATAATTTACACCCGTAGCTCAATTAACACTAGCTATCTGTTGCTTTCATTCAGTTGGTCTCTGCCATATACTTGACTTACGAGTCCCACACAATATACGATAATTGTCCTGGTATCTTACGAACTCGTTGGTCTCTCATTGGCCGTTGGTCAGCTTCTCGCAAAAAATAGCATATCATAACAAAATCCGTATATGATTTTATACGTCACAAGCTCTCTTCCGATTTTTCATTGGAAGACAATCATCATTCCAATTCTGAGTATTTAAAACTCTCTTTAACGTTTAGTAAATTTTTTTCAGGTAGAACCATCTGCTTGTATCTAAGTAGTGTATGATAAATAAATATTGAAAATAGTTGATGCAAAAGGGCTAAAGCTTTGTATACTAAAAAAATATACGATTACTTAGAATCCGCTGAAAATAATGGGGTTTTTAAAGGCCGCACATATTGACATACTGATGTGTGTGTGTGTGTGTGTGTGTGTGCGTGCGTGTGTGTGTGTGTGTGTGTGTGTAACCTGTTAATATTAATTTTGTTTATATGTAATTTATCCATTGTACATTTATGACGAATCCTATTTCCTCTTAAGAGGGATAATGGTGAATAAATCTATCTATCTACCTGAGTTATATTGGAAGACGATAATAAATATGTAAAGGCAGAATCTAAGAGACAGCCAGTGATGTGCACTAGGAGATACATGAAATATAAAGATAGGGATAGAGACAGATTACTGATGATTGATGTAGCCAGTAGTAGTCATGGTATGAATTAACATAGTTCTTAGAACTAACACTCCATCATTAGATTGAATAATGACGACGACGACGACGACTAAGGTGCTGATCAGCCATCGCACTTCCGGAATCATCTCTCTGTTCTGATCCAATAGCCCACATAACTCTAAGAAGACTAGATTAAATTTTCTAATAATACTCATGTAATATTTTTGCACTATATATTTTATTTACATGTGCAATGGTTTATTTAAAATAAATTTTAAATAATATTTCACTTTAGTTAATTAAACTACCAATATAGCAGACATTTAAAAATTATTCAATTACGTTTCTGTACATTTTTGAACCTTCATCAGGCTTTTTTTCTTATGTTTCTACAGTAACAGAATATATGAATAATTTCTCCTTCATAAAAAACATAGACATGAGTTCCTTTTCTTATTATAACATTTACTCATTATATTTTAAGACGTTTATTTAGTTTTTGGTTACCTGATTTATTAAGCTAAATAATGGCATTATACATGATATGTAAATTGTATAATAAGGAAAAGAACTCGTACCAATGAATTTAATGAAGGAGAGATTTGTAATATATTCTTCTTCCGTAGAAACAACGAGATGAAGGTACAAATATGCTCAGAAACGTCGTTGAATAATTTTTTATAATGTCTGTTATAATGTTCGTTTAATTTAGCATATTAAAAACTTTTTTAAAAATAAAATACATTGTCGTGAACGATACAAACATTTGTAATATAATTTCTTAAATCATCACCTCAGTTAATAATTATTCTCGCAAACAATTCCCCAAAATAATTTATCGCACACTTTCGATAGTTTTTCAAATTCCTTATAATTCATAATGTGTGTTGGAACATTAAATAGTATTATTGTACACGTGTTATATTTTCAAGATTGAGTATGAAACTCTGTTTGTATTTACGGAATATTATTAATCAGTGCTTCGCAGACGAGTCAGACACTCCTCAAAGAAATAAATCTATTAAATAAGTCTATTCTAGAGACGCATTTAAGACCTTAGCATCAGACTATTAATACCAACTATTCCATTTTAACATTTTAATTATACTCTACATATTGCCACAACACCTTTTAATTCAGAATTAAGTCAAACTTCTGTATAGTACTGGGATTAAAAATTTTATTTTTCATTAATTGCGCAGTAATCGGAGGTAAATTTAAACCGTCTTTCGCCTTTCAGTTCCTTTAACTCAGCGGTTAAAAAATTTTAACGCTTATATTTCATCTTTTCAATATTGAAATAAAGTAGTAAAAATGAATTATGAATAGTTAAGAAGAATATATCATCTCCAAATAAACATATGAGACGATCAACTTCTTAACCAGTAATTTCCAAGCCTAATTTATAACCACTAAGGTATAAATTTCAAAATTTGTTATATTAATATGCAAATCCTTAATGGTAACTATTTTTTCTTATCCCAGGGATTATCCAGCAGTTTTTCCATGCGGACTTGTCTTTTAAACACTCACTTCAAAAACTTAACCGCTCTATGATGTAATTTAAGTCAAATTCAATATCTATAATAAATGTTTTAATGATTTGGAACTCTTAAAATACAACATACTACCTTCTCAAGTATTTCTTTTATTTAAATTCAAAATTTTTTCTCATACATTTCCGTAGACAAAGTACTACAATAATATTTTGTTCTAATTACAAAATAAGATTTCCACCCAAAATTAATTGCAAATAAGATTGTTATTTCGAAAATATGGACAAGGTTTGAAAGAAATATTGGCTTCTTCACAGTTAATACAATTTACCTCATTTTATTCTGTTATTAAAATCTGAGACATCTGTCATGTGATTTCTAACATATCCCATCCCTGATTAAAGCAACCATGTATTTCTAGTTGTAAGAATTTATATACGTTTTCTCTACAAATGGGGTTAAATTAGACTGGAAACTCGTGTGAAGTCTTCACAATTTTCTTTGCGTCTCTATAAGTTTCTAATGAGAATATTTGACGGATTCCAGTAATTTCTTGAAATGTGACGGCAGAATATACTGGCGCTTATGATGCCGAAATATATGTTTGCACAATTCGTTACTCGCATAACCGTTTTTGGTGCTCAGAAGTATTGCAGTATTCTTCCTGGTAAATATTATTGATTTTATTTTGCCTTCAGTCACTCACCAGTTTACGGTTATCGATTTCTTAGTTTCTTCATCGCGAACGTCATATAGAGTCAGTTTCTGAAAGCATATACGTCAGCCCTAAGGATGTTTCGTCTCATTGAAAATAAGTACATCCCATCCTTGCAGTATTAACTACGGCGTGAGCATTTTTATGTGTAAAAACAACGGTGGGTTGTGTACATGTTCCAACAGTGAGTTGTGCCAGCTAACAAATTAAAGCGGGCTGCATAGAGAACTTGTTTCTGAACTCGGTCATAATTCATCCTTGCAGACTCCGACTGCCGCTCATAAATGGCTAATATTGTGAACCTCCCCTACACCGCCAAACACTCCCCCTCCCCCTTCGCACCATCCTCCACTCCCTCCAAAAAGCCCTGGGCAAAAGTTATAATTAATTCTGAACCCGACTGATTAAGTTTGAATGATTTCCAGCACCACCACACGAAAACACATTAAAACTGAACGAATGTATGATGAAACTTTGGTCAAAATGAAGGGACCACAGAAACCAAAACGTCCGAATTGTGACGAGGTGGGTGAAACCTCAAAATCATAGCAGCGAGAGAGAAAGCCCGGTCGGAGGGGAGCCGAAGCGAGACAGCACGCACAATACGAGCACAAATAGAAACTGCCAAATTCACAATTTGTTTTCCTCTTTTTCATGTTTGCAGGCAGGAGGCAGAAAAGAACAATAAAAGTGAAGCCAAACAGCGGCAGGTATGTGTTATTAAAGGTTGACCGCAAGGGGTTATAAATGAATAATTTCATCAATAATATAAAAATTGCTTGTGGCAAATATTGTCCATCTTCAGTACTTGTGGCTCAAAGCTGAATATATGTAGTCAAAGCGAGGCGTAGTTGTTTGTGTGTAAATAATTTTTACTTGTACAAGTAAAAACATTTGCTTTGTTATCTTGTTGCACACCGAATTTTCACAGGAAATGATAGTTTTTGTTGAAAAAATAGTTTGCTCTTTCCGAAAACATAATTTATACCTGTTCCTTTCAGTCATTTTTAATTTTTATCACTTAATAATTTGTTATTATATCTATTAATTTAAGTTTACTTCTCGAACCTGTGTTTTTAATATTCTTATACATTTATTTTATCTATTTCATTGATAATTTTAAAGTATATTCGATATTTAGTGGCCAAACTTACTCATCCTCAATGCGATGCCCAGATATATATATATATATATATATATATATATATATATTTCTAAAGATTATAAATGTCTTAGATACTGCTTAAAAGCAGTGGTTTTTAGATCTATACCATTTTTAGTATTTTTCTCGTCTTTCGAATTTTTCAAATAAACGCGTCCAAGCTAGCGCCTTACCTTCTAATACTATTATTAATATTATTAAAAAATAAGCACCTAAATTTGATTCTTATTCGTATATACGTTCTTAATGAGGTCGTAATTGTATGTAACAAATTAACAGCATTTGTCTTCTTGAGAAAAGTATCACGGGGCTTCCGCGTTCAATTTTGGTAATTTCGCATCCCAAAGTAAACTTCCTCCCTTCTTCCACAGAATCAGAACTAATTTAAATATGCACTCTACATATTAAATTAATGAATGCAAATTTTTGCACGACGCTGCAAATTTTAAGTCGTTATCAGAAGCGTGCTGATTTTATCCAAATATAAGAAATATTATCTTACTTGTTCAAAAATTAAAATTGACCGAAATATTTGCTCTCCGTTTCCTTGTTTTATAAACTGTGTTGGTAGATAGTTTTAACGTCTTGTCCACATTTTTTGCATATATTTTTCTCCTCCTCCCCTTAATACTCAATATTTATGATTGTTTATACCTTTTATTTAATAATAAGTTACTGAAGAGGGTACAAACAAGTACAGAAACGTTTTGCTGTTAAATATAAAATTTTATGATTAATAAAAAAAGTTTGTTGAATTACAAAAATGTCTCCTTTTGACAGTTACTTATATTTTATTCCCAATGGAATAAGTAACAAAAATAGATTATTTCAAGAAGAAACGCGGAATATAACACACTTTAAAATTTAGCCTTAAAAATAAAACAAAGGTAGAAAACCGAAATTGTCGTCATATCAGGATATACATCAATATAGATATTTTACTGTAAAAAAAGTGAAAAATTAAACGTTAAACTTATTTTTCTGAAAATTTAGTTGTATAATATAGCAAGTCTTCATTGTCTTTTATTGAACATAATTATAATTTACCGCGTGCAATATATTTTAATGAAATAATGACTTTCCAGTCTTAAGATTATTGTGGTACCAGAATATTTTCAAACATACTTACGGTATTCAATATTTTAATTCATGCTTCAGATGTGATTAATTTCAAAATTCGTATCATGTTGAAAACTGCCATACAATTCTTTCATGTCCTCAAAATTCTGAAGAAGTGAAACGTACACAGTTTTTTTTTCAACCACTAAGATGTCGGAATTTGCAAATTATTTTCCTAACTTTATGATAATTCAATGACTGCAATGGTTTAGCTTCCTATCTAGGGGATTGTGGTTGGATCTCTATCCGTTTCTCTTGGCTGATCGAGCCGTGGCGTGCAGAGAGGGGCCGAAATGAATCAATGCATAACTTCACGCCGTTGCGTGTTGCAGCGGCGTTATCGTATTTAATGAAATCCCCTTCCCCAACACTACGCAACCACGCGGCCGTTGCGAGGGTTCGATGCCCAGCGACACAACACAGATGCTTTCTGTGTCACTGGGTAACAGCGTTACACATAACGAGGCAGGCAGCACCAACTTGTACGTGTAAGACAAATACTTAAAAATGAATTAAAAGAAACGTAAAATTTTATTCAATATAATAAATATGTTACAATTAAAATTTACCTTCTCCATGACACTTAACTATTTCTGAAAAATGTATGTAAATTCCCTGTGACTGACTTCGTTTAATTTGAAGTTAAATTGCACTTCTGAAAAATACTGGCGCTCTGCAAGGTAGCGATTAATTCTTAACGAAGCACAAGAAAGCTTTAGGTTGCTAAGAACATGACGGTAACGTATTGTAACTGACGTAGACTGCCACGAAATTCTCGTAGGTGATGAAGAAGCTATGAAAGACGTCAGTACTGTAATTACGGGATAAAAAATAGATAAATAAAATAATGGTATTGTCAGACATATCACGCTTACAGGGTTGATTTTGTTCTCTTTTCACAATATGACATTCTGACTTATTCCCATTATTTTTATCGTTGTTATGTATGCTTAGTGCTAATATCTACACTATTATCACTTTAGTACGTCAAAAAAATTATAATCGATATTTTTTAATAGTTTTAATTTATTTAATACGAGTAAGTCAAAAATAAAGAGAAATTATTTTAATTTTTTAAATATAATGTGATGGTTTGCATGGCCCCCTTCAGTGAAAACAAGATAAATTTTAGAACAAAATATATTGCATAAAATTTGTAATGGATTTTTTAAAATATTTAAACTATTTATTTAATAAGAAGTCGTAAACAAATCAAAATTGTTTTAATTTATTGAATAGAATCTCACTGACTTACATAGGACGCTCAGTGAAAGCAAGATAATTTTTCGTATATGAGGTGAAAATACAACAAATTAATTGGCAGAAATTTTCTTTACATGAATATTAATTAATTCTTTTCAAAAAAATACGCAGATGATGTTCAGCGGCAATGCAACCGTCGCAGGTATAAACTTTCTGGAGAGACGGAGAGGGCTACCTTCGAGGATGCCTCCTCCTTTGTCTGCTTTAAAACTAAGGTACCCACTATCTGAAGCATATCGGCCTGCTTTGAGATGTGTATGTTCCTGGATGGTAGATATTGGGCATATGGTGAGCGTTGTTCTCTGTTCTCATTGGTATATTCGGCTAGCTGCCTCCTAAACTGGTCGAAACACGGAGAATTGAATGCTGCGTGTCCATAAAAAAATCCTCTCCCGCCATCGGAAGGCTGTGGGGCAAGTACCCAACGCTCGACCTACCTGATGCAGGTTTAATAGAGTTTGTCCTGCATCACTTTTAGGCGAATGCCGGGTAGGATCCTTAAACTATAGACCGCGGGCCCTAGTTAACCCTTGTCTATTTTGCTTTACCTTTCCGCATTCACCCTTTCAGTCCCTTTCCTATACTGTAAGAGGGCAGTGGCCACCACGTGGATTACCCTATACATAGCCCGCCTACACACACTCCTTAACATAACGCCAAATATGTCCCTTCCAAAGATATGACAAATATTAAATAAATTTACAACAAACAACAGTAGCTACAATACAACCAACATGAGGTAGTGAAATTTGTTGGTAAGCATTACGGACTGACAGCTTCAAAAGTAGGATACTTTTTTATTGTTTTTTGCAGTTCAGCCCACAAAAACATTTTTTGTATTTCTAACTTCTCATATCGCGGTACAGTAAATTGAAAAACGAGCTTTACGGAAATATAATAAGGGAAGAACGGTTTTCCTTTGAAAATTGTCTTCTACCGGCTGAAAAATAATAAGTTAATATTCAAGATGGCAGCTGGAGAGGCCGATTACTTTTAATTGTACAAACATCCATCGTACCCAATTTACTTTTCGTACGGGGAACTAAATTAGTAGGTAAAGAAAAACTTTGCTGTAAAGAAGATATCGGCCTCAGAGAGACAGCGAATGAAGCATCAAATAGTATAAAATCTGAAACACTTCATACTCAAGCACTTAAACCGAAGCCCTACACTGTGAATAATATACGTCGTAGACAAACCTTCGAGCTAAAATTTAACCGGAATTTTAAGAACCGTGCATAATATTATCATCCCCGTAAGAAGAAATGGTAACCAGTTAATGTAGCATGCGAAGTTTGTGTTCTACCTCCAGGTAACCAGAATTTTGTAGGTAAAGTCTGAGGTACCACACACAAAAATATCACTCTTAAATTTCAGTTTCTGGAACTCCGTTAGAATTCAGAAGTAATCCTGACGAATTACTCCATGTTAACGCTGAGAACTTCTCGGTAATGATTATGTAAACAGTTCAGTTGGTGATCCCGTGTTGCTAACTTAGACAAGAGGAACAATGAAACACTCATAGATGCCATCTACGAGAGTATGTCAACCTGGATAACGACATGAAATATCCTTCACAGTATTCTATGACATTGAACAAACTTTCAGTTGGAATAAAACTTAATACTGCCAACATAAGTTTCGTATTTAAGTCTAAACAATAAATTTCAGACAATTGTAATTTCTGTCAGAAATTGTGTGAAGGTTTTACTTTCAGAATCCCAACAGCAGCTTAAAGTAAGACTGTTCTGAGATCCTGAATGAAATCAGCGGAAATCAAATAATATATAAATATCATTCTGACATATTCATAAATATTTTGGGTTATCAATAAGATCTATACATCTTCATATCGCTTCCGTCACTGGGGCCATTATTCATAACTGACAATAAGATATGAGCTATATGAAGTATTAATTTCCGATAATCTAAGTTAACAAGAATATTTTATCTTTAGCATGAAACCATTTAGACTGCCTCAAAAGTAGATATGCATACTTACATTTATTTCTAAGTTTATTTTTCAGTTCATCATAAATCGAGGAAATACAACTTGCATAAGTAAGTGAAATTGAAATACATAAAATATTAAAGTGTAAGTAAATTCTTATAGATAATTATATAGACTTTATGCAAAGAACCTTATTCGCTGTAAAAAATGTTTCTAGACACAAAGTCTAATAATCACTAATCATCACACTAAATATTATATGCACTAGTAACAGGGAAAACACAAACAATTTTTTTACAGTCTTCATTATTTTCGATTCAGATAATCAGAAATTAGAGACACTGAAAATAAGAGAACCATAAGGCAGAAGGAACACAAGCAAGTTAAAATTATTAAATATAAAACGTCTGTGTTAAAAGTACACTAATTAGATAAATAAATAACCAAACAACAGACAAAATTAAGTTAAATAAATACCACACAACGTTGTGTGTTATTTATTTAGCCCTTATTTATGCCTGTTATTTAGGCATTTATTTATCTAACAGGCAAGTTAAATTGACTAAACTATACATATAGATATCACATATTCAGCACTTTTTTTACAAGGTAATTTAACATTCAACTTCCGTATAGAAATATATATATATATGTAAAATACCTAACCGAAACAATTTAATTTGTATCCTCCGCATATAAGGCTGACATTATATTTGGCATAATCACGTATACAAGGGAAAACTCAACCATGTGGCAGGACGGAAATAATGGCTCTCCATTATGAAAAATAAACTTTATGGTTTTCATTTTCTATAGATACTTTTTTTTAGATGAAATCTCGTAATTTAATGTGCGTGATTTTTTTTAATAATTTAAAAAAGATAGGATTTAGAGAATTTTGCCGATAATTTGTCGGAGGGTGAACCTTTCTTGGCGATTTTAAGAGACTGGGAAGATACTGGAGAAATGGATCATTGCTTGTATCAAAGATATCTTATGCTTTGCAGCACTTTAAATTAGCGCAATATGATTGCATCTTACATCGTGGTCAAAATATGAATTAAACATGACTGCAGTGTCCAGATTTTAAATTAATTAACCTTCGTGCGGAAGAGTGATTTCTTTAGTATTACAATTCTTTTTACATTTATTATTTTACGTTCCGGGTGACTTTATTTTATATTTGTAATTTTCAGTATATTCCTGTATCGTTCAATTTTTTTCTTTCAGCCGCAATCTCTTTCTTGTAAATTCGTCTATAGGGTTATAAGTTACTTAAAAAGTGTACCGATTAATTGAACTAAAAAAATCACAAAAGTGTATTTCGGTTAAACACACTTGGAAGTAAGACCACGGTTTTTAAAATTCGTTCAAAAGTCTTTTATATGATACTAAATAATTGAAAATTTTAGAAGTGAATACTATAAAATTAGCAGAATATTCCAGATATTGGAAATTTTGTAGATTATAATATGAAGTTATTTTTATTAACACTTGATGAAGTCCCATATTCGGAACGAAACGTAATGATATATTGTTCAAATTGTTATTTAATAAACATTTTCTGACTATTTGGCCGTTATATGTATTTATAGAATATGTTAATCTGGATAACGGAGTATGAGGGTGATGGCATATGAAGAAAATACGTTGCCAGGGGAAAATAGTGGAAAATGTAATTAAGACAGAGGAAGGTAAATGATGGCAGTTATTTGCCGGTTGTCAAGAAATATGTAATTTAACTTACAAATTTAAATTAACGTACAACCAAGACGTATGGAATGAGTCGAAGACGAAAGTTCGCAGGCGACATATTCATAAGTTGAGAGGTAAACTCTGAGATTTTATAGAATTATGGTGCCATCAGAAAATTTGGATACTTTATACGTCTTTGGCATAATGCATACGGGCTGAAATTAACAGGAGAAGAATCACATTGAATTTCGAATCATTTAATTTGTTAGAAAAAAAAGAAATGAAAACAATCATTACGTAATAAACATTTTAAATTCAATTTACTGCTTGTCTTTATTTTTTTTTTAAAAAAAACATTATCGCAGCGAAACGTTGGCAGAAAGTCTGTGGCTATGTTGTAAACAATTAACAATGTTTACTTTTATTTTACTATACCCGGTTGAGAGTGAATTTTTTCAGCGAAATTCCTGGAATTCTGGCTGCCGTCAGGCACTTCCTCTGGGCAGCTGAAGTGACAGGCACAGGGAGTTCAATTTCTCCCTCTCGAACAATTCTACTTTTTTTTTTCCTTTCGGTTTTCTCTCTTTTATTCCCTACCCATAACCGCCCTTCCGATTTCATCATCGATACTCATACTTTAAGTGCTTCTCCTCCATGATCTCCTACATCTCAAATCATTTCTTCTTAGACTCTCTAAGAAAAACTGCACTGATCGTCGTAATTAGCGCATTCCCTAATCGTTAGAGATTTCCTCGCTCAACCTGCTGATATTTACTCTTACTAACTACTCCCTATAGAACTGCCTTCTCCCTTCCAAGAAAGATAAAGACATCACTCCCAACTGCCGATAATATAAATTTTATATAGGACTAATGGCAGTTTTTCCCTCCCAATAGGCAAATACATTCAAAAACACTTGTCAAATTCTATGGTCCTTGCAAATAATTTTAACGAAACCGGACAGACATTTTTGAGACAATCTGCGGCCAATAACGTCTAATGTTTTTACTCCCAAATCGACATAATCTTTTGCGAATTTTGTATTTAATTTAAGACTGGTAATTTGATAGAGAGTACTAAAATTGCACGATAGCTTATAAAGATACATTTTTAAAAAATAATTAAAAATTTCATAGGGGAATGTGTGTAAAATTTATGTTTTCGATTATTTTACGGTATCCGGTTGCTACTCATAAACCAAGTCCAAAATTTTGTTGAAATTCTCTTTATAATCTTTTTAAACATTATAAAGTTAAACGATGCTCTATTTTGAGCCATCTTTATTAGAGCAGCCACTTATATATTAAGTAGTAATTTAACGTTTAGAACATTTGAACCGCAAGAAATAATTTTTGCGAATATATTCTGAAAACCAAACTTTGAAAGAACTTCAAATAACTTATAATGTCCCAATATCTAAGAGATTGTAACGCTAAAATGCAGAAATAAAGGCTTGAACTAATGAAGCATGTAGGACCCACAATTTAGTTTTAACTTAAAATCTAATTCTTTCAATAATTCTTTTCATCTTCACTTTTCGAGCGTCCTGATACCAGGCTACTCCCAGTCGTTCCCGGCCTTACGTATAGATGGCGGGTTGTTGCTTTTTTTTAAAAAAAAATCTCGAAATTACCAACAATATAAAGCTCAAATTAGGAGACTACATTGCAAGGAACCCTGTGAGAGAATTCTCTCGCAGGAGAACCTTCCCAGAGAGCTCTGGAGGCTACCTTTTGGGATGCCTTCACATCTCTCTGGGTTTTTAATCTAAGGTTCCCACATGCCGAGACACCTCGGCCTGTTTTGAGAGGTGTATGTTCCGGGGTCGCAGACCTTGGGCATACGGTAAGAGTTGTCCGCTATCCCTATCTGAATAGTCGGCCAGCTGCCTCCTAAACTGGTCAAGGCACGACGAGGGGAAAGCTGCGACCCCATAGAAAACCCCTCTCCCGCCATCGGAAGGGCGTGGGATAAGTACCAAATGCCCGACCTACCTGATGCACGTTTTTCTATCGTTTTCCCTGCATTACTTTTAGGCGAAATGCCGGGTAGGATCCCTAAACCATAGCCCGGGGCCCTAGTTAACCCTTGGCTACCTTGCTCTACCTTTCCGTATCCCCTTTCACTCCCCTTCCTATGCTAAAGAGAGGAGTTGCCACTATGTGGATTACCCTATACATAGCCTGTCTACACCTTATTCTTCTACTCTATATTGTTTAGTGTTTGCTTGACAGTCATTAATAGTCAAATTGGTCATCTTCATGTGATACAAGACTTTCATCTGAAAGGTATCAGTCCAACCAATATGAAAGTCAAACTAGATTCTACTGTGAAGGAATCTACTCCGTCGTTTACAACAATAAAATATTTGTTGACAGCCTTTAAATACATATTGACAAACTTTGGGCATGAGAAAGATAGAATGTAGAGTTTTTGCGTCGATTCAGAAACACGGATCTTTCACTTCACACCTGAGCCGAAGGAACTATCAAAACAACGGACTGAAATGTGTGAATCGACTCCATAGATAAAGACAGTTGCATCTGATTGACAAGGTCATACTGTCATTTTTTTGGGACGGACGTGGAATAACTTCCATCGATAATCTTCAAAAAGGAAAAACTACCAACGGCGAATATTGTGGGAAAGTATTGCAGCGTTTAGAGTGATGAAATTAAGAAAAATGGTCGCATTTGGCGAAAAGAAAGTTTTCTTTCATCACGACAATGCACCAGTTCACTTATCAATTATCGCGATGGCCAAAATCAACTAGTTGAAGTTCGATTTCCTTCATCACGCTCCCCATTCGTCAGATTTAGCTCCCTCAGATTATTTTCTCTTTCCAAACTTGAAAAAAATGTTATGGTGGTAAAAGATTTGCCAAAAAGTGGAATCTGCGGTTGATGACTATTTTGAGGAGTTGGATGCTTCTCGCTTTAAACGGGTACCGAATTTGTTGAACATCCCTGGGAAAAATGTATTTAGCCAAAAGGCAACTACGTTGATAAATAACGATATTTTTTCCCCCAATTTTTTTGTTTTCTTTGTTAGGTCTGGGACTACCCTCGCAATTCCTATAAACCAGTAGGTTCATCGCGTGAAATTGCGATTTAATTATCCAGGTGAAGTTTTCTAGTGGCTCTGTATTTATGATCGTTTGATAAGTGTTAGTGTTTCGATAGTAGTTTCAAACCTGACACCCAAGAACTCTTGAGTTGGACATACTGATTTGGTTGAATTCAATTCGCTAACGTGACAGCTCAGAGTTTGCCAGTATAAAATAAACATCAATATTGGTATTAAAGAAATTCCAAAGCATTGGAGGTGAATACAGCATATTAGATGAAATGTAAATGGTAATTCAGACTAGCTAAGTTATCATTTTTAGGAGCTAGCAATTGAGAGTTCTACCAAAAAATATGAATAATAATTCACATAATACGTAATTACATAGGATGATTGCTGAATTACATCACTATATTGCACCGGGTACCAAAGAGGTAAGCCGTTATAAATTAATTTTTCCAGCTGGAAAGTTTTTGAAACCTGTCTTCGAAGGGCGGCTTTGAGGGTGAAGGGTCTCCAGGTAATTATACTAATATAAAATTTATTAGGAGCGTAAGTTCATTAGAGTATAAACAAGACCTTATAAATCACATGTTGGAGGCCACAGTTAATTACGACCAAGGAGGTAATCACTGGACAGTCCTTCCCGGACAAACTTCAGGGTGGCGACACAGGTAACGAACGAAGGCTCGTAAAATATTACCCCGCCATCACGTAGTAACTTTGAACTTCCTCCTTTCCCGTCACTGTAACGGATTACGGAGTATGTGGTCTTACTCTCTCAGGCCAATAGCATCGTAATGTTTATATTCGTTTAGTGTTCATCATCCTATGGTTACCAAAATACAGAGCAGCATTAAGAAGGAAACAGTAGACCATTCTATAATTTCAATCAATCGGATACTGATAACATGTGCCCGTGTAAATCCAATTAGTTCTGTTCAAACGTAATCAGTTTCAAGTGACAAAATTTGTCCGCGTAGAAATATTTATCCAACGTTACCTTTAATAACACCAGGAACGTTGTGGATATAAAGATGTAATACTTATACGAGTTGATTTGATGACGATAAGTGGACAAAATAATTTTAATGATAAGCAAGAAAAGTTGTAATGAAATGAGAAACTTTAATTCTGTTTCTGTTCTGCGTATAATAAACTGTAATGTAAATTTGCATTTATGTACATGTAATTGCTCTTGTTACAGGCACAGAAAGAACGGAAGAAAAACAAAAGAAAGACTTGATGGAGTTGATTTAAAAAGCCATTTGGAATTAATTTTATCGAAAGTGATACGCGGTTCGTTCAACATGTGATTTCAATTAAAGACCGTCAGTAGAAGCTTTGTGTGTATGAGAAGATCCCGCGTTTAAGAAACTCGCTACGAATAACTCATAACTCCTCCGGAAGATAGCAGCACATAGCGGATCGTCATAAACTGTTCAGAATTTTGTTCCAGTTCTGCCTACGTGCTTGGAAGACACTTGTAATAGTTTTAAAACTGATTTGCGATGAAAATAAATCATTTCCGACAATCATTTCATTGAAATGGATTATAGAGAATATAATCCCAAATTTTAAGGCGACTGTAGATTTCATTATTCTGCAAATGTACAACTTAAAATTTTAATGGAGTTCCACTTATTAATTCAATTTCAATATCAAATAAAGTATGCAATATTCAAGTAAATTAACATATCAGAAACTTTATTGAGTATTTGCCTTTAAGGGCGTTTATAGACACCCAAAAACGTTAAGAGAATCGCACCAAGTCTTCATTACATTTCCATAATTGTATTTCATAATAAAGTAACTTTAAAATGAAAATTTTTTGTCTGTTTTGAAAATTAATAAGAAAGTTGGCTAAATACAGACAAAAAAGTGTTGATATAAATACCACACTAATTTTGTCTGCATTTAGCTATATTTCTTATTATTAAAATATAACGTTGTTCTAAGAATTTTAAAGTTTTTTAAAAAAATTTTAAACATAATATTGAGGGTCGTTTTGAAAATTGAACGTATAGCCTACTAGAGTTTCTTTCTTATCATCCTCTTAACCAAAATAGAGTTATGCTATACAATCCTGTAAATAGAGTTATATTACTTTCTAACTGCAAGTTCCGTTAACACAACAAATATCAATGTCCGAAACATGATAATTTATATTTAGTGCCCTTTAAATTTAATGGATTTTTTTTTAGGGCAATAGGCTACATGAGGGTAATCCACTTAGGGCAACTCCCCTTTAATAGCATAGGAAGGGATTTGAAAGGGGGGATGTGGAAGGGTAGAGGAAGGTAGCCAAGGGTTAACTAGGACCCCCGGGCTATATTTTAAGGATTTTTTTTTTTTTTTTTTTTAGGGCAACAGGCTACATGAGGGTGATCCACATTGGGGGTTTTTTTTTTAGGGCAACAGGCTACATGAGGGTGATCCACATTGGGAAACTCCCCTTTAATAGCATAGGAAGGGATTAGAAAGGGGGGATGCGGAAGGGTAGAGGAAGGTAGCCAAGGGTTACTAGGGCCCCCGGGCTATGGTTTAAGGATCCTACCCGGCATTCGCCTAAAGAAATGCAGGGAAAACCCTAGAAAAACCTGCATCGGGTAGGTCGGGCATTTGGTACTTGTCCCACGCCCTTCCGATGACGGGAGAGGAGTTTGCTGTGAGGACGCAGCATTCCATTCTCCGTGCCTCGACCAGTTTAGGAGGCAGCTGGCCGACTATTCCAATAGGAATAGCGGACAACTCTTGCCGTATGCCCAAGGTCTGCGACCCCGGAACATACACCTCTCAAAACAAACCGAGGTGCCTCGGCATGTGGGAACCTTAGTTCAAAAAGACCAGAGAGATGTGAGAGCATCCCCCAATTTTTTTTTTTTTTTTTTTATTTTTTATTTTTTTTTAGGGCAACAGGCTACATGAGGGTGATCCACATTGAGCAACTCCCCTTTAATAGCATAGGAAGGGATTTTAAAGGGGGGATGCGGAAGGATTTTTTTTTTATTTTTTTTAGGGCAACAGGCTACATGAGGGTGATCCACATTGGGCAACTCCCCTTTAATAGCATAGGAAGGGATTAGAAAGGGGGGATGCGGAAGGGTAGAGGAAGGTAGCCAAGGGTTAACTAGGGCCCCCGGGCTATGGTTTAAGGATCCTACCCGGCATTCGCCTAAATAAATGCAGGGAAAACCCTAGAAAAACCTGCATCGGGTAGGTCGGGCATTGGGTACTTGTCCCACGCCCTTCCGATAGCGGGAGAGGAGTTTGCTGTGGGGACGCAGCATTCCCTTCTCCGTGCCTCGACCAGTTTAGGAGGCAGCTGGCCGACTATTCCAATAGAAATAGCGGACAACTCTTGCCGTATGCCCAAGGTCTGCGACCCCGGAACATACACCTCTCAAAACAGACCGAGGTGCCTCGGCATGTGGGAACCTTAGTTCAAAAAAACCAGAGAGGTGTGAGAGCATCCCCAAAGGTAGCCCCCGCCAGAGCTCTCTGGGAAGGTTCACCTGCGAGAAATCCTCTCGCAGGCTTCCTTGGAATTAGAAGATACAATACCCGACTGCGAGTTTTTCTCGTTCTACCTTACCTCATAATTTTAAATCATAAGTTCGTCCAAATTTTTCAAGAATTTCGAATATCAATTATTTAGAGATCTACTAACAAACTTTCCTTCTTGATAAAAAAAATCACAAGGACCTACTTGACACCTGAAGAAAACATTCTGATTGTAATTCCTGTTATGATGGGAAAACTAAACGTTCACTTAATATAGCCGTATTAAGGAACATTGTCGAATTTCGAACTTCCCAATCTGCAGTCTCCAAAATATAACCAATTCGAAACATTCATTTGATTGGAAAAATGCAATGATATTAGACGATAGCACCACGTACTATTCCATAATTATATCATTACTGCTTCATACTAATACAAAATACGACCTTCATACAGACAATATTTAGATACAAAAACAACAAATAAGTTTTAAATTAAAAGTGCCAGAGGTTACGACGCCTATTGCTGACTATTTCTAACGGCATTTTTAAATTTAAATTTTCTTTGTCGACAACTGCTTGTGTCGGTCTAGCATTAATAATAAGAAAGATAGACAAATACAGACAAAATAAGTGATAATAGAAATACCACACGACGTTTCTAATCAGTTCACAAAATTCAAAAACCTTTTTTGTCTGTGTTTGGCTATCTTTCTTATTATTATTATTAATATTATAACTAACAAACTATGAAATTCAACAATATTAATGATAGCTTAAATTTTACGCTAATCCCGCTTTGATTTTTCAATGTCATTGCGTTTAAGTAAGTTTTGCTTTACGTTTCTGTTTGTGTAGTATGTCGTTCTTACGGCTCTTCCTTTACTTTAATCACCTGATGAAAGCAACACGGATTGCAGAAACGATGTGAGGTATTTATTTAGCACCTATTTGTGTCTGTCATTTGGCTACTTATTTATCTAATTATTTTACTTTCAACATAAATGCTTAATATTTTAATTTGAATGTACAATGTTTTACGTACACTGTGCGTTTCAACAGTAATTTCAAAAAATTCTATTCATGAGCAAAATCAAGTACATAGTCAAATTGCTGCAGGCCGACAATATAATATAAATGTTACCTGTATTAAAATTTATTTGAAATATAAGTTTTAATGCAATTGCATTTATTTCATGTGCAATAAATATTGTGAAAAGCAATCTTAAAATAAATTAAAACAATTAAAATTGAAGTAGTCTAGTAATAAAATTTTTAATAGTTGCGGTAAGATCAGCTTATCAGAACTGTTTCCAGTACAGTTAAAAAGTTTAATTGTCTCCAAAAGTCATATCACAATAAAAATTAACCAAATCCAGAAGTAGTTTTGCTATTGAATTCAAATAGTTTGTTTTTTATATAAAATTACTAAAAATTACAAAAACTAGATTTCGTCTTCCTGGCTTACCGAATGTAAGCTGGTATTGTAAAACTCCATTTGTCTTGATGGTTCTTTTCCATTGTAGAATTAATTATACAGTTGAAAATGCAAGAATTTTCGGTTAGAAGTCCATGAGTGAATTTTTAAATTACAATATTTTTCAATGACTACGAGGCTGCCATTTTCACTATTCCAGTCCACAAAGGTCGTAAGCCATTAGTGGTCGTATTTGGTGTCCCATAAAAATTCCTGGATTAGTTTCGATTTATAATATAAGAGTTTTTATACATTGTTCTGAAAAAACCCATGGCGTCCAATTTAGATCGCATTTAAATAAATTCTTAAAGAAAACGGCGTGCCTTGCACTAAAAAATAAATGAACGCATCACTAGTTGATTATTGTTGCATCATGGGTATGTATTTTTTAGTGCAAATATACAGAAACATTTTACACATGTTTTAAACTTTTTAGACTACAAGTTTATAATGCAGTGGAACTTCTCATCTTTGCTGTCCCATTGACACAAATATTGAACAGTTTTTAGAGAAGACTTTATAATCAAAGTTGTTGAAATGAAAACCCACTGTTCAGTCTCAAAAATAATTTTTGTAAAACACATTCAAGGGTCCGTATTGATTTAGACTCTAGTCGGACGTATTCAACGTTATCTAAAGTAATAATTAAAGGACATAATACAATATACAATGGTTTAGCACAATTTAAATCTTTATCATTTTAATATATATCGTGTAATTATTAATTTAGATAATGATGAATATGAATTCCTAGAGTCGAAAGGTACATGGACCCTTCAATGTTCTTTACAAAGTTATTTTTGAGACTTTACAGTGCATTTTAATTCAAGCAAATATTTTAAAAAATAGTGTATCTTAATTGCATATATAAATAATACATCGTCCTATGTTTTTAAATGCATCTTGTATAATTCTGCTGTTAAAGTTACCTACGACAACTCAAGAAGGGAACGCCAAATACAATTTTAAAAGATGTAGCCACAGAGAACACATGGCCGATTGGGAAATTTTGATTACAGACTTGAATTCAGGAAACCACAATGCACTTAATACATCATTAAATATTCTGCGGGGGAAAAAAAATCACGATTGTAAATTTATTACATTTAAGTTGACGAAGTTAAAGGAAACCTTAATGGCTTCGTAAAATAATTACGACTCGTGAATATGTTTTCAACCATTTATCATTATTTTACGACCTCTACATGCAACATCTGTGGAAGCCCTCGGGAACTTCTACGGAAAATTATCCATAAACGTCCATAGATGTCATGTCAAGTGCGATACAGTTTTTCCGTTTTCGCCAGACCAAAAGAATATTTAATTATAAAATAAATTGAGCAGTTTATTAATGTTTCGTTATAGATGGTATTCTTTGACTAATAAGGGTATTTGTCAATTTGTTCATCATCAAGTACACGATCCTTTCGTCTTGTAGTAGTAAATTTATTGCCGAAAACATAGCAAAGAAAATTTCCAATCAATCGCCCTGGACCAGAACATACTATAAGTTTATAACTTTTTATGCCATTTGCATCTGCACAAAAAAATTTACGATAAACAGTCTGCTGTTAGGTTTTTGTAATACAATAAATACAGCGATTTGGCTAAAACTTTTTCTTCAGGAAAACATGGTTACAGTTATCTGCCAAGTTTCTTCAAGAACTTTTCATAAATTGGGCATTCTTCACCTTACAGACCCGTACATAGAATTACCAATGCTAGTTTGTTATAAGTAATAATCAACCAAATTTTAAAATAAGAAACAAAATCAACTTATAAAAAAAGCTGGCAAATCACTAATTACACAGACAGGTGTCTACTCTACTGGTATTAATAGATTTCACAAGCTCCCAAACAACATTAAACAATTAAAGTATAGTAAAACTAAATTCAAAAATAACTATCCAAGTTTTTACTTGGCCACTCCTATTCGATTAATGAATCTTTAGAATTGGATTTATTTTAAAATATACCTCCTGTTGAAAATATGTTTATAAATTGTTATTTCATTTGTACCATATAATAGGGTCTTATTCATTTCGGGAAACATTCCACACCCTTGAAGCCCTGCTTCTATGTAAGATCTACGGAATATGACCTAATAATACGGAAACTTACGCGCTGATTTCAAGTCTACAATTGAAAACGAGGAAGAGGTTGAACGTCAAATTTGCGGAGATGGGAAAGTAGCAAAAGTTTCTAAACGCCAAGACGTCATCAGAGTATCAGAGGGCAGTTTTATGGTTATTATAAAAATTTGATGTATGCAATGGAATCATATTGAATGTAATCAAAGAACACCTCAGAAAAGCAACCCAAAAAATAAAATCTAAGTTAGTATAGTATAGATTTAGATAATATTGCGTTGACCCTATAGAGAAGTTGGAATGAGTCATGATTTGAATATAACTACAATAGTATCATGTAATGCATGATATTTTATTTTAAATTGGATATATTTTAATATTAAACTAATTCTGCCAGTTTATTAATTGTATAGGAGTAGTTAAGAAAAAAATTGGTTAGTCTTTTTTGAATTTCATTTTATTACCCTTTAATCGTCTAGTGTTGTGTGGAAGCCTGTTAAATATAGTAATACAATTCTAATGGACTCCTTTCTGTGTAATTGATGGTTACTTACCCTGTTTGTAAAAGTTCTTGTATGACCTAGTTGGTCATGATTAGGTGTATTTTACATCTCACAAACAACAATCATAGTATGTGCTGGCATGTAACAGAAAGAATTCCCAATTTCTTGAAGAGACCTCTGCAAGATGCATTTCAGGAAACTTATATATAAAGTCAAACAACTTTTTTTTCTGAAGAATATAGATTTTTATATTTGATATAATCAGAAAATTATGATTTGATCAATAAATAAACAATTAAGCGATTATGTCCGAAAAATGTATTAATTAATTTAATCAAAAAATCTGTTCACAAAACGTCTCGTCGTTTGTAATAAACACTATAATTTAGTAAAAATGACCCCCGTTTGGAGCATAAATGTTGTAAACAAAATATAAAAGGGAAATATATCTCAGGGGTCGCCTACGGGCCTCCAATAAAAAAAAATAGGAATTCGCAAAATGAATACAGAGTACTATAGAATTTTTTGCAATAAAAATCAAATTCTTATTTTTTTATCCTCAACTAAAACAAAACAAATGCATTGGACCATCAAAGTTGGTTCCCAAGCGGTCCAACACCCTTCAACGGGTCCACGTTACTTCGTGGTTCGTTAATGTTCACAACAAACTCACCACCCTAAATTAAGCACCCTTCTCCACTTTGCTACAGCAAGCTGCATTGCCCAGTGCCACCACAGGTGGTGTGGAGATCGGATTTGTTGGCAGAGCTATCATAGATAGACGGCATTACCTGAGTTTACCATCTCCCAGGGCCTTTTACCAACCTTTGACAGGTCTGAATCTCGAGTGAGGTTCGCTATACTAAATCATAACAAAAAATACAAATTCGATCCACTGTAGCGCAGAAAATTGCTTAGAATCAGAATGATTTCAGACTCTAATAAAAAAAAATAACAACCAAAAGCAACGACGCACCCGGACAGAACGTCCAACTCGAGGCCACTCGGCCAAGCTTTTCCAGACACACGTAAACAAATCACGCGACTGCCCTACTGCCTTCGGGCAAACCTTCTCCACTACTTACTGCCTAGTGTTTGCTTCCTAAGGCTTTACTCCCCTTCCCTCGAGACACAGTTTGACCCCGCGTCAAACGTTCGTAATCATTGGGCTCTACGGAAATACATCGCCCGTATTGCCGAACTGAAGACAGAAAATACACAAAATAAATTCCTTCGTATTCTCTACAATATATATATATGCTAAATTAGACGGTTGTAACCGGTCGTGGCTCTAAAATTCATATTTCTTCTAATTTAGCATATTTGTAAAATATTAGCCGGTTAGCATATAAATGATTTAATGCACCATTGGCTACTTCTTATAACATCTCGTATCGTCACCAAACTTCAGAAAATTCATATTTCTTCTAATATATGTTAAATTTTGCATTTTGACATAATTCTGACAATATAAGTCTCAGCTTAATTTGGTTGCAAGTTTATTATGGGAATTTTCCAAATTAATTTAATATCTGCAGATAATCCTAATAATTTTGAACTATCAACTTACCAATTTTGATCATTTTGTGATCATATTTCTATAGAGTTAAGAGCCACATTTTTGTTTGAAATTCATCAAATGTATTTCTTCACCATTAATTGATAATCCATTAACTAAAAACCAGTGTAGTAAATGATGCACCATTGGCTACTTCTTATAACGTCTCGTATCGTCACCAAACTTCAGAACAGGAAGTCATAGTTTTTGGTAAGGCATTAAAGTATTGAACCAGATGCCGCCGGATCTATATAAAACTGAAGACAGTGATGTTAGTTTCGTTAATGAATGTGTTGATAGCTCCAATAAATCTAAGAGAACTTAAAAGAATTTCGTCAGTGATTTTTTCAGTCACATCTACGTCCAGCATGGGCTAAAAAGTCGAAAATAGTTTCGCTTTTAGCCCCTACTGGATGGTTGTTTGATTGATGTTTCAGTCGTGTGCGCAGAAGTGTTCCGTGAGTGGTACCACATTATTAAAGACATGCTTTCAGCGTGTCATGTGCGTTTTTATTAGACCAGGATGCCGCTTTAGGGGTAATGTGGAAGTATACATATCATTATGGCAATAACGTCAGCGGTATTTCACAAATCGTACACCTGATTAAATCCTCGTTTATTAATTCACTGCTACTGCCACCACTTCGTAATAAAAACACTCATTATTCTTTGAAAATAATTATAACGCCCATAATAAATTAATAATTCTCCACAAATATTTATATTTTGTGTTCATGACTAAATATCAATATGCAGGGAATTAAAAAAGGCTACACGGTACATTTAAATACCATATTTTTAAGCATGCATAACAGTTTCGGTCTAGACAATGTTCGTTAGCCAACTATTCGCTGGTTCCTGCCTTTATCACACCATGAATGATAGCCACTTCCTTCCGGATAAATTTTCACTAAATGGAGAATGAATGATTTCAGCTAATCGCATTTTGGTGGCTACTTTTACAGCAACAACTGAAATAATAAAATCACTTTACTATTAAATCTCATAACTTTTATACTACCTACAGAAAACCAATTTGAAAATTTTAGGGTTTCATAAGAACTATAGATATTTAATACACTTTAAAAATTTGGACGAACTTATGCCGTCATACTAATACACTTTTTTTCTTGATTATATAAACCGCAAGGATCCACTTGACATCATAGCAAACATTATGCAGTTTACAAAATCCCTTGTTCTAATTGTAATTCCTGCTACGTAGGGCAATCAAAACGTTCACTTAATACCCGTAACAAGGAACATGCATATTGTCTAATATCAAACTTCGCAGCGATAAACAATCTGTAGTCTCTAAGCATATTATCAATTCGAAACATCCATTTCATTGACAAAATGCCAGATTTTAGACGTCGACACCAAGTAATATTCCACAATTATATCAGAAACGCTTCATATTAAATCTAACACCACTGCAATAAACATAAACAGCTGATGCTATGAAACTCGACAATAGCTATGGTGTCTTATTGTTATGCTAGCCCTTCTTTGCTTTTACATTGTCGTTACGAGTTCGTCACTTGGATTGTGCAGTTGTGTCGTAACTCACGGATCTCGAGTTTTAAATCACCTGGCGAAAGGACAACGGTTGCAGAAACGTTGAGCGATATTTATATTATCACTTCATTTTGTGTGTTACTTGGCTATTTTATCTAAATAGTTTAATTTTAACACAGACGTATTATATTCTAATAAATTTAAATAATTTTTTTATTTCCATTGTTATTTTAAATTCAACAATACTCTCAACAGTTGTGAAAATATTTCGATCGCAACGTGTGTACAAATCGTATCTTAGAAATTTATATTCATCTACATTTCAAGTAATTAATTACAAGTAATGTTGTATGTTTACATAATTGAGTTACAAATTATCTTGTTTGTAAAAGAAAAATTATTGGAATTTTTAGATTACGAATTTATCATTTAATTGCTATTTACAATACCTGAAGAGGTCTGAAAAATTGGGGATTAAACGTATCTTTTTTATTATAATGTTTTAAACCAACCACTTTGGGCTTACCTCATATTGAGTAGATGACCAAATAATAAAATATTTATTCATTTATTGTTAATATCCGTGATTTAAAGACTCCCTTTAGCATGAAGGGATCTCTCTTAATTACGGAGATATATACAAACCCTTATGATTCCAATGACGCCAAAAAAGTGAGGTTGTTTCCTTAATTTAACATTTAAAAACCTTGAAAAATCTCTTGCACATATTCTTTTTGCAGTTGAAATGAGGTTTAAGTATAAATTTGCCTTCAAGGAAATTGGTGCTCAAAAATTTAATCGATGGAACTATTAGTTGATCAGTTTTATATTATTTGTGTTTGCATAATTTCGGGTTACGCAAGTAATGGAAACAGCGTGTTAAGAATTCTGGCCCTGGTTCGAAACACGAAGAAATATTATACAGAAGTTAAAATGAAAAAGTTTACGTCTGATTGAAAATAATGAATAAGAAAGATAACCGATACAGACATAAAAACGGTAATATAAATACCACACAAAGTTTCTGGGATCCTTGTGCAATTGTGTTTCTCTAGGCTCTTCTTAGCATCTGATGAAAGGCACATGGATCCCAGAAATGTTGTGTGGTACTTATATTACCCCATTTTTTTGTCTGTATCGGCTATCTTTCTTATTCATTATTACAGAAGGTTTGCTATCAGGAAAGCCTATCTTCTTCGATGAATTTTATTACTGCCTCATGATCTGAAATTTACAAATAACTTTTACATTTTTATCAGCAACCACTTACTTAAAACTATTATTTAAGAATTTTCCGTATTAACATTCAACTCTGGATCTTAAAATACACAAAGACCAAACTTTACCATATCCATTTGTATTTGGTATTATTTATACAGCCCATTTCATAACGTTGTGTGGTATTTATATGATCGCTTTTTTTGTCTGAATTGGCTATATTTCTTTTTCATTATACATTTTTCATTGAGGCCATTCAAATTTAATGTATTTAACCGTTCAATTTTTCATTTTAATTACTATACGAACAGCTAATATGTAAATATTTTATACAATTCTTAATATGTTTACTTATGGTGTGACTTGTGATTGATTTCTTCACGTTTTTATTTCGGAATCCTTTGTTAAACAGAACAGGAATGCCCTTTAATAATATTTGTCCTACAGTGATTCTCAAGTGCCTCTTTTCAAATTATAGTTTTAGTTAAAGATATGTATTTGTATCCTATTACCAGTATTGAAAAATACACACGAATGTTGAAAAGAAAGCTGTACTAAACATACGAGACGCGACTATGATGGATTAAACCAACACATAGGCAAGCTTCAGTAAACTAATTAAATTAAGACTTTATTAGTATTAAGGGTAGCGTATATTGTGATTGCATGTTGCGATGCATTTCCATATTAGCTATTCTGAAGAAAGGTTAACGCTTTCGTGCATGATTTATTGTTAAACTACATTTTTAAGTTGTATTTTTGTGAATACAATAAGGAAAAATAACCAAAAAATTATTAAATGTGAACAAAGGCAATTTGGCACATATTCAACATAAATATAATTAGGTCTGATTTATCAATAATTCACATTAATATGATAATTATTATTTTAGTGCAATTAGAATACCCTGAAAATGACGCTTAAATTTTCTTCCTTGAAAATAAATAAATAAATATTTTGAAGTTGACCGGCGGGTATAAAAATCTGGTAGCTAGGGTAGACATGTTTTAATATGTCCACGGATGGCAAAAATTTCACATTTCCTTAAGTGCATTTTGTTTCATATCTTTTATTTCATATATTATTATATTTTTATTAGTAATCAGATTACTAATGATCTTTTAGCTAATTTGCTAACATGTACAATTTAATAATAGGGTCTTGTACTGATGTGGAGAGGTAAGGGTTCAACAACGCCACCTCAGTTTTTATTGTAGTCTATTGGCCAGCATCTCTTCAGTCTTCGGTTGTTATTTCGTTGTAGTAACGGCTCTAGTTGTATATTGGGGTGGTATTGAAGTACAGTATGGTGTTTACTCTTTTTATCTTTGAAGACGTCTGCTACATATGGTGTATTGAGGTCAGTATGTAAACTGAAGTTGGATACATACCAGGGAGCATTTGTAATAGTGCGGAGTATTTTTGATTGTACTCGTTGCATGATAGCGATGTGAGACTTGGCTGCACATCCCCAGAGCTCTATTCCATACGTCCATATAGGTTTTATTACTGTTTTGTAAATGAGTAATTTGTTTTCTATTGATAATTTTGATTTTCGTCCAATCAGCCAGTTTAATAATTTAGTTTTTATTTCTATTTGCTTTTTCTTTTTATTGATGTGATCCCTCCATTTCAGCTTGGTGTCTGCATCACAAATTAGCTTTCTTAGAAACCAACAGACGCCTGTGGGATAATACTAAAAGTAACTGTACGTATGTTACACTATGCACTAAAGGGTTAAGGAGTTCAATAAAACGTTTAAAATGCTTTGAAAAATAACGATGCCATCAACCACTTCAATTTATAAAACAATGGAGTGTGCAATTTATGAATTTAGCTATTTATTACAATAAATAAATTGCTAATTACATAATGAAGTAGCCAATAAACAGACAAAATTAAGTTTCTGCAATTCTTGTTTCTTTCGCCAGGTGATTCAAAATCGTAATTGGTGTATCATACTCTTATATTTCATATTATGATTCATATATACTGGTTACTTTGAAACAAAAGCGGAATCATTTTTATTACATTTTCGAAAATTCGTTTTTCTTAATAACACTCAAGATTGTTTTTATCATCTTTCTGATCCAAGACTTTGATAATTATTATTCTCATATTTGGACCTATGCCGCCATCTGTCAGGCAGTTGATAAACTTCTGATGGTGACAGAAGCAATATTTTTCTAGCCTGATTACTATGAATCATTCAATTCCCGAAATGAACTGTTAGTGTCTGCTACTGTTTTTTATTTATCTAAAATAGATATTTTATGTTAATTGGAATAATAAAATGGAACCGGTTATTGAATTTGAAGAATGTCTGCGAGACTCTCCCAAATTTCGGTAAGTTATTTAATAATTTCGAAAATGTACCGCCCATTATCGTCTGAGAACTAAAATTATGTATCTTATCGTTAGGCACCGATAAAGTTTCTGTTTAAGAGTGTTTAGTTTATCTACTTTGGTTATCAGTATAGTATAGTGCACACGGTTATTGACATGAAATCTTCTAATTTTTCGAACTATTTTGCATATAAGGGAAAGATAATGAAAAGAATGTTGGTCTTACCATATTTATACAACACTCTGTATGTTCTTCCTATTTACACTATTTGTTTTAATAAATATTTTGCCAATACATTTTTCTATTCTGTTGCACTAACATTGGTTCTTTATTCACAGGGCCAAATTAGAAGAGCAAGAGGCTGATTTGGAGCAATTAGAACAGAGATTAGACAAGGTAACAGTTCTCTTTTGTAATTCTAGTCATGTTACACATTTATCACTGTCATTGGTAAAAAGCATATTTGAGTTTTATGGTAAATTAAGTTGTTCACAGTTATTAGTAATGATGTTCAGGTACAATATTTATCATTCATTAAAATTCTTATGCTAACCAATGTCAATTGTGTGCCTCATCCTAATTTGTTAATACTTCAAAATAACACCATGTGTACAAATGTTTCTAGTTTTAATTGAAGTTCATGTAGCTTTTAAGAAAAATTTGTTCTGTAACCTACAAAATTTGTTTTTGTAGAAACATTGTGTTACATCTAAACTACTCAACAAGTATAAAATTATTTACCATTGGTTTTGTTCAATAGAAAGAATTATAGGGTGTAGTTTGAACAACTGCCGTACAGACTCGTTGAATATGTCCCTGAAGAACTATAAGCACAAAATTATATGACATTGAAACAGTGAGGTTATGCTAATTACACTAATTCTATTCTGATTTGATTGTTATAACTTGTCATTGTACTAAAAATTAGGGTGGTTGAGCTTAATTTTTCTATTTGGTAGGACAAAATCTGAGATTTCCAGTGTAATATATTGTCACCCAAATAATTTTGTATGTGTCCCTATGCCTACCAAGTGATTGTGATTTATTGTAATTTATCAATGTGAAATTTAATGAAGCAAATGTTTGAAATAAACTACTGTGTATATTTTTATCACAGAAATTTTTGTGGTACCCTGAATACTGAAAGATAGGTCATGATTTGTTTCATGTAGTAACATATAAAAGTAAAGCTCATTAATGATTATGATATGGTGATGTGAACATATTTTATTGTAAAGTAAACAAAATTTTCCCAAACATGACCCTCGAATGAATATTTTTCCAAAAAATTTTTGTATGATTCTGTCATTGAAATTTGAGTATAGTTCAACTTAAAAGAAATTGTGAGCCATTTAAGTGATTTAAAAGTAATTTAATTAAGTGCTTATGGAACCTTCAACTTGCATTAAACTTCATCCAAACATAATCCAAAGTCAAAGCAAACCAATGATAGCAATTAGTTTGTTTAAAAAATATTGGAAAATCAATTTTAAAGAGTACTAAAATATAATCTCCGAGTATATTGCAAGATTAGTGATTGACCTAGCACATATTCTGTTATTCATAAATTATTATCTATTTATTATTCATAATTTATTACCATTATTTGTAACATGTAGAGGGTTGTACTCTTTTGAAAAAAAAATGTAGATTTATTTTATTTTTCTTCTTGTTAAAAGATTGTATAGTGGAATGCTTTTGTTTGCTTGATTTGAAAGGATTAGTTTGACATGTTTATGCCAGAGAGTTTCTTTTTCAGGTACTCAAAATGTGTGGCTTAATGATAGATGTTGGGAAGAATTATGTTGCACAACAAAGGTAAGAATAATATTTTATCTTTCAAAAATAAATATGACAATTATTTATTTTAATTTTTATCAAATAATAATCCAAATTTCACGCATGCATGTACACAGACGTGGAATGAGAGACAGTGATTTACAGGTTTACCTTAAATTGAAAGTGTCACCATGTTGGACAGGAAGGAGCACTTCAATTATTTGGAAGCAATAATGAGCAAGTAAAGATGTGTTCAAGTAATTCATGTGGAAATGAAAGGGGATTGGCTAAAATGGCTTATCATAAATTGTGAGCTGGTGTTGTCATGTCAGACAGGACCAAATTGCATGCTGGCCTATAACTAAGAGTGATATGACATTTTCAAAATATTTTATATTGAAAGGAAAGAGATATAATTTCTTGATTACTTTAAATTAAGGCTGAAGAGTATGGAGTATAGGTCGAAGAATATAGAATTTTTGGAGGCTTAAGTCTCTGTCAGGACACAGTACAGCACCACAAATTTATGTGATCAGTAAAGAATTATGGCTTATCCGGGTGTCTCTTAAATAGATAATTGTTCACATTACAACTTTCATTTTTTACTGTGAGGTTAAGTAATTTAATACATTTGGATGTTTTTTCCTGTGCAAACCAATTGTGATGGCTCACTAGATACTAAAGAAGGAGATATCACTCTCCAAAATGTCATTTTCTCTAATCTCAATGTATCTACCTACCCTTTTTAACATAAAGGTAAAAAACTGTCATTATTTCTTATCCAAATCAAATATTTGACTATCTAAAAATTATTCCAATTATCTTTTTGTATTATTATTTGATTATCTTCCCTATTTCAGCTATTTTGCCCACAGTCTATGGGACCTTAGCACATACTTTAAAGAAGATGTGGATGTAATGACGTGTCTCAACAAACTAATACATGCTCTACAAGAAATGAACAAATTTCACACCATATTGTTAGATCAAGCATCACGTACTGTCTTAAAGAATCTCACTTCATTCGTGAAGGGGTAAGTATTAAGAACGTTAATAATTCACTCAAATTAGTAAAGTAGTAATTTTTGAAAGAATTATTTATATATCTTTGTTGTATACTTAAATATTGTGAGGTGACCATTAAATAATTATACTATTTAAAATATATACTTTTATAAAAACAAATCATTTTCATGTTCAAAAATATTTACTATGAATATACTCATTAATTCAAAGACATATAAAATTATATTTATCTAGCATAGGTGTGTAGTGCTTTTATCTTTGTATGAATTTACAGAGACATAAAAAGTGTGAAAGAATCAAAACACTACTTTGAAAAGATCTCTGTGGATTTGGACACAGCACTTTCTAGAAATTCGCAAGCTCCACGCAATAAACCACTTGAAGCTGAGGAGACTCAAAATTTACTCAGTGCAACACGATCTTGCTTTCGTCATACAGCATTAGACTATGTGCATAGTATTAGTTTACTGCAGGCCAAAAAGAGGCATGAAGTGCTTGGGACAGTAAGTACATTTACTGTATTTTTTTTTTACATAAAATAAACAAAATGTTTTCATTGCTTTTCATCTTAAACTCAAAATAAAAATTCTTCTTTTATTGCTAATAGTTTGGCACATTTTAATATCATTGTTATGATAGCACTTTGCAGCCTTGAGAACCTTGGCAGTTCAATCACAAATCAAGCACTTTATATTAAAAAACATATATATGTCCTGCATCCTAACGCTAAATGAAAATACCTATTCTTAAATGTATTTATAACCACTGTCAAAAACTCATTTCCCAATTGCTGCTCATACCAACAACACAACATCAACAAATACAATTCTTGTGTTTCAACCCGGGCCAATGTTTGATTCAACAACATTTCAACACCAAGCTCCACCATCATCATCAGGTTGACTTTGATGCTGAGACTGTAGCACCACTGCTTTCTTGACATGTGGAGGCCATACATCACTCAAATTTGGCAGTATACTGACAAAACACAATGTAATGACAGCTGTTAAGTCACAAATGATGGTGATGACAGTGAAAGAGAAAATTAGTTTAAGAACCAGTGGAGTACATCAAATACCCTGCCTCTGCGGTCTCAAATACATTGGACAAACCATTTGCACCATAGAACAACAGTGCTTGAAACACTTTCATGAATGGGCGCAAAAAATATTTTGGTGGAACTAAAATCTTGTAGCAAACAAACACAGCATCATCACTGAAGCTATCAAATTGAGGACTTCAGATACTTTACTGAACCCTGATAGCAGATTCCAGCTCTTTAAAGTTAGGGATCCCCTTGTATCAACTATAAAACGCCAAAATTTCCCACCAAGAAGCCCCAAAAGATTGAGGAAGCTGACCAATTGGCATGACTGGGTATAAGTACAAGGACGGTGAAGCTTGCCATCTAAACATTGTTAAATCAAACAATGGCCCATGTTGAAACCTGAGAATTGTATTTGGAACAAATTTGCTGGAAATCCTTTGTTCTGTAACATCAACTGTTTAATCAAATAATCATACGGTTCCTGGGAATCCCCACCCCCCCCATATGTCAAATGCTGAACTCCATATTTAGGAACTCATTCAGAGGCAGCCCAGTTCAAATCCTGGACTCAACATGCTCTAACCAATACCTTTTGTAGAAAGAGTTGTTGGGTCTCTACCTGGGTACAACAGGGATTAACATACAATATTTGGATGACTAACAGCTGTCATCTTCCTCACTTTACCTAGAAAATGACGATAGAGCTGTTAGTTGTCAAAACATGTATCAGTGATTAACACACAGTGTTTCAATAACTAATAGCTCTGTCCTCATATTCCACACTTCACCTGAAAGATGACAACAGAGCTGTTGGTCATCAAAATATTGTTTGTTAATCACGGTTGTTCCTGGATGGAAACCCAAGAGTTCTTTCTACAGCAACTACACCAGGAAAACCTTTGATCTTTGAAATACTTTTTTACTATACGTCATATATACTTCCTTCTTTTACCTTCTAACTCTATGCACAAGTATCCTATTCTCTCATGTATACCACTCTGCTGTATTTGGCTAGTGACACATATTGCAATTGCAGCTGAAAATCTCATGCTACATACAGATTTGTTGACAACTTATGCTTGTTTAGAATTGTACCAAATCTAGATAATTAACAAAGAGATTAAAATGATACTGATATATATTTGAAGTTTACACTACATTACAAGATAAACAATCTCAGCCGTGTTTGTTGGAATATTATTGACTGTAAATTAGATTAGAATTAGGTAATTTGCCACAAATATATACATACAATAAATAATAATATGCAAATACACTTGTGTGATTGCAGTGATTATCCACCTCCACTTCAAAATGAGTTTGTTAACGCTTATCTTTCTTGATTATAATTTTATGTCTCTCTTTTTAAATATTAATAATAAACTTCAACTTAACAGACTTTCTTTTATAACACAATTTTATTTAACAATAAAATTTGGTACTGATTAGTACCTTTGTCAGGTCGTGGGTGATATTAGAAATTCTTTGTGAACAAGATTACAAAATATTGAAATAAAACATGTTTAAATTTACAAATCATCATTGTCAAATTGTAAATATTATAGAATTTTTATTAAACATGTTTAATTTAACAATGATCATAGTTTATTACCATGATTATAAAGGTAATAATGTTTCCATATTAATCCCTTCCCCACCCACTTACTCCTGTGACGGCTGCATTTTCGGGGCCAATGCGGGTCAAAGGAGCATACACCCATGATATGTGGCTGGTTCCATTTAAATAAATGCTTTGTATAACCCTTGCAGACATGCTCTTGCAGTGCACCTGTGATATGTCTCCATGTTGAGACGTGCACCTATATATTTCTACTTTTCATACAGGAAAAACATATATATTTGAAAATAAATCATAATTTGCCAAAATGAGTTTTTTATTTCAAACAATAAATCGAACAAAAAATGTATAGCAGATCTACACTGCAATCTGATATAATCTAAAAATTTCTTAAGTATACTTATTTATATGGAATGCAACGTTTTTCTCCTGAAGGAGGCTAATCCCTCCTAAAATTTGAAGAACTTCCTTCTGTCCTGAGTGGCAGTGTCAAGCTTTAATTTCAGGTAAACCACCACCTTTCTCTCATTCCTTTCCATACAAATTATTTTAACCACTTTGACAAAGTCACATCCTTACTATATAAAGCAGTAAATGTAATGTTGTATTGTCAAAATAATTCAATTGGATAGAAAAGAGGAATACACCCTAAAACTCTGCTACTTAAGCTGGGTTGTCAACCCTGTGGTAGGAACAGGTGCTATGTCTGCCCTATCTAATGTGACATTGTCAAGTAAATAGGAAGACAGATCAGCTGACTTACCTTAAATTGCCAGTTGGCATAGTTAGGCTGGAAATAAATAATATGTCTGTCAAAATTTTGAGGGTGTAGCCATATGAAACCAAAGGTTGATCTTCTAATTTTCGGAGGTTCTCAGCCTCCTCCTTCCGGAAGGAGGGTTACACCATTACATGCACCAGCCGGCTATCTCTCTTTCCTTTCCATACCAATATCACAATTATATTTGACAATGTCAGATCCTTACTAATTATATATATATATATATATATATATATATATATATATATATGTATGTATGATAATTTGAACTGTTTTGTGCCTAACTGGTGACACCAGCCCTCCATTTCTGATAAGCCTCATATTGTCTCTTGCTCTCCTGCCCATTCAATTATATTTCTAATTATTTAAGTTACCAAAAAAATAATATTCTGTTTATAAAGTAAATTGAGATGTTCAGCTAGTGAGAATACTAATTTTTTTCAGCTCCTCTCTTACATGCATGCTTGCAGTACCTTTTTTCACCAGGGCTCAGACCTCTGTCAAGACTTGGATCCATTCTTCAAGAAGTTGGCTGAAGATGTAATTATTAAATGCATTTTTTCTTAATAAAAATAGGAAATATATTATTTTTAAATTTATGGTGATGTATGAATATTTCCATTGTTTTGTTGTCACATTCTTAGATATAGTAAAGTTTCATTATTGTCATTCTACAATATACTTGACAACAGGTTGGAACTATGAGAACACAAAGCTCTAAATTAGAGAAGGAAATGGAAAACCGTCACACATATGTTACAACTGCAGATTTTGTTCAACCTCCTGAAAAGAATGGTGTAAAACCACGTATGGAAGGTTATCTATTTAAACGGACTTCAAATGCCTTCAAAACTTGGAATAGACGATGGTTCACATTACATGATAATAAGCTGGTGTATCGCAAACGAACTGGTATGAATCAGATACGTAATAGCACTTAATATATTTCTTCTGTTTAATACAAATGATATAGAATATTTTCTTTCAGGTGAAGAGAATGTAACTGTGATGGAGGAAGACTTAAGGCTATGCTCTGTGAAACCTGTTTTGGAAGGCGAACGACGATTCTGCTTTGAAGTGTTATCTCCTGCCAAGTATGTAAATCATCATCTAGAACATCTTCTATGTTATAACAATCTTACTAAGCCTAATAATTAATCATTTTCTCTTGTTAGGGTTTGTAAGAACTATGTCTGGATTACAGATATGTATATAAAGTAAGGCAGTCGTATTTTCATGATTTTACTATTTGAAAGACAGAGATAAAGTTGTAGACCATGATTAGAGAGAACTCTAGTAAATATTTGGGAAGTTACCTTCAGTTTTAGCAGGTAGGTTTTCTCCCTATGTCAGTCGAGCGTGCATAAGTAAAATATTTACAAAATTGAGTATTAATTATACCAATAGATCAGAACTTTTAAAACCAGTCAAAAATACATGTCGCAATGTATACAGGATATAAAAATATGCAGTTGATCAATATCTCCCAGAAGTATTAAGAATGTGTCATATGCACCAGACAAAATGTGAAAAGGAGTAAATATCTTGGATGAAAATGAATCTTAGTAGATCTTAATTTAGCCATGTAATCAATAGCAAATATATATTGTAATGCCCAGTTAAGAAGGACAAATTTTGTTCTTATTTCTTCAGATTTGTTTACCAACTCAGACTGGGGATTCTTGAGTGGTTTGTATATATATAAAAAAGATAATAATAAAATTATGGATAAGCGGCTCTTATAGAAGGGGAGGACTATAATTTGATGTTTAGCGGCTCTCAGAGCTCATGGTTTTGACAGACATCGGGACGAAACCCTAAAGGCATAATGACAGAAGTTTTGTGGACATACAATTATATTAAAAGGAAATGTTTAATTTAATTGTATTGAGTGGCGTTCGGAACATGAGAAAGCCAACTGTTGGTATTTGTTTGGTGAACTTGGAAACTCAAAAACTGTGGGAAAAAAGGAATATTCTGGAGAGGGGGAAGTGCATAGAAAAGTTAGTGTGGAGTCAGAGTTGGGAGGAGATGGACGTAGAGTGTGGTGCCAGAATCTGAACGAGAAAGACATAGGAGTTGAAATGTAGACTGCAAATGAGGAGGACTTGGAGGCGGTGATAAACATTCGGTCAAATATTCAATTTGACTGTGCCTAAAAATAAAATAAACATTTTAGTCCATACAAGCTGTCAGGAGTCGGGATATCAAAACGGATAAAGTGAACGTGTCTGAGGCGTGTGTAAAAGTCTGTGCACAGAAGGACATTGTAGATTAAAGTGCATTCCTGAAAAATGCAAATAAAATTGTAAGTAGACATTCAGTAATAAATTCTGTAAATTGTTAAATAAGGGTAATCAGTCAAATTTCGTTTTCATTTTATTTAATTGCATTGTTTAAATTGTAAATTTTAGTTTTTAGTTTCCTTATCAACCCAGTAAAGACCCTGGGGTACAGAGTCTGATTTTTAAAATGTAACTGGATTATTAGTGTAATTTAATTGTTGAGGTAAAAGGATATAAAAAATATACAGAGATTTTCTTTAGTTGTATTCTTGATTAATAAAATTGTTTTGTTTAATAAAATTTAATAACTTGTTTAATCTAAATTCCTATAACAATAATTATCAACAAGAGGGGTATTACAATATATATATATATATATATATATATATATATAATATATATTGTAATAATTAAAAGGAAGCCTTTAATTAATTTAAAGAATTAAATGAATTTATTTCATGTGAAGCACCATTTATGTAATAATTAAATGAAAATGAAAAACTTATTAACAAACGAAATATTTATATTTTATTTTGGGGCAATAAAGATAATTACAACAAAATTTGAGATCTTTCTCTCAGGGCCTCTACTGGGTTTGATAATGGACACTACAAATTGATTTTAAAATCTTATTAACAAACAGTTCACATTTACCTAAACAATATGTCGATAGAAAGAAATTAAAAAGAAAAGAAATGAACTTTGATTGACAATTAAAAGAGAAGGATGGTACCAGCTGGTACCATAATTCCTTTTGGTTTCGGATGTACACTATTGCAAACTTTTACACTGATTCTAAAATGTCGACTCACAGATTTTACACTATTAAAGTCAAAATTGATAGGCTCACAGGAACTCGGATGATCCTCCTGAATGTCAGCTATCTGATGTCTGCTCGCCTTACCGGAACCCTATGATTCGTAGATTTATTAGTCTTTTACCGCTTTGGACTTAAACTGCAACTTTACTATTCTGGCTGGCTGTAGACGTAAACTGCTTTTACTGATATTTATGATGTAATACTTCAGTGAATCTTTTTACTTTGTCTTAAATTCACAACTTTGTTTAATAATACATAAACAACGGCTAGTCTCTGCTCTAGTATTATTTGTATCGTCCTCTGAAATTTCCTGCCACCAACTAACAGTTATATTACTTGTTCTGTTCCTCACAATGTTTTTCCGCAAACTGAACTAGTGCTCCCGAGTTTTAGCGCTCATACGCAGTTTTTGACTTTTCAACAAAGCAAAGCGAGTTCGCTTTTCCATTGTCACTTTGTTCGATCAGACCGCTATAATGGATTTCTCAAACAATTCATATATATATATATATATAATGTAGTAATTAAAAGGGCAATTAATAATAAATAATTAAGAGAACTGTTGAACTAGAATTGATTTATTGATGAACACAGATTAAACACAAGGATGGTCAATAATCGAGCCCTAAGGTGTTGTAGACTTGGCATGCTGAGATGGAGGTACAAGTTAGTTGGTGATGGAATTTAGTCTAGGACAGAACAAAAGTTAAAATTTGAGCAGAGACTATACTCTGTTAATGCATTATTAAAAGTATTGGAGAACATAGAGCAGCAGTAAAGTAAAATATTCATGAAAATTTTGCATACGTAAATATTGCAAAGCAATAGCTGTTTTCGTCCAGATTGAACTTTACCAAAATCAGCACGTAGGAGTTGTACCGTGATCGCATTGACGAATTTGTTGCGGAACAGCGCAGCATTCGAGTTACAGATAATTTGCCAAATTGTCATGTAAAGTGTTAGATTCTGTGAAAAATAAGGCCTGTTGTAAAAATTAAAGTCAGGTTTAAATTGATTGCCTCGGTACCAACAAAACAGTAAGTTTAATTGAAAATTCAATAATTGTTTTTGTAAAGATAGTTGTCAGATTTCGTTTTTTTTAATATTGATTTGTAATAATTTCACAAGTGCACATTGGCACAGAAATTGGATTGTTTTAAAATCGATTAATAATATTCTTTATTTAAAAGGCCCAGATCAATATCTTGAGTTCAAGAGTAAAGTTGTTTGTGCATAATGATTGTCGTAAAAAAGCATTGAATATTTATTTGAAAATTTAAAAATTGTGAGTATTGAATAAATTAAGTGTTTGGTCAGTTTAATAGATTTCTGATTTGTTATCTTTTAATTTTAATTGATGCATTATTGTGGACACTTTTTTATTTTAAACATAATTGCATTGTAAATACCACGAAAATTGGCTTCACCAACGTGGGAGACTTTTCATTTAATTAAATTTTGTAGTTGATTACTACAATATATATATATAATTTATACACACACACACACTACGTTAGAAACTTTAATTTGGAGACCAAGTTACATTGGATTTTGGACAATGAGGAAAGATAGAAATAGAATGGACAGGATGGGAAGAAATAATATGTCAAATTTTTTAGGGCCTGAGCCCCTTCAGAACAGTAAGTCCGAACTGTCTGCTGGCTTGACACGAATGATATGACATTATCAAAAAAAAAATATGCAAGATTGGTAATCAAAATGGATGCTCCTAATATTGTATTTATTCCTTAATTGATGCTCCTAATACTTCATTCCCTCTGCTCTATCCATTCCTCCTCTAAATAAATAACTATTTATCCATAAGACTGTCTATATTTGCCTGGTCAGGAACTTCACCCATTGGCCGAGATGGTTAAGGCGTCCGTGTACTGAGCAGATCATGCAGGTTCAAATCCTGCTGGGGTCAAATATTTTCAGTCTTTCCTCCGTCTTACTTTTTTCTCCCTTCCTTCTCCCTCCTTTGAACATATGCTTTTCTATGTGCGTGATTCTACGCCTGAGCATATGAATTCACATAAAGCGTAATCCTCCTATTTCTCCTGTTTATTTCTATCCTTCCTCACTATCCAAGTTTGAATGTGACTTCATTGCCAAATTAGTTCCTATTCCTTAATGGATGCTCCTAATATCAATTGAGGAAAATGTGACAAGATCAAATTTAATAATGCATTTGGATAGGAAAAAGAGACAGCGAAATCAACTAACCCCAAAATAAAAACTTACTGCCCTTGCAGAAAATTCTCAACCTATTCTATCGAGCTCCACACTCCAAAAACATTCTTGAAGACCGACCTTCCACCTGCTCCCAGAAATCCACAAACCTGGGGTCCTGGGCCCCCACCTAAAGGATTTCTGCTTTGGTGGATGAATCCCTACAACTTCACTTCACCAGTTGTCACCTTAAACATACTAAACACTGTCTCCCACATAGTTTAGCCTTTAGGGGAGCTCAAATTGGTTCTACTTGGAACAGTCTAGTCACCTACACTAAACTGATCCTCAATGATTTCATAAATAGAAAATACCCTACTCCAAAAAAAAATATTCTGTGCACTATCCACTGTTCAACTACCCAAACCCATCCTTGATCAACACAAGAAATATAGTCCACCTCTAACCACAACCTACTTTCCAGGACTACAAAAACTCTACTGCTTTCTCCTCCTCGAGTACACAGCACCCTCTCAACCTCCACAATATCCTTGTCCATCCTTTTAGACCCCAAAACTCTCCTCAACCTCACGGCAGGAATAGGTGCTATGTCTGTCGTAACCGCCAGCCTACTACAATCCTCCACAAATACACACTCACAAAATCAAAGAAAACATTGTGCACCTCTCCTCCCACATCATCAACAAATTAAGTGAAAATTCTTTCCTGCTTTCTGTATCTGGAAAACCAAACGACCCCTCCCCAAACACATTGCTAACCACGGTAGCACTGTCAAATGACCCAAAACTAAAATTTCCAATACCTGCTCTTGCATAAAGTCACAACTCTTAACGATTTCAACCTCCTTAAAGCTCATTGGATGCTGAACTCCATCTTTGAGAACTCTTTCCAGCACATCTTACAGTATAGGCAAAGATGTAGACTCAACACCCTTTAATAATAATATTATAATTGTCACTGTTGCAGTAGTTATAATATTATGTTTATGTATTTTTGCTGTTATTTTCCCATTGTTAGAAGCCTGAGAAGATTTTATTAATCATTTATTTTAAAATGAAAAATTTATGTTTGATTTAAAAATAATAATAAGAAAGACAGCCAAATACAAACAAAGGAAGTAATAATATAAATACCACACAACGCTGGAAACCTTGTTCCTTTCTTCAGGTGCAGAAAAGAAAACATACAAGACTAGAGAGAGGCACAACTGCACACATCAGTTGATGTACAAAATCTCTTGCTCTAATTGTAATTCATGCTACATAGGACAAATAACACGTTCCCTCCATACCCACCTGAATCAGGAACATATGTCTAATATCAAACTTCCCAACATATCAATTCAAAACATTTATTTGATTGGCAAAATGCTAAGATTTTAGACATTGACACCAGGTACAATTACTGACATATTAGAGATGCTTCACATTAAATCAAACATCACAGAAATTATTGTACAAACAGACACTATGAAACTCTACAAATACTATGATTCCTTATTGTTACGTTAAACCTTCTGCTTTCCCATTATCGCGTTTTTCTTCTCTTTTAGGTTTTGGCAACTGACTTGTGCAGTTGTGTCTCTCTAGACTCCAGAAACTTTATGTGGTATTTAAATTATCACTTCTTTTGTCTGCATTTGGATATTTTTCTTATTATCAATAGATATTTTATCAGAATACTAAGAATGGAGAAATTTAATTCCACAAGCAACTTGGACGACTTGGCAGACAGTATTTATGAAAATTTTAAGAAAATGTGCATCAGTTGGCGACACAACACTGAAAACAATTGATCTCTCTCTCTCTCTCTCTCTCTCTCTCTCTCTCTCTCTCTCTCTCTCTCTCTCTATATATATATATATATATATATATATATATATATATATATATATATATACAATATTGGGAGAATCCATTAAGGAATTGGAACTAATTTGGTGACAAAGTTACATTCAAACTTGGATAGTGAGGAAGGATAGAAATAAATAGGAGAAATAGGAGGATTGCGCTTTATGTGAATTCATATGCTTGGGTGAAGAATTACGCACATAGAAAAGCATATGTTCAAAGCAGAGAGAAGGATGGAAGAAGAAGGAAAGACTGAAAATATTTGACCCAGGTGGGACTTGAACCCACGTATTCTGCTCAGTACACGGGACGCCTTAAATATCTCAGCCACCGGGTCAAGTTCCTGACCAGGCAAATATAGATAGTCTTAGAGACTGTGGCTTACCTGAAAGTGAAGTGCTGTGTAGCCATAGGGAACCGAAGGTTCTTCTTCAAATTTTCGGAGGCTCTCGGCCTCCTCCTTCAGGATGGATTGGGCATGCAATGGTGTAACACTATACCCACTGAGCTGAAATGCAAAAATCCTATTTTATATTTAAAAATGCACATTTATTTCTGTAATAGAATTATGTTCATCGTTTGTGGTTGGAAGTAATGAAAAAATGCAATAACATTTTTGAATTCATACAATATCCGTGTTTAATATATATGTTCATTGTATATAATCATATTACTTACATTAAAATTATAATTCTCAAAATTCTCCATTGTATATAATTAAAGTCACTTAAATAGCCAAATTCTTAGTACCAAGAATTTTAACTCGACAGTGTATTAAATTTATTTGTTTTTGTTTTAAAAGTGCTTTTAATCAGTAGCATAGATTTGTTGATTGAAGTAAGAACAAACTTACATCTATCATAAAAGTGTGTGGGTTGGTGCCATACAGAAATAATGTTTATTGCCTTATTGGGTCTGTGGTTTTTGATTTTTAAATTCTTTAGGGCTTGTCATTGTTTTTTGATATCTCACCAGATGACCTATCTTGCCTGTCTCAATTGCTTCGGCAGTTGTTTAAATCATGAAGTAAAAAAAAACTGAGGCTTGTTCTTAATGTTCAAACTTATGAAATCTAAGTAAAAAGGCATGTCGGTAAATAATTCTTAAGATTGCAAACAACAGAGATATTGGATCTTTCAGATTCTTCCTTTGTTTGTGGCATATTATGAAATGATTCAGATTCATAATCCCATTCTAGATATAAGCTGTATCCTCATATTACCATACAGAAGCCACATGCTGCAAGCTGATTCGGAAGAAATGCTGCAATGCTGGATCTCTGCCATGCAGAAAGGAATAGGGGCTGCTCTTCAGCAGAGCCTAAGTCAAGATGGGAATGGCCATGATGGAGGAAATTCTGGTTCTGATTCGGTGCAGTCCCATTCACCAAGTGGTAGCTCAGCAAGTGATCTTCCGGATAAGTCATCCCCAGACAAGCCACGTAAAACTAGGTAAAGCAAATAAGTTTAGCATATTCAACATTTATTTTATTTTATTTTACTGTTATATAAAAAATCAATTACGTCTGTTTTTGTAAATAAAAAAGAAATAAAATTATTTAATGTATTATGTAAAATAATATACAAAACATGTGTTTTAAAGTTAGTGCTGTAACATTGAAACTATAGCAAATTAGGTGATTTTTATAAAAGTTGGATTGGTACTGAAAAATAGAGTCCCACAATTTGTCCTCGGCATAGTTTACCTTCTTCTTTTTTTTTTTACTTTCTTTTGTTAACTTATATTTGGAAAATATTCTGAAGACCTTTCAAGAAAATGGATACAGATTTATTTACATTTTACTAATGTGACATTAATAAAAAGCAACTGACATGTTAAAAAATATTGACTAATTTGACAGTATTATTGACCTTTCTTTGTCAGTTCTTAAACTATGTTTGTATCACAATTTTTTCTCGTCAATTTCTGTGCACAATGCTTGTGATGATTGCACAACACCTTTATATCAGCATCAATAAATTCTGTAATAACACACTTCTCAATTTTTACTTGGTGTTGGTTTTCTTACTACTTTTCTTGATTTTCAATTGCCACCAAAGCCTTCACTCAGTCTGTAATTGCTGACTGACTGTGTGTCAGACAAGCACCCTTCCAATGGAATTGGCATATATCTTTGAAATTGAAATAAACTAAAATATAATAAACAAATATGCTTTTAATTTGTGTTTTTATTTTCACACAAAAATTCTTACAATCTTCTATCTCTGTAACCTATGACCTTGTAACAGTGGTGAATGTCCTTTTTTATATTTTGGCTATGTATCTTCTCAAAATGATGCTAAACAGAATATTTATAACTCCAGTAAAAATGGTGGCATTATAATATACATTATATAATAACATCCCTATTTAAATGGATAGTTATCAGTTGAAAAATAGAAGGGCTATGAATTTTATTAAGCATATGGTTCAGAAGAACAGGCACGTAATGTTTTATTTATGTCCTTCACAATCGCTTTGTTTGTACACCTAAAAGGTCCTGTTTCAATGATATTTTATTAATAGTAAAAAGTTTATAAATTAAGACAGCATTGATATGAATGAATCATAAATGGCTTTTATTTGAATAAAATTATTTATTTATCATGTGTTGCTTCTAACATTATTTAAACATATAATATAAATTATATTTCAGAATTTGGGAACAGCTTTTAAAAATTCCTGGAAATGATATGTGTTGTGATTGTGGAAGCCCTAATCCTCATTGGGCTAGCATCAACCTTGGAATAACTCTGTGCATTGGTATGAATAATTCATTCAGTTGTTATATTTAACAATATTTAAGTTATTAAAATACATTATATTTATATTTCAGAATGCTCCGGAGTACACCGTAGTCTAGGTGTTCATTTCAGCAAAGTTAGATCTCTCACATTAGATGCTTGGGAACCAGAAATTCTTAAAGTTATGGCTGAGTTAGGAAATTCCATTGTTAACAGTATCTATGAGGCTTGTGTAAATCCTGAAATAAGCCGTGCAACATCAAGTTGCAATGAGTAAGTTGGTCGATCATAAGTTGGAGCCCTTCTTACTTTTTCCAAAATTTACTATCAATTATCACATTTGTTCAGCACAAATTTTATCATTTAATAAATTGTTCAATTTGTAATGAACTGTCATAGAACAGATGATGAATTTTACCTGATTTAAGATTTATTCCATTAATAGTTCAGGTAAATCCTTTTTAATGTAAACTTTAAAGTATTTTGCTTCACTTTCACATACTTTATAAAAATAATGATGTAATTCACTTCATTAATTGAAAATTGATTTTGTGAAAGTATTGATGCCAAACATAATGGTCATAACTTTTCCCCATACCATTATTGTATATGTAAATTTACAAACACCTCTTTTATCAGGTATATTGTAAAGTTAGATATTTTTTAATATTATTCTATTAATAAATTATACAATTTCTAGCTCTGTTCGTGAAACTTGGATTAAAACCAAATATGTTGAACGTCAGTTTGTGAAACAGTTGTCAGTACCATCATCACAACAGAATTCTCCTGATCACCGATCGTCTCGGTCCAGCCAACTGTCTGTTCGTAAATGGAGTGTTCGAAAACTAAGACTACGACCCCGCAGTCGTGACAGCAAAGGAAAATTGAATGCACAGCGCTCTGATGAAACTCTCCCGCGTGTTTTGGAACCAAATGATGAACCAACCTCTTTGATGAATGCTGAAGTATTGGCTTTTGGAAAGACTCTAGAGAAACAAACTTTAGATGGAAGTATTCAGTTGGATAGTGATCAGGATTCTACAGGGGGTGAAGAAGATGAGTTTATAGGTACTCTGCTTTTTGAATAAAGGAATGTTTTCTTATATTCATTATATGTTTTCTTATATTCATTATATGTTTTCTTATATTCATTATATGTTTTCTTATATTCATATTTATATATGTTCAGGTGAAGAGGATATTTCAAAACTGGATCCAAATCTATTATTATACAAGGCAGCAATGGCTCATAACTTGCCTGTTATGCTGAAGGCATTAGCTGTGGGTGCAGACAAACAGTGGATTAATATGGAAGACTTAGGACAGTCACCACTACATCAAGCAATACGCAGTGTAAGTTAATTCACATTTCACCTTGTCTATAATATTACATAATTATTAGGTTGACAAAACATTATTTAATTACATTTTCTTAGTCACTCATTTATTAGTTATATTATAAATATAGTTGTATTTTGTCTCGGGTTTAAAGTTTAATGTGTTATTAATTTTTAATATTTGATACTAATTTGTTATTTCATATTAATTTATTATGCATTAATAAAATAACTATGTCTCAGTTCACACTTAATCAAATCTTCAGTTCACATAAAATATACTAACACTCTACAATACCTCCACTTCATCAGTTATCTCTGTGACCAATCAACCTCTCCCTCTTGTTCAGCCTAGCCCCTAGGGGAGCTCATATTTGCTCCATCTGGTATAGTCTAGCCACCTACACCAATCAAATCTGCATTGCCCTTATAGATATGAAATACCCTATAGACCACCTCCACAAACAAAAATATATTACGTCCTATCCACTGTCAAGTACACAAATCCTTCCTTGACCAATATAAAAATTGTCGTCCACCCCTCATCACAATCTACTTCCCTGGACTACAAAAGCTCAACTACACTCTCCACCTGCCACAGCCTTGTCTTCAGATAACGTCCCAGCCTGTGCAACATCCTTGTCCACCCTTGTAGGCTGTGCCACCTTACACTCTCCATCATTGGAAACTCTTCTTCAAAAACTACTACAGTCTAGGCCAGTGTTTCCCATCCTTTTTCTTACCATGCCCAACCAAAGTCTTACTAATGCCTTCCTATGTAATAAATACTTATATTCATAAATTGAATTATTCCCTAAAGAAGCCTAATTACAACTTGCATGTCATGGTTCTTGAATAATAGTAATTCAAAACTCTGGAAATTTTTGAACTCTAGTTGAGCTCATTTTCGAATTGCGTGTGGGGCATGGGACCCATGTTGCGAAACACTGGTCTAGGCGAAGTCCTGGACTCAAAATCCCGTAACAACCACACTTTTACTTCTTACCTTCAACCTCTGCATGACTTTGTGTATGTGTATTTTTGTGTGTATATATACATGTTTGTGTATATGTGGGTATGTATGTCTTCCATTATTTTTCACTCATTTTCCATTGTTGTGACCTTTATTTTCTATATAGGTAAAATCAATGCTGAAACCATATCTGTGAGAAAAATAAAAGCATAAATCATAAAATTAATGTTGGCTTTGTTGGGTGTAGTTTTTGCTGGCCAACATCTGGCCTGCCTTAGTTTGAATTTGACTCTGTGTGGTCAGCTGACATGAGATGCACTCCTGTTCAGTCTTTATAAGGGGGCTTAGGTCTTTGAAAGTTTGACTTGATCATTGCTACACATCCTGCTGATGCCAACTATTGATTTACGGTAAGTCAGCTGCTCTCTATCTCTCTTGTCCTGCCCAGTTTGCTGTTACTGATGCTCAAATTGAGGTATATAAATGTGAGTAATGATGACATTGTCAGAATAATTAACACATATGATACATCCCATGTACATTCATGGTCAGTATTGACATACCAGAAATAAAAGCAAATAAGTGTGATTTATAGACTTAAGAGGTTGATTGTCTCATTTTCCCCTTGATTGAATTTTGTGCTTTGATCCATTTGTTCTCATTTAGACTTGATATTCAATGAGGGACTCTTTTGTTATGTGCAGCCATATCTATTGCCTGATTGTGCCACATCAATTATCTCTCTTGTCTGAAGAGACACTGATAAGTTAGAGCAATATTGTCTTGCAAAATTGAAATTACTTTACTGAAACAAATTTCCTACCATTTACGGTCCAAAATTTTGCTACTCTATTTTGCTCTTTATTTTCTATATAGGTAAAATCAATGCTGAAACCATATCTGTGAGAAAAATATAAATCATAAAATTAATGATAATTAATGTATTTTCATTTATTTGATAGGGTTCAGTAATGGCTTGTGAATTTTTACTACTTAATGGAGCTAAAATTAATATTCAAGATTCTTCAGGAAAAACTCCTCTGCACTTAGCTACTGATTTAGGTAAGATAAACTTAAAATGTGGTATGACAGAAAAATTAAATTCACCTTCACTTTACTTTAGTTATACATTGCTTTATATGAATTACTTATTAGAAGTGAGTCCTGTATATAAAAATGCTTATATAGTTCTCAGATTTTTTGATTTTTGAGTTATATGTAAATTGAAATTACTTTACTGAAACAAATAAAGATGTTATATTTGGTTAATTGAAATTAAAATATAAAATGTCTGTATTAAAAGTAAAAAATTAGAGAAGTAAGTAGATAAAACACAAATTAATAAATATTAAAACTTATTTCTGTCTGTTTTTGGTTACTTATATTTCTGATTATATTTGGTTACTGTTGGTTGAGTGTTCCATTGACAAGTTTTAAGGAAAAATATAGAAATAAAATAAAAAAATTGAGTGATGGAGGAATATTTGTTTGCTTTTAGGTGATAACACTAACCTGGATTCTTGTACACTGTGTGGGTCTTGTTCTGTTGTCTTGGAAGTAATAAATGTCTCTATTCTAACCTCAAATACAACTTACTCTCTCAATGCTCAATCATGAATGTTCTCTCTCTATTCTCTAAAGCAACTGCATTTCTCTCAATGCTAAAACATCGAATTTCCACCTTCAAACCCTCGCTTCTCCCATCCATCTCTTCAACCTCTATTTTCTGAGGCAATGATTTCTCCTGAAACGAAGAAACAGCTCTTTGCTTCCTGCTACAATACATGAACCTAGTTCGGTAGAACTATACCCAAAACTACCACTTTTAGCTGTGCTGCTAATGCAACCAATCAAACACTGGACCTTTATATTTTAAATTAATTTCAAATTCACTCAATTCAAGTTTGATAAAACCAATTTTGATTGAATGTTAATTTCATATTATTCTACCTATAATTTGAATTTGCCAAATAGTTGTTTCTGTTTAAAAAACAATTATATCATAATATTTATATCAATTATATCATAATAAGATGGTAAATTGACATTTTTCTGTAAATTGTGTATGTGTCTTTATTCATTGGTTTTCTCTTATGCACATATGATGCATTTACTGAAATCAAAATTACTAACTATCACCTTGTAAAATTATTATTAGCATTCTTTTTTCATTCCAGGAAATACAGCACAAGTATGTCTTTTATTAAAGCATCGTGCAGATCAGCATATTAAAGATAATGAAGGTGTTGAACCCCTATCAATAGCAATGAAGGAGACAAATGCTGACATTGTTACATTGTAAGTAGAATTTATCAAAAGCTGTAGAATAATTTGTGTTTAAATTGACTTAAAGACTAAATTTATGTCTGCAATTGAATTTTGTTATTACAGACTCAGGCTAGCAATGTTAAATGAACAAATGAGAGCTACAGAATACTATTCCACTGGAGATGATACATTCAATGATGTAGTTAGGGATTTTTCACAACTTGCTTGCTCACATCCAGAAAGATTACGACGAGCTAAAGGTCTACCAGGGCCTGAGTGAGGGCAGGAGGTGGCGGTGGCCTTGCCCCGCCACCATTTTTTGGGCCCATCACGTGTTTTAAGACGCCTTATACCACATCGCAAAAAGAAGCAAACAACTAATTAAGTATTACAACATAAGCCTGCTCATTCCATAGGATCCCTGTATTAATTCCTTAAGAATCTCATTGTAAAATACCATACAGCTGTATAGTTACAAGTTTTAACCAAAATGCTTTTTTGTGGTGCTCATTGTTAACTATTTTTGGTGTATGTAAAATTACAAAAGATGTAAGTACTCTCTAAGTAAGGTAGGAAAAGCAACTTTGCTTAATGGAAAAGCATAGTATTTTCTAAGGTAACATTTTCCTATTTTTAAAGTATGCCACATGTGCGTTATTATAAGTTGGAAATCCAGAAAAGTAAGTTATTTAGGGTGACAGTTGAAAATTTTGGAGTATAGAGACATATGAAAGGTTTACCGAGATTCATGCTGTGTTCAAGACATTAAATATTTATTTATTTCATGTAAAACTATGTCATGGGAAACTTCTTTTTAATTTAGTTACCAAATTTATATTTACATATTAAACATTAAGAGTTTACATTCCATATGCAACAAAATATTTTTTAATATTTGTTATTTATATATGTTAGTCATTGTTAATGTTTACTGTTTAACATTTTCTGTATTATTGTTCCATAGCATGTCATATTTTCTATAATATTTATAATCAGGTGGCCTAGGCTTGTCATTTATTGAAGTGATAAAATTTTTATATCTTTATATCTTCTGTTTATGTATACGATTAAGACATTTATATTCCATTTGCTAAACACAGAAGTTAGTTATCAAATGTTGCTCAGTCTAACAGTAATTAGTAAAATTAAATAATAAATAAGAATTTGCAAAGGTTAGTAAATGCTATGATTGAGTGATAGGATTATTTGACCCATTTAAACTTGACTGTTTTGTCATAAAAAATGAATAAATAGAATATAATTGACTCTTTAAGTATGTTACACAAAACAAATATGTTGAATGAAAGTAGTATGACACAATCTTATCAGAAATCTTCTGCTTTTTTAACTTCCCAAGTAATTAGAAAAATCTATTTTAATATGAATAATTTCTTGAATATAGTATAATTATATTCAATCACAGTTAAAAAAATTGAGTCAATTGCAGTTGTTAAGAATCTTACCAAATAGTAGACATTAATTATTTCTTGTTGTATCCTGCTGTTAATATTTTACTAGTTGGTGGTTTATATTTAAATAATCATGTTCCAAACTTGATGTACTATAAAAAATGATGAAAACATTGTGATCTGGAATGAAACTAACATTCTATAAATTTATATACATTAGAAGTATTTCATTATAATTGTAACTTTTATAGTTTTAATGGATGTATATGACTTTTCTATCACAAGTACCAGATTTAATTCAATCTAATGCATACATTTTTATTGTTACATTATTAAAAAATTATTTTGTAGACAAACTACTATACATTTAACTCTTTCCTATATAATTAGTAGCCTTAATTTCATTTAAAGAACTGGCTTTGTATGTTCATTCAGCTCACAGACCGACACTGATGGATACTGATGAAAAATAATTATAATTTAACTATAAACTGATTTTTGTGCAATAATTAGTGAGATCAAACTAAAATATGCAATTTATTTATCAAAGAGAATCTGAGAATATATTGTTCTTGGAGTTCAGCCGGGTTTTACAAAATTATATTAGAACGCAATGTTTTGACGACTAAAAGCTCTGTCGTCATCTTCGCCCAGAAGATGACGACAGAGCTTTTAGTCGTCAAAACGTTGCGTTCTAATATAATTATGCAAAACCCGGTTGAACTCCGAGAACAATATATTGAACAACTACGCTGGGAAAGGCTTCAATCTAGAATCTGAGAAGTTTTGAATGTATTAGAAGTGACTGTTTATGCATTCCATTAAATTTATTCCATTTTTTTTAAATGTGTTCATTATATGCAATATTTTAGTTTGTGCTTGGGCAACAACCCTCATATTCTATTATGTTACTAGAAAGACTTAAAAATCTGGCATATCAAAAAAACGATATGTTTTGTTTAAATTGAAAGGGCAGGAAAGAAAGATATTGTATTTTAACTGAGAAAGTTTGAGATTATGACAAGACAGCTTTATAATTTGACCCTTTCAAGACAGGTTTAAAATAGAAAATGGTGGGAAAAGTCTCTAGTCTGTGTGTGGGGGATAGTGTTACATATATGCACAATCAGTCCTGTTTATAAATTTTCTTTAATAAATATTAAATATTATATTTGTAAATAATTCAATGTTTTCTAACAATGGTAAACTGCAAAACATTTTGAACACAATGGAGCATCACACTCTTCTCAAATTGACTTTGTGTGCTTTCCATGCACCTTTTACTCTTCTGGTTGTACCATCCACCGAAAGGTGCAGTGATACATTTCCTAGTCACTCTTAACGCCTTCCTGTCTTCCCTAGCACACGTTCCCCCCCTCCCTCCCTATTTGACTATCATTTCTTCTGCCAGTTACACAAGAAATTTAATTATACTTTTCTTTATATATATGCATTTGCGGCTGTCATAATTAGAAGAAGATAGAAAACCTTTTACCATTTTTCTGATTTCCGATCTAATTCATATAAACTCGTCAACTGGCCAACCAAATCAATGAAAGGTACCCTTAAAGCATTCAACAATATCATCAATATAATTGTTTTGGTGCAATTTGTAAGTTTATTTGATGCAAATAACATTTTGGAAACAATTACTTTGAATCTATTTCTTGCAGTTACATACATGTTTAGTTGCATTGCCCAAAGAAGAATGTGTGGACCAGTAATCACTAATTCACGGAACAGGATTGTAACACATAACCAGCATACACCTAAGCTTAACTTGTAGTTCACCATTGTCAGTTTCTTTCAAATGGGTGTTCCTGTTTGTTTATATATTCTAATTCTTTCAGTCGCACATTGGGAAATATATAACTATAACCAACTGGGTTAGATTTTCATCTGATGTTTCTGTGGGCATTCTTTGCCACTTTTGTCAAGGTAATGTGTCAGCACGTGATGTAAACATAATTGTTTCTTGGTGCCGAATCTAACATTCCTTGTTACAATCTGATTGATTCTTGTGCACATGGTGACACCTGCATTTTCTTCTCTAGTAGTTTTGAAATACTGGTATCCCTAGTATTACTGATTTGGTAGCCTGAGTCTCTGATAATGAGATTATCCTGGATTCTAATTTCAGTGGTTTCCAAGTACAAACTATTATTGGTGTGCTTTAAATCAATAGTGTCAGAAAAACACATTATATGACCTGCCAATAGTACATGCTCAGCAACAGCAGACATATTATGTTGCTTTCATTAATGAAGGATATACTTTCTTGAAACATTGATACAGTGTGCATATCAAGAGCCAGTTTGCAATTGTGCTTTCCATAAATTAGCTTTTTAGGCACAAAATTTTCTACCAGTTTTGGCCCAAAAGAATCTGATGTACACACATTTATTTATAAATCATTAATTTCCTTCTCACCGTTTTTATTTGCTCCTTCATCAACAGTGTTTTCTCCATCAAAATCTGTATTTTCTATATCCTTATCACTTGCAGAATAAGATTCTTCAGCAGAAGACTGATAAGATTCTTCTCTAACATCTAACAATTCATCAGAATTCTTACTGTTGACAGAATCTCAAGACAAAGTTGTCATAATCTCCTGTAGTTCTTTTACTATAAGGGGCATTTTATGATCCATATCTGTAAATAATATTAACGGTACATATATATAAATAAATATATATATATATATATATATATATATATATATATATATATATATATATATATATATATATATACCACTTTCCAGGACCAACGGTACACATATGTACTGGGTACATCAAAAGAATGAATTATTATCAAACTAAGTAACAATTATAAAGTTTTACTGCTGTTACCTTTAAAACACAGAATAAAGCACTTCGTAAATATAACATTTCTTGCATAACACTAATATTTCCACACAGTTTTTATAAAAACACTGAATATTGTGATGTACTACAAACTACATGCTCCATTAAAGTTGCAATGACTCATTTAGGTGCAGGCCACAACAATTAAATGAACATTGCCAACACATTAGGAAACTAAATGGTAAACTTTTATATCAAATATAACTTGAAAAATGCCCTTAATCCTGAAATAAAAGTAAGTGGTACAAATATATGTACCAGGAGTCTTGAAAGGGTTAATGAAAGCTATTCTCTTCTATTTTCTAGGTCTGTTAATTTAACTGCAGGCTAGGAAGTGACATTATCAGAAATTTATTAATTCTCTAATGCCCAAGTATTTTACTGAACTATATTTTCAATATTCCTTATTGTCTAAATGCCTGCACTTAGTATTTTGTACATAAGGATTTTTTATTGGTTCTATTGCTATGAGATCTATTTTCAGTTGAACTTAATGATATATTGTGTAAATCCTCAGTCTTTTCCTTTATCTTTTGAAATATGTTACAAGAGATATTCCAACATTGCACATTTAGATGTCTCCTATACTTGCAATTAATAAATTAATATATTTTATATATAGATATGATTGCCAGATGGACAAAACTATTACTCATCATGTTCCGTAGAATACCACATTGAAATACTGAATTTTGTTAATTTTTATTTATTCCATCTATGTATGGATTTGCACAATCAATACATAAATATGTAAAGAGTTTCTACTTCATTTCAAAGTTCAAAAATTGTGTGTGCATTAGATTTATGAAAATGTGGTATATTGTGCTTTAAGCCATTTGCTGTGATTGTGGCTGGTGCAGGTGTAGTCTGTTTTCCAGTCATTGCTTCTTCTGCCTACATGTCCTGTATTGCTCATGAAAATTTTGAAGTGCTCCTTATGACTGAACTACTGTAAAATATGTTAGATCTTTTGACTATGGTGCTTGTCAGTATGATAATATTGATGTTTAATGTAATACTCAAATGTGTGTATTCTAAGCTTTTGTAATGTAGAATGAAGTATTATTATAATAATATAACTTCACATTTGTAGCATGTTATCAATAAAAGATTTTATTTTTATCTTATTAGATATCTAACATTTGATTTCTTTAAATAATTTTAAAATCCTGGATTGCTCATATACATTGGACTTATCCTTTGTAAGATTTCACATCGAAGAAGTGAGACTGAAAATGTATACATGAATTAATAACATTGTTATAATGTATTAATGTTATTTTATCTGAGTGATATTTTTAAGTTTTACAGTTTTGTTTATTAACACCTCAAAATATTTACCTGCTTTTGAGAACAGAAACCTTAAATATATTAAATGGAATCAAACATCTTGATTATGCTATTTATTCTTTCCATGAATCCTGGCAGAAAGGTATAAAATGTACTAAATAATTGTCTATGGATTAGAAAATGCATGGATAGCAACAAATAGTAAATGGTTTAAAAATTTCTTTCAAAGATATACTGTATTAAAGTTCTTGTGCATTTGAAATTTATTTATTTTATATTTATGCAGTACATGGGGACAAATAATATAAAAGGAGCAAATGTGACAAATAATTATGAATTTTTCAGTTGATTTATACAAAGTTGATTCAATATTTACAATTTGAAATCCTTTTAAAGCCAATAGGATACATTTGCATTTTGTGATCCTTTCTGAATGTGAAATCTACTTTTATTCATGAGGCAGTTAATTTTAATTGTTTTTAAAACATATGTATGAGTAAATAAGTAATTAACTTATATTCCTTAAGTTGGAGCTAATGGCATTAATCACCCAATATTTTCAGATTTTGACACCTGTCAATTTGCTGATTAGGTAACCTAAAGAAATTATAATACAAAATTAGACAAATTATATCAAATTATCAATTTGTTTGTGTATGCCATTTCCTCATTCAATATATCTTGGTCTGAAGCCATAAAACATTATTAATTTCTTAATAATTGTTTGATCATTTATGTTAAAAACATAAATTCAATTTGCAGGTTTATTTATTAGAATAATTGTATCCCATCTATTTTTTACATACAGAATATTTTTGTAGTGTTTGTAATAATTATACTTAGACATTTAGGAATACTGTATCGATACAGATTGTTTTACACTAATTTTACTGTATATATGAATATTTCAGCTGGGACTACAGTTAAGCTAACAGAAATCCTAAGAAGCAAAAAAATACATGTTTCATTTTAAGTTCAAGAATATTTCCATTCAAATAATATATAGCTGTCAATAAATTTATATTACAACATGGACATTGTTAATATGGCTATTGGATTTAAAAGGCTTTATTTGGATATTAGGATTAATTAATATAAATTGTAGTGAGATGATAAATTTAGTAATTAATGTTTTACAATGCTTAATACAAATCTTCAAAGTCACTCGTTTACTTCAAAAATTTAATTAGTTAGTCGTGGTATAAAAAGTGAATGCAATTTAGTATAGCCATAAATTACACATCAGAGCCATAGATGTAACATATGTGGATGAATAGATTAATTTAGCATTATTGTATTATCATCAGTCTTAAACTGATAGCATTTAAAGCAAATTATTTATAATATAAGCTACTTCAGGATGTAGCCTCCTTTATACTTTTAGTATCAACTAGTTTTTCTCCATTTCTTTTCCAGATTGAGCTATTATTCATTCAGTTAAGTCATGCCATCTTCATAATACCCTTGTGTGATCTGTTATCTTGGTCAGGTATAATTGTATTGGATCAAGTTCAGAATCTCTTGATCCAGCCCACTGCTATTTCAAGCTTATTAGTGTGATAATTCTTTATATGTTACTGTTATACTTCACCAGTCATTCCTCAAGTGATCTCTTATTTATCTATTTCCAAGTTCATTCATTCCATACTCTACGTGACATTTTGTGTACTAAAGTTTCTTGCCAAGATCTGATTTTTGTTACTGTCAACGTACACTATTCGAATAATTGTGTCTTGTGGCATATTTGGTTTAAACATAAATGAAGTTTAAAATGAAAAATTTACGTCTGATTGAAAATAATGAATAACAAAGATAGCTTCAGCTCTCCCATTGTCGTTGCGTTTTCGGCACTTTTTTGTGTTGTCAACTGACCATTGCAGTTGTGTTTCTCTAGGCTCTTCTTAGCATCTGACGAAAGGGACAAGGATCCCAGAACGTTGTGGTATTTATATTACATTTTTTTCTGTATTGGCTATCTTTCTTATTCATCAATGGAGTTTTCTCAAATGTGTTCCATTGGAAACTTACACTTCGATTGGCTAGTATCTTGATAACGTTGGCATTTAACAGCATCAAAATGCCCTTGCTCAAGGCTGCTTTGAAGCCTGAGAATTGTTTAATCACCTAATTTTAATGTTTCAGTAGAATTCATTACTGTATTGTACATTTTGTCAAAGCATTTTATTTATATACAGACTATATAATTGTGAATGTATGTGGAACACGCTACTGCCTTAGCTGTGAATAAACTGATTATGGAGTTCAAAATTGATTGGAATACCATTATTCAAAGTAGGAATTTATTATGAAAAGCATTGTTCTCTTTCTACTGATTTTATCTGAATGGATTATGCTAACTGTATTTACTTTTAGTTTAAATTAGTCCAAATGACATTTATTTTATTCTGTAAACACAGCATTGACACGAGGAATAATGCACAGATGAAGTTGATTTTGAAGATTGTAGTATTGCATATAATACAATTCATGAAATTGCTGATAGCTAATATGGTAGAGTAAAATGTAATAATATATTTAAAAAAGTTGTGTATAAATAACTGTTAGAATTTTAAAATATTTGCTTAGTTAGGCATACATATTTTATAAAACATTATCTTGGCTTAGATGTGCAGAAATAATTCTGCACAGCCTTACTGAAGTCCTCAAATAGATAAGTTTGATTCACATAAACATAGCCAACAATATCCGTTTGTAATTCTGGAATTAAAATTCAATAGTTATAACTTAAGATTGAGTTTGTATGCTAACTTGTATGTTTTAGATGCTTGAGTACAGGGTATTGTGGTGACTTCACAATTAGTTAATTATATTGTATCCACAAAAAATAGTGTATAAAGCTGAATAATTAAATGAAAATATATTGTATTTGTATTTATTGTTAATACTACAGTTGGGCAAATGCCTGGTGGTAGTTAATTAAACACGTATTGCTTATTAATAAAAACATATTTTTGTACAAATTCTGTTTTAAAATAATATTTCATAATGTAACCTTCCTTTCTTTCATGTCCCATAATTGTGTGTGCATTGCTAATTCATTTTCATTCAAAAAATGAAAATAACATGCCTGTTTTTGAAATTAACAACATAAACGAGCCAAATATAGACAAAAGAAGTGATGATATAAATACCACAAAACCTTTTTGGAAACCTTGTTCCTTTATTCAGGTGCCAAGAAAGCACAAAAGTGATACAACCACACAGACAGTTGACAAACTCAAAACGCAATGACAATGGGACAATAGAAGGGTTAGTGTAACAATAAGGGACTGTAGCGTTTTGCTTCGCTTTTGAGTTTGTCAACTGTTGTGTTGCTCTTGGCTCATGTCCTTTCTTGGCACCTGAAGAAAGAAACAAGAATTCCAGAAATGTGTACGGTATTTATATCATTTTTTGTCTGTATTTGGCTATTTTATCCAATTATCATTTCTCCACTCTTTTCCAGATTGTGAGGGTCTTATTAATTTGTTTCCTTCAATCTTCTTAATGTTCTACTTTTCAGATAGCCATACTTTAGGTCAGTTATTAACTTTGGACTTCAGCCATCCATTCTCATTGTAATAGGCATCCTTTTTCCCACAATATCATCATTTATGATATGTTCTATTCATTCCACATATAACTCATTTCAAATTTTCTCAGGGGGGAATTTTAGGTGTTTTGAGTTCGATAAATTTGTTAGCAGTCCATACCTATGTGCTGTAAACTGCTATATTTATTTTGTTGTGTACTGTGTACCATTCTTGTGCCAACAGTGTATGTCAATGTTGTTTCTTATTTTTCATGATTAGGGCTATGATGTTAAAAAAAAAAACCTTTAATTTCCTTGTTATGGATTAATTTGATCGATTTCTGGCAAATATCATAAATATGTTTATTTCTAATTAATAAACATATTATTTAACTTTTGTAGTATTTGTCGTCACACAGTTTGTTTCGTACCATTCTAAGTATTTTGAAATACGTGTTCAATGACCAGTAGGAAACATTTGTAACCATAAATAATATAAACAACCTTGCTTTTATGAGGCACCTTTTGTGACACGGAAGTGAGTAGGTTCAGGGGGGAAGCAAGTCAAGGATTGGCCAATTAGGACGCTGCTACGTCACTACTACGCGCCAATCTGCGATTACTACATAACGTCTTATACAGTATCGTGAAGAAAACTAACTCCTTTGTAAATCATGAATAAGAAAGCCAATTCAGACAAAAATGTGATAATATAAATACTCCACAACGTTTCTGGGATACTTGTACCTTTCGTCAGGTGCGAAGAAAAGCCTAGAGCGACACAACTGCACTTGTCAGTTGACAAAACTCAGAATGCACGTACATATATTTATTTGTTAAAATGATTCTGCGCGCTCATATTATGTTGAGAGATGACGTCATTAGTGAGTGTTGAATCGTTAAGTTTGGAGTAAGAGTTTTTTTTTACGTGGGATTATTAGAAAAACAACGGTTTATGAATCTATATATAAATAATTTGTAATCCAAATTACAAATTTATTAATCAAAAAGTAAGTAAAAATTGCTAATGTCCCGTGCAGAAAGAACGTGTGAGTGACAGAAAAAAATGAGATAGAAATATCACAGTTTAAATGAGGTATTTGAGAAATAATAATATTTATTTATTTCCGTGGATTGTACGATACAATCTTGGGAAAATTCAATTACAAAATGATGCACAAAAGTCATTAATGCACCTTCTATTTCTATTTAAATAACTTATTTAATATTTATATTACAGCAAATTATCATGTAGATTCTATATAATTTAGCACAATTAAAAATATTTCATATTATATATTACTTTCTCTGACATATTACTTAAGAATAGATCATTTTCTGTTTTCTTTAAATTAGGAAGATATTTTTCACCATTATTATTCATTTACAAATACATCTTCTTCTATATAATAAAAAAGGGTGTATATTTGTATCTAGGTATGTATGTATTTACGTTGTTTTTTATACAAATTTTATCGCGTGGACAGAATTCAACAAAAATTGGTATATATATTCTGCCAAAATCGAGAACCGGCACTGTGGGGGTGAGAAACCCCTAGAATAAACGTGGAAATAATTATCATTGAAATAAGTTACGAATTAGTGTTAAATTACTGCGCGAGACGATGACGTCATAAGTTTTCAAGACATTGACGCATCCTAAATATAGTTCTGTATTTCGTAATGAAATAAAGCTGAAATATTTTTATTGAATAAAAAGGATAATTTTTTTTCAGTAATACTCCATCGATTAGTAATAAAAAACAATACGAAACACTTTACTTGCGCAAAGTTAATTTGGAATAGTTAATTATCCCGCTATCTTTGATAAAGCCAATATGGCGCCTTATAATACATTCAAATGTGTGTCGGTCGAGATTTATAAAATTTCATAATATAACGTACTATTGTATCCTGTATAATATTTCAGAAGATAATAAGATTTGTCTGAGGTACGACTGCTGAATTATATGTTTGTAACTATAAAAGTATTGAAAATGACGTACGGAACTCCGAAAGTTTTTATGGTCGTTATTCAATTAATGCACTCTCAGTCAAAGGTATGTACAGAAATAGGAACATTTTAATTGAATTAAAAGTACAATTAATTATACTTTACGCAACGTATTTCTATAAATTTGTATAAATGTAAACAAATTATTGTGTGCAATTTGTGTCGTGAAACAAAAATTTGAGGTTAGGATAGCAGTATTTGTTTTCCATTTTTTTTGGGAACGACGTTATAGATGTTCAATTTCTGAGAAATGAAGCTGAGCAAAAATATTTTGATTGAATAATAAGTATAATTAAATCTACCAATACTACATCGAGTGATAAATATAATTTATTATGAAAGGTTATACAATCCATGGCATTAATTTTCTTTTAAATAACTTGACTTTTGACGTGGAATATTTAACGGGATCAGGGACCAATATGTTTCCCAATTATATCTTGCAATACGCACTGGAAGATACATAGAATTATGATAAAAACAATACTTAAATGTTCAAAATTGATATATTTTTATTGAAGACAGCGTATTTCGTAATGTTTTGCATTAATTTTATACAATGCTACCAACTGCAGATTGCTAAAACCACCAAATAGTTTAATTTCAGATGGAAAAATTATATGTCTACAAATTTAATAATTGTTTTAAATAGTGTATGTATATCTATCTATATTATATATTTCTACATGCACCGGAGGAGACTAAGAATGATGGAAAACACAATCCCTAATACTTCTTAATCATTATAATTTGATATATTTTAAATCTGCAGAAAGTGACGTATTCTTAAAGTGAAATTCATGAAATTTTTTTTGTTATGTATGTATCATTATAATTTCACATATTTGATTATAAATGTTTAAAGTCTAAGGGAGTAATTCCAAGTGAGAACTGTTAAATATAAATTTTGTGCAATATCATTAATATTTTCTATTTGAGAGTTGACGCATACCGTAATGTATTGTATTCCTTATACAATGCTACCAACATCAGAGAGTAGAATCCACCAAAGAGTACTTTGACTCCTTTCAGTTATCTGGAGTAAATTGGTTATATTCATAACGGTTTTGGTTGTATACCACAAATGTACCGGAGTATGTTTTACACAAAAGAAGTGATGATATACATTACTCTATATTCTTATTATTAATTTATAAAACAGAAGATAAAATTTTCATTTTAGAAATATGATATATACATATATACATATATTGTTCAATAAATATATATATATATATATATTAGATATAGGCTCATATCCTCATTTTTATGAAGTAGGTTTTATAGCCAAATACTGACAAAAAGAAGTGATGATATACATTTGTCTGCAATTGGATAATACTTTTAAAACAGATGTAAATTTATCGTTTTAGAAATTAAGTTGTTTCAAATGTGTCATAGTCACAATTATTAACTCATTTGGATAGAAATGATCAGCTGATTAACATTCAGGCAACATAAATCTGTATACGGTATATATAATTTATTAATGTATTTTACTTAAAAGACTTCCAAAACTTATATATAAATAATTTTTCCAGCTCAAAGTTATGCTTTCAATTGTTTACTTTGCATTGTAGCTTAGAATTGTAAAAAATTACATATGTGAATTTCAAAGGCTCTTCCCAAATTTGGAATCTAAATTAATGTTTACTATGTCCAAAAATCATCTGATTTAGATAAACATTTATGAAATTCTATATACTATCCCATTTGGATAGTAAAAAAGTACAGAGATCAGATTACATGATGAATGTTGATGTCGTTCAGTTACATAAAAATATCCGAAAAATAACCGAGATCCGAGTCAAATCGAAGGTAATGGATGTCGCTGAGTTAATTTGTGATAATATCCACAACGGGCGAGGGGTGAGAGGAGTTGGGCAGAGGTGGTCGGGGGTTAGAAATTTAAAAACATGTTTACCGGCAGTTTTTTGCATCGAATAAATATATTTCTGGAAAAAATGAAATTAATAAAATTTCTGTACATGTTCTCCGTGTTTAATTTCAACCCCTTTAGGGATTGGGAGGGGAGCTCCACTTACGGGTTTGGGGTGGAGTGGCATTACATAAAAATAACGCAAAAGCAATCAAGATTGGAGTCAAATTCAGGGTTATGTATGTCACTGAATTTGATTATGACATTCTCTTTAAACCCCAGGGACGGGCACGGACGGGGTGGAATTTTTAAAACGTATTAAATCTTCGATATTAACGTGGAATAAATAAATGTCAGGGTCATTGACGTTGATAGTATTTCTACCGATGTTGTTTGTAAAATTTCAACCCCTTTCAGCGTGAGAGGGGAGAACGCTTAAAGATTGGGGATTAAATATTCTAACATCCTACGACAACCGATATTTGATTCGGATAAATATTTTTAGGGGTCAAAGAGTTGATAATGTTTCTAGCAATTTGTATAATTTTAACCCCTTAGAGCATGGTAAAGGAGAACCCTTAGGGTGGGTATGGAAGGGCGTTACAAGGAAATAACGGGAAGACAACCGAGATTGTAGTCAAAACCAAGGTTATGGATGTCGCCGAGTTTAATTATGACAACCAATTTGCTCATTTAACCCCCAGGATTTGGGTGGTTAGGGCTGGACATTTGGAAACATGCAATCACGGCGGTTATTAGCGTAGAATATTTTCAAGGGTTAATTAGATTGATTGTATTTCTACTGATGTTGTGTGTGTAAAATTTCAACCTTTATCAGCATAATAAGGGAGCACGCTTAGGGGTGGGTGTGGACGGGTGTGGAAATACTAAAACATGTCAAAACAGCTGATATTTGAGTCGGATAAATATTTTTAGGCGGGGGCGGATGGGGTGGTAAATTTGGAACATGCAAACACGGCAGATATTTGCGTTGAATAAATATTTTTCATGGTTAATTATAAGACATGTATTTCTATTGATGTTATTTGTGTATGATTTCAACCTCTTTCGTCATGGGAAGCGGTGGACCTTTAGGAGTGAAGGGGCGTTTTATAAAATTAACGCAAAAACAACCGATATTCGAGTCAAATCTGGGTTACGGATGTCGCTGAGTTAAATTATGACAATCTGGTCAACGGGCGGGGTGTTTGAGGGGGGATGTTGACGGGGATTAGCGGGGTTCGGGGGAGGAGACGGAGCTACAAACTTTGAACATGTTAACCGGCCGATTTTTGGATCGAATCAATATAATTCAATATCAACGGAATTAATCAAATCTGTGTATAATTTCCACGTCTTTCTGGTTTGTGAGTGGTGCACCCTTAAGGGGTTAGGGTGTAGTGGCATTACATAAAAATTTCGCAATCACATTAGAGTTTGGAGTCTGAATTGAGGCTATGGATGTCACCTATTTTAATTATGACATTCAACTTGGCGTTTAACCCCCATTGGCGGGGTTGAACGGCGATGGAAATTATTTAAACATGTTAATCGAAATAGTTCCTTTTTTCTTAATGTAATAAAGCAGAAATATTTTCATTGACTCAAAAGTATAATTTTATCCATCAATAGTCCATCGAATGATAATAAAAAAACAATACGAATACTTTATGATCTTTGCAGAATGTAATTTGATTTTCGTGCCATATTAGTGACTAATATGGTGACCATTTGTTTACATTGTGAATCTAGCTAAGAATTTCATCAATTTAATCTTTGGTAATGTCCGAAGACTGAGGGACAATTATATCCTGCAGTACTCAAGGAGTATATTTAAGAAGAAATTTGGAGGTATGTTTGTTGCGAATGATGCAATAAAACTCAATGTATTTTATAGCTTTTCAATTAATGCACCATCGGTCTAAACAATGTACGGAACAGTTAGATTTAGGTTAAATCACTTCTGACTTAAGATTAATATAGAATTAAATATTTTTTCGGTTTTATATAAATAAGTACACAGGCAACGCCGGGCACCCAGCTAGTATTGAATAAACAGTTAATAATTTATTCTTTACGTATCGATCCACAAGAAAATGTGGCTAGTTTAGACGGAAATTTTGATTTGTGCAATGGCGGAGTTAGTGTAATGCATTGCACAATATCCAGATTTCTCTGAGCCTCTTCTAGCCTGTAAAGGAAAGGACTATGTCAAGACTTAAACTGCTAATATGTTTAAAAAGATATTCTGTAGTTCATCAATTTGGTTCGTAGTGTTGCGTCTTTGACGTTTCAACAGTTCTTTTTAACTCCTGTTAATTGAGAATGAAGATATTTCCATAGGTAATTCGTCGTAATGATCTAGAATATAGTAGTTGTCTCCAATCTCGCAGAAAATGGAATAAGTTAGGCTTTTTAGATGAAGGTTAATACTGCGAGATAGAAAAATTCCTTTCTGGCGGTAGTGGGTGGCTTCATTGTTTGGACGTTATTGGCCGAGAGACGTCAACGTACAGATTTAAGCATCCCATACTTTTTTTTTAGGGCAACAGGCTACATGAGGGTAATCCACGTTGGGCAACTTCCCTTTAATAGCATAAGAAAGGGTGATACGGAAGGGTAGAGGAAGGTATCCAAGGGTTAACTAGGACCCCCGGGCTATATTTTAAGGATCCTACCCGGCATTCGCTTAAAAGTAATGCAGGGAAAACCCTAGAAAAACCTGCATCAGGTAGGTCGGGTATTGGGTACTTGTCCCACGCCCTTCCGATAGCGGGAGAGGAGTTTGCTGTGGGGACGCAGCATTCCCTTCTCCGTGCCTCGACCAGTTTAGGAGGCATCTGGCCGACTATTCCAATGGGAATAGCGGACAACTCTTACCGTATGTCCAAGGTCTGTGATACACCTCTCAGAACAGGCCGAGGTGCGTCGGCTTGTGGGAACCTTAGTTAAAAAACGGTGAGGAAAAGGCATACCCAAAGGTAGCTCCTTCGTATCTCTCCTATAAGGTTCTGCCTGCGAGAGAATAGCCCTCGCAGACTTCTTACATCCCATACTTTTATAGTGCGATTAAAATCATATGGTCTCTGGTTTCTTTTACCTGCGAGGGGTGTGACCTTGAATTCAAAAAATGTGAAAGCTTCAAATGAAGGGCGGGACAAGTTCGTTGCCGAACAATCTCGGTGGATTCTACTGTTTTCAGTGTTTCTATTCGGAAATCCCATGTTCCAACTAATTTGAATCATATTATAATCATCGCAAGTATTTTTATTAAATGCTTAAATTAATAATATATTAATTATTATACTTGTAGGACAAGGACCGAGAGCCACGGATCTGATTATGGTAACTTTCGCTAGGGTTTTCGTGCATCATATTTGGGCGAATGCCGGTTAGGATGCTTAAATTATAGCTAGGGGCCCTACTTAATCCGTGCTACTTCGCTCTCTCATCCGCATCTCGCCTTTCAATTTTATTCCTATGCTATTGAAGGGGAAAGGCTGCCACGTGGATGACCCTCGTGTAGCCTGTCGCCGCCAAACAAAACAGAAGATAATGATTAATTACCTCATACTCTAAGGCTGAATAATTGGTAATGAAAGGTAAATGAGAAAGTTTTCATAATATTTTCACTACTTCTGCCAAAATACTTGCCAAAATCTAATACTTTTGAATAAGACTTTATAAATTCTCCAATTTTTCCATATTCCGGTAGAGAAAAATAAGTTTATTTCCAACGACCACATCATGTTTTTTGTCGCAAGAAATTTTTACACGTACAATAATTTTTTTTAGTTCTCTTAACATTGGTTTCAATTATTTGTATTAAAATTGAAGATATTACGAAAGGGTGACATTTTTGATTAGGGAGGCTATTATATTTTTTATTTTGAACGATGGGTTTAGGAATACAGATTCGGATATAAAAATCTCTAAAGGACCGGGAATCGAACCCAGGATCTCCACTATGTGCTAATGACTCCTCTTCCTGTTCCAGCTTTCTCTATCCGCTATATGGACCTGAACACAGGAACACCTACAAAATTACTGAATCAAATTCTTCTTGGCATAATTTTATGATTTAAATGATTGTACTGTAGGTGTAAATTCAACGCAGAAATTAACTCAAGAACAGAAGAAATGACCATGACCTTGATTGCACGAATTTATTCTGTTGCTGTGCAAATGTTAGTTCAATGGGTAACGAGTTTATTATTTTGTAGTGAAGACTAATCAACCGAGTGAACGAAGTTGCTATACAATGAAAGTTTCGTCCACACGAACGTGGTAGGAAAATGTTTCATTAATAATTTCTAATTATGAAATGAACTAAGTAGCTTACTTTTACAAAAAAAATTCCTTCGGTTTACTGTAACAAGTACTTCCACTTCAGCTAAAAATTAATTCATGTCCCCATAATTTGAGCCTAACGGGAAGGTTTCTAGTGTTTAAAGAATAATTTAAAATTGACATTTATCACCTACTAGCTATTTATTTAAGCACTGTAGGCAAAATAAATCTGTACAAAAATAAATAAATACAGAAATTATTAAGAAATTCAAATATTCATTTATAAAAAATGTTCCGGCCAATTACTAAATTTCCTTATCTACAGGGATTGGTTTGCTGGACAATGAAATGAGCGTATCTGACAAATTGGAATTTATAGTGTTTGTCTCCCTTGGTACTGTATTTACTAGTAGTCTCACTGAGTGATTTTTTTCTGCAATCGTGGGCAGGTCTTTCAGCCTGTGCAGAACGCGTTGCCCCCTCTTGTATTAATAGCAGCATCACCAGGTTTGCATTGGGCAGGCAATGATCACCATGGCTGATGAACCAATTTCTCGCCCGAGACATTACTTGGGTCGAGTCGCAAAATTAACTCTAATCACACTGCAAAAAAGACTGGCTCTTCTCACCGCTCAGAAATGAATGACCCTCGCCGACTTCGAGTTTCCACCCTCCAAAACCTTTCTCCTCCCTTCAATGGTCTCCAAATCCCCACCATTTTCTGATTTTCTCATCGCAAGGCTGCTACGACGCAGAAAGAAAGGTAAACAGGAACCGACCTTGTCGATCTTCCTGTTAGTATCACTTAAAATACGCCTTTTTTTATTATTATCATATTAATTTATTAAGTAACCTATGAGCCCCCTTACAGCTTGTACGTTAATGTGATATATTACTCATATTCGGATTCTTACGAATCTTATTTACATATATATATATATATATATATATATATATATATGTGTGTGTGTGTGTGTGTGTGTGTGTGTGTAATACCCAGTTAAGAAGATCCGATTTGTTTACCAACTCAGACTGAGGATTCTTGAGTGGTTTGTATAAAAAAAAGGATAATAAAATGATGGATAAGTGGCTCTTTGAGAAGGGGAGGACTATAATTGAACGTTTAGCGGCTCTTACAGCTAATGGTTTTGACAGACACCTGGACGGAACCCTAAAGGCATAATGACGGAAGTTTTATGGACATACAATTATATTTAAAAGGAAATGTTTATTTTAATTGTATTGAGTGGCTCTCGGAGCGTGAGAAAGCCAACAGCTGGTGTTTGTTTGCCGAACGTGGAAATTCAAAACCTGTGGAAACAAGGGAATATTCTGGAGAGGGAGAGCAGATAAAAGGAATTGGACTGGTGTGCGGTGACACAGTTGAACTGGAGACCTAAGTAGAGTTGGACAGGAGACCTCGAAGGAGATGGACGTGGAGTCGGGTGCCAAAGCGCAAGAGGGAAGGATGTTGGAGTATCCGCAAAAGAGGAGGACGCGGAGTCGGTGATAAATATTCGGTCAAATTGAATGGTGGCCGTGCCTAAAAATAAAATAAACATTTTAGTCCATGCAAGCTGTCAGGAGTCGGGATACCAAAAGGATGAAGTGAATGTGTCTGTAAAGCGTGTGAAAAAGTCTGTGCACAGAAGGGTATTGTCGATTAAAGAGCATTCCTGAAAACCCTAAATAAAGTAGTGAGTAGACATTCAGTAATAAATTATGTAAATTGTTAAATAAGGGTAATGAGTCAGATTTCGTTTCATTTCGTTTTTCATTTATTTTAACTGCATTGTTTAACTGTAAATTTTGTGTTCCGTTTCCTTATAAACCCAGTAAAGACCCTGGGGTACAGAGTCTGATTTATTAAAATGTATTCTAGATTAATAAAATTGTTTTGTTGATAAAATTTAATAACGTGTTTAATTTAATTTCCTATAATCATAATTATCGATAAGTGGGGTATTACAATATATATATATATATATATATATATATATATATAATGTAATACCAATTAAACAGTCTATTAATTGTTTTTAATATAATTTAATTGTTGGCGGAACGGGTGCATAAAGACAACAATCGCAGCGGGTCTTTCTTTGTTAACAAAGGAGACTGTAGACCGCGCGCCTGCGGCGAGAAGCGAAACGGGCAAGTAAGCGGCAAGACGCGAAAGAGAAAAGTCTACGTCGAGAACAGGGACTTGGCAGTTCGGTCCACATAGAGAAATAGAAACAGTAAAAGTCTGCGGATCCAGAATTATGAATAGGGCTATCTAGGAAGTCCAACGGCGAGATAATAGTTTACATAAAACGCAAGTAAACAGTTTGGACGGAGAGACTTGTAAAATCGCAGTTTGGAAGCAGAAGTTTTGCTTCACAAACTGAACAAATTTTCGCATAGAGAGACTTTGAGGAGATCTACGTCCGGCAACTGGCTGAAGGGTGAGGTGATCCAGGTTCCAGTATAGCAGAGATTTAGAGCAACTACCGTGTGTTCAAAATATAATGAGTAGAATCAGTGTATAATGGCCTGTTTAGTGTGTGTTGACTTCAAGCTGCACGAGTTCGATCTGGTTCCAGTAGCACTGTCGTGAGTACAAAACAATTATTAATGACTGTAAATGATAATTAAATGGTACAGTCAGATTTCGGCCGCGTTTTTCTTTTACTTTTGTATTTAATATTGTATTCCGTTAACTTAATTGAGTTTGGATTGTTAATATTTTAGTTCATTGTATTCGTTCTGCCTATTAAACCCAGTGGTGACCCTGAGATAATGAGAAATTCAACGTAATTGATATTAAAATTAAAAAGCTATATTTTCATAGAACGCCACAAATTAATAAAATAAAATTTGAAATATTTGTTTGTTAAATTGACAGAATTCGGCGTTCAAAGCAGGGATTATAAGGTGTAATTATCAACAATAAATTTTTAAATACATAATAATTTTGTTAATTATTCCCATTAATTAAGAATCTCCTTATTTAATCATTACATAATTGGCGTCTTCATCGTATGGCTAACTATCATTCAAATTTTAATAATTTTTTTTTGTTTAATAATTTTTTAATTAAAGACTTTATTAATCATAACAATATAAATATATATATATATTTATTTATTTATATCTATTTACAAATATTTTATTACATATTTATTTTTATCAAACCCCTCCCCCCTCCTTAATTCGAAAAATTAGATAGAAGGGAGTGCGTCGGCCGGAAAATGAAGCGGAAGGCGAAGAAGCAGCAACAGCAGCGGTATAAGTGAGAATGAATGAGTATATGAATGAGAGTGTGAATCCAAAAATTAGGTAGCCGTAAAGGCAAATACAATTGTTATGTATGAATGTATTATCCAAATAATGACTTTTTAGTAATGACAGAATATTAGTATGTAATAGGCATAATATCTCGTCATCGCGGAGCAGATTCCACGAGGAAGGAACTCCGACAACTAGAAGAGGAAGCTGGACCTCCAGTCAGATGTCACCGCTGCTGCTGATTTTCTACCAATCAAGAAAAGCCTTTATCGGGTACGCTTCTCCAGGGTGGTTCTCTTCTGGTATTCTGATTAAATCGCTGAAAAATACTCTCTTCCGGAGGAAATGCTTGCTCTCGAAGATGAAAAAAAAATGCCGTCTTTGTACTTGTCACAACGCCCTTCCGATGATTGGAGTTGGTTTTGTTGTGGAGATGCAGCATTCCCCTGTCCAGTCCTCGATCAGTTTAGGAGGCAACTGATCGACTATTCTAATAAGAACAGCGGACAATTCTTACCGTATGCCCAAGGTCTGCGACCTCAGAAAACACACTTTTAAAAACAGGCGGAGGGGCCTAGGTTTATACCATCCTTAATTTTTTTTAGGTGTAGACAGGCTATGTATAGGGTAATCCACATAGTGGCAACTACCCTCTTATAGCATACGAAGGGTATAGAAAGGTAGCCAAGGGTTAACTAGGGCCACCGGGCTATGGTTTAAGGATACTACCCGGCAATTCGCCTTAAAGTGATGCAGGGAAAACCCTACAAAAACCTGTATCAGGTAGTTCGGGCATTTGGTGCTTATCCCACGCCCTTCCGATGGCGGGAGAGGAGTTTATTGTGGGGTCGCAGTTTTCCCCTCGCCGTGCCTTGACCGGTTTAGGAGGCAGCTTCGTTCACAAACCAGAGAGATGTGAAGGCATCCCCAAAGATAGCCTCCCCCAGAGCTCTCTGGGAAAGTTCACCTGCGAGAGAATCCTCTCGCGCAAGCTACCTTGGACCCATAAATTTTTTATTTTTATTTTTTTAGGGTAACAGTCTACATGAAGATAATCCACATGGTGGCAACTCCCCTTTAATAGCATAGGAAGGGATTTCAAAGGGGGGGTTTGAAAGGGGGAATGCGGAAGGGTAGAGGAAGGTAGCCAAGGGTTAACTTCAATACATCAACTTTTTTTTAAGGTGACAGGCTACTTGAGGATAATCCACATGTTGGCAACTCCCCATTAATAGCATAGGAAGGGATTTGAAAGGTGGGATGCGGAAGGGTAGAAGAAGGTAGCCAAGGGTTAACTAGGGCCCCCGGGCTATAGTTTAAGGATCCTACCCGGCATTCGCCTAAAAGTAATGCAGGACAAACCTTAGAAAAACCTGCTTCAGGTAGGTCGGGCATTGGGTACTTGTCCCACGCCCTTCAGATAGCGGGAGAGGAGTTTGCTGTGGGGACGCAGCATTCCCTTCTCCGTGCCTCGACCAGTTTAGGGGGCAGCTCGCCGACTGTTCCAATAGGAATAGCGGACAACTATTACCGTGTGCCAAGGTCTACGACCCAGGAACTCTCAATACAGGCCGAGGTGCCTCGGCCTGTGGGTACCTTAGTTCAGAAAACCAGAGAGATGTGAAGGCATCCCCAAAGGTATCCTCCGCCAGAACTCTCTGGGAAGGTTCACCTGCGAGAGAATTCTCTCGCAGGCTTCCTTGATATATACTACGTTTTAAAGCAACTGCAATGTTACCCTCATGCAGTGGCTTATTTGAGGAAGCATGCGAGAGGATTCTCTCGCAGGTAACCTGCGAGGGATTTTCTCTCGCAGGTAGAACCTTTTAGGAGAGATACCTTTGGGTATGCCTTTTCCTCTCCGTTTTTGAACAAAAGGTTCCCACAAGCCGAGGCACCTCGGCCTGTTATGAGAGGTGTATGTTCCGGGGTCACAGACCTTGGGCATACGGTAAGAGTTGTCCTCTATTCCCATTGGAATAGTCGGCCAGCTGCCTCCTAAACTGGTCCAGGCACGGAGAAGGGAATGCTGCGTCCCCACAGCAAACTCCTCTCCCGCTATCGGAAGGGCGTGGGAGAAGTACCCAATTCCCGACCTACCCGATGCAGGTTTTTCTAAGGTTTTCCCTGCATTTCTTTAGGCGAATGCCGGGTAGGATCCTTAAAATATAGCTCGGGGGCCCTAGTTAACCCTTGGCTACCTTCCTCTATCTATCCGCATCCTCCCTTTCAAATCCCTTCCTATGCTATTAAAGGGGAGTTGCCCAATGTGGATTACCCTCATGTAGCCTGTTACCCTAAATAAAATAAAAAACTCATGTAGTAAGCCTGCGAGAGGATTCACTCGCAGGTAACCTGCGAGGGATTTTCTCTCGCAGGCAGAACCTTTTAGGAGAGATACGAAGGGGCTACCTTTGGGTATGCCTTTTCCTCTCCGTTTTTGAACTAAGGTTCCCACACGCCGAGGCACCTCGGCCTGTTATGAGAGGTGTATGTTCCGGGGTAACAGACCTTGGGAATACGGTAAGAGTTGTTTGCTGTTCCCATCTGAATAGTCGGCCAGCTGCCCCCTAAACTGGTCGAGGCACGGAGAAGGGAATGCTGCGTCCCCACAGCAAACTCCTCTCCCGCTATCGGAAGGGCGTGGGACAAATACCCAATGCCCGAGCTACGCGATGCAGGTTTTTCTAAGGTTTTCCCTGCATTTATTTAGGCGAATGCCGGATAGGATCCTTAAAATATAGCCCGGGGGCCCTAGTAACCCTTGGCTACCTTCCTCTACCCATCCGCATCCCCCCTTTCAAATCCCTTCCTATGCTATTAAAGGGGAGTTGCCCAATGTCACCCTCATGTAGCCTGTTGCCCTAAAAAAAATATCCATAAAGAGGAACAAGAAAAGGTTACGAGTGCCAACCGCGTGAGAAGAATATTGCAGAAGAACGGAACCATAAAGCTGGTGTCTCGTTACAACGTAGTTGTTTCAAATTGGCGTGTTGTGACGGAGTGTCTCCTTACATCGTCACAGTATCTTGCTTTAATTCGGCCTTCTGATGAATAACGTTTGTGACAATCTCTGTTTACGAAACTGTGAATCAAATCAGCTGATGAAATTATTTAAATTGGGTTGTTCCGGTACGACGTCCAACTTTTACACAGCCCGACCGACCTCTGCTCGTAGTACGCACGGATGTTTCTCAATATTGTCGGACACAAATGACGTCAGCTCATCCACTAGCGCAAGTCATCTGACGAAATGTTTCTCAAGAACTCTCAATGTTTACAAAATATAACAGCTTAACTAACAATATGCTGGAGGTTAAAGACACTTATCAAAGACTGTAACTTGAATGAAAACAGCCGTTTACAAACAACGTGCTGGCAGCATTTATGTGTTTATAATTTAATATGATCACGACCACTGAGGTCTGCTCGAAAGAGGTGACGCTATAATTAATATCTCGCTGCATTTAATATCTCCAGCAAATTTTTGAAATTAGCAAAGATATGTAATGCGATAATCGCTCTTGGCAGTCGTTACTTTCAGAAATTTATATATTTTGTTTATTCATCATATAGAGCCACAGATGCATGATTATACAGACTAAACTATCGTGAATAGTGATAATACATACAGGTCACAGCCCACGTATAAAATATTACACGATTGAGTTTAATTAATAGAGAGCTGTTCTCTCGCAGAACCTTTCTGGAGAGACGGACAGGGCTACGTTTGCTTTTGAATCTCCGTTTTTGAATCAAGGTTTCCACAGACCGAGGCACTTCTGCCTATTTTGAGAGGTGTATGTTCCGGTGTCGCAGACCTTCCGCATACGGTAAGAGCTGTCCTCTATTCCCATTAGAATAGTCGGCCAGCTGCCTCCTAAACTGGTCGAGGCACGGAGAATGGAATGCTGCGTCCCCACAGCAAACCCATCTCCCACCATCGGAAGAGTGTAGGACAAGTACCAAGCGCCCGACCTACCTGTTGCAGGAATTTTAGGGTTTGTCCTGCATCACTTTTAGGCGAATGCCGGGTAGGATCCTTAAAATACAGCCCGGGGGCCCTAGTTAACCCTTGGCTACCTTCCTCTACCCTTCCGCATTCCCCCTTTCAAATCCCTTACTATGTTATTAAAGGGTGCGTTGCCACCACGTGGATTATCCTCATGTAGTCTGTTACTCTAATAATATTAATTACGCATTTTTTAAACTATTTAACAAAGTTATTACAAGTCACTATTTAATTTTAAGTACACATCACAAATGGTAAAAGAGTGTTCCGCTGCCATCGCATTTCCACTTCAATTTACATTTAACAAATGTTTTGAAACTGGAATAATTCCCGTTGCTCTGAAAATCACGTACGTAATCCCCTTATTCAAGAAAAGTTTACCATCGGACGTATTAAATTATAAGCCCGTTTCTCTCCAAAATTTTCGCAAAAATAATTCACATTAAATTACTTAATTTCTTGAGTAAATATAATATTTTACGTTTCTGCCAGGATGGTTTCCCTAAAGGAAAATCTACAAATAGTGCAATGTACTGTACCGCGATAGTTTTATTATTGATATATATATTTTTCATTTTAATATAATTAGATGTTAGGAAGGGTTGAGAGCTTGGCAAGTTGGAATTTGACCAGGCGCCGCCGTGACGGAGAGATAATCCCTTCGGTCTGGACTTAGACACGTATGATGTTGACCCTCGGAAAGTTACCAAAAATCGCAGAAATTGAATTAACACGTGACTGTCTGAACCAATCACATTTCTTGGTTCAGGAAAGATCGATCCAAATTTGGTCGAGAACATCGATTTTTCACATCCAGTGAAGGGGCTGTAAAGAAACTATAGGACTCCTCGACGAACCGTCGCCAGAGTCGGACGTACAGCCCCAAACTTGCAATTTTCCAGAGGACTAGGAGAGATCGAGGGTGCCACATGATCAAGGACAGAGATCAACGCGAGGTAACTGCCAAGTGTCTCAATCCTTGACTCACCTGGGGGAATTACCATAAATCATGGTTTAACTTAGGATTAAGGTATCCGATTGTTTTGCTCGGCTAACTGAACACGCATAATTTGTATTTCTTTTATCTTATTTTTCTCATGTCCAGTTACATGATTATTAAATTCTGTAAAATATCCCTTTACTTCATCATTTAATAAACCTACAGTACGATTTTATTACAAATATTCAAATTCATTGGATGAGGGATTGAAGGTAGCTGGAATATTTGCTGATCTGTCCAAGGCATTCGACACGGTTGATCATGAAATTTTACTAAAAAAGTTAGAATATATTATGGCGTTCGTGGAAACGCCTTACTTCTCCTAAAAACATATCTAAAAAATCGTAAACAAACGATAGCGGTTGAAACTAAAGATAGGCATTTTTATTTATCTGATTGTGAATTAATTATTTGCGGTGTTCCTCAAGGATATATTCTTGTGCCTTTACTTTTCATTCTTTATATTAATGATCTTCCAGGATTCGAACATCCTCTTAAGTCAATTCTCTACGCGGATAATACAAATGTACTGATTGCAGATACAAATGTTGATAATCTTGTTAGAAACACCCTGGACAAAGTGAATGTGTGGTTTCATGATAATAAATTATCACTGCATTTAAATAAGACTCAGTTCGTCCAGTTCTCAGCTGATGGTAGTAACAACCTTCTTGACCAGTTCTCGGCTGATGCGCTTTTTTTTGGATTGACAACAAATTAAGGAGGACTCACTGAGATCTGCTTACTCAGTTCGGCAACTTCTCTCAAAACATAACGCAACATGTTGACATCAATACAACAAAAATGGTTTACTTTGTGTATTTTAATTTCTTTATGTTTTATGACATTGCAAATTTTGGACCTCCAGGAGCATTGAAATATTCACGTTGCAAAAGCGTGCCATTAGAATACTTTCTAATACGAGTCTAGTTGTAAGCCACTTTTCCAAAGTTTTCGAATATTAACTCTACCCACTGTGTTTATTCAATGAAATTTTCAAGTTCGTAAAGTAGAACATGAATCTGCTTCAATCGAATGGCGGGTCTCACGATTATGAGACTAGAAATCGCTCAGCATCAACTTGGTCTCTACCAGAGAAGTATTCACCATTCAGGGATAGTTTTATACAATAGTCTTCCTCCAGATGTTAAGAACAATAATAACTACAAGAGTTTTGGGATTTAGTGTAAAAATATTCCACTGAAAGGCGAGTTTCACTCTACAGGAGTTTCTGGATTGTTCCCCTAATAACTAATTATTTTTTAGTTTGTACTGATATAGTATTGAATATGTTTCTCTTTAAATTTCTTATTTTTTAACTTTCTGTATAGTCTTTTCTGCTCTTGTTTCATGTACGGCCTGTAGTTTCCTCGTCGTTCAGTTTTGTGAAGTGACTTGTCCGTCCTTTGTGTTTCTACCTAGTGTGCGTGTGCCAGGTTTTGTGTTTATTCTCGTGTCATGTATAATTCCGTATTTTAAGATAGTCAATTCTCTAAATATTTATTTTGTACCTATTGCGTATTTAACTTGTTTGAATATTTTAAACATTAAGTTATACCCTTAGTAACGTTAAAGAATTGTTATTTCTATATAGTACGTTATAATTGAAAGGGAAATTTGTGTTCCCGATTTTTAGTTATGTCCCCGTTAACGAATAATTGTAGCTTCTAATAATTTTATTGTAATTTTATGTAATGACGTATCCTATTTCCTCATTCGAGGACTAATGGAATAAATCAATCAACATATTAAAAAAGTAATTAAACATATATGCTTCAGGTTCTTTCGTGTACTAGTAGAAACGAACGCAGCTGCCTTCCACGAGTCCATGCACTCGCAACAACTTGAAAACTCACGATAATAATAATAATTTGTGTAAAAAACTGCAGATGTGTTTTAGTGCCCTCTATTCTGCGGTGTAACCTACACAAAAGTTGTCAATCACGAACAATTATTTTTCGTGGTGGTCTGACAAAAACGCCTCGGATTCAACGCGCCTCTGTTCGCAATTAAAGCACAAATCATACAAGAACGGCAGTAGTTCAACCACAACCACGTTCTAATAAAAACACACTCCGAGAATTATTTTAGGAGAGAATATTTTCTAACTTCTGTTTTTGTTTCCTATATTTTATTTTAAATTAATGGTCACATCCACCAAGATGGATTGGGTTTTGGAGTTAATTTCATTCCACGACTTTTGGTCAGTAACAGCTTTGTGTAGTATTTGAAGTCTCGCGTTATTCATACTTTGAGATAATTCTCACCCTACTTGTTCCGCTCTGTCGTGTCCATGTCCAGGCCCTATTCGTACAAATGAAGCTGCCATTTTATGAACTTTTGACAGATATAATATTTTATCTTAGCAATTTGTTTCCTAATTCATGATTGACCTCACTAAAGTTACTTTAATTCTGATATTAAAATTCCTCATAATTCCCGTAAAATTCGCCTGCAGCTCAGACAAAATATTGGAATTGAATATACTCCCAAAATTAATGCAAGATTAATTTTTAATATTTGAATAAAATCGCCATTGTACCCAGAGCCGAACTGTGGCTTGCTGGACACAAAAGTTAGCGTCAGGGTGACGGGGAGTCTAGGAGAAACCGTGCCGTCAGACAAAAGGCAGCGGATTATGGGAGGACCCTGCCTCAGGAGTAACGACCTGACCAAAATCTACGAAGGACAGTCCCTCTAACAGGTGAGAGCAAGCCCGTGAAAGTGTGAAATAGACGTAAGATTGCCTGAAATCACACACGTGGGGAGGTTTCCACCCTCTGGTGGGGAACGAAAAAGGACGAGCTGGAAGGTGGACAACCGAGGAAATAGGACAGTTCATATCTACATATTGGAGAGGAAGGAAGTCTGGGTAGGGAGAAAGTGTTGGAGTAAGAGGTAATAATTCGAAAGATGTTCTGGGAGAGGATATTTCATAGCTACAACTTTGAGAAGAAAAAGAAAACTCTGTGCGACGGAAGCGGAATCCGTCTAGATCCTGAAAATTGTTAGGCCGACGAGGAAGTGTAAACGAGAAAGCTGCACAGAGGTTTTCCGTGAATATTTTCCATTTAGACAAAACGTTCACCTGGGGTAGCCGACTACAAAAGTTGAACAGGTGTAGTTCTCTGTACAACGTTAACAACCGAAATTTCCGCCGCACGTATATGCCCTCACATACGACCCCTTTTCTTTTTGGTTTATGTTCTGAGTCTCATAAAATCGCCCTAAGGTTTGCCCGTTTTACGTGTCAGAAATTTATTTGAATATTGAATGTAGTTAAAATAAATTATCTGAAATTTAATTGAAATAAAAATGCAATTGAAAAGGCCAGTGCAGAATTTTTGTAAACCCTTAATTATTATAAATAAATTAAATTTGAAGCCAATCAAATTTTAAATTTTTTATATAAAATTCAGCTTGATATTACAAATATATTCCTAATTTTTTTCTTCTCAACACACTTGGAAACAGTTCTCCGCGAAAACTATATTGCAGTTCATTTAACAATTTTTTTACAGACAAGATTGTATTGCTTTTCACGTTTACTTTCCTTCTCCCAATAAATGACGTAGCCGAGGTACTATTGTAATACATATCCATCTTTTTGTTATTTTCCTTTCTGTAGATGATGCAGTAGTCTACAAAAGGTCTGATACCTGATTTTAAGTTGTGCTGAAATTTTTTTAAAATATTCCTTGAGGAACTTCCGGCGTTCCAATGACTAGTGCGGAAATATGTTGTCCATTTTTTTAATCTGTCTATTATAAATTTCTTTATCCACAGTGGTACTTGTTGGAATATTGATATAAATTTTTTGTCGAGTACGTAACGGTACCTGTGTTCATTACTGTAAGAAAGTCAGCTAAAGTCAATACATTGTATTGCTTATTCAATTTAAGGTACTAGTTATTAATTCCCTGTAATTTTATCAAATAACGGTAATATTCAAATTGTTGAAAGAGAACTGTGAAGAGATTGAGAAAGAAATTATATTGGGTAAAATTAGTTTGGAGTAAAGAAAAATAAAGCAGAATTCCAGGAGGTAATATTAGGGAAGAGACATACTGAAAATTTTTATAATCCAAATATATGAGACAAATTTTACTTTAGTACTCAAGCATGGAAGTTCAGTTCTGGTTTTAAAAGTTTTAAGTTTTTTCTATAACTATAACAGTGGACTATATTCCAAATATATTTCGGATACTGTAAAATACATCTATCGAATCGTCACGATGATCTTAATGAATATATTTATACATTCAGAAGATACTAAATGTATTTAAATAGGTTATTGACAAAAAAATAACTTTAAATGGCTTTAAAAGTTTTTGTATAATCCTTTTAAAAATTTACGTTAATGTTGCCATTGCTTCTTAAGAAAAATAAGGAGTTTGAAAAAAAAAACTTTTTATTTACTGCGACTGATACAAAATATAGGGAAAGTCAATAAATAATAAAAAAATATTTGTGTGTCAATATCATATAATTACATATTTCAAAATAAATATAGTTCTTTAACATAAAAAATCGTGTCGTCGCTCACGTGTGAATTTGACGCTTCCTAAATAATAGAAGCTGCAATTGTAAATAATGTTAAATTATTATATGAATCACTACGAACTTTGGAAATCAAGTGACAATATTGGCAAACAATAAAGAAATATTAAAACACTGTAGGTTTGTGGTATTACATGAGTAAAGAAAATAGGGTTAGCAAAGCTGCTCGAATTGCATAAGTTCGAAGTATCACTTGTTTGTGCCGAGTAATCAGTAATAAACAGATAAGAGTGTCATCTCTTTTCGAATTATAAACCATTTTTTACCGGTTTCTTGTTTTATAGGAGACTATATCTGGTGCCCTTGTTCTGTAAAATTGGTAACGTCAGGATTATTAACTTTGTCATTCACGATTTAATGAATTTTTAATTTTTTTTCAATACTGTAGTAACATTAGACAGTGAGAAAAATAGCAGAGATGATATCAACAAGATAATATCAAAAAGAAAAAACAGTATAACAATAAATATGTCCCTTCATGATTTTCTACTGTTTATCTTTGTTTTAATTTCTTTATACGTCTTAATCAGACCGGATTAACACTTCAAATAATATTAATGTTTTATTCAAGAAAACTCTAATTCCTTTTTTTTTTAGAAAAAAAAAAGATATTGGACACGTTTGGGTTTGAACTCAAAAAGCGGAGGGCTTCCATTAATTTTATTTGTGTCAATAACATACTTACATATTTTAAAATAAAATAGTTTTTTAATACAAAATCGTGTCATCGTTCACATGCCAAATAGACGCGTTTTTTTTTCGCGGAAATAATTCTATTAAGAAGAAAACTATTTTATTGCCAAATGATTACATTATTCCTCGAAATTAGTTTAGTAACCCTCAACATACTCGTATGTATTATTTACAATAATTCTACATAATATTATGGAGTTCCGTTATTAATCGACTGTGTTCGACACTTTTCGTCATGGAACTGAAACGAATAAATTTTGCCTCGACACAAATGAGAATTAAATGATTGACAACTATGAGACTGACGTTTCGTTGGGAATTTCTGGCTGTCAAAACCATTCGTAAAATAGTTGACGCATTGCCGGTGCAAAGAGACCAACATTAACATTATAAACGTGGATTAAAGTGATGAAACTGCGGAGAAAAACCAGCACTATTCGAATGGAATAGAATAATATATATATATATATATATATATATATATATATTGTAATAATTAACATATAATATTATTAATGTGGCTTAAATGAAATACACTAATAACTTTAAAGAACAAACAAAATTTATTGTGCCAAATTTAAAAACAATTATATTTTACACAAAATATTTGGGATCTCAGGGTCTTGATCTGGGTTTGATAAATGGCAGAATTTAAATAATCAAAATTACATTTACCTTTTATGGAAATCAAAGCGTCTGAACATAGACGAAATTTGTTGCGGAAGAAATAATACTAAAGATTGAATTTAACAATTTCAATTTTATCAAGAGTTAACGATCTCATTTTATCGATAATTAAATAATTAAAGAACGATCTGACTTTTATCTTTTAAACACGGTTTACAAATTATTTTAAAGTTTTCTCTACTTACGGCCGCCCAGGTCTCATTTTTAGTTTTTCGTGCACAATTTAGGGGACATCACTGATTCTAAGTTCTCACAGACTCTAATTGGCGTTGTTTGTTAGTTGGTTTACCACAAATTGGTTGGTTCTCGATGCTTTACTGCAACCTGGATTTGTAGATCTCGTGGCTTTAGTTGACAATGGACTTCATTGGTTTGTCTGAATATTGTTTTACTTTTTAATAACTGAAAGCATGTTTGTGACTGGGCCACAATCTTTCGTTCTGACTGCCGACTGTACTGTTCAAATTTTCGTGACTTGGAATTTTAGTCTTTTCTCCTCGCTGCCTACGGCCCGACTTTACTCTTCGTCTCGTAGATTTTGAGCGCGTAAACTCTCTCAACAATGTTTTCTTTGCCTTGCCGGATTGTTGCGGCGTCTGCTCTATATTCACTAATAATGAGTCCTCTACAATCCAACTTTCCAATTAGAACAATGTCTTAGTTACCAATTACTACAATATATAAATATATATATAAATTCCTGAAGCTTAACTTATTCTTTGGCTTTAAATTTTCTGGTTATTACTTTAGTGTGAGAAATACAGATCGAAGAGCCGCAGATTTCTTGTGTGTGGAGATAGAGTCGTGCAATTTGACAAATAGGAATCTGAAAACTTGAAATTTTTGAGCAAAATTAAAGAAAGGAGTCGACGTGACATTGAAGCATCAAGTCTTGTATTTTATTTTTTCTAAGAAATCGGACAAATAGTTTCAGCGTAGTTTTACGTGAAGTTTTAATTAAAGTGCGTAGACGTAAAATTATGATTGGTCAAGATATGAATACTTTAATAGAGACATTCAATGTCACAATCAGCCGTAAGACGAATTAGAGGTTTGCGATGGCTATTTTAAAATGAGTAAACACGTTAAATGAAAAAAATACCAAAGAAGAAGAATGAAATATGGGGCGGTGGAAGAAACTATAGGCTAAAGACAACAACGGATCATCAAACTTATTGTTCGGAGAAGAAAATCGATAAAAGCTGAAGTATAAAGGGAGAAGAAAGGTGCAAACGGATTAGAATAAAGCTAATAGGATGCGGAAAGCAGCGAAAGAACAAAGGTTCAAAGAAAAATGTGAAGAGATTGAGAAATAAATGATATTGATGAAAATGAGTTTGGAATAATAAAGAAAAGAATAATTCGGAGGATTCAATACTACGAAAGGTAATGTTAGGGAAGAAGTTTATAACGTATTAAGGAATAAAAATTACTCGTAAATTTATGTAAACTGTTGTCATGTTCAAATAAGACAAACAGAACAGAAGGTCCATGAAACTGTAAAATTCTTAGACCACTACAGATGGAATGCGAATGTAGGAAATTCAATGAATGATTTGAATCAAATACGCAGTTAGAGAGAATGCACTCGGCAAAGGTACATTCGCAGTAGAGACCTACGAATATAAAATTTGGATAATAAATTTAACGATTTTACACATTCACGTTAAGCAAAGACGTATGACTCAGGTCGTGTTAGGGAAGTAGAGAAAAGTTCTTATTAAAATATAACTTCGTGGTAAATACAACGATAGTTTCATCCGTAGTGGAAACAACTCATAAGAATCGCATAGACAGTGGGAAGCTTGATGAATGTAAGTAATTGATGATCTAAGGGAGTTTGGAAGGCATGGGAAACTTCTAAAAGGATGATAGTTTATTGTGTGTGTGGAAGGGAGGGAGAATGGTATCTATCCACTGGTGTTATGTGGATAAAACTCAAAACTGAGCGCTTTATCCATTTAGTTATTCAGATTTCTAGTTATTCCTGTCGCATGTAGGTGTCCTATGGAGGTTTTTTATGGTCCCTTTTGCTGCCGGACTGATCTAGCAAAGGTGGTGCCAAATTGTGAGGATACGAAACTTACTTTGTCAAATAAGTATGCAATCCTAAATGTCTGTGTGGAAAAAAAACTAGTAAGTGGGTTTGCAACGACGTGGAATTACTCCGCGTGAACATCTTTTTAATGAAATTAGAATTTGGAGACCGAGATGTCACTCTCCGATTGGACAGAAACCCTCAAGGTTTCAAAAGGAGACGCAGATATAGTCTGGGGAGAGTGAACCATTATGTATTTATTTAGTAATCAGAAAAGTATAATTTCCATAAGCTAATTTGTTAGACTAGCTGAGGAATTAGTCAAATAATCCCAACGTATGGCACGATTGAGGACCACTGCTGGGAGGGGGTCTGTTGTTTATGTTTGGCGATCAATTGGTGTGCTTCTTCTGAGTCTTCTGTTGTCCTGTTGAGTTAGAAGTGGCTGGAGTAATGGATTTGTGTGTCTTTTATGACACCCTGGATCCAGAGTATGACAAGGTCACTGTGAATCATTTGCTACGTACCATGAAGCTTCCGTCATGGATCTGAGTATTTTGGATTGGCATCTTTGAATAAGATCTCGATACCGTGGTCCAGTGTTTTTTAAACTAGTATCTTATTTTCTAGAGGTAAGTGGGATTTTCCACTCCTACGTAATGTCGATTTGTTTTCTCTCTTTTTATGTGGTCTCCATGTTAGTCTCTTATCTATATATACTACAAAATATCGTACTGTATTTTATTTTGGTGCTGTTACACTATTGAATGAGACTTCAGACCATTCTCCCTTTCTCAAGGTAAATTTTATTTGTAATGATTTATTTTCGTTTCTTATTTACCATTTTTGCAGGATATTTGAGTGATGTAGATATTCTGTACCAGTTACTGGGTTTTCGTAGCTGGTTAGTGTGATACATTCAAAATGAAGGGGAGAGTGTAAGGTGAGGTTAAAACTATGAAGTTGATGCAAGGTAAAGTAATAGAGACAGATTAAGTTCTATTCTGATACGACAAAAGTGATAATTTTTAAAACGTAAGTTGAAGAAAAGGTCTATGTGCTGTTGAAGATTACGGCGTGTAGGAACGCGTCATCAGAGCTACGCCTAAATCACTGACTACGATTATTCATACGCCACGTGAAGCAGGAAACTCTACCGTAGGACCCTCCAAGACACAGAACAGGTATTCATTACAAACACTAGACTTTATTTAAAGGAAAGCTGAATTTCGCGTCGATATTTATGTAAATTTCATGGAATTGCTCTGTTATTAGGTTTCAAAAATTTTGGAGTTATTATTCTGAAACTATTGTCAGCTAAGTTAAAAACATAAGAGAAAAATATTTATGCCCACAAAATATTTTGATACGTAGTTGATGTTTTTTCATTTAAATTTTATAATATATAGGCACATTGTCATTAATTAATATATTTTTAAATATTCTATTTAAAAATACCGCATTAACATTAAAAAATCTCAAAGTAAGAAAAATTTTCGGATGCAGTAAAAATTTAAGTAAGGGAGGCTACCCCATAAAATACGTGTATGAAGTAACTGATTCTGTTGAAGGATATTCGCGACTTGTAATTCGCTGTTACGTAACCATGAAATGTTACGCACTTGGTGATAGTTTTTGGGAACAACGTATATTGTGTTCACTTTAGCTGACTCATGTTTACTATTGTGCAATGCAACGTCCCTCTAGATAATGAAACCTTGTTTTCATGCCATGAGACATTTACTCAATATTTGACATAATACTGATAGGAAGTAATTTTGAGAATTATTACAAAATTAAGTGCGTACGCACTGAACCTAGTGTAGTAATTGCAATGACCTCAATATTTGTTATTAATCCGGAATTCTAACCTAAGAGTCGCTAGTTTTGAGATTAACCTATAATTCTTTTAAATACAAAATGTCGGAGAATCCATAATTACTAATAGGAAAAATATGAGAGAGTTGAGGAAAGAATCCACATTTTCAAACATATAAAAATTGGTTTTCTGGAAAAAAAATTACTTTTAAGCGAAGCCTGAAATATCAGAGATTCTATGTTTTATTGGGTTTTATATTCTCTTAAATAAAGGAGTATACTAACGTTAATGTTTAAGCGTGCGAAGTAAGTCAACCCATTTGTATTCAGTAGGCGAATGATATATATTTGATTATATTTTACGTTAGTTTTAATACGTGTATTAAATCTTCGGAAATTCACTTAAATGTAATCAGATCTGGAAAAATGAGTCCGATTACAGCTTACATAAATAAAACTACTGCTTCCAGTCGATTCCGTGATCTACGCATCTGTCTGACATTATAGACAATGGAATGACCGATAACGTCTTTAAAAAGTGTCGCAATACCATAAGCAATCAATTTAAATACCAAAATAAGTTTATTATGTTAGGCAACATTTTGATCAGCAAAGCGTGGACGAGGACTGTCAGATAAGGGTTAAATCTGGCGAGTTTTTTTTTTTTAAACGAAAAGTATTAACACATTATTTCTCTTTAGTGAAGGTTGCAAGACTTAAATTGCTCGACTTAAATTGCTCCTGAAAAGTAAAATACCGCAAACTTGAAATTTGAATTTAATATGAAGGATATTCGCTTACCGATTTTTCTGGCATGTAATAGATTGATTCCGAAAAATTATTCTATTTCCTGGGCAATAGTCCATCGACCGGCACTCCCCGACCAGGAGACGAGTGGAAAGATGATCCCAGGCAACTACGACTTGCCTGCCGACTATACAAACGTATTGCTACACCGACGACTTGATAACTAATAATCTTTCTAAGTAGACAGACGTGCAACTTCCCGCAATAAACCTCTTTTCCGCGGGTGTATTTTATATTCGCGTTTCATAATGTTTTTGGAGCCTGTGTTCAATAAATCTCTCCCTTCTCATCTTCCTCGTTCCAGAAAAGAAAAATAACTGTTAATTACCACTAATTTATTGTTAAACTTGCCCTCGTAATTTGGATTAATTAACCTTGCGTTTCTAGTAGGTACAAACAGCGATCCTTTGTTGTGACATAATATAAAATTTCAACCATCTTTCTTCACTCATTAGTTGGATCAAGATAAGTAACAAGTGTATGTGGTCATTGAAAAATGCTCAAAATCCATATTCAAGTCATTATGAAATATTTCGTAACGTTGACAGTTTTAAATAAGCCGTTGGATTCGAAATGAACGAATCTTTAACATTGTTTTCAACGGTTGAGGAGTCAACAGTTGGATTCACACGCGGTAGAATATCCGTTTTGGATCATAAGAAGCAGCTTCCAAAGAAAAAGGCACAAAAATCCGCAAATCAACATTGTAAGATTGACGATTGAAGATTTGCGTGCTTTCTGTGATTGAAAACGAATAATTAGATATTTTTTTTAGGGCAACAGGCTACATGAGGGTAATCCACTTTGGGCAACTCCCCTTTAATAGCATAGGAAGGGATTTGAAAAGGGGGGGATGCGGAAGGGTGGAGGAAGGTAGCCAAGGGTTAACTAGGGCCCCCGGGCTATAGTTTAAGGATCCTACCCGGCATTCGCCTAAAGAAATGCAGGGAAAACCCTAGGAAAACCTGCATCAGGTAGGTCGGGCATTGGGTACTTGTCCCACGCCCTTCCGATAGCGGGAGAAGAGTTTGCTGTGGGGACGCAGCATTCCCTTCTCCGTGCCTCGACCAGTTTAGGGGGCAGCTGGCCGACTGTTCCAATAGGAATAGCGGACAACTATTACCGTGTGCCAAGGTCTACGGCCCAGGAACTCTCAAAACAGGCCGAGGTGCCTCGGCCTGTGGGAACCTTAGTTCAAAAACGGAGAGGGAAAGGCATACCTAAAGGTAGCCCCTTCGTATCTCTCCTAAAAGGTTCTGCCTGCGAGAGAATCCTCTCGCATTCTAGACGTATAATTAGATCGTGTCCATAGAATTTTATATGAATGGGTGTGAAAAATCTGCCTGCAACATAACTGCCGCGTTATTTAAGGTGATGAAAAACGTACCCCAATTCAATTTCTCAATAGCGTTTGGAAATTTTAAATAAAATTCAAAAGTTTTTCAATGTTTCATTAGTGTTTACTTCACTCGCGCATTGTGATCCGCCCTTATACACTGCACAATACACAAGATCGCATAGTAAGTTTCTGTAGGTACATCACAGCAACTCTATTTTTTTTACCAGAATGTTTACCATAATCCTTTAAAGAAATCGCTTGAGCAAAATGCCTGTACGCCACAGCTAGTATCACGTGTTCTGCCTTGATAACTAGAGTGCTGCGGGCACTCGACTAAGGATCTCAGGGATGCTGGGGTTATTAATGCACGGGATTGCTTTTGCCAAGGTAACTCCTCCACAGGAATGGAACAGGATTAGCAGGTTAACGTATCATGTGAACAGCAAGGGACCCTCTGATCGTGACGCATGTGGATTACGTCATCACCTCAGCTCGAGCATCAGAATACGGTTCAATGCTCTCGTTACACTATATTAAACAGACAACAAAAGAAGACAATTATTAAACCTTATGGACTATTATTTAATGTAAAATACATCAAAAATTGAATTTGTACAAGAAATAAGAATAAGAAAAGATTAAATCTGGAACTGCAGTATGATAGGATCACGATTGACCTTCCCTAAGCTACCCGAATAGGAGAAAAATGCCTGGCGAAAATATAATATTCTGGAGAATTTACCATAAAAATTCAAATAAATAATAATATTTATTTCAATTGTCGCGTTCAAGTGAGTTATGACCCGTACTAACCCATTATCGATGTACATCCTTATCTTTGTAGGTAGCTGGCTGGTTAGCTCGCCATATTGTGACTCTCGTCAATCCCCTCCCCCCTCCCCAAATCTTGATAATAGATTAATGTGGAATTATATAATAGTTTGTGGTATAAGTAAATTAGTTTTTGACATTCAAAACAACTTGATAAATGTCGAGTAATAACGAATCCTTAATTATTATAATATATATGCTCTGTCATGCCTATATCGTATTCATAACCTCATGTTCATATTAATTTGCTAATTAACTAATGATTTACATAGGTTTACAGAAAATTAATTGTCCAATTAAGTAATTACCATACAATAATTACAGCGTTTTATAATACTGCAATACAGTATTTGATACAGTAATATAATATGTAAATTCATTGTTTGTATTATTAATCGAGTGTAAATATCTCCAGGAAATTGTAGGAAGTGCAGTGGATATTTGAGAGCTCAAGAGGTCGCTTCCGGTCACCGAACAACGCAGTGATAAAGAAAATCTTGCCCTTCATATTTATAGAGTTGACGACGTGTAATGCCGTGTAGTCGGTTAAAATGCGCAGATCTTGAGAATACTAGTAGCATCAGACGATTGATGGCTCAGTAATTGTTGAAGATGATGCGCACATCAACGCCCTGAATGTCCAACTTTCACGAGTGTCTCGTTCCACTTCAATAGACGTAATTATTTAAGGTCACTGAAATGCTGTGCGCACTTCGTCGTAAATTAAAATCTCTGCCTTAACTTCAAGACTACATGAACATTGGTGAAATAGAATGACACGTCATATTGAAATAGGAGAATCTGCAACGATCGTAACGCGGGTTTCTTAATGTGCTGTATTGGGAATCAGGACCTATCGGCGCCACATCGAAAATATATTCAAATTACTTTCATGTATGAATCAAGGACGTCTGTTGCTCCTGAAGTTATCTTCCATGTGCGGTAAGAAACAGTATTCTCCGGTTTATTCTGAAAACCTTTGCGCAATTCAAACTGCGTAATCAAGTATGTAGTGAGCTTAAAATATATAGAGAAAATTAATTTTGTTGTGTCTCCTAGCTTAATATAAATAATTTAAAAAATCCTTCCAAAATCTTAATTTTATGAATTTATGTTCCCAAATGTCGGCCCACCGATGGCGAGTCAATGTGCATCTACGCCAGCTTCTATTATTAAAATAAGCAAATTCCACGGAATTTGTCATACCGTTCGCAGATATAAACAGTACAAAACTTTTCTAAAATTATGCGAGTGCGTTACAGTTTGATCAGTGCTGAAACCAAGTCACTTATACAAAAGTTCTATGCCACTAATGACTGTAAAATCTCGTCGCAACAGTTCTCGAAAGGAACAATGAGTTGATTGAAGAATGTGTCGAGTTAGCTGGCAGTTTGGTCATTGTCTCTGGATCGGATATGATGGTCTAAGTCATGTTAAACTTGTACACGCTGCAAATAGGAGTGAATTTTTTATAATTAATAAGTATCGTTCTGTCGGCAAAAACAATAACTGTTACCACTATACAGTTTACCCTTAAACATGACAGTTTTGTTTCGAAATCGTTTTACTTTATTTTTTACTCTGACAAAAATACAGTTATTAATTTACTTTAATTTAAGAATCCACTAACGACTTGATTAAATTAAATAAAAATGTTAATTGTAGCCGACAACTGAAAATAGCAGGAAATTATATTCCACTCAAGTGCATGTAACTTGGAACTTATCATCTTTATGTTAAGTGTGTCTCAATGTACGACCCTGAATTACGTGACCTCTCGATAATAGTTTTTATAGCTTACTCTCAAGCTCACTTAGTCCCTGATAAATAACCAAGGTCATAATGCATTAAGTTCTGTAGATTTCAGGTTAGTTCTCGTTGTCTCACTAATATTAATTGTTTCGTAGATCTTAATCACTTAACTCGGATCTGTTTGCGTGGACGTTTACCGGCGAGTAGACCGTAATATTTGACATACTGGATGAGAACAGTGATCTGTTTCTCTGTACTTATCCTAACATTTCATAAAGACTACAGCCGAAAATTTTACTGAAATCATAAGACCGGAATCAGAGTTGAACCTAGCCAACTAAATTACGTCGTTTTGAATTTGTCGAGTGCAGAGAATACTAAATTGCTAAAAATATAATAGCGCAGCTTTTCAACTTCCCAATACATTTTGTAACACATTATAATAAAAAATCATTTTACACTTCAGTACAATGAATGAAAAATTAAAACAGTAATGAAGTTTTGATAAAACATTATTAAATTACACCTACAATAATTATTAATCCAAATGAAGTTGTAATCCCCAAATGGAATACGGTCTGAAACCGACAAAAGAAAGACATTTGTAGTTTATTATCATCAGCATGAGGGATCAGACAAATACAATATGAAATGTAGGCGTGTATGGCGAAAGTTTAAGGAATCTCAGTAGTCAGATACCGAGAGACGTTTAAAGAATATGCAAGGCGAATTAAATGTCCCGGAAGCGTCACTTGCGCAGACGGCCTTGCTAAATTTTGAAATATCTTACAAGAAAATAAATTTAATTCAGCAGAGTTTGTAACTTACTTCATTGGACCCAATCTGCTTGAGGGCGACTCATGAAACTTAAGTGAAGTTTATATCGATTGGCAGTTTTATATGAATGCGGAATTTTGGAATTTCCGGAACCGAATTCGGAGGAAGATAGGAGAAATCAAGAAATTCGGAACCAAATTGTGATCCAGAGCCGTTAAGAGACATTCGTGTCCGGACCCAGAGCAATAGGACATCTGGTCCTAGTCTGGACCGTTTCAGACAATCAATTTTTAAAGTCTCACAATACATAGACAATCTCGACGGGGGAACGAGTTAAGTTGCAGAACGACGTCCCCTTCCAGACGACAAAACCAAGAATCCTGATACCATAAAACAAAAGCAACATCCGCCATCGCGGTATCGTTAAATTTTTTTCACCAAGTATCGCATTGCCAGGTCCCTAAATTGGCCTATTTGGCTAATTTAAATATATATCCGTGATGGTTCACCCCACCAATGGCCCTGTGATAATGAGTAACTTATTATGTACCACTGTGATCAAAAAGTAAGGTGAAATTGTCATTTAAAACTCCCGGATATTAAGAAGGCGGGTAATATTTTTCCTAGGTTGGTAGGACTGTCTATAATATTTTCCAAGCGTCTGTTTGTTAAAAGGTTTAATTATCTCCAAAAGCATCGACTTGATGTGTGTGAGTGAAACTTTGCTGTCTGACTATCAGGCCACTTGAAATGCATCATTACTGGAGACGAGACTTGGATTTACGCCTACGACCCTGAAACTACCGACCAATCCAGAGAATATCGTGCAAAAGGTGAAGCAAGACCGAAAAGACCACGGCAAAGTCGATCGAAAATCAAGGTCATGTTGACAGTTTTCTTTGATTATCGTGGTGTGGTGCACTACGAATTCCTTCCGCCGGGCCCAAACTGTCAACAAAGAATATTATTTGAATGTTATACGTCGTTTACGTGAAGCTATTTGTCTGAAACGGCCGGAATTATGGGCGAACAACTCTTGGTTCCTTTACCACGATAATGCCCCATGTCATACTGCATTGGTTCTTCGCGACTTTTTTTTTCCTAAAATTCGACTCATATCGTTCCGCAACCACCGTATTCGCCTGATTTGGCTCCGTGCGAATTCTGGCTATTCAGCAAACTCAAAAGGTCAATGCTGGGACGCCGTTTTGACACGATTGAGGAGATAAAAACCGAATAGAAGAAGGTCTTGAAGGCTATACCGGAAAAAGACTATTCCGACTGTTTCGAGGACTGGAAAAAGCTTTGGAAAAAGTACGTTTTATCGGACGAGGATTACTTTGAAGGGGATGAAATTAATTTGGAAGAAGAAATAAATAATTTATATTTTATAAATAAATTCACCTTACTTTTTGTTCACAGTGGTATGTATAAGATTGCTGCGATTGGGATCGTTCCCGGTGGCAGTTTAAAACGAATATATATACAAACCTACAACAGATAAATAAAACAATTATGAAAGAAGAAAAAATAAAATAAGACTTAAAAGATTGTCCTGAAAATTGGCTCACTCTTTCCACTCTTCACGTAACTAAAGAAAAATATTGACAAACTTATTTATACTATACAATAAAAAAATACAATTTGCTTCACTAATTTATTTACATCATTCTTAAACCTTCTTATTGGAAGATACTCCTCAAACACTGCTGCAATTGTTCCAATCGCCTATCGATCTGTTTAGGAATGAGAATTTCCCTACGTCGGTATTTTTCGGCCTCGTCTTAATTTTAAATTTATGACCAACTCTGCCAACGTAAGTTGGTTTTTTGACTTCATCCCGTATGTCTTTCCACGCATTGTTACCCGTATATGTTTTACATGTATCCCTACGATTATTTAATTTATTTAATTTTTTATGTTTAATTTACTTTTAAATTTTGGTTTTTCTATTTAATTATTTCTAAATTTATTAAATTTTATATTTTATGTAATTTAAAACGTATAAATAAAATTCCCACACTTAAGCATTAGCATTACGTTTTCAACACAGACCGTCGGTTAAATGAAAATATCTAGAGGTAAGGCGTAAAATAGAACTATGAGAGTTATATCATAAAAGTCAGTTAACATATAAATATGAAAGGGTACGAGATCTGAGACAGAGTACCCAGAGAGGTAGTTGTTTAAATAGCGACGTAACTACAACTCGAGTTGACGCCCCACGCTTGAACACATTTTTGTTTATGTGAGCTATAAAGTATAAATGGTTTCAAAACTCAGGTCGACGATTTTGCTATTTTATTCACGAAATTTGTTTGAAACCGTTTTATCTGTAAAGTTTTCTAGCCATTTCATAATTAAACGTTGCAGGTCTCAGACTATCCTTACAAAAATTTTAAACTTCAGGTTTTTATTTTAAATACCTAGGGAACACACACACATACACAACAAATTTAAATTACTTCTAATTCATGCGTATAAAATTACAAGCCCCACGGTGAGCGCGAATTTGTAATAAACTCATAATAAATAATGAGTAATATAGCCCAACGTTGTAGTGCCAAATAAAGTGGTAAGCTCTTAATATCTTACATCGATCAGGGTCACCTATGGACCTCCAATAAAATATAGGAATTTATAAATGAAAACAGAAAATTATAAAACGTTTAACAATAGAAATCTAACGCTTATTTATTATCCACAACTAAAACTAAACAAATACCTTGGAACGTTAAAAGCGGTGCTCAAGTGACCCAGCACATCTCAACGTATGCTCGTTACTTCGCGGTTTGTTAATGCTCAGAACAAACTTCGAAGATCTGGAAAGTTTATTAAATCAATGCGAATAAATCGGCTAGCGGCGAGCAAAATGCAGTTCAACTCGCTTATTTTTAATGAACCAATCTCACAACCAACAATTGAACACCCTTCTCCACTTTGCTACAACAAGCTGTATTGCCCAGTGCCACCATAGGAGATGTGGAGATAGGATTTGTTGGCAGAGCTATCATAGATAGACGGCATTCTTCAGGATAACTTTTTTTAGGGTAACAGGCTACGTGAGGGTAATCCACATGGTGGAAACTCCCCTTAATAGCATAGGAAGGGATCTGAAAGGGGGATGCGGAAAGGTAGAGGAAGGTAGCCAATGGTTGAACTAGGGTCCCCGGGCTATGTTTTAAGGATCCAACCCGGCAATTCGCCTAAAAGTGATGCAGTGTAAACTCTAGAAAAACCTGCATCAGGTAGGCCGGGCATTGGGTACCTGTCCCACGGCATTTCCGATGGCGGGAGAGGGGTTAGCTGTGGGGTCGCAGCTTACCCCTCTCCGTGCGTTGACCATTTTAGGAGGCAGCTGGACGACTATTCCATTAGGATTAGCGGACAACTCTTACCGTATGCCCAAGGTCTGCGACCCCGGAACATACATCGCTCAATACAGGCCAAGATGCCTCGGCATGTGGGAAACTTAGTTCAAAAACCAGAGAGATGTGAAGGCATCCCCAAAGGTAGCCTCCGCCAGAGCTCTCTGGGAAGGTTCACCTGCGAGAGAATTCTCTCGCAGTCTTCCTTTAAAGTTTTCACTCAGGATTACCATCTCCCGAGGCCTTTTACCAACCTTTGACAAGTCTGAACCTCGAGTGAGATTAGTTATCCGCATGCAAACACAGCGTCCATAAAAAATACTACAGCGCAGAAAATTGCTTAGAATCAGAATGATTTCAGATTAGGATAAAAACAACGATCAAAAACCAACGACGCATCTGGACAGAACGTCCGACTCCAGTCCACTCAGACCCGTCACTTGACCGAGCTTTCCCAGACACAACGTAAACAAATACCAACAGCTACTCGACTGGGCTAGCCTTCTTCACTACTGATTTTGGCGCTTGACCGGCAACTGTCTAACTGAATGGCCTGACGGCACTACAATCAATTGACCGTAAACAATCTCGCCAGCCGCCCCACTGATCCGGCTCTCCACTGCCTACTAAATCTATCGCTCGCCTGCGCTGGTACTGATTGACCTGTATTTACTTCCAAGACTTTTACACTTTTGCCTCGAGACACATTTTGACCCGGGGTTAAATGTTCGTAAACATTGGGCGTAACGGAAATACATCGCCTGTATTACCGAACTGAAGACAGAAAATCTTAAATAAAATAAATTCCTTAATAATCTATATATATATATAAAAGCTTCTTACCAAATTTCGAATGTAAATAAGATTATTTAAAGGACACAACTATAGTTACCGCAAAACATACGTATTTATTACCTTAACTATAATATCTGTGCATTACATTTTCGCACAAATCCGGACATTTATAAATCTACCATTCATTTTATATATTATAAACTATATACAATAGCTCAGCGCCTGGCGTTACCTGGGTATTTATCTGTATTAGTTCGGAAAATCAATTTATTACAATCGTAATCTCTTGGTCAACACGTGATTTAAGTGTCATCGTGACCGTCAATTTTTCGGACAATTAACCAACCCATTGATGGGCACATCCCGACCTATGCCGATAGTGGGTGATCTCCAAATCAACCGTGATGGTGATTGGCGGTAACTTAACGGGGTCAAGAAATCTGCTATATTAAATAAGCACGGTACCTTTACAGAGTCTAAAAATTATGGTACATTAAGAAAGATAAAAATATCATCGGTACTTAAAGGGCGTAAAAATTTCACCCGAAGAATGTTCCCCGTACGTTGAGTAAAAAAACTTGACCAGATTGATACATGAAAACTCGCGCTACGTTAAGGGATTCTAAAATACTATCCGTCCTTCAGGTAAGCATTTATACTCCCCTTATGTTTAAGGAGTCCAAATATTCGCGATATTTTAAGAGAAAAATGTGAATATTAAGAGAGACAAAAATATTCCCGGTACAATAAGGAAGTCAAGAATATTCCTGGAACGATTAGGGTGTTATGAATATTCCAAGTCCCTTGAGACAATGCAAACAAATTTCGAGAGTATTTTTCACTTTCTGGTACCTTATGGTAGTCATTAAAATACCCAATTCCTTAAAGGAGTAAAAAACACTTCCGATACCTTAAGAAAGTGTTACCGTAATAGAGTAGAAAAATTCTCCGAATACGTTAAGAGGCTTCAGAACTTCCTGTCTTGTCCATGTTAAATTATGGATACATAGAAGTGTACTTATTTCCCCCTAGTATATGATTGATTTTAAATCATCTAATAGAAATATTTTTAGTATTGTCAGACGTTATGATTTTATATTGCAAAGGTTTAAAAATGTTATGGCTTATTTATTCGGACAATTTAGCCAGTCAAACTCAACTGGGTTTGAAAATTTGTATTTTCTAAGAAATATTAAAATATATTCCCTATAGTTACATTTTTCTTGAAATTGGAAACAAAAATTTATGTTATGACTTTTATATAATTGTAGGAAATTAAAATTCACAGTTTAAAATTAACTACACCACTACAGAAAAAAATGGAGTAAAATTTCAGACAGTATATGAGAAATCGTACATTTGATGAGGAAAATTGTAACTTACGGAAAATTAGCTTCAACGTTTTTTTCGTGTGTAATTCCCTCCATTACACCATAAGGCAAAACTTTTATGTCTGAAAATAATTCGCCCTTTGCCATGGAATTATTCTGCTTGACGCCATGAATCATCTTGTAGTTACACTTTTAATATCCGTAGTCTTGTCCCTTAGGTTTCAGTACATTTTTTTTGCATTCTAATTTAGTAATTTATATCTGTTGCAAATACCGCATGTTTTGCAACTCTATTACATGCTTTGGAATCACCAAAGTAAATCATATATACCTTACTTTATTAATTTTCCTGAATACTTCATACATATTTATGTTAAATGTAGCAATTTGAAACAAACACAGTCTTTGGAATTCTGGTCCAAATGAAACACACTAATACAATAAGAAATGCTTATAAACAGTATCTGAGAAATGGTACAGATTGGAACTTTAAGTTAGTCGGCTTTAATATTTTCAACCTTGCAGCTACTTTAGCACATAAAATATGAATTTGTGTAATGTAGTTAAAATAGTGCATTAAGTGAACTGCTGTAATCCATTTAATTGCATTGAATCACAGTCAATTTAATTTGTACTTGATTCCGTTGACCTAATATAGATTGGAAACAAGGAAGTAGTTACGCCTCGCAAAATTCTCTAAATATGCATGGTGTAATTTTCAGAAATAAATTAAGTGTTCCTATTTTTTCTTTGGTTTTGAAAAGTAAGTCTAATGAGTTTTATCAACCATTGCTAAAATATCCTGTTAAAATTGTACAGTAATTGATTGGTAGTTCTCACAATATTTAAACAGGTTTCCTCGCAGAAATTTGGATTTTTTTAGAACATTCTATTGAATACTTTCTCTGCTGAACATAATTTTCTGCCTTGAGTTCCTTCATTTCATATACTTGCTCTCGTGGTCCGACCCAGATAATTTTGAGTTTGTATCTTCCATTTTACAAGAGTATTGTTTTTAGTATTATCGAACGACTTATGCATTCGATTGCATATATTTATTTATACTACATTATAATTTTTTAATAATAATAAAGATAGCCGTATTATAGGATTATACGTATTACATATTTGTGTGATGCGAAATGAATAGCATTTGTCCTCGTATCAGAGATGATGATCGACTAGTCGCTCTGAGTCTCTGCGCTGTTAAATTTCCGTGTAGACATCTGCACGGATTAATTTATAAAAATAATTAAAGTTTCACATGGATAAACATATACTAAAACACTGGTGTCTGATGTTGACTTTGATCGTCAGAAAATAGCTCAATCTTATTTTTCGACCTTTACTTGACTTATTTAATGTATGAATTTCGTGAGGATTGATTTACAACCTTCACCTTTCTTACAAATATGGCTCCTCTCCTTAAGGCACTTTTTTCTCTTTGTAAAAGGATAAAAAAAAAAAGAATTTTCAGAATTTGTACAATAGAGAATAATTATATACGCCTCTGGTCTTACTATTCATATTTCACATTGTTCAGCACAAAGTTCAAGGAGATACTATTTGTCTCGTATAAGATAGCAAATTGAAATTCGTTGGCGCAGAATGCTGTAAGCATTTTTAAACTTCTTTGAAGAATTATACAAATGTGAATTTGTTCAAAAATTGTTCCAATCTAATAAATAAAGGAGAGTGTTTGTTTGTATGTTTGTTTGTATATTTGTATGTTCCTCATAGAAATCTACACCAATCGTGAAAATTTCACCAAATTCCGTACACATGTTCTTTGCGATCAGGAAACAAACAGTATTGGGGTGAGACGCGTCTACCACCCCCAGAAGCGTGGGTGGAAATATTTAAACATGCTAAAACAGTCGATATTTCAGTCGGATAAATATTTTTATGGGTCAAAAATGTTCATAGTGTTTCTACCGATGTTACCTGACTACAAAATCATCGGAACGGAGGACCCTTAGCGTTGGGGGTGGACACGTATTACAAGAAAATAACGCTAATACAATCAAGATTGGAGTCAAATCCAGTTTTATGCATGTAGCTGAGTTTAATGATGACATTCAATTCGTCGTTTAACCCCCAGGGGCGGGGCTACACGGGGGTAGAATTTTTCTAACTGGTTAAATGGTCGATATTTGCGTGGAATAAATAATTGTTGAGGTCAATGACGATTATAAAATATCTACCAATGGTTTTAGTTACCCCTTTCGGCATGAGAGCTAAGCACACATAGAGGTGGGGGTGGAAATATTCAAACAATGTAACCGGCCGACAACACATTTAATGGTAGGGGTCGAGTTGCGTTACATAAAAATAACCTAAAAGATACGTAGATTGGAGTCAAAGCGGGTGTTATGGATAAATGACATCTCGGGCAACACCGGGCACCCAGCTAGTATTAAATATTTGTTACTACTATTTAGTAAAACTCAACTTGGTGTTTTAATATTAAAACTGGTTGAACAGACAAACTATTAATTTTTTCATTGAATTCTTATATCTAGTTATTTATTTTAAAAAATGTTGTCTGATGACACAGTTCAGTCTTTTTCTGATATCCCTTAATTTCACTTTTCACTCGTGTGTTCTGATTGTTTTATTCTCGTCGGTAAATATTACGATTTTCTGAGTTGTAGAATGACCTATTATTCTTGTTTAATAATTAAAATAATTTTAAGAAGTTGATTTAAAACGTATAAAGTGACTCTGAGGTGGCTCGTTTACGGAAGTTAAGTTCACTAATTTTCTAAATTTGTAGCTCCATAGAAAAGTGGTATAAGTTCATATTAAATTCAAATACTTGCCTCGTAATGATATTATTCTTATAATAAGATCATAACTATTTGTCTATTTGTTGTGGCGTCTTAGCACCGGTCGCCTGACGAGTAATTGTTCGTCTATTATTCTTCAGCCGAAAATGTAAATTGTCCGGATCTAACACCTGCGATCACGCCAAGTTCTGATGTTGGCCATTTGGGCCGTTGCAGAGTCAGCTGTCAGCTAATAAAAACGTTTGGTGTACTGCTATAAATATGTCATCCATTCATGGAAGACCATACGTGCTGCGCAATGTACTGCTACGAATTATTACGAAAATTGAAGATTCAGTTGTTCCCTTTGAGCCTCAAAAATATTAAGAATATGCAATTGACTCGAACGCTTCGATCGCAGTGTCTTTACACATTAATTTATATACCAATTTACGCAAATATAAGAGAAAAATTAAGTTCTATGTTTCTCTCGATGTTTTCTATTGTAATGAGATTGCAAATTGAAAAATTACGAATATTTTATTGACGCTTACACTCAGTAGCAGTTGATAGTCATCAAGCACTAATTAATAAATGTATTCTGTTGGAATAATATTTTTGTCGAAAAGTTTCCTGAAAAAACGGATTACCAACTGAGATATCCTGTCGGCTGATTGTCAGACACGAGCTTTCTCTAGCCGCTATATAGAGCAATTTAATAAATCACATTCTTCACACAAATTCAGTTTCACAGCCTCTAGTGTTGAGCGTCGGTTGAAAGTGTTCTTCAGTCTGCTGAACGAAAGCAACAACGTGATTCCGTTATTTTTCCTACAGGTTTGTTTCAGAACTCTGTAAATTCTTCTCAGAACGTGTCTTTAAAATGCTAATTCATATTTAAGGGGATTATCTCATGAAATTTTTTGTACGTACCTCCGAATTTCCATCACCAATTTCAGTTGGTCGCGATTTGCCTAAATAAAAGGATTCCGCTGAATTTTCGACCATTGGAAGCAATGATCTAGACCATATCGAGACAGTACACGTGATACTATATGATAAAAAGTCCCTCAAACTACAGTCCAGTGCCCCATAGTTAACACTTGATTATCAAGTCCTCTCTTTCGCATCCCCATTTCTGTCTTCCTATGCTATTTATTAATAGAGAGACGTCACAATGTCAATGTCTCTCAAGTAGCCTGTTTCTAAAAAAAATTATTTACGGGTATTTGATCTTGTTCTCAACGGAGTGACAAATTAAGGATCCCATAATCCGAACAAATAGATTTCCTTTTCTAGTCATCGAAGTGCGCGGAAGAAGTGGCGAGAGTTACAGAATTCTCTAGGAATTTCTCTGCTAGGTGGCCCTGCTTCACCCTTTGATATCCTTCCTTACTCCCCTTTCTTTGCTATATAGTAAGGATGAGGCCACAGTGTGGATTAACCTCAAGAAGTCTTTACTTTTCAAATAAACCTTCAAAACTTCCTAATCGTTTCCTGAATTATGTAAGAAAATGTTCGGCTATTATCCACCTAACCCCTTTTCGTGTTCTTTTATTGCTAAAAGATTTAAGGCAGAAAGTCTCCTCTAACATTCGTTATATTTCAGCTTCTACCTTCGTGGGTTTGTAGCCATTTCAATGCAAATTTATTTCGTCCTTAGTATCAGCCATTTAGAAAAATTGCAGCGACGACAAAACCAGGTGCCTCGAAAGGAGATAAAACTCGTAAACTCATGCGTCTATTAACAAACTATTTGAGATACAGTTTGGTGTGACATACATACAGAATCAACAAGTAATGTATTCCTGTTGTTACATAGTGTGTGTGTGTGTGTGCGTGCGTGGAAACAGGCATAAGGTAATTCATGGTTTGGCCACTCGCCTCATCCTATAGGGAAGAAACTGATAGGAGGGATGCAGAAAGATACAAGGTAGCCAAGGGTTAACTAGGAGCTCGTACCCGATAATTCACCTAAAAATTATGAATGAAAAACCCTAGAAAAATCTGCATCAGGTAGGTCGCGCACTTGATACATGTCCCACGCCCTTCCGCTGTCGGGACGCAGCGTTCTCTTCTTCACGCCGGACCAGTTTAGGAGGCAGCTAGCCGGCTATTCCAATAGGAATAACTGACATTTCTTACCATATGGCCAAGGGCTGCGAACCCGATACATACACCTCTCAAAACTGACCGAGATGCCTCGGCTTGGGGGATCCTTAGTTCAAAATCAGGGAGAGGAGGAGGCACCCGCGAATTCTGGGACATTTAGGACAGACACTCGTACATTCGACTATATTCTCTCTGTCTTCCTCTGATATCATACGACGTAACATCTGTCATTTCTGTCTTTAAATCGCAGTGAGAAAAAGAAACACGTTAACGATATATTTAAATAGATGTTTCATATCATCGGTACAAATTGGACTCCATGAAACACATTTATGTTTTCACTTACGTTATTTCTGACTTCCTCATATTCTTTCGTTTAAATTTATTTATATTATTGTTAAATTGAAAAATAAATATGATAATTATTACGCATATTTTGAAATCCTCCAATCTGAATTCCAAGTTCAATTTTACCGATATTGACCATTCATATTTGCTTTAAATAAATTTAATTCCATTTTTCTTCTAACTATAACATTTTATAATGATATCAAAGATGTTTGATAGTTTTTTATGACACATTATACAAAGATCTTAAACAATCTTTGGTTAATTTTCACGCATTTCTGACTTCAGAAATCCAGTGAAGGACAATGAATAGTATCGTAACAAATTTGTTTCTGAGAAGTGACACATTTTAAACACACTTCTGTCAATTTGTTATTCATACCTGTTTCATTGCTTCAATTTTATTATCGTACATAGCAAATATTTTGGGTTATTTTCATACAACTGAAACTCTTCAAATTAAAACAGATACGGCTAAATAAATTTTTAAATCACCTGCTCCGATTTTCAGATAATCTATTATTGAATATAAACGGGCCAGGAAATCCACAAAAGATTAACATATTTTTGAACGGCCATTGGAAAATGGAAAATGGCCGTGACTGGACTGTTTTGAAGTTGTAAAGGTTTCTGAGGCTTGGCTTCGAAACAACACATATTTTACGTATTATACACAATACGATTTTATTTAGCTCAATAAATCAGAAAAAATACAAATATTAAAATTACATCATGCAAGACAAAGTCAAATATTTTGTACATAGAAATTTTGGATTTTATGATAATAACAAGTGTTTATTTATTCTCAGAATATCAACATTAACGTAATTTTTACCTCATTTTATATTTTAATTGATAAACAATTTAAGTAACATTTCAGTCTCAATCTAATTAAATAAAGACTGCATAAACAAAAAAATATTATACACTATTTCAAAATACAAATTTATACAAAGATAGGGTAAAATAAATACCTAAACATAGCGCTGTAACTAACATATTTTTTTTTATTCATAACTTTTTTCAATACTAATTGGACGTAAAAATCGTTTGATTATAAGGAACACGTAAATTTATTTTATCAATTGAGTTAGAATCAGTTATATTTTGGGTTCATTTATCTTCTTGATTGGAACGTGAAGAGGTGAAGACTTTATAATTATTTTTTAACAATATTTCAGATCGGGAAGTTTTGGCGCAGACCTTTTTTTATATTGTTTTTAGTATATCGGAGAAAAGTAATGGAAACGGCACTTTTCAGTTTAGGCTTCGGTTTTTCAACTGATCTAGATGGATGTAGTAGGGTAAGAAATTGGGAACTAGTAAGTCTTGGTAATTTTGTTTTAGGTTATGGAGGATGATTTACTGGGGAATAAGTATATTTGAAGCTGGGTTTCCAAAAGATAAGTTACGAATATTCATGGAAAAAGAATTATAGCCGCCTGTAAGTCCGTCGTTGAAGAAGGTTGGACAGATCGCTTCTGCTCTGTTTAAGTTCCTTACTCACCCTCAGAGCTTTTTTGTGACGTTACGTTTATTTTCGGACTGACGCCATGCTACAAACTTATTAATACCAAAACAGTAATTACGAGTAATGGAAAATACGAGGAGATGCAAACATATAAATCCTTTTATATGCGTTGAAAAAGTGTCAAGGCATAATTATTATGATTATTATTATATGATGACTGACTGTCCATAGAAGACCTTGACCTACCGGTACGACTGCCAAATTATCATCTCAACATAATAAATTCTGGATTTAGGAGTGACACGTGGTCAGTGTGTCGATTCTTCCTCAGCCATACACCAGTTTTCGTGACCAATGTAAATATTTAATAAATGATATTGCTATGGTTAATTTCTTGTTTAGTAATTGAGCGCAGATACCGAATGTTTGTTTTTCCAAATATTTCGCAATATTATTTGAATAGAAAATTATTAATAAGAAAGATAGCCAATACAGACTCAAAAAGGGTAATATAAATACCACACAACGTTTCTGGGATCCTTGTTCCTTTCGTCAGGTGCTAAGAAGAGCCTAGAGAAACACAACTGCACTGATCAGTTGACAACACTCAAAAAAATTTATTTGTTTTCATTATTTGAATAGAGTTCTTACACATGTATCGTGTATTGACTTTCCTGTTAAACCAAAAATGCGTTCGTGTCAATACGAATCTTGCTCGCTCGTTATAAATAGATGAACTTCGTTATGTCCCGCCGAGTTTAATTTTTTTTTAATACAATGCAGATTGAGGGGACAGGAGGAAACGAGCTGAAGGGCGATGACACTGCAACGGTAAACTGCAAGTGTGCTATCGATCAGATATCACTCCATGTCACGCCATCCACACGGCTTTCTCCTGCAAACAATGCAAACGCTAAGTGTAAATGTCGGAACAATGAAACTCCGGACAAAGTCTAAAATCGACCAAATTCCTGCCGTTGTGCTTCCGTATTAAAACGGAGATATTAAAAGACCGAAACAATTGTAAGGAGATTTTGCGTACGTTAATATAAGATCTGTAATCTTCGGCGCCATATCACAACCAGGTTATAAGAAACTGATATCCATTTGAACAATTATAATAAACTGAGTTATTTTAAAATAAATGGTAAAAACAGCAGCCAATCAGTTAGAAAAAATGGTTATTAACCCATTAAAAACTATATTTAAAACACTACGTTTCATTCCTCATAGGGTCCTCTACAGGTGTACAATTACAATTAAATTCAGTTATCTAAAACAATTAAGTAACAAAGTCTTACATACATGATAATTTCTAATAAAATTATGTATAAATATAATTTATAGATTGTTAATTATTATTTATTTTAATAAAATTTAGGTTATCATATTTCTAACGTGCCGAAATAACTTTTTGAGATGGAAATAAATATTTTATATAATGCAACAAAAAGATTACAATAATAAAGAATGATAAATTTTATTTTTATTATTTGTCATTATTCATATTGATGTCCGAAGCATTATGCATTACCAAAATTAATTGTTTAGAATGTATTCATGTTACTTCTGGAAACTAAACGATGCCTAGAAACTAGAATCAAGGAACATAAAAATAATTTGAAATGTAACGTTAAAATTTGTTCAGTTATATCCAAACATTTATTTAAGAAGCACAGTTTCAGTTTTAGATGAAGAATGTAAATATTATTCCAGGTCGATGAGTGAAATGTTGCATATCCGACCTAATGTTTCGGCCATTAATGTTAAAAATGACACAAATAATTTAAATAAAATTTTTGATTCATTGTTATGATCTATAAACATATAATTTTTTTTATTTCTGTTGTTATCTTAAAATTGAATAATACTCTAAAAGCTGTGTCAATAACAGTCATTTTTACTGCAACGTATGGACAAACCGTACGTTACAAATTCGTTAATCTAATTTTTATAATAAATTGTAACAGTCTATTAATTATATTTATACTTAATTGTATTAAAAGTTATCAGGTATGTAAGACTGTGTTTCTTAAATTTCCTTAGGTAACTTAATTTAATTGTAAGTTTACATCTTAAGAGGTAACAATCAGGTGTTAGTTAAATGTTATGTTTTATATTTTTTAATAAAAAACTTGTATTAGTCGGGTGTTTTTAACATTTACTTCTATTTGAATATTAAGATGTTTCATATAAATTACGAATAAATATACAATAGAAACGAAGATTCCCACAAGCCGAGCCACCTCGGCCTGTTTTGAGAGGTGTATGTTCCGGGGTCGCAGACCTTGGGCATACGGTAAGAGTTGTTCGCTATTCCCATTGGAATAGTCGGCCAGCTGCCTCCTAAACTGGTCGAGGCACGGAGAAGGGAATGCTGCGTCCCCACAGCAAACTCCTCTCCCGCTATCGGAAGGGCGTGGGACAAGTACCCAATGCCCGACCTACCCGATGCAGGTTTTTCTAGGGTTTTCCCTGCATTTCTTTAGGCGAATGCCGTGTAGGATCCTTAAAATATAGCCTGGGGGCCCTAGTAACCCTTGGCTACCTTCCTCTACCCTTCCGCATCCCCCCTTTCAAATCCCTTCCTATGCTATTAAAGGGGAGTTGCCCAATGTGGATCACCCTCAAGTCGCCTGTTGCCCTAAAAAAAACAATAGAAACTGAATTTCTTGAAAAACAGTAAATATTTATTTCACGATGTTGACCTCTGTTTACCGGCCGCATAAGTGTTAGATTAATTATTTACTTTCACTAACAAATTTGATTATATTTTCCGAAACAAACTATGTTTGGATATAGTTTACATACTTATGGGCCACTGATAGATGTCGTTTTCTTAGAAGCTGTAAACTAAATGCTTAGTTAAATTTGGAATAATCTGAAAAACTTACAGATGTAGTTTTCACAGTTTGAAATGATTTTTTTTATTGATACTTATTATCTTTTTTAAAAAACAAACCTCAAGTTGTTCCTCATTGTCACCAAATTCTTTCAACTGCCCATGCTGTCGATGCTTTTTCCTTCTAACGTTAAATAAATTAATTTTTAAGGCGGACAAATCTATATTACAACTAAAATTAATTATTTGTGCTTTATATTATAAAACGAAACACGCCTGTGTTAAAAATATACCAATAAGGTGAAGAAGTAGCCAAATAACAGGGCAAATTAATTTATAAAATAAATACAACACAACGTTTCCTTTTCGCTTTCGTTAGGTGATTAAAAAACAAAAGAGTCGCACAAACCAGATGACGACGAACTCAAAATCAAAGCTAAAACGAACTTAAACCTAAATATAATATAAAAGCAAAGTAGAAAGACTAACAATTAGGAATCTTAGTAAATGTTGAGTTTCATAGTATCAGATTGAATGCTAATTGCAGTGATGTTAGATTTAATATGAAGCCTTTATGATATTATTCAGGAATTGAACTTGGAGTCAATATTATAAAATATTACCATTTTTCTTATCAAATTAACGTTTCTAATTGATATGTTTGGAGACTGCAGTTTGGTTGTCAATGGGAAATTTGAAACTAGTAACATGTTCCTTGATACGGGTATTAAGTGAACGTTTTGTTTGCCCTATGTAGCAGGAATTACAATTAGATCGAGAGATGTTGTAAATGCTTGGTATAGATATCAACTGAGTCCTTGCGGTTTTTCTTATCAAGAAGGAAAGTATATTAGTAGACCTGTGAACGATGGATATTTTATATATTTCTTAAATTCGGAATACATTTTTATGTAAAAATTTGTAGAATGGGAGAACGAGAAAAACTGAGGTTATGGGGGCGAGTAGCTGTAGGGTATTAGAGATTGTTTAATATAATGCTTGTGAGATTATTAATAATTATTTTTAAATTTTATTTTGTATGTTATTTGGCGACTTATTTATCTTATTAGTACTTGTGCGTTATAGTAGTGATATTTATTGTCTAAATTGATTTTCCCTTGTTCTATTACGACAAGTCAGTTAATCTTTCTTAAAAGGAAACCCCGTACAAAAATACTCATGACCTCCTGTGTTGTAGGGGTCAACGTGACTGCCTCGCATCACAGATCGAATCCCGACGAGGGCATGGATGTTTGTGTGCGCGTGAAAATCACTCGTCAAATCAGTTCTCCGACAAGTCAAAATGAGTTCCAATATTGAGTCGCTAATAACCTGAGCTGTTGATGCGACTGTAAATCAATCAATATAAAAAATAATACTAAACTACAAAATACTTTATTTGTGTAAATAATTAAACATATTGCAACAATTCTCATAACTTTGCTAGTTAAAAAAGTCACTGTAAGTCAATGTGAAAAGTTTGATGTGGGCAACTGTGACTGTCAACGGAAGCTGAGTCGTAATTTATCTACATGTCAAATAAATAAATGAACATAATTTATAGATATGACGAATTTTGTTTACCGATTTAATCAAATTACACTATCATTTAATGTCAAAAGAAATAAACGATATTCTACTAGATTCTATAAATTTCTCGTCGTGACTATAGAATAATTAGTGTACCATATATCTTTTGATGTTATTTCTGTGACATATAATTTTCGAGACCTTCTATTTCTCTCTTTGTACCCATCAATGATCCCAGTTGTAGGTTACAAGCTCCTTTCAGAATGTACATAGAGATATTAAGAATCCCTGATTCATATACAGAAAAATTAACAGACGTCTTGCTTATATACGGACACTAAATTTCATTGGAGTAATTATATCATGCATCTCTGTTTCAAACCTTTCTGATACTTCTTGCATGAACAATAATTTTTCGGTAATACCTGCGAGGGATACTCTCTCTCTCAGGTAGAACCTTGTAGGAGAGACACGAAGGGGCCACCTTTGGGGATGCCTTTTCCTCTCCGTTTTTGAACTAAGGTTCCCTCAAGCCGAGGCACCTCGGCCTGCTCTCAGAGGTGTATGTTCCGCGGTCACAGACCTTGGGCATACGGTAAGAGTTGTCCTCTTTTCCCATTGGAATAGTCGGCCAGCTGCCTCCTAAACTGGTCGAGGCACGGAGAAGGGAATGCTGCGTTCCCACAGAAAACTCCTCTCCCGCTATCGGAAGGGCGTGGGACAAGTACCCATTGCCCGACCTACCTGATGCAGGTTTTTCTAGGGTTTGTCCTGCATCACTTTAAGGCGAATTGCCGGATAGGATCCCTAAACCAAACCCCGGGGGCCCTAGTTAACTCTTTGCTACCTTCCTCTACCCTTCCACATCTCCCCTTTCAAATCCCTTTCCTATGTTATAAGAGGGGAGTTGCCACTATGTGGATTACCCTATACATAGCCTGTCTACACCCAAAAAAAATTGTTAACAGTTTTTTTATTTTGAGGTTGTTAACCAAGTAAATATTTATTCCAACTAATGCTAATTGTATTAGATTACTTAAATTTGGTTGCCACTAGGATATTATAACTTCTACCAAGATTTTAATACTGACACAAATCTAAAAAAAACCTTAAATAATATTTTTCGTTTTTATGAAGATAGATCAACAAGTTTATTTTTTCCGGTTGTCGTAGTTGATAAAAATAAATAATGATTAATAATAATTAGCATAATTTTAAGTAGATATTAAATACATGAAAATATTCCAGATAAAAAGGAAATAATATGGTCACAAATTTACTTAAATATTTATGGCACACTACGTTTCTTCACACAATCCTTGGCACTCATTAAATTCACTAAAAAATTCTGTAATTACACAGTATGTAGACAAATATATTATAAACAAGAACAAATATATTAATATGAGAAATCCAAATACATCAAGAATAGTGTCATAAATTCTTTTAAGAATGAGTTATTCAGTTTTATCATTATTAGATAAACAACTGAATATAATATATAGCATTTCAGTCATTTATATAGGTTAATAATTGATTATAGAATTATATTCGATTGTAGATGTCTGAAATGATATATATATTTAATACAATTTTGTACAAGCAATCATGTTAAAACTGACAAAAAGAATCTCAAAATTTTTATAACACTATTGTCAAGTAATCCCTTTGCACTCATCATGTTTACATCTCTATTTTTTATTGTAATATATTTGACTCATCCAATGTAATTATATAAAATTTTTGGACACCTGATAAGGTTAAAGAATTGGAGAAGAAACGTTGACAGTTATAATATTTGTGCATGTAATTTAATGTATAAGATATTTACTTTTTATCTGACTCCTTGGCATTTCTGTGCCGTTAATATTAATAATAATAATTGTGCACATAAAAATTGGAGCTCTCCGTTTTTGAACTAAGGTTCCCACGAGCCGAGGCACCTCGGCCTGTTCTGAGAGGTGTATGTTCCGGGATCACAGACCTTGGGCATACGTTAAGAGTTGTTCACTATTCCCATTGGAATAGTCGGCCAGCTGCCTCCTAAACAGGTCGAGGCTTGGAGAAGGGAATGCTGCGTCCCCACAGCAAACTCCTCTCCCGCTATCGGAAGTGCGTGGGACAAGTACCCAATGCCCGACCTACCTGATACAGGTTTTTCTAGGGTTTTCTTTAGGCGAATGCCGGGTAGGATCCTTAAAATGTAGCCCGGGGGCCCTAGTAACCAAAGCTACTAATTAGAGCCTTCGTGTTTGCCCAAGTAAAGTAAGTATTGCGTAGAAAAATATGTGTTTTTCTTAATAATATTAAGGGGGAAAATAAAATTGCAGTTTCTAAAAACACATCAACGTATATACATATTTCACAACACCTACTATTGTTTTTTTAGACAAACCTTGTAGCTGTCAGTGACGAACATTGTGAAGGTTTCCATCGGGACATTTATTTGACCATGGAGCAAAGGAACTGAAGACAGTAGACGTTGATGGAAAATTAATGTTCGATTTTAAAAATGAAAGGTTCTCGAGGAATAAATACTTATACTTTGACATTTTTTAGCGTGATTAGTGTTATATAACACTATATATCAAAGTGTGACAAAAAACTGTATGATAGGAAAAAATAGTCTTTCATTTTTAAAATAAGAGTAAATTTTTTCATAAAAGTGATGAATTAAAATGTTGGGGACAGAGAAATACTTTTATTTTGTGCACAAATCTTATCAATATCTGAGATCATTATGGATTCCTCTATTACCTATGTGATCCAGTCTTAAACAATCTCATCTGTATCATTCTTCAAATTATTGGAACATCCGAAAAATCTTATCTCTGAGCCAATACCAAATTCAAACCCTCGATGTTTCTTGGGTATTAAAGAAATATCAGTTGTTACTGTCAGCCAAGTAAATATGTTTGGGCTTCAGTTAGCAAGGAAGCGGGACTTCGAATTATTGAAGAATTACTGAGGATGTGAGTTGGACGTATTGTATGTGCTGTAGCTGCAGGAATTATTGATATCGCGATAGACCAGAAAAATAAAAAATATACTCTGCCACACGTTGTGTAAAAGGCAAAGACAATTACTGAGCACCAGGCTTAAACAAAATTAATACAATTAGAAATGTTTCAGAGATAAACCTAATCCTATGACTAAGAATTGTTTTACCCATAATATAACGTTTAATTATAAAGCAAATAACGTGGTCAGGAAATGTGACTATCACAAAACAATCGTATTTGAAATATTACATATTCAAATTCTGTTATTGCCAAACGATTTACCGAACATGTCCATGAAGACTGTGAGTGTTTTGATGATTTTGTTAGCTTTCCCGGCACTGAATGTTACTTTAAATTTCAGCTTATGAACTTATATGATATGATTGTTTAATTGTGTGACAAATACCTAAAGGAAGGAAGAACATAATGATACAATTAGGTTTTTTTATGTTTTTAAATTATTTTGTTTGAAAATATTGGTTGGGAAAAGTGTACATGTATATTTATAATTAAAGACGTTAGGTGAAGAAAATGAGCCAAGAACACTGACGCTTACGGGAATGTTTTTTGAGTCGGTGTTAATAAAAATGTGGTACTTGAAACCAGTTTTTAAATTACAAGAAATAAATCCAGTGATGCAACAAGAACAAGAACTGGACACATCAAGTATATACTTCATAAACAAGAGCCGCCCGCCATTTTGTGAAATATGTAAAGTAAAAATAACAGTGGAGCACATTATTCAGGTTTACAAAATCTATGAACGGCAAAGAAAAGAGATCCTAGGAGACGGAGAAAGCAAAGAAATAATAGATTCACCGACGTACTACGCGAACATTGTTAAATCATTTAAAAAGATAAATCTATACATGGAAATATAGAAATAACACAACAAGAAAAATAAATTATTGTCATTGAAAACTATGAATGTATCATAAGTGTTAAATGTAATTTTTTTTAAAAATATTGTTAATATGAAACATGTAGACGTATATTAATATTCAAGTCAATGTAATGATAATGTATAGTCCAAGTTGTTGATGCAACTCAAAATTAAAAAGTTAAACAATCCATATATACAGAATTTTATTTATTAATAGATACGAATAGAAAAAAATGATGCTGATATGACACTGCCACACAAGGACCTGAGTCGTTTGTTTTTAGGGTTCTCTTCAGCAAGACCTTTGCGATCGAAGTTCTTTTATTATTTCTTGATGGGGAAGTGAAGGGTTCAGACGTTCTAATTATTTTTTAACATTATATTAGCTCAGGAGGCGATTTGCGCAATCTTCTTTTTTATTGTTTTGAAGCGGGGAAAGTAATATAAACGGGACTTTTCAGTTAAAGCTTCGATTTGCAAAAGATCTGGGATAGGACAGTTATAGTATGGTGGGAATTTGTGGAGTTGCAAGTTTTAGTATTTTTCTTTTAGGTTATAGACCAATATTTGAATTTTGATTTCCGGCGAAATATTATAGGATGGTGGAAAATGGATGGACTTTTGGAGGGTTTTATTTATGGATCAGTGGCCGTAGGATGCACTGAGGTGGGCAAGATATTAGTGGAATTTAAAAGACAACGATGTTGGAATAGGTTGATGGATGGGTGTCGAAAGTGAAATGAAAGATATAAACGTATGTTTATTATTTTCAAGTCCTTATAAATTGAAGAAGAAGTGGTGGGATGGGAGTAGAAACGACGGGAGTATAGTTTATTACAGGGCGAATTAAGGTTTTGTATGTATGGAGGTGGTTTCTAGTATTACAGGAGCCGCGTTTTCGGTATATTTCGGCATGTGGGATTAGGCTGAGGTTTAGGTTTAGGCGAATACCAGGATTGGTGTCTGGTATTACTTGCTTACAGAGAACTACATGGATGGAATTTTTCTCAATGACAAATATTACATTGGAGGTTTTATAGGGTTGTTTTAAATCTCCACTCGAAGAGCCATTCGTGGATGGTGGTTACGAGGTATGTGTTGAGGGTGATATGGTTATTGAGAATTTTGTCTGATGTCCAGAAGACGGTATCGAAGGCGAACTGAGAGAGGTTATCGTTATCATCAGTAGAGTGGTAGAGGACATGACAGTATATGCTAATTTGAATTGGAGAAGAATGGTTGATTGGGAAGGAGAAAAGTACGAAATGTTTTAATAATTGATCGATACAAAGTACGCTCTATCATTTAGGAAGCGATAGAAAAATTTATAAAGGGCCGGGAATCAATGCTTAGTAAGGAATAAATCTACCCAATGAGCTATCCTTGGTGACTCCCTATCAAATACCGCTTTCCTCTTCTCTTCTTGAATTAATCAATACACATCACAGAGCACAATTAACGTATGTAAAAAGTAAAATAACGCAAGTAATTAACGACTCGTATAATAGACAATAACAAAAATTAATTAAAAAATACATAATTTTGAAATGAGCAGACGATTTGATCAACTGTTGTGATCTTTGTCAGTAGTATTTACAACGATCACAACTATTGGTCGAAACGTCTTAAAATGATGTATTTTTTGTTATTCCTGTTAGACGGGTCGTTAATTACTTGTGTTATTTTATTCAATACTCCTATAATCAATTTACACATAACATCTTTTCTTCGTTGTCTGATGTCCAGAATACGGTATCGGCTGTGACGAATGTTATTCAGTAAATTGTTGGTGAGTCTGTGCTCTGGTCTATACAGAGGATAGAGAAAACTCATTGATGGGAACTACAGCGTACTAAGCAGTGCTCCTGGGTTCGATACCCGGTCCTGTCGAGATTTTGCAATCGTAATCTGTTAACTTTAGAGATGAACTTGATTTGAAGCATTCATTTTCTGCTTTTATTTTATGTTAGCTGTATGATGACAGTGATATTATTAGTTCATGTCTATGATATGGGGAGAAATATGTGTTTTATTTATAATAAATTACAATTTAATTAAAGGACAATTTTTTATGGTTTTGGTGCTTTGCGATGAATCCGACTTGGGCAGAAATAAACGCTAAGTTACTTTGTCCGACCTACATGAGGAGAAATGACCACTACAACAAAATGACAACAGATGTGGATCAATTCTCATTTGTAAATAAAACTATAGAAATCTGGAACACTCTTGGAGACTTTACCTTTAGGCTTTTTGAGCTTTAAAAAAGCTAAAGAAATTCTGGCTGCATATTCAAGAGAAATTGACATATTTGTATATGTTTGATAACTACCGGGCTTGCCAAAAGCAGTTGTAAATAAAATATATCTGATTTTTTTATATCCATGTCCATAACTCAATTTATATTGGAATATTATTTGTTATCCTTTATAATGAAAAATAATGGCGAAATTTATTTTTTAAATCGTTTTCCTTATTTTAAGATAGAATAATCAATCGTCATAGCAGTTGACTATAGCACGGAACAATCTAAAATTGACGACTTGCATCCTACGGAGCCGAGGCACATGCTCAGCGTCGAATTACCGGAGACTTGCAAGATCAGATTTCGCTCGCTGGTCTGTCTGACCACCGACTTCTTTCAGTCCGACATAGACATATTCTCAAATTTGTGGTCATACTTGCTGACAGAACACGTCTGCTGTCGAAGAAGCGCAACATATGCATTACATGCTGTTACTAGTATTCTTAATTAAGTTTACGTTAACGACCTACGTAGGTGATGAGTCCCGCGTGTTCAAAGCCGCTGGACTTTTTTTTAAAGTTCACAGAACTTACTGAAAATTTCAGTGGGCGTGTATCGAATTCAGGACCACCGCTTAGTACGCTGTAGTTCCCATCAATGAGTTTTCTCTATCCGCTGTATAGACCAGAGCACAGACTCACCAACAATTTACTGAATAACATTCGTCACAGCCGATACCGATACCGTATTTTGGATATCAGACAACAAAGAAACGATATTATGTGTAAATTGATTATCGGAGTATTGAATAAACACAAGTAATTCTTGAGTATTTATCTTTGTCTCAGTCCCATACACCTTCCAAAAATTATTGAAAGCATTTTAAGTAGATGTTTCCTTACGCAAATCTCATTCCAATTCATTGATTTGTCTGCTCGTGTGAATTGGTGACGACATGACACGAGTTTTATAATCGAAAATTAAATCCTCTATGGGAATATAAAAAGCGATTAAAGTTTGCCGAAAACTAATTTATGTACTAAGGATCAGCACGCGCCAATGTGGAATGCTTAGTCACATAATTTTTTTTAATAAACACATTTTTTCAGAAAGCGGGAAGATATTTTACATTGCTATAATACAGTACTGTAAAAGAAAATATTCCTATTATATATATAAAACCGACCATCAATGGTGTAGCTGTCAGCGTCGCCACCTCGCATCACATAGGTCCAGGGTTCGAACGCCGACTATGGCATGGGTGTTTGTGCTCATCATGGTCGGGAAAACTGGGGTCAAGACTGAAGGAGAATCACTACACTGACCACGTGCTAGCCAAAAAATCCAGAATGTGTCACGACAGATGACAGTCGTATCGGTAGACTTATGTCGTAAATGAACTGTAGCGTGAATGAGAGTATATATTTCAATGCCCATCCCTTTGTAAACTATTAAACGTACGAAGAAATTCAAGCAAATAATTTATATTCGAATTCACTAACTTTCAAAAAAGATAGTCGGTTTACCCAGTTGGTGATTAAAACACTTTTTATGATGGTATCATTGGTGAAAAATGTTTTAAATACATCTTTTGGAATTTATTTAAATAAACTATCGTGGCGCGTCGCTGGAGGTCACGGTCAGGGCTTATACGACTTTTTCGTGTTAAACGTTCTGATAAATATTTGAAACAGCAATTTTTTCCAATGATTTGGCACAATTTCGTTTTTGCTATCTTCTGCGTACGAAATAATTAGCTCCTTCACCATATTTGTGATATGAATATTCCTCTGAAGGTCAAAAATAACTGTAGTTGTGTTCAAAGTGCTTTAAAAACCTCTTCAAAAATAAGAAATTCAATTTTATGTTTTTGGTTCCCAGTTTACAATGCAAAGTTCTTGTGACAAACTGATTTTTTTTTCAGATGATTTTTCCCGTAACAATCAAACGTAAAACTTTTAGAAACCTCATATTCAAGATTTAAGTAAATGCAATGTGAAATTAAACTTTCCTCCGCCAACCCTGATAGATCTGAGACATCAGTAACTACCACCATGATCGCACACTACTATACATTTAAAATTACTTGTAATATATGCAATTAAATATATTAGTTTTGCATATGAAGGATCATTAAGTGATATAACCTCCCAGCGAATACATTTTCGATATGGTGTATCTACAATTAACAATATATATTAATAAAATTTTTGGTCTGTACGTAGTTTAAAATCGAGTAATTTTAGTTTATAAATAGTTCTGTCTACCACGTTTAATTTTTTACGCTTCCTTTAAGAAAACGGTCCGAACGATTTCGATGGAACATTTTTAGTAGTATATCATAAGGTCAGTATTACATGAAAACCAACAAATTGACAATAAACTGACTAAATTAAGTGTTAAAATACATTCAACATAACGTTTCTCCATATCTTCGTAACGATACCCAATTCCTCACCAGGTTTGAGCAGTGAGATGTTATTTTTCATCCCCTGAAGAATGGATAGCAAGAAACTTTGGAATATATGCTTTCATTTAACTTTGTCTGTTTATTATTCTTCATATTACTGAGACACTATCAAGAACTTGGTTTTCAAGGGTGTGAAATTTGTCATGTTTTGTTCAAAAATGATAATAGTAATTATACAATAAAAAAATTACTATTACATCCATCATAATATAACTTACAGGCAGTTTATTATGATAAAAGCGTGATTATGAAAGCAAAAACATGGTCAGCACATTTTAGAATTTCATTTTATAATATTTTATCTATTGAAGTTGTCTGAGAGTTAAGAGTAAACATTGTTACTATATTATGACTAACACTGATTTTTGTCTAATACATTTTTGATTCCAGTATAAAAATTGTGTATCCCTGAATTGGTTCTGAATATGTCATTACTATTTATGACAAATAAATTTCAATATTTATTTAAATGACATGTATAGATTTAGATATATTATTTATTCCGTTAGTCCTGGGTCCAGGAAATAAGATATGTCATAATATAATATTACAATATGAGAATAAAATTTACAATTACGAAGCTTAAAAAAACAAACGTTGCACTTTAATATTTAATTTAAAGAAACGTTAAAGATATATAACAGTCATTAAAGATATCTATATTAATCTTCAATTTTAATTCCATCGAGTTTCAAACAGCAAATATTACTTGTATTCCTGTCGAACATGAAAAATAAAATAAGTCGGCAGTTAAATTCTACGAGATTATAATTTTAGAATAATAGAATAACCAGCAAACTGTTTTATTAAAGAGGATCTAATCTGTCCTTCCTATCTACGAACTCTTTTAGTGAGTAATATGCTCCATTAATTAACAAATATTTATAAATAAATTTAGTATAGTTAAAGTTTTTATTTCGTCAGGAAGACTATTGTATAGATTTATCCCGGAATAACGAATATTTGATTCGAAAAGGCTTAGGCGATGTTTTCTATGGGGAGTTGAGAGCGATTTCTAGTATTGTATAAATGATTTGCTCCGTTTAGGGCATATAAATTTATGCTTCTCCAAACAAACTTCAAAATTTCTAGAATATACGTACTAGGCAAAGTTTAAATCACAAGTTCTCGAAACAAAGGCTTGCACCTGACATTCCAATCCGCAACAGATACGGCCCCTGCTTCTGTAGTTTAAAAATTTGAAACGCGTGATGTGAACGACTCCAGTTTGCTATTATGTAAGACATGACAGAATGAAAATAGGCATCATTTTAGATGTAAATACATCACCATATTTCGCTCGAGAAGTATGAGTAGGAATGTCCGATTTTCATTTCCAATACGATATTCTTTTAGTTTTTTGCAGAAGATAAACGACTAACTTTTGAAGAATAAATGTTTTACCCTTAATAATTACCACGGAAAATTATTCTACACGCCAATAGAAAGCGACACGAACAAGCAAAAAATTTAAGAAACATAAAAGACCTCCGCATATTTCTAATATTTACCAATTTAGAGCTTGATAGGGCATATTAAAATATATTTAATTTCTTTCTTCCTAATTATTTTTTATAGTTTAAAACGTTGATTCGAACACGGAATTTATTTCTAGAGGAAAATATAATTAAATTTAATTAGTATAAAAATTATGTTATTTTTAACGCATAAAATTGTTAAAGTATGCTAATCAATCAAAAGAAAATATGAATAAAAAATTATTTTCATCATTACATGTTAATTAAACTGCCTTATTCTCATAAGCAGTATTTTTAACCGTATATTAATGTCAATATTATTATTTTCATTCTTTTATCTAACACTTAAGATCAAAGTGAGCCCCTACATTTTTCAAAATGGAAGGCATGGACATTTTAAGTTACGATTAAATAGCAGTGTTTAACTATCTAGTCACTATAAAGTCAATCATTGTGATAATTAATTTCCGTGTCATATCCTATTATTATGTCGCTGGATGGCCAAAACATAGAAGTCAATTTTATAATTTCTAGATAATCGTTAAATGCTCCTATTTCTCCTGCAATAATATTTCTAAACAGAACTCACGTGATCGTCTGTTAACCACAAAAATGTTTCATGCCCCTTGCTTGGCAAAATAACATGAAAGAACGATGAAATTTAATGTTATCGGTTGTCTATAAATTCCCTTTTTTTGGGCCAGTTCTCCATGTTTTCTGAAAGATTCAGGAAGCATATTACACACTACTTATATTTTGAATATTGGTAAAACTATTTGTGCAAGGAATTTTCAGTAGGGTAAGTGCGAATGAATGCAAATTATTTTTAATTAGATATTAATTTATTGATGATAAGTCTTCTGTTTAGCTAAGTCGTAAAAAAATAAACTCAATACTGAATATAAATACATAATACAATAATAAATATATTATTACATATGGAAAATGCAACAACAAATTATGAGTGACCTGTCATTTTATATAAATTAGAACAATAAGAAGCTATTTCTCTACAGTCTACAATATACAATTAAATTAAGAATATATATATTTAAATCAGTCAAGTGTGGTTACAAAGCCATTTTGAAAACGTTCCTTAGTTCCAAATGAGAAAATACCGAGGATAACATTACACGACCATTACACAGACAGTTAAGAATGTCATAATTGTACATGCGTTAAGTTTTACTAATAAATTAGTTAAAATGTCAGACGATTGTTTACAAAACATCGTTTCCAAAATGGTGAATGTGACAGTACGTTCAGAGACTGTGACAAAATTTTATGAACGGTTCATATTTACAGATGTTAAGAGGTTTCAAGTGTTCATTAAGTACAACGTTAAATACTGTAGCATAGGAATGCATATAAGACACGATTTTCTATTCAAACGTACAATCTGAATAACTCCTGAATTGTGAGACGTTTAAAGGTTTAAAATGAAATTCACATCCTCGCATATCTACTTGATAGAAGAAAAAACTAATCTAGTCAAGAAATTAGTATAATACAAATTAAATAATGTGTGGATGGACCATGAGTATAAACAATGACAGCGTGGTGTGACATAAATTATATACACAATATAAATATTTTCCCGCTAACTGCAAAATAAATTAGGGACAGTTCTGATGTGACGGATGTTGCGGTCCAGAACGATGCGCTGAGAGTGGAGACGTTGAGTAGTGCGAGGCTGTAGGAACTAAAGAAGTAGTAAGGCCAGTGCAGAGGGATGCACTACGAGGCGGAGGAACTCTCCGTCGAGGGCGTCTCTTTGCAACGGTACACGTACGCGCTCACAGACAAGTCATCGTCCGTGCGGAGGCACGACTTGCCCTTGGGGCACTGGCATCTGGAAAAACGACAAAAATGCAACGATTATGCATGACGACAAAATAAATGACTAAATAATGAGTCAGAAAAGTAATTATATTTATTAACCAAAAAATATTAATATCACGACGTTTCGTTTTGTTTTGAGAAACCTCATCAGGTTGGACAGTTTTTAATAATTTTGTATACAATTCATAATTTAGAGGCAAGGTTCAGCTGCTTTGCCTGTTGCAACCGAAATGAATCTTTTTAAATTTCAAGTCTTGCTACTGTAAAACGACTCTTACCCAAATTTTATTATTGCACTAGGTTCAAAAACATTTTTTCAAAAAATATTTAAACTCGTATCTCTAGACTGACACGGAATTTATTCTCAGGTGATATTATAAATAAAATTATGGGACGAATAAGTGTTTTTATTGAGTTTTTAGCTTGGTAAGATTATCTCACTTATGGCAAAGCTGTAGCAGTGTTTGAGAGAAATTCAGGTAATATAAAAGTTGGGAGTCAAGTATTTTGGCATTTTAAAAAGCGGAATGTTTTTAGTTTTTCATTTCAAATGTTTCCGATTGTAAAATAAAAATTAACAGACTTCTCAAGAACCGATGAACTTCCAGGTGAAGTCGGTTCAGGAACTTTGGGTCAAATGAGGAAGGAGAAGTTAGTCCGCCTGTGATACTTACGTGTTTGGCATGAAGTAATCCACTCGGCGTGTGAAGGGGATGTAAACCGCCCACCCGCAAGGCGTGGTGCTCAGACACAGCTTGACCATGTTCCCAGAGGCCGACTCCGAAACGTCCCTCTGCAAAGGAAGATCACTCGGGTCAGCATCCAGACCTACATTGCACAACTCGTCGAAAGGAGAGGCGGCAGTGCGTAAACACGACAGTAGTAACATCGGGTTTAAGGGGTTATCGCCTCGTAGATACGGCCCTTGGCGCTGATGAATGGGTCCTTACTACGCAGCAGTCTAAACAAACATTTCCGGTCGTGCTTATCAGACCCGCGAGATTAATTACTCGCAACATTTTGCGCGCTTTGTGCCACCGCCGTCGCGTCTACTAATGTCACGCCGTTTTATCACGATTCCTGGGAACAAGATTCGACTCGCGGGAATGCTGCAGCCTGACACTGATATGAGAAAACTTATTCCATGCTTTACTAAATCTTCGTATCACTATTGGTTCCGGTAAAGTGCTTGCAAGTTATTTTCCAAGTAAAAGTAAAATAAAAACCATCTATTATGAATACATCCCTCACTGCTAACCAGTTACTTTATCTAAAAAACCGACGAAAAAATAAATATATTCAACAAAAATGACCACTTATAACGGTTTTAATCTCAATGAAGCCACTATTCTTTTTTATAGAAATGCAAATAATACACATTTTAAAATGTCTCAATTTGAAAACAAATGGCAGAATAACGTGCTTGAAAAATCTACAGTTATTAAAGAGGAAAATTCAAAATGATTTGTTGAAAATTTGTAAAACAATTACTAATCAGAGCCATCATTCCGCACAGAACTATATTTCTGATTCTTATTTACTGCTTAACTTCCAAGACTTTAGTAAACCAACTAATATTTATAGTTTACTAGAAAATTCTACACAATACGTGCTAATAAAATTTTTCTACCACATACACTAAAAACGTAAGTTTTTAAAAATGAAGGAAACACTACCGTTTTGTACCGTTAAAACTCTTAGATTGAATGCAAAAACAATTTATATGTAATTTAATGAATTATAAAGAAGTTAAAATAAATACTCTCGGAGAGGAATATATCTTATAGTTGTTACAGTACATTTACAAAAGTTTTTTTTTTATTAAATATTCTCATAATACTACCTGAGCTGAGAAGTAAGTGAGGCTATGTAATTAAATATGAATATCAGTTGTCTTCACATTTCTTTTAATATTTTTGTTGCATTTCCGTCAAAATTGGTTAAACGTTATGAATTGCATTGCGCGAGTGAAAAACATTACAATAAATCTGTAATTCACAAATTATTAAAATTCAAATATTTTCAAAATTTTATCGAGATGAAAATTGACGGTTGAAATCCACAGAAAATATATGAAATGTCATCGAAAAATAATATTAAATAATTAATTTCGATAGAGAAATTCAAATCAGAGTGTGATACCTGGGTACAGAAATTGCTATCGTGGATGGAGCAACGAACGCTCCTACAGGTAAAAACTTGCTAATTCAGTGTGCTTTTGAGGTTGTTAGAAATCAATATTCCTTCCCCCCCGCGTTTGATTCTCGTTTCATGTATATTTATAACAAAACTAGTAATGAAGCGGCATGTAGATGAGTAAATGTAGTTGGTAAATAATTGGTAAGTTGGAGGACCGTATCAAATCAATATTTAGATTGAAGGTAACTAACAAAAAATTAGTGAAATCAACAGCTAACGATATTAAATTAATTGGAAAGGGGGGGGGGGTAAAGTAAAACGGTTTTAATATGAGAACGACATGTATGTAGTTGTTGATGTTGATAGATGTGAGTGACCACAACTACAGGTGCTCACCTTGGAGTGCACGGCCGCCGCCCCAGCTCCGCCCACCGCCAGCGTGGCCACCAGGGCCAGCACCACGAGGGCCACCACCACGGTCTGTTGCTGCTGACTGCGTTCCATTGCGAACTCAAGGCTCAGACTCAACTCTGACTGAATGAAAGGTGCATCTCGCACTTTATATACATAATAGGCCGCTCGTAGGGCGTCTTGGGTGGGGAGGGGGCTCTGGGGAGGGGGATTCCTCGCGGCCAATCTCAGCGCACTCGGCCCCAGACCAGCGCGTACGCTTCGCGGAAATTTCCGGACTATTGTGCACGTATACACGCACGTGATTACTTCATGAGAAACCGACACCTGTTACCAATTACCTTTCAAATCACCGGTAATGTAAAATTGTAGGAGATCAAAAGAAAAAATAATTCATTTTTATGATGAACCTATATTTTCTACTACACTGTCGATTGGCAATATCCTCACGGACCGTTTGTTTTTCTAGGAGATATAAGTATTCATAAAGACTTCAGTTGAATGCCTAAAAACTCGAATTACAGTATGTTGTCCTCGTTATATATGTTTACATTTATTTCTATACTTCTTACTCCGCCATTATTGTCGATTTTGAGTACTTCTGTTACACGTACACTGTGTCAATTTTCAGCCAAAGAAGCCAAGATAGTCCACATCTTTAGCACTTGGCTGAAACAAGTAGGTTCATTGAGACGTGGGTCTTGGATATATTTATTTCATATCCACACAAAATATTTAATCGTGTACATCGCCGCAACATTATAATAAAAATTAAGAGTTCAAGGACGAAAAGACGTGCAACTACTCTAAAAATTAACCAATTCCATATCACAGTAGAATTTATGAAACATCCACATTTTTTTTCGACAGTAAAAATCCGTTATTAAATGCCTATACCGCTAAACTCTAGAACTTTTAAATTATTTAGTCCTTTACTAAAATCATATTTTGCTAGTTCAGTTCCTAAATCCACCAAAAGAGAGTTACTAAGAAACATGTCACTCACTTTCATACACTTATAATCGAAAATCGAGTTCGTGTGTATTGCAGTGTTGCGTTTATGTCTGTACCATTTAGTAAAATTCCCCTCTCTTCTGCACACTCACGGAAAAATAAAATACAAAAAATGGTAATCTTTAAACCTAATCTTGATAAAAAAAACGAGTGTGACATGAGTAGTAAAGTAAAAATAAACTGGTTACAAGATAGAAAAAGTTTATAAAGCAGTTGATGTAAATGTAATTTCATAACGTTTCGTCCTAATTTTAGTCCTTCATCAAGTGGACATCACACTTTATGCGTATTGCACGATCATATTTAGACATATTTTATTTAAATTTTAGATTTATAATACTCCAAGTCATAAATTACTCCTGATGTATTTATAAATAATGGACGAAATGTTGTAAGTCAATATTTTTATAAATACCTTTATTATTTTTTTTTACTTATGGTCAGTTTATTTTTTTTATAGTGGAATTATAATATTTCAGATAATTATAATTATATTAAGTAAAAATTTTGAATTAAAATAAACTGTGAAAAAAGTAATTCTTGATTTCTCTTAATGAAACAACGAATATTTGTCAGACGTATTTTCAATTTATGTGTAACCTAATGTATACAATTGAAACTTTGAAGTGTATGGATTGATATGTTATAAATAATGGACTGGTTTATTCCGTAAATGATGAGCGTCATACATCTTAATTTTTCAAGTTTTGTTACTTTTTATTATTGAATAAATATAGAACATGAAATTCATTCACTCGATATTTTAGCAGAACCAAAGTAATTAATACACAGCAAACTCAGATATATTCACGCGGTTTAAAAAAACGTTGCTCACTCCAGAAATAGAAATATTACTTAAGAAATTTATAACAAACCTTTACTAGGTTCATTACCCAATTTAATTACTGACTCCTTCAGACAATTATTATATTTAAAAAAGTGAAACTGACCTCTTCCCCCCGCCGTCTGAGTTGTAATATTTGAAATTGACTCCTGTTATCCAATCCGTACTTCTAACAAAGTTAAATAATTTTTCATAGTGTTCTTTGATATATCAGTATTATTTAGTTGCTTTAATTCTAGTAGAAACTATTCATCGTACTAATTTCTTACAGATTAACCATTTTTTTTATCGAAAACCTAAAAATAATATTTGAAGGTTGCGTTGCACACAAAAACAAAGATTTGTCGGTACCTACTTTTTAGAAAAATACGGTACATATTTACCTAATACATTTTGGATGTCAGTTTTAAGGAAATGAAAGACTTCGGTGTTCCTGTAGACCTATATTATGTGTCGCGTATAACTTCCAACTTAGAAAGAAAATAAAATTCAAAAATTCAAAATTAAATATGCATTTTTTCTATTAGCTTTAGTGAAATTTATTACCGTCATCTAGTCATTATCATTTTGATGTCTTGAACTTATATATTAAAATTAAATTTTTTATGATTTTTAAAATATATGCGAGTCAAAATAAAGACAAAAATCAGTACCAATTTAAATAGAATTTGATGACAACTTGTATCAATATTTATCCGTTGCTGTTAGTGATGTATGTGGATGACATACAGTAATCAACAGATAACCGATATAAATCTCTACTTTTCGTATACAATACGGGAAGTTTATGAATAAACAAGCTTTATACAGCTGCTACGAAAGTTAATAATGTAGACAAAGACATAATACAATATGTCTCTTCTAATTATATATAATGAGGAAATTCTCGAATCAAAGTTTACTTATAACATGCTAGGTATTACAATTGATGAGTTATTATTTTATTTTATTTATTTTATTTTTTAGGGGTAACAGGCTACATGTGGGTATTCCACATAGCGGCAACTACCCTTTAATAACATAGGAAGAGATTTAAAAGGGGGATGCGGAAGGGAGGAGGAAGGTAGCCAAGGGTTAGCTAGGGCCCCCGGGCTGTAGTTTAAGGATTCTACCCGGCATTCGCCTAAAAGTAATGCACGGAAAATTCTAGAAAAACCTGCATCAGGTAGGTCGGGCATTGGGTACTTGTCCCGCGCCCTTCGTATAGCGGGAGAAGAGTTTGCAGCATTCCCTTCTCCGTGTCTCGACCAGTTTAGGAGGCAGCTGGCCGACTGTTCCAATGGGAACAGCGAATAACTCTTACCGTATGCCCAAGGTCTGTGACCCCGGAACATACACCTCTCAAAACAGGCCGAGGTGCCTCGGCTTGTGTGAAACTTAGTACAAAAATGGGGAGAGGAAAAGGCTTCACCAAAGGTAGCCCCTTCCCGTCTCCTAAAAGGTTCTGCCTGCGAGAGAACATCCCTCGCAGGTACTGCTTGCGAGAGAATAGCCCTCGCAGACAGCTTCTTCCCAATATTTTATTATCACATGGTCATTATTTGTGATATTTAGTGACTGAGTGAACAGCGACAGATGAATACTTCAGGAAAACAGCTCAAATCAAGGTAAAAATTCTGTGATAAAACGTTTCGACTATTAGTTTGACCCTGAAGAGTAGGCGTGAACCTGTGTTTCATCTATATATAAGTATCGACGTATGAAATCGTCAGTATAACTTCGAGATGGCGATAAACCAGTCACTGGAACAACCACACAATTGTGTTTATTCTCCACTATATGTGCAATCACAACACTCATCTATCCGATATTTTAAGCAAAATTGAAGCAATGCAGTATGACTGTTGTCTAAACAGTTTGACTCGTCTATTACTCAACAACGTATCCCGGATCATGTCGATCATTTCTGTCGTACAAACATGCAGCGGTCGTCGCTAAACATGTTCCTCACTTCAGGTTGTCCGACCTCGCTTTAACACATCCACTCAATTATAAACGGTTTTAAACGCCGAGACAAATATGCCTTGAACTCAATCTGACTGGGCGTTGATTTATTTAGGTGTTTTTCCTTTCAAATGCAAGTTTTTAACCATTGCTTAAAAATTCGTCCCTTCCATTGTTTGACAATAACCGAAACTATTTGCTAGAAACGACAGTAAAAAAATTATACCTCGCTATGAATTATAAAAAAACAAACGAGTTTTAATATTATGTTCGCCATGTCTTACACCTGAAAACGAATTACTGACGTAATTTTTCAGGCATTGTGAACTTCAGTGGTGCCGTTTAAATTATAGTTAACAAACTGTGGCATATAAAATCGAATTAGACATAAAATAATTGAGCCGTATTAACTAAAACTTCGATATATAATACAAAAATCCGTTGTTAAAAAAACATAACGAATAAATTAAAATGACAAATAAACACATTTATACACTGTGACATTTCTTCTTTAGAAACTAAATTAGAGTTGTAGAATTGTAAATAATATTTAAAACAAATTACGTAGGGTAAAATTTAACAAAAATTTTCGGTCAGCTAACGATGGGGGATAGTAAAAACACATCATCAGGTTAATGGTTTCTCCGAAGTGTTTTCTTAATACACAGAGAATCTTTTTTTTAATGAGAAATGGTTGATACTGTCCAATTCCAAGAAACGTGGCTTTGATAGTGAAATCATTAAAAACAAGTAATTTGTTGTTAGACGTTTTTTGAAACCGAATTCTCGGAATACAAATTATTTGTTTGTAAAACGTTGTATAAATCGTCGGCAGTGACGTAGTGGAGCATAGGTCACTCCGTGACAACAGTTGGACCGCCGACGGAAATCTGGACACGGTGACGCGCGTCACGGACGGTTTCCTGTTTCGCAAAGCAGCAATCAGAGCGTCGTGGGCTTCACAGAGCCTCATTCCGACCCGACCCGACGCGACGTCTCCTGCCCGTGACGCACAGAGCGGACGTTGTGCAATTTTGGGCAACTTCTTAACAACAGACCTCTTCCCCACGAACGACCTTCGATAATCTAGTTACTGTCAGTTCCGAATTACCACGAAATTTAAGGTCGTTGAGCTCCCCCCCCCCCGCCCCCCCTCCATCACACACAAAAAATATAATTTTTGTAAATTAAACATAAAAAATACGTTTGTTTTGTCATATAAAAAGGCGTTTCAGTTTATAAGATTCCCAAAATTTCTCATAGTTAGAGACATGAACTATAAATTTATAAACTAAATTCAGTCATAGTGCTATTAACAGGATAAGGCTGGAGAATTTATACTTATTTTTGTTTTATAGATTTTGTTCACTAATTTCTCAATATACAGATATAAAATAATTTTGTGATATCATAAAATGTTTATACAAATATTATATATAATGAATTTATAAGATACAAAAAATCAGAAATAATTGTTAAGAATTACCAAAAATATATGGCCTTCAAGAAAAACTTGTACACGCAGTTATTTGGAGAAACAAGGGGAAACTAAAATATCCGATGATATTGATAACATTGCCATAATAGTTATTGTATATATTTTTTACACATACGTACGTCAATATAGTTCGCAGTAGCGGAGTGCTCAATCGCTCAAATGTGGAAAAAAAATCTTATAATCTGCGTATTTGAAAACGATCTTCGATTTTCTAAGCAACTAAATGCTAAATTTCCCGTCGCAGGATTTTTTTTCACTGCTGACGATCCGAATATAGACCCGGTCAGTCTTGTGGCCAATCACAAGCCTATTATTTCTCTGTATTATAATACATGCAAAATAAACAAATTTGTGTTAATTTCGTAAAAGGTTTTTTAAGTGGTCTAAAAAACCGCGTTCCCCAATTTGTTCGTAATATTAGGCCAATTTAATTTCGAAGATTAAAAATTATGAGCCAATCTTAAAATAACTTTGTTATAATACTAACCCAAGCTGAATATTTATTCTTATCTCCTGTAGAACGGTACAGGTCATCGAAATCTTTATATATGGTACGTTTCGGCGTGCTATAGTGGATTCTTTAAAAACAATGAAATATTTAATAAACCCATTTATACGTTAAGAAATCAAACAGCAGTTTTAAATAACGATTAAAATGTTAAAACAACCTTTATTATCCAGTCGAAAACAATATTCATAGGAAAAATATTTTTTTACTTAAATTATAAAACTGTAGCTTTCGTCCATAAGGACATAATAATCTGTTAAAATAATAATAACGAAAACAACACATGTAAATTTTACAGAAAGAAAGAATCGTACAACTTTTATATATAGACTCAAACGAGTCATACCTATAATAACTGCATCAATATTTTAAAATTATAATTGACGTAACAAAATTACATTTTTTATAACTATTGTTTTTGACAGGACAATAAAGTTTGTTTTAATATTTTAATCCACATCTGTCTATTACATCAACATTAAATATTGATTTATTACAATTCCCAAACTTACGTAAGTTTTTGGTGAGTACCGTTTCATTTTAACCGTTGCCATATATAATCGGATTATTTTCCAGGTGTCATTCATATTTACGAGTTAAACGGGAGTCTAAGTGGAGAAGTACGACACGAACTTCTAGTTGCTAAGAACGAATGATCATATTATTTTCCTGGTTTCATAATAGTATTTGTTTCACAGGCAGTGGACCGGCGAAAGAATAACGAGGTCAGCAGAGAATAGGTCTATAATGTTTCAATTACGCAAAACAGTTCGTCCAGTTAGATCTCCTACTGCCTCATTTATGCAAACTGTACCGCTAATAAATACGTGTAACGCGGCCTAATGAAGGACTTGCAGCACGCCTCTTCGAAATTATTCCTCAGAGATAATAAAACTCATCAAACGTTTTCGCATATGTTACAGTGCATACTATATGTTGTTTTCTGAAGGTCAAAATTTATTTAAATGTTAACAATCTTATGATGAGTCTTATGGATGAAAGACATTACTGATTATATAAATTTTATTTCTTGAATACCTTTCCACGATTCGAATTCTAGTTCTACGCACTCAGTCCGTAATTTTTTATGTCATTTAAAAACACTTTCCTTAAGACTTCCTACGGATGAAACCACTTGAACTAATTGCGGAAACATAAAAAAAATGTTTATTTAGAGGAAATACTACGCAAGCGGATATTAACTTCCTCATTCTTAATTACAAGTAGGTTTTTGGATTCATGTAGGATTCCATTATAGGGTCATTCCCTGTACTATCATTGAATATAAATGTATTTTCAGATTTATCTCAATTAATTTAAATTTAACAATTCATCAGTTTTTATCAACTAATAGAGTGGTTATCAGATTTTTTAGATACCAGGCTTGTTAAGTCGTAAAAAGTTGGAAATGGGAAATGGGTAATGTATGGTTAATTAATTACTATAACAGGAGTTATTTTTTTTATTATAAAGTTCCTAAAAAAGCGTTTTCGTAAGGCAAGCTTAGTGACAAAACGAAAACTATACTTAATTTTAGTCCATCCAAAAGTTTATTCTTTTACAAACTGTAATTTTTTACGTAAATAAGTGTAGTGCATTGAGTGAATAAGGTGGAATAAATAGATTAACTTATACCTAACACATACTAACTGCAATTTGTATTGTTTCCAAATATATTTAAAAAAAGAAGTTCACAGTGCATACTTCTGGATTTAAGTCACTAAGAAATCTGAAAATAATATTTTTAAGATTATTAATTACTAACGTCAAACCAGTGATTTTTTAAAAAATTGATGGTGGGCAACTTAACATGTAATACTTGGACAGAAATGAAATAAATAAGATAAAGATCATTTATACAAGCACGATTCAAGGGAAAATATTGTTAAAATAAAATATAGATGAATGTGTAACAAATAAAAATAAATAATGACGATTTGATTTTTCTGAAAGTCACAATAACAACATAATTGCTACGTTTACGAACTTTTGGACTTTTTCATCAATCAAATTATTTGATTTCAAATTCTGAAAAATATCCCATTAAAAATCCGACAAGTTTCAGTTAGAAAAAGTATATTTTCTTGAATGTTAAATGCCATTGTCTACACTGATCCGGCGCCGTTCCGAATCAGGCTCGTTGATCCCGTCACCGTCACTGAACGTCAAAGTCAAGTATATTTCCAACTATATTTTCTGTTTTTTAACCGAAGTGTTCCGTGTGATTTTTAATTTTTTGGTAAAAATGGGCGATGATGAAAGGTTGATTGTGAGCGATAGATAGTACACAGCACTATATGATTTTTCAATTTCTTTTTACGAGGGAGAAATAAATGGGAATCTATTGGACACCGGGCAGGGACCACACTCGACCCGATAGTGTGGGACGTGCACCCACTAAACCCTGTATCTGTGGCATTATTCCATCCCGGAATCGCGGTAGGATGGTGCCTCTTATTCGCTAGCTAGACTTCCTTCCAATAGTCTATATCTTAGCGGTGTCCATGTCCGCTTTCTTCTTCCTCATAATTTGCTCAACGAATATTGACACGTTTTTCCCAGTTGACTTGGCTTTCTAGCTTCTTTGGGACGATGTTATCTGGTGTTAATTGTCCGAGCTCGTCTTCCAGCTTGAGTTTGGGCTCCCCATCGGTCGCAGATAAAAAAAAGTGTGGTAGCTGTCGTCGAATTCTTTGCAATAGATACAGGATGGGCTCTGAACCTTTTGCATTTTCTTCAGGTACGCTTGAAAATATCCGTGCCCGGACAGGAGTTGTGTCATATAGTACGAGACTTCTCCACGTTGTCGTTGAACCTATTCGATTTATCAAATACTAAGTATATAAATTCTGTTATTATAGACATAACTAGAAATGGTAAAAAGCTACATTATGAATAAAATTCAGACGATATATTTGTCAATTTAGATTAACCGCTACAAATGTCTGAAATGAAAAAAGTTTTTCAACTTTTCCCAAACTTGAAAAGTCTCTCATGATACATTACCACCTTCTAGGAAAACATTTTACATATTTGTGATTTCTTGATATTTTGAATATATCTCTCCATCACTATCTTTGCCATAAGAATCAATATTCAAAGTAATAAAATTGTAATGGACGCCAATAAGTGACGACAGAACGAGAGCAAAAAAACCTTTTTATAGTAGTAAAATAAAGACCCGCTGTTAGTCTTTTTTGGATCGTAATATGTTTTCCAAAGCACTTTGGAAAGTTACAAATTGTATAAATATTAAAAAGAAATGAATTTACACATTTTTTCGGTAGGTTTAGGTATCATTTCCTTTAGGACGTCACCCATTATACAAACAAACTGCTAAACGTTCTTCGGATGCTATGGCATTTGTCCAGTGTGTATCTTGTATCCTTAAATGAATTTCTATTTTACTCTGCAGTATATTCAAACAGTTTTCTTTCATTCTGACATACACAATACACTTTATTTTGTCAATTCTTGAAATGACGCGATAAACTCTCCTTCTTTTGCTATGCCTCGTGAACCCATTTTATTTTTCTGCTGTTCCTCTTCTTCTTTCCAAAATAACACACTGACAGACAATTTAATCGACGGTTACTAAAATCACAGAAATATACGTAGCACACGTCACTGAAGAATATGACTGATGGAGTAAAATAAGATTTGGCCGACAGATTACAATGCATCAACGATTTTGACTGACACTGGACTGCGACGGTTGTGATTCGGAACGTCACTGTTGTGTGTGAATAGTCCTTAAAGTTTTATCAGTGAAATCATATGTGCACACAACAATAGATATTTTATTATTTTAATGAGCCCTTTAAAATGCATTTTTCTTTATTTTCATTTAATATGTAATGTAACTGTGTTTTTGTGTGTGCAAAGTATATTTTCATTTTTTTTCACTTCTAAATTAGGATATTTTTGTACGAACAGGAGGTTGATGTTGAATGTATTTTTTTAAAAAAAGAGATAACATTATTGGTACTGGGTTTTGCGCCAAGAAATACATGTTATCATTATATGATCTTATTCTTGGTTGTCTGAGTTAAGTCGGGGTGTCATGGGTCTGCTTTCCAGGTATACAGGGATTGTCTGTTTCAGGTAGATGGCTCCGTTAAAAGAAGGAGTTACAAAACAGTCTAGACGTATTGTTACTTTTGTAGACCACCCCGGATTTTGTATACAGTTTCTTTTCTTAAGAATTATTTTACGATTTTGGGCGGTCATCCGCTTTTTTTTATATAAAATGAAGACATTCGGCAAAAACATAAGTGTAAGACAAGAAAAGTAAAATCATAAGTACAAAAAATTAGTGGAATAAGGAAAGTATGGCAGTAACCAGTAATAACTAATATCAGTAATTTAAGGTATGAAACTTTAAAATGAAGATTTAGTGACACGAATGTTCACAGTTAAAATTGATTATCACATGACTTGTATTCTCTTTTCATAATTTCCATATACTTGTATTCGCAACGAAATAACTTAATGGCACTCGTAAATCTTGTCACCCATACGAAAAAATAAATAATCTTACACTTGAGGAGGAAAGTTCTTAACGTTAAGTTTTATCTGTATTCTTCAATCCTCAATTGATTTGAAATTGTTAACAATATCGAAAAAGTAACTATCCAGACCATCACGACGTTACCATAATTACATATTAACGCAACTCAATAAAAATCACATTTAAGAATGCAAGTAATTTATTAATTACATATATAATAGTTCGGTTTTCAAATAGACCATTATATACTGGTCGAAGATACACTCTTGTTTCTGTTGGCTATTAAATACTATTAATACTGTGGTATTTCGAATATTTAATTATATTTATAAGCAAATATAAATTAGATTGGCTGAATATCGATTGGAACAGAGAAGAAAGTGATAAAATAATTCAGTACCTTTAACGTGCCTAAAGTTAATTAACATGAGTAAACGTAGTTCATTTGAAATTCCTTATACGGAAAAATGCTTGGACTCCGTGTAATCAAATAATGTATGAATATAATTACAACATTTCAAAATTACATAGATTTTACAGACGTGCACGATTAATTGTATATTAATTAGTTTGCTTTTAAATGATTCCACAAATGAAATAAATACTTTTTCATAACTTATTTTAAGTTAATATGACTGATGTTTTGGGTGATTGTAATTATATCTCTTCCCAATGTTTTACAAACGTCACTAATTGTTTTATAATAAGTAGAAATTTCTTAATAGTTTTCACAATTATTTAATTTCAAATTTTGTCACGAGTGTCTTTCGATAATTTTCCATAGTCATCTAATGTATTTAACACATTAAATTAATTTTAATTTATACAAATATATATATATATATATATATATATATATATACACTTCTCACACACATTTTTTCTACTATCTATAGCATCCACTAGAATTATACATTTTACACACCTTAAAATTGTCCAAAACTATGTTCCTTCATACTGCCGCCCAAACATTGTGCTCCTCGCTATCCAGTAGAATACGAGACCTTTATTTCAAATTTGCAGTAAGACTATGTCTCGCGCCAACGGACCAGAGACTACATCAATCTTTAATTCTACGAAGAAACATTGGCAGTTTTAAAAAAAGTAATGTTTAGCTCCATTTTCAAGATTGATAGATCAAATTAACTTACATCGGTATAAGTGCATTCGATGTGTACATCAATTATGTATTTATCGACATTAAATACGTTTTAAAGTGATGTCAATTTATGTTTTTTATTGTTAATTTTTTTTACCTATTTGAGCATTGTTCCTTTCTTTATATTATTTTTAAAGACATATATATATATATATATAGATATATATATATATATATATATATTGTAGTGAATAATCTCTCTGAAATAGTGTATTTCTTTGAGATACTTAATAATTATCACTGGCGAAAAGGTTATCGCTGGGGAGAAGAGATTGTTGTTGAAAGAGGTCTTCTTCGCTAGATCGTTGGCGAAGGATCGTTTTTGTGGAATCGTTTTCTTTTTGAATTTGGACATCTGACAAAAATAAATTAAGTTATAAAACTTTGATTTCCGAAGTTTTTGTACAACAACAGAGAGCCTGGAGAACAGCAGAGATCTCAGGACGCAACAGAGGATCGCCAGTGACACCAGTGTGTCATTCTAAGTTGGAAGTGTTCCATTTTATTAAACCTTCACCATTAATTCAGGGAAACAACAAATTGTTTATTACCTGTTTTAAAAAATATTTTCATTGGCTATTCTAAGCATTTTTATACCCCCATAATACCCAGAGAGAAAGACTCACTTCTTTAAGAAACATTGTTTAGCTGTCATTATTATTGTAATTGTTATAGAGGCAGAGATATTCTCAATATTGGCTCTAAAAATTTTACATTGTCGTAATCAGTTTTATGTTTTAAATATAAGTGTTAGCAACGACAATGCAGAGCTAATTTAGTATTACAATGGCAGTATTATATTATTATAAAGTATTTTACCAAAATCAATTTAGAAAATTCGATATTCCCTTCCTAAATGGCTCTTAGTTTATTGAGAACATCAGACCATGCTTCACCCCGTGAATATGATTTAAATAAAGCACACAGCCGATGTTTCTGCCTTAGTTCCAAGGACTCCCATCTAAACCTTGTCCAGTCATTGACCCACCCTACTTATACTGTCTTTTCTTGCCAAATTTCTAGTGAATCCATTTTGGTGTTTGCTAATCAACCCTTGAATACCTTTCTCTCCTTTCAGCATCGCGTCTTTTCTATATTTTCCTATGCAAATAAAAGCGAGCGGTGATGACGCGGATGACCACCAGGTAGCCAGTCGCCATAAAAAAGGAAGTAATCAGTTTACTCCTTTTGAAATTCATTTCAATTTTATTTAAGTTTTCCCAGCTGTTCTACAATGTTTATATCGTTTTGTAATACCGGAAAGCTTGTTTGCTATTTTTCTGTAGACAATTCAGTCAAAGCGGAGTCTACCATTGGATTTAATGTGCCTAGGTAATTCTTTAATATATATAGATATATATACTGTGGTGAACACAAATGAAAGTACAATTAATTAAAACTGTATTCCCACGTTGGTGAAGCCAATTTGTGGTATTTCAAATGAGAGACAATTATAATAACAGTTAGCCCGTGTTAATGCATCAATTTAAATAATTTAACAATATTTCCTATTCCTTCAATACATAATCTTAAAGTCTTATTAAAATGTCTTATATTTAATTATTATTCTAAATTTCCAGTAAATTGTTTAAAATTAACTATTCTCAGTTCTTTAATCATTATAAGTTTCATATCCAGATTTATTTTTACTAATTCCATCAGCTGTTCCCATTTCAGTTGCTTTGTAATCAAACATCACTATAATTTCATGGTTTATATTTTCTCCCTGCAATATATCTACCATTCCATCATATTTACTTTCTATTTCATTAACTTTTTCCCTTACCTCTCCCAATATTTCAGCTTTCTGTTTATCAACATCAGCAATATCTAAATCTTTAATCTCTCCAGCATTATCATCAGCTTTATGCCCCATCAAAACTAAATTCTTTTCAACATTTTAAATAACTATCACTTCCATTTCATTAATATTTTCATTACGTTTATCCTCCAATAACCCCACTTTATTTGATACTTCACTTGTTTCTATTTCAATGTTTACATCTTTCTAATTCTCCTATGGAATCATATTTTATCTCTGCAATGCCCATTTTAATAATTTAACGAATTTTCTTATTACCCTCATTATTTTCTTTTCTCCATTCTCTTAAATCTGTCTAAAATCTGCTATATTTTTATTCATTACTGCTCTTAAATCTGCCATCTTTTTATTATTGTCTGTTCTTAAATCTGCTATGTTTCTATTTGTATCCGCTATTAATTTTTTTCTATTTTGATCATTTTCCATGCTCATTCTTTTCAAATTCTTTAATATTTTCCTATATCCAGTATCCCCTGCCATATTTATGTAAGAATCCATTTTATTTTTAAATTAAATCTAGATAACAGTTAATTTTTTTTAAATCAAATGCACATGTAATAATTTTCCTTTATTTTAAATAAACCTCTAAATTTCACACGCATATAAGAAATAGCAAAATATTGCATGCACATCTTATTAATACTATTTTGCACCAAAATTTCGTCAACGTTATCATCATATTTAGTTTTTCTTTAAGTGTCCTATTCTTTATTTACAAGAAACGTGCCAACACGTTGGAGCCCCAATTTTGTGATAATTACAAATGAATTAAAGTTAAATAAACACAATGCCCACGTTGATGAAGCCAATTTGTAATAAACACAAATGAAGGACAAGTTAAATTGAAATAAAATCAAAATGTGTCACACGTTAAGGCGACAATTTGTAACAATATCAAATAATAAACACTAATAATAACAGTTAACCCGCGTTAATGCATCAATTTAAATAATTTAACTTTTAAATGAAAGAATATTTAATAAATAAGAAATTTTAACAGAACAAACACATTAATTTATTCATTGCTCAAAGATTTAAATTTACAAATAGTTATCCATTAAAATTTTTTACAATAGTTATCACTTACAATCTCTCTCTCTCAGGGTCTTCACTGGGCCGTTAAATAAATAAATATATTTGTTGTCAATTGAATTTTTATAAAGCTATTCTCAACTTAAAAGTATTTTTACAATGCAATATAAAATACTAACGATATTCAAAAACCCAAAATCTGACGATTTATCTTTAATCAATGGTTTACAATAATAATTTAATGGATATATGACTTACAGTTCTCTGGTACCAGCGCAATTTTTAACTCGTTCAGAAAAACTTACACACACTTTACCTTCTAAAACAGTCCATTCTTTTCACTGACTCTACACATCACTGTTGGTTTAGCAAGTGTTGGCTAACTCTGGACAACGACTTATTCTGCGATAATTCACCCACTTTACTCAGCAAGACTTTACACGGTTATATTTTGACAAAACTGGTATACTCTGCAATTTCTACGCTGCAATATCCCGATGAATGCTAAAATTGTTGCTTTAATCCAACAACTTTATTTTGCAATACTTGGACGACGTCTGGTCTCTTTCTACAACAACCGCTTTCCACTGTATTTCATCGCCGACTGACTTGAAACATTCCATTCAGCGCGCCAACAGTCTACAATACTTTAGACCTGTTATATTATTGTCCATTCTTGTGTGTAATTTGTGTTTTTTTGCCGCTAACAATTCCATTCAAAATTTATTTTAATTATTAATTACTAATTGCCTTTTAATTACCACTATATATACATATATATAATGGCGTAGAACGAATGCACCTGTTTCTCTCCCGTGCCGAAAAATAATTTGTTTCCTTTGCAGAAAACAAGGCAATGCTTATCAGAAGGAGAGTTATTGAAGAATCCACCACGAGAATAGTGAAAATTAGATGCTTCTCTGAATAGACTATTTCCTTGCCATTATCTGAAATAACCCACCCTAGTTACGGTTTTACTTTCTAAAATGATTTCACTACTACGTTCTAATATCGAAACGAGAAAAATTACTTTTTATTTCCAAGTATTAATTTGAGCTCCTATCAAAATTATATAAATAAAGAAATCACATATTTGTAATATAACCCCATAACAGGATTTTTTTAACATACTCATAGTGATACTCTAACCTTAATATTGAAAAAAAATTATTAATTCTGCAAGGAGCTTTCGGTTTACATTATAAACAAATTCAATTTACAAAATACATTATAAAATTTTGCATTATATATTCATAGAATTTTTATACAATTTTTAAATTGAATTTGTTAATAATATAAATTTTGTTTTCTAGAGATTATAACTGTTTCGGCCGCAAGCTTTTTTTTTAGGGTAACAGGCTACATGAGGGTAATCCACATAGTGGCAACTCTCCTTTAATAGCATACGAAGGGATTTGAAAGGGGGGATGCGGAAGGGTAGAGGAAGTTAGCCAAGGGTTAACTAAGGCCCCCGAGCTATATTGTAAGGATCCTAGTCGGAATTCGCCTAAAAGTAATGCAGGGAAAACCCTAGAAAAACCTGCATCAGGTAGGTCGGGCATTGGGTACTTCTCCCACGCCCTTCCGATAGCGGGAGAGGAGTTTGCTGTGGGGACGCAGCATTCCCTTCTCCGTGCCTCGACCAGTTTAGGAGGCAGCTGGCCGACTATTCCAATGGGAACAGCGAACAACTCTTACCGTATGCCCAAGGTCTGTGACCCAGGAACATACACCTCTAAAAACAGGCCGACGTGTCTCGGCATGTGGGAACCTTAGTTCAAAAACCGACAGAGTAAAAGGCATCCCCAAGTGTATGTAGCCCCTTCCTGTCTCTCCTACAAGGTTCTGCCCGCGAGAGAACATCCCTCGCAGGTACTGCCTGCGAGAGATTAGCCTTCGCAGGCAGCTTCCCGGCCGAAAGCTCCTTGCCAAATTAATAAAACATATTCAGTATTGAATTTCGAGTATGAGTATGGAGCCTGTTTAAAAATCAGCTTGGGGTTGTTTTACAAAAATACTATTCTAAAAATCAGTCATAGTAAATTATAATTCTTAAAGAGAATACATTTTAAACAGACAATATAACTTTTTAAAAATTGAAAAAACACTTCATGTTTCGTCTGTAATCTAGTTTTCCATTATGTGCACTATTATTATATTTACATTTAAATCGAATTGTCGTAATTGTTAAAACTGAAGAACAGATAACCAAAAGTTGCCAAATGAAACATTTGCGGTATTTTATTTTTTTATTTAATTTGTAGCAATAGACGGAATAATTTTAACGTACAAATAAAATTTCTGTCGCGCTTCCATTAACTGAAGAACGTATATAGTAAATGGAAAATCCTTCGCTCTTGGGCGGCAAACTGCTTAACGCTTGTGCGTGAACACCATATCGCAATCAGTATAGCAATAGTTCTTGAATGTGTTCGTGACTAATATTAAAATAGGTTGAAAGACGACGATGATTGAATAGGTGAAAACATACCCAGGTGAGCTGTCAATAAGGAAGTGAGTAGAAATTCTTCTCGCTCTGGTGAAGCGTGAACAGATTGTTTTTTTTAGGGCAACAGGCTACATAAGGGTAATCCACGTTGGGCAACTCCCCTTTAATAGCATAGGAAGGGATTTGAAAGGGGGGATGCCAAAGGGTAGAAGAAGGTAACCAAGGGTTACTAGGGCCCCCGGGCTATATTTTAAGGATCCTACCCGGCATTCGCCTAAACAAATGCAGGGAAAACCCTAGAAAAACCTGCATCAGATAGGTCGGACATTGGGTACTTATCCCACGCCCTTTCGATAGCGGGAGAGGAGTTTACTGTGGTGACGCAGCATTCCCTTCTCCGTGCCGCGACCAGTTTAGGGGGCAGCTGGCCGACTATTCCAATGGGAATAGCGGACAACTCTTACCGTATGCCCAAAGTCTGTGACCCCGGAACATACACCTCTCAGAAGAGGCCGAGGTGCCTCAGCTCGTGGGAACTTTAGTTCAAAAACGGAGAGGAAAAGGCATCCCCAAAGGTAGTCCCTTCGTATGTCTCCTACAAGGTTCTGCCTGCGAGAGAACATCCCTCGCAAGTTACCTGCGAGAGAATTCTCTCGCAGGCTTTTGTCCAGCAGCGTGAACAGAGTAACAGACTAGCGTAAAAGGAACCTGAAGCAAGCAAAACACGTGAGAGTAGGTCGTTCACACGTGTAGGTCGGCAGATGCTCTTGTTTTGGGACGAAACGTGTGGACTTTGTACTATACTACGGCGCGCAGCATATTTATCGCTGATTTCAGAAGCGTGATATTTAAATAGAAACAATATCTCACCACTGTCTCACGTTTTTCCTCCATGTTACCAAATTGTTGGGTTATCGACCTGTATCTAATAGTTAAAATTAAACACATATCACAGATTCACATGCATAATATATTTTTTTTTTGTAAAGTACAATGTTTATTTTTTAAACTTTGTATTTGTAATAATTATTCTTTTCATGTAATCTTATATTATGACGTATCCTATTTCCTCGACCGAGGACTAATGGAATTAATAATAATTATAAATCTACATGCTTCTATGTTTTAAGTTAGATTAAATTAAAAGCAATTCACCGAACTTTATAATAATTGATTCGTGAAGTAAAAAACGTAAATTTTGTCGTTTAAGAACCTATGTACTGGATTATTCAATTACTTCTCTATTTATAACAAGTGGCATATTTCAATCATTCTATTGTTAGAACAGTATATCATATTCAGTATTGAGTGAGTCTCGTGCATTGACGCGTGACTTCAAACGTAAGGTTTTATTTGAGGCAACATTTATAATTGGCATAGGGAAGCAAATATCGCAGAATTGGGTCCTCTCTTCTTTGACATTTATTTTAGAACTCTACAGATAAAATACTGCAATCGCCTTTATCTGAACACAATGGCTTGGTAATAATTATTATACCAATATTCAGATGACAAAAAGTGACTTTCCTTCTCTTCAATATTTTTTCCGCATGATTATTAAAACTAAATTGAAATGATGTTGATAAACTCAAAAATCCGTGATAAATTGATTATGATATTCGCTTTCTGTGTTGCTTTATATAGATTTATCTCTTGTGAATCAAAATAATGATAATTGTAAGTTGTCCGTTATACGGTTACCAGAAAGGTTTTACTTGAATAGCGTGAATTTCATTTGACGATTCTTCTTCACAAATTTATCATTTATAATGTACATTTAACTTTGACGTTTTTCGAGATATACTCTGAAGACATGTTGTTTAGTATCTCTAAAAGATCCAATAATAGAAAAAAGATTCATTCTCCAAACAAATTTGACATTTGCAATCGCTTCTCTTTACTTCGGATCATTTACTTGACGCTTGCCGGCCCGGGAACCTCTGAATATGCTAAATTTATTTATTTATATTTAAATGTAACTATCGTCTTACAAAAATTTAAAATTACGCTATCCGCGCGATCCGGACAGGGAACTGATCAGCGACCTGTCAGGACACGTGAACTCTTGAGCCGAGCCATGAGACTAAAAATTTCGTATCTCAGGTGTCCTGACTTTGATCAGCTTTGGGGGAATTAATTAATACAGGAAAAACGATGAAATTTAAATTAAGATTTAATTTACCACATACAATTTTGTAGTATTCACTCAATCACAATACTCCACAATTGTTGAGTATTATTACAGATTTCTTTCTCTCACATTCATCCTACTTAAATATTCATATTTTTTTTTTTAGGGCAACAGGCTACATGAGGGTAATCCACTTTGGGCAACTCCCCTTTAATAGCATAGGAAGGGATTTGAAAGGGGGAATGCGGAAGGGTAGAGGAAGGTAGCCAAGGGTAAACTAGGGCCCCCGGGCTATATTTTAAGGATCCTACCCGGCATTCGGCTAACGGAATGCAGGGAAAACCTTAGAAAAACCTGCATCGGGTAGGTCGGGCATTGGGTACTTGTCCCAAGGCCCTTCCGATAGCGGGAGAGGAGTTTGCTGTGGGGACGCAGCATTCCCTTCTCCGTGCCTTGACCAGTTTAGGAGGCAGCTGGCCGACTATTCCAATGGGAATAGTGAACAACTCTTACCGTATGCCCAAGGTCTGTGACCCCGGAACATACACCTCTCAAAACAGGCCGAGGTGCCTCGGCTTGTGGGAACCTTAGTTCAAAAAAACCAGAGAGACGTGAGAGCATCCCCAAAGGTAGCCCCTGCCAGAGCTCTCTGGGAAGGTTCACCTGCGAGAAATCCTCTCGCAGGCTTACTCTTAAATATTCATATATCAACGAAAACTAAATTTTCTCCCGTCATCGGAAGGGCGTGGGACAAGTACCAAATGCCCGACCTACCCGATGCAGGTTTTTCTAGGGTTTTCCCTGCATTTCTTTAGGCGAATGCCGGGTAGGATCCTTAAACCATAGCCCGGGGGCCCCAGTTAACACTTGGCTACCTTCCACTACCCTTCCGCATCCCCCCTTTCAAATCCCTTCCTATGCTATTAAAGGGGAGGATTCTCTCGCAGGTAACCTGCGAGGGATTTTCTCTCGCAGGCAGAACCTTTTAGGAGAGATACGAAGGGACTACCTTTGGGGATGCCTTTTCCTCTCCGTTTTTGAACTAAGGTTCCCACAAGCCTCGGCACCTCGGCCTGTTTTGAGAGGTGTATGCTCCGGGGTCGCAGACCTTGGGCATACGGTAAGAGTTGTTCGCGATTCCCATTGGAATAGTCGGCCAGCTGCCTCCTAAACTGGTCAAGGCACGGAGAAGGGAATGCTGCGTCCCCACAGAAAACTCCTCTCCCGCTATCGGAAGGGCGTGGGACAAGTATCCAATGCCCGACCTACCCGATGCAGGTTTTTCTAAGGTTTTCCCTGCATTCCTTTAGGCGAATGCCGGGTAGGATCCTTAAAATATAGCCCGGGGGCCCTAGTTAACCCTTGGCTACCTTCCTCTACCCTTCCGCATCCCCCCTTTCAAATCCCTTCCTATGCTATTAAAGGGGAGTTGCCCAAAGTGGATTACCCTCATGTAGCCTGTTGCCCTAAAAAAAAAAAAAAAAAAGGATGCCTTTTCCTAAGCCTGCGAGAGGATTTCTCGCAGGTGAACCTTTCCAGAGAGCTCTGGCGGGGGCTACCTTCGGGGATGCTCTCACATCTCTCTGGTTTTTTTGAACTAAGGTTCCCACATGCCGAGGCACCTCGGCCTGTTCTGAGAGGTGTATGTTCCGGGGTCACAGACCTTGTGCATACGGTAAGAGTTGTCCGCTATTCCCATTGGAATAGTCGGCCAGCTGCCTCCTAAACTGGTCAACGCACGGGGAAGGGAATGCTGCGTCCCCATAGAAAACTCCTCTCCCGCTATCGGAAGGGCGTGGGAGAAGTTCCCAATGCCCGACCTACCTGATGCAGGTTTTTCTAGGGTTTTCCCTGCATTTCTTTAGGTGAATGGCGGGTAGGATCCTTACAATATAGCCCGGGGTACGTAGTTAACCCTTGGCTACCTTCTTCTACCCTTCCGCATCCCCCCTTTCAATTCCCTTCCTATGCTATTAAAGGAGAGTTGCCCAACGTGGATTACCCTCATGTAGTGTATTGCCCTTTTTTAAAAAAAAACAACAATAAAATAAAATAAAATAAAGTTTTAAATATTTGGGCAAAATTTACACTTTACTGTCGCACTTCCTTGAGGATTTCCAGTAAGCGGAACGCCAAATGTTTCACTACACCAGACACCAATATTGTTCTGTCCCTGACCATATCAGAACACACCCGTTGTCCAACACAACACAACACAAGCCAAATTTCCGCTTCATCTTTGCCATTAATGTCTCAATGGAAAACGTTTTAATAATTTCATATAAGATTATAAAAAGATACAAGTCTTAAGCGCTTTTTCACTATCACAGATTTTCCTTGGAAGACATTTGACGGGTAAGTCGTAGTTTGTGGTATGGTGCGTTATCCATGAGACGTGCCTCCACCTGACTGATCGAGTGTGATACCCTTGTCTTAAGACTGGAATAAGATGTCAACGTTGTAACGAATACAAAATCCGACAAAGATAATCTATCAGATCATGGAAACAGATTTATCTCGAAAAGTGTTGTGTATGTTTCCGTGAACAGTGCCTCATTAGCAAAAGTTTACTCGTCATACTTGATTGTCTGATTATTTAAATCAAACATCATTATATTTATAAAACAAAGCATTAATTTAGCTATTAAAATTTGAACAATGTGTCACGACAGCGAAATTATTTTCTTCTCTGAAATATTTTATTGGAGATGCGTATGGCTTAAATGTAATCAATGAATTAAGAATTAAATTATATGAAACTCACTCCTCAGCCTTCAGTGGTTCCTTTTAAGTAATGTTCTGCTATTATTCACTAATCCTAAAATGGATAATTGAAGAAGAGCAATTATTGATATTTTGCTTGTTGGAAAGATAAACTACGTCTGCTGCTAAAGAACTGCTATTAAATTATTGATACGAATAACACCGGAATATATCAAATGTAACTCACCATTTTATACGTACCACAGCCCATCTATAATTTTAAAAAATTAACGGAAAAAACAGAAGAATTACAAATTTTGAATTTCTTCAACTTGAGTACAGTAGAATTATGTACTTATTATGTTATTAAAATTCAGGGTCATTTTATTCATAACATTTTTATTAAAAAATATGTGATAATAAAAACCTTAGTAAGGTAATTATTGAATTATTAAAAATATATGTTACCTAATTCTAAATACTTGTCTTCTAGTAAGTTGATATAATTATTAATTTTCTTAAATTTTCAATTATGGTTTCCATTTTTTAATTATTATTTTAATTGTTTAACATTACAATATTCATATCATGCATGAGTAGCACTAATTTAATGTTATTATAATTATCTGTGTAATTTCTGTTACAATTATTACAAATTCCAATTATTAATTAATAAAAAATTAAATAACAAGAACTATAAAAATGATTGAATGTGATGGTAAGGGTTGTTAATGAATTAAAAATGTTATATAAATATATATATATATATATATATATATATATATATAATCATATTTCTATAAAAATTTCATAATCCAAGTTTAATTCAAATCCTTTCCTATGCTATTAAAGGGGAGTCGTCACCACGTGGATTACCCTCATGTAGCGTGTTACTCTAAGAAAATAGAGAAATATGTTTCATGTGCCAAATAATTTGCTACTAAATTATTTTAATAAGCCCAAAGCGTTACGATAGAAAATAGGATATTGCTATATATCAATAGAATGCCTTAAATAATATGCAAAGACAGTCGTCACTGTACCACTCTTATTTATCATATAGATTTAAAAGTCTTTACATATTCAAATTTGAAAACTTTATTTATAAGAAAGCATTATATCAGAGTGAATTTTATTATTCTCATATTTGTATTTACCTGACAACTAGACTACAAAAACCATAAAATTAATTTAATTGAAAACCGGGTTAAACAGAATTTTTTAAATTAAAATACGGTTGTAAATTTAATACATCTGTCGAGAAAAATTTACACTATATTTACTACGAAAATTACAAATTTGTAGGCGACAATTTTTAACATTTAATATAAATTTGCACCTTGTGAAGGTGTTATAAATAATAATGTAATAAACATGATTTGTTATTATACTGTTGCATTTATAATTGAATTATTATTTGTATACATTCTTATTTGTCTAAATTCAGAGATAGGAATTCTGGAAATGGGTAAGGAGAGGCGTTTGTCTATCGTATGAACCGGATTTTTTTGCTGGAAGCGTCCAGTCTGAATATTGCATCAGACCGGGACCTTGATCCATTCAAGTTTCACCAATACAAGAACAGGAAAGGAAATCCAGATCTTTCCCTTTAAATCTTAGCTTGCAGCGGCTCTATAATTATATAATTTAATGCCAACTGGAATTGTATGTAATAATTCAATGGTTAAATCTTAATTGCTGTTAAATGACATAAATGTAACTATCAATGTTTTACCCAGACGCAGTAAATAATATGATGAAACAGTATAAAGTTATTACAACAGTCCCGGGGACCCTAGTTAAACCTTAACTACTTAATCTCTACCCTTCCGCATCACCCCCCTTTAAAATCCCTTCCTATTCGATGAAAGAGGAGTTGCCACCACGTGTGTGGCCTGTTACTCTAAAAAAGAATATCTTTTACGAAGATATAGAATGAATGAATAACTATTTATAATTAAGAAACGTCAGTCAATTTTTCACAAGGAACAGAAAACGAGCGTTGTATTTTCATATTTCATGTTCCTGACGAAAGTATAGGGTTTATGGTAATATTAACTTGAATAATTAATCTATAAAATAAGTTATACTAACAGTAATGTAATATTATATATTTTAAAAATATTATTTTAAAAGCTCCACGACACTTATTTCCTACCACTGGGAAACAGTTGTAATATTTATTGAAATGCCGATTATAGATTACCAGGCAAGATAATTTTGAAGAATTATTAATAATTTAGATACACTAACAATTGAATTTATTATAGATTATTATTATTTAGAAAATTTATTTTCACTTAATCCAGTTGAACAAAGGCAAAATGAGCACTGATAAATGAAAGTATTCCCATGGGTCACCTTCCAACAACATAATTAAAAAATTTTAATTGAAGGAATTTTGCATACGATAGAAAACGCAATTGTATGTATAGTGAGGAAGCAATTACTTAGATTTTCCCTTTACCTGAGGCGGCGACCTTGTTTCCATGATTTACATGGACGGTCCGATGAACCCGTGGAGTCGTGAATCGTTCGTGTTGACTTCTTAAGACGCGTTTACACCGAAGTTGCCAACAAGTGTTGACAACTTTTAGAAAAATCTAGAGAATTTGTTGGCAACAATTTTTTCGTGTTGTCAACATTTCCCACAGACTGTTGGTGATCCACTGGAAAGTTCACGCTCTTTTGACTGTAATAAATAATTATTCGAGAGAATAATACAGATGTAAACCAAATGTAAGGAAATGGCCTAATGTTTAGGCAAGTCTTTATTTTCCATTTTCATTAATATTACTCAGCACTTTTGAAGTAATTTTTCGTTGTTGCTTGTGTCTTTCGCCTACTTTTTTATCTTTCTTTTTCTCCTTGACTGTACAGCCCACTGAGGACATTGGACTACCATAACAGCTGCCAGACTGTCATCTTACATGACATATTTCGATTTTTTTGAGTGATCGTGGTCAGCGCTGCAATTCTCCTTCAGCCGAAACCCCAGTTTTCGTGACTGGGACGAGCCCATTTCTGAATTCGAACCCGGGTCCCCCCTGTCATGATGCTGACCGCTACACCACAGCTTCGCCTACTTTCAATCCCTGATATTTCAATTTGTTTGAAACACCATTTACACGAACATCGGTTATTCTTTTAGAACATGACACGAGATGTTGTCAACAAACGGAAACTTTGTTTTTGCTGCCAACATTTGTTGTCAACTTCTGTTCGATGACGAAATATGTTGATGATGTTTAGTGTAAACCCTACTTTTGAGGGCAGTAATAACATCGTGGTAAGCGTAGTAAACTTACTAAGAATCTGCCCGTATGCTCGTAGTTCTCACGACTAAGGGTCGATCTATACCCGCATTGAAGACTCTGAATCATAGACTCCAAATCTCTGCTTCGTATACAATCACCTCTAAACGAATTGATAACTAATGCATTGATTTATCAATAGTTTTAATAATGATAGTTGTCTTCCTCGTCTTCTTCGTTACATTTGAACAAGCTCGTGCTACGTTTATCAGTGATTTCCAACACACACACTTGTTTAACTCAATATTAACCCCCTGCTAATTGCTGATTTGAATTTCCAGGAGGAAAGCGTGTTATCCTCAAACATGGGTTGATCTCTGGCTTCTCATACACAGTCTCTCATGGCGGTACATAGCCTTTAGCAAGCCTCTACTTTGCTTTTGTTGAGAAGCTTACATCGACTCAGTGGATTGCCACATAGGTGCATTTGCATTTATTTACTTGTTTGTGACTAGCCGCCTGATCTTTTAACCATCTGGTTCTCCACTTGATCAAAACAGCTAATTACCGCTTTAAAATAATAAAAACCCTTACCCTTGAATACATCCAATTCCAATTAAATGCACAATACGAAAATTAGAGATTTAATTAGAAAATATACTCGCATTTATTTCCCGACTATTTCTAGACGTTCAGTTTTTTATATTATAAATTAATTTTAATGTATTTCCTCTTAAGGCTGTTTCTAAAAGTATTCCAATTTATGTGACCGACGAAATACGACTATTTTCGAGAAGGAAGCCTGCGAGAGGATTTCTCGCAGGTGAACCTTCCCAGAGAGCTCTGGCGGGGGCTACCTTTGGGGATGCTCTCACATCTCTCTGGTTTTTTTTGAACTAAGGTTCCCACATGCCGAGGCACCTCGGTCTGTTTTGAGAGGTGTATGTTCCGGGGTCGCAGACCTTGGGCATACGGCAAGAGTTGTCCGCTATTCCTATTGGAATAGTCGGCCAGCTGCCTCCTAAACAGGCCAAGGCATGGCGAGGGGTAAGCTGCGTCCCCACAGCAAACTCCTCTCCCGCTATCGGAAGGGCGTGGGACAAATACCCAATGCCCGACCTACCCGATGCAGGTTTTTCTAAGGTTTTCTCTGCATTCCTTTAGGCGAATGCCGGGTAGGATCCTTAAAATATAGCCCGGGGGCCCTAGTTAACCCTTGGCTACCTTCCTCTACCCTTCCGCATCCCCCCTTTCAAATCCCTTCCTATGCTATTAAAGGGGAGTTGCCCTAAGTGGATTACCCTCATGTAGCCTATTGCCCTAAAAAACAAAAAAAAACGACTATTTTCGAAGGAGGCAGGAGGTCCGGTCTGCGAGGGCTATTCTCTCTCAGGCAATACCTGTGAGGGATGTTCTCTTGCAGGCAGAACCTTGAAGGAGATACGAAGAAGCTACCTTTGGGGATGCCTTTTCCTCTCAGTTTTTGAACTAAGGTTCCCCCAAGCCAAGGCACCTCGGCCTGTTTTGAGAGGTATATGTTCCGGGGTCACAGACCTTGGGCATACGGTAAGAGTTGTCCGCTATTCCCATTGGAATAGTCGGCCAGCTGCCTCCTAAACTGGTCGAGGCACGAAGAAGGGAATGCTGCGTCCCCACAGAAAACCCCTCTCCCGCTATCGGAAGGGCGTGGGACAATACCCAATGCCCGACCTACCTGATGCAGGTTTTTCTAGGGTTGTCCCTGCATTTCTTTAGGTGAATACCGGGTAGGATCCTTAAACCATAGCCCGGGGGGGGGGGCTAGTTAATCCTTGGCTAGCTTCCTCTACCCTTCCCCATTTCCCCTTTCAAATCCCTTCCTATGCTATTAAAGGGGAGTTGCCCATCGTGAATTACCCTCATGTAGCCTTTGCCCTATAAAAACGACTATTTTCGTGTGCTGACAGCCGTTAAATTATTATATTAGAGGTAGTCCAGGTACAATATAATAAATATTCCCTAGAAAGCAATACCAGATAAATGGACCATATTTTGCGTGATCGGTAAAGTTTTAAAATATTTTTTTCAATTACCTAAAACTCCCCGAGGCAGATTAATATATTTTTATAATGGTTTGTGAGGTCATGTCAGGATTATTTTTCTGTTAATATTACTTTATATATTATCCGCTGCAATAAGTTGGGTGTTTATGTAAAACGAGTATATTGTTTGTATACAAGTAAATATTCTGTCGAATACCACTAAAACAATTAAGCGTTATTTAAATATATCCCAACAGTAAATTATGAATTAAATTTTACTATTTTGAAGAAAAAGTCTAAATTATGGTGAATAGAATTCAATGATATTTTTTTAGTTTAATATGCATTAATATTTATAAGTAATATTTTAATCATCGTATCTTCGGAATGGCCGCAGTTGCCACTCGAGCAAGTATGGTGATGTTAGCTTACTTCTTTTCGGAAAATCTTCCTCACCGCTGTTCTAAACTGGGAGATATTAAACTGGTCTACCGTGATTACTCTACGGAAACTTTTAATGAACCCAGTTTCGTCGGCTAGAAATTAATCCTCTATTAAAGAAGCAAAGTGATTAAGTACATTTCCTTCAACACAAGCACTTCTACCAAGGTAACAAAGCAGCAAGTCTTCATGCACCAAATTTTGGAGGAAATTAGAAATATTTATATTCAGGAGAGTTTTAAGACTTCATTCTATTATAAAAAAAACTTATATGATAAAAATGAAGTAGGTATGTTAAGGTAGGAAGAATTTAATCACTGCGTAGTTTTCAGTAGGTTGTTGAAGATTCATTGTTAAACTTTTATAATATAATATAATATATTAAGAATTAATTCTTATATTATTATCCAGTAAATTATGAGTAGGTCTCAGATTTGTTTTAATAATTCTATTTTTGATGTCTTAAAAACTGTATATTTTTCTAAAATTTCAATAAAACCAACATAAATAGATTTATGTAGTAATTTTATCTTTGCTTAAAAATATTTTTATTGCTGGAAAGATTCACATAATTTTCCGATGGAATAAAATTAATTAGTTTGAAAGCCTTGCATGCAGATACATGAACGAGAACCAACCATTAAAATTATTCACAGGTTCAAAAATAAAAACCTTGGACCATATTCCTTGGTTCTGCCGATATTATATACTGTGTCTAATATACTTTTGCCACCGATAACAAAAAAACTCTTGCGGAATCTTGAATATAGAAAACGTAACTGCCGCGTGTTCGCTTTGACTCACGTGTTTGCTGAGTCTATCAATTGCGAGATGTCATCAATTTACTTTACCGTTAACAGCTTTGCTCTTTTCACAGATTTGCTTTGGAAGGTTTCTGTAATTGTGTTCGAAAATGCACAAAAATAATTGTATGACTTTTCGTTCCTGTCAGTTGCAAAAATCGCCATTTTATCAGCATTTTAAGATCCAAATGCCTTCATTCGGTAATATAAACGTTTCGATTCCCGAGAATGACAACTATTAAATTTAAACTCTAATTATACTCCCTCAAGGACGAAATCTGAATTCACCATTTTCTTCATTTTTATATTTAATGCAACCAAATATGTGAAGTAGTATTGAGAATTATTTTAAATTATTCCCTTAACGTATGATGAATTAGTCGATGGGCAATACGAAAAAACCGTAAAAGATAGTGAACTTTCAAGTGCCAACATTTTAAGTAGGATGTTATAAACATAGGTAGGTTGGGTAGATTTTTATTAACACTGATATGAAAGTAAATGTCAGAGAAATTAATAGAACCTGTCTCTCTAGATTTAGCGCGTACGTTTCCCAAACAAAGTTCATATTATTAATAACATAATTATTAACTATATAGTTTCCTAATAATATTGGAGCAAAATTCAGTCACGTTCGGTAATATGACTGGAAAATATCTATATCGTCAGATAAAATTACATATTTTACAAATATTCTTTAGTTTTAGTCAGTAACTCGTAAGTGAACTGTAATCTTGGGTTAGTAAATGTAATTGTTTTATGCTGCGGCCCCACAGCAAACCCCTCTCCCGCCATCGGAAGTGTGTGGGACAAGAACCAAATGCCCGACCTACCTGATGCAGGTTTTCTAGGGTTTGTCCTGCATCTCTTTCAGGCAAATGCCGGGTAGGATCCTTAAACTATAGCCCTAGTTAACCCTCATCTACCTTCCTCTACATTTCCGCATCCCCCCTTTAAAATACCTTCCTATGCTATTAAAGGGGAGTTGCCACCATGTGGATTACCCTCATGTAGCCTGTTACCCTAAAACAGAACAGTTACACGTCGCAATCTCTGACCTAAATACTACACGCTTAAAATTTTGATTTATCAGATGAGATTTATGCTTTAACATATTACTTAAGGATTCTGTTATCTTAGAGAATTAGTGAATACGGTACGGAAAAGTAGGAAAGCGAAGAATATGATACAGTTGGAATGACGGGAATAATTTGAAAAGAAAGTGAGAATGGGTAACGGAACCTCAATCAAAAACTTTACGTCCTTTAAATTGCCTTAAATTATATGCTTATTCCTAATCGAAACTAAAAATTTACAAAAAGATGGAGCTTCAGTCGTTCGACGTCACTAGGATACAAAGAGTTCAAATGGAGTATACTTGCAAATCACTTGAATTTAACTCTTGACTTCTGGTCTGTTACATGTAATATTTCGTCCTCAATTGTAAGCTCAGGTGAAAATATAACAAAAGGTGTATATTTTTAGAAATTATTCGATATGTAAGCGGAGAGTAAAATATTACATTTTGGGAGATAGAATTCCGAGTAGACGCAAGAAAAGATTAAAAAAATCCGTGACCAGGAGTGCTGTGAATTAATTAAATTTTATGGAATCACATCTCATTAATATTCAGACACCCTGGAATATCGATAAAGATATGAAAATATACAGCTAACATCCTGATAAATACATAATTATATCAACCAGAAAGTATAAATATTATGAAAAGGAATATGAATCAGTACTGGAGTTGACATTGGTTCCGGTCAGAACGCATCAAGAGGAAATTCGGACCCAAACGGAAATTGAAAATTATGAAATACTCCCCAAGTCAATGCTATTAACTGAAAACATGTTATGTAAATGAGAAGTTTCCGAAGGTCACTGCAGTAAGATTAAGTACAAAAAACAAAAGAAGTCACTACATAAAAAAGTGAAACTAAGCTGATGAAGGGTTAAAATAACTGCTGGTGTTAATAATATAAGAAGTAAAAAACATTCATTCCGGAAAAAAACACACAACTTGAAAACAATGAAATGCCCACGATGCTGAGAAACACAGAACTATAAATATAGTACAGATAAGGAATTTATGGAAGTTGGTTTTTCAGTGAAAGAAAAAATGGGTGCAAGTAAATAAAAATGAAAAAATTTAGACTGATATATTAACCCATAACCTTAAGTTTCCTTAAAATAAGTTGAGATTGTACTGTGTTGTAGGAAGAAAACCATAATAATTCGTAATAGCAGTTGAAAGCACTTTGTAAATGTAAAACATCAAATAAATTAATGAAAAGCACGTATGAATTAGTTAAAAACTAACAGTTAAATAATGATATAGCCAAAACAGATAATATTATATGGTACAAATAAATATCATTCTATGTTTCTGCAAATATACCTGAAGACAGCAACAAAGTTTGCAGAAACGTGTGGTATTTATTTTTATCGCGTAATATTATCTGTTTCGGCTGTAACATTATTTAACTGTTAATTTTAAAGTAAGTCATACATGTTATATTTAGAAATATATTTTTCATTGCAATTATTTATGAATATAACTTTTGTTGTTTCACTGACGCTAAATGAAAATTTTTATAGTAGAAAACTTTTGACAATTATTAGTGGCCGATGTTCTGATTTAAATTATATGTATAAATCATTGCTTTGATATAGTACATTATAGCCATTCTAGTAATTAAAGAAGTGAGCGATAATTAATACAAAAATTAGTTAATATAACGCTCACAACAAATTGGCCCCAAATTTTATTATTAACAACATAAATAAAATAAAACAAGTATAGCAAATATTCAGACGAATACGATAACTATTGGAAGGCTTCTGAAGTAATGTGTTAACTATAAACGAAATATATTTATATGTAAGACTCTTAAGTAAGGTATTTCTTCAAGAAAAAGAGTTATTTTCATAAAATGTTTTATCAAGAAAATAAATTAATGAGAGTTTGGAATTGAGTAATCAGAATATCCAGTAATTCAACCAGAATTTTAAAAAAAACAGTGATCGAAGAAAGGTAGCATCAGAAGTTGATGAGATACCGGCAGAATTATTCAAATAATTTCAATCTGTTGAATCTGGAAACCGGAATAAATTTCAACAGGGGAAGTAACTTTAAGGCTAGTTTTACCCACACAAATTAACGAGAATCTTGTAAAAGTGAGGCTATAGCTAAAACAGTTTTATCACAACATAAACGACGTTAAAGTAATATAATCGTCAATAAGCCAGAAACAAGATTAATACCAAATATTCACTTCAATGGCTACTTTGACGCTGAAATCAATACAATTGCTATTTATATTTAATAACTTACCCCGTCTGACCTCGTGTAATTAATGGCACAATTTGAGAACATAGTTTAGCCATTCATTGAACCAAGTTGCTTAATAATTAGTAGTAAGATTCCCGAAACTAGCAAAATGCAAATTTTAGGTCTAAATATGTGACTGTGTATGAATGTATGTCCAGTAATGTAAATATAAAAATTGAATTTAATATTGTAATTCAAAGATTGCGAATGAGTAGTTAAGTTGGCACCCCTGATTATATCTATTTTAAGTGTTATGTAATAAGAAATTACTTTAGTAGTGTGAGTGGGTCTAATACACAAAAGAAATATATATTTATTTATATATATTATTGATCAATGAACCAATTATACATAAATAATCAAAACGTATTCAATATCCTGTTGCTCTTGACCAACATTCCTGTATTTTACCTTCCTTGGTTTCAATTCACGTGAATGTATTATACAGCGGGTAAGAGAGACGGATATCTGACCGTTAAGTGACAACAAAACCACTAACACGAGTTTATTAATAAAATAATAATTTTGGAAACAGAATAATGCTGCGTTTCGTCCATAATTTAACTTCTTCTGGGTAACCTAATAGTAGTTGAAAAAAATGAGATATTAATAGCTAATATTTGTGATAAAAATTTCTTCGATGATGTTTGTATAAAATTTTTGTATTAAGTGTCAAGATCTTCAATTAGTAGGTCCCAAAAAACATTTAATATGATTTAAATGAATTTATAATGAAATTTAAAATGCATGTTCCGGTCTCCATGGCAGTTATAATAAAAAGTACGAGATTAATTTAGAAGAATTAAAAGGAAAAATGAGTGCAGAAGATCAGGCAATAAATTGGGTTTCGGAGAAGAACGGCTCTAGTCTCAGCTTCCTTGCCAACCGACTTTCTTGAATCTTCTTATTTGGTGGGTTTGTTTTCATTATTTGCTGAACATGGAAAAATTATTTAATTGTTCAAAGCGTTTGACGCAGTCTTCCTCCTTTCCGTGTCTGAATCGTTCTGCTTTCCAATACATCAAAATCTCTACTAACTGATAACACGCGATTTCGGCAAAGCTCAAAATCGGATTGTCGTGAACAAACCATATTTTACGCCCTTGAAACGTCACAATTGTTTTATGTGGGAATACGGGGGTGCGTCTGTAACCCACTTCCTGCCAGATGGCGGAGGATTTTTCTTGCGAGTCGCTGCAGTCGCTGGAGGCGGGACGGGAGTTGAAGGTCGGTGACTCAGTTTGTAGTGTAACGAAGGGACGCGTTGCATCACTCACGCAGTCACTCCATTCCTCCATTCACAGAAGGCCACTCTCGCCTCGGAAGCGGCGCTTTGACTCGCGTGATCCACTTAAGAGAGGCAATTGGCCACGCAGGCGACGTCACTGGAAAAACACCGCTCCACTACTGTGTTTACGTCGGGAAATTGCGACTCGCCTCGGTGTTGACCTGGCACGTAGCGTCCGTCGCACAGCCTCAACTTTTCCGGTCGTAAAACATTCATTTGTCCCGTGCGCCAAACTCATTTCAGAATCACGGCGGAAATTAACTGGAGCACATTAAGAGCTAATTAACGACTAAAGGTTAAAAAAATTTCAGTGGTGGAAAATTAAACGTGAACGGACACACAGATGAGTCAGATTATTTATAGCTTCTTCCTTCGTAACTGCGGCTCTTTTTCCTTCTCCATATTTTACTCACAAATGGACAATAATATTTCGAAGTCTACATTACTACATTAAGAAAATATAATCTGTAGACTTCGAAATATTATTGTCCATTTGTGAGTAAAATATGGAGAAGGAAAAAGAGCCGCAGTTACGAAGGAAGAAGCTAGAAATGACAATCTGACTCATGTGTGTTTGTAAAATGTAGGAATATACGTAAATCTATCGTAGCTTACAGCAAGGAAAGGTTGTAATGTAATGCACGGCATGTGTGCGCTTCCAATATATTTATTTATATATATATATTAAGAAAAGATTATAATGATAAGTAAAGATTATAAATAAAATGAGATACTTAATCTCATTTGTATTAACATAAATAAAAATAACAAATGTATCATTGCCAAAAGACAGAATTTATTAAAATTTACATTTGGTACAATACGTTTCAAGTCTAGTAATAATCTGAACCTAATTAGCTTTACATATAGTGCTTTTAAATTACTTAGGTCGTGCACCTTGTTTTGTCGTTAATAGACTTGGATTTAATACCAAATTTTCAAATTATATTAATATTAATTAGTAGTTGACGCGCTATTGGCATCAAGAGATTCTGGAAAAATATAACACAGTAATTAACGTCTATTAAAAATAATAATACTAAAAACTTGTTATAGACAAACTTAAAGTAGAGAATCAAAAACTAATAAATTCAAATTCATAAGTGCCGGACGTTTCTACACGAATTTTTCTAACGGCGAAGTCATAACTTTTTCGATGTTTATATCGAATTAAAACCAGGTGAAAATTCATAATAAATTAACATTTCGTCTCAAACAGATGAAAATGTCGAAAAGGTACAGTATTATAACGAATACGAAATTTTATCTATGAATATTTTATGCTATAGACAGGAATAAAGGTTAATTTTGATATAAATTTTTCGATGTTATTAAAAGACGCCACTTCGCGTCAATTCGTCCGGAACTTCTAAATTTGAAACTATTAGTTTTTGTTTCTCTACTTTAATTTTGTCTGCAGGAAGGTCGTTTTTAGTGTGACTAGGATTCTGGATAAATCCTGTGTAAATACTGCAAATACACCACTTGATTAATCTTGACCACTTGCCACTATTTTCCGGATATAGTGATCACAATAATGTCACTCTCTCTGTTTGTAGTTTGTATTTTGGATGGTGGAAACGCCGAATAAATCGGTATCAAAAGCTTGTCTCGTAATATGAAGTTGTTTGTTATGTTATTCATTGTGGAAAAATTCAGACATTTAATTTTGAAATTAAAATTATGTTCCAATAAATATTACACTTTGTTTACATAGAAAAAAGGAGTAATTGTACATATAATTGGTTTTTAATTACAGTAAAAATATAATTACAAATGATAACATCTACATATAATTTAGTTTATAATAATTATGAAACAATATATGATTTTATTATAATATTTAACGGCCAAATATTTCTCTATGTCAGAAAAGTCGTTATAAAGTTTCTTTTGAGTATGTATAATAAATACCTGACGTTTCGTCCACTTTTAGGACCTGTTCATGTATGACAGTTTTTATTATTTATTTCAATAAATATAGAGGCAAGGCTTTGACTGTTGTAGGAAACTAGTAGTTACAACAGGCAAGACAGAAGAAACTTTGCCTCTAAATATTACGCACGGATTATATACAAAATAATAAAAATAGTCTTACCTGATGAGGTCCTACAAGAGGCTAGAAACGTATTTATTATATTCTGAGTGATAAGTTAATAAAACCTCAAATAATATAAAACAGAAGCTTTCGGCTTTATCCTAAGCCATATTCATCTGTTATTTGTCTAAAAATTTCATATTATTTACAACATATCATGACACTGTTCCAAGTGCGTGACATTCGTCTCACGCATAATCTGACAATTTTATATTTTTGCAATAAACATAAATAAACATAATAATTGCTTTTTTGACTAAGAGCCAATTATTTATTAATAATATGGTTTGGTTTACAATTGGTTATAAATTTAGAATTTCTTGTTTTGAAATTTATTGACAATTGCTTAGTAACATTATTTGTATCTGATAAAAAAAATGTCAAGATGGCTGTTTAGAGAAAGAACGATATATGGAAGTTCACGAGTGTTCAGACACTCGTAACTATTACTGAATGGGCATATTCATAGAGCTTGCTTTGGAGTATTTTTTCTTTACTTCCCTACATACCATCTTTTTGCTTAATTTTCTCCTCGCTGTTGATTATTTCTTCTTTGTCGCTCAAAACACATTTTACTTTATTGTTCTTCTTGTTATCTGCCTTGTAGTTATTCCCTCCGCTGTTTAAACTACTGTCTTCCGTAAAATGAAAAAAAAAAATACGTCTGATTGAAAAAGATGAATAATAAATATAGCCAATTCAGACAAAAAAAGGGTAATATAAATACTACACAACGTTTCTGGGATGCTTGTATCTTTCGTCAGGTGTTGAGAAGAGCCTAGAGCAACACAACTGCACTTGTCAGAAACGTTGTGTGGTATTTATATTACCCTTTTTTGTCTGAATTGGTTGTATTTATTATTCACTGTTTCCTTGTTGATTTTTTTTACTATAGGTAGTTATAGCTCTAGAAACCTGCCATTTTGCAGAAAAGAAAATGATGAAGATATTTGCTTCGTTGTTGCTCTGACTCAGGAAATGGAATATTTGATTAACTCTTACGCTAGCGTTATAATTTTTTGTGTAGAAAACGAGGAGTGAAACGGAGAATTCGTTGGTTCGTTTATAAATTTTATGCTCAAAGTATATTATTATAGACTTATTAAACTTGATTAATAACGCAACCACTTTCTTTCCCAACTCCCTGAGTTTTATGCTGTTTTTCATTTGAATACGACCTTACTTTCCAGACAAATTTAATATGAGAAACAATTACACAGAAAATAATTTAAACATAACTGGACGTTTCGACGCTCCTTAGATTATTTCTCTAACAGCATTTGAAGATTTTATAGATAAGCAATGCAAAGATCTGAAATCAAGGATATATCAGAAATACCAAAGAACGTAAAATAAGATCTCATATAATTGTTGAATTATCAGTGTTCAGTTGAATATTTAAAGTGTTTGAATGACTTAAAATTAATAACAGTTCTGAAATTATTCTTTATATTTAAAGCATTCTTTAGTAATCGGGTTGTATTTACAGACTAAAAATTTGAAATTAGATTTATTTTATTTAATCCTCACAATCAACGCCCTTTTGGTTCGTCCGATATAACATGAACTGCAATTAGAGGAATCAATTTTATAAACTACATTTTTTTTCTAGTGAAAGCCTTGGTAGTGTCGTTAAATAAAAGCTGAGAAAGAATATTTAAATTTATAAATTACTTATTTTAAGTGATTTAGTATTTCTGTTACATCCTTGGCTTTAGATATTTGCTTTACATATCATTCTATACTCAAATAATGTTAGAAGAAGACGCTAAGAAACGTTGAAACGTCCATTGTCGATGTAATTGTTCCTTATATTAAATTTGTCTGGAAAGTAAGGCCGTATTTTTATGAAAAATTAGTATGTTATGCAGGAGTAGTAAAACACGAGGGAAAATAAAAGGAAAGTCTCGTATGTTAAAATAAACTACCTTATTTTCATTGAATGAGAACGTTAGATAGTTCAGAAAAAACACAAGCGATGTTAAAAAATGCCGAAATAGCGCTGTTATGATATGGAAATAAATTGAGGCTGTTTTACTTATTATCTTTATTAACTAAGTTTTTAATCGCGGGTAAACAAGTGTATAGTAATGAGTAAACTTTTTGTTTGCTGCGGCTGCAGTATCGATATGTTCCTAGTAATAATTGACCTTGCTTATTGATATCTTAAATGTTCATTTATCATATTTAACAACTTTTTGGAATTAATTTGATGAACGTTTTACTTTTCCTCCGTTTTAAACTCAGTTGTAAAGTTTGATACAAATCTTCAGAGCAAGGCGCGTGTATCAAGATAATAACTTATCTCAATTTATTTTCCTTGTACACATATACAATGTACATGTAACTGTAAGATCATTGCCTGTAGATAGGACGAACGTGTCTTCGCGGAACTGAGAACTGACCTTCCTTAGCGAGGGTCTGACATGTGCCTTATCTCAAGACATCGAGTCTGCAGACAGAGCTCACTCACTCAACACAAACTCTCACTACTTCCCCGCACAACTCTTATCGCACGGATTACAGGGCGCCTTTCATATCTAGTGAAAATTCTGCTTCTTATTCAACATGTTGAAAGTCTCGTGCTTTTTACTCAATCCAGTTTCATATTACGCAGGATTAACTAATTAAATGATCACCCGCTCACTCACCCAGTGTACTGATCACGCCAATTTTAAATTTCAAAGCTATTTACACTTTTTTAGGTACTAGTCTCTGAAAAGTCTGACCTCAAAGTAAAGAAACCAGTCTATAAAAAAATATAGTCTTTCTCGATGTAACGAATGAATAAAATCTTCTCTGGCTTCTAAGAGAGCAAAATGTTAGAAGACGATGACGGTGAACGTCATCGAAGACTTTATTCAAACCAGACTCATATCATCTACGCTTCACCATCTTACCGTCATATCTGTTCCAAAATAATTTCACCTTAATATTTATTGGTCATAAACTCTTTATCGCGCATTGGAAACTTGAAGACTACGCTGGTGAATGAATTAAAAATTTTGATGTGACTCTGCAAGGCAATCATAAATACAGATCTACTGAGAGGGGGATATAATTCTCTTTCATATTTTACCGTCACCTTCTTGTAGATTTAGTTATATTAGTTGAATTAGCACTCTGGTAAAAAACTGTAAAGCTTACAAACATAAATAGGAAAAATACAAATGAGGCACGCAGATAAATGGATTAATTCATAATTTACAATACATTTATTTGTCATGAGTAAAGTAATACAGCATATATCAATCCGGAAAATTAAGTTAGTAAATTAAACAATTTAGAACGTTAAATTACTATATTAAGAAAAGATAATAACGAAAAGTAAAGATTATAAATAAAATGAGAAACTTAACCTCACTTATATTAACATAAAAAAACAAAAAACAAAAATATCATTGCCACAGGACAGAATTTATGAAAATAAAATTTTCACTTACTACAATACGTTTCCTCCGTATACCCACGGACCTCTTCAGTTGTTCTATAATTAACTAAATATGATTATAATTTTTAAAAACTATTTAACAGAATTTTTTTGACTAGTTCCAGGGTCATAATCACTTAAATAATATAAATTAATTTCGGGCCTGGAAGTTTTTGGAAGTAGTCAAAATTTTTTCTATGAAATTGTCTATATAAATTCATATTTAGTTAATTATATACAACTGAACAGGTCCCTGGACATAGAAGGGGAACGTTTTGTAGTAAATATAAATTTTAATTTTAATAAATTCTGACGTCTGGCCATGATACATTTATTGTTTATATACTAGTCAGATTATGTTTCCAATTTTACTTATAATTCTTTAATGCTTGGTCTAATTTAAGGGAAGGGACTACCTTTGGGGATGCCTTTTCCTCTCTCCGTTTTTGAACTAAGGTTCCCACAAGACAAGGCACCTCGACCAGTTTTGAGAGGTATATGTTCCGGGGTCACAGACCATGGGCATACGGTAAGAGTTGTTCTCTGTTCCCATTTGAACAGTCGGCTAGCTGCCTTCTAAACTGGTCGAGGTACGGAGAAGGGAATGCTGCGATCCCACAGCAAAATCTTCTCCCGCTATCGGAAGGGCGTGGCACAAGTACCCAATGCCCGACCTACCTGATGCAGGTTTTTCTATGGTTTTCCCTGCATTACTTTTAGGCGAATGCCGGGTAGGATCCTTAAACTATAGCCCAGGGGCCCTAGTTAACCCTTGGCTACCTTCCTCTACCCTTCCGCATCCCCCCTTTCAAATCCCTTCCTATGTTATTAAAGGGGAGTTGCCACCATGTGAAATACCCTCATGTAGCCTATTCTCCTAAAAAAATGGTCTAATTTAGCATCTAATGTTTATATCAACTTAATTTGTGTCAAATTTGGGAAAATTTAAGAAATTTCAACTTGTTTCTTTGACCAACTTTTGTATTGATGATGCCTTTTTAACTTATATTAAAATAAGTTATGGAAAAGTAAAGATGTAAATAATTTATTTGTAATATAAATTTAAGTTTTAAAATGGCAGATACATAGAATTTTCATTCTTAACAATAAGATTACAATATAATAAAATTTAAATAAATAGAATAAATGAAATACAAAATTTTAACAATTTTAGACGCACAAAGTAGTAAATAATCGGTAATACTTGCGATTGATATCTAAAATTAGGCATATGGAGTTTTGTGATGAAATTTCGCTTCACGTAATATGCAAGAAAGGAGACATATTTCTCGAGTTATATAAAGTAATTGATATTATATAATTACATATAAAAACATTGTAATTGAATAATAAAAACAATATACTTTTGGGGGCCAACCACACGCGCATTTTTTTAAAAAAATTTCTATGTTGGTGACCACGTTGAGATCGAAAGGAACGCAACAATATTTACGCTTGTACAAAATACGTATTTCTCCTTGCATCTTAACGACGTATTGTTAATACTTATAATACAGGTGTGTTAGGAGATCGGAGAAAACGACGGTGTCTTCAACACCTCGAAGCTATGAAAATAAAATTTTCCTTTCAATCAACTAGCTGGGGCATGTTTTCCCTTATTCAGAAATGAGTTGGAATATAGGTTAATTTTAATGTTACCTGATATCTTCATGTTATACGTATAGAATACTCTAGAAAACTAATCTATAAATTATTGATATAGTACTTCCTACTAAAGAAATTACAATTGAATGGTCTAAACCGAACGCAAACTTATTTCTTAACTTAGGGAACAATATTTTGATTACGATTAAAGTTTTTCCGCGTAGAATTATACGAATGTATTTAGTCTGAAATGTATTTTACAATACTTTACTTTTTATAATAAGAAAACCAAACACATTTCCTAATGTTGATAAAACACAAATTGTGGATCAAATATTACGTAGGGGCTCATATAATTTATCGGTTTTAGTTAAATTGATATTCTTTGTCTTTCAATCGTATTTTTAAAACATTATAAATTTCAGAACGACCAAATTATGTATTCACATGTACGAAAAAAAGTTTTAATTACTAATAAAAATTTTTGTCGGCAATTCTGCATATTTATGGTCATAGTCCTGAAATAGCGAACAAACGCAGAGAATACTAGCATATTGTCGCTGCAGACAAAGCGGCGTTGGTTATCAAAAGGTTTGTCTTTTGTGTTTCTTACCATTTAACGATTCTCAGAACTGTAATACCATTTGAAGCGTTTCTCGACAGTTAAAAGCTGGTATTTTTCAAAACTGTTGCGGAGAAATTGACAGCCAGTTTGCCAAAGACTGCCACTCAGTGACTCGCATTGTGCTTTAGTTTCCCTTTACGAAGACGTGGAAGGCTTCTGGGAACTACAAGTGACCAGCTCAAATTTTTCTTCAGATTTCCCTTTCTGACGATTTGTCCTCTGACGTAAGTGGCGCAGCAGTTATCTTACAGACTCACACTGTGCAACGTACTGTAAATGTACGTTTTCACGAAGTTAGGCTTTCCCAACATCTTATTTCCATCTTCCTGTTAACAATTGAGACATTAATGATAAAACACCAAGAATTTTCGGTATATACACACACTACATATTGCCATAATTTAATTTGTTTTACGACATACACGAATATTTTCTTCCAGAATCTGGCAGCTTTCATTGTCACACATATATCCATATCAAAGTTATAATATTATCTTATACAAATAACTTGCAATGTTAAAGATTAATTATGAGATTATAGTAAACGTTCTTTTGAGACACGTTGTTGTATTGTTCTATTGAACTAATGTGGTTCGTTGTTCTGTTGCTCCTTTCTCCCTGAGGACTGACAAAGATATTTACTCTTCGAATCGCTGGACTTTTTACACTTCCTCTTTCAAACACCATTCCTCCTTCATTTATGCGTAATATCATCCATTCTTTTTTTAAAAGAAAATTGAGACAATGGGACACTCGATAAAAATTAAAACATAATTAAATCTACTATTGTCATCAATTTGTTGATTGTATATTAGTCATCAATGTCTGCAGCATTCCTTTAAAAAGATAGAGTAAAATATCTTTGATGTTGAAAATTTTTATATCAGAATGGCGAGATATATGGTTTGCGACTTTTAATCAACTACTGCCTATTAAAGAGAAGCATGACCCTAGATAATCTTTTTTACTTAATGAATGGAGAAGGAAGCTATTCTTTAGTTGTACGAAAATAGAACTTCTTTACAACAGATAAGTTTCAGTAAACTATACAAATGATCTCAGTTTTATCTCTAATTAATAATAAAAATTTAGTCTCAAATAAAATTTAATATTAATCCTGTTTGATGAAAGAAATACTGCATATTTGATCCAAGGATTCGGTCAAAATATCAAAACATGACACAAATAATTTAAATAGAATTCATGATTTCTTGTTATTGTAATATAATATTTTTATTTCCATTCTTATTTTTAATTCAACAATTCTCTTAACAGCTGTGTAGCTATAAGACATTTAGACGGCAACGTACGTGCATATCGCACCTTTGGAATTTATGTGTATTTCTACTTCATGTAATTAATTGTAAGTAATGAACTATAATTTTTTATACAGAAGTGTGTTGTAATTTTTTATGTTCCCTTAAATTTTTATTTCTTGGAATTTTTATAAATCTAATTTATCATTTAATTGAAATTTACACCTGAATGATTCCAAAAAATTAGGGATCAATCCTCATGTTTGTTTTATATTTTTATGATTAATAGGTTATGTTTTTTCATGAATTCATAGACGTCAAATAAGCATAGTTGTTAATAATAATTTAGATTTAATCGTTACCCTGACCTATAAGACCATGAATTCATTTTATTTTATTTCCGCTTCGTTTAATATATATAAATCTACTTTGAAATAACCAAAAATAAACCGTTTAAATTATTTAATTTATTACACAACTTCATATCTTTTATTTACTTTCATGAGGAATTCAATGTATTAATAATGATTGAAATTTATCAGAAATTAAAATTTTACTTTAGTTTACAAATTCTGATTATTTGATGAAATATTTCCCTTGAACAGGTTAATGAAATTTTTAAGTTAGCTAATTTTAATAGCAATTATTAACATTTACTGAAAGGTTTCAAATGATTAAACTAAAATTTAATTAATATGTTATTTTTACAATTTATTAAAAGCAAAAAAAATGAATTCTAAATATCAATTTACATAATAATGTCTCGCCTATTAATTTGAATGAGACTCTTATTTTTATTTCGGGGCGTTTTATCGATAATCAGAAAAGTATAGAATCGAAAAGAAATATAAAATTGTCAGAAAATTTGTTGTTGAAATTACAGAATGTTACTCTTTAAAATATTCCCCAAAATACAAATGAAATGAAACTTGACGGTTTACAAGATATTTTACCAAATTTATAAACTTTACTTTAGATACCAATTTTGATTCAAATTTCAATCTAAACAACAGACTAATTACACCAAACCACAATGAAAGTTTTTAACTTTGAAAATAAGCCATTATGTTCATACAATCACAGCTTCACTTTTACTACAAACACAAATCAATTCATTTAGAAAACCAGACAAATAGAATCGTGCTTATAGTCAGTTAGCCAATATTATCAAGTTCATCCTCGATGTTTTCAGAATGGGAAACGGTCAGTTTGACCGTGTTCAAAATTAATGTTTAGAACACTAAATATTATGCCAGTCGCCACCAGTTTATTAAATAATCTGATTAACAAGCAAAAATACTAGCAAGAATAATTTGTTCACTACCGCCGAATTTGTTTTACATAAACTCCGCCCAATTATATTTATTTCACTGTTCAATAACTGTTATACTATTCATATTTTCCACTTTTCCAAAACTTCAGTACTACTGGGTCCAACTCGCCTGGTGGCGACCTCTCTTCCTCGATGAACACAGACCAACTGTTCATTAAAGTTCAACACTTCTCGGCCCACTCGGCACGACTACCTCTATCCTCAACGAAAACCACAAGCAGAATGTTAATTTTTACTGTCCAAATTCACCCGTTTCATATCTACGCTACACTATATATATGGCGAGAAATTGACATAGTCCGGACTCTCACACTACATCGGCCGATCACCATTTCACTTACTTGCCGCAGCTCATGACAAAAAATACAAAAAGCACAAAAAAAAATCTGGAATCATCTTTCTCATGTGGCCCAACGACTGTTCAAACATTCTTTCAAGTACATGGCCATTATCTTACACAACCAACTTTATAATTGAACAATTATAAAAATTATATTAATAACAAAGTTTGTTAATATTACAATTAAACGAAATCAAATCATATATATTGTAATTCCAATTAAACAGTCCATTAATTGTTTTTAATATAATTAATTTGTTAGCGGTACGAATGCGGAAAGGCGACAATGAAGGCGGGTTTTTCCTTTGTACAACAATGGAGACCGCGCGCGCTTAAACTCAGTATGCACTTGGAGAGCCAGTCTGGAATCGGCGATTGAAAGGTGAAGGATTACGAGAGATGAAACTGTTAAAAGTCGACGGGGAGATAATATAGTTCAGTTCACCTAGAGCAACGAACAGTAAAGTTTGCAAATATTTTACGGAGAGATTTATTTAATAATTTGCACACGGTGAAGCAAATGGTTGATTCACGCTGATTGAACGATTATCGCATAGAGGGGACCGACAACCACTAGAAGACCAAAGGGGGCGGCTCATCCGAGGTTCCAGATAGCAGAGAACGAGTATTTTAATCGTGTGTATTAAAATTTTCAATGAAGTGTAGAGTCAGTGTAAAAATGGCCTTTTAGTGTGGTAGTTTTCAAGATACAAGAGAGAGATCTGGTACCAGACAGACGGACCGTGAGTAACAATACTTCTATACAAATTTTGTAACCGATAATTTAAAAGGTATAATCAGATTTCGTTCAGTTTTCTTTTCACTTATTTTCATATAGTTTTAGGTTAACTTTTATATTTAGATTATTAATTGTCAGGTTATAAATCGAATTTGTTCTAATTATCAAACCCAGTTCTGGCCCTGAGATAAGAGATTCGACGAATTTGGCTGTAATGATATAAGAACTGTATGTTCATAAATGTCACGAATTAATAATTGAAAATTAAAGTATTTGTTTTAAATAGATGAAATTCGGCATAAAAAATAGGTTTTTTACATTGTAAAATTTATCAACAATCAAATTTTTTTAAAGCTTAGTAAATGTTGTATATTGATTCATTTAATTTAAACACTATCAGTTGTTTATTCTATTTATGGCTTCACTCATGTGGGGAAAATTGATCGACATTGAGGTGTTTATTACAATATATTGAAATATATAAACGGGTATGTCCGTTTATAAATTCGCATTTTTATATCGTTAAGTTGTTATTTGGTGGCTAGAACACAAACAATTGGGACTGGCGCGTGATTGTCATTGTTGGTGCTGTGAAAAGTGAGCAGGTCACCGTTTAGACAATTGGATTTTAAAATACGTGGTCTTTCGGTACGAAGTACGGAGATCGTGTGAAGCGTGTCATAGAAACCAAACTAGAAGAATAACTTCAGTTTTAGAGGATTATCACTAGTACTATATTGCAGTGATAATTGCTTTGTTTTATAATAATATTTTGCGACTTTGAACCACTTATCGCGGAAAAGTGAAATTGTTAAAGTGGTATACGTTTCAGACGCTAAGGGGAAGAGCTAGGCTACATGTATTCTTTAAAGCCTTTGCGGGTAAAACACCTTGGCGGGGAATTTCGGTCAGAATGAAGGAACTAGCTCGATACGAAAATACGGATCACATTTTCAATGGGCTGGTTAAATTAACCTACAACAATCAGAGTTATGTCAAAATTCAATGATTAATAAACCGCAAAACTAGTATATATGGCGTATTTCCATTTATGTTATGGAAATATAGTTTCGAGTAACTCCAAAGGTTGTAATTAGGATAGATGTGACGTAAATTGTAGGAATTTGTGTAGAGATATTCAAGAAATTGGGCACACTTACTTTCTCGGGTCAATTCACTTACCCGTTGATTATATTTTTAATGAGTAATTATGATGAAATTAGTACCAACTCGGATATGCATTCCTTTAATACGACAAATAAAAATGGTTTCCATAATTTGTCAGTTTCACAAAACGGGGCTGAATTTATCGGTATATCAACCACTCTAAAGAAATTCCTGAATAATAAAAAAAATTAAGAAGCACCCCAGGTCCTTCAATAGTGAGCTTAAAAATTTCCTACTCAGCCACTCCTTAGTTTTCGGAAAATAATTTTATTCGTACATAAGTTTGGAATTTTAATATAATGGTGTAAAAAGTTAGCATTTGAAATATTTTACAGTGAAAATAGTAATAAAAATGTATTGGTTTAGACAGTAAAAAAAATACTTTCAATCCTTTGACGCAAATAAATGTTCAATACGTTCTGTTGTTGTGCATAATTCTATGTAATTAAATTTATTAATTATAGGTGAAAGACAATGTAAAATTTATGACTCTTCCTTTAAACTTTTCTTCTCGTGCGGATGCATAGAAAATGAAACTATTCTATTTTAAAGTCCTCCACCACAAGGAAAATTTTGGCTCAATTTGAAATCTTTTTAGTAAATTTAGGTTACTTATGTGAAACGAGGAGGATAGTGTTTAGTAAGTAAAATTAGGTTCACAATATGTAAATAATAAGCTAAAATGAAACCTTGTCTGTCTCCGTAGATAATTATATAATTTCAAATATAATACCATTGTTTTCCATTGAAAGCCAAAATAATTCTATGTTTATATTTCAATATAAATATAAAATGACTTTTCTCAAAATTTTAACTTCGATTTCTATGCTTGAATTAACGTTTATACGTTTGGCTTTTGTAATTGTATTATAATTAATTGTAATTATAATATTATATATATATTTTTATTTAATGTACGTGCCAAAATTTTTGAATATTAAAAGCATATTTCCCATTTAGAATAAATGTAGGTGTTTTTAAATCATTACGACTGTATAATTCTCGAGCAATTTCTAGGTAAACGAATTCATGACGTTATAGCTTGGATTCAATTGCTCATTTAATACTTATTATCCTGTCTTTGGCTGTCCGGCGTAAAACAGCCAAAGAAACATGAAATAAAGGCAGGATGTCGGGGCCACGCGCGGACACATCGTAGGGGAGCTGCTGTAAATAGGAAGGAGAACAATGTGTAAGACCGGTCCATACAACGTGGTCTACGTGAGGAGTCGCACGTACTTCCGGTCCGATACCTGCTCCCCTCAGAGGAATGAATGCCTCTCCTTCTTTACCCTAAAGTCCCAGCTATTGCGTAATAGCTGAGATACATACGCCGTCACATCTGCTCAAGAAGTCACAAAAATATGCGTAAGTACACTGAATATTTGCTCTGAACGGAAAAGGCCAGAAACGATAACTTATCTAGGTAACGCTCTAGAAGTCATCCGTTACATATTTAAACCAATTTTTTTAAAATAAAAAGTTAATCATCGAAATATATTTAAAATACAAACTTTTTATTTGTTCTCAATTTATCAAATATAAATACGTTCATAAATAAAGTGCAAATTACGGGAAAATCTCCCGCTGAGTTCTGAGAAGTTTCATGATTTTTATCTGGCCAAAATGCATATAGCCAATTAGAGGCTTTTAGTGAAATGGTCGGTGTTACCAGGTTAATTGTAACAAAGTTAGATGTTACTGCTTAAAGTTTCGATAAAATTTTGAAACGCACTGATTGACTAAAAGCCGTAGAATTTGAATAATAACATACAAGTCATTAATAATGGAAACCAAAAGTAGGATATTGAGAACATAACAATAAAATGATCAATTAATGAAAAGTAAAAGGAGTTACAATTTTACTAACGCTCTTATTATCTTATTGTACATCATATTTTAAGTATTATAGAGAAGGTACATCAGGAAATACCGAGGGTATATAATTCTTAACTGTCAATATGTCAGAAAATTAAAATTTAATCATAATTTACAATTGATTTATACAAAAATTATGTACATGACTTTTCGTCCTAAAATGAGGATAATACATGTAATGAAAATAACTAGTAGAACTTTAAATTAATTTTAATGGTCCTATATATCTGAATTGTATTTTTTTTTCATAAATTTTTAAATTTAAATTTATAAACTAATTGCAACCGTTGTTACCATATATTCACTGTTTTTGTTAGAAACAGTTGATCTTCTACTATGAAAAACATTACAGCTCAATAACTATCTAAACAAATTATTGATAACTTTAATCATTAACTGACCTATGGGAAAATTGTTACGCTATTATAAAAAATGTTTATGAGTTTGTTGATTTGTTCGGACCATTAGAATAATGAAAATTTAAAATATGTCTGGCTTATGTTCAATTCAAATTAGTAGAAACTGGCCAACAGTTCGGATATTTATTTAGAAAGATTAAAAGTTAAATATAATACGTAAGTTAAAATTAAACATAAAGTTTCTTCCCATTGTTTAGGGACCTCTTCAGACGGTATATTATTAAGGAAACAATTTATGTATGTTATAAATGTTTAAGTGAGAATAAACAATAGATTAGTGAAACGTTTAGACCTCCTCTAATAACTTCCAAGGCCGTAAAAAATTAGAATAATTACGATCATTCTAAATGACGTTTGAAAAAATCGTTACAACTTTCAACATATTATAATTGTTATCGTCAGTTCATTACGGATATGCTAAAAAACAAATAAACCAAAACTGAATAATAAAATTAATAAAATAATTATTTCGTAACAAAATAACCTCAGAAAACGTCTCCAGACAAATATACAACATAAATATGCATTTCGTGCGGCTTTAAATATTCTCTTACTGAAAATTTACTTACGGCAATTTTTTATCCCTTCTAACCAAAACGTAGTTCGAATGACTTAAACTGTTTCCTACAGGTAAGTGCTGAATGGATCTTCTAGAAATTTAAAACTGCATCTACTCACAATTTAGCCAAATTGAGAAGAAAAGTAATTAATGTTGCATTCTACGGCGAGGTCCAAAAGCACTCTCGTAATACCCAACCAAGAAGCTGCTAAGTAATTCTCTCAATATTCGCTAGTGATTTATAAAAAGGCGTGAGCACTATACTACATCAGTCGAAAATTCTCTTCTAGGTTCTTTTTGACGACCGAGGTTTCACGTGAATACAACAATTTCATTAAACTTTTGCGTAATTCTAATTCGGTTTCAACGAGTTGTTAAAGAAGCACTATTCAAATTTTGATATCTTCTACCGTGCTCCAAACCTCGCTTAGTCTGCTCGAAAAGTAGACCCAACTTCTTCACACAGATTTTTATTCCATTAGTCCTCGAATGAGGAAATAGTATACGTCATTACATAAAATTACAATATAGTAATTGGATGCTACAATTATAAATTAGAAGTTAACTTAAAAATACTAAAATTCAAGAACACAAATTTTCAAACATAAGTATGTCCAACATAAGTAAAAGTAATATATATTAATAATAACAAAAATAATAATTCTTTAACTATACTAAGGGTATAATATAATATTTACAGTAATAATAAAAAAAATTTAATACGTACTAGTAAAAAATTAATTATTAGAGACAAGTCACTTCATTAAACAGAGCGACGAAAAATCAGCAAACTCGAGGCCGTGCATGCAACAAACAAACAAAAGAGCAGAAAAGACCAACAGAGACTAAGCAAGTTATGAAATAAGTATATATTATTAGCAACATATTGATCATGTTTGTAGTTTTTTTAAAAACATTAATTATAGGGGAACGATCAAGAAACTCCTGTATTGAGTAAAACGCGCCTTTCAGTAGAATATTTTTGCATATAATCCCAAAACTCTTGTAGTTATAAAGACTATAAATGAAAATACTGCCTAGTATTTAAGAACAGAGTTCGTTGAATGAATGTAAGCTTTCCCGGTGTAAATTATTAATAAATATTTCGTGGTTGAGTACCAGGTTCAGATTTCTCGACGTTGACGTTTCTGCGGTCATTCTCTACCGCTGTATTCAGACTATATATATATATATATATATTATATATATATATAGTTAATAAGAGTTAGTTTACTTTTCATATATTTCCAAAGTTCTGCACATAATTATAATCACACAATTTAATTATTATCTATTGCAATTAAAGTTCACAGAGATCAATAAACGCCTTACTTCAACAATTGTAAAAATTTCCCAAAATAATGGGGGTGTTCTACCAAATAGATCAATCAGTTTAATGTAATATATGGAAACATATGTGGTGCATGGAAAAAAAATTTACGCCTGACAGAACAATTACATAAATATCTAAACAATTAGCTATAATAATAGAAATAAAGCTAAAATTATTACTAAAACAAATTCGGTGCAAATTCTGTGCAGCAAAGAATTTTGATATATGAAATCAAATATTATAATAATGAAATATTACATAAAGAAAAATATTTTATCCTTAAACACAGACTATCAGAAACTATACATTTATAAAACAATGATAAATGAATTAATTAAAAAAATCGCTGCAGTAACCAAGCATTATGTCAAAATTTTGTATTTAACTTGTAGTTTCTTAATCAGTAATTGTTGTTTTATAAATATAATTCTCACGTTAATTTCGACAAGTATAGAGAGTTTTAATCTATATAATAGTTGAATCTTCGACTCTTATTTACAATGCTCGTTATTTATATCAACATTTTTCTACGCGGATGTAAAATTTTCAATTTCAGAAATTGTAAAATCTGAATCTACGAGTTTAAGTGAAACATTTTATACACTCGATTCTCCATAATAGTCATGACCACTTTGCCTTATCATTTCTCATACTGGAGGTCCGTTTGAGGTAGATTATACATTTGACGTCCGTCTGACAAATTATTGACAATTTAGAGTGAAGTTGAACTAATAAATGTTAATAATGAAGGCATGAATGAAATAATAATTATATTTAATTTAATAGATCCTAATTTATAATTAAAATAACTAAACCAATAATGTTCAAATTATGATATAAATATTAATATTCACGAATTGCAAATTTCGATTTTTAGGTCTTGGCTTAAAAATAATATTTTATAAAATTTTGATTGTGAATATGAAGATGGATTGAATTGAAAGTTATTTATTTGTGGCTGAAGAAAAGTGGGGTTATTAAAATTCTTATTCAATACATTTCGCCTTTCAATACAACTTCGGCAAATCGTGATGATCGCAATGTTGAATTTGTGAATATGACGTGTTCGGAAACTGGAGTGTTTATTTGAAGTGTTACAATAAGAAGCTTTGTTCCATTCTTAAATATAATAAAATATGACTACAAACGGGACGGGGGGGGGGGCGGGTGATTGTGGCGTGGATTCCAGATTCCATGTGAACAGCCACAGAATTAATGTAGCCGAAGGTCCTTAGCTCCAAAGCAGAACATAGCATCCCCCCCTCCTCCCTCCCACACCCAAAAAAAAGTAAATAATAGGCCTACCTTCAAAGATCTGTGGAAACACGCCCGCGTAAATGTCTCCTAGAATAATGGAATTTAAAATGGAAATTCTTCAAATCAAACAAGACCCAGGACGGTACCAACAACTTAAGTGCAATAATGCTCAACCTCAAAGCTAATAGGACAGACCAAAAACAATAACGCGAATAAGAACAGTACACACCAGTATGACCCAACTTCTATATCATAACAACCGCACCACCTCCGATATGTGACCAGTGCAATACTCCGATCACATCAGAGCACCTCATCAAGTTCTGCACCAAATTCAATCAGGAGAGGAAACAGGCATTGGAAGAAACCAACATTAGCGAGATTACGTAATCTATCAAATCCAAAAAAATCTAATTCTTAAAATATACTAGTTTTTATCCAGAAATTTTATATTTTTACTAGTCGTTTATGATCCAGCAGTCAATGGCGGTACAAATAAAATTAATAATAAAAAAATATTTATAAGTGACTCAGTATTCCGTTTTTTTTAAAAAAAAATTAACTGAATTATGAAAGCATGACATTATTAGACACTTTCTTTCAATTTTACGTCATTTTATATTTAGGAGCACTCGATAACGACGCGTACAAATAAGGCAATGTCCTAATTGACCCTCTTTCTTGCTTTTTCCGAGACCGCTCGTTGAGAGGACAAGACTTGAACCATAAACGCTCTTTTCGGGGAAGTCTGCAGTAGTGAGTAACTAGGCGGCAGATGAAAGAGAAAGCTGAAGTGCGCTTTCTTGGGTGGCTGAAACGTCGGCACGCACAGAATGCAAGAGACCCCGTATCTTCCCGGAAACCAGAAGGCGCCGTCCCTGTGTGCACGGCTGACGCAACTGTCTAGCCCTACGCCAATTTTCCGGGAATGCGGTTGATCCTTGACTGGGTCCCTTCCGTTGAATAAATTCACAATAGTCCTGGAATTGCCACCATTGAGCAATGTCTGATGTAATATGCAACTATTAATCAGCAAATTTTTAATATGATAAGATTCACGATATGTCGATTAGATTTTTTTTGGATAGGAAACTAGTGAAAAAGTTTAAAATAACAGGCACTTCACCAAGTTTTAGGACCATTTTTAAACCACGAATATATATATATATATATATGTCTAAGTATTTTAAATTACATACATTCTTTATTGAGCCGTACAATAAGTAGTTTCTACATTCCTAACGATTTATTGATAAACCATGACGTGTTTATAAACCACTTGGAACATTTAAAATTGATCTAAAAAACCGAACTAAATTCATCTCTACATCTTAGGAATGAAATTCACGAAACAAAATTTTACAATATCAAATTTTTACATAAAGTAAAATTAGAAAGAAAGAGATAAATTTTAAATACTTTAAATTTCTAAATATAACAAATTTTGATATTTATCTGAAATTCAATTATAATTCAATAAATAAAGTTGTCAATAGGTCAGTCAAATTAAGCATAATCTATACAATCAATTAAAAAACAACGTTTCATTACGACTTTTGGTCTTCAACAGGTGATACATTGATAAAATTGTAGCTTCATGATGGAAAATTTGGATACATCACATAATCTTATTTACTTGTATCAAGTTTTGTCTAATCGATTTCAATTTTTTTTAAAAAAAATCCTGGTATCATGAAAATATGTTTGATTTGTAACTATTTAATGGAATTTTTGTTATCTTGAATTTATTACATTACTGTAACAAATTTTAATTGTTAACTCTTACGGAAATTATTTCAATATATTAATCCCAGTACAACATATTCCTCTGTTTTTAAAATATAAATGCACGTTTGATATCTCTACACATAATTCGTTGTAACAGTTAAAATTGTTCTTAAATTATGTTAAATATTTATTTTTAGAAATTTCTAGTCTTAATTTGATATAAAGAATATATCATATAATTTTATTACTTTATCATCTAAAACCTGATAAAATATTTTCTTCCGCATTTTTTATATAGATTATACTTAATTTTTCAAACCTTTTTAGGTCCTAAAATTTGCTCTTAATTCTAGAACCAAAATTAAATTTGGAAGGATTCAATTTAAGTAAATGTGAAAAAATATGAAAATTAAGATACTTAAATCCTTATTTAATTTTGAAGAAAAAGAGTATTAATCTTCAAAAGCGATCTAGATAGAGATAATTTTGAAGTTCTGTCAACTGAAACTAAAGGAATAACGAGCAATATTGAATAATGAATAAGAATGATAGCCAATTCAGACAAAAAAGTAATAATATAAATACCACACAACGATTCTTGTTCCTTTCGTCAGGTGCGAGGAAGAGTCTAGATAGACACAACTACACATCGATTCTTCCGCGCACATGACGATAGGAACAAGGATCCCAGAAACGTTGTGTGGTATTTATATTATCACTTTTTTGTCTGAATTGGCTATGTTTCTTATTCATTATTTTCAATCAGACGTAAATTTTTCATTTTAATGAGCAATATTGTACGCACATACAATAAATATTATAAAGCTGTGTAACATCTGTATATATGAAGTGTTCTCGAGATTCCTACCGGGTGTCGCCGTTATTTTGCCACAACGTTTCGATAGCTGTCACCGTCATCTTCTTCAGGTGAAGACATCCTGTTGGAATCCCGAGAACACTTCATATAACAGTTACACCGGGAAAACCTACGTTCTCAAATGTGTAACATTTGCGAAACCGGGAGATTTAACTTACATTATACATACAATGTAATCTTTTAATGGTTTTAATTATATCGTGAAGTATGTGTTAAGTACATAAATGTGCAGATCCATAAATAATGCGGTTCAGATACATGTAAAACTTTTGTTAATTCTTCTGCGTTAATTGTAGATGATTATTACTGAAAAATTCGAAGGCTCTTGGATGTAATCAAAATTTAATAATAATAAATACAAATTACTGGTTTTTAATTCATTTTGTTTCGAAATTAAAGTATTATTGGATTATTTAGCATCGCTGTTACCAGATAAATGAAGATGTGCAGATTGTAGAATCTGTTCTTTTTGTATCTATGAGATCGAGTAACTGGAAGCGTCCCAATCTAGAGAAGATCACATGAAGGCGATTTCGTATTATATAATTTGGAATGGTATATACATGTCGACGAAACTCATTTTTTTATACGAAACGTATTTTTTATACAAAAGACTGAGGTTTAATAAATTAATACGAAAAAAATGATGTTACTATAATCACAATTAATGGACAAATTCAATTACATCGGAAAAAAATTAGAAAAATTTCTGATAACTGAAATTATTTTCAAGGATATAACATCAGACTGCGTATTTCAAAATTGGACGTAAAGTTGTTACGTATCACTGTCATCCACTAAATGGTACCTCGAAAAGTTCTCATTATTATGAACTTTCTGAATTAAGTTAAGTATTGGAAAGTTCCAGCTTTCAGGGCGATTTTTGGAGAACACGTGGGGAACCAGAGAGTTTCCAAATAAGTAAATTGTTTCCACAAAGTCAATTTTATAACCTTGTGAAATATGTTACACGTTCCAACCTGTAACGATCCTAATGTACAGTCACGTACGCTAAGAGCACATCTGTAAGCGACCGACTTTGTTTAAAAGTCCACTACAAACATAATCCTACCGAAAATTATCTTGAAGCTTCAGAATTTAAGTTTCATACGGATACAGTTTCAGAAATATTTACGGGTTCATTTCCGCAAACATGCTGTAACTATTTTCATTGTAGGTCATTTTAATTTTAATTGACGATAATTTCCTTCCAGGAATACAAAAAATTATTTTATTCAAACGATCGATTACGATGTTTATTTCAGATAAAGGCATGTGCCCATACGCTCAAATACCACATTTTAAATATAAAAAAACTGATCAAGAAATGATATTTATTAAATTAATATTAACATTAGGTAATAAATCGACTTCCAAAAGAATGTAATGCGACCATGAATTATATTGGCATTGACCTTCAGTAACACGTTTAACCACTCGAACCTGAGTAAAGTAAAAATTTATGTAATACTAGCTGAGTGCCCGGTTTTACCAGTGCAGTTATTTATATTAATCCTGAAAAGTATTTAATTCTATACTAACCTCTTGATCAACACGTGATTTAACCGGCGTAAAGAGCGACATTTTATTAAAAAATTACCTTTTTAAGCCTACACTACCTATGCCGACGGAATGTTAATTTCATCATACCTCACTGTAACTTAATCAAGTCAACAAATCTACTGGTACCTCAAATAAGCACTTTCAAAAAATGTCTAAATAACTGTCCATTTAATACTCCAGTACCTTAAGAGAGGCGAAAATACCTTGAGAAAGACTAAAATATTGCCGGTATTTTACAAGTCATAAATACTCACAGTGCCCTCATCTCACATTTATAAGACCTAGGCGTGATTTACCCATCTAGTGTTTGTTCCTCGATCGTAATTACCATGTGTACAAAGTTGGTAGAAATTGATACTCGCGTTCAAGATTATACGTGGTACTTTGTTTAAACCTCCTTTATACTAACTCCATCCTTATAAGTGCATGACGTGTTTTACTCATCAAGTGTTTGTTCCTCGATCATAAGTAACATGTGTAAGACCACAGAGTTGGGTAGAAGTTGCTACACAAGTTTAAGATTGTACGCAGAATATTTTTTCCAACCTCGTCCATACACACTCCTAGGGGCTGTACTACAACTTAATCGGAAGTTTTAATGTCAGAATTAAATACAGTGACTTCCATAGCGCCGTAGTTCTAGAGCAATCGCGATTGTTTCCATATTATATTTATGTTACGGCCTTTCACCCCCTCCCCCCCACATCCTACCATAACCCTACAGCTAGAGGCTGAACTACAACTAAAAACTGGGTTGATAATATCAGAATTAGTCAGTGACTTCCATAGCCCTGGAATAGAGGTCATTCCTTGCCCGTTTTGTATGTAAATCCCTTCTTCCCACACCCCTACGTGTGTTCACCTTAATTGTCATTAGGACTTGAAATTAGGCATTGACAGCTTCGAGAATGACACTATCAAACTCTGCAACCCCAAAAAACGTTTCATTCCATGTTAATAATTGCGGGTTTAGAATTTCTTTAAATCGCCACTATGTGAACCTTTAGTTTGTTTTCGACATAAATTTTTTCCTTGGCAACTACAGGAAACCGCCTAAATAATAAAATACCCGTAAAATACCGTTTTCGTTAAAATAAAAACCCGAATTACTTCTGAGACACCGACGTTCGTGCTTTAAGGTTATCCGCTTGGAATAATTTCAATAAAATCCGTGAAAGATAGCGTTAGCGTTACCTCCAAAAATTAATAAGCCACCAACAGCTTACAATTATGGTCTACGGTATTTTCCGCGCTGGGAATTTGAATTTCTGAAAAAGGTACAAACAATTTAATTGTAGGATATTTTTAAGTCACTGAAGAAGAAGAGATGAAATTCGGAGTTGTAGACGGGCTTTATATAGGGTAATCTACATAGTGGTTATTCCGCTCATATCATTGGAAAGGGACTAAAAGAGTGGATGCGGAAAGGTAAAACAAGGTAGCCAAGGGATAAATAGGACTCCCGGGCTGTAGTTTTAAAGATAATACCCACCAATTCACCTAGAATAATGCAGGGAAAATCTAGAAAGCCCTGGATCAGGTAGGTCGGACATTTAGAACTTGTGCCACGTCTTTCCGATGGCGGGAGATCGTTAATACGTGAGTTAAAGTAAATAGAAAGGAGAGTCGACGTAAGAAGCTATCAGAGACTAGAGGAGTCAATGTGATCTCTACGAAGTTTAACCTACACAGGTTTGAATACTAACATAAAAATATCTTAGACTTTGCGTTTCTATCAGAAAGGCATACCAAATTCATTATTCTTAACTTATGAATACAATGTTTTCATATACACAGCATATTTTAACCTAAGCTACGGAAGAATGCAACAGAAATGGAGGGAATATTCATTAAAAGCGTAGGTATATATTTTTAATATTCACTGTAGTTAATAGTGTTTTATTGAAATCTTCATTCTTCACTTGTATCCGTACCCAAATATTCCTCTAATCTCCCATTCGTGACTTCAAATTAGGCCAATCTCATTGACTGTGTGTACCTTAATGAGAAATACAAACGAGAAAATTCATTGAAAATACTTAAAATATTATTATTTATTATTATTATCCAGTTCAAACGAGCCAAAAAACACGTTAACAAATTTGTCCAACAAATTATACCAATAATTCCCATCAAGTTTCTCGACGGTAATTAAATATGTCCAAAAATTGTCAGAATAAATTTATTCACTGAATTAATTAAGATTTTACATTGTAAAGTTAATAAATTGTAGTTAAAAATAAAAATTAAAGTATATTTGGGACATTTTCGGGTGTTATATATTGAAAAGAAACACGCTAAAATATATTCCAATATTTCTTAAATACCAAAAGATTTATGGTAATACAATGTAAAATTTACAAATTCATAAACAATTTTTATGGACGAAATGAGCCGTTACATTTCTGTTGTCTTTCGCGGCTATTCCGTAAAACAGAGCACAATAAGGAATCCATTCGAACAGACAATTGGAAGTAACCAGGTATGGCTGTCCCTAACCGCGACACATCACCGGGACACTCCGCAGAATGGTTCCAGAATTGATCGACATACCGCATTAAGCAGTGATCGGCAAAATTTCGGCCTAGGGAGAGAGGAGAGAGAGAGGGGGTCGTGAACGTGCGAATCCCGCTACTGCGTACTGTGGCTTCTACGCAGCGGGTCCGGGCCAATCACGGCGCTCTCATTACCGGGTCCCGGCCTTCGCCTTCGTGCCCAGCCCCGTGGGAATCGCCTGCACTCAACGGCTCGTAAACACTGCATTCCTGGCCCACTTAAAGCGGCAAATGCATACACAATTCGCCGAAATAATGGCTAAACTTCCACAACTTAATCTTTCCATCTCTACAAGTTCTTGTGACAGTGACCCAATTCAGAAGGTTTTTGTGTGCCATCAAAATTCCTAAAACCTTATACAATTGCATATTTTATGGACGAGTAGACTATTGTGAATTTTTTTTGCATCTTTGTACAGTGGTAGACGCGGTCTCTAATCATGGGCGCGGAAACAAACCAGAAGTATTTTTCTCTACAAATTTAGTTTGTAACAAGGCGTTAGGTTTAGCTTATTGCACGAAGTTTTTCTACGGGGTATACTATTGATAGGATAGGCCTTGAATCAATTTTATTTATCAATTATAACTGCGTGTGTCACGGCTCTTTTATTTAATGTTTGTCACTTTTTGCCTCAATGATAAATCATTTTGATTGGTTATAATGGGTGGCATGTAGTTGTACACATTGTGTGAGAGAGAAAGAGCCTGAATGGACACTAAGTATGGAGTAGGATTGAGAAGTATAGATTAGGGTTTGGGGGTAATACGCTATATCAGGGTAATACACGTGGTGGCAACTCCCCTTCAATAGCATAGAAAGGGCGGATGCGGAAGGGTAGAGGAAGGTAGCCAAGGGTTACCTATGGGCCCCGGGTTATGTTTTAGGGATCTTACCCGGCATTCGCCTAAAAGTTATGCAGGATAAACCCTATTAAACCTGCATCAAGTAGATCGGACATTGAGTACTTGTCCCACTCCCTTCCAATGGCGGGAGATGGGTTGGCTGTGGAGACGTAGTATTCCCTTCTCCGTGCCTCGACAAGTTTAGGAGGCAGCTGGCCGACTGTTCCAATGGGAACAGAGGGAAAACTCTTATCGTATGCCCAAGATCTGCAAGCGCCGAACATACACCTCTCAAAACAGGTCGAGGTGCCTCCGCTTGTGAATTCAGGATATTCATATCATGTTTTCTCTTTCCTTCAAGAGAAACGCCGATAAAATTTATATCTTTTCATAATTTTGTAATATAACCCAACGGGTTTTTCATGACTAATCGTTTCATTTTAAAGAATTTTGAAAAAATTAATAAAACAATTTAACATAATTAAAATATAAATAATTTAGTATTGGATTTCTAATATTAATTATTGAGTCTGATAAATAATTTTAGAATTCCAATACTCTTTTATTAATAATGTTGTATAAAACTAATACAAAATTTTAGTATTCGAGTTATAAAATTATTTATTGAGACTTTAAAAATATGTTGGGTTGTATTACAAAATTATCAAAATCAGTCGTACTAAATTTATAATCCTTAAATAATAATTTTTTTTTTCAATATTATATGTGGTGCCTTCCCTTCTTTAATATCATAGGAAATATTAGAAGACAGGTGTGGACGGGAGAGCAAAGAAGCCAATAGTTAACTTAGTGCTCTCTTGGCCTTAATGATTATACGACATTGGTCTGAGTGTGATGCAGGGATCAACGTAGAAATACTGCATCATGTATAACTGTACAACCATCTTCCGTTGACTGCAGTTGGGTATCCGCGCCACGACCAGAAACAGGGACAGCTTCCCGACGGTTATAATGGGGGACATATTGACAACTACTGCTGTATACCAATCGACTGTAACCTCTCAAAACTGACCTAGATGTCTCGTCTTAGCCGTAATTTATTAGCAGAAAGAGAAGAAGGATTTCCGTAAGATAGTTTTTTTTTAGGGTAACAGGCTTCATGAGGGTAATCAACATGGTGACAACTCCTCTTTAATAGCATAGGAAAGGATTTGAAAGGGGGGATGCGAAAGGGTAGAGGAAGGTTTACAAGGGTTAACTAGGGGCCCCGGGCTATAGTTTAAGGATCCTACCCGGCATTCGCCTAAAAGTAATGCAGGGAAAACCATAGAAAAACCTGCATCAGGTAGGTCGGGAATTGGGTACTTGTCCCACACCCTTTCGATAGCGGGAGAGGAGTTTACTGCGGGGACGCAGCATTCTCTTCTCCGTGGCTCGACCAGATTAGGAGGCAGCTGGCCGACTATTCCAATTGGAATAGCGGACAACTCTTACCGTATGCCCAAGGTCTGTGACCCCGGAACATACACCTCTCAGAACAGGCCGAGGTACCTCGGCTTGTGGGAGGCTTAGTTCAAAAACGGAGATGAAAAAGCATCCCCAAGGGTAGCCGCTTCGTATCCCTCCTACAAAGTTCTGCTTCCTTGTATTGGGCACTTGTTTTTTTTAGGGCAACATGCTACATGAGGGTAATCCACGTTGGGCAACTCCCCTTTAATAGCATAGGAAGGGATTTGAAAGGGGGAATGCGGAACTTTTAAGGTTGCACTTAAGAGAGTTAATCTCTGAGAGACAAGCTCTTTTGCCTATCAATATAATTTATAATAAGGATATTGAGATTTTATATTATGCATAAAAAGTTAACAGTATGCCATATACTCTATTATTATTATTTAGATTATTCGGGTATTACATTGTCTTGGAGTAGAAAGGTAGGCAAGAAGAAGTGAAAAAAAGGCAAAGAAAATAAAATAAATAAAAGCAAAGAAAACGAAAAACAGAAAGAAAGAGGCAGGGTAAGGAGATGGTGGGAAATATCGTCTAGAGTATCATAAAAAAGATGTAGAGATTTACTACATGCTAAAATTCAGTCTAGAAATTGAAAACAATTCGATTAGCTTTCTTGATGTTCTTGTCCGAAAACACGGAACTCAAGTAGTGAATTCCGTATACATAATAGCAACTCATTTAGATAAATATCTAAATTTTCTTTTTAATTTCCCTTACAGTACAAAACTTGGTATTGCCACCGACCTTTTCATTAGAGCCCCGAAAGATCTGTTCCGAAAAACACTTATTAAAATTTCATCCGACTTACAATCTAATAATTATCCATTACGGACTGTACTCAAAGGTAGACAGAAAGCTATTCAGAAAACCATTCCTCTCAAAATCAACAAATTTGCCAAAGAGTCCTCATTTTCGACCATATTAATATCGTATATACAAAAAATGTCATAAAAAAATCCGCAGAATCACGAATCGGTTCGACCGAAAAACACTGTCACCATCTGAGTGTGGTCGTCCTTATATAGGTGAAACAAAAAGGGCTGCTCCAATAGGGTTAACGAACACCGCAAGAACGTACAACAGGGTGAAGTCACGAATTCCAAACAGGCTGAACATACGTGGAACAATAATCATAGATTATTGATTGATGAGTTCTCTGTTATTTGTTCAGAGCTCCTTGACATTAAAAGACAGTTAAAGAAGCCATTTACATTGTACGCAAAAAAGCAGTTTCACAACCTAGCACAAATATCCCGGAAATTTGTTTCCCAGTAGCTGACGTCACTGTTCCACTTCCGCCACCCGTATTAATACCGGGCTCCCTTTCCTCCGACTACTAGACGAGGAGGCAGAACCTCCTGTTAGATGTCACCGCTGCTGGTCTACTCTTCCATTCGGATTCTATATACTAATACCAGGCCGAATTTAGTAGATCTGTCCCCTTACGAATGTACGGACACTTATGTTGCGCTTCTGAGTGTTGTTCTCTCCCTGATGACGAACAGTGTTTCTTCCGTACTGTTCGAAACGTTGGAGTTTCTACATCTTTTTCTGAACTTCTAGACGATTTTCACGTCATCTCTTTAACTTTCCTCTTTCTTCCTGTTTTTTTCTTTTCTTTGACTTTTTTTCACTTTTTCTTGCTCATCTTTCTACTCCAAGTCAATGGAATACCTGAATAATCTAAATAATAATGTTACCTCACCACTGTCAACAAATTTCAAATCCTTCTCGAGTCTTTTCCTCTTCCGAGCTTTAAGCCAGGGGTTGTGGAAACTCTATTTTAATCAAGTTTATTTTAATTAATAATTCAGAGGGTAAGAGTTGGTCAGTGAACTATTGGACAATCCGCCAGCTGCCCCCAAATATACGGTCAAAATCCTGGCTTTAAGCCAGGAGTTGTGGAAACTCTATTTTAATAAAGTTTATTTTAATTAATAATTAAGAGGGTAAGAGCTGGTCAGTGAACTATTGGACAATCCACCAGCTGCCCCCAAAAATCCGGTCGAGGATTGGAGTTGGGAATGCTGCGCCCCCACAGCAAACCCAACTCCCGTTATCGGTAAGGCGAGGGGACAAGTACCAAATGCCCGGTCTACCTGATGCATATTTCTCTAGGGTTTCTCTTAGGCTAATTGCGGGTAGGATCCTTAAAATACACTTGGTTACCTTGATCTACATTCCCCATGCTACCTTTTTCGATCCCTTTTTATTTTTATGAATGTGAGAGCTATTAAAACCTATCACTCAATATATATATATATATATATATATATATATATGGACATTAAAATCGAATAATACATACAATTCCCATGAGTAGCGATGCAGAAAACTAAAGTTGCTATTCAGGATAAAATAATACATAAAATAAAACCAAGCTTAAAACTGTGTTTCAGTTCTGAATTAATTCAATTGATACACATTTGGGATTGCGTGACAAGCAAAATTTATTACGTCAGGTTTATCATGCAGCGGATCGATTCTTGAGTTAATACTCCGTTTTAAGTTGCAGTCCACTTATTCAAGGTGAACAGCTATTTCTTTAGAACGCCATCGACGCGTCTTGCAGCTCAAATGCTCGGCTTCTGCGTGTTAGCAAATAATCAAATAGCCTCCGAAATAAATGTGTACATAATCGAAACCGATTTCTAGTATGGTGTACAACAACAAAATATTGGTTATTAAATTCCACAAAAAAAATATTTAATAACGCTGAAAATGCAGCAAAAAGCTTAAATAACTTCTTCCTCTATAGAATGCGAATACTGTGTACAAGGTTCTATGTTAGGAGCGATGGGATATTTTTCAACGACCCAGAAATAACGCTATAAATTAGGTATACGTTATGCCTCGGAACTATTAGATTTCCTAGATATATTAGAGTTCGTATCATGTACCAAATAGATCGCTGTATTATTAACATGACAGCCAGTATATAACATTAGTTCAATAAAATTATGTGTATAGTTAACTCTTCTCCCGCTATCGGAAGGGCGTGGGACAAGTACCCAACGCCCGACCTACATGATCCAAGTTTTTCTAGGGTTTTCCCTGCATTACTTTTAGGCGAATGCCGGGTAGGATCCTTAAACTATAGCCCGGGGGCCCTAGTTAACCCTTGGCTACCTTCCTCTACCATTCCGCATCCCCTCTTTCAAATCCCTTCCTATGCTATTAAAGGGGAGTTGCCACCATGTGGATTACCCTCATGTAGCCTGTTACCCTAAAAAAACGAAATAATGTCGGTGTTAACGTTCGATTAGAAATAATTGTTTTATGGTTGTTTATAAAAAATGTAGAATCACGTTTTCCTGGAACTTCAAATAATTTATCTAATGCTATACTTCGTTCGTCATTTTAGTTATTTAAAGAATAGCAACAAGTGTCGCATTTTTGTTTAAATTAGTTTCATATATTAAAGGCTACTTAAAAATCATTACATATCTTTTTATATGACCTTATTGACATTATTGTCTTGAGATTACGTCAGTCAAGTTATACACTTCAAAATTTTAATCTCTATAACCGTGCATGAAAACATATTGTCATAGCCTGATAATTCGGTGTCTACTGATCAAAAATATATCGGTCACGTGCAATTTTTTGATTGTAGTGTTAATTAGGTTTTAATTTTTTATATCTGTGTAACACAAATAAAGTGTTTAAGAAAAATATGCTAACTTTTAATAAATATAAATATAGTATTTTAAAGTCTAATGTCATCGCCTCGTAACTATGGTCAGTTGTCTTTATAGCTGGTTATGAAAATGTCTAAGACAATTAACTCAATATTTTCAGAAATAAATCTACATATAATAATTAGAATGAAAGGTATTGGCGATTTTTGTGTTATTGGTAAAACTGTTATTTCTAACTTATAAATATCGTTATTTATGTGATAACAGTTTACCTCTCAAGGGAATATGAAATTAAAAATTATTTCCATTCCTGATAAGAATTTTTTTGTTAATTCTCTGAATGACAATAGTGCTTGTTTTTCATTGCAAGGAAACTAACATATAGTAACTTAAGACACGGAAGTGGGAGAATTTTGACATAATATTTACACAAATCTGACTCATTCGTCTAATTTATGGTCTATTAATTACAAAAAAAATTGTACCAATTTTAATTAAGCCGCATATAGAATGAAACTGTTTCTGTTTTTAATTTAAGCATATCCGATTTAAATACGTAAACTATAATCAAATATGTAATTTATGTTTAAAAGTTTCAAGTTGCTTGGTAACACAGCTTCCACACAGATTGTATCATTCCCTTTAGCTGGTGTTCTACAACGCAAGGTTGTTGCCTCGCCCCAGATTACTAGCAAGAAATGGCATTTGCCGCTACGTCAATTCCCCTGATGAGAAGCAGCATGGGGTGGTTTCCACGACTTGACATACAATATTATCACTTCGCCTTAATCTTATTTTGCTCCTCTAACGAGAGCTCTATTTTCCTCGTTTAGAGGAGATGACAGTGCCTTGTTGTTCCTTCGTTTTTGAAGGTTAACAAGGATGCTTCCTAACAATTAAGGTTCTTCACATTTATGTTTATTTCAAGAGGTTTACTTAATACGTATTTACTTATTTATGTTATTAGGTAAACTTTACCAACTATCGCAGTTTCATAATAAAAATTTTATTAAATCAATTACAATGTATCGTCCGTAAGATTTGAACCTTATTATTTCTGTTCAGATTGTATTTTACAAAAATATGTCGAGGAATAAATATTCAGGTAATAAACGAAAGTAAACAGCCATCAGCGGCTTTAAGAGGATTAAGGATAGCCAAGAAGGCTCCCGAAAAAAAATCTCTTTGGTCTCAATATTTTAACACGTACACGAAATATTCGCACAAAACTTGGCGCCTTGAAGAACATGGAATTGTGTATGTAACCCCGTAGGGGAGTTGCTAATGAGAATATTTAAATTTGTGGGAGAACGTATTCGATCCACAATGGCTCGTATCATCCCGAGTTCAAGATCTTGTGGGCGCAACATTTGCTCACACTGGTATTGAGATGATTGGCAGTCGTGGAAAGAAGAAGAAGTCATGGTTCTGTGGAGTAGTGAAGTATAAAAGTCAGAAGAGTACATGCAGTTAAGGAGTAAGTGAGTCGTTCAGTCGTGAAGTAGTTCAGTCATGAACCGAAGGATAAGTTAGACAGTAATGTGGACGTTCGTAATATAAAGGGTAAAAAGAATCAAGAATTATTCGATTTGAGAGTTGTAAGAGAAATTTAAATTTAACGCGCCTGTTATTCCTCCCACAACCACGATAAGTAAGATGACTGTGCCACCCTATTACTGTAACGCGGAAACATCAGACGCGAATTTGATGCGTCTTTGCTGTCAAAGGACCCTAATTACCTTCCAGATCGCCTTCGAAGCGGTAAAATATTGAGACAATACGTCCCGTTCAAGGCGGTGTTATAGAACCACAGTTTCACATTAACAAATATTTATGACCAAAGTATTTTGAACCCGCAATCCCCTTAGAATAAGTATCATTGTTTGAAAATTTATAATTAGAGCAGGAAAAGATAATGATTTTTTTGTTCTTAAATATATAAACTGTTAACGGTTTAACTATTTAATTTTACTCTGCCATATGACTCAAATATTTATTGTGATTTTATTAAACCTTGTTACATATTTTTATGACTTATATGGTTCAATGTATTATAATTTATTTCTCAAGATATTTTTAAATCTGTCGTCTTATTTAATTTGCCTAATTTACAGAAACGCCACCGTTTAAGAAATACCAATTTTTAGGTTAATATGTTAAATCCAACTAAATCATCAGTTTATAGTTGTTGTGGGTATAACATTAAGTAATGGTGTTATTTCTGTTTATAATAAACCATAAGGTTTTTTTAAAACATTTTTAGCACTTATCTGCCCCCAGGAATTTCTATATTCCTATAAAAATTAGAGTAGACAATGGATGAATACATCCGCCACTTAATCTTTTGCTTTTTTTTTGGAAAGATTAACGTGAAGAGTATGCTGTTATCCTATATTATGTAAAACCCAACACGAAGAATGCAGGTATTACATTCAAACAGAGATATAGTCGAAGCAGTAAGTGATAAAAAGTATTGTTTATGCGGAGTAACAATTAAATAGATTCCTCAGTAATTGTAGAAAGGAATATAGTAAAGCGTCCATGAATGTGTAACACATGAAAATTAATCGCCAAGCCACGTTTTATGCAACACATCGAGAAAAAGCAAGATAGTGACGGATATAAATAGATTGGAGAGGTGAAAAACTGATGATACTCTACATAGCGTAAATTATAGACTAAATAATTACAGATAGTAATTTGTTCTTGAAACCAATGAATTCGCTCCAGTAGTTTATTTCAAATTACAAATCAGAAATAAGTTGCGCAGTTTTTTTTAATTGTTACATCAATCACGAAAATTATACTGAGTAAAGTCTAAAGAAAAACAGGAAAAGTTACTGTTTCAATAAACCGTGGATACGGCGAAATGTATATAGGCAATACCCGTAAATCCATGCAAACTCGGAGAATGAAACACTGAAGTTATAACCAATTATGCAGTCTAATTAACTGTTTTCACAGAACATGCATTTTTTTATGTATCATAGAACTGACTAATGTACTTGCCAGTTGCAAATTATTTCTGGGCTCGGATGAATTATGACGCTACAGAAATACAAATTAAGACACTTTATTTTCACAGAGATAAAAAATATACTGTGCTTTAGTATTCCTGCAGGAACGTTCGCGTGACGTCAGCGACACAACAAATCAGTCGGACTCAGAGTGATCTTTGAAGCCAAGGTACCTATAAAAAGCGAACTGGCTTCGTCACACTAGGAATCGCCTGTTAAATGCTCGGATTCGCGAGCTTAACGTTGGCAAATGCAACTCAAAAACCGACAATTATTACCGAAATATAATGCAGTTTTTTCAAAGTGATTCATAGAATAGTATCATAAACTATTAAATTACTACATTCACGATTTATTGAAAAACGTATTTTGAGTTGAACATAATATTTCTTTAGTCCTTGATAATAATTAATAATAATTATTAATTTTCAATCAGACGTAAATTTTTTATTCTTGATAATATTTCTTCAGTCTCAGAGTCTTATTACTTCTCCACTTTATAACTATTTTTAGATTTATTTTGTAACGCGTTGGAAACTTGGTAAGAAACGTGGTCAACCCCATTCGTGACGCTAAATTTATGTAGGGCTGTAAGACTAGCCGAGTCAGGGTGGCTTAGAGCTGCTTGGCGACTTGACAACATGGTCAGTGCGAAACAATATTATACGGGGGTGGACTCTCACGTCTTGGTTGGAGAACGCCATATAGGTGGTTGACGGTGTGAGGAGAAGACACTGCGGACGACAAGGGACTTAACTATTGTTTGGCAAGTTGTCTAGTGACTGAAGAGAACAGAATCTCGCCATTCTGCCCACATATATGTGTCTGAGATATCCGGAAGGGAACCCGGAATTGTGAGAGGTATATTTTGCCCCAAAGTGAAACCGTGGCTGCCTGACCACGACAGAACTTGAGTCGCACGTAAGATCAACTCCGGAGCAGCCGAAGTTGGAATCTGGAGCCATCGTGACGTGTGGTATTGACTGCAAGCACGTAATAATGATAAAAAGTAACTATTTGATTTATATTATGCAATTTCCCGTGACGTAACACTACCTCTAAATGTCACTCCAGCTAGCCCCTGAAGAGAAATAATTAATTTTATTTTTTAATTGTAAAAAACGATTTTAATGAATCAAATATATTAATAGCATGCAATAACGTTTTTTATTATTACTTAAATTCCTTCAATCAACTGCTACAAGTTGTATGTCACAGTTGCTAAATGTGTAGTTTTGAGGCTTGGAACAGAGAATAAGCGTGCAAACTCTTTTTCTCTAACGATATTAAAGTTCACACTATGTAACTTTTTCTGTCCATAATAAAACCAGGTCAGGGTTTGACAAAGACACTGAATAATAGGATAGTCCGCAAAAAAAATTATATTTGGGTATTTCCTGTGTTGTATCGTGTTTAAAGGTTAATTTTCAGATTAATGCGAATCAGCCTACTAATAATAAATTCATTTTTACTTTATTATCGCGAACTATTACGTTAATTTTGTTTTTCTACACTATAATGCATTTAATTTTCTGTCTCTCTTTTCTCGCATGACTCTCTTATCCTCACTCACTCACTCCATCATACTATAATTTAATTTGGTGAAAGTTTTAAAATGAAAAATGAAATATAAACTATAGACTCTCGTAGTTGGAAATGGAGGTTGATGATGACCTGAGACAATTTAGTGGGCTTGGGTACATTGATCCATATTATATTATTTACTATCTGAGAACTCGTCGTTCCCCGGGTAATTATTTATATTATCCCGGAAAATGAATTAATTCGACTGTAAACTTTTGATCAATTCATGATTTAACTAGCATAGAGACCATCACTTTTTTTACCACTAACCTCTTGATACGGACACCCCGACTTATGCCGATAGGGGGTTGGTTTCAAATCAAACTGTATCTTAACTGAGTCAAAAATTCTCCTGGTACATTAAATATGCACGGTACCTAAAGACAGTCTGAAAAAACCCGGTGGATTACAATATCCTTGGTACTTTAATGGAGTTAAAAATACTCCCCGGACTCCAAGGGCTTCAATTACACAGGCGATATCTTAAAGAAGTGAAAATAGTCCACGTACCTTAATTCAGTTAAAAATACACCCGGTAGCTAAAGGGAGTCAACAATATGGCAGGGACTTTAACGGACTCAAAAAGAGTCCAGTACCTGTATCCTAAGGGAGTCATGACCACCCCGTACAGTAAAGCATTAAAAATAATCCCGATATCTTAAAATATACAAAATATTCCTGAATATTAAGGGAGCGAAAAATATTCTCGGATCATTAAGGAAACCAAGAATAGTCCCGGTACAATAAGGAACTCTTAAAAGTTACCAATACATTATGATTAAAAATTTCTGTTATCTTAAAGAAGTCATTAAAATTCTCGTAACTTAAATGATTTAAAATAAGAGAATACAATATAATGCCGTTACGCTAAATGAACAAAAATTGGTACTAGTATCTTAAGGTAGTCGAAAATAGTTTGGATATCTTAAGTGAAACAAAAATATTTCCGGTACCATAAGAGAGTCAAAACTACTCCCGGTACCTTAAGGTTATTATCACAAGGACTCGCCGTATATTCAGGAAATTCATGAATTACAATAAGAGAGTCAAGAATACTGCCTGAACATTAAGGGAATCATAAATTCTCCCAGTAGCTTGAGAGAGTCAAAAATACTCCCGGTACATTAAGTAAGCTAAGAATTCTCCCGGTAAATAATACTCCCGGTTCCATAACAGTACCTAAATAGTCCTGGAACCTTAAGGAAGTCAAATACTGCCGTTACCTAATAAAAGTTAAATATAGTCCTGGAAGAAATACAAAAATGAAGTATATATAACTAAAATACACGTGCATCACACTTGCGTATGAACAACACATACAATCATATAATAAACACAAATAAAGTAAAATACAATATGATCAAATTCACGAAATGACGTTATCAACTGGAGGAGCAGACAATCTCGAATATCTATTACTATAATTTGCAATGAATCGATTTGTGTACGTGAGCTCGGGTCTGATAGTGTGAAATAAGGACATTAAGTAACGTTCGCACTCTGCATAAGTTTCGCCTTCTTATAACTTTGACTTTCAGAAAATTATTATATTATAAATACTTATCTTCAGAAAAAAACTGAATATTGAATAATACATTTACAAAAACAAGCACAGAATTTAACTTCCAAGAAGTCATTTAAAAAATCTCATTATAGACTAAATCCCGTGTTGAGCTGATTTGTCTTTTAAAAAAGGCCAATCTTTTCCTTACCAAAAACTACTTACGCATTAAAACGAACGGAAAACCAGTACTGAATGTGGTACGTCATTTGTGTGAATTACTGTTACTTTTTGCATATCCCTTACTGACTGAGCCTCTAACACATCATTACGTACCTCTATATCTACTAATCTCTTCTAGATTTTCAGACAAAATAAGTACTGAATGTCTTAAGTGCGAACAAGAAATGAAACATCTACTCGAAAGTTAAAACTTAATTGAAGTTCAAATGAAAAAATTTACGACTGAATGAAAATTAATAATAAGAAAGATTGCCAAATACAGAAAAAATAATTGATAATATAATGCCACACAACGTTTCTGGGATACTTGTGCCTTTCTTCAGGTGCTAAGAAGTGACTAGAGTGACACAACTGCACTCGTCAGTTGACAAAACACAAAAGAAGAAAGGAACAAGGATCCCAGACACGTTGTGTGGTATTTATATTCTCACTTATTTTGTCTGTATTTGGCTATTTTTATTATTATGCATTGATGTTTTATACTGAAGAGAATATCAAAAATTAATAATTAAATATCTGAAAATGACTAACAGTTACGGTGAAATGAGTGTAACCAGTGTGACCTTGCAGTTGACGCGACTCAAAATAAAATAAAATTTTAAAAAAGTACTGGAGTCTCCATAACCAAGATTCTTAACGTTGAAACTGAATTTCATTGTAAAAATGTGCTATTTATTATAAACAAACGTTCAAGACGGACTCAGGCCTTCTGTACCAAATTGAGCTTACCCAAATATATCCGAATGGACAAGTGCCCAAATTCACACGAACTTCGTAATGTATCATGACTATAGTAACTGATTCATAGAATATATTCAGAATGAAGACATCGATCACAACAGTTGATCTAAACGTCTACATATTTCAAATTTTATTGTTCAAAATTATTATCTGTTTTTTGTCTGCTATCGAGTCGTTAATTTTTGTGTTTTATGTCTTGCAGACGTTAATTTTATTTCTTTTATATATTCAGGAGGAATAAATAAGCTGCGTCCCCACAGCAAACTCCTCTCCCGTCATCGGAAGGGCGTGGGACAAGTACCAAATGCCCGACCTACCCGATGCAGGTTTTTCTAGGGTTTTCCCTGCATTTCTTTAGGCGAATGCCGGGTAGGATCCTTAAACCATAGCCCGGGGGCCCTAGTTAACCCTTGGCTACCTTCCTCTACCCTTCCGCATCCCCCCTTTCAAATCCCTTCCTATGCTATTAAAGGGGAGTTGCCCAATGTGGATCACCCTCATGTAGTCTGTTGCCCTAAAAAACAAACAAAAAAACAACATTTAGATGACAATTAACTGTATAAGCTAGCGAGGGGGCTGGTATCTGTATAAAATAGAGCACTCATTTTGGTTAGTTGGAAATAAGGAGTTTCGTTCTCTTTACAAAACACCTATAGGAAAAAGGGGTATCTGTCTTATAATTTTCGAGGTGATCAAACGATTCAACACAAACAGTGTTTACAGATATTAGAAGGTTTGTTTCACTGTAATAATAGAATTTAGATTAACCTACCTTTCTGATCAACCTCAATTGGAACTGTATCAATCATGGTTTGATGAACTGTAAAGCCAACTAGAATTGGGTAATAGATTCACTTTTCTAAGATGATTACGTATTAGGCAGATATTTTAAACATTACCTCTACAAGTAATTTACAAATTTCACGAATTTTCCCATTTATTGTTGAATTATAAAATTTCTGGAAATAGATTCTTCTTTGAGCTTCAGGTTTCTAATGACGAGGACGAAAAATACACGTGTATTTTGCAGTTCAGGTTGTAGACTGGCAAATTTTCAGAAAAAGCTAACTCAACTTAGCTAAATAAGCTTGCATGATGTTACAAATGTTAAAAATAAAGGAAGTAGTCGGTAATAAATAATATTGAAAAGAAATGTAACGACAGTGAAAATAATGTGAATATTTAATTTTCGATTATTCATGAAACCCCGCGGTGACTAAGGTTCATGATATTTATGCGAGTTTGAAATAATATGATCGTGAACGTCTCTTTATGCCCTTAAGTAAATTAATAAAATGTTACGTACGAGTTTTGTTTCACCCTGAATATCCAACTATAACTTGAATTATTGCGTCCATCTGACAGAAACCTACCCTGTAAATAATTAATACGAAGACTGCAGAGAGCGGCAGTCCTATCTTTAAATTGATCTGTCCTTCGGAACAAAGACGCTGTTAATGGGAAGCCAGCGGAATTTGCCGACCGGGCTTCGAGTCTCGCTGGGGAGCCGCAATTTCCGGTGTGCCCCTCTGGGTCTGGATAATGAAACGGCGTAATTGAGCCACCCACGCTATGCTATCTCCACTCGTAATTCCAGTATTAACGTTAAACGCGTGCTAATTACAGCATGACTCTCTCTAAGTTAAACGTCACTTAAATTAAATCCTCTAGGCCCCTTTCACGATGAAAGCATTTGTAATAAACATTAAGACTACCTGCTCGTCGACAGATGAGGTTATTATTAGATTAAAAATTAATTTTTTATTTGAGTATAATTAATTTTAATATATAACTTCACAACATGTTATGCTTTTATGAGAATGTATAATTCAATTATTCGTGAAACTTGAAAACCAAATGTTAATCATACGTCATTAGTTTACTTATATTTCGCGCAGAATAAATATGTCAGTAGAGTATAACACTTGTACATCTGAAATACAAAATTAAATTTTTACAGTGAGATTTATGAACGATCACTGAAGAGTATTTTTTTCCAAAAATCGTTATGATAATCAGCTGGAAAGATGTCCATTTTAGTTATTTGCAGGAAACGGTACAGAGAGTGGTTTTCTGATGATAATGATGATGATGAAAACACACATACAAAACATCCATGTACACGCCGGGATTCGGAACTCTGTGAGGCGAGACAGCGACGCTGATCATAACACAAAATCATGCCGGAATCAATGAAAATCTGTGTAAATGTTTAAAGGAAAATGGAAGCTTAATCATATTAAATTTTGTAACAATAAAGTATCTTTACCGACGATATTTGAATAAATGGTTTTCAATTTTCATTGACAAACTAAAAATTAAAATTTCACAGAGAAAACGAATATTTTTTTAAAGAAACGTCTAGTTGATACACATGAAAATTTTAGATCGTGTATATATTCCTTTTCAGGAAAAAATTTCAATAACTTTTTGTCTTGTATTATGTATAGAGCTTACGCTAGTATTCCGTATGTCTAAGCGGGTAGCATATGATTCAGGCTATGTATAAAAAGATTTAGTAGAGTCTGTGAGCCTGTGTTAAAGTCTATAAAAGGAATAGAGAAAACACGCACCTCACCGTAAGTTGCCATGAATATCTCGGTTATATGAGCACCGCGGACTAAGCGGGGGTACTGGGTTTAATTCCCGGCCGTCAAGTTCTTTCTTTCCTCATTCCTTAAAGTATTCATCTTACCCGTTTTGTATCATTCGCTTTCAATTTACTATCTCTCAACAGTAATTGAGGAGCGTTATATTCCAGAGAAAGAATCCGATTAGATTGTTTCATTCAAATCGCTGATAAATCTGGATCGTTAAGCCACTGTATCGTATTTAGTTATTGGATTCATGATAACTGCTTAAAAATGTGAGCCATTATGTTCCATTAAATGCCTAAACCTAAAAATAAACCTTATAAATAGAATAACTATCCTTTACTGAAATGATAAAAATAATGTGTTTAATTTTTTCCGAATCATCGAGTGAAATGACACAAACGATGGAGTATTTATATAGAGTAACAGGCTACATGAGGGTAATTCACGTGGGGGCAACTGCTCTTTAAGAGCGTAGGAAGGGATTTGAAAGGGGGGATGTATAAAGGGTACAGGAAGGTACCCAAGGGTAAACTAGGGCCCCTGGCTATAGTTTAGGAATCCTACACGGCTTTTATCCTACCCGGCGACGCAGAACAAACCCTAGGAAAACCTTCATCAGTAAGTTGGGAACTTGATACTTGTTCCACGCCCTTCCGATGGCGGGAGAGGGGTTATCTGTGGGGACGAAGCTTTCCATTCCTGAAATACCTCGACCAGTTTATGAGGCATCTGGCCGACTTTTCCAATGGGAACAGCGAACATCTCTCACCGTATTCCCAAGATCTGCGACAACGGAACATACGCGAAGCGGTGGTATGCTTTTAAATATTGGAACTTTGATGAAAGTATTCAATGCTAATATAAAACAGAATTTGACTAAAACTATTATTATACTCGTAGATATATTTAAGTAGTCTTATTTAGTTTGAAATTGACTGTAAGTTATTTTAACATTCTACTGGCTCTGTACCAATACGATTGTTACTTGAATATTAGTGGCAATTACAAAAACACGATAACAACGATTTTGTGGAGATTCATCGTGTCTGCCACTTAAAATATATTTTATAAAGCTGACGTCAATCAGGTGTTATCGGTTAATTGACAATAAGTTATAAAAACACAAAAATAATCCGTGTTGTTGATCAAAATTCGAAATCGATATTAGTCAACAGCAATGAGGTTTCAGACAAGGTTATTCCGTCTGTTCTGGGGGAAAGCAGCTTTCAATTCTTTAAATGCCTCGACCAGTTTAGGAGGCAGCTGGCCGACTATTCTAACGGGAACAGCGAACAACTCTTACCGTATTCCCAAGGTCTACTATCCCTGAACATACGCGGAACGAATTCTTTAGGAGTTCATATTCATCCAAAATTTCAATTTATTTGTAAAGCTATGGAAGATAATTTACATATGGTGATAAAAGATTATTTCAATAAAATCTTGGAAGAAATTTATTCCCCGTCTGTAGTAAATATATAATTTCCTGTCACTTGTCACCCGACGACATCTAGTAGTACTACTGTAAGGGAACGATAATTATTTATACGAATATTCAAGGCTAGTATTATAGATTGATTATTTATTAATGGTATTAAATACATTTTTATGAAATATAAACTACTATTCATTGAGACTTAATAAAAGTGAGTAGATAGATAGATTCATTCTGCGCTGGCTCTCGTATGAGCAAATACGACTCATCACCTACTTTTGCAGAAGAGATTATAAAAATATGAATAATATACGTCCGTTTTGAAATAGAATAATAAAAAATAGAAAATACTAACAAAAAAGTGATTATATAATTGCCACACAAATTATTACTAATAATAATGTCAACAGAAATTATCCGTATTACTTACATTGTATAACATAATATTCAGGACTATTTAATAATTACATCAACAGAAATACAAAACAATTTAAAAACGTCCCAAATCCATTTTACACGCTTTGAGAGTCACATCACAATATATATATATATATATATATATATATATATATATATATGTACTGACACAACTAAATCGTTTCCTGAATTCAATTTCTAACGACAGTAACGAGGTGATGTTGTCATGTATTTATGCTAAAAACAGAAAGCAGGGAAAGGAAAACAGAGCAAAAGAGAGAAAGCTCTACATATTGTTTTATTATACATAAACTTCAGTATTCAATAACTGTGTATACAGGACAATTAGTCGTGTGGATCTGAGTTTATGTCATTTATTGTCGGTAGAGGTGTTGATGTAAGAAATTTTGCGTTACCAGTTACCAGTAAAGTTTTATACTACGTGACAAATGTGTTAGAATTTTTCAATGATTTTTACATTTTCAGGAAGACTTCAATAATGCTATTCCTGAAAAGTAGAAACTAATGTCAGTGCTTGAATAATCGGAGAACTTAACGTCATAGCCATGATTTTTACAGTTAGTTACGTTATTAAAATTAAATTGCAAAGAGTATATAATGTTGAGTAATATCTAATAACATATAACACTATATGTGAAAAATAATAGTTACAAAACGTCATTAAAATAATTTTAGATTGTATTTTCAAACAATATTCTTGGTGTAAGAATATTGCTAGGGATATGAATATTTGTCCACTGCCATCAAATTGGTTAAAAATATAAATTGCGTATCACTGGACGAACTGTGAAAGAATGGTGTGCTCATATTTCTCATGCAAGGGCGTATCTCCAGACCTTGAATTGTCATATGCAGCTGAGTTTGTGCCATTGAATCTCGGTGCAGGTGTCGAGTGTATCCTGACCTGGCTGAAAGGCGGCCTCTGGACTCAAGGCCCTGACTCTGGCGTCGCCTTGTCTGGTCGCTACAAGCGCCTGGACATCAGGCAACCCGTACGCACGGGGGCAGCTTGGGTAGCAGAAGAGGAGAATCGTTCTGAATTCATATGCCGGATTTCAATATATTTATCTGAATATGTAAACTGTGGAAAATATAATATCTCGCGGCATATGTTTGCGTATAACAGACTTCCGAATTAATAGCGTCTGAAAATTTTGAGCCGTTATCGGAAAAATCACTTTGGAGAAACGAGCTACAACGCAATGGATTTATTACCATGAAACGTTGTTGCTTAAATGTAAAGTAATTGATTGATAATGTTCAGGAAGATCATCGGACTTTGATGAAGGCCATTTAAAGGGATTAATTATTATTCACGGCAGCGAACCATAGTATTGGTTAATGATCGGTGATCGCCATTACGCAGGAATGTTCTCGAATTGGTTGTGGTAAAACAGAATACTTTATACGTCAAAGATTGGCGAGTTGTAATTTGTTCTTTTCTCTTTGTCAGCGTCAGATTCATTTAGATGGAAACTGACATTCCTGTCTATATAGGATTGAATATTATAAGGAATATAAATTAGTGATAAAAAAGTAATGAAAGTTTTGCTAAATACAGAGTGAATTTTTTAAATAACGGCATAAATACGTCTGCATTAAGACTAACCATTATTGATTCCTTACGCCTAGTACACACTTGTTACAAAGTCGAGCGATTTGTATCTACACGATGTCTATAGACAATCGCGCAACAAATTCTTGTATAGACCTATAGACACACTTTCAGAACAAAATCGCAGAGCATTGGTTTCCCGTCTGAAAAGAGAGACTTGAGACAATTCTCAGAATTGTTAGGCCGACTAATAATAATATTTGTATACAAACCAATAATTTTTACAGGAGATGCCCCGCTCTTCTTCACCTCACTAAATTTTTGTGCTCCCGATGAAAAGCTGTTTTCAAATTGTATACTTTTGCCTCTTCACTTACGGACGCTTAATATTTTTTGGTCAGATTTTCAGTAACTATTATCTTCTTAGTACGATTTTATATTCTGGATTAGTGACTTTCCACAATAAAGATGATAATCTTCTATTAAAACTTAAACTTTCTTCATTGGCCACATCTTGATAATAAAGAAGTAAATATAAAAGAAATTAACGGAACGTTCTACAGAGGATAATTAGCTATCATGTCTACAAGAGCGTCCACACTATGAAATGTTGTGCAACAATATCTCAAGTCTCCCATTTCCGACGGGAGACTAATGTTCTGCGATTTGTTTTCTGACAGCGTGTCTATATACAGAATTTGTCGCGCGATTGTCTATAGACATTGTCTAGATACAAAATAGCGCGACTTTGTATACAAGTGTTTACTAAGTCTTTCAAAACTTAAACGATATAGACTAGAGTCTATCATCGAGATTTTTCTGTTGTGTCCACTTAACACACGCACTGCGTTCTGCTTTTATACACTGCACAAGATTAGCTGGTTTTCCTTTTTTCAATATTCTAACATGGTGTTGATTGTCAAGAAGGTTTCGGGTGACTGGGTTGAGGTGGATGTTAAACCTTTCTTAATGCTTCCCAGCATACATTTTTATATATTCCTTAATGGTTGCAATCCGGCGATTCTTATGTAGATCTGTATTTCGGATGTACTAGGAAGCCTTCACGATGTTTCATCACACTTTATTCTGAAAATTTACGATACACTTAATATTTGTGTCACAGGCACAGCCCCAAAGTTGGATACCGTAGAACGTTGTTGGTTTCAATATTTGATTATAAATTAGTAAGTTGTTGGCGATTGAAATGTTGAACTTTCTTCCAGGTAGCTAGTAGTTGTGTCCATATATGACGTTTAAATACACTATTTTTAACATACTCTTTCCACCTGCATTTGGTCTGTAGACTCATGCCTAGGTACTTAGCGTGGTTCTCATAGGGCACAATAGCGCCACTTATACCTAGAACCAATCTTTTGATGAAGCTATTGTATTTCTGGCTGCTTTTAGGCTTTTAGTTGACAAATTTTGGTTCTGTAAATATATAGCTTCCTCAGTTCCTTCCAATATTGAGATATCGCTAGTTTATAAACCGTAGAGGGAATGACACAGAACGCTACCTTGGGCCACTCCCGCTCTTATCTCTTTCAGATCATCTTCTTGTTCAATTCTGAATAGTCTTTCTATGATTCTAACATCTCCACATATTTAAAATGAAAAAAAATTATGTCAGTTTTAAAATAATTAATAAGAAAGATAGCCAATACATACAAAAAAGTGTTAATATAAATACCAAGCATATTTCTATGGGAGCGTATTGTTTAATTTATGTATCAAGCCCTCATGACATACTTTATCGAAGACTGCAGAGCTAACTTGTATTTGTTCTAAATTAATAATGTCGGTTATTCCATGCTCTTCATCTATTGCCTCAATCAGAATTGTAAATATTAAAATACAAACAGAAAAATAAAAATTTAAAAGAACATCGTTTCGACTGACATTGAAGTGTCCATATTTGATGTATATAAACTTAATTCTCCCTCAACCACGAGAAGTAAGATGGCTGTGCCTCCCTCTTCCTGTATTCTGCGATATCAGACGAGAGATTGCTGCGTTTTTGTGCCTTAGGACCCTAATTACCTTCCAGATCACCATAGAAGCGGTAAAGTATTGAGGCAATATGTCCCGTTCAACCACAATTTCACATTAACAAATATTTATACTTAGAAAAAGTATCATTGTTTTTTATGTACATAGCCGGTAGTTTGAAAATTTTATAATTAGAACAGAAAAAGTTTATGATCAATTTCAATCAAATTTAAAAGTAATACGTCAGAAAGAAAATATTGTTTTATAAAAATTATTCAAAGAGTTGGTATCAATATGAATATTAATAGAGTTGTTGTGTTATTATATATATGGACTATTTCAGAATTGCAGAAGACAAGACAAGACCAGAATTAAGGACAAAGTAGACTAGTCGGCTAAGGGCAACTCCACGGTTGAATCTAAAACAAATATTAAATATGTGTTGATTGCCAATTAAATTAACCAGTTACTAGTTACTATCAGGTGTTGCTTTTCGGGTTATAATCATTTACACTGCGTTCAATATTAAAAAAAAATTGTAACATCGCAATAAATTAATGTTTTAATAAGAAAATTAATTAATAATTTTTGTAGAAGGATTTTAATAATTATACGGGTCATTTTAATAAAGCAAACTAATGTTGCCAAATATTTTAATGTATGAAATTGTTGTTAAATTTAAAAAGTTTCAAAAAATATATAAAAAATTATTTTTCACTAATGATTGTGGCAATAATATTGAAATTTCTAACTTTTTAAAATTAAATATTTTAGAAAATTTTTGTTAGTTTTCTTATTAAAATGGGGACTAATAAAAACAGTTCGGATAGAATATAAAAATAGGTTAATACCTATAAAATTGATTTAAGAATCTTAAAATAATATATTGAACACTTTAGTGCACAGAGTACCATATATGGAACACAACGTTTAGTATCACCCCAGGGACATCAGTTTGTTTCTAAGAACGCTAAATTTTTATGCAGGTATAAAACAACATGCACTTAAGGAAATCTGAAACTTTTCGCATCCGTGGACAGGTTAAAATGTACCTGTTATAGCTTTCTGAGACTCAACCACTCAAGCCAGATTTTCTGCTCGTCTGTCAACTTCAGAATATTTATTTTCTGTGACTTTTTATGTTTTTTTCAATAAAGAAAATTTAAGTATTTATCAAAGTATTTTAATTACACGAAAAACACAGTTATCCAATTAATGTGAATTATTGATAAATCAGACCTAGTTATATTTGTTGCATAAAAATTGTCATTTCATATATAAATAGAGCTCTAAATGTTTAAAGAAAATTGTATTATTGATCAAAATTTTTGTTAATTTCATTATAACTCTTTATGTTCAACTAACGTTTAAAAAAGAGAATTTTGGTTTCTTATATTTCAAATTATAATTAATTTAACGGTAGCCAAATTTTATTTAATTATACAAAAATTTCTCAGAAACTTGAAGTTATTGATTAATGACCCTTCATATTATAGAACATACACGTGCATGATGTTAAATTATGTTATAAAAATTTTGTCCCATATTTTTTGTATTAAATAAATGCAACTCCAAAAATTTAGTTTTATAAATTATAAAAAAACCATGAACTAAAAGGTTAAGGCAATATATGTTTTACAGAAATTGTTATGATGTAATGTAATATGTTTAGTTAACGTTATTCTATGTCATTTTAATATACATGGTGATTCTACGGTCATTAGACAAACTTTTAAGGGTTGTACAGATTACAAAACTCATTTTTTTTGGAATATGAAAATATGGTCAAAAGTGGAAATAATGAGACGTGTGATAAAAAAATTGTTTTCCTTTATTTTTTACTCCGATCGCCAGATTTATTGATCGTTGATTACTTCCTATGGGGACATCTGGAGTTTACAAGAATCCAGTTAACAAAATTGTGGACGTCGTTGCTCGAATATCCATTGCGGCTGCAAGCGTACGTAAAATGCCTGGCAACTTTTTGTGGATCACACCATCGATGAAACCAGGCCTGTATTAAATTATTCTTTGTAAATTTATTTGAAAATAAGAATTATTTCATTTATATGAGAATTTTTCATTGATAAGTTGAAAATTACAATTATAAAGAACGTATTTTCCGCTTCAGAATTGATATATAGAGTAGCGTTAGTATTTTAATTTAAACTTTAATTTACTAAAGCAGAATTACTTTGACATTATTAAAGCCGATTGATCATTTGCAGAATTTGTGTTATGTGACTTTTTTTTAAAAAAATTCTATATTTCCATGATTCAAATAAAACTTAATAATTAAAATATATGTATCGTCGTTTTGTGTGCTGAATATTTCAGTTTGATGGACACGAATCAGTGATAAGTTGAAAACTTTATTAAGTTTCTCCAATTTATAGTATTAATGGTATTAAATTGTCACGTTTGTCACCAGAGTACATTATAAGATGAACCGACTAATGCTTCTTAAAGATGACTTAGTCAGTAAGTACTGCATATATTCTCAACATATGTAATGAATCAATAATTTATTAGTCGAAAATGAAGTGATTTCAGTGCACTTTGATGGAAATCGTAAGTCATTCAGATTCTGGAGATAGCCTACAATATTATCACTTGTAAACATATTTTACAAATGATTTATTTTCAAATCTTGATGTTCATTCAAGTTTGTGTTATTAATTCTTCCCTTTCCTATAAGAAAATATCGACTTAATTATTTTGACTATTATTCACAACTTAGTGGAACATAAGGTTCCTTTCAAGGACTAAAAATCGTTTCAGTCTATTATAGTATCAGTTCTTTTAATTTTCAATTACAGTTAAGCAAATTCCTACATGCTTCGGTTCTCTTATAAACGTCATTGAACAAAGCGCGGTCTGAAAACCAGTTATAATAACATACTTTACAATCTCCTATTTCAACCTGTTCGGTTAAAGATAAATCGTTGCTTCACAATGGCACTGTGAGGTAGGTCTTCTTCTAATTTGATCTTTTTTTTTCGTATTGATTCACTCTTTCCTTGTGATGGACTTGCTCCCTTGTTCTTGCAGCGAGACGAGTTTTTACGACTCCGGGAAGGAGGTTACCTCACCGGTCTGCTATGCCGCCCCGATTAAGTCTTCTCCTCTCCTCCGGTTCCCAGGTTGCGTCATCGAACATCTTCGTGGAAACATTCCTTCAGGTTCCGACTGTCAGTTGAAGGAGCGATGACTGTGCAGTGCCAAGTTCTCGGAACCGGGCTACAGGCGCCAACGTGAATGCCTCTTTCCCGAATATCAAGATTGCAGTTTCACTCGCAATTTTTTTATTTCATTAATACTCGCAATGTCTTCTGTGGTCATTAGAGTCCGATTAGTTACAGCCAATCAATAATGTTTCGAACTGAATAGATTTTAAATTACATTTATCGTAGTATTACAATGTATTTGGGTAAAAATATTCCAAAATTATTTAAAATAGTCAATTACTTTAAAATTATTATGCCACAAATGTTTCATTTGAATCAGTGTTTAACATTATCAGTAAATAATTTTAGTTCTCGTAGGTATTGGTTTTTGTGTTGCGTTATTAAAGTATCTTTAGGTTAAAAAAATATTATTGGTAAGCAACGCAAGAGGTACAAACTGAGTTGTTACATTACGCATTACGCCATTATCAAATATCAGAATAGTTTGCCGTATAAGTTGATGGAGATTAACGCAGACTTCCAGAAGTTTCTAACCTGGAGCCGTGGTGTCCTAATAATATTATTATTACAAGTGAGGTTAACATTTCAGGACGGAATTAACAACTGAGTAATATTGATTGCATAAAAGTTCCACGACGCTACAGAAATTAGGTTACTTAATAACAAGTTCATATCTTTCATTTTGTATTTTATGATCCCATTCAATACAGCGGAATTATTTGTCAAATGATATATTTATTTATTTTAATTTATATAATTGCATTTGTCGAAGGACCAAGTTAGTTTTCCCAGTTCATTTTTTAAATTAAATTAAATTTAATCCAAATAAATAGACAAAAAAACATTAAATTGTTATAAATATTTCATTTTTAATGATCTTTTTATTTGTTTTAAAATTCATTTAATTAAATTCTTAACGTTCTTCATAACTTAAAAAATCTAAATGCCACGGATCTTTGTCATGACGAGTAACGTTTAAAAATCCATCTCATGATTTTAAAGTAATTTAAAAATCAATGTATGGGAAATATTTTCCAGAGGTATAGAAATGGCCTGATTTTTTACACCAAATTGATCCCAGTTATATCAATGCAGAATGATTTATTATTTTCAATAAATTTAATTTTCAGTGCTCAATTTTTTTTATAATATGCATACAAAATTTTTTAGGGTACTTTAAGGTTACATTACATAATAAATACTAAACGCATGGAAGAAAAGTAAAGAATGATTCGATTATTTTCGAATATTCAACGATTATTTTATTTGGACAAAACACTTATTTTCAATTTTATGCATAAAGGTATTTTGTATTTATTCCATAAAATATTTTTACCACAATATTTTAATTCTTATAATAGAAATAATATTGTTTGACATTGATTGGCAATAGTAAGCGAAATAATTGGTATTATTATTAGAATTTATGTGATTTTCACGCATTTCCGCACCCTAAGTTTTATTGTATTTTATGTCCATTTCCTGTCTTACTATTATCGTCATCTCTGCCTACGTTACACATCTTAATGTTATACTGTACAATGTAATACCCTAAAATTGTATCTACAAGCATAAAGTGGCGAGTCGTATGATGGTGAAAGCTTCATCGGCAATATTAATGCGATGCCATTGGAACGACTGGGACCAAGCACAGGAAGTAGGAACTGCAAAGATTGATGCAGAGGTCTAAAGTCTGTGAATTGATGCTGATCTCGCAAAGAACACAGTGAGATGTGTATCTCAGTCCACACGACAGATTTCTTATGTCAGATTTTGTGAATAGAAACTGTCTAGCAATATTTAATTAGTCCATTGTTTTCATTGTACGGAAATTCATAAATTATAAAAGTGTCTTGAGAAAGTATAGTCACCCTTTACAAGAATCAAAATACAGAAAAATATTACTACGACTTGATGGCATTAATCTGAACACGGTTCAGATTATCATGAAAACGGAATAGCAGTCACTACTAGATGACGCGGCAACTGAAACCTCTATATTTTACGTTTTAATATTTTCTAAAATCATTACTCATATTCGAGGTTAAATGTTTTACTGATATACGTTCTCTAAAGAATTAATCGTCTGACGCCTTCTTCAGGAATTGTGGAAGAAGAATAGAGCATTGTTATGCTGACGCTCAAAGTCGACATCAGAGACCAGTTTTTTAGTTTATGTGCAACTTTTATGTGCAACTTTCATTCTTTTATAGATTACTCCATGCAGTTGCGTCCGTGGAAATATAACAGCGGAGAGACTCAAAGCAACTAGTCTACTACCATATCTGATACGAGGACAAATGCAATTCATTTCGCATCAAACAAATTTAGAACATTGATTAACTGTTGTAACTAATATTACAAATATAATTATATTATCAAATATATTTTTTCTTTCTCTTAAATAACTTCGTAAATAATTTACACAAGATTAAATCACTTGCATTCAACAGGGGTCACAAAATCCCACACTTTCCAAAATACCTGTAATTAATCTTTCAAATGGTTACAGCTACAAGGACAACCCGACAATTTTAATCTACAGCGTAACCACATTTTTTAATCTGGAATCAGATGAATATCAATTACAAAATGGTTGGAAGGGACTAAAATGGAGTGTCCCAAGAAATTGTGACCTTTTAACAACTAAGTCTTATGCATATTATATCATATGAAACCTCGCTTTTGTTTTTAAGACTTCATATTTATCCTACTTGTATTTTCCTAGAACACATTTACTAATTCCGTCAATTTGAGACACAGACAAACTGTCTTTATAAGGAAGTTGTTAAAGAGGTCAGAAATTGTTTTCTTTTTTTCCACCAATTAGTCCATTACAGCTTTTGTCGTAAATGTCAAGGCGTATTCTCGCTACATTAACTTCATTCTCCTCCGCGGAAACATTTTCCCTTACAAAATAAATTACAATGAATTATTTGGACGCACAGCAAATCTGAGGCCGTTTCAAAGTGAAACAGAAGTTCGGCTCCGTACCGTATTCTTAATAAGAAATTAGTATTACGAAAGGTCAAAGGGCTTGTTCCAGAAATTTAACTGCCTATTTAGAACTTTCCTTAGCTTCATCTTTAACATCAAACAATTTTTCTCTTTCATTCGAATCGTTTAAATGCTGAGTCCTGTTTCTTCCAGGTCTTATATAGTTATTTAATTTATTTTCTTAACACGTTGACTGCCGAGATACCTCGTAGATTGCGTTCTTTTCTAGGATGCCAACTACGAGTTATCTCGTCCTTATTTACTTGCCTTTTTTGTGCAGTTACGATTACACTCGGAATTCATCAGTGCTAATATCGATAGATGGCTTCTGGGAAAAGAACAGGAAAATTATTAAAAAACGAACAAAAAATGTAATTATAAAAATAAATTCAAAGTCAAGAAATAAAATAATATTTTATTGTTTGTGGAACTTCTTAAAACGATCTTCCACACAAAGGGCTGGCTTTTCTTTACAGGCTGGACAGAAATAACGCGTTTGTCGGCGTTTTTTTGCTTGGGTACATATACGACATGGACGCTGTTTTTTTTTTAGGTAGGCGGTAGACTGTAAATAATGGAGCTCTTGCAATCTAATTTTTTCAGAAACTGGTTGAATCTCTTCTCCAATCAACGCAACGACGAATTCTTCTCTGAACTTTATCAGTTTTATTTTAGAAGAAGTTACTTTCTTCTATTTTTTTAAAAAAACACATTTTTTATGCTTTTTGATGATAAATATGCACTAGAATTAGAGTTTTTAATAATATACTGTCATTTGTCATTTTAGGCCAGATTTCTGTAAATTGCCGTGGCAGTCAACGTGTTAAGTATCATAATGTATCATGAAGTTACTTCTCAGAATGTGTCAGAGTCAAGTGGCTTTCTTTTCGAACAATTATTCTCAATGTGGATCTTTATTCATCTACTATTCATAGTGAACAACGTTTGTTACCTACCTTCTTTATTTATTTTTTCTCCATTCTACGGCACTACGCTTCAATTCTTGCATGACATTTTCTTATATTTTTTCTGAGTTATTATTTTTCCCATCCATGTAAAGCACTTTATAAACTTTTTGCGGAAGTGCATAATATTTTTAAACTGTGTCATAAATGCTTCAATTTCTTTGGTATATTGGTTATTAGGCGTCCGACAGTTTTTAAATTTTGATTTTCAACTATGATTTTGAACTGCAATAATAATAATTTGTAAAGCATAATATCGGTTGTATTGCCTTATATATTGGTTTATAATTCTTTGTTTCGATTAAAAAACACAAAACTAGATTAACTAAGAATATCTTTATAAGCATATAATATGCCTAAATGAAAGGACAAGGTGAAATTATATACAATGGGAAAATGAGGTTGGGAAACATAAGTTTGCCTAGATGACACTTTATTTGGGTGTGATAAGACCTGAATTAAAATCAAGCCTACCATCTTTATGATTATAGTACGTGGTACAAATTGCGTGATGGCCTGCAAGGCGCTTTCTTAGAAATGACACGTAAGTGTAAACTGGAAACTTCTTGAAATCCGTAGAATAACTCCGATCATTTCTGTTCTATACGAATGGTCTTATAAAATTAGTGGGCAACACCTAACACGAACCAAAGTTCTACGATTGAACAACGCATACCAAGAAAACCAGGACCTGGTGACTAATCGAATGCGAAATCAGAAAATCTTCTCATCTGCGACTTAGAATTCTTGAATTCCATTTCGCGCCTTTAAGACGCCTTTCTGCTGTTGTGCTTTGGAATGCAGTAATTATAAGTTTCTGTTATTCGTTGTGAACTAATACAGATTTTTCAGAAATATTCTAGTTTACAGTTTTCCAATTTTTATCCAGCTCATTGTCTTGTTTGAATAATATTAATCCATTCATATTGGAGCGTAACGGTTATTTTGATGCAGAAGGATTTATTATAATGGACTTATCCAGAATGACGTCGTTAATAAAGATTTAATTCCGTCTCCTAAGACTGATTACGTTATTTATATATAATTACGTAATATAGTATTGAAATGTTCATTTTATTAAGTGATGGAAGATTTAATAAAATTTTGTATATTTTTTCTAACTTTATGGAGGATGGATATTGATTTTGTTAGCCTAGGGAAATCCTTTCAAGAGGTTACGAGAGATGACGGTCATTACCTTTAGACAACGAATTAAAACAAGATGACATTATGAATTCAAATGAGAATTTGAATTTTAGCCACGCAAGTCAGCCCCGTGCAGGTTCGCCTCCCTTAAGATGCATGTGACCCAAGCAGGCGCGGCAATATTATTCCCTGAGCGTTGACTCGCGCATGGAAATCGTGGTTGGACGCGTGTCTGTCCAAAAACTGTATGCAGCGAGGACTCTGTAATGAGGCCAACATGCTAAGACCGCGTAATTGTGTTACAAGAGCTCATTCCGAGCGGATGCTTAAGCCTCTTCCATAGTCTCCAATTGAAATGACCAATCACCAGGAGCGTGCCCTGGTTGCGCTTAAATTTGACTTAATGCTCGATTACACGTCCCGAGGCGTTGAAATATGTCAATGAATACAAATCCTGCTGCCTCGTAAAATACATGGAAGGGTAATCTGATCAGAAAGCAATTACGTAAATACCAAAGCTTTGCCAGGAGTAACATACTTCGCATGAAAGAAAATATATTCACATTTTTCTGGTATCATTTGATACTCCGTACCTAGCGACAGGAGATGAATACCAGGAAGTGATTAGTGTCGTGTGCGTGTTTCCTAAAGATACTGTGTATGATTGTAGTGACTAGACAAATGTAAACAGATATGAATTTTTGTGTGTGTTTTTGTGTATTATATGTAATTTATCTACTGTACATTTGTGACGAATCCTATTTCCTCTTTAGAGGGCTAATGGTGAATACATCTATCTATCTACATAAGATACGAGTATATTAACTGTAACGTATTGGAAGAATCGTTTATTTACAAATATTTCATTAAATTATGCAGTGAAACAGCATTAATTATTTAATACTAATTATTAAAATGAAGGGTTCATATTGTGACATTTGTTATACTCGCCAAACAAAAGGAATTTTAAATACTAGGATTAAAGAACATAAATCTAATTTTAATTTGTCATCCTGTAAACATATTCCAACCACCAAACATTTATGAAATTGAATCCCGGTTTCGATTTTGACAACAGCTCCATTTTAGACAGAGAACCACGCTATTGGAAAAGATTGATTTCTGAAATGCTGTATTGTAATAATTATTATATTCTTTCAATCCTCTGCCAAATAATTAGTCGTAAAATGAATCAAATAGTTTCGCTGCGCCGTCATATAATTTTAATGATTAATTTCTACTAATTGGTATTCAACCAAAAAAAATCAGAAAACATTTATTTGTAACATCAAGAAGAAAGATAACAAGAAGGAGTAGACAGGCTATGTATAGGGTAATCGACATAGTGGCAACTCCCTTCTTATAGCATAGGAAAGGGAGTGAAAGGGGGGATTCGGAAAAGTAGAGCAAATGGTTAACTAGGGCCCCCGGGCTATGGTTTAAGGATCCTACCTGACAATTCGCCTAAAAGTGATGCAGGGAAAACCCTAGAAAAACCTGCATCAGGTAGGTCGGGCATTGGGTACTTGTCCCACGCCCTTCCGATGGCGGGAGAGGGGTTCGCTGTGGGGTCGCAGCTTTCACCTCGCCGTGCCTTGACCAGTTTAGGAGGCAGCTGGCCGACTATTTCAATAGGAATAACGGACAACTCTTACCGTATGCCCAAGATCTGTGACCCCGGAACATACACTTCTCAAAACAGGCTGTTTGTAGCAACAAAAAATTATATATACGCTTCTCTCTCCACCTCCCTCTCCCCCTCCCTCTCTCCCTCACCCCCTCTCTCTCTACAGGGATCAAAATGGATGTATTCGCAGTACGCAGTATATAAATAAAACCAGAGCTGTTTTACGTAAATGATTGAATTATTATATAGTTATTACACAGAAAATAAAGTTCAAAATGTCTCAAAGTTTCCAAACAACATTCCAATTCTTCCCCTTTAACGTAATACCACTGTATGACAAAATATTATTTCAGCCAGGTTTCTATTATACTAAAAAAGTGCAGATTTTTAATTCTCCACATATTTAACATTTATTCCAATTCATCAATTTCCCATGAAACATTATTTTTAATCGACAAAATCCAAAGACAACAACTGTACATCTATTTATCATTTATTAAAATTAATAAATTTCTCATAAAACATTATTTTCTATCGACAAAAAAAAACAAAGACCAAAAATAGCAATAACCCTCACTTCAAAGAGCCTCCCTCAATCCAGTTCCTTGCCAACCTATCTGTAACTCTTAAGTTTGGATAATAGATTATTATTACAATATTCTAAATTTTGTTGTTTACAATAATTAAAATGTGGGTTCTTTGCAGTATATTAAAAATCATACAAAAACTGTTAATATTAAACATGACACAGAAAGTCCAAACAAGTTAAATGACATTTCGTTTTAAGTTATTTGTCTCTTAGTTTTTATCATTGATTTAGTTTCTTGTTTAATTTCCAGTCCCAAGTTATTCGCGTAAGAAAAATACGTCAATCCGCGTAGTAACGTCCGGCATTTCTAAAAATTCAAATTTACGTAGTTTTAAGTTCCTTTTTGTAATTTTGTATGTATAAAGGTCGTTTTTAGCAGAATTATTTTCAACGGACGTTAATATTTTGTTTGTTTGTATACCATAGTAATTATTCATTTTCATATAGAGTAGTAAATTCAAAAAGTGTCTGAATGAAACCTCTAATTATCCCGAAAATTGCACAACAAAAGATCCAGCACAATAGGGAAGAATTAGGGAAATAATTTCAAAAATGTAACTATACATTTAGATTAAAATTTTAAGGTAAAATAAAATTACGGAAATAAAATATGAACAAAGCTACTGTAGTTCTCGTCGATATTAAGCTCAGAATAAAATAATAGTTTTGTGTACATGGGTTAGACACGGGTAATTTTAATTTTCCTTCCGTTTCATGTATTAGAACATCCGGAATTAATCCAAATCTTCACAATGAAATGGTGCGACCGATTTAGATAAAACTTTTATGTTTTCATATAACTGTTTTCAAAATCAAATTGAATTTCGTCATCTTGAAACAGATAAGGCAGACGTTCAGAAACCTTGTTTTTGTTCACTTTTATTAACAAAAGGGTCTAATTTATTTTTATTATATCTATCTATATATATATATATATATTAACTGTTATATATATCACAAAATAAGTTTTAAGAAAAATCAATCTCCGTCCGCCTCCTTATCCTAATTAGTAACCGTTCCTAAACGTACTTCGACACGGGTTATGCTCGTTGTACAGAAAAATGGTTTTTCACTGAAGAGATAATTACTTTTGGGACTACCTAAAAGGAAGACTAAAACAGTTAAAATCAAACATTAACTGCCCATTTTTTAATTTTTTTTCGGGGCTTGATATTAGTAGGAAAATCAAAATCTTTTTGTCAAGAGTAGGTGAGAATATAGCCCTAAAATGATCTTAATCATAAAACTATTGATTAAAACCCGTGTGAGATTGGACCAATGAGTTATAAGTAACGCGTTAAGGGAAATTATAGACCAAAATCCGTGCACTAAGTTTTTACTGAAGGACTGGTGACCAGTTATATTGTAATATAGTGATCTACATGATCGTAATATGATATAAACATGTACTGAGCAATAGATATAAGTTGCTAAATATATTACAATTTTGAAATGTGAGCAAAATACTTTAATTTTGATATTTTTTATTGTTATTCTATAATAGTGTCGTTTGTGTAAGTTTAAATCTACTGTTATTAGATACTAGCTAGGTCCTAAACCGACCTAAGAGCTCGAAATGATTTGTGACTACATAAACAAGGAAAAAGGAAATGTAATCAAATAAAATTTGGTTGGAGTAAAATGTAACTACATTAAGGAGAACTGAGTATTGGAATGAAGAAAAGGATATTTATCCAACGTTTTCGTCAGCAATAAAATTTGTTCGCCATCGGGTCCGACCACACATACGGAAGTAGGAATAGACATTTACTTAATTTATTACCCATCGGTAATTCCCAAAGCATTCAATTGATGGGGTAAAACCAAGTTTGTTTCATATTTTCCAAGTCATTCAATCAGGGATCTTGCAACTTACAAACATTTTGTTCAATAACTGAAACCTACTAATTATGAGGCGTCTTTATAAAAAATTGAACAACACCAATCGATAGATTAACAAGAAATTGAAACAGACCGTTTTCTGATAGCCGAAAGCCGTAGCCTGAATCGTCGTCAAAAGATTTCCGTTTTCCATTTCGCCATGCACGTACCTTCCAAAAGGTATTTGAAACGATCATAGATTGTACTTTTCACAGACACTAGTAGTAATTTATTTCTGAATGAAAAAACGGGGTGAAATAAGGAGGTTGGGAAATGTTTAATATATATGTATATATATATATACATATATATAGTTTATATATGAGCAATTTGGGTCACAAATAATATCAGTTAAGGGGCTATCCATTGTTTCCCATGTAGAAAAATTTGCCTGATATAATGATGATTTTGTGCAATGTTTCATTTCAGACCGTCCCACTCTAAAGAAATCATGAATGTGTTAGAAGTACGTGGTGCAAGCGATAATTATGTTTGTGTCATCTCCAAAGTTTTGTCAGCCTTCCCTATAGCGTACGTCATGCGGTCATCAGAAATGAGGAAAAATTTACAGCCATCAAGAAATGGGTATTACTTTTTAAACGAACATCACAGAGGTGATTTTTAAGCTATTTGTTTCAGTTTACAACTTGGGAGAGTGTTATTAATTTACACAAAATTCTAAATGTAAAAATAGATACAGACGATTCCAATTGTGAAGATCTTCTGTAGAAATAGTCCCAATGAACGTGTAGCAATGTGAGATTGAGTTCTGAACAGGAATTCAAATGTATTAAATAATCACTTTGGCAAAAACTTCACAGTTGTAGCATGAAATCAGGCAAATATACTAAACATTTTAGTATGTTATTGACTAAATTTTTAAGGCTTGTTTAGGGAGTTAATAAAGGACAAAAGATCGAGTCGAAATTATTTTCGAAAAGTGGCCAAGTTGGCATTTTACGTAAGAGCTAAAATTCATTGAATTTTACTCGTGTCTATAACTTATTTAAAATTAAAATGGAAACTTAGCAATAGTATTTTTAGTTCTACTAGTGGGATCTGCGAATACTTTTAATTGCAAACCGCGTGTTTACTGATCTTGGATGGTGGAGGAGCAGCCATTTCTCAATTCCTCGTAATGCTCAGCAATATTCAAAGATTCTGCATTTCGTGATGCCCAGTTGCATCATGTTTATATATGTCTGCAATTCTTCTGTTACTACAAAGCAATGCTGACTTTTTTCATGCAGAAGTTGTTACGAAACGCAATAAGATCTGCCGAAAGTAAATTTTGCCTAGCTGTACTTGTTTACAGAATATAACCTTCACAGATGTATTGAAGAAGAGAATCGGAAAAGTATTTGATGAGGAGACGACATTTCCGAGTGCCTTCTTGCTGAGAAGAGCACTTAAACTACCAATCCTGCGCCTTCAGTGCCACCGAAGATCGGAAATACACAAGACTCAAATATCCATGCTACTCACCTCATTGTATTTAAGGAAAGATGTATTTATGTACGCTTGAAAGTAAATTTTCAGCTTACGTTATCAATTATTTCGCTTTAGAATTGGAGATACAAAGCGCAGATGCTATTATTTTCCAATATTTAACTATTTTATGAGTAAACATGGCAGTCATAATTTATTAAATTAAATAGTACTTTTGTCTATAATGTTTATATACAGAAAAATGACTGAAAGGGTTTTAACTGAAGTTGTAAATTACTTAGGCTAAAGTAATCTCTAATCCACAGTTAAAGATATTAAAATATGAATTTCTGTCTGTCCAATTTACTTTTAATTTTATGGGGATTATTAGTTGTAGGTAAACAAAGTTTTTGTGTAAAAAGTAGGCGACAAAATAGCCTTGTACAGCCAAGAAGTAACATAAAAATTAAATCAGAATACTCGACAAATACTTGACTAATTTTTGTGTCAAAACATAACCCTAACGTTAATGACCGTGCAAAATGTTTCAAATACAGTTTGAAATATGGAAACACAGATATAGAAATTAAAACGTTAACCTACAGAATGATGGTATTATGATCCCAACCCCTTCATTTTCAACGTTTTAAGTCAAAAGCGCATTCAATTCATTATAGAAGAACACTCTGAATTTATTATTATTATTATTAAGCTATTACTGGGCATTTGCCCGGTGGTAGCTATATCAACAAAAATAACATAATGCAAAAATTACATATATACAAATATAACATATATAACCTTATATGGGTAAAATAAACCAACCGTTTTTGTAAAGTTTATTATTTACCTGAAAAAAAAGGAACTCATTCCACCCTCCCCCCTTTTTTTTCATTGCACTTCGCTTTATTATTTGATACTAGCTGAGTGCCGGTGTTTCCCCTTTAATTATTAATATTAACCCGAAACTGTATTTAATTCTACATTAATATTTGGTCAAGAAGTGATTTTACTGTCTTATGCCGAGAGAATAGTAATTTCATCAACAGCCCATCCACGGTGCTATAAAATACATTGAATTTATTGCATTAATGCCAACAAACATACCTTCGAATTTAATCTTAAATATACATTTTTAGTATTGCAGGATCTAATTGTACCTCAGTCGTCAGATATTACGAAAGTTAAAATTGATGAAATTGTTAGCGACATTCACAAGGTAAACAAATGGTCACCATATTGGAGTCACTAATAAAATCAACTTACACTTTCTGCAGGGATAGTAAAGTTTTTAGTACTGTTTTTTATTATCATTCGATGGATGGATATAATTATACTTTTTATTCAATTTCTGCTTTATTTCATTACGGAAAAAGGAACTATTTCCTTTGTTCGTTGCGCAATAACATCTTTCTCTCGCATGTTCTGTGACGTCAATCTTTACACTTTTGCAATCAAATATGTGAAATTATGATATGCACATATAACAAATATTTTTCATGAATATTACTTGAAAGAATTCGTCAGGTTTAGCGCATTAAAATCTTTTAAATTATAATGATTAACAAATATTAGGTAATGATTTCACCAGCATTATATGTCTTCTCCAGTACATACAAAATTGGACAAAATCATGGTACGCGCCATATTTATGTCATGCCAGTCACTTAAAAGTCAATTTATTTAAAAGAAAGTGAGTTCCATAGATCGTATAATATTTCGTACGGTTGTTTATCATTATTCTATGGAGTATTGCTAGATAAAATTATACTTTTTATTCAATCAAAATATTTCTGATTTATTTCATTACGATAAAAGGAACTATTTACTTCGTTGTGCAATATCGTCGCGTAGTAACGTCTCTTTCGCGAGTGCGGTGACGTCATGATTTCTTGACGCGCATTAATTTAACTCAAAATGATCACATTATTTAAGTATAATTGTTTCCACCCTTATATTACTGGTTTCCCCACCCCCACAGTACCGTTTCTCGTCGTTTGAAGAATATGTGTACCAATTATTGTTTCAATCTGTCCGCGCGTTTAAATGTGTATAGAGATTAACGTAAAAACATACAAATATACATAATTTTTTGTTATATAGATTTATTCTCACATAAATCACTTCACTTATTTGTTTTCCACGCTGACCAGATAGAGAATAATAAGGGTAATAAGAAATATATAATATACCCCATGATTATTGTATTTTTCTTAGCTTACGTCTAAACTGATCAGCGCTATTCGGAAAAGTCGTCAGTAATACTGCAGGCAATGAATTCCAGTCCAGAATTTATCTATTAACAAATTAATATTTTCCAACGACTGTGTGTTACCCTTTTTCATTAATTTTGAATGACTATTTTTAAGACTTGTTTAGAGAGTTAATAAAGGACAAAAATCGAGTCGAAATTATTTTCTAAAAGTGACCAAGTTGGCATTTTACGTAAGAGATAATTTTAATTTCTTTCCAGGCCGGTTCACCTGTATAAGATTCAGCAATGATTATAGATCAATGAACATAGACTGTTAGGATCCCAACAAGTTGTCCCATATGGCCAGTGGCCAGTGATCTGTAAGCAGATATCTTAGTTTTCCTCGTACTTCTCCTTAAAACCCTATTTACAAAATGTAGCTCCCTCCACCCTTTACCTGCGACTTCGCTTACTTGATTTCCCCAATTTAGATCCTTCCTAATCGTGGTTCCAAGGTATTTGCAACTGTTTTATTCCGTTACAACTTCATTCCCCACTTTATACGTAACTGGAGGAACATATTTCTTTTTTTGTAAAGACAATTTCCTTACTCTTTGTTGAATTTTCTTGCATTTTATTTCTAACTGATCATTCGTAAATTTTTTCCAGGTCAGCCTGAAGAGTCCGAGCATACTCCTATTTCCTTATAAACCATACAATCGTCGGCAAACAGTTTAATATGTGAATTTATACCCATGGTTAGATCATTTATGTACGCAAGAAACATGAGTGGACCGATCACAATCCCCTGACGTAATTTTAACAGAGTCGTTTTGTCATATACGCGAACTCGGAGTGTACGTTCTTTTAAAAATTCGCGAATCCAATTCAGTACCCTAATATCTATCCCTGAATCTTTTAACTGGAACTACAATCGAATTTCTCCATTCTTCTGGAATATCAGAATTATTTATGGATGTTTCAAACTGACGTATCAGGTAAGAACTCATGGCTTCCCCTCCTCATTGTAGTACTTCTGAAATCCCATTCGGACCAACTGACTTGTGATACTTAAGTTTACTAATATTTTTACGAATATTACTAGCTTCGATTTTGAAAACAGATGTAGCTCTATAATTGACCCAAGTTAGTAATTCTACCTTTTCCCCAAATACCGTGGCGAAGTAGCCTGCGAATCTGTTGGCTATAACTAATTCGTCCAGTTCGAGGGTGCTACCTACTCCTTAAAGAGACGGAGCAACACTCCTACCAATTTTACGTTTTCGAATATACTTTTAACATCCATTATACATAATTAGTCTGTTCAGAGAGAGTCGATATCATGTATAAAACGAGAGTTGAGTTGAGTTGGAACGCGATCCTCTGAATTTGGTTGTTGCCAGTGTTTTATGAAACATTGCAGTGAAGTACGAGTAATTTGATATTATAAAATGTTAATAAACAAACAACAATTAGCATAGTATCCATTTTATAAAGTACTCGTATGTACACCATTATAATAACTCTCAGTGGTCAAGGTAATTTATTTCAATATAATACAATACTCTTTTTTGAAAACGGAAAATAAGTCATCGACCCCATTTACAGCACAATTAAAGCTTGTGAAATTATGAGAAGCAGATGAGAAAGCAGTTAGTATTTTTGAAAGTAGTATATTGAGAAGCATATTTGGAACAGTCAGAGAGGGAAATCACTGGAGGGAAAGATACATTTAAGAAACATAAATTATTTAATGAACGGATATTGTTAAATATATTAAGATTGGCAGATTTTACTGATCAGGATGGATAACAACAGGACTGTTAGAAAATCTTTAATATTAAACCAAAAGTGACAAGACAAGTTCGACGTCATAAACTGAGGTGGGAAGATGGAGTGTACATAATATTAAAACGTTGCAAATGAAGAATTGGTGGACTGTTCATCGCTCGTCCGCATATAACACGACACCGAGATATGAACGACCCGTTGAACAATAGACCAGTGAGTCTATTACACAACAAAAGGTACATCTGCTTGTGAACTTGACGGGGAAAATACATACTCTGCATATGAATATAATGATCAATGTTCTTTACCCAAAAAGAAGAAATTGACTTTAGAAATTACAAGCGACGATAGAAGCTGAAAATAATTTTTTTTTCACATTAATATCTACTAATAATGAATCAGAAATGAGAGCATCCGTCTGTTTAACGATTCTGTCATCGTAAGAAGCGTCACTATTTATTTATACTGTCACTATTACTTTGCGACGCTTCTGTTATTCTGAAGTACCACGACGCATCTACCTTTCTGTCACTCTTTCTCCCTCCCGCACTCATTCATTCATACTTTACGGACATAATTTACTCCGATAAAAGTTTTATAATCATTCATAAAAATGAAGTTCTTAACAATATAATTAAAATATTAAAAAATTAGTTAATAGTAAATAAATGTTTTCTGAATATAGTACTAGTAATTCGACGTTATATGAGCTTTAGATGCACGAAGTCGCAAGGAATTGGATAATCGTGAATAAAACTAAACAAATGTTGAAAATTATTATCAGAAAACGTATAATAGATACAGATAATTGAGCGCAGTAAATTGTTTCATAAAATAGCATTTCTAGGTGTGGAGGTGGATGGGGCTTGCATTTTAAAAATACTCGGTAACGGTCGATAAATAGTTTACGTGGTCCCTCATTCTGATAGTCTAGCTCTCGATGTTGTGCGTTATTTTAACCCGTAACGGCATGAGAGGAGGACACTTCTGAAGTATTTGTTCACTGACCGTAACATGCTTTAGGTTGAAATTTCTCAACACACTAATTAATAACTTAATTTAAATAAGAAACATGTAAACTAATATATATAAATTATTGAATAATTTATTAATATTAATTACGCTTTATTTATTAATAAAACGAGATTCAGAAAAGTGACCCATCGGGATATTGACCTGTCTGGAAAACGACCCAACAGGATATTGACTCGTCGAGCAAACGTCAGTCGGTATAATATCGTCGGGTAAAATGACGAAAATAGTAATTTTTTAAATAAATTACATATCGAGTGTGTGGTCACCTGAGCACCTCCATTTCGCGCCCATCTTTCTCATTTGCACTGACACGTTAATTTATTATGCAACATAGACGAACTTTGTCGCTACTCGCATAAATGAATAATAATATAGAAATGTCTGGCGATTTACATTTCTGTACGGTCGCCCTACTTTCGTGGAAATAGTGCGTGATATAACGGCATAGTCTTCGGCACGGCAGTAGGACGTTGACCAGCAAATATTGAACTTACGTCAGACGAGACAACTTTCCATTAATCCAGCGATCAGGTCGTTGGCCCACTCGAGGGAAAGTCAGCCTTACTCGCCTTGACCATGGTGCGTCCGCGAAACCCGACCAGAGCAACGAACGCAGCAGGACGAATAGCTTCAGGCAGCTTGAACCTGGTATCCAGAACAGCAATTGTAACAGCATTTAAATTTATTTTATGTAGATATCGCGTAATAAATTTGTGTGGAAACTTATTATCTGCCCAAGTCTACCAATGTATTAATTATCCCTGTGAACGGACATATTTTTTTTAGACCAACAGGCCACATGAGGGTAATCCATATGGTGGCAACTACCCTTTAATAGCATAGAAAGGGATTGAAAAGGGGGATGCGGAAGAGAATAGGAAGGTAGCCAAAGGTTAACTACGGCCCACGGGCTATAGTGTAAGGATCCTACCCGGCATTCGCCAATAAAGTGATGCAGGGAAAGCCTAGAAAACCTGCATCAGGTAGGTCGGGCATTGTTACGAGTCCCACGTCCTTCCGATGGCGGGAGAGAGGTTTGATGTGGGGGCGCAGCATTCCCTTCTCCATGTTTCGACCAGTTTAGGAGGCAGCTGGCCGATTGCTCCAATGTGAATAGCGGACAACTCTTACCGTATGCCCAGGGTCTGTGACCCCTGAACATACACCTCTCAAAACAGGTCAAGGTGCCCCGGCTTGTGGGAACCGTAGTTCAAAAACGGAGTGAGTAAAGTGCATCCCCACAGGTAGCCCTCTCCGTCTCTCCAGAAAGGTTCACATTACGGACATCTTTATTCATATTTCACGTATGAAGCACTCACTACGTTATTTAACTTAAACTTAATCCTCAGTTTTTTTTCTATGGACTTTCAATTGTGTTCATTGAAGACGTAAATTCATTGATGATTCAAATTGATAATATGATCTATGTTTCGCAGATCCTTGTTTCACGAAACGGACAATAAACGTTGAATAAAATTTATTTACTATTTTAACATGGAATATGTTTTTATTTATGACTGCGGACATTTCAACAATTTGCATATTTTTAATTCTAAACAAATTCCTTAGGTACTTTTCGCCAGGTTAGCGGCGTGGAGCCGTGGATCCCATTGTTCCAGGAACACTTTATGCAATCTTCTTCGTCGCTGATCAGTTGCGGTCGCAACGCTTCTGAGTTTCTAGTCAATACACGGCAGCAATTATTGTTACATTCCTTGGAAGCAAAACCGTAGTACACGATGCTTTATATATCCCACCTGGATCATAACACAATTTTTATAAATACACACAAATATTTGTATATTCTTCTTAGTACTTTCCTTTTTACGATTTTCGTACCATTTTTCATGACCGGTAACAAATTTGAAAAGGCCAATGTTGATGACTAGCTAATTGGTGACGAACAAATAATACAAACGTGAACACCCACTGAATTTTTATTCTTTCACCAAAGCTTTATGTTGTTTTTTTCACCTTCCGGATGGAATGCAAATGTCGTGTGGTGGATACCGGACTACAATTAAGTTGCTCAGACACTTCTTCAAGACTCGGTAGCCTACCTTATTGTCCGGAAACACACAAATAAAAGTTGCGATCATTTTTCGTTTTGAACTTACGCCACTGTAATCCTTCCCGTAGACGATACAACCGTTTAAATTCGTCTACTTAATTTGGTCTCTTACTTAATATGTCTAAAATATGTTTTGTTTTCACTTAACAATTCATACATATTATTTAGTTCGAAGAAATCTAAATAACCTCACTAAATGCGCAATTTTAATAACAATTAACAATACGAAAACAAGCAACGTAATATGTATTACATAAATGATACCGAATTTTAATGGGGATATGAATAATTTAATAAAAGTCTTCCTTAATTCAAAGAGCTTTAAAAATTATAATAGATTTTTCTAAACCTCAAAAATAACTTTTGTTCTTGAATTCAAAGACTAATTCATATAGGAAATTTCAATTCAATCACTTATTGTGAGTTTCAAATTTTTAAAGAAGAAAAATCGAATTTAGGATCTCGTAAAACAAATTAAATAAACGATCAAATGGACCGTAGCTGCATTAGCTTTCACAAATATTTATTTTATCCTTAATTATTTACTATATTATTACGTCCAGTATATATGATCACATCATTAGCTATTGCAACTCACATATCAGGGTGTATCCTTCATAAGTCTCTCTCCCTATGTGTGTGTGTACTATTAAGCTTTCCCAACTTACTATCTCCAGTTCCCGCATTAATATTTATAATCTCTTGACACTTTCAATTTTTAGCTGACATGGTTTATCTACCAAGATCAGGTTCCGAAACACTTCCTCGGCTGTGATAAACTAGGATAATATCAAATTCTCTTTTTTGACACCGTTTACTGAACTTCAAATTCTTTTTATCTTCATTCGTTTACATAAAGTGTCCTGGATATTTTGTATGAGGTCAGTGCCTGAGATTTTCCTGAATAGCGTCTGCCAGGCTGGAGTCTGAACTCCTTTTCTCTGTAGCGAAGGATCTGGTGCGTCTGGGTGGCGCCACTTTACTACCTGAGAAAATCGCCGTCTCGCTGTTTCTAGCCTCTGAAAATTTACTGTACGTCGTCGCTCTGTCACACAGTTAAATCCACTTGCTGCGTAATTGTAGTTTAAATGAAAAAAAAATGAGACAAATACGAGCTTTAAAAAGGTTCATTTCCCAGACATTTTTAATCATCAACATATGTAACATATCATCTTTACTCTCTTTAAAGTGAAATAATTCAATACGCGACTTGTTCAAGCTCTTTAAAACTTTCTTTCCCTTAAATATACATACAGATATATGTTAGTTGTTAGTAGATTATTTTAGATTCTCTAGCGGTTTTCATTGTAAACCTAGCTTCTAGGTGATTTGTCGTTTATGATTTTTCGTAACGCAAATCTGTGACTTCTTCTGATGTAGCTTGTTGGTTTCTTGTTCTTTTTAGCATGCATACTCTACGTCAGAAAAATTGAGTGACTTTTCCTGTAATTCAACAAGCGATATATTTTGGTACGGGATTCATATTCGACTATTATTTGTTATGAAAGAAAATAGCTCCTCCAATAACAAGAGGTCTAACAATCAATGAACTTTTCACACAGTTTGTCAATTAGAATATTCATTTGCCCTTATTCCAAGTATAAGCATCATTAATACCCGGAAAATACTACCATTAACTTAGAAAATACTGTGGTCTACAACATATGAATTGCGAGTCTTGGTCTAATTTATGTGTTGTTAAGAATTAAATCTAAACTAAATATAGTCAAAAATAATATATCTATTATAAATCAATGAACAGATAAAATTCAGAAATAATTTATTAATAATAAAATCATACAGATTAATACAACGTTTCGACCCTACTATAGGACTTCATGAAATGTACAATTAATCTAAAAATAATTTTCATACATTGCTAAATTCTTCTATAAATTTTTGATAAATATTGAAGTTATATAAATAAATTTTTAATAGAATTTTGATACATTTACAATTATTTTCAAGTCAGATAAATATATTAATTAATATCTTAAATAATCATCAATTGTGAATGGTATTTGAATAAATCGATGATTAAATGCGCATTACATCTCTTATCGGTTTAAAGGTAATTTGTAAAGTATCAACAACTGAAATTTCTCAAGTTTTGCTTGTTGAGTTAACTGTCTTGCATTCAGGGATTTTTACTGCCTTTTAAAATTATTCTTTTAAATTATCTATTGTCTGAAATTTTCAAATCCTCTTCACTTTCTTTCTGATAAGTATATTTATAGAAGTAATGTATCAGGTTTTTCACACTTTCCATCCGGCTTTGTGTATATTTTCGATAATTGATTTTAAGTTTATTCTCCCAGTAGATTAATTAAAAGGGCCTGCCGATATTTATACATGTCTGGGAGATTTGCCGTTATAAATTGTTTATATATAAATATATTGCGTTATTTCTAAAAACTTTAAATATGGTACGGGTACATAGTTTTTAATAAATTCATTTAATTTGTTGATTTATAAATTACAGTCTATTTAAGAATAATTTGTATGACTCATATAATTTTAACAAACTTAAAAGACTGTTCTTCATCAGGATCTTTGTTAGTATTGTATAAGGAAAAGTGAAAATCAGTGAGAATATGATTTAGTAACACAAATATATATACTTGAATTGTCCAAACTTAACGTCGAAGGATGGAGTCTTCAAACGATACCTTGCGGAAGAGCTACAGTAGCCAATGTACACACAGAAGTCGGTCTGAATTTCTTCTCACATCCCGACAATCGAACGTTTTTTAGAAAGGTGACTTCATTCCTCTTGTGGTCATAATCCAATTGCCGTTTTGAAACCATAATTTCCTTCCCTAACAGTTCTCCAAACAATCAAAATGTTGGGGTTGGTGAAGAAACTAGGACTCTTTCATGCACAAATGTTAGTGGTTAATTTTTTTTTCGGCGGTGGTGTTTCTCAGTGATACCTAAGTATACACCTGCTCTGCGTTACGGGAATTCCGAATAAATATTTCACGGACTCATGATGACTGATATAAAATAAAATAAAAATTTATTTAATTATCACGTTTGACCAATCGTGTCAGATTTGCGACACCATCCAACGTTTCCGCGGATAATAGCGGCAAAGAATCCGAAAAATCTTGCGTTCATTAATAAAAAAAATTTAATATTCATTCCAGAAATTAATTTGGTTGTAACAATATAGATATAGGACACCTGTATTAACCACTGATGCATTAATATTGATCATATAAATGTTTTATTAATTTTTTCATTCTGCCAAATTACTGTACAGTATATTATTTGTTTTATTTCGATGTACTCTGTACAAAATTTGGATTTCAATGAATCTATTTTATTAATTTATTATATTCGAATATTTCAATTAAATAATAAATTTGAAACCTTATTTTGGCCTATTAATGAATAATTTTTGTAAAAGCATATTATTCAGGAAAAAATAATTTTTATTAAAAAATTTACTAACGACGGCAACTCAAATTTTTGATTATTTTGAATTTTATTAAACAAAAACTGTGTAACAATATTCCGGTCTATTAAGAAATTATAGAAAAATAACCTATTTAACGGAAGATACTATTCATAAATGTGTATTCAACAGTCTATATAAATATATGAACTTAATGAAAAAATATATAAAAAACGTCAGAATTAGATGAAGAATTTCTTATCTTCGAAGGATTTTTCCTTAATGAGATGATTATATATATATATATATATAAAATTAAATATGCACCTTTAATTTAATATAAAACTGTAAATATAGAAGTATAAATATTTATTGTATTTTTAAAGGTATTATATTTTTCGTATTCCTTCTATTTAATTCAAAGTTACTACATACTATAAAATTGCATGATGCTTAAATATTTAATTTTTTTCGATTTAACTTATGTTAGCGAATGACTTGCTTGTACTAAATAGTAGGATAATTTTCAAAGATCGAAGGCTTTCACGGTGTATTTGTTTCCACCCGGGTAATATAGTGATTGTAACGCGACGTCTTGACGGCTGTGCATTTGGTCGTCGAAACGTCGCGTTACAATCGCTGTTTTACCCGGGTGGAATCCCGAGGACTTTTTCTTCGAGAATAATTTTAATTTATATTTGGAAAAGAGATTAATTGCATGTGATTTAGCAATGTTTTGCTGTTGTAAATCTTTAACATTCATATCTTAACGTTCATTTTTCCTATCTAATTGTAACGGAATTAACAAATAATGTAATCATGAGATTGAAAAATATTTATTTATTTGTAGGTATTACACAGACTTTTGTCCAATTATATATTTTTAAAATGAATTTGCTACAATGATTATGATTACATTTTTACATAATAATTTAATGTTAGAAACAAGGAAATAATCTATAAGTACGAATTATCATTACAATAATATACAATAATTTATCATGTACCATGTAAAATATAATATAATAGGAGACACCATAACAACTGTGAAACAGAATATAATAAAGCATAACAATATAATAATACGTAATGTAATTTGGTAATATAATATGTTTTGATTATATATAAGTATTCCTAGTTTGTAGACGTAAGATGAAGGGTGTGAAATAATTATTATCTGGGATTTAAGTAAATCAGATTTTCCACATTTGTTTCTTTATGAGCTGAGAGGGGATAGTTCCGTTCCTGAAGTAGCCATCCAAGTTACCGAACGTGAATCGTGGCATGGAGAGTCAATTTTCATATAAGTGACAGGTGATTCTTTGCCATGTGATCTTACGGATGTAATAAACGACATCACGTTGTCCGCATGTCGCCACGGGTTATTCGCGTGCTCTCAGCATCCGATAATGAATCACAAATCAGTTACGCTTCGCATCCCATCATAGTTCTCAGCATGCATAATTGCATATTTCAGGTTAATACGTGACGCATTCCACAACTGTTTTTGTAATCAGCCTCGTATATCTTTTAACTTAAAGAAAGGAATATGTGTGATTACTCAGATGTTTTACATATCACCTATCGATCTAGTAAACGTTATTTCTTGATTTACTGTACATGGTGAACTAAGTTTAATCTGTAACTTTGAATGTTTAAGAATTAAATATAGTATTTATCATTTAAATGGCAAATAATATAGCACACTACAAAGATTCATGAGTCTGCTTAGTTACATATTTTCAAAATTTATTTCACCTGGCTGTTAAAATCAAGCTGAACCACTCCTGAACAATATAAACAACCTGATACAATCATATCCCAAAGACAAGTAATAATAATAAATAATTATAAACGTCTACGCCTTTAACCCACACTTAAAATTAATTATTAAAAGAACCCCAATCGCAAAGCCCATGCTGCAGAAGGCCTCTGGTCCTATAAATGGAAATAATTCAGGTCTCTATGTATCGGAGACATCACGATGAACCTCACTTGTCCATATGAGAAAGGTTAGTAGTGAATGTACTAGGCATTTTCCACTGACTAGAACATTTTTGGTTCAATAAAAATGTAAGTAATATCAGACACAAGAATCGCTTTACCGAATATATGCTTAATAATCATTCATGTGATTTTCTTCAAGAATATAAAATTTATATTAAAAATACTGATAATTGATCATTTGATAATATTAGAATTAATCAAGTTTGTTTAATTCAGTCAAACTTAAAATAAAAAACTAATCCTTTGGTTTGAAAATCTTAAATTTTGAATTTTAATGTGAATTTGGCAATTTTTCATATTTAAATTCAACTTGTCCAAAAATTATTTGATTCCTGGAGGAATTGTCAAATCATGTGAGTATCGGTTTCCAGCCAGTACTGCCTATTTTACGGAAAATAGTAAAACTTAAAGTCTACCGACAAAAAATCTTATCTGCCTCAAATATAGAACATAGTAAAAATTTCAATATATTCAGAATCGCCAAAATTTTAAATACTCCTAGATTAAATTTTTATTTGAATTTGATGATTAAAAACATTATGGTTAATACTAAAATTAATAATATTCTTGTTTCAAAATTCATTAATGAAATATTGTTTTATTTTTAATTAAGTGTCAGTTGATATTAAAGTAAAGTACACAAATTGTTTATAAAATAGAGTATTTCAAACAATCTGTAAAGGTAATGTAGAACGTAGAACAAAAACTGTCACTTGTTGGATTTATTGTTTCGTACTTTTGCGTATCTGTCCGCATTTAGAATCGTATTTTGAAAAGGACAGCATCATAAAACAGACAAATTTATATTAGTTATATCTCTTTTAAAATTTAATTTTGAAAACTTGTATAATTTATACAACAATATAAAATGATTACCATTACAATCTGTTTGACAAACTGAGACATTCTTGAAAGTTTTATTTTCACGTCTTAAACATCAAATTTACTCTAGCAGTGTGTTAGTTTCACTAAAAATATTCCTTTCTAATATTAGAATCTATTTCATTAAATTTTACTCAAGCTGTCTTTTGGCGACTTCCGAAATCGTCACGAGGTGATGATTCGGAATAAGTATACTAATTATGTAAGATATTTATTTTACTTTGCAATAATTAAAACATGCCTAAACGTCCATTAGTTTTCTTAGCATTTCATAGATTAGCAACAGTGTTATTGATTTTACGAAGTGAAGAAACAAGAAATGGGTTTGAGATCGCAAACCCCAGTTCATTTTTTTTGGGTGTAGACAGGCTATTTATAGGGTAATCCGCATAGTGGCAACTCCCCTTTTATAGCATAGGAAAGGGATTTGAAAGGGGGGATGTGGAAGGGTAGAGGAAGGTAGCCAAGAGTTAACTAGGGCCCCCGGGCTATATTTTAAGGATCCTACCCGGCATTCGCCTAAAGCAATGCATGACAAGCCCTAGAAAAACCTGCATCAGGTAGGTCGGGCATTGGGTACTTGTCCCACGCCCTTCCGATAGCGGGAGAGGAGTTTGCTGTGGGGACGCAGCATTCCCTTCTCCGTGCCTCGGCCTGTTTAGGAGGCAGTTGACCGACTATTACAATGGGAATAGCGGACAACTCTTACCGTATGACCAAGGTCTGTGACCCCGGAACATACACCTCTCAGAACAGGCCGAGGTGCCTCGGCTTGTGAGAACCATAGTTCAAAAATGGAGAGGAAAAGGCATCCCCAAAGGTAGCCCCTTCGAATCTCTGAGTTGTGAAGTTTTTTGACGCTACCAGTTCGCGTAGTTCAAGTAAGAGGAAATTTTATTTCGCATCCTGATTATATTTTTATGCGTCCAGACATCTTTGTATCATCAGATATTTACGTGTATGATTATAATAGTGGTCGGCCAGAAGAAAGAAATTTACCATTTCGTTTTTATTTCAGAACTTGGTAAGCTGTTCACTAATATAACTTAGTATATTGTTTTTTCAGCTCATTTATGCAATCAACTCCGTAAAATAAACTTTTGTATCAGCTAAGGGTTATTTATTTCTAACAAAATTTTATACAGAATGCCATTTTATTTAGGATCAGTAAGTAATCGCTTGTATCTAAATGTACATGTAAAAGCAATTAGAAGAATTCGTGGAATTTTCCTTCGCCTTTTGGTAGATGTTTAGTCTTAACGACTTATTTAAATTTCTCCAATATTATTGCGTAATATTATCTACAGATTGTTTTTCAGTGTTCCAGACTATGGGAACCACGCCATGAGCAAACCCAAACCAATCCATGAATTTTCCAGCTTTTGGAACAGTTTCGGTTCAGTTCCAGCAGCTTTGACCAACTAATTGTAGGCCTACTGTTGATTCTACTGAAGAATAAAATAAATAATTCTCGTTTCATGAATAGTAATGAGGCGGCACAAAACTCAGTTGAATTCTGTTAAAAAATCCAAACACCGTTAAGAAAAGTTCGTTCGGGTACGTTTTCGTTTAGCGGTTAATATTACACAATTTTCATGTGGACACAATATACTTCTCTCAAGCCCACTTATTTTTAAACCAACGGTCTTTCAATCCTGCATTGTGGATTTCCAATTATTTATGATCGAACGAAGAGGATTCTGTAACAGTACAAATTGTACGTTCAGCTGCTTTTGAATTCAGCATCCCACTTCTATACTGCTGAAACCGATGATAAAGGTTGTTTAGTGTTGAATGTAACCTATTTTAAAGCAATTATGGTTAAACATTCTATAACGAAGGGTTTTATAATAATGATGAAAAATTCTGACATTCACAATAATGTAAATAAAAATTAATATAATATAAGTAAATATTCATTTCTAAAGTGTATATTAAACCTGAAGAGGTCCTAACACAGGACGAAACGTCGTTTATTTAATGTTTTGATAATAAAATTAATTTTCTGACATAAGAAGGATTTGTTCGAATTTGTACTTATCCATTTTTCACTCGACAAGCACACACATTTAGTCATCATCATTACAGCAATCAAACTTGGTCAAACGTTATATTGTGAGATCTAACTGATAATATTATTTTTGCAATCTGTGTACCTTATGGAGTACTTTCATAGTGTAGTTAAGTGTCCCTTACTTGATTGACACTTTGAGGAACCACTTGTAAATACAAAAAAAAACATTATGGAGCGGTTTCAAACGAAGACTCTTCGTGCTGGTATGTACCTAATAGAATACTGTTAAATGAAACAGCGAAAAGGGAAATTCGAAACCACGCCAAAAGGTACAAAGACGGACTAAGTGCCCACCCAAACCAACTTGTACATAATCTAATGTCAGAAGAAGAAGAAGAACCTTGAAGACTGAAGAAACTCAAGCCATCAGACCTACCAACACGTTTTAACTAAAAATTGTATAGATATATTCTTGTATATTAATGTAATCCTAACGAATCTTGTCCCTGATATGCATGTACATTATATGTATAAATGTAGAGGGCTTAATGGAACATTCCTCCACAAAACTATCGTATTATTATTAAAATCTGTAAACATGCATATTAATTATTGCCTCTTGGGCAGATTGTAAACAAATGGAGTTATAATAAAAAAAAATTAAGTGTAAACATTGTAGGTACGAGAGAAAAATCCTGAAAAGATCATGTCCCGGCCGAATTTACACAAACGATTCAATAGTACTTGAAGCGAGACCAATGCACAATTATAATTTTTGGTTTCCAAAATTTGGTCGCCCTGAACATATAAGTGGCACTTTACTTTGCAGAGGAAGATAATAATTTTTAATAAATTCTGTACTAAGGAATCCCGTTCCATTATCGTTACTTCACTATTTTTATTTACAGGACGAGAGACACATTATAGAATCGAAGCTTTACGACTTACTACAGACGCCCACTCAATTATGAATCAGGACTGGGAGGATGCGTGCAATGTCCCACAGCGGCCCACACGTGATGTGAGCCCCACGCCACCCTAGGCCAGGCCAGCGACCACGAGACACGTGAGGACGTGTCGACGTCCGCCGAGACATCAGCTCCCCGGCGTGCACGACAACCGCCCCACACGTGTCTCTTTAAGTGGAGTGCCACGCTTCTCTCTGACTGAATATGAATGCTCTTCTGGAATACCATTATACTCGCAATCCTCACGCGACAACTCCGACGCAAAGAAGAAAGATCAGTGACGATATTACAAGAGTCCGCAACGTGATCAGCGGACCAAAATCAGTAATCCAGATATCAATGAAATGAGGGACGAGGTAAAAACTTATGCTCAATCCTCTCGCATAAATTTTTTTGGAAAGTTTTAAAAATTTAGGTACATTTTGAAAATATAGCCTAAATTGAATTTTTGAAACTGCTATTGCTTCAAGAAAAGAATAAATGGTTCATTCAGATTTTTCCATCCTAATCTGTTAATTCACTTTCACAGATTTATAGCAGAACATTATTGAAAGCATTTATTTTATTCTTTAATTAATTCAATGTGGGCTATCTATCCACAACATCCATTCCTAAAAAGAGACCGTGATTGCAGGGTAACATTTAATTAACTGATAAAGAAAGCCCACATGTGCCCTGCAGTCGGCGTTTGCAGCGATAGCATGCAATAATAAAGTTTGTAATACGGAACACAAATCTGTTTCTAACGAATGGCGAATTTCATGAATATGCGACTAGAAATAGATCAGATCCGGCTAGAATTACCTTTTTATCTACCAGAAATGTATTCACTGTGCAGAGATAATTTGATATAATAGTCTTTAGATGTAAATAACAATAACTGAAAGAGTTTTGAGAATCGGTATAAGAATATTTTATTAAAATACGCGTTTTACTAACTATAAGATTTTCTCGATCATTTTTCCAATAGTTGAAATTAAAATTATTATTTCTGCAAAAGTGACCATTATTCCTCTAAAGGCTTATAATTTTTTAAAAACAAACCAATTTTACTGATTTTCTGATGTAATTTTCATTAAAAACTATGTATCTAAAAAGTATAAAAATTCGTTAGACTCAATAGCTTCAATCTTCTTTCCTTTTTATAGTTAAAACTTAAGTTCTTGTCTTTAATTTGTTTAAAATAATCTCTAAAACGAAAAAGCCTTTCTATACAAATTTAATGTTCATAAGTTTTATTGTAGTAAAAAATTGTTTTTAACGTAAAAATGTTGTGGCGTTAATCAAAGACACTGTATAATATTTATATTTTATTTAAATATTGAAGAAACTTGCTTTCAATGTGTATATTACACTATAGAGGAAATAAATATAGCGAAGGTATTATTTATTCATATGTTTATATTTTAAGGAAAAATCTGAGTTTAAAATGAACGCCTTGTAAATTGGAATTAATCATTGACTAGAGTCATATTCGTTCTGTGTAGAATAATCACGGTATCTATGGAAGGACAGTAACATAATTTGACATAAATGTTTCATGTTAAGTTAAAGATTTAAGCAGATTAGAACATACGTAAAATGATGGAATGTTAAGTAAATACATCAAAATTTAAGTGCATAAACTGTATAGTATATTTTTGTAGGATAATTTTATTATGAAGCCCAATATTGGAATACACGGTTAAAAAAAGTAGTTTCAGCGTAATATCGCTCTTGTTTTTAAGCTAGAAAACAACAGTCGCATATGAAAATTAATCCCGTTAGGTATCTGCATTCCACCTAAGACGTTGCTCCCAATCTTCCTAGGAGGTCCCAGCCGCTACTAGTTAATCGTTTAGATTCTCTATTTTCAATAGAGATTCAGATTACAAACCTTTCCGGAATAAATTAATTGTGGTATTTCACGTACGTCATAAGCAACATGAGATAAACAGTACATCAGTTATTCTATGAATACCTTATCTTTCTTTGACAATTCTCTATACCTCAATTGACGATAGAAGATTCTCATTTTTTCAAAATTTTATTCTGATCGTAACAATTACCTCCAATGGAATATTCCAGTTTGACTTCTTCAGTCGACGCTTTGCTTGAACTATGAAATTACGAAATGTCATTATTCGTAATTTTATTTGGAATGCTAAGTTTAGTTAGAAGAAATAATATACGATATTATTTAAATAGAACCATTTCTCTTAAAATAATAATTATAAACACCTTGAAAAAATTGAATTTTAATAGTTCGCACTCGTTTTGATTATCAACTGATTTTACCAAATTTACTTAAACATTCGGTCTACGGAAAAAAATCTATAAAATGTTTCTACTCACGAATATACTTTCCTCGATAATTCTATATACGTTCACAGTCGCAAAGACACAAAACAATTTTGTATTCACAATTACTACTATAATTATATTCAAATTTTGTCCTGTGGGATCAGACTGCTGTCTCTGGAATTCAACCATCCAAGTGCATTCTTCATCTTCCGATGGCAAAATAATAAAGAAAAGTGTTTGGAAAAACAAGAATAGAGACTCTAAAAACCAATATTAGTACTCTAAAAGAGACTCGAGATTTTCAAACTGTAGAACTCGGAAGGTAAAATCTTCTGTGGAAGGTAAGAAAGTTGTCAGAATAAATGTAATGACATAAATTTGAAAAATATAAAAATATATATAGTTATTTACAGTGTTAAAATTGCAATGTCAGTAATAATATATATTGTAATACTAATGAGAGGCTGTAATTATTTTAAATAATTGGATTGTTAACGGTACAAATTCTTAAAAGACAACAATGTCGGCGTGCTTTGTTGCGAGCCGCTAGCACTGTCTGAGGCCAGTCTGTCTGAAATCGTAGGAGGGAGCGGAACATTGAGAGAGAACGAACAGCGTGGCCCAAGTTTAAAATTCGACCGAGAGAGTTATAAGTTTTAAAATCCAAGTATAAAGTTTGTACATTGTAAAAAAAAACCGCAAAGAAGAATCAAATATTTAGCGCCACATTCAGATTGATACGCAAGTAACAATATGTTTGGCTGATGACCCGAAGGTGCAGCAGATCGAGTTCCCGAAGGAAAATCCAATAACTACGACCGTGAGTATGACTATTAAGTGTAGAATCTGTTATTCATGGCCTTTTAGTGTAAAAAATAGTGTGATAGAGATCCGAAACCAAGTCTGGTACCAGCAGGACATTTTGTAAGTAGAAACCAAATTAATTAAGTTTGTAAACGATAGTTAAAGGTATTAGTCAGATTCTGTTCGTCTCATTTTTGGTTTTGGATTGTTAATTACTTAACTTATAAATTCTTTGATTGTTCTTTACCTATCAAGCCCAAGTAAACAACCCTGAGAGAATTGTTATCAAATTGCTAAATTTTGAGATTTAAATGTATTTAACCACCGAGAAAATGTCGTAAATTTATATTCAATAAAGTAAATTGTTTTATAATGGTTTTGTATTATTTAGAAGGCCCAACAAATTATAAATAAAATATTTGTTTGTTAAATTAAATTTCGGCGTGCCAATGCAACATGGCACATGGCATATATATATATATATATATTGTAATAATCAAAGAGATGGCGTTAATTTATTTGCCCCACGTTGAGCGCCAATTATGTAGCAATAAAAAATAAGGCTTTATTTAAATGAAGTAATAATCAAAATTTAAAACAAAATAAAATTTATTATTCAAACTCAAAAACAATTACAATCAAAATCTTTATATTTCAGGGCCTTTACTGGGTTTGATAATGAACAAACAAAAATGATTTAAAATCTTATTAACAAAACAGTTTACAATTTACCTAAACAATATGAAATAAATTAAAAGGTAAAGAAATTAACTTTGATTGACAATTAAAAGGGAACTAAATCTGACTTTATCCTTTAATTAGCGTTTACAATATTATTTAAAATTATGTTACTTACGGACCGTCGGTCTGGTACCGGAACAATCAATTTTTATCTCGTTCGGAAACTTTTACACTTTAATTTTTTACTCATCAGGCCTTGGTTTTCACTGACTCTAATTAATACTTTTTAGTTTGCCAAATGTTGGTTCTCTGTTCGTTAAGGATATGTTATTCACTCGTTCTTACGATAATTAGACGCTGGATGCAATTACTTGGTCTTCCAAAGTTGAAACACTGGTCTAATTTGAGAATAGAAATTAGACTTCTGCACTCAAAATGTTTATCGATGAATATTTGGATATTTATTATGACAAAATTGTTCTAACCGGTCTCGCTGTTCTACTACCGGTATCTGGACTCTTTCTAAATACTTCACCCGTCCACAGCAATCTTTCGGCACCAATTCTATCCTAGCTGTCTGCATACGTAAAACTGCCTTTGACTTTCCTGGCTGGCTGCATACGTAAAACTGACTTTGACTTTCCTGGCTGGCTGTATACGTAAAACTCACCCAGACTTTCGTGCGCGCAAACGCCATTTTGACATTTCGACAAAGCAGCCGAGCTCGCTTTTCCATTGTTGCTTTGTTCGATCAGACCGCTATAATGGATTTATCAAACAATTTAAATTTTATGCCCAAACAATTAATGGCCTAATTAATTGACATTACAATATATATATATATATGACAATATCAATTATCTAGATTATATGGAAACTAGCATGTCCTAGAAGAAATCATGTATTTGAAATCGAATAATGCAATATAATTTAAAATTCAGAAGTATTCCTCATATACTAGATATTTACAAAATCGAAGACTTTTATAAATTATATTTTAATCATTTTTCAATAATGTGGTACCAAATTTTCGGCCATATCCATTACGTGGTTTCATTTTTACTATCGAACAAAGCAAATGGTTTAATATTATTTTCAAACAATTATGTGAATGAATTTAAACGTGGTCGGAAATCCACAAAACAACTGATGAACATCGTTCCGGACGTCCTTTGAGGTGACTATCCAGTAATTATCTATATAATACACAATACGGTGTTTATTAAACAACGAGTCAAATTGTGCGAAGTTTAGACGTCACGATAGTATCACATGGCTAAGTGGTTCTAATATATTCACACAAAAAAGGGTTTCGATAAGTATCTGCAAGATATGTGACGCTGGTTGCAATCCTGATAAGATACACACCTGCCGATCCAATACACAGGCAAGAAAGATTCGAAACATTGTTGGTGTAAACGAACGGTAAAATCTACCATCGAGAAGTTGTTTTTTGGGGAAGTTCGTGGAACTATCCACATCGCCTATATAGGAAGAACAAACAATAAGTGGTTATTCGTCTTTATTTATCGCATTTGCACTATTCGGAAACCCCCATTTTTTCTCTTTCCTTTAAAACAGGCTTTACAAAAAAAATGACGTCGAACGAGGTAATAATTGTTGAAACAAACATATATTTAAGTATCTTCCGATAACATCCATTCTGGATGGCTTAAAAAGTAATAGAAACGATGGGCTATGTGCAGAGATTATCTTGAGAAAAGAAACGAATATCCCGTGTTTGTTCATATTTTTTGTAAATCATAATTTATCTACTCTCGTATATTCCACGTATTGCCATTCGAATCGGAAAACCTTAATGACTGATTTCACAAGTATGCTCCAATCCCGGAAAGGAGTATGTATATAGGTAATTTAGGAAAAATTATTTTAGTATAAGTACTTTTAGTATAAGAAAATTATAGATGCTACAAAGGTAGTAGAAGAAAAATAATGTTGGTAATATATGGTTCCATTTGCAGATCTCATATTTGTCAACCAGCTTTGTTCTTCAGTTCGTGAGCTACGCCCAGCAAAGCGACCTGATAGTTTGGCAGACGGAAGAACTGGATCAAAGCAGCCCAGTCTGGAAAGGAATGAAGAATATGAGTTGGCAGCTTGTAAATGTCATTTCTTAAATCTACATCGACGTCATTAGGACGCATATAAAAATATAATAAATACTTTTTATTTCAAAATCTGTATATTTACGATATCATGTATGATCTGGGTCATGGATAAAACTTTAAAGTACAAAATATTTTATTTCCTTTCCGATAAAAATATTCAGAGTAAATTAAATTTTAACTTGTTATAAATAATCATATATCGATCATGTACAATATTTTCATTTCTGTATGAAGGACGGGAATCAAAATTTTAATACACAAAAAATAAAAACTGCATTATTAAATTGTAACTGTATGAAATTTTTTATGCCTATTGATGAAGTTAATTTAAGTAACTGGTCGATGTACCATTGGTTCATTCTCCCGAATCGATCTGTATACAATCTTAAATATGAATTGTTGAATTATCCCAAACCAATGATGAAAGTAAAATGACAGGTAGAGATAATTTATTTATAATGATTAATAAGAATAATTGCTACATTTAAACTTGTGGAACTCAGATTCATAGCTGTCCTTAATCTGTGTGAATGTTTGGCTTGAATTATAGAAAAGGAATTGTTGCTAAGAGCTGGTGGAAAGAAGAAACATTAACAGCAGAATTAAGTGAAGGAAGGGAGAAACATTCAGCACATATACACAATAATAATACATGGAAAACATTGCTACATATATATTACGCCAACCATTTCAATGGCGAAATCTCTCTTAATTAAACTTTCATATCCATAGTCTATATTCAAACTTATTTTTCTTCCATTCTTCTCTACCTTTTGACTGAAATCACCTTTATTCTCACCCTAAGAATTGACCGTCTTCTTTGACCTATATATCACTAATTAGATGAAATATCCAAAAACAGACAAAATTAAGTGATGATATAAATAACAAAAATGTTTCTGTGATCTTTGTTCCTTTCGTCAGGTGATTGTAAAAAACACGAGAGCCAGGAGCGACACAACCGCAAAATTACAGTTGACAAACTCTGCGGTTGTGTCGCTCCTGGCTCACGTGCTTTTCACAATCACCTGACGAAAGGAACAAGGATGCCACAAACGTTTGGGTGGTATTTATATTATCACTTAATTTGGTCTGTAATTGGCTATTTCATCTAATTATTATATTTTATAGACATAATATATTCTCATTCCTATATAGTACTGTTATGATTTCTGATGTTTGTCTAAATACTAGAATTGACAGTTTCAAATTCAAATCCTTACATTTTACGCTTTATCTTATATTAGTTAAATGGATCGATTCATGTCAATTCAACAAGTCTCTAACGATGACCATACTATATTTCAACCAAGTTCACAGTATTGATTATATGTATAAAATGATACCAAAAATTTATTATTTTAATTTTTCATAGTTACTCAGATTTTGAGTAAGATGACGACGTTAAGATGTAGAAAAATTTCAAGTATGGTACTTACAAAATCATTGTGCTTATGTAGTCAATATTGTATTCATTTAGCTTCTGGAATAGTTTGAGATACGATACACTACTTTCCGAAATACTTTATGGAGTCCTGTACAAATAACCGAGTGACTATATATTTGAAAAAAAAATGTTTGTGGAGCCAAATTTATAAAAATTAATTAATTAACGCCTATCTTAAAGAGGCATTTATTTTCGTTTATTTGAAAGAGAATAGTCAAGTAATATGAATTTATGGATGTCACTGTATCGTATACATAATCAAATGATTTTTATATATCACAGGAAATGCCTCTTTGATATTGTTTCATTTTTAGTGCTTTAATTTAATATTTTTAGTGCTTCTAAGATTTTACGAGTAAGGCTGTCAGATAACTTCTTGATTCAGTACCGAAAACAACGTGAGAATTGGAAGAATATTTATTCTGCTCTAGTTAACACTAACACTAATGATTAGCGTCGTGACTGTTGCATGTTTTAGCCAACTCATTAATAAGTAACTGATTGAAAATTATGTATCTAATATTCTTGAATGAAAATCCTATTTTTTTTATCAAATTCTGTGTTGTATTCATTCATGATAATTTAAAGAAATCTTTTAGTATGAATAGTGATGTCATGACATGAAATGATTATTTTCCGTTTAAGTCGTCTGAAGACAAATTCGAATTGCATTCATTAATTTAACTTAGATGAATAAAAATAAACTTTATTGCAAGACTCTTTATTTTTAAAAGATAATGGTGATGCTTTGTGAATGCATAAAATTTTGTGATTATTTATTATACAATGTACATTGCTAGTAGCACTTACTGTAGGTCTGGTACAAAATCCCGACAGACACTGGCCCGACGAAATTATCCCGATTGGCGTTTACCGGACAGGACATTATCATTATTGACGTTTACCCGAAAATAAATGGTTCACGTGATAGCTTAAGTTCACAGCGTTAGTCTCCATGATTTTAGTGTTTAATTTCAACCCTTAACGGCATCTAAGAGGTAACAAAAATAATACGACAGAGATTGGTGTCGAATCTGGAGTTATGGTAGTCTCTGAGTATAATTATGACATTCCGGCAAGGTTAAGTTAAAGTTTAGCACCGAGAGGTAGGGTTGGAAGGAGGTGACAAAGGGTTCCGCATACACTTTTAAACGCGAGGAGCAATTTCAATAAAACTTTGTACACGTGTAACTTATGATCCGGGTTACTCAGAGAACTAAATATCCACAACATATCTTTACTTTTACTCAACGTTTGTATACTCGAATGATTACATATCATTTTGTCATCTGAAAACCAATGAAAGTATAATATAATATAATCTGAAACTTCTGTTTCTAGAACTAAATTTCTATCCAGATATTGACTTATGTTTTGCATATTTCTGTACGTTTTTAGCTGTCTGTAAGAACTAGGAGAGAGTTTTTCTGTCATTATGACTAGTGTACGATTTTCATGTGCCGAGTTGCTTTGCATTATGAGGTACTAATTTACATAATTTTTCATAAATTAAATGTCACAAACACTGTCCATTAGAATTATTTCTGATGTATTTGATTATAATTTTGCATTGAAGGGTCGTCCTGAAAGATTTTTCTCTAAACATGCGTTTATGTATGCTGCTATGCTAATCATAATTTCAGAGTGTGTAGTCATATTTCTTTATAGGTAGATAAGAGATCAATGGAGTGGTGGAGAGGAGTACTTCCACGATGAAGGGTTGGGTACACTTGGTGAGGTATTTTTCTGCTGTTAAAACGAATTTACAAAGAATCTCAATTGAAGTCTTCGTCAGTAACTGAATATGACGAGAAACAATTAGAGATAATGAGGGGATTAATACGGCTGAAAATCGCAAACTATGCCAAGCGGTCGTTATGTGTAATAATCTGGCGCCCTCACCTGAGTGTGGAGTAAAACTTGACCCAGTGAGTAAGCTGCGTAAGCCATGACGTCATGTTACGCAACGCGTCAATGACCGGCGGGTCAGCAGACCTTTCCCAAGGGGGCCAAGTCTGGGTGCCGCCTCCCTGTCTGTAATCGCTACCAATGCTTTGGAGACTAATCAACAGGTAAAACAATCATTCCATGAATCACTTGGTTCCATATCTTGTCGTTTCACAGTTTTAGGTTAATTAACTGTACTCCACGTAGGTTTCGGCTGCAGAGAGTTTTCATTCATACAATCATCTCATCATTTCAATCTTTAAACGGTAAATCCACACTTTCAGCAAAACTGCTCTTTCAAAGTATAATGACATTCAAGTGTCTGTCAAAACAATATTTGGAACACTATAATTTAAAATTAATTATGCACTATTCCGGAATAGAACTTCAGCGAACGATTAAAAATTTAGTAGGTACTTGTAAAATTTTTTAAATATCTTCTCATAATGGCGCTTATTATTTGGTTGATAAGTTCATATATCGGTCAGAACCTAATGCTTTTTAGTTCCCTTGAAAATACTGCATAATATACTTGAAATGTTTATTACCGTTGCTGTTTGTGTGTCCATCCGGCACTGCACAATTCTACTTTTATTTCATGTTAATCGATGTTACCGGACGAGAAATCCAGTCTACCTGCAACATCATTCTTCTAGATTACTCAAAAATGTAATGGCATCAGTGAATATTAGTGATAATTGTTAAGTGTTGTTTACATTACAAACAATTTCATCCATTTACTTGTGTATTTTTAATTATTTTTAATGTATTTTTGGTAACATCTTAAATGTGTAGTTTAAATAGCTCTCATGTTTTTTTTCCATTAATGTATTTTATGTTTACGCATATAACTGTAATTTTGGCTCGTCCAATTTCCTGAATTGAGGACTGCTGTAATCAATAATAAATATACATGTAAACTTTGTAGGATTTCACAAAGATCTGAATTTATAAATAGATATTTCGTTTATTTTGGGAAATATTTTTATATGAATGGTATAACGTAAACTATTTCTTCGTACTTTAATATTGTAAACTTGTACATAACTAAATTGATACATAATATAGACTATAATTGTTACTTAATCTTGCCCTGATTTTTATCTAACGTACCATATCACGGACTTATAATTTCAGAAGATTATCGAATCTTTCATATTCAACCTCAACTTATAAAATATGATTTCAATTATTTCAGGTTCACAAATCACAGAAAAATCAAAGCGATCCCACCCCACCTTTTCCTTAAAAATATATTAAGCCCTTACTAAAAACATTACGTCAGTTTTTCGTAAGATTAGAAATTTTCAAAGAAGACCATCATCAATAATTAGACACAACAGAAACACAGTTCTTTATGTATAAAGTGAGGCTTATATTTATCTGACTTCACTGAATTGTAAATGATTAAACCACCCATAAAATTACGGCATAAAAATCTGGAACCTCTTCAGGTGCATATAAAAGAAATTTTAAAAATCTAAATATATTTTATTTCATCAAATATAAATATTTAAAATTTCTAAACGTGTCCGATTTACACACATTGCAGTCAAAAATATATGTCTTCAAGTCAGTTATTTGTGTATGAATGAATATCAATAAATTTCTATTATAAAAATGAAGGGAATATGAATTGACATGTCTTATCATTGGCCTGATGTCCAATTGTTGAAAACGACGGCAATTCTACACACTTGTTTTTACTTTTTTTATAATCCCAAACCAACCGGAAGGTTAATAAATCATTTTTATATCTACTAATATGTATTTTAAATTAACCCTCAAAAAACGGACATGGATAATTCACTTCAAACAAACAAAATAATAACTGCATCTACGAGCTCGACAAGCCAAGCTGATAAGAAAGACGTCAGTAAGCCTGAACAGAAGACAAGCACTAATTCACCCAAGAAAACCAAACAAAACATACAGGATCATAAATATAAGGCGCTTAGTCAATCATTAAGTCCGCGAAAAATATTACATGAAGAAGAAAACAGTGTTTTGTAACAGTTAAAGACTCTTATACTAAATGCTATGGACTCAAAGACTGCAAGGACCATTATTAGAGATTACCAAATATCCTCTACAACACTCAAAAATATAATAGAATCTTTTTACCCATACTTGGATGATAAAACGGCAAAAAGTATAATAAAAAGGCTCATCAATTTAGTCAAGAAACAAGACAGTGCTACATATTCAGAAGCAGACGCGTCCTCCTAATAGAAACAGACTATGACTACAGTACAGAGGAATCTGCAACAGTCGCAGCTTCAAACAAGTTAATATAATGAATTATCCAATTATTATGATAAATTATCCAATTATTATAATAAATGATTATCAAATGCGAATTCTTAAAATGTAAATGTAAGAAACTCACATTTGAAATGTATAATTATTCTTTCCAACGGTTCAATTGTATGTCTATTATTGTAATCAATGTGAATCGCAGCATACTTTTGTAAATAAGCACTATTAGTAATTTATTTATGGGTCACCAATGACCAAGTTGTTAACGCGTACATTATAAACCTTTAATTAAAAAAAATGTATTTTGGCGTGTAAGATTTATTTAAATAGCATGATAACTGTGCAGGGTTGGGTTATCCGAGGATGGTACACCCCGTCCTAAAATTAAATTCTCCTAGAAATATTACAAATGAAACTGTGCAGTTAAGGATGACTCGGGAAAGTGAGGAGAATAAAATTAATATATTCTCGTATTTCTGTCCATTGGCTCCTATCAGTCAATAACTATACTCATAAAATTGGGCAAAACTGCATTAAGTTTTAATTGATATTATATGCATTCATCCTAAAGCTCAGCAATAAAGCTTTGTGATAATTTCTAATTATGAAGAAAGTTGTAAAATATTTATCGGAACCTGTAATTGTTCCCGGGTCTATCAGTTAGTACGCAGCCGCTCTAACAACTGAGCTCCAGCGTCGATTCGATTTACGATTCAGTATGAGCATCATAAATCTCCCTACCAACTTATAAATTACTGTTTCCATAACGGCGATTTTCTTCTCTTTACAGAGAAAAGACTGATCGGGATTTATCGGATTTGGTGAATAACGTTGAAGCTGCTTCAAATTGTCATCAAGCCTTAAGAAAAGTTAAAGCATTGAATGTAGTCTTCCAAATTTACTTTCAGTGTAAGGGGGAAGAATCGGTAGGTAAAACAAGATTTTGCATTTAAAGATAGGGTAATCTTATAGGCAGAGCAAAGTAGTAACAAAAATTCCAAAATAAATATAATTGTATAAATAACAGTGAACTATAAAAAACGTGGTCTACAGTAGACCATATCAGCTACATACATTTTAGACAAATCTGTGTCAAAAACGAATCCTAACAACAAAAACCATGCAGAATATTTTCAATCCCGTGTGAAATTACAGGTCCAGGCTAGTTTATATTATTAGTTTCCCTACAGAACAAAGGGCAAAAGACCTCATTATCATTTAATCGTTTCTTCATTTTCCACTTTTAAAGTCTAACATTATCTTATTCGTCGATATTCAGAGAACTTTTTGGTACTTTACGATTTTTTCATAATTATTTCTTCTTTGAATTGATTGATATAACAGGTAACTCTCCCGTAGGTCATATTTTAATGTAGTTAGTTTTCTTCCGAAGAAACCTTTTCAATACGTATTTTCCCATCTTTCCTTACACGTACCTATAAATCTGAAAGTCAGTTCACAGTATTTTTTTATTATTCATAGAATCCCTAATTCATTAAGAAATATTTTCGAAAATTTAACTTTACTTATATATATCTGACTTCTATAAATAAATGTAAAAACATCGTCGTATTATGAATAAATAATTAAAAAATTATAATAGAAAGAACAATAAGACTGACGCGACGTTTCATCCCTAATGTTTTCGAACCTTTTAAGGTGTTGAAGTATTCATTTAAATTATATAATTTCAATTTAGTATTTTAAAAATGACAGGAAAACAAAATTTTACAAACTTAATAAATTATAATACAATTGTGCAATCAATTATAGAACATTACTTTCAAATAATTTCATGAAATGTAGAAGGCCATAAATTTATAACGTGCAATTTGCACGCACATTGCGTCAGAAGTGACTTATATTTACACAGCTGTTGATAGTACTTATGAACAGCAATAGAACTTATTTAAACATATAGATAGATATAATTACATTAATTATAAATATAGAGTATTGTTTAAAAATCATAATTTAGGTTGCCTGTTGTTAAAATTTTATTTTAAGAATACAAATATTATTCCATATTAATGTGCGAAATATTTCATATGGGATATAATTGCTCGGCCATTATTGTACAAAATGATATTAATAATTTGAATAGAATTCATGATACGTTGCGATTGTAGCCCATTTATTGTAGTAAAAAAAACGTTTCCACTGTTAAAATCAACACTACTCTCAACAAATGTGTAAATATAGGCCTAACAAGCATTTCCGCCGCAACGTGAGTTTAGAAATTTATGTTCCTTTACTATGTAATTAATATTATATTAAGTTTTACATATATGTATCATAAATATCATAATAAATTTTAGTTTCTTGAAATTTTAGATAACGAATTTGACGTTATATCATTTAAATAAATTTATAATACCGGAAGGAATCCGTAAAAAAAGGGACTAAACTATGTGTCTGTTGAAATATTTTGTCTATTACAATATTTTAAATTTCATAATAAAATTCTGGGGCTCTTGTTTTTACAATAATCAATTTATTACATTTATTTATCTAAACATTAGCTGCAAATGTCCCATTTCTAGTTATTGCAGTTGATTTACTCATTATAAAAGCTATCCGCAAGAATGTTGCGGTGGATAAACTCCCAGTTCTAAAAAGGGAGTGTCCTATCCTCAAATGACCCTCAACTCAAGTCATCGACATTTAATCTTGTTTGTTACAGTAATTCTTGCTGTCTATTTAAGGGAGTGGCGTGACAGCATTGCATAATTGTCGGCTAATTAAAAGCAGTAAGATGAATGGAGGGCATTCGTCAAATCCGATCAGCGTGCATGAAAGTCACGTTTCCTCTTTTCGAGAATGACTATTTTTCTGATGTCTCAGACGAGGTGGAAGGTCAATGTTGAAATATAGAATATATATCAGTGTTTAAACTGCACTTGTTAGCGCGTTAGAAACATGAGTCAAGGAAACTAAGCAACTAAGGTTTGTGACAGATTATAAATTCGGCTGCAAATGGTAAATTATTATAATTATTTCTGACAAAGGTCAAATTTAAACTTAAATATGTGAACAATCAAATGTCAACTATTCCAAAATCATGATTTTTAATAACACAGGCTCGTTATTTATTCTCTAAACCATAAAAATCTAATCATATTTATGCATTAATATTTTTATTGCGCTTTGTCATTGATTTAAAAATAACTTGTAATGGAATACTGGTCCTGTTTAGATTTTTCAACGATATGGTTTTATGTGCAGGTATCGTTAATACACATGGTTATAGACAAACCACCCATAACAGACATCGAGAATCTGTACGACGGTCTTGACCGCGAAAATACGCGATAAATTTACTACAGTGACGCTTCGCCATTCAATCTAATTTTTTTTACACTTCAAATAAATCTTAATCGCATCCAAATAATATTTCTCTGTTTATCATGTGCAATGGCAGCTGTTAATAACATACGCTAAATATAACGTATATATTGTGCACGTGATTGCACGGCTAATGTTTTTATTGTAATATTCCATCTAAATAGAAAAATATACGTTTGTATGTACGTTGTAATTGGATGATTTTAGTATGAAGTATGTCTTCACGGTGACTTTGGATCGATTTCGATTAAACTTCTTGACGTCATTTTACAGAACCGCGAGAATATTCATAGCGAAATAAATTAACTATCCGCATTTGACGCACACTGACGTACTTTTAAAAAATGTGATTTTTACGCTTATCACAAAAAAGAAACGGTCTTACACCGAATACGATGAAACTTTACGTCATTTGTTGTATGCAGACTTAACACGGTTCTTAGCGATATCAAACTGCCATCCGCCACTTCAAACAAAATGACGGGAGTTCCAAAACCTTGTTTTATTGGTTCCCCCTCCCCATAAAACCAGTTGAATCAATATAGTTTAAGCCTTATTGAGGTGTTAAACAGAACAATTATACACCATCTTGAGACTAAACAGCGAACGATCCAAAATCTTATTTAAAAGGAATTGTGTCTGTTTTTCGGAAAATCTGCGAAACAATTATACGTAAAAGCGGTACATAACTTCAAAACTATCATAAATTGACTTCCACTAATTGAAAAAATTAAAATTAAAATTTTGTTTGCTCGATGTTTGGGAAATTTTATAATTATGTAAACAAAATATTTGCTGTCAATAATAGGCCACAAAACAGCAGCGTATTAATTATACAGAAAACAGCAATCACTAATAAAAGTATTAAATAAAAAACTGGAAACTATGAGTTATAAGCAACGCGTTAAGAATAAAAAAATCTAATCATTAGTATTAAACGTAGAAAATCATTGTGCATAAAGCTAATCACAAGCTAAGAACCGTGCACAATATTTTAACCCGGAATGAAGGGCAGCTTATCAGATGGAAATTCATAAGTTAATTCAATAATTATTTCTGTATGTAGACTCATTAATAGCATTTACATACAAATTACATTTTCTCCTTTTTCCATATTAACTATCATATACGTACCTCATGTCAATTTAATGTCCATCAAACAAATTTCTACGACATATATAAAATATTGTGCTCGGTTAATAGTATCCAGTTTTTTATTTAATATTTTCATTATTCATTGTTGTTTTCTGTTTAATGAATACGCTGCTGTATTGTGGCCTATTATTGACAGCAAATATTTTGTTTACATAATTATAAAATTTCCAAAAAACATGGAAAAAACTAAATTTTAATTTAAAATAATTCAATTAGTGGAAGTCGATTTATGATAGTTTTAAAGTTATGTACCGATTTTGAGTATATATATATATATATATATATATATATATATATGTATATATATAACTATTTGTACACAGATTTTGGTTTGGTATTAAACGTTAGGTTTATTATATATCTTTACCACATTTTAATCGCTTTATGTGGTTGTTGTTAAGTATTCCAATTTCCGTATTAAAAATAATAGCTGTGAGAACCCGGAATGTTATAATAGTTGTTATTCCAGAGCTGCAGAAGCTGAAGGCTGCTGTGCTGCGTACTCCGGGCTGCTTATCTCCGTACGTCAATTTTGAATGAACAACACCTTGACCCTGTGACCCGCTGGAAGCATGCCCAAAGGGCACTACACTCGTCGCATCTGTGCTAAACAACAGCTCGCCGCCACTCCAGGAACAAATACTTCTTAATAGCTTCTGCGTAGGTCTGAAAGGTATATCAAACGGCTACGGTTTAGGTGAAAAACTCTTCAGCGTTTTGATACAAAGTCGTTCAGACGTTGACGATTGAATCATTTGCGTCATACGTATCCCTTTCAGCCATGTAATTCATTCCTTATATCGAAACATATATTCCTGTGACCTATGGGGCCGATTAATCCAGTGTATTCTGATTGTTTAAATACTTGCAATTCTAAGAAATCCAGTGAGTGGTGCAATTTTACTCGTATGTTTTCCAGTACAGTGAGGCATTGAGTTCAGTCTATGAGACGTGAGTCAACAGGAGTGGTCTTTAAAATGTACTTTTTGAGGTTTGAAGGACACTGACGTTAAATTAGAGAAATTCTGTTCACCCTTCGAGAAAGACAGAAAATATATGGGGTATAAATTCGGAAAGGGTTAAATGTGCGATTCACCGAAAAATTTTGAGGAACCTGACTGACAAAAAAATTGACAAGACTGGTATCATTTGAACATGCTGATAAATATCCTTCCGGGAAGTACCAATTAATGAGACCGTAACTGGCCAAATTTGATTACATAAACTACTAATTAAGATAGAGACGGGGTAGAACGACTAATATCATTAATTGAAAATTAGCCTGCTATCGCACTTTCTCCATAATATTATTCTTGCTATAGTTTTTCCTCCGGGGCGGTGGTCTCATGTCTGTATTCAGAGCTACAGAAGTCCTAAGGATTACGCCGAAATGTATTCAGAAAATATTTACCGATGTACTGCCTCCAGTATTTATGGAGCTACGAATTCATTTTTCTAATGCAAAACTTCATTCAGTATACTAAAGTAGCTCTATAATTACTTGAAAAATCTTGGATGTGGCGCTGGTGGTATCGAAAAAAAAATTGTTCCAGAGAATTAACATCTTTCAATAATTTTTTCTACTGGCAAATGTTATGAATATTTTCCAAAGAATGAGTTTCTGAGAGTTATTATACACTTCCCTTTAAACACGTCTAAAGATACAGAAGATTACTTTTTTACCCATTTTAACCTGTTTATAATGCGGTGTTGATCTTAAAGGAAGTCTTAACATCTACAAATGATGAACACCGCTCACGGCGTCCACTGGATCTGTATACACCTTTTATCACCCATAAAATCAATAAGTCAAACTGCCAGAATATGTTGGAGATAAATACATATCCATGTCTCTGTACGTTCAATTATTCATGAAAAATAGATTCATAAAATTCCCCTAAGATGGTTGCCGCGTTTGTTCACATTTGAGAAGAATCACAATCGTGTGGTGGATTCAGAGGCTCGTTTGAGGCTTTTTCGTCACAATCCTTCGTGAGTCTGTATGTCGATACATGTCGAAACATGGACTCATCACTCCACTACAGATATAAAATGAGTTTCTGCAGGAAAATCTACTACGAAAAGGCAAAGATGGTGAAATCTGCCGGGAAGGCAAGGGTAAAGGCATAATCCACACTTGACCAATAATATCCCGATAATTATTATCTATACTGTTTAGATGAAGTTAGAACTATTACAGGAACGACCGTATTCGGAAACGTTGTCCCACAACATGTTTTTTTATGTATTATCGTAAATAAAATGTCGTACAGCTAAAACCTTCCCATCGAACAAGAAGATCAATGCTGAAACAAAACTTTTGGAAATCTTCTGACAACTTACAACTACGTCTTTGGACTGCTTGAAAAATAAGTGGAAACACTGGGCTAAGTTTTCAATATGAAAGGAGATTAGGTTCAGGAATAAAAGAGAATCAAACAAAAATAATTTGTTTTTGTATTGACCTACTTGCTATCATTTCAAAAATCTCACGAATTGTAGTGCACGAAGCCATGAGTTTTAATTAAGAAGGAACAACTATTAGACGACTTCTTGAATGAAAAGTATGGGTATCATCACTGCACGGATGGCTGCGCTCAATCACTTTCTTTAATAATAAAAGTATCGAACTGTTTAGCACATTCCATCAAAATCTTTCATCTGAGTTTTGATATAGACAACAGTCCGAGATTTGTATAAAAATATTTTATCACCGGTTTTTTTTGGGGGGGTGTAGATAGGCTATGTATAGGGTAATCCACATAGTGGCAACTCCCCTCTTATAGCATAGGAAAGGGATTTGAAAGGGGGGATGCGGTAGGGTGAAGGAAGGTAGCCAAGGGTTACTAGGGCCCCCGGGCTATATTTTAAGGATCCTACCCGGCATTCGCCTAAAAGTAATGCAGGACAAACCCTATAAAAACCTGCATCGGGTAGGTCGGGCATTTGGTACTTGTCCCACGCCCTTCCGATAGCGGGAGAGGAGTTTGCTGTGGGGACGCAGCATTCCCTTCTCCGTGCCTCGACCAGTTTAGGAGGCAGCTGGCCGACTATTCCAATAGGAATAGCAGACAACTCTTGCCGTATGCCCAAGGTCTGTGACCCCGGAACATACACCTCTCAGAACAGGCCGAGGTGCCTCGGCTTGTGGGAACTTTAGTTCAAAAACGGAGAGGAAAAGGCATACCCAAAGGTACCCCCTTCGTATCTCTCCTAAAAGGTTCTGCCTGCGAGAGAAAACCCTCTCAGGTTACCTGCGAGAGAATCCTCTCGCAGGCTTTTGATACGGGAGAGGGTTTTTTTTTTTTTAGGGCAACAGGCTACATGAGGGTGATCCACATTGGGCAACTCCCCTTTAATAGCATAGGAAGGGATTAGAAAGGGGGGGTGCGGAAGGGTAGAGGAAGGTAGCCAAGGGTTAACTAGGGCCCCCGGGCTATGGTTTAAGGGTCCTACCCGGCATTCGCCTAAAGAAATGCAGGGAAAACCCTAGAAAAACCTGCATCGGGTAGGTCGGGCATTGGGTACAATATCCATATTTATAAAATATTTATAGATGCCATAAAACAACTGCTGGTTATATCTGTTTGACAATTTGGAAAAGAAATGGAGCTTTAAAACTTTTGTGCCACAAAGAAAATTTTCATTGTGCATAAATTTAGAAAATTTATCCTTAGGCATCAGAAAACAATTTATCAAGATTCTTCAGAGGAAAATCAGTTTAATAATGCGTGTGAACTGTAGTTCAGTGTTTTTCCTTAAGATATGTCTTCAAAACGTTTTTATCGAGTTCTGTTGCAAGATACCTGATTTTCTTCAAAATTTATAAAATAAAATATTTTAACAGAGGCGTTGCCAGAAAACAGATTCTGCCAACGGCATCAGAAAATTTAAATTCAAACATATTTTAAATCTCTGTAAATTTATTTCATTAAACGAATTTGAAAAAAATATTTCTAACAGAAATTAAATAGCCAATGTTTTTTCACCATTCATAGATGACTAATTTCGAACAAGATAAATGATTGCTAAAATTCATATTTTCGGATTGGGATTGAAAAATCTTGACCGGACCGGACAGCCTATTTCCTGTTCTTTAATAGACATTTACTGAAATTGAAAGAAATTGTCTTCATGTTGATCAGAATATGGACGAACTAAGTTGTAAACGTGATGGTTACAAAAATATATGCGTCAGCAAGTTTCAAAATCACGCAAGTAGAGCATGTTGCTCAGTCCTTGGGTCGTATGCCAGCAGATGCTTGATTGGCAGACGTGAGTGGGAGGTCTTCCGTTACATATTTCCAAATTCGAGACCACAACAGAGAAGAAATTCTGAATCTACTAGACAATAGTGTAAATATCCAAAGGTTACACAGATCCTCACCACTCGACTTACCTCATGGATTAGACTAATCAAATCATCATTATTGCAACGGATGTCGTAAAAGTAAGTTCTGCTTTATAAACCAGTGGGTTTCAATCTCATGTCATTGTATTATTATATCATATCTAATATTTGCTTATTGTGATAAACATATTGCAAATAGAAATAATTTTTTTTTTAAAAAAAAGTCTCAGCGAAAACAATTGTAAGCTAAATATTTTAGCATAAAATCTTACTCGTGAGGAATGACCGTCGACCAAATATAACATTAATTTCTCACTACTTATTAAATATTTATAATTTTAATAAAAACTAAAACAATTTGTTCACGCACTTTTTGTTAAGTTCTGGCAATTTCAAACCCCGTTAAAGTTTCTTGTGTTACTTACTACTTTCTCATCACTCACAGTTAAACATTTCACAACTTTTCCTCATTTCACCTTAATTTTTTCATGAGAATTTAGGAAACAATTTTATTATTTATATTTCGTCACTTTAATAAGTTGAAACAAATGCAGTCGCTCTTATTCACCTTCTTTATTTTTAACGCGATTGACATTCTCTCCGTAGTAATTCTAAAGATAAGTAATCCTATCAGTATCTAAACTTAAAGGTAAGAAAAGTTTCGCTTTTATTGCTATTACTTTTAATTATTTTCTCTTGAATAATTTTCATTTTAATAACTCATTTATTGCTAGAAATTTTGTAGTTTCTTATTTTATTTAATAATCTTATATTCTACTTTATTAAAACCCTCTAAAAATGTAACGATTTTTTGTATTTATTAATTGAAATATTGTAGAGGCGTCTGTATTTTACCTGCCCATCTGAGGCGAAGAAATTTTTATCGTAAACGCAATAGCTCATTGAGGCTCTCCCGGCCAGTGCCAGAAATGTCACCCAAATATAAATTTGCACTTTGGGCGAGCAAGGGAGGTAGTAATTATGGAGGCGCCGCGAGAAGTTATGTCTTGATGATGGAAAAGTGAGAAAATATAATAATCGGCAATTAAATATGATAGGCGTGCTTGTAGGTGTACATTGGGCTGATTGCGTTGGTTTGATGCTAGAGTTGCGTCCCGGGACGTTGCGGAACGACGAACACAACCCAGAAGCAGACACACCACAATAAAACAACAAGAAAAAAGGTTGTGTCTGACTAACATCATAATTCGCTAATATATTTGTTAATAAATATTGAACCATAAAGTTTTTTTTAATTTATAAATGCAACGAATTAAAATATTTTGTAAAACAATACAGTAAAAATGTGCTACAATATGATCCTTAAGTAATATTTAATCATTTTGCAAGGTAATTCACGTTCTCTTAAGTCTTATTTATGATTTATAAGTAGCTACTTATTATTAGAGCAAAAAATTAATCCGAATTTTTTATAAATATTAATTTAGGTTCAAATCTCATTCACTTTTTCTTGTCAATTTAATAGATTCGCGGCACCTTTTCTATTTATGACTTTTCTGTGAGTTACAAACAACTCTCCCGTCCAAATTAAGAGCATAGATTTAAAAATGCTGAATTATGGGCATCAGCATTTTCCAATTTTGCAATTATTCCGAATATTGTGTCGCGCACAAAAAATCACATACGAACTATTACAATTGCGTTTATTCCACTCCTGTTCATTCTGAGGTATAGTTCGGAAGAAAAATTCATATACTACAGATTACTAAATGTACGCGTTATGGTAAAGTGATATAAACATTTTTTAAATATTAAATTACAGTTATATAAATTTGCAAACGTTTATTTTAAATGAATATGATGTGAGTTATTGACACACAATAGTACAGAAGAAAATTAAATGTGACATGTGCGTGGAATAATTATGTATATTCAGAAGAAAGCATTGTTTTGGAACATATATGGTCAAAATGCATACGAAACAGCATGATAACTGCTACTTTAATATTATAAAAGTGTAGAAAATATTTGTATAGAAAACAGCTTGTCATTAATTACTATAAAGGGCCAACTTTAATATCATATAATTGAATTAGAATGGAAATATATTGAACTGTGTTAACTCTATTGAATTTAAATTTAAAAAGTAGAAAAATAACTTTATAAACCCATACAGTACTCTTAAAAAGCATTATAAACTTTGATTTTGTCCAGCTATCTGAAGTGCATGTCCGTTGTCTTCAGAGTACATTCGCTTATGATTCGACAAATCGTTATGCTATCAAAAACCACTTATATCCAAATAAACTTTATATTTCTTCACAATTAATGTTAGCGGTGAGCATATATTAATGTTAATATTTCCTCTTTCTAGAAGATAGATTAGCGTCGTGTTACTTCAAGAAACGTCTGACTGAGTGACTCACTTCATCACAAAATGTGGAACGACTAGTCTGAAGGTCAGAGAAGCTATCTGATGTTCTACTTGGACCGCAAGCCTTCCTGCACCCACGACAACTTTGCGCGTGACGAGCTTCATTCTAGCAAAGAGCAAAATCAAATGCTAAAAAGAGACAAACGCAGATGTAAAAAAATACACTAACACATAGTATGATTATATTTCATTGTTGTATTGCAGTCGTTCTTACAGTTATCTAATAGCCTTCAGAAATTTATCAGAACTTATTATCACAGTATCTAGAGATTGGAGTTCTACGAGGGTGGTCTGAATCGTTTCCGACCACAACGTGAAGATGGCAGCACTAGTAAATAAAAGCTAGTGAATTTCGTTGTTCTTCTGTTGACAGTTACTCTCCAAAGTTTCAGCCATTTTGGACGCGCAGTTGTTATGTGAGTTATTGTGAGTGTTTTTGTGAAAATGGAGAAAATAGAGTATCGAGCTGTTATTAAATATTTGTTTTTACACAAATCAAAGATGAGTTGGATTCTGTGTATGGGGACACTGCACCATCATTTACCTCAGTAAAATTTTGGGCAGCTGAATTTAAACGTGGCCGTAAGAGCTTGGGAGACGATGAACGTTGGGGACGTCCAAAAACTGCAACTACCGACGAAAACATCGCCAAAGTTCACCAAATGGTGCTACACGTCCGTCGAATTAAAGTGAGAGAGATAGCAGCGGTCATGAACATGTCAAAAGAACGTGTTTGTCACATATTAAATCAACATTTAGGCATGAGAAAGCTGTCCGCGCGTTGGGTGCCGCGTAGACCAAAAACGTGTTCGAATCAACATTTCCAACGCTCTGTTGGCGAAGTTTAGGCGCAATAAATCCGAGTTTTGGCGCTGATTGATTACTGTAGATGAAACTTGGATACATAATTATATGCCCGAAACAAAAATACAGTCCAAACAGTGGACTGCAAAGGGGGAACCGGCTCCAAAAAAAGCGGCGATTATCTTCAAAAAGGAAAAACCATTACTGGAGCATACTACGCATCATTACTTGACAAGCTGAAGACAGTACTTGCGGAAAAACGGCCACATTTGCTGAAAAACAAAATCCTGTTTCACCAAGACAACGCATTGCTCTCACCTCAGCGGTTGTCACGGCGAAAATCCACGAATTACAGTTTGAACTGCTTGACCATCCGCCTTACTCACCAGATATAGCCCCAAGCGACTTCTTCTTTTTCCCTCATCTAAAAATTGCGCTCGGAGGACAGAGATTTTCGTCAAATGAAGAGGCAATCACCTTCGTGAACACTTATTTTGCAGAGAAAAACGCCGAATTCTTTGTGGACTGGTTACAGAGATGGGAGATTATGTTGAAAAATAAAAAAATTGATAATAAAAAAAATATCTTCTATCATTGTTGGGTCGGAAACTTTTCAGAGCCCCCCTCGTACGTGTATTTGTTAATTATAACAGTCTATATTTGTTAGCCGTTTCCAAATTTCGCTTTGTTTCAAATAAGTGAGGATCTACAGTATCTTTGTGAAGTCGTGTAACTTTATAACACAATGTTATGTTACCTATACGGACTTGGAATCCAGATTTTTTTATGATTACGCTGAAAAAAAATCATTTGTTAAAACCGACAGTTTAATAGTATTTATAAATACTATTTAAATATTAATAATACGAATCTTAAAAAAACAGATTCTAATAAACAGGCTTGCAAAGAGTATCTTTCATCCAGTAGAAAAGTACTAGGTTTCTAAACAAGCCAAGATGTTTTACAAAAAAAATAGTGTCCACTGCAGTAACGTGCACCATTGCTTAAAGCAGGTCATTAGTAAAATATGGTAGATTGGTTCGAATGTTTTTAGATATTTTTTTTAAAAAAATAACGTTTTCGGTATGGAAATTTTGTTAAATGGTGTTAAATAGTACAAAATTATGCTACATCTCAGATTATCTCAAAAGTTGTACATCTACAATTTGGATTCAGCTACTTGGTGTTCTTTTCTTCTTTGTGGTGTGGGTAACAATGATTGAACTGAATTATAATTCTTTTCAATGTTTGAAGAGGAGGAATGAGTAATATCTACAGTTTCACGGGTTTTGGAACTTTTAAGAGAACCGAAACAAGCGTGTTGAAATATTTGCAGAGAATATTCGGCGTGAAGAAAAAACATATTCGGCAATTTATGTGTTATTTATCAAACGTTCAAATAAAAACATTTAGTCAACGGTTTTCTACAATTTCAGTATATAGCTTCTTCGTATAAAGCAAATATATATTAAATTTTTTAATAACATATAATCATACCAAGTAAATCTGTCGAATCTGCTGCGTTTGGAAACAATTCCAAGGGATGTTTTTAAAGTTTATCAGAAACAACTTAATGCGGTGAGATTTGATGCATAGCGCTGTGGATTAATGAATCATCGTTTTCAACAGTAATGCAACATTGAATTATGCTAAAAAATATCAGAGAAATGCTCGCTTGAGAGGGTTTCTCATCAAAGGTTAAAACGCGGCACCTATCGCGCTATGCTTTTCACACAATTGTGTGCACAATCTACCAATATCTTTGAAATATGCACAATCTGGCGTATTTTCAATACGAGATCTTTCAACAGTGCCTTGTGGATTTGCGGAAACTGGATGTCCTGGACACTCCTAATCCAAAATGGAGGTTCGACTATGTTTGAATTTACCTTCCCGCTACCGTTGAAAACGTCGGCATACTTTTAAATGACCCTTCATTTTTTGTTGATAAACTGCTTGAATATCAACTTCATCATAATTTCTTGCAACACGTTACACTCGTCTACTTCTCTTAATTACAGACAATTTAAATAAAATCATTTATTGCTGGGATACTATTTATATAATCCATTGATTTAATTTATGGCAAAATGGTACAAGTTTCAAAATTTTACAATTTAAATGTAATTGAAAAACAGATTAATGAGGACTTAAGAAAATTATACGTTTATCAGTGTGACTTATTTCGCTTTCGATTAAAATAAAGCCATTATGCAGGGGAATACCAGTATTTATGAGATTTTTTTAATAGTGAATATTATTCGTATATACTTGAAATCGATTTTTGCTAATTACATTTTTGTTTTACAATTTTTTTTGTTTCCGGTGTTGTCCATAAAAACACAAGTGATGAAGTAATCTCGTTATTTAAACGAAATTCCTAGGAAAACTTGTTGACGCAATCTACTTTTATTATATATCCATAAGTGAGCTTCAAAAATCAAGACGTAACTGCATTGAAACAATATGTAAATAAGTACTAAATATATAAAATATGTATTATAAGTGCAAGTTTTATCTTTAATCACCTCAAATATATACGAAGCATGGATTATAACTATATTATACATTAACGCCTTACAGTTTAGGTCTCGGTTTTAAAAATTTTCACAGAAATTACTTTAATAATTTCAATATTATAATGGATATAATATACAAATTAATGATTATGTACTTAGACACGTTTGGCGGATTAGTCCTGTCAAGATACCTTAAACAAAAATTTTTCGTTTCTTCTATTAAATTATTCATGTCAACTTTTCATTATGAGAGGAATACAATTAAAAATAAATTTATAATCTTGAATATCACTACCAAAAGCCACAACCAATAAATGGTCAACAGTATCAGTGAAACAATTTAATTCCTTATTTCTTTATCATCAAAAAATTAAATTAAAGCTGAACCTTTCTGTCAGCTGGAAATGTTTTAAAAAAAGCAATTTTGGATTTACATTCAAGTCTAACAATCTACAGTAATAATATTATACCTTCATTTAAAACATCAGTTCATGGATCAGTCATTCGGTAAAATTTCCCACCGTACTGTTTATGATAGTCATTCTGAAAGCACATGCCTAGGTGGTCAACAATTTTTAAAACACCTGGCGAGGATTTCATTAACTACTATAATTTATTCAACCAAGTGTCTCAAATTAATTTACATAATTTATATATCTTTATTTACAAACTACTTATCATTATTTGATGTTTACAAAAGCATATTTTATATACACCCGTCTATAGCATTTTATACATATTAATCACTCATTTTTTTGTTTTATTTTATTTTGTTCCGAACATTATAATATACAGTAGATACCATCACAATCTATTTCATTCCAAGTATCCTTCACATGTTTAGATAATGCCGTAGTCGTCTTGACAGATTTTACTTTTTGATTTGATTTATGGTGGTAAATTCTATTTTTGAGTAGCATCAAAGTGTGTCCAATATTTACAGTTTTAGCGTGGTATCTAGTAAATTACATTTATGCTATTTAATATATTAATTTTATCTCATATTTTGTATAATATTTCCTAGTTTATTCATTGGTCACATGTCATTATTATTTCACTAAAACCACATTTAACACATTTACAATACTTTCAGATAATTTACCGAAATATTCTACAGATCTATAATCAAGAATTTTGTTATCAAGAACCTGAAATTTAACATTAATATCAGTATTATATTCTATTTTTGCAATATTTGACACTTTATCAACAACTGATGTGTCTACATTATTCAGTTTAAGCAAATACCTAGTTTCTACATTTCCACTACATTTATTCCATAATTTATTTAGAACCACAAAGAATAGCAATTATTTAGACATATTTTAAATAAAACGTTCTGTCAACTGACTTAGCAAGTTGCGTCTCTCTAGGCGCTTGCGTTTTTCCTTCGCACGAAGAAAGGAACAAGGTTTCCATAAACGTAGTGTGGTATTTATATTATCATTTCTTTTTTGCTATCTTTCTTCTTATTATAATATTTTAAATACTTTTCTTTTCACTTTACTCCTAAATATTCTATCAGCCACTCTAATAGTTTTTTCTAAATGGATTCATAATTCACATTATATTGAATATGCCTGTGGTATTCTCTCTGGTTTTTTGAACTTCGGTTCCCACAAGCCTCGGCCTGTTCGTATTGGAATAGTCGGCCAGCTGCTTCCTAAACTGGTCAAGACACGGAGAGAGGAAGCTGCGACGCGACAGAAAACCCCTCTCCCGCCATCGGAAGGGCGTGGGACAAGTACCGAATGCCCGACCTACCTGATGCAGGTTTTTTAGGGTTTTCCCTACATCACTTTTAGGCGAATTGCCGGGTAGAATCCTTAAACCATTACCCGGGGGCCCTAGTTAACCATTGGCTAGCTTTGTCTACCTTTCCATATCCCCCTTTCACTCCCTTTCCTATGCTATAAGAGTGGAGTTGCCACTATGTGAAATACTCTATACTTAGCCTATCTACACCTTCTTTATTAATATCCGAAAGAATATCATCAACGTATTTTACAAATAAAATAGGGTCAATTACAGTCACATTCACGGTATAATCTAACACACAAAAAAAATACCTGATGTACTAACCATTGGTCTCTTAATCAGTTAGCAGCATATAGAACCATTAAACCTATTCAAACCTCATTCAAAAAAATAATTCCTTCCCTAAATATCGACTTAATTTTAACACTAATGCAACAATTTCTATTTATTGGGTTTATCACCTTTTTAATACGTGTATTTGTAAACAGTACCGCATCAAAGCTTACTATAACATAATTACAGTCTAGATTCACAATTTTACTTTGCCGTTCTTTAATATCTACAGTGTTCTTAATGTCGTATTTATTTTTACTCGCTCTATATTTCTCAATAATATTATTAAAGAATCTGGATCAATAGTAGTACGGACTAGACCTCCCGTCAATAATTGGACGCATTTTATAATTAGGTTTGTGTGTTTTTACCAATTACAGATACGAGGATCAACGAACTGCGTACATTCTTTGAAAATGAAGATTAAAGGATTTACATTGTTTATTTGATACTGTGGACTGTTTATTGGGTTTGGCTTTCCTATATTGACTAATAAATTTCTATTAAATATGAAAAATTTAACATTTATTACCCTTCGTTAGTTTAAAAACCACTTAGATTTCCTCTATTGCAGTATTAAATTCGTTCATTATCCTGCGCAAAATATGCAAAACTTTGCTACGATATTAGCTCGTAGTCAACTGTCTCCTCGCGAATTTTGTTTCGTCTGTTAATACGATAATATTTATCTGCCTTACTGAAATTGGAAATTATTATATCCATATTCTCTCCTGGATACATTATTCACAATAGTTATTTCCGAAACAATATGACTATTCTGCTCCACAATTTCTTTCCTAATCATTTCATGTGGACTTAAATGCAAACAAGGAATATTGGAAAACATTTTTTAAAATTTAAATCGCACATTTACGTTCGAAAATAATTATATCCAGGATTCAATTATTTGATCTATCGTTCGTCACGTTTCTCACTTCACATTGTCGCTTCGTTTTGAGAAGTTGTTTGTCTATGATTATTGTAAATAGATTGCGCCATGGGCCATTCGATAGGCTGTTTCACGAACTGTGATGAAAGAACGAAATTCGCTCACGTCATTGGTGTCCATCCATTTGATTCTTGGGACCAAGTCGAGATAAAAGGAGCCTTTGAATTGCATGTCAAAAAAACAAATAATGAATAATCCTCAGTATATTACAATATGAACTTTTCCAGAATTTTCAAAGATTGTTTAACAAACGTCCAGTACATTCCAGTTCTCAAGAACTATTAAATCCGTGCAAGGCATGTAAGGATTTGTATTATTTGCTTGTTTTGCTTTAAACGTAAAAACACACTGTTATCTCTTAATTTTGGTACAAAGAGTTTTAGTTATATTTTACAATTTCATAACTTCCTTAAATTGTTCCAATCTGAAGCAGCAATTAAAGATAATTTATAATTATTTCTCTGTGTTTCTTTAATTTCCAGTAATTATATTCATTCTATGTGACTGAGCCAATAAATCTATTAATACTATTCTCTACCAGTGACAGGAAATTTGTTCAGTAAATATACTTTTGCTGATTTTGACTTTTTGACTATATACTTGTTTCCAGATTTATCCAAATTTATTTTTGTGGCTGTTGTCGTAGGTCGTTGTCAGCTGGTACTTAGTCAATGTTCTCCAGTAAAAAAAATAGCTGGTTTAAATAATATGGCTGTATACACAGTTGAACAATGTGAAACGAACACATCTCTTCAGATTAGGAGCCAGCATCTAGCTCTTCAGATACCAAACTCAAAATTCTTCTAAACTATCTTGGAGTGCGGAGACCCCCTGTTTACCGCCCCCACCCACCTCCCAACCCCTTACGATGCGACAATCCATAAATTGTACATTTTCAGGGTAGTAGATTTCTTCGTTGGATACACATCTGTTGGAAACAGAACTGTACCGTCTCTGTAGCTGTCCATAAAACTCTGTCGCTGGCCATAAAACTCTGTCGATACAGGCCTCATCTCCCAATTCGCTGGAAAGGTGAACTGTCTGTACACTACTACAATATAATTTGGGTGGTTATTTATTATTTACAAATTTAATATATAAATATATATATATATATATATATATATATATATATATTGTAGTGAATAACATCGGTAAGTGGCCGCCCTTTGTCCGCGGGCCTGAGAAGGAATTAATTAAAAGTGTACGTGCTCCCGAGAGGCCCCAAGAAGCCGAGGGTACGCGGCTCTTTTTTTTTGTATCGTTTTGGGGGGGGGGGCAGAGTAAGGGTATATACTCCGCACCCAGGAGATGACCAGAGGACTGAAAGTGAAGTGAGAGAGGCGAGAGGGTGCAAAATTTGTAACGAACAAAAGTTTTGGAGCGTGGACGTCCATCGCGTGGAGGCCGAAGAAGGAGATCGTGGGGTGCTACTAAGCAAGTGATCCACTGCAAGTCGGGTGATGCTACGAGATAAAGTAAGGGTCACCATTAAAGTAAAGTACCTTCATACGTTAAAGATTTTTTTACACGGTACGGAACAAAGCTCTGTTTGTGAATAGAAACCAAGCCGCCCACATTACCTTGTAGAGAAGGAGTATTCCATTATCAAAGCCGGAGCTAATTATTGCAGACTGTATGTATATATGCTGGGGCCCAATCAATTTTTTATGTATTTTTGTATTTTTATGTAATAAAGTTTTTTATATATAGTAATAAAGTCTAATCATTACAATATATATATATATATATATATAATTAACTAACACGAGAGAGCGGCGACATCGAATACACGTAAATAAAAATTGCTCATATCTTTAATAATCTAAAATATATAATAAGACTGTTCTCTCAACGAATTTTGTCTACATATATTAACGGGGTAAAACTAAAATATAAAATTATAAAATAGGTATGTAGGTGATGCCAATCATATTGTAAAATATTTTGACTAGTAATATATGCATATGAAGCTTTTTTTTACTGAAATAATACCAACACATGATTCTACGTACTCAAACTATTACTCTAAGTTAACGGAATACTCGTTCCTTCTCAGCAAAGACGTCTGTTTCCGATTCTTGAAAGAGACACGTCGGCATCAGTTCCTGTTACGCTTCCGCTGCACCAACAGCGGAAGTTGGAGGTCACTTGTCTTGTCGCCATATGGGAACGATTATTTCCAACCAATGAGTATGGTTGTAATTGTGTTTCACCTTTCCATTTTCTTCTAATTAAATTAATAACTCTTAATTTAATTACAAGACGAGTAAATGTACGATGGTCAGTTCTATGGTAGGCCTATATAATTTCAAATTAACTGTAGAGAACATTTCAGGGAAATATTTGTCAACTACTTTAACTACAATTCCACAATAACAATTCTTCAGGATGTGTAAGGTATATAATATATATAGAAATAATTTTATCGTAAAATTGTGTAGTTCAGCTAAAATCAGAGTTGTTTGAATGAAATATATATTTCAAATATCAGAACATAGGAGTTAAACAGTAGAAATATATGAAAATAAATTCAAACTTAATTTGTAAGCAAATTTCTTTAAGTTTGAGAAACGTTTTAATAACAAAATACTAAACGATTGCGTCTATCAATTATTTCATTGTCCTGGAGTGGATGTCGTACGTCACTCTATTTATAGATTAGTACATCTAGCATTACACACACACTTAGATATATAAAGAACATATTTAAAAAATGTCTGTCCCTCTTTCGCATCCAATTGCGTTACATATATATTAAAATAATTGGTATGGATACTCCTTTCTGCAACACAGCAACAACGCTTCCGCAGAAGTTTCTCCTGTTCTGCATGGCGACATCGAATCTCAAATTCAGATAAGTCACTTACTTATATATTTAGATGATAAATTTTCAGGATATATATACTTTAAAAACTTTTGTGAGATTGATTCACTCTACTTATGTAAGATCTATAAATTTTCGTGTCGTTGATATTAAACAACTCATCATAATAAACAGAAAACTTTCGAAACGACATTAGAAAAAAAAAGTAGTTTGAGTTAGTGTGATTCTATTTAATTGTACTTACAGGAAATTATAAATTTGTAATAATGTCACTTAAACAATACCGGTATCTATTAAATTTTGCTTAAAGGAAGGAATTTGCACAACTTTGCCCAATAAGTAATATCATATAATGTTGGTGGGTTTCTTCAAGTCGGTAAAATCTTTTATCTGTAAGATCTCCATTCCAATGTTCACTAGAGGCTGGAGGTAAGTAGCCGCGTCTAGTTCGTACGTTTCTGGATCGTTTCTGTAGGTTTCTACGTACATTCGCACAGTGGCGTTTCTACTACTTGTGCCGCTTACTCTGAAAACTATTCGCGAATCATCTGACAACTCAACAACGACGCCTTGGTCTTTTATTAGAGTACCATCAAAAGGATCAACATAACGATAATTGAATGCTTTGGAGACAACGTACAGTTCGTCGTCGCTCTCGTACGGCTGCCCAATCCAGTCGGGCTGTTCAACTTGCTCATACAGTTCTTCCATCAAACGTTTAATCTGGATTGGATCGCAATTCTCGAAGTCAGCACGAACGTAGAAGTTTCTGCCGTACTCTGCCCAGTGATTCTCTATTGCACAGTGTACAGGCATCCTCAAATGTGCGAGCACCGAAAGCCAAGCAAGAGCTGTCCAAATTCCATCTTTCTCTCGTATATGGCACGACCCCGTCCCGAAGCTCTCCTCTCCACAGATAGAGATTCGACCCGCTTCTATATAATTTGCGAAGAATTTCCACCCAGTTGGCACCTGAAGAGAAATTAGAAGTTGCACAATATTTTTTTTTGAAAACAAGAAAATGAATCAATCATAGTAATAAATAATAAAATAATTTTGGTTGGTGCAAACATAGTAATGACATCTCCTTACTATGTGGAACGGTGAAGCCAACTTCCAATTTAGTGTAAGTCAGATATATCGATTTCCTGTTCATATTAATTAATTATTTTGACAATATGACAACATCATTCGTTGCTTATACATACATTTCATTCTACAAAGACCAGTAAGTTGAACCAATTTATAATTTGGCAGTAAATATTAGTAATGGATTTTAAAATTCAAAACAATGGACAAAATACCTCATAAACAGGCACTCCAAGTTTTTCTGCAACCTTATCAACAGCTTGAGATGTTGGCATGCTCCTGGCAAACCCAACAATGCCTTTTCTCTGAAAGTATGGTATGCACCCAATGTTAGCTGCCAAGAATGCCAAGGAGTCAGAAGGTGACACATAAAAGCCTTCTTCACCCACAATCATGACTCGGTCAGAATCTCCATCAAACATAAATCCAATATCAAACCGACCACTCTGCATGAGTGACATTAGTTCAGCTGCAGATTTAGGGTTGGGATCTGGAGCCTAAAATTTAATAATTTTCACATAAAATTATTTATTTCATATGTAATTGAAAAATTGGTTAAATTTACCTTAAATAATTATAATTTTGAATAAAAGTGGCAGTGTTTGTTTTGTTCATTTAAAAGAGAATTAAATTAAATTGTAGAAATTAGACACAGAAACATTTAGAGAGATTAAGGTCACAAATTACTGATATGGTATCATCACAATATATTTTGTAATACTTAGGAAGTTCAGATTATTGGTAGAATAATGTTTTCCACTCACATTAATGAAATTATGAGTCCTTTAAATTTATATTTAACTAGCTGGGTGCCCGGCGTTGCCCGAGATGTCATTTATCAATAACCATCCTTAAGACTCCAATTTTGGTTACTTTTGCGCTATTTTTATGTAAAGCTCCTCGAACCCTATCCCTAAATGTGCTCACCTCCCATGCCGAAGGGGGATGAAGTCATTGACTAAATATATCGGCCGTTTTTTTATGTTAGAAGATGACCACCCCCACAAATATGCGATAATGAAAAAGAATGTATTCCACGCAAAAATCGGCCGATTACATTGTTTGAAAATTTATTCCCCCGCCCAACACCTCCCAAACCCGTCGCGTTACCCAGGTTGTCACAATTAGATTCAGCGACATTCATAGTCTCTGAATTGATCAAACCCGTCGCTTAACCAAGGTTGTCGCAATTAGATTCAGCGACATTCATAATCTCGGAATTGATTCGAATCTCGGTTGTTTTTGCGGGATTTTATTTAACGTACCTCCACCCCACCCCTAAGCTTGCTCCCCTCACAGGGGTTAAATTATACACAAACAACATCGGTATAAATACTATCAAAGTAATTAACCCCAGGAAATAATTATCGCAAATATCGACCGTTTAACATGTTTGGAATTTTTCACCCCCGACCACTCCCGATTCGGGGACTTAAACGGTCAAGTTTAATGTCATAATTAAACTCAGTGACAATCCTGATAGTTTCTGGTTTCTTTTTATGTAATGCTACTTCACGACCACCCTTATGAGTCCGAAAGGGGTTAAAATTATACACAGAGAACATGTAGGGAAATTTTATTAATCTAATTCATCCAGAAATATATTTAATCGACGCAAACAACAGCCGGTCAACTCATCCCAACCCAGCCGATACCCGCGCGTTGTCCAGATTTTCATAAATAAATTCAGGGACATCCATTACCTTCGATTTGACTCGAATCTCAATTGTTTTCCCGTTATTTTCAAGGAAATCCCCTCCAGCCCCACCCCTATCATGCCTACAAACAACATCGGTAGAAATACTATCAACGTCAATGGTCCCGGCATTTATTTATTCCACGCTAATATCGATGATTTAACATGTTAGAAAATTTCCATCCCATCCACTCCCGCCCATTGGGGCTAAATGGCCAATTTGATGCTATAATTGAACTGGACGACATCCATAACCTTGGATTTGAATCCAATCTCGGTTGTATTCGCGTTATTTTATTGCAGCGTTCCTCCACCCAACACCTAAAAGTGCTCTACTGATAATCCCGACCCGCTTCTGGGGGTGGTAGACGCGTCTCACCCAAACAGTCGGTAGAAACATTATCAATATCTGTGACCCCTAAAAATATTTATCCGACTGAAATATCGACTGTTTTAGCATGTTTAAATATTTCAACCCCCGTCCACCCCCGCTTCCGGGGGTGGTAGACGCGTCTCACCCCGACAGTGTTGTTTTCCTGGTAGCAAATAACCCGTGTACGAAATTTGGTGAAATTTGATCCACCGGTATAGATTTGTATTCTCCACCCCAAACGCTAGGGGTGCTCTTTCCCCAGGCTGTAGAGGTTGAAAATTATATTCAGATATCATCAGTGGAAACACTATAAATATCTTTGACCCCTAAAAATATTTGTCCGACTGAAATATCGACTGTTTTAGCATGTTTAAATATTTCCACCCCCGTCCACCCCCGCTTCTGGGGGTGGTAGACGCGTCTCACCCCGACAGTGTTTGTTTCCTGGTCGCAAAGAACACGTGTACGAAATTTGGTGAAATTTTCTCCAGCGGTGTAGATTTGTATAACGAACATACAAATATACTAACATACAAATATACAAACATACAAACATACAAACATACATACATACATACACTCATTTTTATTTATAAAATTAAACGTCGTTATTCATGGAAACAACATCGGTTAAAATAGTATGAACAACACCACCCCTAAATCTGCTACTTTCCCGTGGTGGAAAGGGTAGAATTTTTACTCATATCACATCGGTAGAAACACTATCAATCTAGTTTACCCATAAACACATAACATTTTGGCAGTTTTCGAATAATAGACAATTCTCACCCCCAGTCCTAAGCAAGCTCACTACTAATGTCTAAAGGGATTTATATTTTCAACAACATCCGTTGAAATAGTATTCACGTAATTCTCCTCCAAGAACGCGCAAGAACTGACTATTTATCTCCCCTTCCAACCCCCACCCTTTCGGGTTAAATGGGCAATTAAAAATATTTATCCGAAGTAAACTCACTGACATCCATAACCTTCGATTTGACTCCAAACTCGGTTGTATTCGCGTTATTTTTCTGTAAAGCAACTCCACCCCAAACCCTAAGGGTGCCCTTTTCCCAGGGCGTAGGAGATGAATATTATATTCAGATAACATCGGTAGAAACACAATCAATATCTTTGACCCCGAAAATATTTATCCAAATCTAATACCTGCTGTTTCAGCATGTTTAAGTATTTCAACCCCCGTCCACCCCCGCTTCTGGGGTTGGTGGACGCGTCTCACCCCGACAGTGTTGTTTTCCTGGTCGCAAAGAACCCGTGTACGAAATTTGGTGAAATTTGCTCCAGCGGTAAAGATTTGTATTCTCCACCCCAAACGCTAGGGGTACTCTTTCCCCAGGCTGTAGAGGTTGAAAATTATATTCAGATATCATCAGTGGAAAGACTATAAATATCTTTGACCCCTAAAAATATTTATCCGACTGAAATATCGACTGTTTTAGCATGTTCAAATATTTCCACCCCCTTCCACCCCCGCTTCTGGGGGTGGTAGGCGTGTCTCACCCCAACAGTGTTGTTTTCCTGGTCGCAAAGAACCCGTGTACGAAATTTGGTGAAATTTGCTCCAGCGGTGTAGATTTGTATTCTCCACCCCAAACGCTAGGGGTGCTCTTTCCCCAGGGTGTAGAGGTTGAAAATTATATTCAGATATCATCAGTGGAAAGACTATAAATATCTTTGACCCCTAAAAATATTTATCCGACTGAAATATCTCCGGTTTTAGCATGTTCAAATATTTCCACCCCCGTCCACCCCCGCTTCAGGGGGTGGTAGGCGCGTCTCACCCCAACAGTGTTGTTTTCCTGGTCGTAAAGAACACGTGTACGAAATTTGGTGAAATTTGATCAACCGGTATAGATTTGTATTCTCCACCCCAAACCCTAAGGGTGCCCTTTTCCCAGGGTGTAGGGGATGAAAATTATATTCAGAAAACATCGGCAGGAACACCATAAATATCTTGGACCCCTAAAAATTATTATCCGACTAAAATATCGACTGTTTTAGCATGTTCAAATATTTCAACCCCCGTGCACCCCCGCTTCTGGGGGTGGTAGACATGTCTCACCCCAACAGTGTTTGTTTCCTGGTCGTAAAGAACACGTGTACGAACTTTGGTGAAATTTGCTCTACCGGTGTAGATTTGTATAACGAACATACAAATATACAAACAAACATACAAACAAACATACAAACAAACATACAAACAAACATACAAACATACATACACTCTTTTTTATTTATAAGATAAAAAGTGATATAAAAACTATCTTGATATGTAGGAAAGACATCATGATAAACACAAATCTAATGCTGCATTAGTACCATCAATTAAATGGTATAGATTATGCAGAAATCAGTACTGAAATCCCATGTTACTATCATTTGAAAATATCAGCAATGACATTGATTATTTTGAGTGTCATGTTAATGATTTGCAAGCTCATATGCAGTAGAAGAAACAAGGCTTCATCACAGATCAATTTATTTATGTCTATGTGCATATGGTAGCAAATGCACTATGCCATATACATGTATGACAGTACCACACTAGGTAAATTAATTTTATAAATAAGATTTTTGAGACATTGTTTAACATTTACACAAAATTTGACTGCTCTAAAATGCCAAGTGGAGTTAATATATCTTGGACCATAGTCAATGCATGACAATTTTTAATGATTTTAATTTTGGAAAAGGTATTTCAATGTTAGCATTGGATGATCATCAACAAATCTACAATTGGGACAGACCATTTTGAAATGTTGATTGTTGTTTATACAACAAAAAATCTTCAAACTATTGATACTGTTAAAATGTTTGAAGTGAATCTATTCATCACAATTTCAAGTACAAAGTAACATTTTGTTTATTTGAGCAGCAAGTTATATCACAGAGAAAACTGAAAGTTGATTTAATTGTATAACAATTCTAGGGTTACTAAATGATTGGAATATACATTATGTTGTATAATATTCATGTATTCCATTCTGCTAGAAGCTTGAGAACTATGTCTATAATACAGACACCTAGAAAGTCTACATTATTTCTTTATTTGAATTTTCTAATGAGCTTTCATATGATTATAGTGTGCCTAATACTGTTAGATAAATTTCTGGCTTAATTCTTTCTTCTCCTTCCAGTATGGTCTTCATATTCAAAAATTTTCTCTATGGTTAATTTTGTTTGCTCTTATTCTAATACAGATATATTAAGTCAGTTATTTCATTTCACTCTGTAACTTTAAGATATATGAGTAGTTGAAGACTTTGAAGTTCTGAGATTTTAAGCAGCATTAACACAGAAGAGGAGGACATATCAAAAGTCCATCAAGAAGATATTTTCCTCATTAAAACTTTCTTTCAATGACTTAATGAAATGTTTCAGGTTTCCGAGTTTTGGAAATAGTTTGCAGACAATTTTAAAAAATTGCAGTAGTCCTTGTGAAAGACTTCTACTATGATTGTTCTAGTACTCCACATTGAGTTGTTTAGAACTAAAGTTCTGATTAACTTAATGAATAAATTTCATCATAACATCAAAAACAATAATGGGCTAAGGCTGGGAAATAGTTACGCAACATCTGAAAAAATCCAAAGAAAGAAATCTTGTGAATGTTGCCATAAGAGACACTCACTGCAACTACGTTAAGCCATTGTGCTGCAAACAGCAAGTAAACTGTATGCCATTGAATAACATTGTAACAGCCTCACATTTCATAAAATTTCTCTCACATATTGTTAATGTCAATGCCATACTTATTAAGGAAATTCAACATGTCTATGGTAAGTGCTTCTCCAGTGTGACTGTTTAGATCCAAATGTGTATTGAATCACTTCACCATCAGATTATGTGACATATCTCATTAATGAAATTAAATTATCAATATAATACATCTCCGATGTAAAATGAATGCTCAGAGAATATTGCTTAATATTTTTGTTGCACCTACAATGACATTTAAAACCTTTTCCCCAATTATCTCTTCTGTTTTTAAAATCTGTGGAAAATAAATAAAGTGGTTTCCACTCTCCAATTACCATATTTGGCTTTTATGCAAACTTAAAAAAAGATCAAACTCTTCTTTTAACTCTAAAATCCCGAAGCAGTTTCCATTATTTTGTGAAGGAAAAATTTCTTTACAATCACATATAGCTTTTCCATGTGAAAAGAGAAACTTGACCTCATATACTGCATGACATAGACCTTGAGTCCAATATTTCTATGTCATTTTGAACTGAACTTCCAAAGATCTGTCAATCTGTACTTGTTGTGTATTATTTAAATGTATATGCACAATCAAGAAGATACTTTGTCTTTCTGCAATTTCATTTGGTTTGAATAATTCTTCGGATTATAAAATCCATCAGCATGGGAATTGATATACTTTTTCATATGTTGAACATGAGTAATTGAGTCAATAATGTTTTATTTTCACTTCATTTCATTGTTCATGAAATAACACAGAACCAGCAAAAACTCTTGTAATCTTCATATTTTCTTGTTGAAGATGAAAACTATGCATTCAAATTTTGAGGGCTGAATCCAAACTTCTTCTATGATATTTTGTCATAATCCTATATAATTGTGGTCCTCTGATCAAAATTTATCTCTAACTAGCTGATTTCCCACTGTTGTCTGAGTATTTAAAATATAAATACCACATAACATTTCTGGGATACTTGCCTGTTTCCTTGGGTGTGAAGAAGAACCTAGAGCAACAAAACTGCACTTGTCAGTTTGCAAAACTCACAAACCAACCAAAATGCAATGATAATGGGAGAGCCGAAGGGTTAGCGTAATAATAAGAGAGCAAGAATTCATATATACCCAACATTAATTAATTCAAAACTAATCTCTAAGTCATTTTGAATTTTTCATAATTACTCCTTCTTACTCCTCCGCATACTGACAGTGGCTAGCTGAACACATGAGTTGACTTGCAATGGGAATGTCACTGTTCAACGACACAAAAAAAAACTTTATACAATGTCAGAATTGAACTAAGCAAATGTCAAAACTTTGAATTTGACACAAATCTTTTCTAATCCATACTTGCATATTGAAGGTGCTAATGTGAACTTTATTGACATTGTGAGAGTCAGGCAAGGATTAGAATGGTATTAAAATTTTGTAGTTCAAGCAAGTAGGTATGAGAAAGCGGTGTGCTATGTTTTTTATTATTGTGGTCAAGAGTTCGTTTTATATCTATGAAAGCATTGAGGATTTGGTTGGCGTAGGTGGCCAGACTATACTCTGTTGAGTAAATATAAGCTTCCATAAGCTTTACCAACTATTAAAATTATTATTATTTTATCAATATATTAATTAATTACAAAATGAAAACATTTATGTCTGATTTAAAATAATTAATAAGAAAGAGTTCGTTTTATATCTATGAAAGCATTG